>OX328108.1:20257079-21701000 GCA_946811185.2 Hippopus hippopus | reverse complement strand
AGAGAGAGAGAGAGAGAGAGAGAGAGAGAGAGAGAGAGAGAGAGAGAGAGAGAGAGAGATGCAAATTTTCGGCGATTGCTGTTTCATATCATGTTTGCTTATGATAAAGAAGACATAGTTTTTCTTCAAGCGCGATTTATTTCAGACTCGAGGAAAGACCGGAAAAAACTACACGAGCAATATTCATAGTTGATATGTTCTTCAGTTACACATACTTTCATGTATTACTGAAAACAGCAGATACCGTAGGTTTCACTAAATAGACAGATTCTGTTAGAATGACATCAACCCTTTCCCAAACAATCCCGACTTTTAACAACCCTGAGAGAGAAGACTGTAGAAAACGTTGTGGGAAGATGCGGTAACCAGCACTTTCTCCTTTTTCTACGATGTTTTCTATCTAATCAAATTCAACAATGTTGTTGTGTGGTTAATGGATAAACGTGTAATTATTTTCCCACTTTCCAGGATATGTGAAGCTTTCGATACGAGTGTCGAGCAGTCCTATATTTTCCTGTAGTTTTTGGTCTAACACCACTGCGAACTCTTCCCGGGTCGTAGTAGTCAAAAGAGTGTGTTCTCTGATCGCCTACCAGATTTAATTAACATCTATCTGGGAGGGGGGATTAGGGGGCCTACAGAGGGGTACTGATATTTATGATTCTACTGGTATAGGTAGGAAATGATGTTGTCATTTATAAGGATTTAAATAGTAAGAAGCCTTTTGAAAACATTGTGGGGTAAGGAGAAAAGCATTTTTTCCTTTTTTCCAAAATTTTTTCTAAACCTCCGAATAATGCCATCATATGAGCAATGATATGTTCAATTAACTCTTTACCACACAAATTTTAGTTTTCTGAAGAAGAAGCCTTTTGAAAACATTGTGGGAAAATGAGAAAAAAGAATTTTCTCCTTTTTCTACAATGTTTTCTAAACCATTATTGATAATTCCATCATTTTAGCTATAATATGTTTATTTATTCATGATTAGCTAAAACCATTTTTCTATTCATTATTTTCATGAATAAAGTTAAATGGAATATAAATCTAGTCTGTTATCAATTTTTATTGTTAAATAGATGCTATTTAATTGTAGTTTAGCATCACAACTATACCCCAAATAGACCCTGCTAATCCCCAATTCAAACCTTATCATATTTTATGGGAGTAGGCGTTCGGGGAACAAACCGTCAAAAGAAGTCCAATTTGAAAAAAAATAGGCAGCGAGCGCTTCGCCTCTTTTTTTTTTCCGGGGATTTGGGCTTCAAAGATAGTGAAAGGACAGGTCCGAAATATATTTCTAGTGTTGATTTGATGATATCTTTGGAAACTGACTGCAACTTGTTTTTTTTTTTTGAGAACTATTTTGTGCATGTTTCCACAAAAGTAGCATTTCTACCACCAGGAAGGACTTTCTTTAACAGTTTTTTTTACTAATCATAGTATACGATCTTCTTAAGAGAGGCCCCGACTTGCAGTTAATGGATTAGATATTGTATAAAGAGGGGGGAGGAGGATTTATATTTGAAATGAGGGAAATGAGGGTTTGGGGTCATTGACAATTCTTAAAAATGGACTTTCTTTTGAATTGGTTTGGCTCTTAAAAGGGCCGTTTTGAAGAAAACGACTCAAATACTTATTCAGAGTCGGAAGAATAATCTGAGTCGAACGCCTGCATGATTTCCACGGATTCGTTGAACAGCTCCCGGCGAAGTTCGGCAACCTGGTCAGCTTTGCAATAGGCATAATCATAATACATGTTGCGTGCTCCTTCAATGACAGCAAGTTTCAGTCGAAGGTTATAGCGGAACGATCTGTTGTTTGCACGTTTTGCCATCTTGTAGCGTTTCTGCACCTCGCCTAGACGTTGGTTCAGCAAGACGATCTGGTCGCAGGCTTTTCTAAAACGTCGTTCAGTATCACTTAAAGTGAATCGTTTGTCAAGAGCTTTCATTCTTGAAGGCATGTTGATGTTGTATCGATTTGGATAGCCAGTTGCTAATAACTTTTACGGTAGGCTCGGGCTATATATATCCTCGCATCGTCTAAGACGAATACTCTCAAAATGCCAGTGTCATATTATGACACCTAAACATTGTGCCAAAATGAGTTGACACTTAGCTAATTACGCACACGACTTTAGAACAACATCCTCGTTTGCCAATCGATTAGCCACGTGGGCATGTAAATGGATTAACAACCTTTTCTTTCACAGTTGTATCAAACCAATAAAAACTACCGTCAAACAATTACTTATTGATGATCTTTTTTAATCCTAAATTTTGCTGTTCTTTGCTTACCGGTGATGTGTGTGTGTGTGTGTGTGTGTGTGTGTGTGTGTATATATGTATATATATCTCTGTGTGTGTGTGTGTGTGTGTGTGTGTGTGTGTGTGTGTGTGCAAACTTTCGGCGATTGCTGTTTCATATCATGTTTGCTTATGAAAAAGAATAAATAGTTTTTCTTCAAGCACGATTTATTTCAGACTCGAGGAAAGACCGGAAAAAACTACACGAGCAATATTCATAGTTGATATGTTCTTCGGTTACACATACTTTCATGTATTACTGAAAACAGCAGATACCGTAGGTTTCACTAAATAGACAGATTCTGTTAGAATGACATCAACCCTTTCCCAAACAATCCCGACTTTTAACAGCCCTGAGAGAGAAGACTGTAGAAAACGTGGGAAGATGCGGTAACCAGCATTTTCTCCTTTTTCTACGATGTTTTCTATCTAATCAAATACAAGTTCCACAATTGGGGCCGCGTTTGATTTGTCATTTGCAAACGCTTTGGATACGAAGGAGTTCATAATTTTGTTGTGTGGTTAATGGATAAACGTGTAATTATATTCCACTTTCCAGGATATGTGAAGCTTTCGATACGAGTGTCGAGAAGTCCCATATTTTCCTGTAGTTTTTGGTATAACACCACTACGAACTCTTTCCGGGTCGTAGTAGTAAATAGAAGTCCAATTTGAAAAAAAAAAAAAAAAAAAAACAATAGGCAGCGAGCGCTTCGCCTTCTTATTTTTTTTTTGCCGGGGGTTGGGGGTTCAGAGATAGTGAAAGGACAGGTCCGAAATATATTTCTAGTGTTGATTTTATGATATCTTTGGAAACCGACTGCAACTTTTTTTATGAGAACTATTTTGTGCATGTTTCCAGAAAGGTAGCATTTCTACCACCCGGAAGGGCCTTCTTGAACAGTTTTTTTTTTACTTATCATAGTATACGGTCTTCGTAAGAGAGGCCCCGACTTGCAGTGAATAGGTTAGATATTGTATAAAGAGGGGAGAGGAGGATTTATATTTGAAATGAGGGAAATGAGGGTTTGGGGTCATTGACAATTCTTGAAAATGGACTTTCTTTTGAATAGGTTTGGCTCTTAAAAGGGCCGTTTTGCATAAAACGACTCGAATAATTATTCAGAGTCGGAAGAATAATCTGAGTCGGACGCCTGCACGATTTCCACGGATTCGTTGAACAGCTCCCGGCAAAGTTCGGCAACCTGGTCAGCTTTGCAATAGGCATAATCATAATACATGTTGCGTGCTCCTTCAATGACAGCAAGTTTCAGTCGAAGGTTATAGCGGAACGATCTGTTGTTTGCACGTTTTGCCATCTTGTAGCGTTTCTGCACCTCGCCTAGACGTTGGTTCAGGAAGACGATCTGGTCGCAGGCTTTTCTAAAACGTCGTTCAGTATCACTTAAAGTGAATCGTTTGTCCTCGGAAAATTATATATGTATCAATCGATATGAAGTCCAAAGTACCCACTGGGGGCATAGTATGGTGACAATTCAGTCTTCAGTTGCTTTTTATAGATGCAAAAACCAGAATTCTAATGATGTTGTTCAGAAGGCTGTTATATTTGTGTCAGATGATATGCAGCACAGTGCTCATGCTGTAGTCACATTTGTGTTTGTTGCAAACCAACACCTGCAGCAGGTCAGAGGTCTGACCATTGAGAGAGAAATACAGATGGGTGCTCAGCTCAATACAAGTCGAAAACACATTTCACTTATCTTTCATACAGCAATGATGACCGCCTTTTCACAGTAGAAAGCCATTACTATGGTTCACGCCACGGCAAAGGCCCATCTGATGGAGCTGGAACAGTCGTGAAAGCAGCTGGAAGAAGGGCTGTAATGGGAATGAATCGGATCATTAACAGTGCAGAAGATTTATTTAATTTTGGAAAAGATAAGCTTGAAACCACAGTGGAAAAGGATGACCATCAACATCACATAAGGACTTTCTTCCTGGTGAACAATATCAACAGAGACCGCCCAGATAGGACTGAAACAAAAAGTTTTTGTGGCACCAGAAAGTTCCAATGTATCAAATCTACAGGAGAAAGCTTAACTCTTCTCACAAGAAACTTGTCATGTTTCTGTACACCATGTATGGATGGAGAATTTGATGGATGTCAAAATTCTGAAAGAGTTGAACAATTGGAAGAGCAGACTTTAGAGAGAAAAGGAATGGGAAATGGATACAGTCACAGGTAGACGTCGTGGTCAAGGGATTGCTCGTCGTCGTGAGGTGGCTAGAGGTAGTAGTCACAGGATTGGTAGGGGCAGAGGAGGCACAGTACCAGGAGTTGATCAAGAAGTAAGGGGCATAGGAAGAGTAAGGACAAGGGGAGGAGGACGAAGAGCCAAGACTATGGGGGAAGAGGATTAAGGACCAGGGGAGGTGGAAGAGGATTAAGAAATGGAAATGGAAATGAATCCTCTGAAGAAGGTGAGTAGTGATTGAACACCAAAATAACAACTTGACACCAACTTCTATTCCTGTGTTTCCAATCATACTAATTCAATTTCTGATGTTGACATGACACAAGTTATTGTACAGTACCCAGTGTCAGCTAATGACCAAACGAGTAAGTTGCAGAAGTACCATTTAATTTTGTTGATTAGTTTAAGAGACCGACATATTCAAAAAGCCTGAAGAAAAAAAAGGCTTTTCTTTCTGTAAGATAAGTAAGGTAATTCTTGGTATTTAGTTTATTTTACCCCCTGCAAACAGATTTGTGTGTGTGGAGGGGGGGGTGAGGGGGGCAGGGGCAGCATGTAAGTATCGCCCTGTTTGTCCTTCCATACAGCTTTCTGTTGATATACCGAATCCTCCAAAACAGCGCGATGGATTTCAATATAATTCCATACACTGGTAGAACATGCAGTGTAGATGTGCTTGAAGGATAATCACGACAAATGGACAACTCCGAAATTAGATAATGCTGCTGCAAGATTTAACCCTTAGAGCGCCAAATTAACAAAACAGACACTTTAAGTAAGACCATAAAAGAGTGAAATATTGCCATTTTTAATGCTTGTTTTGGCCATAATATCTCGACATAGTATCTGCCATAGTACCTGAACACAGCAAACAGTGTAAATCCTTGATCAGAGTCCACATTCTGTGAAGTCTGATCGTGATCTATACTGACCGCAAAAGCAAAAAAAGTTGTGCTTTGCACTCTTGGGTTAAGGGAGAATTGCAGGGGTATCCCATAATAAGTTACAGTCCTAGTTTTATCTCTTTACAAGACAACAAAATTTTAGATTAATGTCTAAAGAGTAAGCACTTACTGACAACTTGGGAGATATGGTGTAGATAATTATGTCAAAAAAAGCTTTGGAAAATGGGAAATGGAGAAAGTGTTTTCTTCTTTTCCCACAACGTTGTCTAAGACTTTATTGGTTGGATTTAAACTCTTTATTGTTTGGTAAAAGGTTAATATGAAAATCTTAATTACCTAAATTAATACAGACCACCAAATGTTCATGGTTTGAACAATACTGATGACAAAAAAAGTGACAGGGGTTACAATAGTGATGATGACATGATGGATACATCTGGCATATCTGGTATTTCTGGAATAATTGAGTCATTGAAAGAGGTATATACTTGCTTTTTGTTGAGCCCAAGTAAAAATCGATTAGTTCGGGTTTAACTTCATTTTCAAAAGATTTAAGTTTTATACTGTAACAAACATTACTATTTGAAAATATTTGGACTTGAGGTGCCCTCATTATATGTGACCCTTCACACGAAAAAGGACCATCTTGGAACTCCAACCCAACCTTGGTTGATTATTTTAAAATGATTACAAAGTGAGGTAGAACGACCATTTTACATTTAGAAAAATTCTTTAAAGCGAAAAGATTTGACCCAGGTTGGCCTGCTTTTCCTTATGGTCCCTCTTTGCGTGACGGGTCATATACGAGGGTTGATCCAGAAATTCGTACAATGGGCCTATTACTTCCGTATTACTAGCTTGTTCAGTGTATAATTTGGTAATATTGTAGTTCAGTATCTACAAACTGCATAAATTTAAAATTTTTACCAAATTATCTCTAGCGGCCTTAAACTGCGTTACCATAGTAACATATGTACGCTTAAGCGGGGGAGCGTAAAAAAAAATTAAATACCTGTTAAATAAATCAAGTTTTCTTAAATTTTAGCTTGAATTTTTTGGCGCAAATTAGTATGACGCTAGTATGACATCATGACGTCATGTTGTATACGTTGTTGTGAAAGTTGTTATGAAGACACAGCATTTTTCATAAGATAGAAAAATCCAAGGGAATAGTGACATGAGGTCAACACCAAAATTAGAATGCCTGTCAGTTATAAAATTCTGCCATGATCTTGGTCATACACCAACGCAGACATTTCAGATGATGGAGAAAACGGGAATAAAGTGCAGTAGAGAACTTGTGTTTAAGTGGCACCGGAGATTCAAGGAGGGTCGGACTTCAATAGTGGATGATGAACGCCAAGGTAGGCCTGCAATGCGTCACAACCTGATTGACGACGTCAGAACTGTGGTAAACAGTGATAGACGCATGACAGTACGTGAAATGGCTGATAAAATAGGGGCATCTTATGGAACTGTTGAACGAATTTTGACACAGGATTTGAAAATGAGAAAGTCAGTGCACGTTGGGTTCCGCGGCTTTTAAGTGCACATGACATGGAGCGACAAGTTAGCTGTTCGCGAGTGTTCCTGAAACGCGACAAAAGGGAAGGTACCGAATTCCTTGACAGAATTATTACGCTCGACGAGACTTGGCTCCACCATTTTGAGCCCGAGTCAAAACGCCAGTCATCAGTATGGAAGACGCCTGCATCTCCTCCACCTAAGAAGGCAATAGTCGTCAGTTCCATGAAAAAACACATGTTCGCGTTTGTTATGGATCGGAAAGGAATGCTGCTTATCCACCAGGTACCGGATAGTCAGACAGTGACGGCAGACTATTTTTCGAAGGTAAAAATCTTTCGTTTTTCTATCTAATCAATATTTAGATCTCTTAAAAAAATAAAAAAATAAAAATATTTTATTCTGTTACACATCTTTAAAAAGTTTAATATTTACAAATTAAGTCCAAAACATTTCCTAAGGTGTGAAAATAATTTTAGTATTTTTATGAAATTTCAGTTTCTCCGGGAACATCTTGTACGTGCGCTGGCAAGGAAGAGGCCGGGAATTCCGCTTAATGAGTTTGTGCTGCACCAGGACAACGCCCCTGGACACACCGCCGCATCCACGCAACTGGAAATTGATCTTCTGGGATTTCAACGACTGGCCGATGCTCCCTATTCACCGGACCTCGCACCGATGGACTTCCGCGTTTTTCCTGTACTAAAGGACCAGCTTCGGGAACTCCGCTTTGATAGTAAGGACGAACTTAAAACAGCCACACAGAGAATTGTTCAACAGTTCGATTCCAAATGGTATGAGGACACTTTCAGCATGTGGGTACGTCGGGCACAGAAGTGTGTGAGAGTAAATGGGGACTATGTAGAGAAGAGCTAATGATGACGTCAAGTTGACGTCGCGTTTGACGTTCTTGCTGCCCCGCGTGGCCTATGTCTTAAATTTGTCACTGGACAATCACTGTTGTATGTACACATTTAAAAATTTCCATGTTTATTGCACAGATGTCATATTTAATGACGGTATAATTTTTGTTTTGATAGTCAACACTCCTAAAGTTTTATTAACCCATTGTATGAATTGCTGGATCAACCCTCGTAATCACTTATATTTCGCAGCTAAACAGCATTGTAAGGAAATGTGAGACATGATTTCTAACAGAGTTTCAACCCATTACCAGTCTACAAAACATTGGTCTAAATTGTTTGTCTCAAAGGGTAGAAAACATTGTGGGAAAAAGAGGAAACGCTGGATACCAGCATTTTCTTCTTTTCCCAAAATGCTCTCTTTCAGTGGGTTGTTAAAACACGAAATTGTATGGTAATGAGCTAATACATTTCGGTATAGGGATGTGATGAAGACTGTTTGTCACCAATCATCTCATATGAAGGCTCATGGTTGCTTTTGGACATCACACAGACCCTTACAGCACATGATGAAAGTGACAACTCCACTTGTTTTGTAATCCAACCTGCACTTGATGGTATTGAGAGCTGAAAAGCAAATGATTGTATGACCCAAACGGAGACCCCCAACAACCAACAATATGGTGGAGACCCCAACAAGTAATGATATGGAGACCACAACAACCAATGATATGGTGGAGACACAAATGGAGACCCCAAACACCAACAATATGGTGGAAAGTGATATGATAACTCCACTTGTTTTGTAATCCAACCTGCACTTGATGGTATTGAGAGCTGAAAAGCAAATGATTGTATGACCCAAACGGAGACCCCAACAACCAACAATATGGTGGAGACCCCAACAACCAATGATATGGAGACCACAACAACCAATAGTATGGTGGAGACCACAACAACAAACAATATTGTGAAGATATTTACCACAACATTAAACGATATGGTGGAGACCCCAATGGAGACCCCAACAACCAACCATATGGAGGAGACCCCAACAACCAATGACATGGTGGAGACATTTTCCACAATAACCAACGATATGGTGGAGACCCCAACAACCAACCATATTGTGGAGACCCCAACATCCAGTGATGTAGAGACCCCAGCAACCAACCATATGGTGGAAACAACAACAACCAACGATATGTTGGAGACCAAAATGGAGACCTCAACAACCAACAATAGGATTGAGACCCCAACAACCAACCATATGGTGGAGATCCCAACATCCAATGATGTGGAGACCACAACAACCAACAATATTGTGGAGACCTGAACAACCAATAATATGGTGGAGACCCTAATGGAGACCCCAACAACCAACAATATGACGGAGACCCCATCAGCCAATTATGTGGAGACCACAACAACCAATGATATGGTGGAGACCACAACAACAAACGATATGGAGGAGATCCCAACACATGATGATGTGGAGACCCTAGGAACCCGTGATATGGTTGAGACAACAACAACAATGGAGGCAAAAACAGAGGACAAGGAACTAATAGCCAACGACAGTGTGCTGAGGAAGGAAAGGTACACAATTCATGGATTTTTAATTGTCATAACTCATATCTTGATTGAACAGTATAGATTACAGTTCTAAGTAATCAAGCTTGTGAAGTTTGATTTTTCTCTATATACAAAATGAATCCAGTAGGGTTTTTCAGTAATTATTAGGTAAAATAGTACTTGTACATGTATACTAATATAATTTCGTGAAATAACAGATTTCAATTCTTTAACAGACAACTGTTTCAAAGACCAGAAAACATTGTGGAAAACATAGAAAAAGATGGAAATGGTTAACAGCATTTTCTTCTTTTCACACAATGTTTTCTAAAGCCTTTTCTTTGGTGGTTAAAACTTAGGATCCTTTGGTAACAAGTTTAACCTAAACAGAAATACCAAATAACTTGCAGAACTTATAATACTGGGCAATACTTAAGTATTCCCCATGGTTGCAACAATTTGCCTGCTGTTGTAAATATGGATTCATTGCTGTTTATTATATTTTCTTTCTAATATTGTATTGTGCCTAGTTATTTTACCCTTTGTCCATACTTGATTTTGCATTCCATTTGGTTACATGAAATTATACATAGATCTTTGAAATCAAGTTTGTAACATAAGGACAAAATTAACATGGAATTCACATACAATAGTTATTTGTTTTGGTATGTTTAATTTGGAAGATATTTATTCCACATTTTGTTTCTTGATTACCTATTATTAATTGGTTTTTAATTTTCTATCCTTCATCTGTTTATCTTTCTTTAAAATTAAAAAGAACGGTGGCATCACTTTCAGAGAAAAGAAATTTAATCAAGTAAATAGATGATTTTAGGTAAAGGTAAAGACTTGACAATTTGTAACATCATTCTGGAGATTTATTCTTATCAAAAAATTGTACAGACTTTCTCTTGTAAAATATTGATTAATCATATATATAGTAGCTCACAAAGGTAACTGGCTAATTTAATGCAGTCTTGGTAAAGTACAGTCGCAGCTTCAATCTCATATGTGACATGATCAGGAGAGAAAACGCATCTTAAAGCATCTCTTCCCAGAACATCCTTTTCAGTTTGCACAGGCTGACCTGAAACAGTTGTAATTTTATTGTTTCTAGAAGGGCTTCTATCAAAGCTGGATTAGCCTGTGCAGACTTCATGGAAAGATTTGAAATGACACTTTACGCAGATGTAATAAGACTTTTTTTTTTCAGATTGTGGCTCACATATATAGAGTATGTATTTGATGACATATGAAAACTTTTCATATTACATTAATATAGATTGAAAATTGGCCATGAGTGAGATTTTTCAAAAAGGACTGCAAGAAAAGCCTGTGGACGTTACATGGTATAAGACACATGGTTCTTGCATCAGATGTTGAAAACACTTTAAAACCACCTGACATTAAAATGCGTGGCACGCGGATACTGTACCATTTCCAAGGTACAGTAATTGATTACGTACATGTATTATGACAAGATTTCAAAAATTCCCTTTAAGCATTTATAACTACAAGGAAATGATACAAAAATTTTAGTTTATCAGTGACTTACGGTATGTATTCTATATTTGGTTGATAACTATAATATACTGAACCAAAAAAGAAACTTCCCCTGTGTTTAAGTGCAGATATGCACAAATATGAAAATCAGGATTAAACTAGATTTATATGCATTGAAAGAGTATTTTATTGCGACTTTATGTGAAAAAAATTATTGCTGAGGGTTTATCCAAAAGTAGTGAAATGGTAGTTAAAATGCGGAAGGGGTCGCTCACCAAAATCACAAATTAATACCGGGTATGACCACCTTCAGCATGAAGGACTGCCTGGCATCGTTGGCGCATAGAACGGATAAGTGTATTGATTTCGGCTTGTGGAATGTTGTTGCATTCCTGAATTAAGGCTTGTCTTAGCTGAATGACGTTTGACGGTGGAATAGGGCGACGTCTAACACGCTGGTCCAAATTATCCCAAAGGTGTTCAATGGGATTCAGATCAGGGCTTTTGGCAGGCCAGTCATTAATAAATGCAATGTTATTCGCCCTGAGGATATTCACATTGTCCCTAGCTGTATGGCTTGTGGCATTATCATGCTGAAAAAGAGTGATATTGGCATTATTTTGATACAGTGGGATAACGTGCTTCGCAAGAATTTCATCTCGGTAGCGTTGGGCATTCAAATTCCTTTCGATAACGACGAGATTAGTGCGAAAGCCATGTGCAATGCCCGCTCAGACCAAGACAGAACCCCCACCCCCAAAACGATCTCGTTCAAGTATGCAACAGTTCTCCTACGATATACTCGAACCCTGCCATCACCTCGATGAATGGAAAACCTCGACTCGTCAGAGAAAAGAACGCTATTCCACTGTTGTCTAAGCCAGCGTTGGTGTGTACGTGCCCAATTAACATGATTTACGCGGTGACGTCGCGTCAAAACACAACCAACGTATGGACGACGTGCACGTAGCCCACTCTCGCGCAAGCGATTGCGTACAGTTTGGGCAGATATACGGTTGTTATGTGTACCAGGGGTGTTAGCAGCAGTGGCTGTGGCAGTTTGGAAGTGATTGCGCATGTGGGTGTTCCGAATATAGCGGTCTTGGCCGCGCGTCGTGACGCGAGGACGTCCACTACGTGGTCGATCTTCCGTACGCCCTGTTGCTTGAAAACGTTGCCTAAGGTGTCGATTAGCACGAGTAGAACATCCAATATTCATAGCAACAGCATTCATCGTCATACAAGCATTAAGCATGCCAATGGCACGTTCGCGTAAATTTTGCGGAATTCTAGGCATATCAAAAATAAAGAAAACTAAGAAGAATTTAATTTTTTTCAACGTCTTTTTCTTATTGACATGAAAGTCTATAAAATTAGACTGAAAGGTTTCAAAAAAATATACACGAATTATACTGGTCCGTGCATGCACATGAAAATTGCTTTCAGCGGGTTTCTTCTGCAAAATGCTTTCAATCGAGTTAAAATTTGTTTTATCGGACACATAATCGTTCGCCCGAATATATGTAGGTCATCTGAGTAGATGTAAAGTGAGAGAGCTGGCTCACCACCCCATGGTCAAACCCCCTCATGGTCCCAAGTCAAGCACAAAACTCTCTCTCCCCGTGCATTAAGGTCAAAGAGTGCATTAAGGTCATCAGAGGGTAAAGGTAAAGTGGGGGTAAAGGTCAAAGAGTGCATTAAGGTCATCAGAGGGTAAAGGTAAAATGGGAGTAAAGGTCAGAGTGCATTAAGGTCATCAGAGGGTAAAGGTAAAATGGGGGTAAAGGTCAAACAGTGCATTAAGGTTAAAGAGTGCATTAAGATCAAACGAGTGCCTGAAGATAATCTGAGGGGGTTAAGATCAAACGAGTGCCTGAAGATAATCTGAGTGCCTGAAGATAATCTGAGGGGGTTAAGATCAAACGAGTGTCTGAAGATAATCTGAGTGCATTAAGATCAAACGAGTGCCTGAAGATAATCTGAGGGGGTTAAGATCAAACGAGTGCCTGAAGATAATCTGAGTGCATTAAGATCAAACGAGTGCCTGAAGATAATCTGAGGGGGTTAAGATCAAACGAGGGTACGCGAACGGGCGTTCTACCCGGACGACGACCGCACCCAGCATCGCGCTCATTTCTACCAATATACATAATGGATTTGTATTTTTGAAAAAATAAATCTAAGTAAACGTAAAAACGTATGGAACCGCTAAAAGAGTTTCTAAAAGAATTAACCTTAGACAAAGACGGAGGTTTAATGGATGCTATATATAGCATGAAAGAGAATTTGCTAAATATAGATATAGCTAAAGATAAATTTAAAAAGTTAATTTACTCTACACCGAATGAGCAACGAAGACAGGCTTCCGCAAGATTCGCAACGCTTCTAGTTGCGTATACGAACTTTATTTTAGATTCTATCAATCCGGAAATTAGACGAGATTTTGGCTTAAAGGCGACATTTTGGAGACACATTTACGCGAGTGGAAACCTCTCAAAGAGAGATTTAATATTTAAGATTAAGAATACTCTAGGGCAAAAAGTAGAGAAAGGGCTAACGAGAAACGAAATAGTGTATGAAACGATAGTAAATTTTTTATACGTGGTTGTGGGTGGTCGTTCAAATTATATAAAGAGTAAAAGAAAAGTGCGAGGAGGACAAGCTTTAAAAAAATTAAGTATGACGAACAGAATAGCTAAAAAGGTTGGGTGCTAAAATATTGATATTAAATTAATAATAAAGAAATTTTATAAATGTCTGACTTTTGTGTATCCACTCACACTTTCATAGCATACACAAACTTAAACGACCTTGATTTAGGTGTAATCTTTGATGAAGTTGACATAAATTCTTCTCTCATCCATATGCTATATAAAGAGAGAGAAAAAGGTTTTAAGAAAAGAAAGGAAAATAAAACGAAACATTTATTAAACTGTATATCATTTACTTTTTCCAAAAAAGTTAACCTTAAACTTTTTAGAAACGGGGTAATTCAAGTTACGGGTTGTAAAAACTTTGATGATTGTAAATCGGGTTTACTTTTATTTTGGGGTCTTAAATGTTGTTCTAAGTTCGATCATTTAGAAGCTCATATAGTTTCGACAATGAGAAACGTTATTTTTAACTTAGGATTCTCAGTTGATAGAGAAAAGTTATTTCGATACGTGATTAAAAATTCGAACGGTCTCGAGGGCCTCCCTGTCTCACCTGGGCTCGACCCAGGTGCGGTCGGCAGGATATCTCGCATTAATGAAAAGCAGTATCGCGTAACTATAGACTCGATAGATGATATGCCAGTTTATAAAATTAGAATAGAAGACGAGAGATTAATAGAAGAACCAAATATAACTTATAGCGAGTTTGGAATTAATAAAGCTAAGAAATATATTAGTATAGTTATATTTACAACGGGAAAAGTCCTGTGTTCGGGTGTTCATGAGAAGTATCAAACTCCGGTTATAGAATGGTTCTTAGATTTAGTAAAACGTGAGGATGTAAAAGCAAAAGAAGCTAGTAATTTTTCGCTAAAAAAATATATACTTCCGAGTTATTTTAAAGAGATCCATGCTGACCCCTCGGTCCCCTCGGGGGCCGATCCTCGGACCAGGAGTCGAGCCACCCCCTCGGGCGATGAAGCATACGATAGCATAAAAAAATTAAATTTAAGTAAAGAAATCCTATATAAAAAAATGTGGGAGGATATGAATTGTATCAAAAGTGGAGAACTTTGCATAGAAAATCTTTCTATAGATTACGCGAATAAATATAAAAGCAAGGAGTATGATTTTGTTAAGATTCCAGTAAAGTACAGATATCCTAATAATAAAAATGGTCCGTTGTTTATGCGTACCCCCGTTTTGTTTTCAAACGGTGTTAATT
Source organism: Hippopus hippopus (assembly GCA_946811185.2). NCBI lineage: Eukaryota > Metazoa > Mollusca > Bivalvia > Cardiida > Cardiidae > Hippopus > Hippopus hippopus. Next base: position 21,686,226 of record OX328108.1, on the reverse strand, counting down.
CGTTTGATGATAAAGCGGAAGATCTAAAAGATTTCTCGTTATCTTTACTATGTTATAACGGTGGAAGACCTACGAAAAAGGAAAGAGATTTTAAAGAAGCTCTGGAAAAACTAACGGGTTTCTTCCGAGAGCATGGAAAGGACAAAGAACTAAAAGACGATAGGATTAGAACTTTAGGCACAATTAATATTTTAAGATATACTGATGATGGATCAGCTATGATATACGCAAAACTTTACGAAAACAAAGAATCTAAGACCCTCTTTTACGATGAAGACGGCAAAGAGGTAAACCCTCGTTCATATAAGAAAATTGCTTGTAAGTTGTTTTGTATTTTAAAAGTGGAAGGAATATTTAAAAATAAAAGCGTTGAAACGATCCAGATTAAAGTTATATCGGTAAAAATAGTAGAAAAGAATGTAGAAATACCGAATAAGAAGGAAAAGGCAATTATACCTAATATTTTAGATGAATGTCTATGTCCAAGTGATGACGAGGAAGAGGATGATGAATAAAGTACGGGTACCTCGCGTCGACCTGGAGTCGAGCCTCCAGGCGAGACAGACATCCTGCTGATCCTCGGACCCTGACCGCAGGGACCCTCGGACCTCGCGTCGAGACAGCCCCTCGGGCGACGAAGCATCAAGCGTAAAAATATAACTTTCATAAACAAGAAGTTATATTTTTTTATGAGTCTATAACTCTAATTCTATCAAGATAGATATATAAGAGTGTGTTATATTACGACTGTCTGTCCTCGAGATAAAGTTTATGATGTCACATTCATTTACCTCTAACGCCGTCGGAAAAACGGCACAGCTACAATCTTCGTTCACTCTTTTTATAATAGAGTAATCAAGCTGCTCTGTACCGTTTACCGTTATATTAATTTTAACCTCTTCTTCTGGTGCATTACGATCGTTCTTAACGACCGCTAAACTTCCCCTTAAGATTCTTCCCTTCGCACTCATACAATAACCACCCAAACCGTGCTTTCTACCTGAATTACCATTACCGAAGGAAAATTCGAAGTTACCGTTTGCGATTGGTCCGTTTTCTTCAGCCCACACGGTTATAATAGGTAGCTTTGAATCGATTCGCCGTAATAGGTCTCGAATTAAATTATCCGTATATGATCGGTCTAATTCACCCTGCCTGTCGACATAGTCTTTATTCGCAGCGTCATAGATGGATGGGGGGGGGAGTAACCCGGTAATCTTGTAAGTATCCATATCAATATCGGCTTTAGCGTAAAAATATCCATCAGGGTCTATAGTGAAAGCTTTTTCACCCATGATAGCCTTATCAACAGCAGTATCTACGTAAAACTTACTAGCAGCCTGATCGTGTCTCGTAGGGGTTCCGAGATTGTTAATTACTTGCCCTGCCATAGAGATTGCATCAACTGCCTGATACCACCTTCCATCTCTAAGTTCGAAGGCTCGATTGTAGTTGTCAACATACTTCTTAGTAGCAGCTTCATTAGGTTCTTTAGGTTCCTTAACATTCCGTATCTCGTTGAAACCCATATTTATAAATCCGAGTGCCTGATACCCCCCGTTTTCTTTTATCCACCCCTCACTTGAAGTTCCATCCACGTAATCCTTAGTCGCCACGTCGTGCGAATTTACCGGGTTACTAACCCTCGTTAATGTATTACCATTCATGTCTATAGAACCAGTAACAACGGTCATTCCATCCACGCGTAAAAAGTTATTGTTTACGTAAGCGAGTGACACACCATCACCGATTGTGCCACCATCATCTTTCATTCTTCCGAATTTGTCAACGGGCATTTTAATACTAAAAAAGTTTATTTAAAACGTTTTGAAACTCGGACCTCGCGTCGAGACGGCCCCAGGATAACTCTTTTAGAATGTATAAACATAAATGACCGCAAAATACTTGTCCCGCTCCTTGAAATTGATCAGTTTTGTACTGTATCGGGCTTTTTAAATACTCTCGAATTTCAATGGGAGGTTGTACGCCGTAACTGTCAAAATAAATTTTAGTTTTACCGTTTTTATACCAAGCGACCCAATGTGTACCAGGTCCACCGCTTTTATCGAAGTTTACTATACCGCATTCTTTTTTACTCGGTTTTTTCGGTAATATACCTAGTAAAAAAACTCCTCTAAAATAAGGAATCTTTAATCTTTTCGCCGCATCTTCCAATTCGAAATTGCTCAATGGTTTATTCGGTAAAATTACGTTTTCGATCGAAATATTTGCCATTTTTAGAATTGTTCGATATTTTTATTATCGACCCAAGAATTAAATTCGTTGGAATAGCCTTTCCACTTTACGAGAGATTTATCTTTTTGTTTTTTAATAACCTTTTCTATCCTAAACGTCTCTTGGGTAGTTTTCTGAAGTTCGGGTTCATAAAATGCGCCTTCTATTTCTTCTCCGTTAAGATCCTTAATACTATACGTTATAGGCGATGTACGTTTTACTTCGGAAACTATAAAAACATCTTCCGTCCATCTCGTCGTATAACCTTTCTCGAAAGTCTTTTTCTTTTTAGATATTCTCACTTTATCACCCACGGAAAACTTAGGTTCTTTTACTTCAACATGATGAGGGTAAAGGTTTCTCCAAACCATAGTTTCATTCTCTTTCTTACTAGCCTCTACCGGCGTCATTTTAATAGAGGAATGGATAGTATTATTATACTCCTTAACGAGATCTTGCAAGACATCGATGTAAACGTTCGTAGAGTTAGCGGAGAAATACTTCCACATCTTCTCCTTCATCGTTCTAATCCATCGTTCAACGATGCTAGATTTCTCTTTGTTCTGTGTGGAATACAATTGAACCAACGCTTTTACGTCTTTGTTGTAAAACTCCCGACCTTCATCGACCCACAATTTCTTCGGCTTTCTTTCCTTAAAAATAGCTTCAAACGCTTCAGCCGTCACCTTGCCTGTCTTGTTTTTCAACGGGACCAGCCACCCGTACTTCGAAAAGATGTCGATCACAGCGAGAAGATAATTATTGCCTCGATTATACTTAGAAAAAGCGCGCATGTCGACTAAATCCGCGGCCCATATACTATCGATACCGTTCACTATAACTCTCCTCTTTTTAAACCTTCGTCTTACGGGTTTGTGCAATTCCTCCGCCAGAGTCAGCATTTTTGGGGTTTTTTTATCACAGAACGAGCCGGCGAGTTGACTGCTCGCCCAGCTCGCCTGGGTCGCCCTGCTGCCTCGCGAGCTCGGCTCGTGTTGTCAGGGATCATTCCCATTCCGAACCACATCTTCGTACCTATGAGTCTACTTACCAAACCCCGTTCCATCTTTTCTCTAATAGAAGGGTTGTAAATACCTTCCAATTCTGCCAACATATTCTTGTCACACACCGCGTTTCTCGTGGCTGTGTCACTGTGCTTAAGATAACAAACATCGTGGTTGTAAGCAGCCTTATCGACGCGGTTGATTGGTTTGCTCCACTTCTTCGGCGTTAAATCTGGATTTAACCTTTTATTTAATTTAGTGCCTGGTCCTGTAAAGTTGTGTCCGGGTAGATGCATTTCAACGGGTAAATTATTTATAAATTTGTTTAAGATGCTACTCCCGGTGGTTTTTTTATAAACTGAGTTTTAGTTATTCCACAAACCACGCATTTTCCCTGCATCATATTTCTTCCGTTTTTAGAAACGGAATATTTTATATTATTCGTATCTGTACGTTTTTTACATTTAACGCAATACATCTTTTTATATAAAATAAAAAAAGTTAAATAGAAAATGGATATTATAAACTTGTCATGGAATGATGTAGTATCAAAGAGATTTAATCACCCTCTTTTACCGAAAAGTATCAGAGGTTTAATTATAGGCAAATCGGGATGCGGTAAAACTACTTTATTGTTAAACCTTTTACTCAGACCGGGTTGACTTGATTACAACGATTTGAGCGTTTTTGGAAAAAGCCTTTTTCAACCGGAATACCGAATATTAAAAAAGGCTTTTGAAGAAAAACTACCGAAAGAATGTATCTTTAGGTTGTTTGACATGCGTGATGAGATACAAGAACTAAACATTGTACCGACAGCAGTAGTCGAAGAATGGATTAAAACGATTAAAAATAAATCGGATATAGATTGCAACTTCTTCGAGAACGCGAGCGATGTGCCCGATCCGAGAGAGTTAAACTTGGAAAATAAAAACCTGATCATCTTCGACGACCTGCTTTTAGAGAGGCAGAATAAATGCGAGTGTTATTACGTTCGAGGAAGGCATAGTAACGTTGACTGTTTTTACCTCTCACAAAATTACTTTAGGCTACCGAGGCAAACCATCAGAGAGAACGCCAATTTTACCTGTCTCTTTTCGCAAGACCTAAAAAACGTTAACCATATTTATAACGATCATGTGGGTGATGATATGCCTAAGGACGAGTTCAGAAAATTCTGTCAAAAGGCGTGGGAAAAACCACACGGCTTTGCTATCATTGACTTAACAAGTAAAAAGCATGATGGGAAGTATAGAAACGGTTTTGATAATTTTTATATACCGAGGTCGGTTTAAAAAATATTTTCGCTTTTTTTTAAAGATGGACATAGATCTTTTAAAAAAGATTGTAAAAAATACGGAACACAAAACATCGCTTCAAATCATTGTAAGCGATAACAAAACGCATTTTAGAACGAGGTTTAATCCTCCGATTCAGCTTGAAAAGGATAAAGTATACGAAATAGCTTTAGTAAACCTCGAAACTTACTACTCTTTTCCAAACATTGATGAAACGAACAACACATTAGTTTATTCTCCGGACAATGGCGCCTCATGGATTAAAATAAAAATACCAGAAGGAAGTTATGACCTTGTTGACATTAATGATACAATTCAGCAGGAAATGAGAAAAAAGGGTCATTATGATAGAGTTAATGAAGAGTATCCTATTAACTTTTCTGCAAACACTAATACCCTAAAGTCTGTTCTTACTCTAGAAGATGGCTACCAAGTAGATTTTAATCAACCGGGATCCCTCGCTAAAGTATTAGAATTTACTCGCGCTAAATACACGCGAGGATTTCACGAGTCAGAGAATGTAGTGAACATTCTTAGCATAAATAGTTTGCTCGTTAACATAGATATCATTTCGGGAAGTTACGTTAATGGCTCAACAAAAAACACTATTTACTCTTTTTTCCCGGACGTTGCGCCTGGATATAAGATAATTGAGTCACCAGTTAATTTAGTATACTTACCAATAACATTAGATGAAATACATAACCTAGAGGTAAATATTACGGATCAAGATGGTAATTTACTAAATCTTAGAGGCGAAAATTTAACGATTAGGTTTCATATTAGAGAAGCGAGATGACTGCTCGCCCAGCTCGCCTGGGTCGCCCTGCTCGTCAGGGGTGACCCAACTTGTTCGGGATAAATAAAAAATAGTTATATATAAAATGTCGCGTTACACTAATGTTAAAGTAAATATATCGGAAGGGCAAAAGGAAAAGCTTCAACATGCTGTTAAAGCTGGTTGTTCAGCAACAAGTATTCGTTTAGGTCACGAAGATTTACGCGGTAATGATGTTTTAGCAATTACCGATTCACAAGCGAAGAAAATGGCTAAAGCCTATGAGGATGGTAGGGGTATAATTATTAGAATGTCTGCGAAACAACTTAAACATAACTCGAAAATAGAAGGAGGTTTTCTCGGAATGTTAGCTGGGTTAGCTGCTAGAGCTTTGCCGATGCTCGCAAAAACCGTTTTACCGGCTCTAGGTGTTGGTGCTCTTTCTGGATTAGCTCAAACGGGCGTACAAAAAGCGATGGGATCGGGTCTTTACCTAAAAAAAGGAGGATGTGTGTGCCAAGTTGAAACTGATGGATGTGGATTATACTTAAAACCATACAAAGGTAAAGGATTATCTCATGTTGGTGATGGGTTGTATCTAAAGCAAGGGGGGAAAATGTATGATGGAAGAGGACTTTTACTCGGACCTAATAGTCCATTCGCTAATATCCCTATCTTAGGAGCTATATTATAAAGGGACCCGGGATAAATATTATTTATAAAATAAAAAATGGACATACATAAATTCGGTATAAAGTCTAATATCTTCACCCAACATAAAACTATATTTTGGAAACCTCATTTAGGGGGAGTAAGATTTCCTCCCTTAAAACGCGATCCTCTGAAATGGAAAATATACTCGCAAGTAACTATCAAGATTCCTCCTCGTGATGGCACGAGAGTTCCGCTAGGATTTGGTTATATAACTACACGAGGAGTTGTAGTGATATCTGTTAGTAATAAATGGAAAGATAGTTTAACAATTCTTAATGGGACGCATCTTGATAGTGAGGCTGATGATATCGCAGTCTACATTTATAATTTCTCGCAAAAACCGATCGAAATACCTGAGGGAGAGTTAACCTGTTATTTAAAATATTTGGCATAAAAAAAATATTATTTTAATAAAATGACAGATACGGATCAAAAACACCCTAATAAAATATATCCTCAGTTACCCAAAGAACAAAGTACAGCAAGCGCCCCGCCTATCGAGATGCATGCAATGAGAGATGACAGAGGTCATTCCTACCGTTTACAAAAAAATATCTGAAGTACAACAGTTTCTTGAGAAGGAGATTCGAGAAAGAGAAGCTCTAGCCAAAAAGTACTTTCGTGCCTCTAGAATAGTAGACAACGTTGATATCGTCCTGGTAACCGTAACAATGGTTGCTGGTGCCGGTGGTATAGGTTTGCTTTCTACCATTGTAGCTATTCCAGCTGTAGTAGAATTAGAAGCAACGGCTTTGGGAACCGGTCTTCTTTCATTGGTAGGTAAGTATGTTGTTAGAAATAGTAGAAGCAAAGGAGAAAAGCATCAAAAGATTAGAATGTTAGCTGACGCTAAGTTAGATACCGTTTCAACGCATATATCCAAAGCTTTAATTGACAATTATATCTCTGATGATGAATTCAAACTAATCATGGAAGAATTAGATAAATATAAAAGCATGAAGGAAGAGATACGTACCAAGATCAAAAAGAAGATTTCCTCAGAAAACGAAGAAACTCTAATAGAAAGGGGGAGGCGTGAGCAAAGGGAGTCCTTTCGGAGGCTTGTTGAAAAACATCACGACAACCTGCTCGAATATTAGATTGCCAGAAATCCGTTGTAGATGTATTTGTGAAATGGGTGATACCTCGGACATGTAATATATTACGTTGAAAACTACGTTGAAAACTACGTTGAAAACTGCGTTAAAAAACTATTTTAGTAATTTAAAAAAATGTCTTTTTTAAAAATCACTGATCCCACAAAAAGGGACTTAATCGTAAAAGAGTATCTCGAAACGAGAAAGAATATTCGGGATAATCTAATAGCGGAGAAAACGGGTGAACAACAACTTCAAACCGATCTTTCAAAGTTTTTTAAACCTATAACGGAAACGCAAAAAGCTACAGCGAGGGAGATTACGGAAGAACTTAAACCTATTAAAGAGGGTATTGAAAGCTTACCACAAGCTATTACTTTTCCAGACTCGTCTATAAAGGCTATTGAAGGAACATTAGAAAAACAAGGAAAAGATCTCGGAGAAATAGCGAGGAGTTATTTAATGAGACTCGGTAACCCAAAAATAACGGATACAAAATTTGGAGTAAGGTATGATGAAAGTAGTAATAAATTAAAAATCGGTGACAAAATGATAATGTTTGATGGAAATGATATTATAATTGGTAAAGATGTATATGAAGGCACCCCCGGTCTATGGGAGTTAATCGTGTCTAAAAACCCGAATGACAATATTTTTAATGATGAGGATTATGATAATTACGCGAGGATAATGGTAAAAACGAGTGCTCTTCATCAGGATTATGATTCGAGCAAAAACCGACCTAATGCCAATAAAAGTGATAAATGGAAGAACATACACAAACCTATTTGGTATAATAGAAAAAAGTATGAAGGAAAGGGCACCGTTGTTATCCCATCTGACCCCAACACATTAATAGAAAGACTAGACCTGTTGATGGCAAGTAAAGAAGCGGGTAACACAGGCGTAAGAAACGAGTTAGTGAGCATTTGCGACGAATTAAAAAGACAAGGCGTTTTAAATTCGAACGCTTATAAAAATTTAATGTCTATATTATAAAATGATCATCGTTAAAAAACACGGATTTAAAAAAAGGTATTCATATGGCGGCGCTGGAATCTTTGATAGCGTTGCTAACTTTTTAGCGAGGCTTTTTACTAGTAGCGCAGCTAAACAAATTGCGTCTTCTGCCCTCGATGTAGGAAAGAGTGTAGCTAAGGAAGGTGCAAAGAAAGCTTTAGAGGTTGGAAAAAGCGCTGCTGTAGATGTAGGAAAAAAATTAGTTACGAAAGCGTTGACACCAAAATCGAGGAAAATTTTACAAAAATATGACGCTCCTATTCCACACCCTCGGAGCCCCTCGGGCGACGACCTCGCGTCGAGCCGCTCGGCGAGACAGCCCCAGGTGAAAACGCAAGACATTAATACCTTAATAGATGGATCTTCTCTGGATGCCATTGCTATTCAAGACTTAGTTAAAAGATTAAACAGAGGGACAGGCATTAAAACAGTATGAAAATCATGCTATGGTTAGAACAATTATAATTTTATTTTATTTAAAATTATAATTGCTATTATAAAATGGACATTTTAAAAATCACCGAACCGATTTCGAGAGACAATAATATTGATGAGTATGAACACCATGAGTATGAACCAATCACAGGTACACACCTCAACAACGCAGGAGGGGATATTAGGATTAACATCGAGACCCAAGATATTTTTACTCATCCTAGTGAGAGTTATTTACTTATTTAGTAAGAAGTGATACTGGACCAGCTTACTATGCTAACACCGATATTTCTTTAACAAACAATGGTCTCATGTATCTTTTTAAAAATATTAAGTATCAACTTTCGGGCATGGAGATTGAATCCGTATTGAATCCTGGCCATGCTACTACAATGCTTGGTTTGTTAAAATATCCGGATGATTTTTCTAAATCACGAGGGTTAAATCAATGTTGGTATAAAGATACAACGGCTAACGCGGGTGCTGGAAACATGGGTTTCGTCGTAAGAAGAAATTATATTATTAATAATCCCCTTCCAAGAGGTACCTTTAGCTTCAGAGTTCCATTAAAACATATATTCGGTTTTTGCGACGATTACGATAAGATATTGTACGGAATGAAGCAAACTCTCACATTAACGAGAAATGATGATAATGATGCGGTCTTTCGAGATAATGCCGCTCCCGCTGATGGTAGAATTAATTTACTTAGAATATCTTGGTTTATGCCACACGTCCTACCCGCAGATGGAGAGAAGATGCAACTTTATAAAATTATCGAGAAAAAAGAAAAAATACCGGTCGGATATAGAATGAGGCAGTGCGACTCTATCGCGGTTCCTCAGTCAACATCATTCACCTGGAGACTTTCTGTCAAATCATCTCCCGAAGTGCCGCGTTTTATCGTTGTTGCCTTTCAGACTGGTAAAAGTGGTGATCAAGAGCAAAATCCGGCTATATTTGATCATAGAAACGTTAAAAATATTTATGTTACCTTAAATTCTACTAGATATCCCGCTGTTGATTATAATCTTTCATTCGTTGCGAACCAATTTAGTAGAGTGTATGGTGACGCTTCTCTATTTAGATCTAAGTTTTATAACATGAACGAAATGGTGTCAAACCCTAACATTACTCCCTCAGATTATAAAGCCCTTTATCCTTTGTTTTTGTTTGACGTTTCCAAAGAGTGAGAGATTAAAATACTCTGTCACTGATATCCAAATTAAAGCGAGTTTTACCGAAAATGTGCTCGCGAACACAGAGGCATATGCCGTTATTATTAGCGATAGGTTAATTAACTTCCAGTCTGACGGAAATAAGATGAGCGTAGTGTATTAAGTTAAAGGGTTATTTTTTATATATAAAAAATGATAAAAAAAGTAAATTTAAGTTAACTAATTCGGTTACATATAAAAATGATAATGGTTCGCGATTTGAAAAAAATTCTTAGACAAAATGATATACCTTTTTATGGGTACTGGGATAAAAAGCGGTTACTTGAAGTAGCGAAAACACATGGGCTGTTACCGAAGGAGCCACCAAAAAAAGAAACAAGCAAAGACCATAAGTATGATAGATTAAAGACTATTATGCATAATCCTAGGAAAGTCACTTTAGAGGATGTTAAAACTGGCGAAATAAAAAACTTTCCATCGATTTATAGCGCGAGTAAATTTATAGATCCATGCCCGCAAACGATCGGGAATTGGGACGGGAGAATTTGGAATGGTAAATATAAGGTCACCATTCATTAACTTTATTACGATAATAACGAATTCGTAATAAAGTTGTGGAAATAAGATGAGCGTAGTGTATTAAGTTAAGGTATCATTTTTTATATACATAAAAAATGATAAAAAAGTAAAATTAAGTTAAGTAATTTGGGTACATATAAAAAATGGACAATTATAATATATATACCGTAAGCGGTTTAAAAAATTTGGCAAGGTCTAGAGGAATCAGAGAATTCTCTAGGCTTAAAAGAGCCGAATTAATTGCGCGTCTACGTGCTTCCCTGCGGTCAGCAGGGAATCCTCCGTCTATTAGTCTAGCGGATCAATTCCGAGGATCGACAGTAGAAGACTTAAAAAAGGAAGCTAAGTCTAGTGGAATCCGAGGATACTCTAGGCTCAAAAGAAGCGAATTAATCGATCTCTTACTTAATCGGAGAGCGCCATTATTAGACTATAATATCGGTAATTTTGGAGCCAAGGTATTACAACCAACACCTTACACACCTCCCAAAGCCAGAGAAGAAGCAGTAACTTCACCTACATACAAATCCATTATGTATATTGGTAGAAATGAGCGCGATGCTGGGTGCGGTCGTCGTCCGGGTAGAACGCCCGTTCGCGTACCCTCGTTTGATCTTAACCCCCTCAGATTATCTTCAGGCACTCGTTTGATCTTAATGCACTCAGATTATCTTCAGGCACTCGTTTGATCTTAACCCCCTCAGATTATCTTCAGGCACTCGTTTGATCTTAATGCACTCAGATTATCTTCAGACACTCGTTTGATCTTAACCCCCTCAGATTATCTTCAGGCACTCAGATTATCTTCAGGCACTCGTTTGATCTTAACCCCCTCAGATTATCTTCAGGCACTCGTTTGATCTTAATGCACTCTTTAACCTTAATGCACTGTTTGACCTTTACCCCCATTTTACCTTTACCCTCTGATGACCTTAATGCACTCTTTGACCTTTACCCCCATTTTACCTTTACCCTCTGATGACCTTAATGCACTCTTTGACCTTTACCCCCATTTTACCTTTACCCTCTGATGACCTTAATGTACTCTTTGACCTTAATGCACGGGGAGAGAGAGTTTTGTGCTTGACTTGGGACCATGAGGGGGTTTGACCATGGGGTGGTGAGCCAGCTCTCTCACTTTACATCTACTCATCTGACATTTTGATTTTTTTAAACAACATTGCATTTGCACTTAAACACAGGGGAAGTTTCTTTTTTGGTTCAGTATATATACATTTTATTATGCCAGTCACATCAACTCAATTGACTGAGTACAGTGATAAATCTGGTTTTCTGTTATATTTTCAGATTTTCCCCGAAAGAAAACCTAACATCAAGTTCCACCAAGTGCCACAGATTGTTCAGTTTAATGTTCAATTAAAAGCTTGTCCTATGTTAGAAATTGGTAAAACTTTACTAAAAATATCAAGCCTAAGACGTGTAAACCCTTTCCCTGACACAGATATATAAACATTTATGCGGAACCCCCTTGGAAACATTTGGGCAAAGAAAAAATTACCTAGATATCAAACTATATATCATATTGTCACACTGTTTTCTACATTCTCCATAAATTTAACTATCATTTTCCAAGTTCAGAACTTTTGATCTTGTTCTGATGCTTTCAATTTGGCGTCTGCTGCAGATCTATCAAAAGTGGTGTAAATAATGGAAAAGGGTTAAGTGTTCATAACGCTTCTGCTTCTCACTTGAACCCCCAGGTCTATTCGGCACTGTGGTTGCCTGGTTAATGACTAATATGTTTAATAAATGTGCCAAACCACCACTCGTGAAGCTATGTTACAAGGCAAGTGAGCATGCTACAGAGGAGTGCTAATAGTCAAAAGGTGAATACATAAAGCAAAGAGCACTGCATACTGAACAAAAGACTAATATGTTAATGTGCAAAACCACAACCCTTCTAGCTATGTTAAAGTGATTTTGTATGCTCCAAAGGAAAGTCCATTATACATGTAGAAAAAAAAAAAAACATTCAGCAAAGTATACAACATACTCCTTTCAGGGGAAAAAGGTGCATGGCCTTTAGCTCTTTCTCTGATACAGTGGGTTTTGACAGTTAAAATTTGCTCCTTTGAAAACATTGCTGGAAAAGTAGAAATTGTTAAAATTACAATGTCTCCTTTTCCTGCAATGTTTTCCCCTCTATGAGAAACTTAAAGCATAATTTATGCCTGGTTCATGCATTTTTCGTAGACTGCTTTTGAGTGGAAAGACCCTCACAAAAGAAAGGGTTAAACTGAGTGACATAGATATAAAAGGTTAGGTATTTGGTTTATTCATTAGCAGCCTCCTGTTTGAGGCTCATTTACATAGGAAAGTACCCATTTTAACATTTATCAACGAACCATATTTAAGTAACAGGCATCACTTTCTTTCGGTTGTCAAAATGTCAATGGTAATTTCCGTGCATATAAGTGTTACAGAGAGAGTTTAGTTATACACGCACTTAAAACCTGCCTTGCTGTAGAGCTAGCTTTTACAGCGATGCGGTTTGGTGCATTTCTCTCCGTGCAAGTTAAGCAACGTGGTTATAGTTAGTGCCTGGATGGGTGACCAGGCCGTTGCACATTACATTTGGTGGCAGAGGTGGGATAATGACAACTGCAGGACTGGAGTTGCCTTACCCATGTATATGTCCCCCTGGTTTATCTGTATATAGGTCTCGTGGTCGAGACTTCTTGAAGAGGAGAGTAATGTTACGGAGAGAGGTTAGTTATATAGGCACTTAAAACCTGCCTTGCTGTAGAGCTAGGTTTTACAGCGATGCGGTTTGGTGCATTTCTCTTCGTGCAAGTTAACCAACGTGGTTATAGTTGGTGCCTGGATGGGTGACCAGGCTGTTGCACGTTATGTAAGTAACCATATAATATTTACATCCACTTTTTATTTAACTATAATATTGAATAAAGAAGGGGATTTCATTTAAGTTACTGTGAAACTGTTTTTTCTTTTCAAGTAGTACTACAGATAAGGAAAAAGAGAAAAGAAACGCCATCTAATTTCCATGGTTGTCTATGTAATAGGCATCACTCTTCTCTCATCGTAATCTAGGAAAAGATGTGATACTTTTTCTGAAAAATATTATTTCATTGTATAAAACTGAAAAAGATGATCTATAAAAGTCATCTTAACATTGATTTAGACTGATGATACCAACAAAAACGCAAATATAATTTGTCACCATAATAGGCAATTCTTTTTGGGTACTCGACTAAAACCATGAGAAAATAGAAATTTATGTTGCATGTTATCTTCTCATTCATATATTTACAACCTTTGATCTTTATGCAAAGGCCAGGAACTAAAATCAAGTGATCTAATCAACAAAGAAAATTTGAGACAATATTTCCTGATATCTGAGAAGGACCCATATATATTTCTTTTATCTTACATAATAAGGATGCTGAGACCTGTGAAGTTACGGTAGGCAATAGCCCCACCAAGGTTCGGTTGATTGATTGAATGGTGTTAAATGCCGCTTTCAACATTATTTCAGTCATATTGCAGCGACAACTCACGTATTCATGTATTTCCTGGGTTTTACCAATACTAGGCTAGGGCTCTGAGGTGTCTTGCCCAAGGACACTCCCATGAAAAACTCAGTGGATCCAGTGCGGCTCGAACCCAGGGCCTTCAGGTTAGGAGTCCCACACTTTACCACTGAGCCATGTAGTACCCCCACCAAGGTGCGGAACATTGTCATTGAAGACAAAACAGAAAGTATAAATATGGCATTATGAAGGGAGCATTCTGCAGCTTCTATTCTGCAAGGAGAATTCTTAAAAGTGATGCATGTAACAGCCAGAAACACAGTGCAAGGGCAAGGGCAAAGCCTGCAGACAACAAAACACAAGAGCAAATTACGTTTGCGAATTTTTGTCACCTTCAAAATCTTACAATTGCGGAGAAAATGTAGGTTTCAATTACGGATCTAGAGAAGGTGTGAATTACGTTGAACTACATTAACGGGCCTCGTATAACATGGTATCAAATGCGGATAGACCTAAGATGTTAATTATGCTGACGGGCCTCACTTAAATCTAGGTAAACTTATGTCAGGCAGTACTAACATAAACTTATTCTGAATTTCGCTCACTTTTGTGAGAATCTCCCAGGTAAACGACACTTGAATTATTCAACAATTTAACTGCCTTCAATTACATGTACTGCTGACAGATAATCATGTTAAAGTTTTATATCGCTGAATTTTAGAAGCTGTCTGTGTCGTAAAAATATTTTAGAGTTTGGATGTTTTTTCCAAAGTTGCCACACACTGAACATTTATTTTAGAGGTTTAAAATTTTAGATCAAAATGAGTTTTACCTTGAGCCTGACAAATAGAGGAAAGGAATGTTTAATACGAGACAATTTCAATTTCGATCAAAGAAAAGATGCCAAGAAGTCATGGTGATGTACGGCGAAATCCTGCAAGGCTGCTATATATATTGATCTTCAGTGTAAGACCCTAATTCATGAAAATGGTTTTCATAACCACGCCACATTGAGCAACATCAACTACGTGCTGCGGTGAAGCGCAAAGCAACCGAAGATATAAGACAGCGACCATCAAAAGTTATTCCCTCAAAGCTACAGAAACAAGATTACGACACTCTACAGCCAAAGGACTTGAAAAGTGTCTCTTTAGCAATGTACAGGGAACATAGGAAGGAACAACCCGTACTCCCGTACAACCAAAAAACAGAGCAGATGTCTATACCACGTTGTAAGAAATGAACACAAAAACATGTATAGGGAAAGATTTTCTTCTCTATAACGATGAAGAATCTGGTATTGTATTTTCTTGTATAACGAATCTCAGATGCATGTGCAGTCTCGATGAGTTGTTCATAGATGGAACTTTTAAATTTTCTTCCAAATTTTTTGTTCAATTGTATAACATTCATGGATATAAAAATGCCCAATATATTCCATTGATGTTTACGCTGTTGGCTGACAAACCCTGTGCTACGTACTACTCTATGTGGACAGTGCTTAAGAATCTATGTGAAAAGCTGAAATTTGAATTAACACCAAGTACTATATATGTTGATTTTGAAGTGGCAATGCATTCTGTAATTCGAGATTTGTTTCCCACCTGCACGATCCAGTGTTGTCGTTCTCACCTCGGCCAGAGTTGGTGGCAAAAAATTCAAAATCTTGGGCTGGCTCCAGATTACAAAGACAAGGAAAGTACGAGGGTCATCCAAGAAGTCCTGATAATGGTCCAAAATATTTTCCATTTTATATCGGAAAGTAATAAAACTTGTCATGCATGGCCATCAAGAATCACGCTATCAATTAACGGTGAACACATGCATGTGCATCATGTGATGTCATCATAATGTGATGTTATCTAGACGTCACTTAAGCGTCATGGCCTCGGATGGTCATGCTGAACAACGCACATACATAAAAACTGAATGTTTGAGAGGGAAAAGAGGAAAAGAAATCCATGAAAATTTATCTGAAACTTGTGGTGGATCTGCAGTGTCATTGAATACAGTTTATGGGTGGATAAGACCTTTTGCTGAAGGAAAATTTGACATTTCCGATGACTCCCACAGAGGCCGGCTGATAGAGGCCACGAACAAGTTTCATACTGAAATAATAAAGGAACTCTTGGATGAAGATATACGTTATACATGTGAGGAGTTAGCTGAGGGTGTTGGACTTTCTCACGGATCAGTTTACATGACATTAACGAGGCATTTGAAAATGCGGAAGGTTTCTGCGAGGTGGGTCCCTCAACACTTGAATCAAAACCAAATGACTCATGGGGTAGAAGGAAAAGAAAAACAAAGCAGTATGAAGATGAAGGTGATAGGTTCATAAATCGTATTGTTGCAATAGATGAGATGCGGTTACGTAGCTACGAACTTGAAGTCGCAATCTTCCGAATAGCACACTCCTGGATCACCAAGGCCTGCTTGATTTTGATGAAAATAGGTAAGTCTGAAACAGCTGACAATTATAGCAAATGATAATGGTGGTGTATTGGCTACGGATTATGTTCCTCTTGGACAGACAGTTAACAGAACATATTATGCAAAGTTTTTGCAAGTGAAACTAAGGCCAGCTACACGTAAAAAAAACTACCGGCATTCTTAAATACGGTAGGAGCGCCGATTCATGACAACGTGACGCCGCATATTTCAGACGTGGTAACATAACTAACACGGGAATATGTACAGGAAATATTATCACATTCACCTCTTTCTCACGACTTAAGTCCGTGTGGCTATGACCTGTTCCCCAAAGTAAATATGTTGCTCCGAAGGAATGAATGAATGTTGTTTTATGGCGCATCGACAACTTCGGTCATTTAGCGCGCATATCTGTGTTAAAAGATAATAAAAGTGAAATTTTTAAACTGAAAAAGGTTTGAAATACATTAATAATAGTAAAAGGGTTGAATTAAAAAGGATTATGTGTGATCTTAATATACATAAAGGCATTAATGAGTGACAGGGCAATCCCTATCTACTCAAAAGTTTTAAATGATAAAGTTAAGAATGTAATAAAAAAGATTTGAACAAAATGCTGGATTTATAGTAAGAAGTCTTTAAATGAAGAAGAAATAAATATGTGTCATTTTTAATGTGTATAGAATATGATATTGAGTGTATGAGCGTCCCTGCCTACTCCAAAGTTCTAGATTAAAAAGGTAAGACTGTGAATATTACTTTTCCTAGGAAATGAGTGTTAAAACTGGTAAAGCGTGGAGCCTCCAATGGGATCAGTATACTCCTATTAAGGAGGTCCTGTCTCCAATGATTTACAAGACCTAAAAGTTGCCGTGGCCAAGAAACTGCCAAGCATCTCCGATGGTTGCCTAGCAAAGAGATGGAATGTGGTTACACGAAACACGGGTCATTACTTTGAAGGCACCTAGTGCAGGTATACCGCTATTTGTTATAGTTTGTTAACTGTAAGCCCATTATCAGAACTTATTGGATGACCCTCGTACCACTCGTCATTGGCTCAAAAGATGCTTTGGTTTACATTTCTTCAAAGCAGTTGATGAGGAAGACAGTTTTGCTGAAGATAGAAAATTGTGTAAAATTCACTGATTATTTGATTGAAACATATGTTGCAAGTGACTCAAAGTTTCCACCGATAATAGGGGCTGAATAACCATCTTACAAACGCAAAACCAAGTGGTACAGAATCATTTCATGCATATTTTAATGAACAGTTTTACACTGCCCACTCTACCATGTTTACATTTTTTGATGTCTTGAAAAAAGTGCAAGCAGCTACATACATCAAACTACGAACACTTAATCATCCTAGGAGCCAAAACCGGAAAGAAATTGAAGAAACAGAAGGGGTGAAGAAACTTTATGAAGAGATGGAAGAAGGTACCATATCTTGTCAGGACCGTTTAATCAGAAGTGGGCACAAATTCAGTGTTGTTTAAACATGATAGCATTATACGACAGTATTCTAACCTAGTTTTAACCCCAACAAACACTATCCTGCTCAAAATCCTACTTCCACCTCTCCGTGGTGAGCAGGGGGCAACAGATTGCAGTTTAGTAGTAAACTTAAATCTGGCTGACGAAAAAAGTTATCCGCAAAAGTAACAAAATTTGATATCCGCAATTGATACCGAAAACCATCCCCATTTGTACCAAAAAAATCTGAAAATGATCTATGGTTATCTGCAAAGGTAATTCCTAGAGGTATTCAACAGTTTTTTCTTTGATGTCGTGATATGACTCATAATGAGAAAAAGGTAGCTGTTGGAATATGACAAAAATAATTTCTCGTCTTTTTTATTTCATCCCCATTTCTGGTGTGAACCTGTTCTCAAATTTGCTTTTCTTTGTCTGTGTTTGAGTTTAAGGTAGTGGACCCGTATTAGAAAACAGCTATTTCCACTATAATAATATCCTACAAAATTTGCTATGATTAAAAATGAGTATTATTGCACTACTTTAACCGAGCCACTTTTTCCTTTTCTTCTTCTTAGAATTATCATTTATAAATCTAAAACCACTATATTCTCATTACAAAGGGAAATAATAATTACCTTCCTTTTCTAGAAACCAACAAAAGCATCAACAAATAATTTCAAGATAGACATCAAAGGAATTTCTGGTCGGTTAAAAATGTGCAAAATTATTATATCAGTATAACTCCTTGTTTATCAACTATCAAGAAATTTTATTCCATGTTGCACTAGAAGCGTTAGGGGTCTACTACCTTAAGGCTGTTTTAACAGCTTTTCTAACATCATAACAGTTAGTTCATCAAGGCATGTTTTTTCTGGCTTTGTAACACCAATCCTGTCTTTCTTTCTAAGTCACTGACTATTCCCACATGCATCAAAGGTGAGGAGCCAAAATTGCCAGGAAGAAATTCGGTTTCAACAAGGTATCAAACCCGCAACCACCAGATCAAGAATCAGATAAACTAACAAGTGAGCTACCCGGCCAGACTATTTTCAAATCTGCACTGATTATATGTATTATCCAGGACTTCAATCTTAGCAGAACTAGAGAAGATCCCTCTTTCTTTCAGTTTGTCAATCCTCTAGACTTTATCTTGTGTGTATCTAAGAATCCAAATTTGTGGTCGGATACTTGTAAACCTTGCACAGTTGTCTATATATGTATTATCACGAGCCTGAACAATATAAAATCAGGAAAAGAAGCCATTTCAAGTTGCAATTTTGCATGTCTTTTGAAATATTCACAGATCACTAATTTTGTACTGCCAAGCCTAGACTTGAACCAATTAAAATCAAGAAAATCCAACTATCCATAAAGCCAAAGGATCCATTCCACATTAAACATGGGGAAAAGAGGGGGGGGGGGGAGCGGCGGAAATTCGATCTAGCAAATATTAAAAAACTGCTTTGTCATACTTGAATACTTGTACATGACTCAAAGGTCAGTGAATTAAACCCAACAAATACAGTGATATAATTTATTTACCTTCTTACAACATGGTGCTTTCGCATACATATATTTTCTCGCTTATCGTTCAAGGATAAGCATTGTTTACATCCAACAAATCTAGATGACCGATAGATGACCATTGTTAATTATTTGGCACTTCAGTTTAGTAAGTTTAACAAGGACGAGCCACCAGCTTGGCAAGGGACTTGCTGTTGAGCCTGGCCTGATTATTCAGATGACCAGTGACCTCTTGTCATGTGACTGGAACTGACCAATCAAGGTGCAAGTTCTGCAAGCTGCATCAATATGGAAGGAGTTAAGTTGGTCAGATGGCTGTCACATGACTGCAATTGATATAATTACGTAGACAGCCCGCACGGCAGAGGGCTCATCTTTGGCTTGAATCTCTGTTCACTTGAAACTGACCAAGTTCATATTTTGTCTTTAGAAATCAACTTTGGATGCTATTGATCATTTTAGGACTAAAGTTATTTGAAAGTATTAAAATTAATCTGAAATAAATATAACAGAAAACTTTACCTCTGAGTGCAGAGCTCCAGATAAGAGGCGTACGGGCGTAAAAACAATTTGGAATTCAACAAAAACAATTTTGAATGAAAATCATTGCGTATAAAAACAAATTGAAATAAAACATGACGCGGAAAAAAACAATTTAAGGAAAAATAAAACGTGCGAATGTCCGATTTCCGTTCGTGTTTTTAACAACTAACCCGAGGGGCATTACATCACGGATGTACAGTGCCAATGCATCGTTTCTTAATACACAATTTTTCGGACAAAGAGAATAACGGAAACGCAAGGGTTAGCCGAAGTAAGTACTGGTTCCCAGCTTTATATTGAAATTTAGCGTGTTAAATTTAGTGACAATGGAAACCGGACAACCAGCTTCGCGGTAGAAATGGCGAGACAGCTGACTGCTCGGGGTAGGTTACCAAAAGTATCGCCCCAAGTCAAGGGATCTATGCTTAGATATGTTAGTCGAGAGGATAAAACATGTTCTTATCGTATCGTACGTGTCTTGGTTGATGATTTGATATCAAATGTGCTTGAACAATGTGATAAAAGCGAGACTATCACCACTAAACATACAGGAAAGTCCGTTTCTGGAAAATTGCTACATAAATGGACAAATGAATTTCACTGGCTTGTGGTTGAAGGAAAGGGGCTAGAAATGAAATTTAAGTGCAATGTGTGCATGAAATACAAGGTCAGTAGTATATGGGCGAAGGAGGGGTCTACAAATATACAAAAGGACAGTATGTCGAGGCACTGTAATTCATATGAGCATCAGACTGCAGAAAAAATGCTTTTAGCTTCAACCCAAGATTTTTGTGAAAATTCGCCAGATTCAGACTCTGAGGCAGTTTTAATTGATACTGATGATATGAAGTTATTTAGGACTGTGTTCTTTGCTGCCAAAGAAGAAATGCCTTCTGTCAAGATCAACAGTTTACTGGAATTGCAAGTTTTAAATGGTTCTTCTTTGAAATACAAGAATATTAGTTGGGATACAATATCAGATATACAGGATGTATCAGTAATATTATTCAAAGAGATCTTGTCTCTGAGGTAAATGAATCAGGGGTATATGCCTTGATGCTAGATGAAAGCACAGATTTGACTGTACATAAACACTTGTCAATATGTGTAAGATATTTTATGACAGGTGAACCTGTGACAAAATTCTTAGCTAATTTACCCCTTCCAGATGGGAAGGCTCACACAATAGTCAATGAAACTATCAATTGTCTGACCAGACTTGGTCTTGAATCCAGCAAAATTGTGTCACTAGCAACAGATGGTGCAGCAACAATGTTAGGAAAAAAACAGGCGTAGGCGTTCAGATGAAAAGCAAACATGCACCTTACTTGGTGCAGACACATTGTATGGCACACCGACTAAACTTAGCTGTTAGTGATTCAATCAAGAAAGACAAAACTCTTGAAAAATTTAGAGAAAAATTTAATTCTTTGTATGTGTTCATGAGCAATTCAAGTTTAAGAGTAGAAAAACTAAAAACTATTCAAGCACTGTTGGCTGAACCAGACCTTACAATAAAGGAACCACATGGAATACGTAGGTTAGGATTGAAAAGGGCAGTTGAAGCTGTGTATGAGAGTTATAAACTCTGTTTTGGCAACATTGTCTAGTTTTGCTGAAAGTTGTTCTGTGTCTAAAGGGCTATTGAAGTATTTTTTGAATTACAAGACTGTTTTGTTAGTCGCTTTTATGTTGGACATACATGAGATAGTTGGTGTGCTAAGCCAGCAACTACAAAAGCAAAACATCGTTTTCAGTGAAATACAGCCTCTCTTGGATGGAACATTAGGCCAGCTTCAGTTTTTAGAGTCAAATGATGGAAAGGCCTTGAAGGCTATTAGAAGTAGCATTGAAATAAGATATCAGGATTCAAACAAAGTTGCTTTTCTGGAAGGTGAAAAACTGTCAAAGTATGATGAGCAAATTGAAAATGAAATGATGACACTCAGAAAACAGTATGTCACAAGATTACAGAAAAACATCAAAAGTAGACTGCACAAAGAGGACAGTGATATTTTTACTCAGATAAGTTTTTTGTTGGAACCAACAACTGTTGAAAGTGCTGAGTCAAAAGACTGTGAAAATGCACTTGAATTTATTGGTTGTTTGTATGGTGAAGAGAAACAAATTACAACTGTTTATGGTAATCTCACAGATGGGTGTTGTCAAGAAATTAAGAAAGTAGACAAGTTGTTAGATAAGGAAAAGTTAATACAAGAGTGGCCAAGGGTTAAGGGTATGATTTCTGGGTCCTATAAGGGATTTTCAGTTACAAAGTTCTGCAAGAGAGTGTTAAGACTACATCAAGAAATTCCAGAATTCAGAAAACTCTGCAAGATAGCTTTGTGTTTTGCCACAATAAGTGTTGAATGTGAGAGGAGCTTCAGCACTCAAAATAGGTTGAAAAATAAGTACAGAAGCTCTCTAAAAAATGAAAACTTGGACATATTGATCTCTATTGCAATGTGCAAAGTTGATGTTCAAAATTTCAACCCAAGCAAAGCTATAAAGTTGTGGCTAAGAAAAAAGAAAAGAAGAAAGGGAAGGCTTTCTAAAGAGTACCAGCCAAGAGCAAAAAAAAAATCTTTGCCCGTAGGAAAGATTCTGTAAACTGATATAACAGACACAATTTAGTTAATATTACATTTTATTTTTTGTACAGCACAGGTAGTGCAATACTTATTTAGTTAAGTACAAGAAGTGCTATTGACATTAAGTTATGAACATGGTATCAAGTTAAACATTCATGAACTGGTTTATCTAAGTATAATAATACATGAAGTTCTTTGCCCTGTGACTAATTGCAGATGTTTTTGTGAGCTGATGTGGAATTGCATCATAAGAAAAACAGGTAATTTTGAATTTCTAGTCTTCCCTGACAAATGTCATAGTAAGACTCTTTTTAAGTTGAAAAGATTTCTAATGACAAGGATACTGTGAAAATAGGAGAAAATGTTTGTTACAAACCATTTTCCCTTTCTCACAATTTACACAAAGAACGTCCAACATAGACATATAAATTATTAAGAGGGAAAACAATTAATATCAGGAAAAAACAATTTGATTCTTAAAACAAGTTGTAAAAAACAATTAAAAGAGTAGAAATAGGTTGTATAAAACAACTTAAGTCAATTTCTTATCTGGAGCTCTGTGAGTGTATTTTGTTACTGAGACGATCGTCCTGAGATTTCAACACCGACTCTAGAAAGTACAACACGTTCCTCACTAATTATTCTTGGTGCTGTGACCAGGATTTTAAACCTGTTTTACAGTTTAATTTAAAAGAACCTTACTCTCACGGACAAACAAAACATAACGCAAAGGACTAAAGGACAAAAGGAAGAACAAGAGAGATAGCAAAAAAAAAAAAAAAAAAACAACAACAACAAAAAAAAAAAAAAAAAAAAACAAGAAAGACATCAAGACATCTCAATTAAGGTACTTGTTCCGTTCTAGCTCTTTGTTATTTATTCTTTGCAAATTTTTGCAAAAAAAAAAAGAAATGGCAAAACAACAAATCCAAGCTCTCACAAAAATGATAAATGAAAATAACCAAATTTTAACGCAAAACTGTCAGAATTTAGACATTAATTCAAGAGTTGCGTCGGACAGTGCTGAAACTATAGCGCAGACGCTTGAATCATTTGACCTAGGTCTAGACAGACGGACAGACAACGTCAGAATACCGTTCAATATTCAAAATTTTGATGATAACCTGCTCAACTTCGACACATGGGTTAAGTAAGCAGAAAAACATACTTTTTAGCTCCACCCGCTGAAAGCCAGTGGGCTTATGTCATGGCCCGGTGTGCGTGCGTGCGTACCTCCATTTTCACGAAATGAGACTTGCGGGACATTTTACAAGTATATTGAGTCATCATGTGACTTTTTGGGTCTATGTGACTAGTCACACATACCCATTCTCTGGTGGGTATATTTGGGTTCTATGCGTCTTTTTAATGTTACATGACGAAAGGTCATATAGATCGACGGATAGAATTTGTCCATTGTCCATCCCATATCCATAATAGAATAGCGACAGTTGTTTCCCTTTGATTATAACCACACTACAAGCAATAACGTCATCCAAATCTTCTTAACGGAGATTTCTGATTAGCTAATCGAAACACCAACAGATATTTCCATCATATCCATTCGTTGCAACTCGGCCGATTCCATACCTACTTCTAACTTGATCACCGGATCACCCGAGGTAAGCCAAATGCAGTCATCCTGTTACCGCCATTTTTTCACACTATCAAAGACAGGCACTTTAGAGATTAAACACGTAAAACCTTTTTAAGGTAAGTCAATTATTTGGTTTCATTTGGCTCAAATCTTTTTTCAAAACCTATGGGACATTTATGGGACAAATCATTTCACCCTTGTCATTCTTTTGTAACCACGGCCAGTCTTTAAGCCTCGATTGCTGAAATGTGTGTTGAAAAAACGAACAGCTGTAAAAGAGAAAGAAATAATGAGATGTTAAATACCCAGATATTTATATCAGAAAGCAATTGAAAAATTCAGAGTCTTCAAGTGGGCAAGCAAAGAGGAAGAAACATAATAGAGTTTACAACAACTACCACTGTTGCTACTTTTGCGGGGAAATTTTTCTGCATATACTTGTCCACATGAAAGTTCACAGAAACATAACAGCAGTTGCAAATAAACTAAAGGAGGAAAAACTCGACTTTACATCACTGCGAAAAATGGGTGATGACAAGCATGATAGGAATGTAGTTAAACAGAGAAAAGGAGAGCTGATAATATCTCGAAAACCAAATAATGAGATGTTGGATGCCAGCAAGTATGGGCCTTGTGTTAATTGTGAATAATGGTGTCTTTTGTCAGGGTTAAAAATGCATAACAAGAAATGTACAAAAGGTGAGGGAAAAGGTCTAGGGAAGAGGGATCTTGTGCTGACAGCTCGAATTTTAGCTGGTCATGTTAAAGGAAAAGCTTCAAAAATGATGTTGGAGGCAGTGTACTGCATTAGAACGATGATGATTGCGCTAGAACAGCCCAGAGGGACCTGTTAATTGTGAGTCTTGGTGAGAGTTGGCTTCGCCAGAACTATGACAATGTTGAAAAGCAAAAATATTATGCCAGTGGACGTATGAGGCTCTGTGCAAGATTGCTGAATGCCCTCAAAGCTCAAAACCAGCAAGGTGAACCAAATGAGAAAGGCGACACTCCAGAGACTATGCGGGATTTTCTAGTACCTTCTAACTTTGACCAGTTTGTAGCTGCATCACTGTCTGTTTGTGTGCCTTACTTGGATGATTTGGATGATTTGAGGGTCCCTTCAAATGCATTGAATCTGAAGTATGATATTCAACGACTACTAAATGCAAAGTATGCATTTCTTCTAAAGGAAAATGGGGAAGACTCCAGTAAACTGAAGAAGTGTAAAAGATTTCTTGTGCTAATGGAAATCGAATAGTCAGAACGTGTCACGAAGGTTGCAAGAACGGTGTTGCAGACTCGACAGAGAAGAAAGAGATCCCGGAACCTGAGGATGTGGAGAAGTTGATGAAATATCTTGTTTCAGAACTGAAGAGGACAAAACTGACTCCTGAGAACTACACAAGACTTGTACAGCTCTGCCAAACCAGGCTTCTGTTGTTTAACAAACGGCGCTCTGGAGAACTTAAGTTTTTGAGTACGTTTGATTAAGGATAATTGGCTCCTAAATTTCACAAAATTCAATTTATACAAATAATGCTCTAGATGTTCCAGGATTAGTTAATGCAAATAGCTATGTTAAATGTCTGACTAGGCGTTCATTTTTTTTATCAACACAGTTTAAAGAAAAGTGTAAGCTGTTCTGCTCACTTGAGTATTGTCATCACCAGAATACATTTGTAGACCACATTTTGCTTCAGTTATCAAAGTTTATAATGATTTTCTCTGAAGCATGGGCCAAGTGTTCATGAACTGAACATGCAAGATATTTATTTTTAAAGAGTTAATATTTTTTCCAAATCTTCAAGAAAGATTTCAACTACCGTATGCTCCATAGTACCTCATTTCCCTGCATCTGAAGTCAACATTTTGAAAAGATTGTAGCAAAAGAAGCAACTGCTCATCAGGAACAATTGGTTCTTTTACATTTCAGTGTCTACTCCAGACCTGAGTTTTGGGGATCAAAAGTTATGATTTGGGGTCAAGCTGAAATCAAATGTGACAAAACAAAATTGTTAAAAATGGTTCACACAGCTCCCTGCTTGGCATTCGCAATTATTAAAGGGTATTTCCAGGACTGGTTGGCCGAGTGTCAGGATAATGTGACTGGGTGTGTTATGCCACATATTCTACGGCATGATATTGCAGTGTGTCAGCATTGTATCTGTCTCAAGTAGACATAGCATCCTAATCACTGAAATACTGTCATTGGGATGTAAAGTCCAGCAAACATACAAACAAACAAGGGGTCTTTGAACTTGAGTGAATAATTTAAATCCATTGTGACCTTTTTAGTATTATTTAGATATAGGATCTGTTTTCACTCTCATGGACAATTTCACTTCTATCACACACACAGAATCTCTTTTCCTAAGAAAACATTTAATTTTAGCTGGGAATAGTTCATTTAGCCTTAGCAGACCTGTTTTCTTTTTTAATTCACCAGAGCAGTAAGTGCTCAAGGTGAGCTATTTGGATCAGTCATTTGTCTAATGCAGTCTTTCTGAAAGTTTCCCAGTTCATACTGGACATTTGGTGTGGTAAAAAAAAAAAAATACCAGTACCAAATTTTTTTACCAGACCGAAAATATCAATAGATTGCAATTATGGCATGATGAAATGTTTATGAATTTATTAAAGACTATTAATTAGGTACACATACTGTATATCGCAGCTTTAGTATGAGGACCATTAAAAAATACGTAGACACTTCTGATATTTACACACAGGCTCGATGGAAATTTATAAAAATGGTATAGATAAGGTGCAACTTTATTCTTGTTCACTCATTAACGTGGTTATGATATTCTTACATTTTAATCAAAATTATGGTTGTTATAGCAACGGAAGTTTAGACACACGGCACAATTCACAGAATTAAAGCCCTTGTACATAGAAAATTTCAATATCTCTGTTATGGGGAGAATGCTTAGTCAAGCTTGCTGAAAGTTTAGGTTTCTCTTACAAGGATAAGTACCATGATGTTGTCAAACTTGTTCTGGCGCGACTTATGGTATATAAAAGAAGAAGTGGCGAGATAGAAGCTATTTCTATGGAGAGCTACCGTAAAAGATCTTGTGAAATTGATGATGTGGAGGGAGCATTACCAGGAGAATTGAGCTCTAGAGAAACATTTGCTCAGAAGTCAGGAACTTATGTGGATCAGAGGAAAACAGGGAAAAAGAGTAAAAGTTCTCGTTTCTCCTGATGTTAAACAAGGGTTAGTGTATCTGAGTGATAAAGGAGTTAAAAGAAGAGGATGTATCAAGGAAAGCAGTCCATATCTGTTCGCAAACAGAGGTGTGTACAGTGCATTGCAGTGCTTGAGAGACATCTGTGAAGAAACAAATCTTAATCTCATACATCCAGATCGCCTTACTTCTACAGGGTATAGAGCATTTATGGCATCCATCGCCCAGTGTCACAGTGTAGGACAGGATTTGTTCAGTGTTTGAGATTGTATGTTACTTGGGAGTCTGCACAGTGGCGACATGTCACTTGGACGTTGAAAATTACGTTCACACGGTAATTCAAGCTGGTGATTGTTCGTTTATTTTGATAGCTGTTATAAAATCTTCATACCCGGTTATTTGTTTGTTAATTATAGACCCAGCAATTGTTTGTTAAATACAGACCATATCAGGAATACGTATATACTCTGCGTGAATCCTTCCTAGAGCAATGGGGATACCTTGATAATCTGGCCATACTAAAATACAGATGATTTTGTCCCAAAACAACGAGGTATTTTATGCAATTAATCATCATTAGAAACCTTTTTACTGAACGGAAAATGTATAGACTATTTCTTTATTCATGTTTTCGTGAAAAATTGTTAAGGTTTAGTAACAAAGTCGACTACAATCTTCCTTATCATTCGTCCAAAATAGCATGTGGAGAAAAGGAATTTGTACAGTCACTTGTTATGCTGTTCTACAGTCGCCTGAGATCTACGATATTTTATTCTGCACAGTGACTTGAAGATCATGTCTTTTATTACGAAGAATGAAAACAGAAATTCGACACAAAGTTGTTTATTTGAAGTGATATGAGACTCTGGCTTATTTGACCAACTTTTTAATAGATGGATTTGAGAGATGCTCCCTCAAATGTTGGTTTCAGTTGCTATAATTCGAATACTGTATTAGACACTGTAAATCCCAGTAAGGTTATATACCAAGAAAATAGAAGCAAATTTCGAGTTCTATAACTGACTAATACCGTAGAGTGAACTCTTGTTCCCTGCTGCATAATAGCGTGCTTTGATATAGATCGCAAAACTTTGTTGACACATCGCGAACACTTAAACAAGAAAAGAATTTGGCTGGTTTAAGCTTAAACTTCAGACAATTCTAATGCCATATTCATCCTTATGAGCGCAAATGCCCTAATAGGCACACCTTACTTTTTCAGAACATCTAAAATTGTCCTAATGGAATCGATGATATTTCATCTACACCACTAACTTTACAATAAAATTTGAATGATGATAGATACAGGTCCAGTCTTATTCAGCTACACCACGCCGATGCCTGAAAGGTTAAGGTCACAAGTTTCATGTTACACATTTAAAAAAAAAAAAAAAACTCAGCTTTCAGAATCGTACTATGGATTTGGTCCATAATTGGATACGAGTCCAAATCCCCCCATCCCGCCATGCCTCTAGCATCAATGTCCTCGTAAAGCCGATAAACCTCAGGGGACATTTAGTCTTAAGGTCCAATCAAGCTGCGCTGTCTATTGACAGCTTTCGTTACAACAACTACACGTCTTTCTTGATGATTTTTTGTTTACAGAATTTATTTTCTATATTTTTCAGACACACAGCGATGGAACATATAGAATACTTCAAGGGCTGCTACTGCGAAAACGTTCAGAAAGTTGTTTTCAACGAAAGTATTGACCACTGTGTCGATGTTCTTTTTGATAGTACCTTGAAAATTACTATCAACACAAGCAGTGGAAAAAGAATAAAAAAAAAACGTTAAGCTCATCCCTTAATATGTTATGACAGTGGACAAAACAATTCTTGCAAACAACGAAAAATTAACACTGAAAATAAGAAGACCATCAGGAACACCGTCTCCTCTTCAGCATCAAAGGAAAGGAGTTAAATTCCAGTTTTCATCCAGAACTTCAACACCTAAAGAGCTAGACCTCGAAACAAAAATTGTACTAGATGAAGAAAAAACAGACATTTTATATCTTGAAAATCCTGGAACAGTAAATGATATCCCAGTTACGGAGAAAATGGAAAATCTATCTGTAGACGATATTGAAATGGCAAATATGGAGTGTTGTGACCACAGTGATTTAATGAATAAGGTAACAGAAATGTTACCATCTGTGACTAAAGCCTTAAAGCAGTCCGACAAACTGGACATGAACATAAAGTTTTGTTGCAGTACAGAAACTGCGACTTGATAATATCGCATTTTCATTGTTTCAGGATGTCATTGAATGATACTCATTAGATCAAGTGTCATGTATGCGTTATTCACCAAAGTCAAAAGATTTTGGAGAATAGGATACAAAAGATTCAAAGGACGTGTTCTAAGGTTTATGAGCGGGATGAAAACCAGAAGCCAAGGAGGCCCTTTACAACTGTCCGAGTCTGCGATCAATTTTGTAGTTCCAGATCTAAAGTCTCTTGAAGAAACATCCATGTCTATAGGTTTGAAAAGGATGGAACCTGGAATATTCAAAGAAATGATATCTCTGTTGCGAAATGACGACGAAAACCATATAAAACATATTTAAGTTACATGTATTTATTTCTGTTACACGCCATAACTAACGATTATATAAATGTAGCATGTGTAATAAACTGAGCAAATATCCAAATTTGTCAAAATATACATGCTCTGAAATATGCAAGTCCTGTCCCCGTATCTGCCCAGCCCGGTCTTTGGCCCCACCAGTTGCTATTTACTAAGCAACACTTTGTCAAATTCAACCAAGATCAGAAGACGGACGACACTGCCCCACTAAAACTTATCTTTTCTATGCAGCCCCAAATAAGAAAGAAAATAAAAAATGAAAACCAACAAATAAATAAATAAAACAAAAATGCAGCTATCGAGTTGAAATCGGTTGGGTAATAATGACATTGAGCCAAAAATCAGATTTAATATGAGATTTTTCTGTCATTTATAAACAATAAACATTATAAGCAGTCATAAGGTACGCATTAGTTCTTTGTTCAATTTGCATTCGGTGCGCTGGCTTATCTTTTTCTTTGTTTACAGCGTATGAGGATCCACCACTGAAATATAATCCATTTTCAGCCAGAGGACACAACAGGAAAGCCATAGCACTTTATATGTCAATTTCCTTTTTCTGTGTCCATTATGTGGGCCTACACAGGGGGTCAAAGTAAACAAGATTTTGTTCTAAAGAGTCGAAATTCCTTATGTAAGAGCAAAATAAGTTTTAAAACGGATTCAAGTCACAGTACAAAGTCGTGTCAAGAGACGGTACAAATCTAAATCATTGCTTTCCAAGTGACAGTAAAAAAAATTGTTTGTAAACATGCAAGAATTTTGTCATTTTAATCGCTTTTGAAGTCACAACTTGGAACTTGTTGATATAAAGAGAAAACATACACATGGACAGACCTTTTTATTGGGAAAAAAACTCTCACGTGTGGTCTTATGCGATAATTCTAGTATTTTTTGTGGTCAAAAAACATTTCAATTTTTGCATGTCAAGACATTCTTATTGCTATAAGGAGGTTACACATTGCAAGCTCAGATGCCCTGTATGTTCAACATATATCAAAAATACAAATGGATAAGAAGGTTTCAAATTAAACATAAAAATAAACGAAAAAAAAAAAAAAAAAAAAAAAAAAAAAATTAGCTTGACTTATCTTGTTAATACAATTTTCTAGAATCGAGTGACATGTCGCCACTGTACAGACTCCCAAGTGACATACCATGTTAAACACTGTACACTTCCGGTCCTACACTGTGAGTGTGTGGGGTTAAAAAGTCATGAAGTCCAGTGGTTATGCGACCATTCAGGCTATACTGAAGAAATTCACAAAACACACTACAGGCACACATAAGAGGGAATAGAGTGCATTCAGCTGGGAAAACTGCTTCTGTTACAAGATAAAGATATGTTGAGCCAGTACCGAGGGAAAAATTTGGAAGAAATCCAATTTCAAGACATAATAAAAGCAATTGATGAAGAAAAAAATCAAGGGCGACTGCCAGTGGAAGAGGGCATGATAGAATTTGATGTACAAGAAAAAGCAAAGCAGAAAACCATAGTTCGACAAAAATGGACACAGATGGAAGAACTGTAGCTGAAGTAATTGTTTGCTGATAATCTGTCTGCCTTAAGGTGTCCAAATACAGTAGACATTAGAAAAGGCATTAATCTTAGTAAAAAAACAAAAGGATTGATTCATTTCAGAAAGCAAGGTAATGTTAAGAAAACAGTCAGCAATATGATTATTAAACTTAGAAAAAAGTAATTTAAATTCTTGTTAAATTTCTTGAAAAAGGCATTAGCCGAAATATTGAAGACACTGTTAATAGTTTTAAATTGTGTATTATTCATTCCCTTAGGAATATCAAGTGGTTTTAATACATAATTTAAAGTTTAGCAACTTGATAATCTGACTAAAGTACCAAAGCCAGTGTCTCTAGGCTGTGGGATCTTAGGACAACACAATACGCTACGTCAGTGCGAAACTATGGTATCTCCATTTTTTGTCAAAAATGGTTCGTTTGCTTAACCTTTTACCACACAATCCCGAGTTTTAACGACCCTGAGAAAGAAAGCTTTTGAAACATGGGTAACTAACATTTTCTTCTTTTCCCACAATGTTTTTTTTTTTATCTTTTACAGACAAATCCCATTACTTGTGCCACATTTACTACATGTATGTCCTTTGGAAATGTTTCCAATTTGGATCTGTCTAAAATTTTGTTGTGTAGTAACGAGTTAAACACACTTGTTTTAGTAGTTTACATCTTTACCTGAAAGACCAGGCTGAAAAATCAGTCTAAAAAGTGTATTATAGGGTATTATGGAAAATATTGTATGTGTCCATATATTCTGCCCCTTCCGGACTTTTCGTTCGGGTTGCGTTTTAGACACTGCCGTATGACGTAATGCAGAATCGTACATAGAACGTTTTCCTTCAGCACGTCCCTGTTTCCACAAATTTATCGTATTTTAGTGAATGTTTGGCCTCTCTGTGCACCAGCTTTTTTTACGGGTTATCAGGACTCCAGGTTACGATGTCAAAATCTGGTCAATAAATTCCGTTATCTATCTGTCTACATTGTTGTGTTCTCTGTGAGGCAGAATAGTAAAAAATCCTGAAGTCATGTCAAAGAATTCCATGGAAGGTTCTTGTCCAGGAGAGAATGGTGATGCCATTAAAGCGACCAAAGGGCCTGGGATGGAATTGTGTGACAAACGCCAGAGGCAACCAAAGAGAAGGGAGAAGAATATGTTACAAGCTGGATACATTGGCACAAAAATAGAATACATGACATTGAAGAGAGAATCGAGGAGCAGATTAGAAACACTGACATCTGTGAGACAATTCAAGATTTCCGTCTAGCAAGGGAAGTCCTCTACAAATTAGGCGAAGAATACAGATGTAAACATTACAGTTTTGTAGAATACCTGGAGAGAAATTCATGTGAAATAACAGACTGCGAAAAGTCTTACGCTGAAACTGAAGTGAACAAAGTGTTCGACAAAATATCTTTCAACGCCCAAAAAATTGACATGAATCTCAAGGAGGACAAACCGCTGTCTGAAGAAAAGCTTACATCAGAAGATAAACCACCGATAAAGGACAAGTGTCCATCTGTGTCCAAAAGCGTTAAGAGTATGGGAAGAAAATCAAATGAACCATCAGACGTCTCAAGTCTCGCAAGACAAAAGGCAAAGGTTGAGGCGGCAAGAGTGAAACTCGAATTCGCGACCAAAGACAAAACGTTCAAGCTAAGACAAGCAGAGTTTGAAAAAGCAAAACAAGATGTCAAGCTAGAAAGGGAGCTGCTTGATGCACAAAAGGAACTGGAATCGCAGAAGCAGAGTTCCAAGTTCTAGCGGAAGAAGAAGATGCTGAAGTTATATCAAATTCGTCAAAGTCATCCCTCATCAGAACAAAAGTGCAACGCACGCAATCATATGTGAAACAGAACATTAATAACCCACTGCCCATTGAGACTAATCTTTCACCACATGCACCAGAGTATCGACCTATTTGCAAAAATGCTCCAGATGATTTTCAATTAGAAAAGTCTGGTGAAGTCACTCACCATTTACCTGTAAGAGGTAATATGACCACTGAAAATACAGTATTGCATTCTGCAATGGGGCCAGGAAACTGTGCTCCTGATAGTCCTGGTTTTATTGCAGAATTCTCCAAGTACCTGATAAGAAAGGAGCTTCTTATAACAAGGTTTACCAATTTCAATGATCAATCCGAGTTTTTTCAAACATGGAAACAAAGTTTCTTGAATATTGTTAGTGAGCTTGGTATAACGGAAAGAGAGTACTTAGATTTATTAGTTAAATATTTAGGTCCTAAGTCATCTGAACAGGCTAGAAGTCTTAGAAACGCAAACCCAAGCAATCCTTCTCTTGCCATATCGAGAATTTGGGAAAGACTGAATGAACGTTATGGTAGACCGGAGTTGATTGAGTCCGCATTCAGACTGAAAATTGAGAAATTCCCTTAAATTGAAAAGCAGAAAGACTTTGGCCTACTCTATGACTTAGCAGACATTATGAATGAAATAGAGTCCATGAAACTTGTTCAAGATTATGAAGCTTTATTAGGTTTATTTGATACCTCTATTGGGGTAAATCAAATACTGCAAAAACTGCCATATGGGTTGCAACAAAAGTGGTTTGACCGGGCTGCAAAATATAAGCAAATGCATAGTGTTCCAGACCCTCCGTTTGGAGAATTTGCCTCCTTTTGTCGCGACTTGAGCGTCCGTTGTAATGACCCAGGTTTTCAAGTGATAAGTACTGGTAATGCTGGAAATCTTGATAAAAAGCAGTCTCAAATACAGTCTAAGCAGAGACCTGTCAAAGTGTTTAAAACTGATGTAGTAAATCAATCATAAACTGGTAAAGACAAATCTTGTCCCATACATGGTATAGTCCACCCTATTAACTCATGCAGAGCATTTCGAGCAAAATCGATCGGGGAGCGTAAAAAGATACTGAAAGAAGAGAAACTTTGTTATAGGTGTTGTCAGTCTGCACATTCTTTCCGTGACTGTAAGGTAGAATTGAAATGCAGAGAATGTGACAGTATTAGTCATTGTACTGCCATGCATATTTCTAAAGTTACGGAGCCTTCGACTCCCTTAAATAACGGCGGGGAGGGTGGTAAAAATCTTCAAGACAGAATTTCTGAAATTTCGTCTAAATGCACTGCTTTATGTGGTAAAAATTTTGTAGGACGTTCTTGTGCAAAAACAATCTTGGTTAAGGTGTTCATACCTGAACAGCCAGAAAAATTTGTGGTTACTTACGCGGTTCATGATGATCAAAGCAATAAAAATGATCAGTTAAAGCTTGTGGGGGAAACACATCAATATTCCCTGTCGTCTTGTGGAGGCAGTGTTAAGATTCATGCAAGACGAGCAACAAATCTTTCGGTTCAATCCCTGGATGGCTCTTGTCAGTTGAACATTCCTAGCCTGATAGAGTGTGACATACCTAACGATAGGTCTGAAATCCCTACCCCAGAATGTGGCCAGTCATTTCTCTCATTTGTCTGATCTTGCTAGTGTGATACCTCCGTTGGACTGTAAAGCTGATATTGGGCTTTTGATAGGGAGAGACCTGATAGGGGCCCATCACGCAGAGAAACAAATAACTGGACCCAGAAACCAGCCTTTTGGGCAAAAATTGCCTTTGGGATGGGCAATTATCGGCGAAGTTTGTTTGGGACAATTTCATAAGCCGAATACTGTAAATACCTTTAAAACTTATATTTCTAAAGGAGAGCGGTCCTCTATTCTAAACCCTTGTACCAAAGGCATCACAATAAAGGAAAACATTTTGCATAACCATTACGAAGACGTTTTCAAGATTACAAAGGCTGATGAGTGAGTTGGCATGTTTGAAGATAACATAAGCTTCATCAACCTGATGGAAAAGAAGATGATAAAAGATACAGAGGGCCTTTGGAAGGCTCCGTTGCCATTCAAAACTCCCAGAGGTCCGCCTCCGAACAATCGTAATTTAGTGCTTAAGAGAACACATGGTCTTGATGCTTCTTTGAGAAGAAATCCTTTAAAGCTGAAGCATATGGTTGAATTTATGCAACAGATCTTTGAATCTCGTGCTGCAAAAGTTGCCCCTGCCTTGCCTCCTGGAAAAGAATGTTGGTACTTACCATTGTTTGGCGTTTATCACCCACGCAAACCTGATAAGATTAGAAGGGTCTTTGATTCGTCGGTAGAATTCGAAGGCTGTTCCTTAAATAAAGCTCTATTGTCCGGACCTAACCTTACCAACAGCTTATTAGGGGTTCTACTTCGCTTCCGTCGAAATGAAGTTGCTGTCGCTTCTGATATCCAGCAGATGTTCTATTCATTTCTCGTTGATGAACAGCATCGTGACTACGTCCGTTTTTTCTTTTGTACAAAAACAACAATCCTTCTGAGGAAATGATCGAGTACAGGATGCGCGTTCATGTTTTTGGCAATACGCCATCCCCAGCTGTAGCTACCTTTGGTTTATGTAAAACTGTTGCAAACGCAGAGAGTGATGTCAAGACCTTTATTAATCGGGATTTCTATGTGGATGATGGATTAGCATCATGTACTTTCGCCTCTCAAGCTGTTAATCTGGTTAAGAGAGCGCAACAGACATTGTCCGATAACGCAAAAATAAGACTCCACAAGATAGTGTCTAACGACCCCGAAGTTATGGCAGCTTTTTCAACAGAAGATTTGGAAAAGAATCTGAGAACTGTCGATATATTTGCAGATGAACTTCCTATGCAAGCAAGCCCAGGATTATCTTGGGATCTGAATGAAGACGCCTTTGTGTACAAACTCGCCATTCCAGCCAAGCCTGCAACTAAAAGAGGAATTATTTCAGCTGTCAGCAACCTATTTGACCCTCTAGGTTTGTTTCTTATCCCCCATAACTATTCAGGGAAGAATGATAATTTGTGAAGCCTTTGCCAGTGAAGTGAACTGGGATGAACCCCTGAATGAACATCTACAACAAAAATGGGAATCATGGAAAACCTCCCTCGAATCGGTGAAAAAACTTTCATTTCCACGGATGTTCAACCCTCTGTCATGGGATAAGGCAGACCATAAGAAAATCTGCATATTTGCAGATGCATCTGAAAAGGCTATATCAGCGGTAGCCTATGTGCTCTTGTCAGATCAAGATGATACAAGGATTGGATTTCTCATGGAAAAATCCAAACTCGCACCTCCGGCAGGAACTACTATTCCACGCTTAGAACTCTGCGCCGCAGTTTTGGCTACAGAAATTGCTGAAACTATTACTGAACAGTTAGACATTTCAGCAGATGACATAGTGTACTACTTGGAGAGTAAAGTAGTTCTTGGGTACTTGAACAATCGTACCAGACGATTTTATACTTACGTTTCAAATAGAGTGCAAGCAATTCTTCGATGCTCGAAGGCTGATCAATGGCGCTATGTATCCACTGAACGAAACCCAGCAGACTTCGGAACGAGGTGTATGACCGAATGTGACAACCTTTCCAGAAGTATGTGGTTACAGGACCGTCTTTTTTAAAAAACAAGCCATCTAGCAAGAAGAAGGAAACAAACTCTTCTTTCACTTTAGTTGACGAAGGGATGGATAAGGAAATCCGACCAGAGATCCTAGCCAGATCAACAGTTGTGTCACAAAGCATTGTTTCAAAATTTGAAAAGTTTTCCACTCTTAAATCTTTGGTTAGAGCCTTCTCTTTTTTGAAAAGAGCATGCAAGGCCAAGAAAGCAGGTACACCTATATCCAAAAGATGCGTCTCTGAAGATGAGGAAACGCTTGTTTACTTGATACAGATGGTGCAAAAAGATGTCTTTAAGGATGAAATTGGTACGTTAGAGACCCATTTATCGCTTCCAGCAAAGAATAGGATCGCTAGTCTCTGTCCATTTCTTGATGAACGATATATTCTTCGTATTGGAGGTCGTCTGAGTAAAGCCGATATCGATTATTGCCAACAGCACCCCAAACATTCGTACCTTTCAAGGCTACTAGTTAGCCATTTCCATGCCAAAGTCCATCATCAAGGCAGGCTTATAACAGAATCAGCTATTCGAACAGCTGGCTACTGGATCATAGGAGCAAAAAGAATTATTTCATCATTGTTACATAGTTGCGTTACTTGTCGCAAACTACGGAGTAAATTTCAAGTCCAATGCATGGCAGACTTGCCAAAGGACAGAGTCGCTCCTGGACCACCTTTCTCGTCGGTGGGATTAGATACCTTCGGACCTTGGATGGTCTCAGCCCGAAAGACGAGAGGTGGTCTCGCGGAAAGCAAGAGATGGGCGATTCTCTTTACGTGTTTAACTACGAGAACCGTTCATATCGAAGTAGTTGTAGATATGAGTTAGTCAGCCTTCATTAATGCTTTAAGACGTTTTGTTGCAATACGGGGTCCCGTAAAGGAGCTTAGATCCGACAGGGGAACAAATTTTATTGGCGCTTTGGATCATGTAAAGGCCAATGGGATTTTTGTAGAAAATGGGCCAGTGCGAAAGCACTGGATTGAAAATGGAAGTAATTGGTTTTTCAATCCACCTCATGCCTCACACATGGAGGGAGCCTGCGAAAGGCTGATAGGAATTGCTAGGAGAATACTCGATGCAATTCTGCTAGGTAGTCAATCTGAGAGTCTTACTCATGATGTGTTATGCATATTCATGTACGAAGTGAGTGCTATTATCAACTCACGACCAATTACACCAATTTCATATGACTCTGAGAGTCCAGAGATCATTACTCCAGCAATGCTTTTAACTCAGAAGTGTGAACCCCTTCAGGGTCTTTCCACTTCACTCAATTTCAGAGAGATATACGAATCTCAATGGAAGCATCTCCAAATCTTGTCAAACGCTTTCTGGAAACGCGAAGGTTATTTGCAATCGTTACAAGCGCATCGAAAATGGACAAAGAATGTTCCAAATCTAAAACTCGGTGACATCATTTTACTTCGCGACAAAGAACTTCATCGCAATAATTGGCCCTTGGGTGTTGTTGCTAATACCTTTCCAAGTGATTGTGACAAGCAAATTAGGTCTGTATAGGTTCGCATTTCAAAGGAAGGCAAAATGGTACACTATGTTAGACCCATCAGCGAAGTCATTCTTTTAGTAGAAAGCTCATAATCATGTGATAAGTTTCTGCAGTAAACATGATTAAGAAACTGCCAATACTAAGACTGCATTAGTGATTATTAGGGAGTTGAAATGTATATAAAACTTTTTGTAATTTTCATACCATTTTATCATTCTAGTCAAGTTATGTATGAAGTCAAGTCAGTATGTTTGTAGCAAGTCACTGTCTTGAAGTAAGATTGCAAATGCTGGATTGTGCTTTTCGGTTGTTGGGCATAATGGAGCCATTTGCAAGTCTTGATCGTTTATGATTTTTCATTGAATCAGTATCATATTTCTTTGTATACAAGTCGCAAGTGTGTTGCTTCTTCCTGGTGCTAATTAGATATCTTTCTGTGATATCATTTACTGATATCAGGCGGGGAGTATTCTGCCCCTTCCGGACTTTCCGTTCAGATTGCGTTTTAGACACTGCCGTATGACGTAATGCAGAATTGTACATAGAACGTTTTCCTTCAGCACGTCCCTGTTTCCACAAATTTATCGTATTTTAGTGAATGTTTGGCCTCTCTGTGCACCAGGATTTTTTACGGGTTATCAGGACTCCAGGTTAGATGTCAAAATCTGGTCAATAAATTCCGTGTTCTATCTGTCTACATTGTTGTGTTCTCTTTGAGGCAGAATACCATAGGAATAATTTCTTAGTGTGAAACTGTTGTATCTCCAATTTGGACTTGCAACAGTTTCAAGCTAACAGTTGTCAATTTTGTTCAGAATGAAATTGTTGTATTTTTCACTTTTTTAATAAATGACACATATTCTCCATATTCAGACATTAAAGACCTGTATTCTATATTCTAGGCATCTATT
The DNA here is from genome assembly GCA_946811185.2 of Hippopus hippopus. Classification (NCBI taxonomy): domain Eukaryota; kingdom Metazoa; phylum Mollusca; class Bivalvia; order Cardiida; family Cardiidae; genus Hippopus; species Hippopus hippopus. The sequence goes on along the minus strand of OX328108.1, from coordinate 21,647,009 downwards.
TTTTATTGGTATGAAGACCAACAGGTCAAAATGATGAAATTCACAGTCAGAAATAATAAAATAATAGTACTGCCAAAATACACTAATATGCTTAGATAGACAAATAACATAGTCTCAGACGTTGGTCTACACCCCTTTGATAGGATTAAAGCACATATTTTAAATCCATTTGATAAAATAATGGACTTGCAACATTTTCACACTGAACAAATATTAAGATTTACACGTTGTAACTGGAGTTACATAACTTTCATACTGAACCAACTTCCCACTACATGTATAATGATTGTGTGTTTATACATCACTTATGACATCATGATTAGCTCATCATTATCTACTTTACTTACAACCCTTCTCTCCAAGATGCACTTGCACTTACTTTTTGTAAATGGAGACAAAAGAAGAGAAAACATAAAGGTAAGTTCTAATAATTGATTTAAATTTTGCTATTTAGATCATTATAAGTCAAAACTGAGTGGCAAAATAATGGATAAAAAGTGAAATTTTCTCAAAGTTCAGAATAATGGAGGGCAAAGATTAAACTGCTCATTTTTTTTTTTTTTTTTTTTTTTTTTTTAAAGTCACAGAGCATTGAATGAATGAAGTGAACCCTTTCAAAAACATGCATTTACTATATATTGTTTTCCCCTTTCTTCGTTCACATAAGCGGAGATAAGCTCACAAAATGCACAATTTCGGTCAACGAATCATAATTTTCGTGTAATGATTAAATATAAAATCTGAATAAAACTTTTAACTGACGAAAAACACCACGACTTGCATCGAAAGGTTTGAGCCGATGACGTTTAAAACCTGCCTCGACAATCTGGGTAGTATGGCCGCTTTCTCATTTCTCCGTTCATTTGATTGGTTGTTAAGGCCGGTCGCTAAGGACTGATGAATATTCTACACTCCAGTTCAGACGGACTAGTCCATTCATACATGATGTGTATTGAATTGATCGTAAACCACTAGAGTTGATAATTGTTGTTTTTTTTTGTGTAGGAAACGTGAACAGGTGTTAAAAAGTGTAAAAACAATGCACAATAACAGAAATATAGGCATTTAAGAGAACAATTACAAATGATCACCAACAACAACAACTCACGTAAAAATTAAATCAACAATAAGGCCCAACTTCGAACTTCATAAATAGGGAGTTGTGTGATAATGTCTATACAGTGAGTTCCTCGCAGTGTTTACATAAAAATTGGCTTTGTCGCCGGAGGACTCTGAAGTCTGTACAAAAACGAAGATGAACCCAATGGTCGCACCTGTCGCACTTTAATTTGCTATCACTGCAGCACACATTTTTGACATGATTAGATTTAGACTAAATTAAAACTTAGTTAAAGAAAACTGGGCCTCCATCTCATTGAGATTTGACCTTCAGTTTGTATCAATTAGCGGTTGACAAAATAACCGAAACTAGAGTAACTTAATTAGCCTTAATTGCGCGAACTGGGCCGCTGTTGTACGTTACAACTTGACCTTCAGTCTGCCACAGAATGTAATGAGACTGAGCGTGTTCATTTAGCTCAGTCTACATCGAAAAATTTTCAGTAACTCAATAATATTCAATATTTCGTCATTAATAATTCGTCATGTAGACTGAGATAAATGAATCACGATCCATCTTATCTTAATTTAATGCTTAATGATACTAAATTGAAAAGACAAAACCAACACACAAATTTCTTCTCCTGCAATATCTTTTTTTAGTAGTGACAAAAATAACACGTGGAATACAATCATCGAACTGGAGTGTATTTTTGACAGTTTCTAGATTCCCGCTTGATGCAAGCATCTGTCGAGTGGGAAACAGGTCATACACTTCTGCTACAGGTCACAATATGGGGGAAATACAACCGATTTAGGCTTATTTGATGTGGAAAAAAATATTGAAAATGTGCTATTGATTGTATCTAATGCAATATTTTCTTTCAAAATGTGAAAATTGCCTGCTTTTGTCGCATTTTTGTGTCTTGTTCGATAGAAAAATATTTCCTATGAAGTGCTGAATAGAATCCGGGTGGAACAAAACGTCATGAGCGTTTATTCCTTCCGCTTTAGTACATGAACGGAGAAATGAGAATGAACGGAGAATTGAGAAAAGCCCATACTGCAATCTCAATATTGTTTTTACAAAAAGAAAAAAAGAAATTAGGGAACAGTGTAGACAAGATCAGATTGCTTTACCTGTGCAGTCTCAATGTCTGATCTAGATTTACACTGTCGGCACATGCAGTATGAGCTGGGCTTGTCTCTTTGAGAGTTCATTGCTGGTCACAGCAAAATGCTGTACAATACTGAGCATGTGACTGTTTTTTTTTTAATGATGAATATGAGCTGAAGATGTTATTGGAAAAGAAAACAGATCTAAATCTAATTTGAAGATGTTACCATAAAAAAAAGATCTACATGACTTTTTTAATCAGTCTTTGACACTGTACTTTTTTGGATTTTGTTGTTGTTGTTTATGATCTTATTTCTTTCACTTTTACCTACAATCTTGGATCTAAAGACCCTCAGGACAAAGCTCTGAGAAAACATTGAGAGAAAAGGAGAACGTCTGGTTTCCAGCATTTTTCGCTAACATTTACGATATGGAGAAGTCAATGATTTTTTCATGAGATAATGGCTTTAGCAAAAAATCCTGTCTAAATAAAATTATAAAAAATTTATGTATACTGTTTTGAAGCTGACCTTTATTACTTGGTAATTTAGATTACTGCAAGAGAATCATTTACTAAATCCCCCAACATAAAAAATCTGCATGTGCCAGAACAGAGGTGAAAAGCATTTGTATTTGAAGGCCGTGAGAACCTAGGTTAGATCTGTCCTCACTCAAAGCCGCTGTTTTTTTTATTTTGTAGCGTCTTTTGGCAGCACATTTCAGAGCCCTTGCTATTGCAGTGATATAACTGAAAAAATATTGCAATTGAGTTAGACACCATTCATATATGTTAGTAGTAGGTCATATAGATGATGTAATGAAAACCAATTTAAAAAGAAGCAAACAGTGGCTTAAATGGATGTTTGCTTCTAACATCATGCAAACTCTTCAAGCATTGATTCTCAAAATGGTAGCAATTTCTTTCACAGACTGAATAATGGCTGTTCAAGGTTAGCATCACCAGGGCCACCCCAATTACACGGGAAGTGGCAAACAGTGCCTGGCAAATGCCATTGCATCCAGCCAACACACGAAAAGTATTTCTCTACCATCAGAATGGAGAAGAAAATCTATAGATGAAATTCTTGCCAAAGGTGACGAGCTGTATAATGAAACTACTAGAAGTAACCCTCTGCTGCAGTATTTATCCATAGACGACATACCGCAGCATGTTGGCAAGTTTTCCAAGTCCCTCCATGGTACAATACATGGCAATAAAGAACCACCATTTTACAATTTTAAAAGATGGGATAACCAATGCCTTTGGAAAAAATGAGAAAGTTGGATGTGTTTTCACAATGGGCAATAAATTACCATCTTATTCTACTGCTATTTTGAAAGAAGATCATAAGTTTTACTTTTTCGATCCTCACAGTAGGAATGACTTTGGAATGGCCATTGTAGATGGAAATGCCACATTGACATATCATAAAAAAATTGAGCAGCTGAGTCTATTTATTCAACATCTTGCTGCATCATTAAAGCTTTGTGGTGTAATCCCATATGAATTTGCATGTTTCAAATCTGAAACATTTTCAAATGTTTGTAGTTCTGTATCTTTTTCTGACTCTGAATCATGATTTTCTAGGTTTGAAGAAATTAGTGAAGGCGAGTATACCTGTCGTCTGTACCTAGCAGAGAATGTAAAAGTGTCGGATATTTCTGTATCTGATACTTCAGATGTGTCTGACATTGAAGCATCAGATGAAGAAAATGAAAGGTCACCAGTAAAATTTGATGTGTATTTTGATGTCTGAGCATAGCTACCAGAACACACATAACTCTCCTACTAAACATGTCTGTAACATTTGTTCATGTGAAAAGTTAGCTAACGTCTCTGAGCATGGCTCTCAGAACACAAAACATAAATCTAGTGAACATATCAGTAGCATCAGTTCACTAGTAAAGATATCTTCTGTAAATGAGCATAGTTTCACAGTAAAAAAATCTAGTGAACATAACAATTTTATCAGTAACATCTGTTCACCAGTAAAGATGTCTTCTGTAACTGAGAATAGTTTCACAGAAAATCAAATATTCTCTGTGTCTGTGCATAGTGATAAAAATAATAAATACTTCAGTGAGGATTTAGGTAATATCTGTTCACTAGAAAAGATATCTTCTGTATCTGAATGAATGAATGAATGAATGTTGTTTTATGGCGCATCGACAGCTTTGGTCATTTAGCTCGCATATCTGTGTTATAAGATGAATAAAGTGGATTCACTCATAAATCTGTCTTTATTCCATTAATTTGGAATCAAATAGGTCAGCATAATGTCTGTGGTGCTCTTGCATGTAATTAGTTAATTACTTAAGCAAACCTTGCCATCCTAAATACTTGAGCACTTCGTGCTCAGGTGAGCTAAAAAGTTGTTACTCTGAATCTCAGTCAAAAATCTTGGATCCAAAACAGGTTGAGAGAATTTTTTATCAACAATTTTTATTTTGTCTTGCAGCAGACTGTTTTTAATGAATGAATGAATGTTGTTTTATGGCGCATCGACAGCTTTGGTCATTTGGCGCGCATATCCGTGTTAAAAGATAATAATAAGTGGAATTTTTAAACTGAAAAAGGTTTGTATATATTAATAATAGTAAAAGGGTTGAATTAAGAAGGGTTATAAGTGATCTAAATATGCATAAAAAAACATTACTGAGTGACCGGGCAATTCCTTTCTACTCATAAGTTTTAAACGATAAAGTTAAGATTGTGATAGAAAGATTTGAACAAAATGTTGAATTGATAGTAAAAAGTCTTCAAATGAAGAAGAATTATGTGTTATTTTTTAAAGTGCATAAAATATGATAATGAGTGGCTGGGTCTCCCTGCCTAGTCAAAAGTTTTAAATGAAAAAAGTTAAGACTGTGAATAGTAGCCTCAAGGAAATGAGTGCTAAAATTGTCAAAGTGTGGAACCTCCAATGGGCAGACTGTTTTTAAACAAACATTGTGACAAAAGCGGAAACTGCTTATTTCAAGCAATTTATTTATTTATTTATTTTTATTTATTTATTTATTTATTTTTTTTTTTTTCAAAATTGTTTTCACCTGTTTCGTTGTATTTATATTTTACAAATGACCCTGTGTTTCTAAGACACCTAGGAAGAAAGCTTTAGAAAACACTGTGTTAAAAGAAGAAAATGCTGGTTACCAGTATTTCCTTCTTTTCCAACAGTAATTTTTACCCTTTCTAAGACAAATCCATTCATTTGAGCCTTTTCAGTATTATCATCAACTCTCCTTTACAGAATAAATTTAAAGTTTGGTCATTTGGTACAGGTTTAACTCTATACCCAACGACAAATGTTGACGCATGTTCAAATGGAAAGCAGACGACAAATCATATGTGGTCATGATGGGATTTGTCTTCGAAAGGGTTAAAATATTGTGAAAAAAGTAGAAAACGCAGGTTACCAGCTCTTTCTCCTTTTCCCTCCATTGTTTTAAAAGACTTTTTCTTAAGAGTCATTAAAACTTTACTGTCTTGATAATAGTCTACATTTTGCAGGAGTATTTTCAGATTGTCTGCTACAGTTAAATTCACTTGGTAAATTAGATAAATAGGTCTTCATGAGAGCTTATAAGTAAGCCTTCTGTTAGTTAAATCAATTTTTTCTCCATAAATTCAACCAAACTGTACCTCAGGAGCCAGAGAATGTCTTGGTTTTTTTTTAAAAAACAAAACTGATTAAGTCAGAAGTTGTTGTTGTTCATAATCTGCAAAGAAAATGTTTGGAAATTTCATAAACTGTGACTGAGTCATATCTCATGTTGGTATTAGATTAATGGCTTTTATTCAGTTTGTATATCACTTTTCAAAACTCTGCCCATTCTGTTACTACATCTAACCACGTCTGTATCAATGGGGTTTCCATGAACTGTCAGTCACATGATCATAAACATGGCGGTGCCCATGAAAATTAAATATCTAAAATTACTCGAAGTCTTTGGGATAAGATATTAAACCGAAGTCCTGTGTGACAGTGCTTTACAAGGAGCGCGTTAAAAAACCAGGCTGAACTTAGGATAGGTTTCGTACTATATCTGCACTATCCCCCGTTACAATACTATCAGCCTTCAGGGGGCTTCGCTCATATGGGCAACCGGTAGCAACAATAAATAGACACAAATTCAATCAATCAATCCATGAAAATTGACAAGCAATGAAAGGCCACTGCTAAGTCTGGGTCAATACATGGTCAAGTTATTCAAATCTATAAATCTATCAGTGAAAACTGCCAATGGAATTGACAGACCACATTAAAAAATTCAGTGTACAGACTATTTTACAGAAATGTATTCAGACAGATTTCGACAGAGAATTGTGACTTATGTTTTCTCTTTTAAAGGAGTCTTACAATCTAAAGAATGGTAAAGCGGTGTAGGAATGTACCGTGTAGGTGGATACCACTTGTTGCAATACACCAGAGTGATTTGATCCAAAGATCACCTAAAGTTTACAAAATTATGTCTATTATAAGGTGGCAACTATTATGAATTTCAGCAGAAACATCTTCGAGTAGACTCATATTGCACATTATCCAGAGACTTTGGTTACTGGAATTGCAGTATACAAATCTGCTAAAAAGGGTGTAGGAATGCAATGCTTTAAACTTTTATGACACATTATGTTTCTTTGAGGCCATATAATCCTTATCTTAACAAAATTCTCAATAGCTACATTACACTAAAAACAGTCCTATGATGATGTAACAGATATGTGCTGTTTCCATAACTCAGCCTTTTCATTAAGAGGCGGCCGACGGCAAAATTGCCGTCTATTTAACATTTTCAGCCGTCTACTTTTTGAGCAAGTTTAAAAAAAATGGAAGTAGAAAATTATAGTACTTTGTGTATTAAAAAAAAAAAAAAAAAAAAAAAAAAAATACAAAACAGTCTACTCTTTCTGTTTGCTCACATTTAAATCGAAGCAATAAATCAGAATCCACGATCGATTCGATATGTCTTTCCTTATACCGCGATACTGAATCGTATTGTTTATATCAATACCGGATAGAAAATTTTCGGAACACCGGTCGAACGGAAGTCGGCTAAGGCCTTTAATTATGAAGCGTCAGGCCACATTAATCAACTTTTTCCCGAAAAAGGCGAAATCCTCCAGTGGTGGGTATTCCGAAGATTCATCATGGCTGTGTGGCATTACCGATCATTGCTTTGACTGAAAGAAAACGACTGGAACTTGAACACCGGTGTCTATAGCGTAAAATGGTCAGTAAAAAAAGTCCGGTCTGTCTTGTTCACATGTACTGGTTACAGCATTATGATCTGAGTTCCAGAACGTAAGATATGAGTTGACAGTGCATAGCACTGGCAAAAAAAAAAAAAAAAAAAAGCATCTAAAAAAATGAGGCATTCATTTTGTTGTATATGAAGGTAAGATTTCTTTTTTTTACACTATCAGGCATGGAAGAAAGGGGCTACTTGTGAACACGGACATTTGTCTTATGAAACATAGTACCCACGCCCACCTTTATTCTTCTTTCTGTGTTCCCCTTACTGTTGGTCCTAAATGTTTCTCAAAAGTTTAAAATGGCTTAGGATAGGGGATATTATGCCCATTTTTTTTAAAAATCACAAAACGGCCCATCCCTGCAGATATCCAACCCCCAGAACCTTTGTAAAGAAGAGAATAGAACTGTTTAATATATACCCATTACGATAACAAGCCTATGTAAAACAGTGTAATTTTTCATGGCTCTAAAATGAAATTATTCAAAGGATATTTTGCGATATTTTTCTTATTTCTACTTCAAACACAGGTTGTGGGTGGCTTTAGAACTGCCTCAATGAGGGGTGGTCCTAACGAGTACCCATAATCTATGTTTAGGAGCAGAAATAAGAAAAATAATGTTTTCCTTGAAAACCCCACTTTTCTCTATATAAAGTGGGGTTTACAAGGGTAAACAGTTCATGCAGTTAATGCAGAATAACAACATTCTCATCAATGTCCGAGGTGAAGCCGAGAATACTGTGGTAAGAATGTTCTGTTACGAGGGTATGTCGGAACTTTGGCTTTGATTTAAAAACTCTGTCCCGGCTTGTGTTGTCTGTCATTGCTCAAGGGCATAAATATAATATGAAGAAAAAATTGTCAGTTCGATTTTGAAACATAAATATGTCAGTCATTGTGACAAAAGTTTCTTTGAGATCAAAAGGTCTCAAGTGAACGACTAAGGAGTGTTGGTTCGCTGGTTTGTTTCAAATTGGATTCATTTTTACTTGCAGAGTCGAGTGAGCAGGTAGATGCCCCAGAGCATGTCCAGCTACCAAGCGAGGCTGCCAAATCTGGTGTAGAAACCCAGCTGCCAACTGCGACTGTATCCAAACCAGTGCAAGGACCTGTGCCTGCGTAATCAACCAGCTATGATCTTAAACTTGGGGATTCAGAAAACCACAAACCTCCAAGTACTGATGTGAATGAAAATTTTTCTCTGACTGCTGAAGAGACACAGAGTTTGATAAGTTGTATTGGGGTGAAGATAAGACGGTTCATAACTATTATTCTTGTCATGATATTTGTTCTAGACTTTCGGCTGTGGAGGCAGAACGAATTAAACCTAAAAAATTCCTCTACGAGTGGGTCAAGATGGAAACTTGGTGGCTGTGCATGGCTGAAGGGGAAGGTATGTACTGCTTAATTTGTAAAAAACATGCAACTAAAAACATGCAAAATAAGTCAGAGAAATTTACTGAGATCGCATCTGAACGGTTTAAAATAAATGCTACTGACACCGATATGAAGTCAAAGACATAAAGATGCATTTCAGACAGAACTTATCGGTAGAGTCTCCTCAATTCATAAGGATTATATTGAAAAGAAAACTAGAAACAGACATTCTCATAAAAGCGTTTTCAGTGGCATATATGCTGATGAAAGAATTTATACCAAATAGAAAATTTCTGACCATTATTGATTTTTCACAGACTCAATTAAAGTCAAAGAGCTCCACCATTTCAACCATAGATTTAACGACGCTGTTAGAGAGATGTTTCTAACAATTGGTGAAGTTATGAAAGATGACACATTAAGAAAGGTTCGGGCCTCAGAATCCTTTGGTATACTTACTGATGAGATGACAGACATATTGGTTACATCCCAGTTGGTTACATTTGTTCCGTTTTTTGACCCTTCATCAGCATCTGTGCAAAATGTTCTAGAAAACTCTTCATCGGCTAATTCAGAAACAATTTACAATCTGTTGAAAAATGAACTTCAACAATGTAAACTTGATCAGAATAAAATGATAGGGCTTGCGACGGATGGTGCATCCGTTATGACCGGACCAAAAGGTGGGGTTGCTACAAGACTTAAGGCGGACAATCCAGTTTTAATCAACATACACTGCATTTGTCACAGGTTAGCTTTGGCGTGCACAGATTCCAATGAAGGTATCTCATATATAAAGCAAGTTGCAGATATACTCAGGAAACTGTGGCTGTACTTCGAAAATTCTCCAAAGAGAACGGCTGTATTTCTGAAAGTTTTAGGTGGTCTCAGGAAAGTCTCAATGGAGATGTCAGGGTAAAAACGGAAACAAACTGGTGAAAAAACTTTAAAAAGCGTGCAAAAGTCGATGGTTATGTTTTGACAAAAGTGTTGCAGCTTTGAAAAGGGACTATGAAGGTATTCTTTCGGTACTACGAGAACTAGACCAGGAGCATAATGAGGCCACTGCAAGTGGACTTCTGAAAAAAAAATGAACAGCATTAAATTTCTTGGGGTCATATACAGTCTGTGCCAAGTTTTACCAATTCTGTCTCGCTTGTCAGTTCTTTTTTTTTTAGAAGAGTTGTGTCAGCTTCTCTGTAATTTCTCCACAGATTGAATGCACCAAACAAGAGCTAATGAAAGTATCTGCGGAGAAAACTCCACTTTCTGAATTGCAGTCTGATATGAATTCCTATGAAAATCTAAGCAAGGAACTCAGTTTGAGTCCAAGACAATTGAAAGAAACTGAAACTCTTCTGGAAAAGTACACACAAGAATTAGTTGAAAATATTGATCTCAGGTTTCAGGATAGCAGCTCCATCCTTTCAGCTTTCAGCATATTGGATCCTTTCAGTGTTCCAGACCCTGAGCATGAACCTGATGGATTTAGAAATTTTGGTAACAATGAAATTGGCATTGTCGCTAATCATTTTTTCCAAACAGATCCAAATAAGGACATTAAAGTTGAAAAGCTAAAAGCAGAGTGGTTGCAGATGAAATACCAAATGCATGCACTGAAACAACCCTATTCAGCTGAGAGTAAGCAAACACCAACTGAGTGGTTTTTATTATATATTTGCAAGAGGAAGCAGTCATATGGTCCGTTCTTTCCATTAATGTTACATATTGCTGAGGTAGTTCTCAGCATACCAGAGAAGAGACTGAGAAACAAGATAATGTTGTTGTGGTAGAGAAAAAGGAAATTGGTGTGCAGGTGGAAGACTTAGAGCATGTGGAAGAGGCTGAGGAAGCTGAAAACTTCCATTTTGCTGCTAAAGCTTTGAATTTGGATGAGGAAAATGATGATGATGATGATGATGACGACGACTTCACTTTCTTCCGAAGTGTATAGCAGCCATTCTAAAGCTTTTGACAGCTGTGCTGAACTGAAAGTTTTCAGACTAATGCTGATAACTTCTTAGTCTCTCTACCACAATTACAACATTGAACTAGCTTTTTTATATAAATCTTCTTTGGTTTAAAAAGAGTCATCAGTGTAGCAAGTTGTATTCAATTTAGCTGTGAAATTGTCAGGTTTGCTAATTTGAAAAACATTATGTAAACTTCTGTTTGGGGTTGTCATTGGACTCTACCATAAAACAGAATGGATGCCACATTGCATACACTATAGGAAGCAGTCTGACTTGGGTCTACAGTATTTCCAAAAATATGATTAAAGATTTGAGAACTACAAAAAATTGGTCAATGAGCCAAGAAAATGAAAAAAATTGCTGTAACCAGCGATGTGATTTTTTCAGAATTTTATCCAAAAGGTTATTGTAGACCCCGGATCAAACTGCTCCTAAGTATATTTGGATATAAGACAGAAAATAAAATACAGTTTCATAACATTTTTTTAATTTTACTGCATTTTCCCTGAAATTATAAGTAACTTCAAAGATTTTCTGTATATTTTTACATTCTAGAAGTCCAGGAGGGCTAATCTCTGACCCCCTGGAAAGCTCTAAATTCAATTTCGGCCGGGGGGACTTTGCCCCCCCCGCCCCCCCTAGCGGGGGCGTTGCCCCCTGCATCGCCGCTGGGTTAGGATTCCCAGACCCCCCTGCCTTCTACTTTGTCATCCCAGCCTTTTACTTTAAATATTAATGAAAAGGCTGCATAACTTGTATGTACATGTCAATTATCTTGGCAAAACTGCTGCAGCAAAATGTTCTGGTTTCAAAACCACTTTATTGGTGCATACTTTTCTGATATTGATATCCAATGTTAATATTTTTTTGTGCAGTTATCCACAATTGTTACATAAAACAACTATCACAAAAGTGATAACTTTCTCAGTGCCTTTGTACTGTAAATTAAGACCAAACAGACAAGGAGTGATATTGTCATGGGTCTGTGTGATACATGTAGTCTGGTGAGTGTTATAACTGATTGAACTTGTTATGATCTGAAAGAAGCCTGATGTGCATTGTGTAATAGCCTGAAGTACACCTGAAATAGTCATAGAGACTAAGTTTATAGGCCAGCTGATGACAAGTCACTATCAAAAATCCAAGCTAGACTGTTATTGTATAGTATTTGTTGACACTGTTTTGAAGATTTGAATTGTAGACTATATAAAGACAGTAGGTTAAATGGTACTTTTAAGAAGAATTCGAAGTTATTCAATATAGGAATTTGGTATACATGAATAACAGAGGATCTTTTTTGATAAATCATGTTACCTGTATATAAGACTATAAAATCATGTTGTTGTTCATTAAACTATTGGTAAAAAAAAGTTTTGTAATATTATGTTACATGATTTGCTTCACTACTTTACAAGTGTATGTACTATGTTGATGCATGTTGCGAATTGTCAAATCTTTGAAATACTTAAACTTTAGAAAATAATTAAACTTTAGAAAATAATCCAAATAAGATGATTGCGCTCCTTCAGATTTGTTCAGCTGCCTTGAATTTATTGTGATGGAAAATCCATTCTGTTAGTCTTCCACTCCAAGTTATTTCATTTGATAACACTTTTGATAGAGAGTAATTCGAGGGGTGAATGCGAAACTATTCCATCTGCGTTTTGGAAAATTTTACAGGTGAGGGAAAAAACCTCTCATTTCTCTGAGAAGAATTATTAGATCATCTTTTTTAGATATGTTGTGTCGAAGTGTGTAAATGAATTCAACACAACATATCTAAAAAAGATGATCTAACAATTCTTTATAGAGAAATGATAAGTTTTTTCCCTCACCTGTAAAATTTTCCAAAACGCAGATGGAAAAGTTTCGCATTCACCCCTCGAATTGCTCAAATGAGCAATGATTTCTCTATCTAAAGTGTTTAAGAGCACAGAGAGAAATCTTAGCGGATAGCCCTTAACCACAAATTTCTGAGTTTAAACGACCCTGAAAAAGACAGCTTTCCAAAACATTGTTCAAAAGCAATAAAATCCTGGTAACCAGTATTTTCTCCATTTCCCATAATGTTTTCTACCCTATCATAGAACCAAGTCATCATTTGGGCTAAGATTAATGTGTTCTCTGTAAATGCTTTCTATTTGGTAGAGTCCAAAATGTTGTTATTTGCTGAAGAAATGATCCATTTTTTAACAGTAACAGTTACTGAACAAACTGTATTTTTTACTTATTTATAAGCGCTCATTCTCTGCAATCCAGTGGTTTTGTTTCAAAGTTTCAATATTGTTGTTTTTTGTCTGTTTCTCTTTTTGACAAAAAAAAGCTCTTTCCTTTTATGAACTGTATTCAAAGGGTGTATGCAACAGCTTAATATGAGACATGTAATAAAATATGAATTTGTTAATATTTGTTCATTAAAGTTAAATGCCCGCCCGGGTGGCTCAGTGGTGAGCGTGTCGGACTCATGACCTGGTGGTTGTGAGTTCGATACCCGGTTGAGGCGAACTTTCTTTCCGGCGCATTTTCGCCTCTCACCTCTGCTGAAGCATGTGAGAAAAGTAGTCGGTGGCTTTGGAAAGAAAATTGTGTTAGTACTGGTGTGAGAAAGCCAGGAAACACATGTGCGTCACCGACCGCCATGATATGACCTTAGCTGTTAAAGTGGCGTTAAACCCCAATACAACCAACAACCAACCTAAAGTTAAATAGTTACTCTTTTGTTTGTTTTTGCTCAGCAAAGGTGTTCAAAAACAATTTACCTCTGCATTCATATACTTAGTGAGAAATTTTGTTTGTTTTTGCAAGAAAATAACAAAATAAGATGCACATGCAATTGTTTCACACCAACACTATTTTCACAGAAAGTGTGAAAAATTCAGCGTGAAACTGTTGTAAGTGACATGTTAACCAAAAACAGGATTATGCATTTACAAAATCTAGTTTAAGCATCTTTTACTAAATTCAACTATAGAAATGGCTATATCATTTAAGGGTTGAGTGCAGATTTTTGTGTTATGTCAAGCTATGTAATAGGGCAATTGCATTTTATATCTCGATGAAAACACAAAAATCTGCACTCAACCCTTATAATTGCACTCGGTGTTCACTTGAATCAATTTTCGAAAATGCTAGAGAGAAAAAATCACGGACAAATACAACAGTAGACAAGAGTTAATTTCCTTGGCGGATACTTGGTGGCACTGTCATGGATACACAATCTACAGCGACGTGCCAAAAGTGAGTCAAGTTTTTCAATGGCGTCACTGTCAATACACCCAAGCGTAAAGTTATCGATCAATATTTTCAGGGTCAAGCAACTAAGTACAAAGTTATACATGTTTATCTCGTGTAAATGATCTATTTTTAGTAGAATGTGTACATGGTGTCGTAAGATTTCCTTTCTAGAAGTTTTTCAGCGGTCGAATTTAAACCTGTTTGAATCATGGCTAAACACGGAAAGGAATTATCTAGCGAAACTAAATCAGACTTAATCAAATTGATTGAGAGTGGATAACGTGCTAGCGAAGTCTCTAAAAGATTGAATATTTGTCAAAGTACAATTTCTCGGTTTTTAAAGCGATAGAGAGAGCGGAATAACGTTGAAAACAAATCACGAGTTGGACGTTCGAAGCTCATGTCGAAGATAGGTGAACGAGTTTTATCAAGGATTGTTAAATGTAATAGACGGTCGTGTTTAAATGAAATAACTAGTGAATATAATCAAGCAACACCGTGTAAAGTATTGTGAGGATTGTACGTAAAATTGTAAATTGTTATTACCAATTGTTAAATATTTAAAGCTTTTGCTATTCTTATCATTAATGTTTAAACATGTTCATTGTTTGTTAGTCCTACCTGGTATCATCCTGATTCGCTCACGATTACGTATCCGCGAAACTTTATAAACTTTATTGCACGTTAAATTCAGCGGTATTCTGACAGTTCAGTTACTTCCGTTTTAAAATTTAGAACGTCTGGTTCCCGTTCATATATTGTATTTTACAACGTCGCGTACGTAGCACGAAACCATTACTTTGGAATCCCAGTTGTGTATCGAATGTGACGTCATTATCATAACAAGCCGTTAATATAAATAGGCCGAATTTTTTAGTTAACGTCGCATAGTGCCAGAAACGGTTCGAACTATTTAACCTTTCAGAGAAAATGATAAACCAGGTAGGACATTAATTTTATTTTGTATGTCGACCTAAAGAAATGTTTTTATGTGAACTAAAATTAGAAATCTACTTTCGCTTTCGGAGTTATTTTTAAAACCGCTCGAAAAGTCCCGACAAATGGTGTCAGAAGTGGGATCGTTGCCGTCTGAAGAAATCGATCTTATTTGAAACTTTTGAAATAGTTTGATAGAACTGATTTTTTTTTTTTTTTTTTTTTTATCTTTTTGAAGAGTTTGGAATTTTTCACGAGAGCCTTGTTTAGCAGGGACTGAATTTCCCAATACTTCTTAAAAATTCACGTTGAACTTTTTTTTTTTTCTGGAGCATTTCTACCGTAAGATAGATCTTGTCCTATTTAAAATACTGTAAAATTATTTAAGCTTATTGTGCGTGTTGGAAAGAATTTTTAACAGAAAAAGTTGAAAACATTTTTTTTATTTATCAGATATTTAACTTTTTCTGTTTCAACTGTGTAGAATAGTTGGATTTTATTGAGAAAAATGGATACCCAATTGTTGAATTATGATGAGCAGATAGATAATGAATACCCAGTTCAAGAAAAACTGTCTTTAATGACACATGAAATGAACACAATTTCACACACTTTAAGAGAATTACATGACCATATGAATTCAAGGATGGAGAAATTTGAAAATGGCATGTACAACCTTCAGTCAAATTTACCTGAAATAAGACATCCTGATTCTGAAGTAACTTTTAGATCTAATTCAAGAGACAATGTTCATAATGACCAAGGGAGATACTGCTCACATGTAAATCAAAGTACACAGAGATCAACTTTCCACAATATTCCTAATACCAATAATCAAAATTTGACTGATACATTTCCAGTGTATACTTTGAAAATGAAGCCTCAGTCATTTGATGGAACCTCAGATTTAAGTGAATACTTGACACAGTTTAACATTGTGGCTGAAATTAATAACTGGCCATACCAGGCTAAGGCACTGTACCTAGCAAGTTGTCTTACAGGCAATGCAAGGTCACTCTTGGGAGAACTTTCAGAGACTCAGAAAAGACACTATGATAGTCTAGTAGAAATGTTACTAAATAGATATGGAACAAAGAATAAAGCTGAAATATACCGGTCACAGTTAAAATCTATCAAAAGACAGAAAGGTCAGTCTTTACCCGAATTGGCACAGAGTATTAGAAAACTGACAAGGCAGGCATATCCTGAAGCACCAACAAGTTTGATTGCAATCCTGTCACTTGATTATTTTATTGACAGCCTTGATGATAGTGAAATTAGATTGAGATTAAGAGAATGCTGTCCAAAAACTATGTCAGAAGCTGAAACAATAGCTGTCCGACTTGTAGATCAAGGTAGGGTTGCCCCGGTAAATGCTGTATCAGACCAAAATAAACAGAAGTCAGCTATGGAAACGGTTATAGAAAAACTGAATAGTTTAACCAAACGTATGGGCAGATTAGACAAAAAGACAAATAATAACAATGGGTTTCAAAATAAAAACTCTCATCCAAATAATAACAATAGGTACCAACAGAATAGGAATTATAATAGAAATAATAATAATTACAGGAAACAAAATCAAAGTTCCAATAGAAATAACAGGAATTACAGAAATGATTTTGGTAATAACTACCAGGGAAACGAAAACAGGTCGAGTTGGGGGACCACAACAAGACCAAGTCAAAACTAAGGTCCAGTTACACAATTCAATTGAATAGTCTGGGAAAAGAAAATGGTTACTTCTGTGATGTGAGAATAAATGATAACTTAATCTCTTGTTTATGTGATTCTGGAGCAAATGTTTCAATTCTTGATAGAAAAATTTTTAATTTGTTGAATAAAAATCAGAAAATTGAATTGATCCCAGTAGATATTATGATGAGCACAGTTACTGGTGAAAATAAGCCATTTATAGGAAAAGCAAAAATGTCTATTTCTCTTGGTGGACATACATTTAACCATGAGATGCTGATACCAGATATAAATTTGAATGGTATTTTGGGACTGGATTTCATGAAACAACATAACTGAGATCTCATGATAAGCAAAAATTATTTAACTGTAAAAGGTGACAAAATTCCATGTTATACAAAGAGTGATGGTAAGATGAATTGTTGTAGAGTTTCAATTTCAAAGGATGTTGTCATTCCACCAAACTCAGAAATGATTGTACAAGGAAAAGTTATGGATTACATTGAAAAAGATAAATTCTGCTTGGTAGAAGGTTGTGACAGTTTTTCTGACAAAACTGGTTTATTGGTAGCAAAAACAGTTTTTGATCCAAAACAGAGTTGTGTCCCTTTAAGGTTAGCAAACTTCTCTGAGAAACCTGTTAAACTTTATAAGGACACCACTACAGCTACATTAGAGCAGGTGAATGTTGTTGAAAATATAACAGTGGGAGCAACTGGTATATCGTGTAGTCAAGGCAATGTCTTGCCAGATCATTTGAAAGACATGTTTTCAAAATCATCCAAAGACCTAGATAAAAGTGAGACTGAGCAATTAAAGCAGTTTCTCATAAAACATCAAAATATCTTCTGTGCAAGTTCAGCTGATATTGGTCACACTACACTGATAAAACATAAAATTGAAACCGATAATGCAAAACCTGTTAAGAAATATCCATACAGAATTCCTCTTGCAAATAGGAAAGTGATTGAGGCAGAAATTGAAAAAATGGAAAATGATGACATTATTGAAAAGTGTCCACAGAGCGCATGGAATGCACCAGTGGTCACAGTAACTAAATCCGATGGGTCCATTAGGTTTTGTTGTGACTACAGGGGATTAAACGAAGTCACAGTACAAGATTCACAACCACTGCCTAGAATTGATGACAGTATTGAGGCATTAGCAGGCTCAAAATGGTTTTCATGCCTAGATATGAAATCTGGTTATTGGCAAGTGGACATTGATGAATCCGACCGCCATAAAACAGCTTTTTCCATACCAGGTGGCACGCAATATCAATGGAAACGTTTAGCTTTTGGACTATGTAATGCCCCAGCAACCTTCACTAAACTTGTACAAATGATTTTTGCTGGTTTGCTATGGTCAATGGTAATCATCTATCTCGATGACATAATATGTCACTCAAAAACCTTCTCAGATCAGTTGAAAAATCTTGAAATTGTTTTCAAAAGGTTGAGTGATGCAAACCTTAAGCTTAATCCCAAGAAGTGTGTACTTTTCCAAACGGAGGTTACATTCCTTGGTCATGTTATCAATGAAAATGGTGTTGGAACTGACCCAGTAAAAACTGAAAAAATAAAAAATTGGCCTACACCGAAAAATGCTAAAGAGGCAAGAAGTTTTGTCTCACTTGCTAGTTATTACAGAAGTTATGTTTATCAATTTGCAACAATTGCAAAACCATTGCATGAATTAGCAGAAAATAACAGAAAATTTATCTGGTCAAAGGAATGTGAGGAATCCTTTGAGAAGATAAAATATGCTTTAGTAAATGCCCCAATTTTAGCTTTTCCCACGGAAAATGATAAATTCATATTAGATACTGATGCATCTTTGACTGGACAAGGGGGAGTCTTGTCCCAGGTAATTGATGGTAAAGAAAAAGTCATTGGATATTTCAGTAAATGTTTCACTAAAACGGAGAGACGATATTGTGTGACAAGAAGAGAATTATTCGCAATAGTCAATTCAATCAAATTCTTTCATCATTATTTGCTAGGGAGAAATTTTCTTGTCAGAAGTGATCATTCAAGTTTAAAATGGCTACTTAATTTCAAAAATGTAGAAGGTCAGTTAGCAAGGTGGCTAACATTTCTAAGTGGATACGATTTTTCAATTGAGCATAGAGCTGGCAAGCTTCATTCAAATGCTGATGCACTGTACAAGAGTTGAAAATTCTAATCAGGAAGATGAAGTCAGGATCTCACATGTGAAAACAATACCTTACAAGGGAAGCAAGTCTTGGTCAACAAATCAAAATTATTGCATGATTATTTCCCTTCTCACACTACTGATAATGTCTTTTAATCAAAATGCAACATTTTACATAATGTTCGTTATGCTGCTGATATTTCTGTCTGATCATAAAAATAAATTTCTAGAAAAGATGTTTCTATATTTCCTGGAAACTGGTAGAGATTCGGTGTTCAGACATCACAGAAATTACTCTGTGACGAATAATGTTCCATCTGACGTGTGCTCTACAAACAAGGGAGACAACAAGGTATTAATCTTCTCAAAACATGATAGAATTATTTCCCTTGCACTAATAGCAACATTTCTAGTCTTCCATCATAATCTATTGTTGCTTAGTTTTTTGATAACTATACTGCATTTCTGCATGTATAACAGCTATAGGCTCGAGTCTGTTAAATCTGAAAATAGAGAGCAAAGGTTGAAGGAGGTTGATGTTATTAAGCTAATAACTTGATTAGCTATAACATTAATACTCTACGGTCAACTGATAGTGGTAGTGTTTATCACACTAGTAGAGATGTGTCGGTATGCACTAGTGATGTTCCTAGTACCAGCAGAGCAGATTCAAACACAAACATATACGAATCAAATAGTTATTCCGATGCCAGTCAAAACTTTGAGTTAATACCTGATATTGATTCTTTGCAAAATGCTGACAATGACTTGAAAATGATAAAAGATATGATCTCAAGTGGAGAAAAACCTACATGGCAAAAAATTTCTAAGCATAGCCCAGAATTGAAGTATTTGTGGAATCATATTGATTCTCTTGTATTAAAGAATAATGTTCTTTATAGAAAATGGGAGGAAAATGAAAACTCTGATTTTAAACTCCTGTTAGTCATACCAAAGTCACATAGGACTTATATTTTAAAACAACTGCACGACAATAAATGTGGTGGTCATTTAGGAGTTAAGAAAACTCTGCATAAAAAAAGAGAGAGGTATTTCTGGTTCACTCTGAGGAAAGATGTTGAAAATTGGTGTAAAGCTTGTATTAAATGTAACAGTAGAAGGATATCCTTAAGAAAACCAAAGGCACTCTTACAGTGTTATAATGTTAGAGCTCCCAATGAACGCATTGCAATTGATTTCATGGGACCCTTTACAAAATCCGACCGTAATAATAAGTATATAATGGTTGTGGGAGACGTGTTTAGTAAATGGACAGAATGTTTCTGTATCAACAATTTAGAAGCAAGCACAGTGGCAGAAGTTTTAGTAGATAAGTACATTAGCCGCTGGGGCTGTCCGTTAATTTGCCATAATGATCAAGGAAAAACATTTGAATCAAATTTATTCACAGAAATGTGTAAACTGTTAGGTATAGAGAAAACTAGATCTTCAACATTTCATCCCCAAGGGAATGGATTTATAGAGAGACAAAATGCAACTATCATCAAAATGTTAAGTCAATATGTCTCATCCAATCAAAAAGACTGGGATGTGCATTTAGATTTAGTTATGCTTGCATATCGTTCATCAGTCCACTCTTCCACTGGTTACACACCTTCCATACTCCACATAGGAAGAGAGTTACGTCTACCCATTGATCTAGTGTTTGGTTCCCCTCAAGTAAAAAATGTGGAGGATGAACAAACAAAATACCCAAAATATGTCATTGATTTAGAGAAAAAGATGTTACACATAAATGATATAGCCAGACAGAATATTGAAATTAGTTCGAAAAGTATGAAAAACAGTTATGACACAAAGACAAACTATACTTCGTATAAGGAGGGTGATTTAGTCTGGTATTATTACCCAATTAAAAAGAAAGGCCTTAGTCCGAAGTTTCAAAAACCATGGATTAGTCCATGCAAAGTACTGAAGAAAGTTAATGATGTACTATATAGAATAAAGATAAAATCAAAACAATATTCAAAAATAGTACATCATGACAAACTAAAATCATACATGTATTAAACCCATAATTACTTTTGTCTCTCCTTTTTACTTTTATCAGAGATTCCAATGTACATTATGTCAAGACCTGACATTTGGAAGCAAGAAGGCTTGTATTTCACACCTGAAAGAACAGCACTCAGGTATTTCCTACAAATGTAAAAAATGTTTTAAAATTTTTAGAAGAAATGATAATCCGCACAATTGCAAGTCATCAAAAACAGATTATGTATTATTCAACCAAACAACTGGAGCAAAGGGTGAAAAGGCTGAAAAAGATCTCGAAATATTTATGAAAAAAGCAACAGAAGACCTATGTAAAGATTTATGGGACACAAGGAATGAAACTAAAGAAAAGAAGACCATTGGTGGAATAGGAGAAAAAGAAAGAAGATTTAGTAGACTGGAGAGAGATTTAGAGTTAAGTGATGATAGTGACAGTGATGAGGAGGATGACTTTTTAAGATTTCAAAAACTGAACTTTGAAATCGAAATAGTATTTCTAGAATACAACGAAAGACAAGAAGAAGAAAGGAAGAAGGAGGAGCAGAAAAAGCGAGACATGGGCAGAAATAGAGAGGAGGACAAGATTAAACAAGATGAAAGAGAAAAAGAAGGGGAGAAACAAGAGTTAGAAAGGAAGACAGTATATGATAGAAGGAAAGAAGATGTGAAAAAGGAAGATGAGGAAAAGAAACAAGAATTAGACAGGAAGAAAGAAAAAGAAAGAAAAAAAGATGATTAGACAAAGAAGAAAGAAGTAAAGAAGCAAGAGTTAGAAAGGAAGGAAAAAGATAGAAAGAAGGAAAAAGAAAGAACAAGACTGGAAGAAGAGAAAGGAAAATATCAAAAGAAAAAGGAGGAAGTAATGGATAGAGAAAACAGAAAAGAGGAAGAAAAGAGGAGAGAGTCAAGAAAGAAAGAAGAAGACAAAAAGCTGGAGGAGGAAGAATTCAAAGAAGAAATAAAAGAAATTAAAGGTAAATTCAATAATGTAAACACAAGGAAGAGACAGTTAATCAGGGAGGAGGAGAAGACAATGATTTTTATAGAAAATGGATACATGTACGAGGAGACCTCAATTATCAAAAAGTTTAAATTGTTATAGAATTTGTTTGTTCTTTTGTTAACAGTTCTATTAATTGAAATTTTTATTTTGAAAATGTTTGTATTTCATTGTAGAAACACAAGTACCTACCTACAAGTTATGAGAATCAACATTGGTTATGTTATATTGAATTTAAATTATTAAACTGTTAGTTCAACAGTTTCACTAATTATTTTTAAAAATAATGTTTCAATTACTGTTCATAGAGAATTTTTTATTCCCTAGGATACCAAGTTCTAGTGTAATTTAACTTTTCACTGAAATTAAGAGTGATTCCACTCGTCATTTACAAATTCCAGTATTAACTTAAATAGTTTTTTTTAAACATAGACTTGTCTTAGTCATGATTGTTTAAATGTAAATACACATAGTCTTATAAGTGTACTTTTATTACACAAAATTTTAACATGTTAATCTGAAAACTGATATGTGATGTTAATCCGAAAACTGATATTAGATGAAAATCCAAAAACTGATCCTTGATGTCATACCAAAAACCGTTTATGAGGACCACTCACTTACCATGTGATGAAAGACGACCCCACTTTACCAAAACATAGACACAGGAAGGAAAACTCCACCGAAGACTCATCCAGATGATCCAGGATTTAGGAAGATTTTCACATTTCAAATTAAAGACACTATTACGTAATACATATTTCTTTTAGTGTGTAACATTAAATACAAAGTGTGGTGAACATTTATTAATAAGTGACATTTCAGTTTAGTTTCAACTGTGATAGACACTTTTATGTGCCATAATTCAAATATCAATTAGTGCCATTTAATTGAGTAATATTTATTGTCAATTTGCCATTATGTTATTGTTAATGGGTAAGTAAAACATTTATTTACATATATATCTATATTTATTAGGAAAGTTCTGTATCTTTATGCTTTAAATATTTCATCTTAAAGAATTGGGACAATTCTTTTGTAGGTCGGGGGTAATGTGAGGATTGTACGTAAAATTGTAAATTCTTATTACCAATTGTTAAATATTTAAAGCTTTTGCTATTCTTATCATTAATGTTTAAACATGTTCATTGTTTGTTAGTCCTACCTGGTATCATCCTGATTCGCTCACGATTACGTATCCGCGAAACTTTATAAACTTTATTGCACGTTAAATTCAGCGGTATTCTGACAGTTCAGTTACTTCCGTTTTAAAATTTAGAACGTCTGGTTCCCGTTCATATATTGTATTTTACAACGTCGCGTACGTAGCACGAAACCATTACTTTGGAATCCCAGTTGTGTATCGAATGTGACGTCATTATCATAACAAGCCGTTAATATAAATAGGCCGAATTTTTGAGTTAACGTCGCATTGTGCCAGAAACGGTTCGAACTATTTAACCTTTCAGAGAAAATGATAAACCAGGTAGGACATTAATTTTATTTGTATGTCGACCTAAAGAAATGTTTTTATGTGAACTAAAATTAGAAATCTACTTTCCCTTTCGGAGTTATTTTTAAAACCGCTCGAAAAGTCCCGACAGTATCCACTAGAACAGTGCAGAGAAAGTTACACTTTTTAGGTTATAAGAGACGGACTGTTAGGAAGACCATCGGGATCAGAGCTGTGAACAAAAAAAAAAAAAAAAAAAAGAGAGAGAGACTGGCGTGGTGTAGGGGAAAATTACATTGGAATATCAATAACTGGAAAAAGGTCATGTTTACTGACGAAATGATGATTGTAATTAAACCTGACGGAAAAAAAAAAGTGTGGAGAAAAGCGTCGGAAAAGTGGCGACCTGAATGTTTTGGATACGTAGCCGAGGGGCCGATATCGACATTGAAAATTATGATATGGGGATGCATTACATATCAAAGGATTGGATCTTTAGCTTTTATTGATGGAAATATGAACTCTGAAAAATATATTCGGACTCTAGATGACAACATTTGGCAAGTTGTGGCCAAGAACTATGGAGTTTACTGTTAACAGCTGGCTCTTCCAAGATGACAATGCCCCTTGTAATCGGTCAAGTCTCTCGGAGGAATGGAAATACAGGAATCAAATACCACAACTCAGTTGGCCAGCACAGTCCCCTGATTCATCTCCAATCGAAAATGTTTGGCACTTTATGAAAAATAAAATTAAAAATCGTATGTTCCTGATCCGCAATGTAAATGACCTTAAAGACCAACTGATACGTGCTTGGAATGATGTCCCTTTATTCTATATTCAAGTTTTATAACAGTTTACCTCGTCGTTGTCGGCAAGTGATAGTTCAAAAAGGGGATATTACAAAATATTAATACCAACTTTCAAACATCAGAGGGTAAGTTGACCTATATAGATTTGTTTAAGTTTGATTTATTGCATGACGCCATTAAAAAACTTGACTCACTTTTGGCACGTCGCAGTATTTTTAGCTTTGCAACATATTTTTCAGTCAAAGACGGCCATTTTGCTGACTTTGAAATCAATACTTTCGATGATTTATCAAACAAAATAGAAATTTCTGATACTGTCTATGAAAAATCCAATCAACTATCTAAACTTGAGGCTGAGCGGACGATATGTTTATTCCAGTGACCTTTTTATAGACATTTTGTAAAGAATAGGTGTACATACCGTCGGCAGCTCTGCTCTCGATGGGTATCGACCTGTAGCCGATATAAGACTATCCGAGTTCTCTTGCAAACTATGAGTCGAATGAATGAATGAATGAATGTTGTTTTATGGCGCATCGACAACTTTGGTCATTTAGCGCGCATATCTGTGTTAAAAGATGATAAAAGTGGAATTGTTTAAACCGAATAAAGTTTGAATACATTAATGATAATAAAAGAATTGAATTAAGAAGTATTATGTGTGATCTTCATATGCATAAAGGGCATTATTGAGTCACAGGGCAATCCCTATCTACTCAATAGTTTTAAATGATAAGAGTTAAGAATGTGATAAAAAAGTATGAAGTAAATGCTGGATTGACAGTAGGAAGTCTTTAAATGAAGTAGAAATATGTGTCATTTATAATGTGCATAAAATATGATATTGAGTGGCTGGGTATTCCCTGCCCACTCAAGAGTTTTAAAAGGTAAAACTGACGATATTGCTTTTCCTTGGAAATGAGTGTTAAAACTGGTAAAGATTGGAGCCTCCAATGGGATCAGTATACTCCCATTAAAGAGGTCCGTCTCCAATGAGATAAGATGCCCCCAAGAGGGCTAATCCTCCCATTAAGGAGATGCAAACTGAATATTAAAGGAATAAAGAATGTTGTAAAAAGATGGGTAAGAAACGCAAGAGTAAATATCACAGTTTATTGTAAATGCCAATCTCCTTTATGAAAGCGATAATAGATTCAACGCTGACAGAATGAATGAATGAATGAATGAATGTTGTTTTATGGCGCATCGACAGCTTTGGTCATTTAGCGCGCACATCTGTGTTAAAAGATAGTAAAAGTGGGATTTTAAACTGAAAAAGGTTTGAATACATTTATAATAGTAAAAGAGTTGAATTAAGAAGAATTATGTGTGATCTTAATAAGTATAAAGGACATTATTGAGTGACAGGGCAATCCCTATCAACTCAAAAGGTTTAAATGACAGAG
This sequence comes from Hippopus hippopus, assembly GCA_946811185.2. NCBI lineage: Eukaryota > Metazoa > Mollusca > Bivalvia > Cardiida > Cardiidae > Hippopus > Hippopus hippopus. Next base: position 21,621,523 of record OX328108.1, on the reverse strand, counting down.
TTAAGAATGTGATAAAAAGTTTTGAACTAAATGTTGGATTGATAGTGAGAAGTTTTTAAATGAAGGAGAAATATGTGTCATTTATAATGTGCATAAAATATGATATTGAGTGGCTGGGCATTCCCTGCCTACTCAAAGGTTTTAGATTAAAGGGTAAGACTAAGAATATTTCTTTTCCTTGGAAATGAGTGTTAAAACTGGTAAAGATTGGAGCCTCCAATGGGATCAGTATACTCCCATTAAAGAGGTCCTGTATCCAATGAGATAAGATGCCCCCAAGGGGGCTAATCCTCCCATTAAGGAGATGTAAACTGAATATAAAAGCAGTGGTAGAAACTCAAAAGTTTTAGATTAAAAAAGGTAAGACTATGAATCAGCTGACAAGATATCTAATATAAAGGCGTATAAAGAATGTAAAAAGATGGGTAAGAGACTCAACAGTAAATATCACAGTTTATTGTAAATGCCAATCTCCTTTATGAAAGCGATAATAGATTCAACGCTGACAGAATCAAAAAGATTCTTTAAACTATCGACGTTGAAATATTTTGAACGAACTGGCTGAAAGTCAATGCAATCTAGTAGGATATGTTTTATAGAAAAAGATGTATTGCATGGAATACATTCAGGGGCATCGTCTCTGGTCAAGAGCCAGGAATGTGTGATGCGTGAATGGCCAATTCGAAGTCGTGCAATTATCACTTCTTCTCGACGAACAGACCTGTAAACGGGGTACCATTCACCAAGGGATGGTTTAACTGAATGCAGTTTATTGAAAACATCAGCATCCCACTGGGATTGCCAAGAAGATTGGATATGTGTTAAAACGGAGGATTTAAAATCAGTGTGTGGAACTTTAAAATCTGAAATGGGAAGGTTAAGTGCAGATTTGGCAGACCTATCGGCATTTTCATTGCCTTTGATGCCTACATGACTTGGAAGCCAGCAGAACACCAATCTATTCAAAGAAGAAATTTGTGAGATCCTTTCGAGTAAACTACAGATTAAGGGATTCTCAAGGCGTTGATTTGAAAGGGCTTGTAATGTTGATAAAGAGTCCGAAAAGATAATGAAACGGTTGGAATTAGAACTTTCAGCTAGATTAAGGGCAAGATCAATTGCTTTAATTTCAGCAGAGAAAATAGAGGAGTTGTTTGGAAGGCGGCACTTTAAGCTCCTTTTTCCATAAACAGCGGCAGCTGCTACAGAATTTCCTTCTTTGGATCCATCTGTATAGATTGGTTTGAAGGAAAAATAATGCTCCTTTATCTCGTTGTATCTAGCATGAAACACAGTTCTATCCGTGACAGACTTTTTGTCAGATGCAAGGTCAAATCTGAATTCTGCACTATTTAGTGTCCATGGAGGGATTTCAGAGATTTTATAGTCGGCAATAGACTCAGTGTCTATGCCAAGGTTATCTACAATGGGCTCCATGCGGATACCAAATGGAGGAATATCATTTGGTTTCCTTTCAAAAAGATGTTTATATTGAGGTTTAAAAACAATGTTATGAGTTGGATTAAAACGATTGGACTTCAGCTTTAAAAGATATTGAAGCGAGAGTTTTTCCCTCCTGTAAGAAAGAGAAGGTTCATTAGCCTCAACATAGAGACTATTGACGGGAGAAGTTCTGAAAGCTCCAAGTACAAGACGAAGACCTTCGTGGTGTATAGAATCGAGAATTTTCAGGTAAGATTTACGGGCAGATCCGTATACAATAGATCCATAGTCTAATTTGGAGCGAACTAAAGACCGATAAAGCCGCAAGAGGACTTTACGGTCTGCTCCCCATTCAGAATGGGCCACAACCTTAAGAAGATTAAGAGCCTTCTTGCACTTCTTTTTAAGTGCAGTGATGTGAGGAAGGAAGGAAAGCTTTCTGTCAAAGATGACTCCAAGAAATTTAAACTCAGAAACGACTTTAATTTTAGTTTTGTCCAAATACAGTTCAGGGTCTGGATGAACACCTCGTAGATTACAGAGGTGCATGCACTTAGTTTTGGACTTTGAGAATTTGAAGCCATTTTCATCAGACCACGTTTGGAGCTTGTTGAGACACTGTTGAAGTTGTCTCTCAATAATATTCATATTTCGAGATCTGAAGCATATAACGAAGTCATCAACATAAAGGGAACAGTCTACACCAGGACAGATAGCTTTAACTATACTGTTTATTTTCACACTGAAAAGTGTAACAGAGAGAATACATCCTTGGGGTACACCCATCTCCTGTTCACGGGCTCCCGAGACAGTATTACCAACTCGGACGCGGAAAAGACGTTCATCCAAGAAGGCTGAAATAAAAAGAGGAAGACGGCCTCGAAGACCAAAGTCATGCAAGTCTTTAAGAATTCCGTATTTCCAAGTCGTATCGTAAGCACTTTCAAGGTCGAAAAAGACAGATACTACATGCTGTCTATTAATAAAGGCTTCTCTGACAAAGGTTTCAAAGCGGACAAGATGATCTATGGTGCCACGTTGGCGTCGAAATCCACTCTGTACATCAACGATGAGGTTGTTTTTCTCTAAAAACCAAACAAGCCTGTCGTTGACCATACGTTCTAAGGTCTTGCAGAGACAACTAGTAAGAGCTATTGGCCGATAGTTAGCCGGGTCACTAGTATCCTTGCCAGGTTTTGGGATAGGAATGACTAATGCTTCCCGCCAGGATGAAGGAAAAACACCTGACTGCCAGATATCATTGAAAATATCAAGTAAAACTGAGAGAGAAGTAAAAGGTAAGTGTTTTAAAAACTGGTAATGAACTTTATCTGGGCCAGGAGAAGAATCGTGAGCTTTATTCAGAGCAGATTTTAATTCTTTAAAGGTGAAGAGTTTATTATAATGCTCTGAATTAGAAGAATTGAAATTAAGTTTTTTCTTTTCTTCTCTGGCTTTATTCCTCTGAAACTTTTCAGAATAGTTTGCAGAGGAAGACTTTTTGCAAAAGTTGTCGGCAAGAGCATCAGCTATATCCTGGGGCAATTCCAACGAAGTATTGTTAACTTCAAGGTGACTAAGAGGGGGCTGGCCTTTGCCATTGATCTTTCTGATCATGTCCCAGGTTTTTTTAGCAGTAGTTCTACTGTTTAATTTAGAGACATATTGTCTCCAAGCCTTGCGCTTACTTTCTCTAATGGTACGACGGGCCTTTGCCCTGGAAATACGGAATAGGTTATGATTTTCTTTGGTAGGCCTGAGGTTAAACTTTCTAAGGGCTTGTTTTCTGTCTCTGACAGCCTGTTTACAATCATCATTGTACCAAGGCTTGTCAGGATGTTTTGGATTTGTCGAGGTCTGAGGGACGGACTGTTTAGCTGCATCAATTAATAGTGAAGTAAAAAGTTTTGCAGGATCATCGCAATCTCCAAATTTGTCATGTGTAATGGTCTGTGCACAGAGGGTTTCAAATCTGTTCCAATTGGCTTTGGAAAGCTTCCATTTCTGCGGTCGTACACTGCTGGATGGTTGTGTAGATGAAAAGATAATGGGGAAGTGATCACTTCCACACAAATCCTCAGTCACTTTCCAGGTGAAATTGGGAAGTAAGACTGGGCTGCATAAGGTTAAATCAATGGAAGAATAAGATCCAGTTGCTGGATGAAAGTAGGTTTTGGACTTGTTATCATTCATGAAAGACAAAGAGTTGTTTGAAATGAAACTCTCCAACTGTAAACCTCTCTGGTTAGTGTCATCGCAACCCCACATAACATTGTGACCATTAAAGTCCCCAGCAAGAATATAGGGGGATGGCAATTGGGAAATGAGATCATTCAGATTGGTCTCATTGATAGGTGTGCTCGGGGGGAGATATAAAGAACACAGTGTAACAGCACTGTGTAAAGATAACCTGATGGCAACAGCTTGCAAGTTTGTATTAAGAGAGATAACTTTATGAGGAATATTGTTGTTAACAATAATAGAAACACCACCTCTGGCTTTTTCGCCTTCGGTAAAAATCTTATTGTAAATGGAATGATATTTGATAGTGATATCATCCTCCCGTTTAAGGAAGGTTTCTTGCAGACAAACAGCAACTGGTTTGTGATCATTGATTAAAAGGGAAAGTTCGTCAAAGTTTGACTTCAGACCTCGACAATTCCACTGGATTATGGTATCCATAGTGCATGAGGAAAGTATAAAAGCTAAAGTACAAAAATAGGCCGTAAACCAATGCATTTTAAAATAGGTTGGTTAAGATTTCATAACAGTTGTCTCGGGTTTGGACGAGTGCCAAGTGTCAGCATCCTTGTTCCAAGGATCTTTGGAAATGGACCAAATAGAGGCTTCTGAATCTGAAGCCTCACCTTCCAGATTTTCAGCATCTGCATCCATGTCCTCTAGCTCCGAAAATCTATTGGAGGTAGGGACAGGATCATTTACTTTGACAGTGATTTCACAAGATCCTTGGGTATCTCTGGGTTGTGGTCTAGATTTGGAAGAAGACCTTTTAGGAGATCGGGGTGCATGATTAGATTTGTTATCTTTAGATGGGACGTTAGATTTAGTGGTAGACTGTGAAGGTTGAGGTTGGGATTTCTTTGGAGGTTGTTGTGAAGGGGGAGATGGCTTTGAAGCTTTTTGTGAGGAGATATTTTGCAAAGAGGTAGATGGCTTTGAAGTTGTTTTTGAAGAAATACTTTGAGAAGAGGTAGATGGTGTTTTTAGGGCAGTGGATGGAGTGGTGGGTTTGGATGTAGGTTGTGTCTGTTTAGGAGGCTTTGGAGGTTCGGAAGGTTGAATGTCAGGGACCAAGCTCTTCAACTCATTGGCCATTTCTGGAAACTTTTCAAGAAGTTTCTTTGCCAAGAGTTCACAAGTAGAGCAATGTTCCTTTCCAGATGTTGCAGATGACACTTTTGCATAGGATGTTGAACAATTCAACAATGTTTGGTCATTTCTGCGCTTTTCAACTATCTTCCGTGCTTCCACAAAAGTAATATTTTCTTTATATTTGATAGATAGGATTTCTTTTTCATCCTTCCAGACTGAACAGTCTTTAGAAAAGACTGGATGATGGCACTTGCAATTAACACAGAGCACAGGGTTATTGCAAGTATTAGGGTCATGATCAGAGCCCTCAAAAGCACATTTTGGACACACAGGTGTGCTTTTGCAATTACTTTCGTGATGGCCATACCTCTGGCATTTATAACAGCGCAGAGGGTTAGGCACATACACATCGACCTTCACAGATTGAAATCCTATTTTGATAGAAGCAGGAAGAATCGGAGTACAAAAGGTAAGGATATAGGTATTTGTATCTCTACGCATACCATTTCTGAAAACAGAGATGCGTTTGACCTCAGACACAGCCTGAGATTTGAGGTTACTTTTAATCTCTTCCACCGAGTCACAGTAGGATAGCTCCTTACACCTGATGACTCCTTTGCTGGTGTTAAGAGTTTTATGTGGGTACACTTTTACGTCCAAATTGTAAAATCTTTTTTGTCCCAGGAGATTTTTGGCCTGCTGTTGAGAATGACATTCAATAAGCAGAGTGTCATTTTTCAGTTTTTTGACAGATTTTGGTGTGCCCAAAATGGAAGAGACTGTCTTCTCTATTACAAACGGAGAAAGTTTTGAGATGGGTTTTGATGGGTCAACTGCTTCTATTACAATAAAACGAGCAAATGTTGTGTTTGTGTTGAATGATACTTCTGACTCTGAATCAGAGTCAGAAAGAACACGCTTGGCTTTCTTTTGTGTTGCCATGTTTGTTTAATAGGGTTCATCACCGATGTTCCCCACCCGCCCCGGAGCCCAACAAGGGGACATGATCTGGGGAAACCCAACTCAGATCATGACAAGGATACATCGGTGATATACTCGAAGTGAAAGGGCTAGACTGGACAAATGTAGGCCCGCAGAATGTCGCACCAAGCATAGACTGTCTTTGGGCATTTACAAGTGTCAACCAAACACCATTCTTTCACCCGATTAGCCCATGAGCCACCGCCTTCTAGGGTTTTGACATACTGCAACTGATGATAGAGAAGAGAAATGACTTTTACTATGTATTTGTGTATGTACGGGTTTAGGAAAACAAAGTCAGAGAAACACCCTAGGGCTCGGCATGACCAGCCGATTGATCAGGACGGGCCTTCCTGACCCCTCGTTTAGTTCAGTTCAAGGCCAAAGTGGTGTGTTGCAAAAACAGAGCTATCAAAGGGCCATACTCTGAATCCACTCAACCACCAGGATCCCGTCATCGAACGACACGAGTTGCAGCCCACGGCAAACAGGCAGGCACAGTGGGGGGGTCTTACCCCTGCTGTAGTGCGACAGCTGAGCTATTTCTATCCCCCCCGCCCAGCTGGGGGTATCAACGCTGACAGAATCAAAAATATTTTTCAAACTATTGACATTGAAATATTTTGAACGAACTGGCTGAAAGTCAATGCAATCTAGTAGGATATGTTTTACAGAAAAGGATGCATTGCATGGAATACATTCATGGGCATCATCTCTGGTCAAGGGCCAGGAATGTGTGATGCGTGAATGGCCAATTCGAAGTCGTGCAATTATCACTTCTTCTCGACGAACAGACCTGTAAACAGGGTACCATTCACCAAGGGACGGTTTAACTGAATGCAGTTTATTGAAAACATCAGCATCCCACTGGGATTGCCAAGAAGATTGGATATGTGTTAAAACGGAGGATTTAAAATCGGTGTGTGGAACTTTAAAATCTGAAATGGGAAGGTTAAGTGCAGATTTGGCAGACCTATCGGCATTTTCATTGCCTTTGATGCCTACATGACTTGGAAGCCAGCAGAACACCAATCTATTCATAGAAGAAATTTGTGAGATCCTTTCAAGTAAACTACAGATTTAGGGATTCTCAAGGCGTTGATTTGAAAGGGCTTGTAATGATGACAAAGAGTCCGAAAAGATAATGAAACGGTTGCAATTAGAACGTTCAGCTAGATTAAGGGCAAGATCAATTGCTTTAATTTCAGCAGAGAAGATAGAGGAGTTGTTTGGAAGGCGGCACTTTAGGCTCCGTTCTCCATAAACAGCGGCAGCTGCTACAGAATTTCCCTCTTTAGATCCATCTGTATAGATGGGTTTGAAGGAAAAATAATGCTCCTTTATCTCATTGTATCTAACATGAAATACAGTTCTATCCGTGACAGACTTTTTGTCAGATGCAAGGTCAAATCTGAATTCTGCACTGTTTAGTGTCCATGGAGGGATTTCAGAGATTTTATAGTCGGCAATAGACTCAGTGTCTATGCCAAGGTTATCTACAATGGGCTCCATGCGGATACCAAATGGAGGAATAACATTTGGTTTCCTTTCAAAAAGACGTTTATATTGAGGTTTAAAAACAACTTTATGAGTTGGGTTAAAACGATTTGACTTCAGTTTTAAAAGATATTGAAGCGAGAGTTTTTCCCTCCTGTAAGAAAGAGAAGGTTCATTAGCCTCAACATAGAGACTATTGACGGGAGAAGTTCTGAAAGCTCCAAGTACAAGACGAAGACCTTCGTGGTGTATAGAATCGAGAATTTTCAGGTAAGATTTACGGGCAGATCCGTATACAATAGATCCATAGTCTAATTTGGAGCGAACTAAAGACCGATAAAGCCGCAAGAGGACTTTACGGTCTGCTCCCCATTCAGAATGGGCCACAACCTTAAGAAGATTAATAGCCTTCTTGCACTTCTTTTTAAGTGCAGTGATGTGAGGAAGGAAGGAAAGCTTTCTGTCAAAGATGATTCCAAGAAATTTAAACTTGGAAACGACTTCAATTTTAGTTTTGTCCAAATACAGTTCAGGGTCTGGATGAACACCTTGTAGATTACAAAGGTGCATGCACTTAGTTTTGGATTTTGAAAATTTGAAGCCATTTTCATCAGACCACGTTTGCAGTTTGTTGAGACACTGTTGAAGTTGTCTCTCAATAATATTCATATTTCGAGATCTGAAGCATAGAACAAAGTCATCCACATAAAGGGAACAGTCTACACCAGGAAAGATAGCTTTAACTATACTGTTTATTTTTACACTGAAAAGTGTAACAGAGAGAATACATCCTTGGGGTACACCCATCTCCTGTTCACGGGCTCCCGAGACAGTATTACCAACTTGGACGCGGAAAAGACGTTCATCCAAGAAGGCTGAGATAAAAAGAGGAAGACGGCCTCGAAGACCAAAGTCATGCAAGTCTTTAAGAATTCCGTATTTCCAAGTCGTATCGTAAGCGCTTTCAAGGTCGAAAAAGACAGATACTACATGCTGTCTATTAATAAAGACTTCTCTGACAAAGGTTTCAAAGCGGACAAGATGATCTATGGTGCCACGCTGGTGACGAAATCCACTCTGTACATCAACGATGAGGTTGTTTTTCTCTAAAAACCAGACAAGCCTGTCGTTGACCATACGTTCTAAGGTCTTGCACAGACAACTAGTAAGAGCTACTGCACGATAGTTAGCCGGGTCACTAGCATCCTTGCCAGGTTTTGGGATAGAAATGACTAGTGCCTCCCTCCAGGATGAAGGAAAATCACCTGACTGCCAGATATCATTAAAAATATCAAGTAAAACGGAGAGAGAAGTAAAAGGTAAGTGTTTTAAAAACTGGTAATGAACTTTATCTGGGCCAGGAGAAGAATCGTGAGCTTTATTCAGAGCACATTTTAATTCTTTAAAGGTGAAGGGTTTATTATAGTGCTCTGAATCTCAAGAATTGAAATTAAGTTTTTTCTTTTCTTCTCGGGCTTTATTCCTCTGAAAATTTTCAGAATAGTTTGCAGAGGAAGACTTTTTGCAAAAGGTGTCGGCAAGAGCGTCAGCTATAATGAATGAATGAATGAATGTTGTTTTATGGCGCATCGACAGCTTTGGTCATTTAGCGCGCACATCTGTGTTAAAAGATAGTAAAAGTGAGATTTTAAAGTGAAAAAGGTTTGAATATATTTATAATAGTAAAAGAGTTGAGTTAAGCAGAATTACGTGTGATCTTAATAAGTATAAAGGACATTAATGAGTGACAGGGCAATCCCTATCAACTCAAAAGGTTTAAATGACAGAGTTAAGAATGTGATAGCCTCCAATGGGATCAGTATACTCCCATTAAGGAGGTCCATGTCCAATGAGATAAGATGTCCCCAAGAGGGCTAATCCTCCCATTAAGGAGATGCAAACTAAATATTAAAGGAATAAAGAATGTTGTAAAAAGATGAGTAAGAAACTCAAGTGTAAATATCACAGTTTATTGTAAATGCCAATCTCCTTTATGAAAGCGATAATAGATTCAACACTGACAGAATCAAAAAGATTCTTTAAACTATCGACGTTGAAATATTTTGAACGAACTGGCTGAAAGTCAATGCAATCTAGTAGGATATGTTTTATAGAAAAGGATGCATTGCATGGAATACATTCAGGGGCATCGTCTCTGGTCAAGAGCCATGAATGTGTGATGCGTGAATGGCCAATTCGAAGTCGTGCAATTATCACTTCTTCTCGACGAACGGACCTGTATACGGGGTACCATTCACCAAGGGACGGTTTAACTGAATGCAGTTTATTGAAAACATCAGCATCCCACTGGGATTGCCAAGAAGATTGGATATGTGTTAAAACGGAGGATTTAAAATCAGTGTGTGGAACTTTAAAATCTGAAATGGGAAGGTTAAGTGCAGATTTAGCAGACCTATCGGCATTTTCATTGCCTTTGATGCCTACATGACTTGGAAGCCAGCAGAACACCAATTTATTCAAAGAAGAAATTTGTGAGATCCTTTCGAGTAAATTACAGATTAAGGGATTCTCAAGGCGTTGATTTGAAAGGGCTTGTAATGTTGACAAAGAGTCCGAAAAGATAATGAAACGGTTGGAATTAGAACTTTCAGCTAGATTAAGGGCAAGATCAATTGCTTTAATTTCAGCTGAGAAAATAGAGGAGTTGTTTGGAAGGCGGCACTTTAAGCTCCTTTTTCCATAAACAGCGGCAGCTGCTACAGAATTTCCTTCTTTGGATCCATCTGTATAGATTGGTTTGAAGGAAAAATAATGCTCCTTTATCTCGTTGTATCTAGCATGAAACACAGTTCTATCCGTGACAGACTTTTTGTCAGATGCAAGGTCAAATCTGAATTCTGCACTATTTAGTGTCCATGGAGGGATTTCAGAGATTTTATAGTCGGCAATAGACTCAGTGTCTATGCCAAGGTTATCTACAATGGGCTCCATGCGGATACCAAATGGAGGAATATCATTTGGTTTCCTTTCAAAAAGATGTTTATATTGAGGTTTAAAAACAATGTTATGAGTTGGATTAAAACGATTGGACTTCAGTTTTAAAAGATATTGAAGTGAGAGTTTTTCCCTCCTGTAAGAAAGAGAAGGTTCATTAGCCTCAACATAGAGACTATTGACGGGAGAAGTTCTGAAAGCTCCAAGTACAAGACGTAGACCTTCGTGGTGTATAGAATCGAGAATTTTCAGGTAAGATTTACGGGCAGATCCGTATACAATAGATCCATAGTCTAATTTGGAGCGAACTAAAGACCGATAAAGCCGCAAGAGGACTTTACGGTCTGCTCCCCATTCAGAATGGGCCACAACCTTAAGAAGATTAAGAGCCTTCTTGCACTTCTTTTTAAGTGCAGTGATGTGAGGAAGGAAGGAAAGCTTTCTGTCAAAGATGACTCCAAGAAATTTAAACTCAGAAACGACTTCAATTTTAGTTTTGTCCAAATACAGTTCAGGGTCTGGATGAACACCTCGTAGATTATAGAGGTGCATGCACTTAGTTTTGGACTTTGAGAATTTGAAGCCATTTTCATCAGACCACGTTTGGAGCTTGTTGAGACACTGTTGAAGTTGTCTCTCAATAATATTCATATTTCGAGATCTGAAGCATATAACGAAGTCATCAACATAAAGGGAACAGTCTACACCAGGACAGATAGCTTTAACTATACTGTTTATTTTCACACTGAAAAGTGTAACAGAGAGAATACATCCTTGGGGTACACCCATCTCCTGTTCACGGGCTCCCGAGACAGTATTACCAACTCGGACGCGGAAAAGACGTTCATCCAAGAAGGCTGAAATAAAAAGAGGAAGACGGCCTCGAAGACCAAAGTCATGCAAGTCTTTAAGAATTCCGTATTTCCAAGTCGTATCGTAAGCACTTTCAAGGTCGAAAAAGACAGATACTACATGCTGTCTATTAATAAAGGCTTCTCTGACAAAGGTTTCAAAGCGGACAAGATGATCTATGGTGCCACGTTGGCGTCGAAATCCACTCTGTACATCAACGATGAGGTTGTTTTTCTCTAAAAACCAAACAAGCCTGTCATTGACCATACGTTCTAAGGTCTTGCAGAGACAACTTGTAAGAGCTATTGGCCGATAGTTAGCCGGGTCACTAGTATCCTTGCTAGGTTTTGGGATAGGAATGACTAGTGCTTCCCGCCAGGATGAAGGAAAAACACCTGACTGCCAGATATCATTGAAAATATCAAGTAAAACTGAGAGAGAAGTAAAAGGTAAGTGTTTTAAAAACTGGTAATGAACTTTATCTGGGCCAGGAGAAGAATCGTGAGCTTTATTCAGAGCAGATTTTAATTCTTTAAAGGTGAAGAGTTTATTATAATGCTCTGAATTAGAAGAATTGAAATTAAGTTTTTTCTTTTCTTCTCTGGCTTTATTCCTCTGAAACTTTTCAGAATAGTTTGCAGAGGAAGACTTTTTGCAAAAGGTGTCGGCGAGAGCATCAGCTATATTTTGGGGTGATTCCAACGAAGTATTGTTAACTTTAAGGTGACTAAGAGGGCGCTGGCCTTTGCCATTGATCTTTCTGATCATGTCCCAGGTTTTTTTAGTAGTAGTTCTACTATTTAATTTAGAGACATATTGTCTCCAAGCCTTGCGCTTACTTTCTCTAATGGTTCGTCGAGCCTTTGCTCTGGAAATACGGAATAAGTTATGATTTTCTTTGGTAGGCCTGAGGTTAAACTTTCTAAGGGCTTGTTTTCTGTCTCTGACAGCCTGTTTACAATCATCATTGTACCAAGGCTTGTCAGGACGTTTTGGATTTGTCGAGGTCTGAGGGACGGACTGTTTAGCTGCATCAATTAATAGGGAAGTAAAAAGTTTTGCAGGATCATCGCAATCTCCAAATTTGTCATGTGTAATGGTCTGTTCACAGAGGGTTTCAAATTTATTCCAATTGGCTTTGGAAAGCTTCCATTTCTGCGGTCGTACATTGCTGGATGGTTGTGTAGATGAAAAGATAATGGGGAAGTGATCACTTCCACACAAATCCTCAGTCACTTTCCAGGTGAAATTGGGAAGTAAGACTGGGCTGCATAAGGTTAAATCAATGGAAGAGTAAGATCCAGTTGCTGGATGCAAGTAGGTTTTGGACTTGTTATCATTCATGAAAGACAACGAGTTGTTCGAAATGAAGCTCTCCAACTGTAAACCTCTCTGGTTAGTGTCATCGCAACCCCACATAACATTGTGACCATTAAAGTCACCAGCAAGAATATAGGGGGATGGCAATTGGGAAATGAGATCATTCAGATTGGTCTCATTGATAGGTGTGCTCGGGGGGAGATATAAAGAACACAGTGTAACAGCACTGTGTAAAGATAACCTGATGGCAACAGCTTGCAAGTTTGTATTAAGAGAGATAACTTTATGAGGAATGTTGTTGTTAACAATAATAGAAACACCACCTCTGGCTTTTTCGCCTTCGGTAAAAATCTTATTGTAAATGGAATGATATTTGATAGTGATATCATCCTCCCGTTTAAGGAAGGTTTCTTGCAGACAAACAGCAACTGGTTTGTGATCATTGATTAAAAGGGAAAGTTCGTCAAAGTTTGACTTCAGACCCCGACAATTCCACTGGATTATGGTATCCATAGTGCATGAGGAAAGTATAAAAGCTAAAGTAAAAAAATAGGCCATAAACCAATGCATTTTAAAATAGGTTGGTTAAGATTTCATTACAGTTGTCTCGGGTTTGGACGAGTGCCAAGTGTCAGCGTCCTTGTTCCAAGGATCTCTGGAAATGGACCAAATAGAGGCTTCTGAATCTGAAGCCTCACCTTCCAGATTTTCAGCATCTGCATCCATGTCCTCTAGCTCCGAAAATCTGTTGGAGGTAGGGACAGGATCATTTATTTTGACAGTGATTTCACAAGATCCTTGGGTATCTCTGGGTTGTGGTCTAGATTTGGAAGAAGACCTTTTAGGAGATCGGGGTACATTATTAGATTTGTTATCTTTAGATGAAATGTTAGATTTAGTTGTAGACTGTGAAGATGGAGGTTGGGGTTTCTTTGGAGGATGTTGTGAAGGGGGAGATGGTTTTGAAGTTTTTTTCAAAGAGATATTTTGCGAAGAGGTAGATGGCTTTGAGGTTTTTTGTAAAGGGATACTTTGAGAGTTTGTGGGTTTTGAGGGTGCAGAAGAGGTTGTGTTTGTTTTAGACGGAGATGGAGAGTCAGGAATTAGTTTGGACAGGGTGGATGGAGGGAGAAGTTCTTTCAGCTCAGAAGCTACATCAGGAAATTTTTGAAGGAGAATTTTCGCAAGAATTTTACAAGTGCTGCAGTCATCCTTTTCAGTTGACGAGCCAACAACACCTGCATAGCTAACACTAGAAGAGGTTTTCTTGCGTTGTTCAAATAGTTTCCTTGCTTCTGGAAAGCTAACATTATTGTTGTATTTAATGGAAAGGATTTCTTTTTCTTCCCTCCATACAGGACACTCTCTTGAAAAAGTAGAGTGTGGAGACTTACAATTAATGCAAAGAGGAGGATTTGAACAAGTAGTACTGTCATGGTCAGGTCCTTGATGAGCACATTTAGAGCATGTTTCTTGGTTTGGACATTTACTGATGTGATGGCCGTACCGCTGGCATTTAAAACATCGCAAGGGGTTTGGCACATACACATCTACTTTTACAATTTGGAAGCCTATTTTGATAGATGTTGGAAGAACAGGTGAAGAAAATGTTAAAATGTATGTGTTTGTAAGTCTCTGTTCTCCATCTCTGCGTACGGAAATCCTCTGAACATCAGATACACCTTGCTGTTTCAGATTGTCTTTGATTTCTTGTAAGGAATTGCAGTAGGTAAGTTCTTTACATCTAATTACTCCTTTACAAGAATTTAGAGAAGGATGAGGGAAAATTTTAACATCAGTGTCAAAGAATTTTGTATGTTTTAAAAGATTCAGAGCTTGCTGATTTGTCAGACATTCAACTAGAAGGGTCTGGTCTTTAAGTTTTTTCACAGATTTTGGAGTTCCAAGGATACTCGAGATTTGTTTTTCTATAATGAAAGGAGAGAGTTTTGTTATAGGTTTTGAAGGATCTTGAGATTTGATAACAATGAAACGTGGAGAGTGAAAGGAAGAAGGAAGTGAAGTTTCCGTTTCAGATTCGCTATCTGAAAGAGGGCGCTTGCTTTCATTGAGCTTGGCCTTTTTTTGGGACGCCATGTTTGTGTTAAAAGTTTCACCACCGATGCTCCCCACCCGCCACGGAGCCCAACAAGGGGACATGGTCCGGGGAAAACCCATTCGCAGACCATGACAGGGATACATCAGTGGTATACTCGGTATGAAAGGGCTAGACTGGACAGATGCATTCTCGCAGAAAGTCCTACCAAGCTTAGACAATCATTGAAAGGTTACAAATGTCAGCCAAATACCAAAAAACTTTCACCCGATTGACCCATGAGCCACCGCCTTCTAGGGCTGAACAAGAAATATAACATCTGAAAAAGTTGTGATATGTGGATTACATATGGAGAAGATGGTAAATTCAATTGAGAGAAGGATGTAAAAATAAGAATATTAGATGCCCTAGGGCAAGGCATGACCAGCCGATTGATCAGGACGGGCCTTCCTGACCTCTCGTTTAGTTCAGTTCAGGGCCAAAGTGGTGTGTTGCGAAAACAGAGCTATCAAAGGGCCGAGCTCTGAATCCACTCAACCACCAGGATCCCGTCATCGAACGACACGAGTTGCAGCCCACGGCAAACAGGCAGGCACAGTGGGGGGGTCTTACCCCTGCTGTAGTGCGACAGCTGAGCTATTTCTATCCCCCCGCCCAGCTGGGGGTGCGTCAGCTATATCCTGAGTTGATTCTAACGAAGTATTGTTTACTTCAAGGTGACTAAGAGGGGGCTGGCCTTTGCCATTGATCTTTCTGATGATGTCCCAGGTTTTTTTAGCAGTAGTCCTACTGTTTAATTTAGTGACATATTGTCTCCAGGCCTTGCGCTTACTTTCTCTAATGGTACGACGGGCCTTAGCCCTGGAAATACGGAATAAGTTATGATTTTCTTTGGTAGGCCTGAGGTTAAACTTTCTAAGGGCTTGTTTTCTGTCTCTGACAGCCTGTTTACAATCATCATTGTACCAAGGCTTGTCAGGACATTTTGGATTTGTCGAGGTATGAGGGACGGACTGTTTATCTGCATCAATTAATAGGGAAGTGAAAAGTTTTGCGGGATCATCGCAGTCTCCAAATTTGTCATGTGTAATGGTCTGTTCACAGAGGGTTTCAAATCTGTTCCAATTGGCTTTGGAAAGCTTCCATTTCTGTGGTCTTACGCTGCTGGATGGTTGTGTAGATGAAAAGATAATGGGGAAGTGACCACTTCCACACAAATCCTCAGTCACTTTCCAAGTGAAATTGGGAAGTAAGACTGGGCTGCATAAGGTTAAATTAATAGAAGAGTAGGATCCAGTTGCTGGATGCAAGTAGGTTTTGGACTTGTTATCATTCATGAAAGACAAAGAGTTGTTTGAAATGAAGCTCTCCAACTGTAAACCTCTCTGGTTAGTGTCATCACAACCCCACATACCATTGTGACCATTAAAGTTCCCAGCAAGAATATAGGGGGATGGCAATTGGGAAATGAGATCATTCAGATTGGTCTCATTGATAGGTGTGCTTGGGGGGAGATATAAAGAACATATTGTAACAGCACTATGTAAAGATAACCTGATGGCAACAGCTTGCAACTTTGTGTTAAGCGAGGTAACTTTATGAGGAATGTTGTTATTAACAATAATAGAAACACCACCTCTGGCTTTTTCGCCTTCGGTAAAAATCTTATTGTAAATGGAATGATATTTGATAGTGATATCATCCTCCCGTTTAGGGAAGGTTTCTTGCAGACAAACAGCAACTGGTTTGTGATCATTGATTAAAAGGGAAAGTTCGTCAAAATTTGACTTCAGACCTCGACAATTCCACTGGATTATGGTATCCATAGTGCATGAGGAAAGTATAAAAGCTAAAGTAAAAAAAATAGGCCGTAAACCAATGCATTTTAAAATAGGTTGGTTAAGATTTCATTACAGTTGTCTCGGGTTTGGACGAGTGCCAAGTGTCAGCGTCCTTGTTCCAAGGATCTTTGGAAATGGACAAATAGAGGCTTCTGAATCTGAAGCTTCACCTTCCAGATTTTCAGCATCTGCATCCATGTACTCTAGCTCCGAAAATCTGTTGGAGGTAGGGACAGGATCATTTACTTTGACTGTGATTTCACAGGATCTTTGGGTATCTCTGGGTTGTGGTCTAGATTTCGAAGAAGACCTTTTAGGAGATTGGGGTACATTATTAGATTTGTTATCTTTAGATGAGATTTTAGATTTAGCTGTAGACTGTGAAGATGGAGGTTGGGGTTTCTTTGGAGGATGTTGTGAAGGGGGAGATGGTTTTGAAGTTTTCCGTGAAGAGATATTTTGCGAAGAGGTAGATGGCTTTGAGGTTTTTTGTACAGGGATACTTTGAGAGTTTGTGGGTTTTGAGGGTGCAGAAGAGGTTTTGTTTGTTTTAGACGCAGATGGAGAGTCAGGAATTAGTTTGGACAAGGTAGATGGAGGGAGAAGTTCTTTCAACTCAGTAGCTACATCAGGAAATTTTTGAAGGAGGACTTTTGCAAGAATCTTACAAGTGCTGCAGTCGTCCTTTTCAGTTGATGAGCCAACAACACCTGCATAGCTAGGACCAGAAGAGGTTTTCTTGCATTGTTCAAATATTTTCCTAGCTTCTGGAAAGCTATTATTATTGTTGTATTTAATGGACAGGATTTCTTTTTCTTCCCTCCATACAGGACACTCTCTTGAAAAAGTAGAGTGTGGAGACTTACAATTGATACAAAGAGGAGGATTTGAACATGTAGTACTGTCATGGTCAGGTCCTTGATGAGCACATTTAGAGCATGTTTCTTGGTTTGGACATTTACTGATGTGATGGCCGTACAGCTGGCATTTAAAACATCGCAAGGGATTTGGCACATACACATCTACTTTAATAATTTGGAAGCCTATCTTGATAGATGTTGGAAGAACAGGTGAAGAAAATGTCAAAATGTATGTGTTTGTAAGTCTCTGTTCTCCATCTCTGCGTACAGAAATCCGTTGAACATCGGATACACCTTGTTGCTTAAGGTTGTCTTTAATTTCTTGCAAGGAGTTGCAGTAGCTAAGCTCTTTGCATCTAATTACTCCTTTACAAGAATTGAGAGAAGGATGTGGGAAAATCTTAACGTCTGTGTCAAAGAATTTTGTGTGCTTTAAAAGATTCAGTGCTTGTTGATTAGTGAGATATTCAACTAGAAGGGTCTGGTCTTTAAGCTTTTTGACAGATTTCGGAGTTCCAAGGATGCTAGATATTTGTTTTTCTATTATAAAAGGAGAGAGTTTTGTGACAGGTTTTAAAGGATCTTGAGACTGGATAAGAATAAAACGTGGAGAATGAAAGGAAGAAGTAGGAATTGAAGTTTCCGTTTCAGATTCACTATCTGAAAGAGGGCGCTTGCTTTCATTGAGCTTGGCCTTTTTTTGGGACGCCATGTTTGTGTTAAAAGTTTCACCACCGATGCTCCCCACTCACCACGGAGCCCAACAGGGGGACATGGTCTGGGGAAAACCCATTCGCAGACCATGACAGGGATGTATCAGTGGTATACTCGGTATGAAAGGGCTAGACTGGACAGATGCATTCTCGCAGAAAGTCCTACCAAGCTTAGATGATCATTGAGAGCTTACAAATGTCAGCCAAATACCAAAGAACTTCACCCGATTGACCCATGAGCCACCGCCTTCTAGGGCTGAACAAGAAATATAACATCTGAAAAGAGTGTGGATTAGATATGGAGAAGACAGTAATTGTAATTGAGAGAAGGGTGCAAAAGAAAGAATATATTAGATGCCCTAGGGCAAGGCATGACCAGCCGATTGATCAGGACGGGCCTTCCTGACCTCTCGTTTAGTTCAGTTCAAGGCCAAAGCGGTGTGTTGTGAAAACAGAGCTATCAAAGGGCCGAGCTCTGAATCCACTCAACCACCAGGATCCTGTCACCAAACGACACGAGTTGCAGCCCACGGCAAACAGGCAGGCACAGGGGGGGGGGGGGGTCTTACCCCTGCTGTAGTGCGGCAGCTAAGCTATTTCTATCCCCCCGCCCAGCTGGGGGTATGAGTCGAATGAGGCCAACGTTTTGTGAAATCGATCTTTCAGCATTTTACTGATTCAGCAATGGAACTCTAAAAATAGCACTAAAGAGCGTGCATGAAATCTAAAATTAGATAATACACAACAACTTGGAAAAACCGAAAGTAGTCCCATTGCGTTCATCGAATAATGGTATGACGGGTTTTTTTTGTCACATGACCCGATTTCAACCAATCAAAAAAAGATTTAACATAATGAGTGCAATTACTCAAATATGATATTGATAAGAAAATGATAAACTGAAATAAACAGTTTTTTCCTTCTCTTGTAAAATTAGGTAAAATGGAGATACCATAGTTTCACACTAACACAGCGATTTGTTATAATTACCTATAGGTTATATATGAGCCAAACTAATGACAGCTTTCGTTCTTTTGAAAGTGCCAGTTGAACTTAGTTTTCAAGTATACTCCTCCAATGGAACGTTCCACACATTTTGTTACATACAGTAAATGTTATGAGGGGCATTTGAAAAGTATTGATTAGTGCGGCACTGTAGTTGTAGGCAGAATATTTCTGTAAATGGTTAGTCCAACCCTTGAAAGTATTCCCCCCCCACCTTACACTGCTACTATAGTTTTGAAACACGTTGTCCAGTTGGAAAATGCATTGTGGAATGCTTCTTTGAGTCTGTAGGCACGGGAAAAACGCACTGCCAACTGTGTGAAGAGATTTAAAATGTAGGTCTTAATGTATTGATTGAGCCAAAAATCACAGGGAGCAAGATCAGACCTGCATAGAAGATGTGGTAAAATTACAATACATGTACTCTTTTCGCTTAGATAAGAAAGGACCCTGGCCGATTTGCGAAAGATTGTGTCATCAAGAAGGAGCTAGATTACTGGCATTCCTAGTCGTGGATGGTCTGCAGCATAGTGCTCAGCAACTAACCGAAAGGACCGAATCTTAGTAAGAGACTTCGGTGACATTCCTGCCTTCTTGTACAGGAACTCTCGCCATAAGTTCCTGGCAATCCAAAACAAGAGGGCCATGATGGCCCTAGATCGCTCACCTGAGTCAATAGGCGAAATATCACTCCACGTGCATAATTCAATTTCTGACCAATTGTCAGGTCAATTGAGCTTAAAATATGGCCTCTAGCGCGTCCACAAAGAATTTCTGAAAGTTGACCTAGTGACCTAGTTTATCATCCCATGTGACCCAATTTAGAACTCATCAAAAGATTTATCAAGAGCAACATTCTGAACAGTTTTCAAGTTAATTGAGCAATAAATGTGGCCTCTAGAGTGCCCACAAGGTATTTCTTTAATTTGATCTAGTGACCTAGTTTATGACCCCAGTTGACCCAAATTCACTCATGTGAGATTTTATCAAGACAAACATTCTGACCAATTTTCAAGTCTATTGAGTAAAAAATGTGGCCTCTAAAGTGCCCACAAGGTATTTCTTTAATTTGACCTAGTGACCTAGTTTATGATCCCAGGTGACCCAAATCCAAACTCATCCGAGATTTCATCAAGACAAATATTCTGACCAAATTTCAGGTCATTTGAGTAATAAATGTGGCCTCTAGAGTGCCCACAAAGTATTTTTTTA
Source organism: Hippopus hippopus (assembly GCA_946811185.2). Taxonomy (NCBI): domain Eukaryota; kingdom Metazoa; phylum Mollusca; class Bivalvia; order Cardiida; family Cardiidae; genus Hippopus; species Hippopus hippopus. The sequence goes on along the minus strand of OX328108.1, from coordinate 21,601,455 downwards.
ATTTGACCTAGTGACCTACTTTATGACCCCAGGTGACCCATTTTAAAACTCACTGAACACGTTGTGCTCAAGTGAGCTAACAAACTTAGAACAGGTTCACTACATACCAAATATCAAAGCTCTACGAGTTCCAGTTTCAGAAAAGAAGAATTTTAAAGTTTTCCTTCTTTGTTCCTATGTTCGAACTTGTGATTCCCGGGGCTGGTCCAGTTTTGACCCCAGCGGCATCATTTGAACAACTTGGTAGAGGTCCACTAGGAGATGCTACATATTAAATATCAAAGCTCTACACCTTCCAGTTTTAGAGAAGAAGAATTTTAAAGTTTTCCTTCTTTGTTCCTGTTAGAACTTGTGACCCCCAGGGCTGTGCCAGTTTTGACCCCAGCGGCATGTTGTACATAATAATTCAGCTGTGTTTGAGTCGAGATTGTTTGTGTAAGTTACTGACAACAAAAAAATGGTTTTACAGCGTCTAAAACATAAAATCTTTTGTTTGATTAATACCACAAGATAAATCTTACCTACTTCAAGAGCGAGGTGGATTACATGATCAAATACGCCCTCTAACCCGGTGCGCTATTTATAGTTACCAATGAAAAGTCACGGAAACCCGACGACTTTATAAATTATTCGGCGGAATTTTCCAAACAAACCTACACCAAACTAAAGGATGCCGCTAACAAAAATCTTGGTGTATTGGGTCGAGGAAAACAACTGGTCTGTTGTTTCGGAATCGGCATTAAGAGATGATGCTTCACCAGGACAACGGCCCTACACAAAATACCAAGGGAAATGGTACCCTTCTTTGGTTATAGCAAGTAAGTATTGATATCTAGATATGTAGGAGTGTAAGCGAATTTCGCTAGTAATCGAATTTCGCCAACTATGTTCTCGGGCAATATCTTCGTATCTGTGACACCATCCATTCACGGAAATGATTGATATCTTAGCAGCAAAGGTGTTTTGAACTGTCATTTGAATCCAGTGACAGAAAAATACCTATCAATAGGAAACAAGAGGGCCATGATGGCCCTGGATCCCTCACCTGAGTCAATAGACGAAATTTCACTCCATGTGCAAAATTCAATTTCTGACCAATTATCAGGTCAATTGAGCTTAAAATGTGGCATCTAGAGCATCCACAAGAAATTTCCGTAAGTTGCCTTAGTGACATATTTTATCACCATACGTGACCAAATTTAGAACTCATCAAAATATTTATCAAGACAAACATTCTAAACAGTTTTCAAGTTAATTGAGAAATAAATGTGGCCTCGAGAGTGCCCTAAAGGTATTTCTTTAATTTGACCTAGTGACCTAGTTTATGATCCAAGGTGACCCAATTTCAAACTCATCCAATATTTCATAAAGACAAACATTCTGACCAATTTTCAAGTCAATTGAGCTAGAAATGTGGCCTCTAGAGTGCCCTAAAGGTGTTTCTTTAATTTGACCTAGTGACCTAGACAATGACCCCAGGTGACCCAATTTTGAACTCATCTTAGATTTCATCAAGAGAAATATTTTAACCAATTTTCAAATTAATTGAGCAAGAAACGTGGCCTCTAGAGTGCCCTAAAGGTATTTAGCTTGACCTAGCGACCTAGTTTATGAGTCCAGTTGACCCAAATTCAGACTCATGTGAGATTTTATCAAGACACTCTGACCAATTTTCAAGTCAATTGAGAGTGCCCACAAGGTATTTCTTGAATTTGACCTAATGACCTAGTTAATGATCCCAGATGACCCAAATCCAAACTCATCCGAAATTTTAACAAGACAAACATTCTGACCAATTTTTAAGTCAATTGAGCAATAAATGTGGCCTCTAGAGTGCCCTAACGGTATTTCTTTAATTTGAACTAGTGACCTAGTTTATGATCCGAGTTGACCCAAATTCAAACTCATGTAAGATTTGATCAAGACAAATATTCTGACCAAATTTCAAGTCAATTGAGCCAAAAATGTGGCCTCTACATGCCCTAAAGGTATTTTTTTAATTTGACCTACTGACCTAGTTTATGAGCCCAGTTGATCCAAATTCAGACTCATGTAAGATTTTATAAAGACGAACATTCTGACCAATTTTCAAGTCAATTGAGCAAAAAATGTGGCCTCTAGAGTGCCCTAAAGGTATTTCTTTAATTTGACCTAGTGACCTAGTTTATGATCCCAGGTGACCCAAATCCAAACTCATCCGAGATTTCATCAAGACAAACATTCTGACTAAATTTCAAGTCATTTGAGCCATAAATGTAGCTTCTAGAGTGCCCACAAGGTATTTCTTTAATTTGACCTAGTGACCTAGTTTATGACCCCAGGTGACCCAATTTTGAACTCACTAAACATGTTGTGCTTAGGTGGGCTAACAAATTTAGAACAGGTTAACTAGATACCAAATATCAAACCTCCAAGCTTTCCAGTTTCACAGAAGAAGAATTTTAAAGTTTTCCCTTTTTTGTTCGTATGTTCAAACTTGTGACCCCTGGGGCAGGGCCAGTTTTGACCCCAGGGGCATCATATGAACAAACTTGGTAGAGGTCCACTGGGAGATGCTACATACCTAATATCAAAGCTCTACACCCTCCAGTTTTAGAGAAGAATTTTAAAATTTTCCTTCTTTGTTCCTTTGTTCTAACTTATGACCCCCGGGGCAGGGCCAGTTTTGACCCCAGGGGCATCGTATGAACAAACTTGGTAGAGGCCCACTAGGAGATGCTACATATCAAATATCAAAGCTCTGGGCCTTTCAGTTTCAAAGAAGAAGAATTTTAAAATTTTCCCTTTTTTGTTCCTATGTTCGAACTTGTGACCCCCGGGACGGGGCCTGTTTTGACCCCAGGGGCATCATATGAACAAACTTGGTAGAGGTCTTCTAGCAGATGTTACATACCAAATATCAAAGCTCTATGCCTTCCAGTTTCAGAGAAGAAGAATTTTAAAGTTTTCCTTCCTTGTTCCTATGATCGAACTTGTGACCCCCGGGGTGGGGCCAGTTTTGACCCCAGGGGCATCATATGAACAAACTTGGTAGAGGTCCACTAGGAGATGCTACATACCAAATATCAAAGCTCTATGCCTTCCAGTTTCAGAGAAGAAGAATTTTAAAGTTTTCCTTCTTTGTTCATATGAACAAACTTGGTAGAATGAATGAATGAATGAATGTTGTTTTATGGCGCATCGACAACTTCGGTCATTTAGCGCGCATATCTGTGTTAAAAGATAGGAAAGGTGGGATTTTAAACTGAAAAAGGTTTGAATACATTTATCATAGTAAAAGAGTTGAATTAAGAAGAATTATGTGTGATCTTAATATGTATAAAGGACATTATTGAGTGACAGGGCAATCCCTATCAACTCAAAAGGTTTGAATGACAGAGCTAAGTATGCGATTAAAAGGTTTGAACTAAATGTTGGATTGATAGTGAGAAGTTTTTAAATGAAGAAGAAATATGTATCATTTATAATGTGCATAAAATATGATATTGAGTGGCTGGGCATTCGCTGCCTACTCGATAGTTTTAGATTAGAGGGTAAGACTCAGAAAATTTCTTTTCCTTGGAAATGAGTGTTAAAACTCAAAAGTTTTAGATTAAAAAAGGTAAGACTATGAATCAGCTGACAAGATATCCAATATAAAGGCGTATAAAGAATGTAAAAAGATGGGTAAGAAACTCAAGAGTAAATATCACAGTTTATTGTAAATGCCAATCTCTTTTATGAAAGCGATAATAGATTCAACGCTGACAGAATCAAAAAGATTCTTTAAACTATCGACGTTGAAATATTTTGAACGAACTGGCTGAAAGTCAATGCAATCTAGTAGGATATGTTTTATAGAAAAGGATGCATTGCATGGAATACATTCAGGGGCATCGTCTCTGCTCAAGAGCCAGGAATGTGTGATGCGTGAATGGCCAATTCGAAGTCGTGCAATTATCACTTCTTCTCGACGAACAGACCTGTAAACGGGGTACCATTCACCAAGGGACGGTTTAACTGAATGCAGTTTATTGAAAACATCAGCATCCCACTGGGATTGCCAAGAAGATTGGATATGTGTTAAAACGGAGGATTTAAAATCAGTGTGTGGAACTTTAAAATCTGAAATGGGAAGGTTAAGTGCAGATTTGGCAGACCTATCGGCATTTTCATTGCCTTTGATGCCTACATGACTTGGAAGCCAGCAGAACACCAATCTATTCATAGAAGAAATTTGTGAGATCCTTTCGAGTAAACTACAGATTAAGGGATTCTCAAGGCATTGATGTGAAAGGGCTTGTAATGTTGACAAAGAATCCGAAAAGATAATGAAACGGTTGGAATTAGAACGTTCAGCTAGATTAAGGGCAAGATCAATTGCTTTAATTTCAGCAGAGAAGATAGAGGAGTTGTTTGGAAGGCGACACTTTAGGCTCCTTTTTCCATAAACAGCGGCAGCTGCTACAGAATTTCCTTCTTTGGATCCATCTGTATAGATTGGTTGGAAGGAAAAATAATGCTCCTTTATCTCGTTGTATCTAGCATGAAACACAGTTCTATCCGTGACAGACTTTTTGTCAGACGCAAGGTCAAATCTGAATTCTGCACTATTTAGTGTCCATGGAGGGATTTCAGAGATTTTATAGTCGGCAATAGACTCAGTGTCTATGCCAAGGTTATCTACAATGGGCTCCATGCGGATACCAAATGGAGGAATATCATTTGGTTTCCTTTCAAAAAGATGTTTATATTGAGGTTTAAAAACAATGTTATGAGTTGGATTAAAACGATTGGACTTCAGTTTTAAAAGATATTGAAGCGAGAGTTTTTCCCTCCTGTAAGAAAGAGAAGGTTCATTAGCCTCAACATAGAGACTATTGACGGGAGAAGTTCTGAAAGCTCCAAGTACAAGACGTAGACCTTCGTGGTGTATAGAATCGAGAATTTTCAGGTAAGATTTACGGGCAGATCCGTATACAATAGATCCATAGTCTAATTTGGAGCGAACTAAAGACCGATAAAGCCGCAAGAGGACTTTACGGTCTGCTCCCCATTCAGAATGGGCCACAACCTTAAGAAGATTAAGAGCCTTCTTGCACTTCTTTTTAAGTGCAGTGATGTGAGGAAGGAAGGAAAGCTTTCTGTCAAAGATGACTCCAAGAAATTTAAACTCAGAAACGACTTCAATTTTAGTTTTGTCCAAATACAGTTCAGGGTCTGGATGAACACCTCGTAGATTACAGAGGTGCATGCACTTAGTTTTGGACTTTGAGAATTTGAAGCCATTTTCATCAGACCACGTTTGGAGCTTGTTGAGACACTGTTGAAGTTGTCTCTCAATAATATTCATATTTCGAGATCTGAAGCATATAACGAAGTCATCAACATAAAGGGAACAGTCTACACCAGGACAGATAGCTTTAACTATACTGTTTATTTTCACACTGAAAAGTGTAACAGACAGAATACATCCTTGGGGTACACCCATCTCCTGTTCACGGGCTCCCGAGACAGTATTACCAACTCGGACGCGGAAAAGACGTTCATCCAAGAAGGCTGAAATAAAAAGAGGAAGACGGCCTCGAAGACCAAAGTCATGCAAGTCTTTAAGAATTCCGTATTTCCAAGTCGTATCGTAAGCACTTTCAAGGTCGAAAAAGACAGATACTACATGCTGTCTATTAATAAAGGCTTCTCTGACAAAGGTTTCAAAGCGGACAAGATGATCTATGGTGCCACGTTGGCGTCGAAATCCACTCTGTACATCAACGATGAGGTTGTTTTTCTCTAAAAACCAAACAAGCCTGTCATTGACCATACGTTCTAAGGTCTTGCAGAGACAACTTGTAAGAGCTATTGGCCGATAGTTAGCCGGGTCACTAGTATCCTTGCCAGGTTTTGGGATAGGAATGACTAGTGCTTCCCGCCAGGATGAAGGAAAAACACCTGACTGCCAGATATCATTGAAAATATCAAGTAAAACTGAGAGAGAAGTAAAAGGTAAGTGTTTTAAAAACTGGTAATGAACTTTATCTGGGCCAGGAGAAGAATCGTGAGCTTTATTCAGAGCAGATCTTAATTCTTTAAAGGTGAAGAGTTTATTATAATGCTCTGAATTAGAAGAATTGAAATTAAGTTTTTTCTTTTCTTCTCTGGCTTTATTCCTCTGAAACTTTTCAGAATAGTTTGCAGAGGAAGACTTTTTGCAAAAGGTGTCGGCGAGAGCATCAGCTATATTTTGGGGTGATTCCAACGAAGTATTGTTAACTTTAAGGTGACTAAGAGGGCGCTGGCCTTTGCCATTGATCTTTCTGATCATGTCCCAGGTTTTTTTAGTAGTAGTTCTACTATTTAATTTAGAGACATATTGTCTCCAAGCCTTGCGCTTACTTTCTCTAATGGTTCGTCGAGCCTTTGCTCTGGAAATACGGAATAAGTTATGATTTTCTTTGGTAGGCCTGAGGTTAAACTTTCTAAGGGCTTGTTTTCTGTCTCTGACAGCCTGTTTACAATCATCATTGTACCAAGGCTTGTCAGGACGTTTTGGATTTGTCGAGGTCTGAGGGACGGACTGTTTAGCTGCATCAATTAATAGGGAAGTAAAAAGTTTTGCAGGATCATCGCAATCTCCAAATTTGTCATGTGTAATGGTCTGTTCACAGAGGGTTTTAAATTTATTCCAATTGGCTTTGGAAAGCTTCCATTTCTGCGGTCGTACATTGCTGGATGGTTGTGTAGATGAAAAGATAATGGGGAAGTGATCACTTCCACACAAATCCTCAGTCACTTTCCAGGTGAAATTGGGAAGTAAGACTGGGCTGCATAAGGTTAAATCAATGGAAGAGTAAGATCCAGTTGCTGGATGCAAGTAGGTTTTGGACTTGTTATCATTCATGAAAGACAAAGAGTTGTTCGAAATGAAGCTCTCCAACTGTAAACCTCTCTGGTTAGTGTCATCGCAACCCCACATAACACTGTGACCATTAAAGTCCCCAGCAAGAATCAAACTTGGTAGAAGTCCACAAGGAGATGCTACATACCAAATATCAAAGCTCTACGCCTTCTAGTTTCAGGAGAAGATTTTCAAAGATTTTGCTATTTTTTTCCTTTTGGTTGCCATGGCAACCAGAGTTATGGGTGGAATTCAATCTTTTGAACAACTTTGGTAGACCTTCACCCAAGAAACATCCCTGCCAAGTTTCATCAAGATTGGCCCAGTGGTTTAGGAGGAGAAGATGTTTAAAGAAATTGTGGACGACGGACGACACACGACGGACATTGGGCGATCACAAAAGCTCACCTTGAGCACTTCGTGCTCAGGTGAGCTAAAAAGTTCATAAGCGACCTCTGACATGCTTTTCTCCGCCATTTTATTATCACTTTTCAGGTGTCTCCTTTATATGCAGATTTTAAAAGATACATTTAGTTTAAAACTTTTTTGTGTCGTCTATTTTCGGTTTGACAAGTTATCTTTTGAACTTTCATAGCCGAAGTTTCGTATGGGGCACCTAAAGGGAAGTATATCCATATGAATGAGAGGGGTCTTTAGTCCTTATTCCTAAGAAAATAGACTTAATCAGGTACTAAAAATCAAAATTTTGCAAACAATTTTTGAAAAGGGTCACCAAAGGAACATTTCTGTGAAATTATTTCAAAATCTGACCAGCGGTTTCAGAGAAGAATTTTTAAGAATTTCTTCATTTCTGTATAGTGCAAGTAGCCCCCAGTCACCAGAGCCATGTTTCTTGACGGATCAAAATTTCGCGAACAGTTTTTGAAAAGGGTCACCCAAGGAACATCTCTGTGAAATTATTTCAAAATCTGACCAGCGGTTTCAGAGGAGAAGATTTTTGAAGAATTTCTTAGAAAATTCCATTTGGTTGCCATGGCAACCAGAGTTTTTGATGGAATCAAATTCTGTGAACAGTTTTTAAAGAGGACCTCCCAAGGAACATTCCAGCCAAGTTTGGTCCAAACTGGCCCAGCAGTTTAGGAGAAGATGATGTTTAAAGAATTGTTGACGACGCATGACGGACGACGCACGACAGACGACGGACACCGGGCGATCCTAAAAGCTCCCCTTGAGCACGTTGTGCTCCGGTGAGCTAAAAAAAGAAAAGAACAGACATTATTGTCTAAAAAATGTTTCATTCTATAGGTTATTTTAGCTCTGCCTTCAAAATACACAATAATCATAGGAGGAAATGGATGTTCTGATTGGTTGATAAAGAAGTTGCAGTATCTATCATCCAATGAAATTGCTCGTTTCATTTGGTGGTGACGTCACACTACGTGGATCTTGAAACAGTCGGAAGAAACCAAAATGAAATAAGTTGAATAACATTGTTGTTCATTGGAATTGAAGTGCATTTTTGTAGGTCAAAGGCAGAAAATCGGTTATGTTATCAATCTGGACAAATGTTATTTCAAGTAATTCCATCTTTAGTGTACTTTATTAGGGGAATATCACCAAACAACTGACGTACAAGTGCATGTCGGACCTAGCAAAATCTGCCTTTTTTTTTTTTTTTTTTTGGATAATGTTCAATGATTATGATACAATTTATTGACCTAGATTATTAAATGTCCTAGATTATTAAATGTCCTAATTCATTTGAAGAAAAATGTATCAGCTTCCACCGGGTGAAAATACAATTATGATATCACTTAAATTGATGGATAAACAGCTGTTTTTGTCCAGATGGTATGTTTTTCAGTCACATCCCACACCGATGTACTTTATTAGGGGGAAGGCCGATGTATGAACGGGTGTTGGACCTAACTAAATTAGCATTTTTTTAAAGAAACATTGAGAATTAAAAGAATAAATTTGGTATGGTCTGTTAAATGTTGTGGCTATTAAAAGAGATATTTGATTTTTTCATAAGTGGGTCAAAGTAAAGTTTGTTTTTCAGTCACATCCCTTGTTTATATAAAGGTACATGACCGTGTCAAGACACTTGAAACCCCTATAATGAAAAACTCTGTTTGCCATGGCAACCGAAGGGGGGATTTGTAATGAATGAATGAATGTTGTTTTATGGCGCATCGACAGCTTTGGTCATTTAGCGCGCACATCTGTGTTAAAAGATAGTAAAAGTGGGATTTTAAACTGAAAAAGGTTTGAATACATTTATAATAGTAAAAGAGTTGAATTAAGAAGAATTATGTGTGATCTTAATAAGTATAAAGGACATTATTGAGTGACAGGGCAATCCCTATCAACTCAAAAGGTTTAAATGACAGAGTTAAGAATGTGATAAAAAGTTTTGAACTAAATGTTGGATTGATAGTGAGAAGTTTTTAAATGAAGGAGAAATATGTGTCATTTATAATGTGCATAAAATATGATATTGAGTGGCTGGGCATTCCCTGCCTACTCAAAGGTTTTAGATTAAAGGGTAAGACTAAGAATATTTCTTTTCCTTGGAAATGAGTGTTAAAACTGGTAAAGATTGGAGCCTCCAATGGGATCAGTATACTCCCATTAAAGAGGTCCTGTATCCAATGAGATAAGATGCCCCCAAGGGGGCTAATCCTCCCATTAAGGAGATGTAAACTGAATATAAAAGCAGTGGTAGAAACTCAAAAGTTTTAGATTAAAAAAGGTAAGACTATGAATCAGCTGACAAGATATCTAATATAAAGGCGTATAAAGAATGTAAAAAGATGGGTAAGAGACTCAACAGTAAATATCACAGTTTATTGTAAATGCCAATCTCCTTTATGAAAGCGATAATAGATTCAACGCTGACAGAATCAAAAAGATTCTTTAAACTATCGACGTTGAAATATTTTGAACGAACTGGCTGAAAGTCAATGCAATCTAGTAGGATATGTTTTATAGAAAAAGATGTATTGCATGGAATACATTCAGGGGCATCGTCTCTGGTCAAGAGCCAGGAATGTGTGATGCGTGAATGGCCAATTCGAAGTCGTGCAATTATCACTTCTTCTCGACGAACAGACCTGTAAACGGGGTACCATTCACCAAGGGATGGTTTAACTGAATGCAGTTTATTGAAAACATCAGCATCCCACTGGGATTGAATGAATGAATGAATGTTGTTTTATGGCGCATCGACAGCTTTGGTCATTTAGCGCGCACATTTGTGTTAAAAGATAGTAAAAGTGGGATTTTAAACTGAAAAAGGTTTGAATACATTTATAATAGTAAAAGAGTTGAATTAAGAAGAATTATGTGTGATCTTAATAAGTATAAAGGACATTATTGAGTGACAGGGCAATCCCTATCAACTCAAAAGGTTTAAATGACAGAGTTAAGAATGTGATAAAAAGTTTTGAACTAAATGTTGGATTGATAGTGAGAAGTTTTTAAATGAAGGAGAAATATGTGTCATTTATAATGTGCATAAAATATGATATTGAGTGGCTGGGCATTCCCTGCCTACTCAAAGGTTTTAGATTAAAGGGTAAGACTAAGAATATTTCTTTTCCTTGGGAATGAGTGTTAAAACTGGTAAAGATTGGAGCCTCCAATGGGATCAGTATACTCCCATTAAAGAGGTCCTGTATCCAATGAGATAAGATGCCCCCAAGGGGGCTAATCCTCCCATTAAGGAGATGTAAACTGAATATAAAAGCAGTGGTAGAAACTCAAAAGTTTTAGATTAAAAAAGGTAAGACTATGAATCAGCTGACAAGATATCTAATATAAAGGCGTATAAAGAATGTAAAAAGATGGGTAAGAGACTCAACAGTAAATATCACAGTTTATTGTAAATGCCAATCTCCTTTATGAAAGCGATAATAGATTCAACGCTGACAGAATCAAAAAGATTCTTTAAACTATCGACGTTGAAATATTTTGAACGAACTGGCTGAAAGTCAATGCAATCTAGTAGGATATGTTTTATAGAAAAAGATGTATTGCATGGAATACATTCAGGGGCATCGTCTCTGGTCAAGAGCCAGGAATGTGTGATGCGTGAATGGCCAATTCGAAGTCGTGCAATTATCACTTCTTCTCGACGAACAGACCTGTAAACGGGGTACCATTCACCAAGGGACGGTTTAACTGAATGCAGTTTATTGAAAACATCAGCATCCCACTGGGATTGCCAAGAAGATTGGATATGTGTTAAAACAGAGGATTTAAAATCAGTGTGTGGAACTTTAAAATCTGAAATGGGAAGGTTAAGTGCAGATTTGGCAGACCTATCGGCATTTTCATTGCCTTTGATGCCTACATGACTTGGAAGCCAGCAGAACACCAATCTATTCAAAGAAGAAATTTGTGAGATCCTTTCGAGTAAACTACAGATTAAGGGATTCTCAAGGCGTTGATTTGAAAGGGCTTGTAATGTTGATAAAGAGTCCGAAAAGATAATGAAACGGTTGGAATTAGAACTTTCAGCTAGATTAAGGGCAAGATCAATTGCTTTAATTTCAGCAGAGAAAATAGAGGAGTTGTTTGGAAGGCGGCACTTTAAGCTCCTTTTTCCATAAACAGCGGCAGCTGCTACAGAATTTCCTTCTTTGGATCCATCTGTATAGATTGGTTTGAAGGAAAAATAATGCTCCTTTATCTCGTTGTATCTAGCATGAAACACAGTTCTATCCGTGACAGACTTTTTGTCAGATGCAAGGTCAAATCTGAATTCTGCACTATTTAGTGTCCATGGAGGGATTTCAGAGATTTTATAGTCGGCAATAGACTCAGTGTCTATGCCAAGGTTATCTACAATGGGCTCCATGCGGATACCAAATGGAGGAATATCATTTGGTTTCCTTTCAAAAAGATGTTTATATTGAGGTTTAAAAACAATGTTATGAGTTGGATTAAAACGATTGGACTTCAGCTTTAAAAGATATTGAAGCGAGAGTTTTTCCCTCCTGTAAGAAAGAGAAGGTTCATTAGCCTCAACATAGAGACTATTGACGGGAGAAGTTCTGAAAGCTCCAAGTACAAGACGAAGACCTTCGTGGTGTATAGAATCGAGAATTTTCAGGTAAGATTTACGGGCAGATCCATATACAATAGATCCATAGTCTAATTTGGAGCGAACTAAAGACCGATAAAGCCGCAAGAGGACTTTACGGTCTGCTCCCCATTCAGAATGGGCCACAACCTTAAGAAGATTAAGAGCCTTCTTGCACTTCTTTTTAAGTGCAGTGATGTGAGGAAGGAAGGAAAGCTTTCTGTCAAAGATGACTCCAAGAAATTTAAACTCAGAAACGACTTTAATTTTAGTTTTGTCCAAATACAGTTCAGGGTCTGGATGAACACCTCGTAGATTACAGAGAATGAATGAATGAATGAATGTTGTTTTATGGCGCATCGACAGCTTTGGTCATTTAGCGCGCACATCTGTGTTAAAAGATAGTAAAAGTGGGATTTTAAACTGAAAAAGGTTTGAATACATTTATAATAGTAAAAGAGTTGAATTAAGAAGAATTATGTGTGATCTTAATAAGTATAAAGGACATTATTGAGTGACAGGGCAATCCCTATCAACTCAAAAGGTTTAAATGACAGAGTTAAGAATGTGATAAAAAGTTTTGAACTAAATGTTGGATTGATAGTGAGAAGTTTTTAAATGAAGGAGAAATATGTGTCATTTATAATGTGCATAAAATATGATATTGAGTGGCTGGGCATTCCCTGCCTACTCAAAGGTTTTAGATTAAAGGGTAAGACTAAGAATATTTCTTTTCCTTGGAAATGAGTGTTAAAACTGGTAAAGATTGGAGCCTTCAATGGGATCAGTATACTCCCATTAAAGAGGTCCTGTATCCAATGAGATAAGATGCCCCCAAGGGGGCTAATCCTCCCATTAAGGAGATGTAAACTGAATATAAAAGCAGTGGTAGAAACTCAAAAGTTTTAGATTAAAAAAGGTAAGACTATGAATCAGCTGACAAGATATCTAATATAAAGGCGTATAAAGAATGTAAAAAGATGGGTAAGAGACTCAACAGTAAATATCACAGTTTATTGTAAATGCCAATCTCCTTTATGAAAGCGATAATAGATTCAACGCTGACAGAATCAAAAAGATTCTTTAAACTATCGACGTTGAAATATTTTGAACGAACTGGCTGAAAGTCAATGCAATCTAGTAGGATATGTTTTATAGAAAAGGATGCATTGCATGGAATACATTCAGGGGCATCGTCTCTGGTCAAGAGCCAGGAATGTGTGATGCGTGAATGGCCAATTCGAAGTCGTGCAATTATCACTTCTTCTCGACGAACAGACCTGTAAACGGGGTACCATTCACCAAGGGACGGTTTAACTGAATGCAGTTTATTGAAAACATCAGCATCCCACTGGGATTGCCAAGAAGATTGGATATGTGTTAAAACGGAGGATTTAAAATCAGTGTGTGGAACTTTAAAATCTGAAATGGGAAGGTTAAGTGCAGATTTGGCAGACCTATCGGCATTTTCATTGCCTTTGATGCCTACATGACTTGGAAGCCAGCAGAACACCAATCTATTCATAGAAGAAATTTGTGAGATCCTTTCGAGTAAACTACAGATTAAGGGATTCTCAAGGCATTGATGTGAAAGGGCTTGTAATGTTGACAAAGAGTCCGAAAAGATAATGAAACGGTTGGAATTAGAACGTTCAGCTAGATTAAGGGCAAGATCAATTGCTTTAATTTCAGCAGAGAAGATAGAGGAGTTGTTTGGAAGGCGACACTTTAGGCTCCTTTTTCCATAAACAGCGGCAGCTGCTACAGAATTTCCTTCTTTGGATCCATCTGTATAGATTGGTTTGAAGGAAAAATAATGCTCCTTTATCTCGTTGTATCTAGCATGAAACACAGTTCTATCCGTGACAGACTTTTTGTCAGATGCAAGGTCAAATCTGAATTCTGCACTATTTAGTGTCCATGGAGGGATTTCAGAGATTTTATAGTCGGCAATAGACTCAGTGTCTATGCCAAGGTTATCTAAAATGGGCTCCATGCGGATACCAAATGGAGGAATATCATTTGGTTTCCTTTCAAAAAGATGTTTATATTGAGGTTTAAAAACAATGTTATGAGTTGGATTAAAACGATTGGACTTCAGTTTTAAAAGATATTGAAGCGAGAGTTTTTCCCTCCTGTAAGAAAGAGAAGGTTCATTAGCCTCAACATAGAGACTATTGACGGGAGAAGTTCTGAAAGCTCCAAGTACAAGACGCAGACCTTCGTGGTGTATAGAATCGAGAATTTTCAGGTAAGATTTACGGGCAGATCCGTATACAATAGATCCATAGTCTAATTTGGAGCGAACTAAAGACCGATAAAGCCGCAAGAGGACTTTACGGTCTGCTCCCCATTCAGAATGGGCCACAACCTTAAGAAGATTAAGAGCCTTCTTGCACTTCTTTTTAAGTGCAGTGATGTGAGGAAGGAAGGAAAGCTTTCTGTCAAAGATGACTCCAAGAAATTTAAACTCAGAAACGACTTCAATTTTAGTTTTGTCCAAATACAGTTCAGGGTCTGGATGAACACCTCGTAGATTACAGAGGTGCATGCACTTAGTTTTGGACTTTGAGAATTTGAAGCCATTTTCATCAGACCACGTTTGGAGCTTGTTGAGACACTGTTGAAGTTGTCTCTCAATAATATTCATATTTCGAGATCTGAAGCATATAACGAAGTCATCAACATAAAGGGAACAGTCTACACCAGGACAGATAGCTTTAACTATACTGTTTATTTTCACACTGAAAAGTGTAACAGAGAGAATACATCCTTGGGGTACACCCATCTCCTGTTCACGGGCTCCCGAGACAGTATTACCAACTCGGACGCGGAAAAGACGTTCATCCAAGAAGGCTGAAATAAAAAGAGGAAGACGGCCTCGAAGACCAAAGTCATGCAAGTCTTTAAGAATTCCATATTTCCAAGTCGTATCGTAAGCACTTTCAAGGTCGAAAAAGACAGATACTACATGCTGTCTATTAATAAAGGCTTCTCTGACAAAGGTTTCAAAGCGGACAAGATGATCTATGGTGCCACGTTGGCGTCGAAATCCACTCTGTACATCAACGATGAGGTTGTTTTTCTCTAAAAACCAAACAAGCCTGTCATTGACCATACGTTCTAAGGTCTTGCAGAGACAACTTGTAAGAGCTATTGGCCGATAGTTAGCCGGGTCACTAGTATCCTTGCCAGGTTTTGGGATAGGAATGACTAGTGCTTCCCGCCAGGATGAAGGAAAAACACCTGACTGCCAGATATCATTGAAAATATCAAGTAAAACTGAGAGAGAAGTAAAAGGTAAGTGTTTTAAAAACTGGTAATGAACTTTATCTGGGCCAGGAGAAGAATCGTGAGCTTTATTCAGAGCAGATTTTAATTCTTTAAAGGTGAAGAGTTTATTATAATGCTCTGAATTAGAAGAATTGAAATTAAGTTTTTTCTTTTCTTCTCTGGCTTTATTCCTCTGAAACTTTTCAGAATAGTTTGCAGAGGAAGACTTTTTGCAAAAGGTGTCGGCGAGAGCATCAGCTATATTTTGGGGTGATTCCAACGAAGTATTGTTAACTTTAAGGTGACTAAGAGGGCGCTGGCCTTTGCCATTGATCTTTCTGATCATGTCCCAGGTTTTTTTAGTAGTAGTTCTACTATTTAATTTAGAGACATATTGTCTCCAAGCCTTGCGCTTACTTTCTCTAATGGTTCGTCGAGCCTTTGCTCTGGAAATACGGAATAAGTTATGATTTTCTTTGGTAGGCCTGAGGTTAAACTTTCTAAGGGCTTGTTTTCTGTCTCTGACAGCCTGTTTACAATCATCATTGTACCAAGGCTTGTCAGGACGTTTTGGATTTGTCGAGGTCTGAGGGACGGACTGTTTAGTTGCATCAATTAATAGGGAAGTAAAAAGTTTTGCAGGATCATCGCAATCTCCAAATTTGTCATGTGTAATGGTCTGTTCACAGAGGGTTTCAAATTTAATCCAATTGGCTTTGGAAAGCTTCCATTTCTGCGGTCGTACATTGCTGGATGGTTGTGTAGATGAAAAGATAATGGGGAAGTGATCACTTCCACACAAATCCTCAGTCACTTTCCAGGTGAAATTGGGAAGTAAGATTGGGCTGCATAAGGTTAAATCAATGGAAGAGTAAGATCCAGTTGCTGGATGCAAGTAGGTTTTGGACTTGTTATCATTCATGAAAGACAAAGAGTTGTTCGAAATGAAGCTCTCCAACTGTAAACCTCTCTGGTTAGTGTCATCGCAACCCCACATAACATTGTGACCATTAAAGTCCCCAGCAAGAATATAGGGGGATGGCAATTGGGAAATGAGATCATTCAGATTGGTCTCATTGATAGGTGTGCTCGGGGGGAGATATAAAGAACACAGTGTAACAGCACTGTGTAAAGATAACCTGATGGCAACAGCTTGCAAGTTTGTATTAAGAGAGATAACTTTATGAGGAATGTTGTTGTTAACAATAATAGAAACACCACCTCTGGCTTTTTCGCCTTCGGTAAAGATTTTATTGTAAATGGAATGATATTTGATAGAGATATCATCCTCCCGTTTAAGGAAGGTTTCTTGCAGACAAACAGCAACTGGTTTGTGATCATTGATTAAAAGGGAAAGTTCATCAAAGTTTGACTTCAGACCTCGACAATTCCATTGGATAATGGTATCCATTGTGCATGAAGAAAGTATAAAAGCTAACGTAAAAAAAGAGGCCGTAAACCAATGCATTTTAAAATAGATTGATTAAGATTTCATTACACTTGTCTCGGGTATGGACGAGTGCCAAGTGTCAGTGTCCTTGTTCCAAGGATCCTTAGAAATCGACCAGATAGAGACTTCCGAATCTGAAGCCTCACCTTCCAGATTCTCAGCATCTGCATCCATGTCCTCTAGCTCCGAAAATCTATTGGAGGTAGGGACAGGATCATTTACTCTGATTGTGATTTCACAAGATTCATGGGTATCTCTGGGTTGTGGTTTCGATTTCGAAGAAGATCTTTTAGGAGATCGGGGTGCATGATTAGATTTGCTCTCTTTAGATGAGACGTTAGATTTAGTTGTAGACTGTGAAGATGGAGGTTGGGGTTTCTTTGGAGGCTGTTGTGAAGGGGGAGATGGCTTTGAAGCTTTTTTCGAAGAGATACTTTGTGAGGAGGTAGATGGTTTTGAAGTTTTTTGTGAAGAGATACTTTGAGAGTCTGTGGATTTTGAGGGTGTAGAAGTTTTGTTTGTTTCAGACGCAGGCTGAGTCTGAGTAGAAGGTGTTGGAATTTGGACATTGGGAATGAGAGCTTTCAGTTCATCAGTCATTTCAGGAAACTTTTGGAGAAGTTTTTTAGCCAACAGTTCGCAGGTTGGACAATGTCCATTTGCAGGCAAAGGAGAAGCAACATTTGCATATGTTGTGCTTTTGCTCAACAAAGCCTGATCAGACCTGCGTTTTTCAACTGTTTTCCTGGCTTCCAAGAAGGTAACATTCTCCTTAAACTTGATTGACAGGATTTCTTTCTCCTCTTTCCAAACTGGACATTCTTTGGAATAGGTAGGATGAGAAGACTTGCAATTGACACAGAGAAGGGGGTTATTGCAAGTCTTTTGGTCATGGTCTTCCCCTTCAAAAGCACATTTGGGACAAACAGGTGTGCTTCTGCAGTTACTTTCATGATGGCCGTACCGTTGGCATCTGTAACAGCGCAACGGATTAGGCACATAAACATCGACCTTGACCGATTGAAATCCAACTTTAACTGAAGTAGGGAGAGTTGGCGTAGAGAATGTTAAGATATAGGTATGTGTATCTCTACGAATGCCATTTCTGAGAACTGAAATTCTTTTCACATCAGACACAGCCTGGCTTTTGAGGTTTGATTTGATTTCCTCCAAAGAGTCACAGAAGCTTAATTCTTTGCATCTAATGACCCCCTTGGAGGTATTAAGGGTCTTGTGAGGAAAGATTTTGACATCAAGATTGAAAAGTTTCTTGTGTCCAAGCAGGTTTCTAACTTGTTGTTGCGAGAAGCACTCAACAAGCAAGGTTTCATTTTTAAGTTTTTTAACAGATTTTGGTGTGCCTAAGATTGATGAGATAGATTTTTCAATGATAAAAGGTGAGAGTTTTGTTACTGGTTTAGAAGAGTCAACTGATTCAATAACTAAAAAGCGAGCAAAAGTTGTTGAAGGTCTTGAGTATTCTGATTCAGAATCTGAGTCAGAGAGTACACGCTTGGCCTTTTTTTGAGAAGCCATAGTTGTTGTTGAATATTCATCACCGATGCTCCCCACCCGCCTCGGAGCCCAACAAGGGGACATGATCCGGGGAAACCTAACTCAGATCATGACAAGGATACATCGGTGATATACTCGAAGCGAAAGGGCTAGACCGGACAAATGTAGGCCCGCAGAATGTCATACCAAGCATAGACTGTCTTTGGGCATTTACAAGTGTCAATCAAACACCAGGCTTTCACCCGATTAGCCCATGAGCCACCGCCTTCTAGGGTATTGACATACAGCAACTGATGACAGAGAAATAATGTATCTGTGTATGTATGTGTAAAAGAAAACAGTCAGAGAAACACCCTAGGGCTCGGCATGACCAGCCGATTGATCAGGACGGGCCTTCCTGACCCCTCGTTTAGTTCAGTTCAAGGCCAAAGTGGTGTGTTGCAAAAACAGAGCTATCAAAGGGCCATACTCTGAATCCACTCAACCACCAGGATCCCGTCATCGAACGACACGAGTTGCAGCCCACGGCAAACAGGCAGGCACAGTGGGGGGGTCTTACCCCTGCTGTAGTGCGACAGCTGAGCTATTTCTATCCCCCCGCCCAGCTGGGGGTAGATTACAGAGGTGCATGCACTTAGTTTTGGACTTTGAGAATTTGAAGCCATTTTCATCAGACCACGTTTGGAGCTTGTTGAGACACTGTTGAAGTTGTCTCTCAATAATATTCATATTTCGAGATCTGAAGCATATAACGAAGTCATCAACATAAAGGGAACAGTCTACACCAGGACAGATAGCTTTAACTATACTGTTTATTTTCACACTGAAAAGTGTAACAGAGAGAATACATCCTTGGGGTACACCCATCTCCTGTTCACGGGCTCCCGAGACAGTATTACCAACTCGGACGCGGAAAAGACGTTCATCCAAGAAGGCTGAAATAAAAAGAGGAAGACGGCCTCGAAGACCAAAGTCATGCAAGTCTTTAAGAATTCCGTATTTCCAAGTCGTATCGTAAGCACTTTCAAGGTCGAAAAAGACAGATACTACATGCTGTCTATTAATAAAGGCTTCTCTGACAAAGGTTTCAAAGCGGACAAGATGATCTATGGTGCCACGTTGGCGTCGAAATCCACTCTGTACATCAACGATGAGGTTGTTTTTCTCTAAAAACCAAACAAGCCTGTCGTTGACCATACGTTCTAAGGTCTTGCAGAGACAACTAGTAAGAGCTATTGGCCGATAGTTAGCCGGGTCACTAGTATCCTTGCCAGGTTTTGGGATAGGAATGACTAATGCTTCCCGCCAGGATGAAGGAAAAACACCTGACTGCCAGATATCATTGAAAATATCAAGTAAAACTGAGAGAGAAGTAAAAGGTAAGTGTTTTAAAAACTGGTAATGAACTTTATCTGGGCCAGGAGAAGAATCGTGAGCTTTATTCAGAGCAGATTTTAATTCTTTAAAGGTGAAGAGTTTATTATAATGCTCTGAATTAGAAGAATTGAAATTAAGTTTTTTCTTTTCTTCTCTGGCTTTATTCCTCTGAAACTTTTCAGAATAGTTTGCAGAGGAAGACTTTTTGCAAAAGTTGTCGGCAAGAGCATCAGCTATATCCTGGGGCAATTCCAACGAAGTATTGTTAACTTCAAGGTGACTAAGAGGGGGCTGGCCTTTGCCATTGATCTTTCTGATCATGTCCCAGGTTGTTTTAGCAGTAGTTCTACTGTTTAATTTAGAGACATATTGTCTCCAAGCCTTGCGCTTACTTTCTCTAATGGTACGACGGGCCTTTGCCCTGGAAATACGGAATAGGTTATGATTTTCTTTGGTAGGCCTGAGGTTAAACTTTCTAAGGGCTTGTTTTCTGTCTCTGACAGCCTGTTTACAATCATCATTGTACCAAGGCTTGTCAGGATGTTTTGGATTTGTCGAGGTCTGAGGGACGGACTGTTTAGCTGCATCAATTAATAGTGAAGTAAAAAGTTTTGCAGGATCATCGCAATCTCCAAATTTGTCATGTGTAATGGTCTGTGCACAGAGGGTTTCAAATCTGTTCCAATTGGCTTTGGAAAGCTTCCATTTCTGCGGTCGTACACTGCTGGATGGTTGTGTAGATGAAAAGATAATGGGGAAGTGATCACTTCCACACAAATCCTCAGTCACTTTCCAGGTGAAATTGGGAAGTAAGACTGGGCTGCATAAGGTTAAATCAATGGAAGAATAAGATCCAGTTGCTGGATGAAAGTAGGTTTTGGACTTGTTATCATTCATGAAAGACAAAGAGTTGTTTGAAATGAAGCTCTCCAACTGTAAACCTCTCTGGTTAGTGTCATCGCAACCCCACATAACATTGTGACCATTAAAGTCCCCAGCAAGAATATAGGGGGATGGCAATTGGGAAATGAGATCATTCAGATTGGTCTGATTGATAGGTGTGCTCGGGGGGAGATATAAAGAACACAGTGTAACAGCACTGTGTAAAGATAACCTGATGGCAACAGCTTGCAAGTTTGTATTAAGAGAGATAACTTTATGAGGAATATTGTTGTTAACAATAATAGAAACACCACCTCTGGCTTTTTCGCCTTCGGTAAAAATCTTATTGTAAATGGAATGATATTTGATAGTGATATCATCCTCCCGTTTAAGGAAGGTTTCTTGCAGACAAACAGCAACTGGTTTGTGATCATTGATTAAAAGGGAAAGTTCGTCAAAGTTTGACTTCAGACCTCGACAATTCCACTGGATTATGGTATCCATAGTGCATGAGGAAAGTATAAAAGCTAAAGTACAAAAATAGGCCGTAAACCAATGCATTTTAAAATAGGTTGGTTAAGATTTCATAACAGTTGTCTCGGGTTTGGACGAGTGCCAAGTGTCAGCATCCTTGTTCCAAGGATCTTTGGAAATGGACCAAATAGAGGCTTCTGAATCTGAAGCCTCACCTTCCAGATTTTCAGCATCTGCATCCATGTCCTCTAGCTCCGAAAATCTATTGGAGGTAGGGACAGGATCATTTACTTTGACAGTGATTTCACAAGATCCTTGGGTATCTCTGGGTTGTGGTCTAGATTTGGAAGAAGACCTTTTAGGAGATCGGGGTGCATGATTAGATTTGTTATCTTTAGATGGGACGTTAGATTTAGTGGTAGACTGTGAAGGTTGAGGTTGGGATTTCTTTGGAGGTTGTTGTGAAGGGGGAGATGGCTTTGAAGCTTTTTGTGAGGAGATATTTTGCAAAGAGGTAGATGGCTTTGAAGTTGTTTTTGAAGAAATACTTTGAGAAGAGGTAGATGGTGTTTTTAGGGCAGTGGATGGAGTGGTGGGTTTGGATGTAGGTTGTGTCTGTTTAGGAGGCTTTGGAGGTTCGGAAGGTTGAATGTCAGGGACCAAGCTCTTCAACTCATTGGCCATTTCTGGAAACTTTTCAAGAAGTTTCTTTGCCAAGAGTTCACAAGTAGAGCAATGTTCCTTTCCAGATGTTGCAGATGACACTTTTGCATAGGATGTTGAACAATTCAACAATGTTTGGTCATTTCTGCGCTTTTCAACTATCTTCCGTGCTTCCACAAAAGTAATATTTTCTTTATATTTGATAGATAGGATTTCTTTTTCATCCTTCCAGACTGAACAGTCTTTAGAAAAGACTGGATGATGGCACTTGCAATTAACACAGAGCACAGGGTTATTGCAAGTATTAGGGTCATGATCAGAGCCCTCAAAAGCACATTTTGGACACACAGGTGTGCTTTTGCAATTACTTTCGTGATGGCCATACCTCTGGCATTTATAACAGCGCAGAGGGTTAGGCACATACACATCGACCTTCACAGATTGAAATCCTATTTTGATAGAAGCAGGAAGAATCGGAGTACAAAAGGTAAGGATATAGGTATTTGTATCTCTACGCATACCATTTCTGAAAACAGAGATGCGTTTGACCTCAGACACAGCCTGAGATTTGAGGTTACTTTTAATCTCTTCCACCGAGTCACAGTAGGATAGCTCCTTACACCTGATGACTCCTTTGCTGGTGTTAAGAGTTTTATGTGGGTACACTTTTACGTCCAAATTGTAAAATCTTTTATGTCCCAGGAGATTTTTGGCCTGCTGTTGAGAATGACATTCAATAAGCAGAGTGTCATTTTTCAGTTTTTTGACAGATTTTGGTGTGCCCAAAATGGAAGAGACTGTCTTCTCTATTACAAACGGAGAAAGTTTTGAGATGGGTTTTGATGGGTCAACTGCTTCTATTACAATAAAACGAGCAAATGTTGTGTTTGTGTTGAATGATACTTCTGACTCTGAATCAGAGTCAGAAAGAACACGCTTGGCTTTCTTTTGTGTTGCCATGTTTGTTTAATAGGGTTCATCACCGATGTTCCCCACCCGCCCCGGAGCCCAACAAGGGGACATGATCTGGGGAAACCCAACTCAGATCATGACAAGGATACATCGGTGATATACTCGAAGTGAAAGGGCTAGACTGGACAAATGTAGGCCCGCAGAATGTCGCACCAAGCATAGACTGTCTTTGGGCATTTACAAGTGTCAACCAAACACCATTCTTTCACCCGATTAGCCCATGAGCCACCGCCTTCTAGGGTTTTGACATACTGCAACTGATGATAGAGAAGAGAAATGACTTTTACTATGTATTTGTGTATGTACGGGTTTAGGAAAACAAAGTCAGAGAAACACCCTAGGGCTCGGCATGACCAGCCGATTGATCAGGACGGGCCTTCCTGACCCCTCGTTTAGTTCAGTTCAAGGCCAAAGTGGTGTGTTGCAAAAACAGAGCTATCAAAGGGCCATACTCTGAATCCACTCAACCACCAGGATCCCGTCATCGAACGACACGAGTTGCAGCCCACGGCAAACAGGCAGGCACAGTGGGGGGGTCTTACCCCTGCTGTAGTGCGACAGCTGAGCTATTTCTATCCCCCCGCCCAGCTGGGGGTGGGGGGATTTGTAATTCTTAAAAATCTTCTTGTCTGAAACTATAAGGCATAGGGCTAACAAATTTGCTGTACAGCTTCATCAAGTGGACTTATATCAAAAGTGGTCTGGTTTTAGCCCTGGGGTAAAAAATGGCCCTACCCCAGGGGTCATTAGTTATACATAAACTTACGTACTGAAAATCCCTAAAAATTTTCTTGTCTAAAACCATAAAGCTTAGAGCTATCAAATTTGGTATGTAGCTTCATCTATTAGACCTCCATCAAAAGTGCTAAGGTTTTAGCCAAGGGGTCAAAAATGCTCCCAACCAGGGATCACATAGACTGATATAGTGAAAATCTGCAAAAATCTTGTCCAAAACCATCAGATCTTTTGGTGTGTAACTTCATCTGAAGGATCTTTATCAGAATTGCTCAGCTTTTAGACCAGGGGTAAAAAATGGCCCCCACCTCAGGGGTCACAAGTTTTATGTGGCCTTGTATAGTGAAAATCTTAAATAATCTTCCTGTCTGTAAGGCTACCAAATTTAATTTGCAGTTTAACCCAGTGGACTTCTATCTAAATTGTTCAGGTTTTAGCCCTGTGGCCGGAGTCTCCAGTTTTACAGAAACTTATGTAGCAAAGTTTGTCTGCAACCACCCAATTTGCATTAGCGAGATAACCAGTCTAGATATTAACATGTAGAAATGCAATTTTCTACAGATAAATTGAGTAACTCTACTTGTTTCACATTCAGGTGTTTTCATTTACACTTAAGACTTAAAGGTATGCAAGATGTTTGTGATTTGAGTGGTTAAGGTGCAAAGATGCAGGACTCGCCTGGAAGATAATGTTTCCTATCCTACGTTTGCCATACACAGGGACCATGAATAAAAAAGTGAACTATCCCCATGAAGTAAAGGAAAATTCAGTGAAAGCCACATACTTCATTCCAATAAAAAAATTAAAAGTAAAGAAACTCTGAAGGCATAGATGCACAACTGTATTTTCATTCAATTTGGTTGAATATATTCAAGTAATACTTAGTATTATCATATGACAAATGCATCTAAATAATAATAATGTAATGGTTAAGTCTCTGTACCTCAGTGCTTTGGATCAAATAGGCACCTATTTAAAAAAAAAAAACAAAAAATGTAATGCAGATTGAATTAAGAGAATATTTTTTGTTTGAATGAATTTCAGTGAAGCGTACAAGGTGGACAGAAAAAGAATTGGAGGAATTACATCTGTATGTAGAAAGGTGGTTAGCAAGACAAGTAACACCAAACAGAAAAGAATGTATGAAGATGATCAAATTGAGTAAAGACAGCAAAGGTGAACTTTGTAAAAAGACTCCAGAACTTATAGTGAAAAAATTGAGTGCATTGAACATGAATGAATGAATGAATGTTGTTTTATGGCGCATCGACACCTTTGGTCATTTAGCGCGCATATCTGTGTTAAAAGATGAAAAAAGTGGAATTTTTAAACTGAAAAAGGTTTGAATACATTGATAATAGTAAAAGGGTTGAATTAAGAAGGATTATGTATAATATGTATAAGGGACATTATTGAGTGACAGGGCAATCCCTATCTACTCAAAAGTTTTAATGTCCATAAAATATGATATTGAGTGGTTGGACATCCCTGCCTACTCCTAAATTTTCGATTAAAAAGGTAATACTGTGAATATTATTTTTCCTTGGAAATGAGTGTTATAACTGGTTAAGTGTGGAGCCTCCAATGGGATCAGTATACTAAAAGTTTTAGATTAAAAAAGGTAAGACTATGACTCAGCTGACAAGATATCTAATATAAAGGCGTATAAAGAATGTAAAAAGATGGGTAAGAAACTCAAGAGTAAATATCACAGTTTATTGTAAATGCCAATCTCTTTTATGAAAGCTATAATAGATTCAACGCTGACAGAATCAAAAAGATTCTTTAAACTATCGACGTTGAAATATTTTGAACGAACTGGCTGAAAGTCAATGCAATCTAGTAGGATATGTTTTATAGAAAAGGATGCATTGCATGGAATACATTCAGGGGCATCGTCTCTGGTCAAGAGCCAGGAATGAATGAATGAATGTTGTTTTATGGCGCATCGACAGCTTTGGTCATTTAGCGCGCACATCTGTGTTAAAAGATAGTAAAAGTGGGATTTTAAACTGAAAAAGGTTTGAATACATTTATAATAGTAAAAGAGTTGAATTAAGAAGAATTATGTGTGATCTTAATAAGTATAAAGGACATTATTGAGTGACAGGGCAATCCCTATCAACTTAAAAGGTTTAAATGACAGAGTTAAGAATGTGATAAAAACGTTTGAACTAAATGTTGGATTAATAGTGAGAAGTTTTTAATTGAAAAAGAAATTTGTGTCATTTATAATGTGCATAAAATATGATATTGAGTGGCTGGGTATTCCCTGCCTACTCAAAAGTTTTAGATTAAAGGGTAAGACTGAGAAAATTTCTTTTCCTTGGAAATGAGTGTTAAAATTAGTAAAGATTGGAGCCTCCAATGGGATCAGTATACTCCCAGTAAAGAGGTCCGTCTCCAATGAGATAAAATGCCCCCAAGAGGGCTAATCCTCCCATTAAGGAGATGCAAACTAAATATTAAAGGAATAAAGAATGTTGTAAAAAGATGAGTAAGAAACGCAAGAGTAAATATCACAGTTTATTGTAAATGCCAATCTCCTTTATGAAAGCGATAATAGATTCAACGCTGACAGAATCAAAAAGATTCTTTAAACTATCGACGTTGAAATATTTTGAACGAACTGGCTGAAAGTCAATGCAATCTAGTAGGATATGTTTTATAGAAAAGGATGCATTGCATGGAATACATTCAGGGGCATCGTCTCTGGTCAAGAGCCAGGAATGTGTGATGCGTGAATGGCCAATTCGAAGTCGTGCAATTATCACTTCTTCTCGACGAACAGACCTGTAAACGGGGTACCATTCACCAAGGGACGGTTTAACTGAATGCAGTTTATTGAAAACATCAGCATCCCACTGGGATTGCCAAGAAGATTGGATATGTGTTAAAATGGAGGATTTAAAATCAGTGTGTGGAACTTTAAAATCTGAAATGGGAAGGTTAAGTGCAGATTTGGCAGACCTATCGGCATTTTCATTGCCTTTGATGCCTACATGACTTGGAAGCCAGCAGAACACCAATCTATTCATAGAAGAAATTTGTGAGATCCTTTCGAGTAAACTACAGATTAAGGGATTCTCAAGGCATTGATGTGAAAGGGCTTGTAATGTTGACAAAGAGTCCGAAAAGATAATGAAACGGTTGGAATTAGAACGTTCAGCTAGATTAAGGGCAAGATCAATTGCTTTAATTTCAGCAGAGAAGATAGAGGAGTTGTTTGGAAGGCGACACTTTAGGCTCCTTTTTCCATAAACAGCGGCAGCTGCTACAGAATTTCCTTCTTTGGATCCATCTGTATAGATTGGTTTGAAGGAAAAATAATGCTCCTTTATCTCGTTGTATCTAGCATGAAACACAGTTCTATCCGTGACAGACTTTTTGTCAGATGCAAGGTCAAATCTGAATTCTGCACTATTTAGTGTCCATGGAGGGATTTCAGAGATTTTATAGTCGGCAATAGACTCAGTGTCTATGCCAAGGTTATCTACAATGGGCTCCATGCGGATACCAAATGGAGGAATATCATTTGGTTTCCTTTCAAAAAGATGTTTATATTGAGGTTTAAAAACAATGTTATGAGTTGGATTAAAACGATTGGACTTCAGTTTTAAAAGATATTGAAGCGAGAGTTTTTCCCTCCTGTAAGAAAGAGAAGGTTCATTAGCCTCAACATAGAGACTATTGACGGGAGAAGTTCTGAAAGCTCCAAGTACAAGACGCAGACCTTCGTGGTGTATAGAATCGAGAATTTTCAGGTAAGATTTACGGGCAGATCCGTATACAATAGATCCATAGTCTAATTTGGAGCGAACTAAAGACCGATAAAGCCGCAAGAGGACTTTACGGTCTGCTCCCCATTCAGAATGGGCCACAACCTTAAGAAGATTAAGAGCCTTCTTGCACTTCTTTTTAAGTGCAGTGATGTGAGGAAGGAAGGAAAGCTTTCTGTCAAAGATGACTCCAAGAAATTTAAACTCAGAAACGACTTCAATTTTAGTTTTGTCCAAATACAGTTCAGGGTCTGGATGAACACCTCGTAGATTACAGAGGTGCATGCACTTAGTTTTGGACTTTGAGAATTTGAAGCCATTTTCATCAGACCACGTTTGGAGCTTGTTGAGACACTGTTGAAGTTGTCTCTCAATAATATTCATATTTCGAGATCTGAAGCATATAACGAAGTCATCAACATAAAGGGAACAGTCTACACCAGGACAGATAGCTTTAACTATACTGTTTATTTTCACACTGAAAAGTGTAACAGAGAGAATACATCCTTGGGGTACACCCATCTCCTGTTCACGGGCTCCCGAGACAGTATTACCAACTCGGACGCGGAAAAGACGTTCATCCAAGAAGGCTGAAATAAAAAGAGGAAGACGGCCTCGAAGACCAAAGTCATGCAAGTCTTTAAGAATTCCATATTTCCAAGTCGTATCGTAAGCACTTTCAAGGTCGAAAAAGACAGATACTACATGCTGTCTATTAATAAAGGCTTCTCTGACAAAGGTTTCAAAGCGGACAAGATGATCTATGGTGCCACGTTGGCGTCGAAATCCACTCTGTACATCAACGATGAGGTTGTTTTTCTCTAAAAACCAAACAAGCCTGTCATTGACCATACGTTCTAAGGTCTTGCAGAGACAACTTGTAAGAGCTATTGGCCGATAGTTAGCCGGGTCACTAGTATCCTTGCCAGGTTTTGGGATAGGAATGACTAGTGCTTCCCGCCAGGATGAAGGAAAAACACCTGACTGCCAGATATCATTGAAAATATCAAGTAAAACTGAGACAGAAGTAAAAGGTAAGTGTTTTAAAAACTGGTAATGAACTTTATCTGGGCCAGGAGAAGAATCGTGAGCTTTATTCAGAGCAGATTTTAATTCTTTAAAGGTGAAGAGTTTATTATAATGCTCTGAATTAGAAGAATTGAAATTAAGTTTTTTCTTTTCTTCTCTGGCTTTATTCCTCTGAAACTTTTCAGAATAGTTTGCAGAGGAAGACTTTTTGCAAAAGGTGTCGGCGAGAGCATCAGCTATATTTTGGGGTGATTCCAACGAAGTATTGTTAACTTTAAGGTGACTAAGAGGGCGCTGGCCTTTGCCATTGATCTTTCTGATCATGTCCCAGGTTTTTTTAGTAGTAGTTCTACTATTTAATTTAGAGACATATTGTCTCCAAGCCTTGCGCTTACTTTCTCTAATGGTTCGTCGAGCCTTTGCTCTGGAAATACGGAATAAGTTATGATTTTCTTTGGTAGGCCTGAGGTTAAACTTTCTAAGGGCTTGTTTTCTGTCTCTGACAGCCTGTTTACAATCATCATTGTACCAAGGCTTGTCAGGACGTTTTGGATTTGTCGAGGTCTGAGGGACGGACTGTTTAGCTGCATCAATTAATAGGGAAGTAAAAAGTTTTGCAGGATCATCGCAATCTCCAAATTTGTCATGTGTAATGGTCTGTTCACAGAGAGTTTCAAATTTAATCCAATTGGCTTTGGAAAGCTTCCATTTCTGCGGTCGTACATTGCTGGATGGTTGTGTAGATGAAAAGATAATGGGGAAGTGATCACTTCCACACAAATCCTCAGTCACTTTCCAGGTGAAATTGGGAAGTAAGATTGGGCTGCATAAGGTTAAATCAATGGAAGAGTAAGATCCAGTTGCTGGATGCAAGTAGGTTTTGGACTTGTTATCATTCATGAAAGACAAAGAGTTGTTCGAAATGAAGCTCTCCAACTGTAAACCTCTCTGGTTAGTGTCATCGCAACCCCACATAACATTGTGACCATTAAAGTCCCCAGCAAGAATATAGGGGGATGGCAATTGGGAAATGAGATCATTCAGATTGGTCTCATTGATAGGTGTGCTCGGGGGGAGATATAAAGAACACAGTGTAACAGCACTGTGTAAAGATAACCTGATGGCAACAGCTTGCAAGTTTGTATTAAGAGAGATAACTTTATGAGGAATGTTGTTGTTAACAATAATAGAAACACCACCTCTGGCTTTTTCGCCTTCGGTAAAGATTTTATTGTAAATGGAATGATATTTGATAGAGATATCATCCTCCCGTTTAAGGAAGGTTTCTTGCAGACAAACAGCAACTGGTTTGTGATCATTGATTAAAAGGGAAAGTTCATCAAAGTTTGACTTCAGACCTCGACAATTCCATTGGATAATGGTATCCATTGTGAATGAAGAAAGTATAAAAGCTAACGTAAAAAAAGAGGCCGTAAACCAATGCATTTTAAAATAGATTGATTAAGATTTCATTACACTTGTCTCGGGTATGGACGAGTGCCAAGTGTCAGTGTCTTTGTTCCAAGGATCCTTAGAAATCGACCAGATAGAGACTTCCGAATCTGAAGCCTCACCTTCCAGATTCTCAGCATCTGCATCCATGTCCTCTAGCTCCGAAAATCTATTGGAGGTAGGGACAGGATCATTTACTCTGATTGTGATTTCACAAGATTCATGGGTATCTCTGGGTTGTGGTTTCGATTTCGAAGAAGATCTTTTAGGAGATCGGGGTGCATGATTAGATTTGCTCTCTTTAGATGAGACGTTAGATTTAGTTGTAGACTGTGAAGATGGAGGTTGGGGTTTCTTTGGAGGCTGTTGTGAAGGGGGAGATGGCTTTGAAGCTTTTTTCGAAGAGATACTTTGTGAGGAGGTAGATGGTTTTGAAGTTTTTTGTGAAGAGATACTTTGAGAGTCTGTGGATTTTGAGGGTGTAGAAGTTTTGTTTGTTTCAGACGCAGGCTGAGTCTGAGTAGAAGGTGTTGGAATTTGGACATTGGGAATGAGAGCTTTCAGTTCATCAGTCATTTCAGGAAACTTTTGGAGAAGTTTTTTAGCCAACAGTTCGCAGGTTGGACAATGTCCATTTGCAGGCAAAGGAGAAGCAACATTTGCATATGTTGTGCTTTTGCTCAACAAAGCCTGATCAGACCTGCGTTTTTCAACTGTTTTCCTGGCTTCCAAGAAGGTAACATTCTCCTTAAACTTGATTGACAGGATTTCTTTCTCCTCTTTCCAAACTGGACATTCTTTGGAATAGGTAGGATGAGAAGACTTGCAATTGACACAGAGAAGGGGGTTATTGCAAGTCTTTTGGTCATGGTCTTCCCCTTCAAAAGCACATTTGGGACAAACAGGTGTGCTTCTGCAGTTACTTTCATGATGGCCGTACCGTTGGCATCTGTAACAGCGCAACGGATTAGGCACATAAACATCGACCTTGACCGATTGAAATCCAACTTTAACTGAAGTAGGGAGAGTTGGCGTAGAGAATGTTAAGATATAGGTATGTGTATCTCTACGAATGCCATTTCTGAGAACTGAAATTCTTTTCACATCAGACACAGCCTGGCTTTTGAGGTTTGATTTGATTTCCTCCAAAGAGTCACAGAAGCTTAATTCTTTGCATCTAATGACCCCCTTGGAGGTATTAAGGGTCTTGTGAGGAAAGATTTTGACATCAAGATTGAAAAGTTTCTTGTGTCCAAGCAGGTTTCTAACTTGTTGTTGCGAGAAGCACTCAACAAGCAAGGTTTCATTTTTAAGTTTTTTAACAGATTTTGGTGTGCCTAAGATTGATGAGATAGATTTTTCAATGATAAAAGGTGAGAGTTTTGTTACTGGTTTAGAAGAGTCAACTGATTCAATAACTAAAAAGCGAGCAAAAGTTGTTGAAGGTCTTGAGTATTCTGATTCAGAATCTGAGTCAGAGAGTACACGCTTGGCCTTTTTTTGAGAAGCCATAGTTGTTGTTGAATATTCATCACCGATGCTCCCCACCCGCCTCGGAGCCCAACAAGGGGACATGATCCGGGGAAACCTAACTCAGATCATGACAAGGATACATCGGTGATATACTCGAAGCGAAAGGGCTAGACCGGACAAATGTAGGCCCGCAGAATGTCATACCAAGCATAGACTGTCTTTGGGCATTTACAAGTGTCAATCAAACACCAGGCTTTCACCCGTTTAGCCCATGAGCCACCGCCTTCTAGGGTATTGACATATAGCAACTGATGACAGAGAAATAATGTATCTGTGTATGTATGTGTAAAAGAAAACAGTCAGAGAAACACCCTAGGGCTCGGCATGACCAGCCGATTGATCAGGACGGGCCTTCCTGACCCCTCGTTTAGTTCAGTTCAAGGCCAAAGTGGTGTGTTGCAAAAACAGAGCTATCAAAGGGCCATACTCTGAATCCACTCAACCACCAGGATCCCGTCATCGAACGACACGAGTTGCAGCCCACGGCAAACAGGCAGGCACAGTGGGGGGGTCTTACTCCTGCTGTAGTGCGACAGCTGAGCTATTTCTATCCCCCCGCCCAGCTGGGGGTTCATCCAAGAAGGCTGAAATAAAAAGAGGAAGACGGCCTTGAAGACCAAAGTCATGCAAGTCTTTAAGAATTCCGTATTTCCAAGTCGTATCGTAAGCACTTTCAAGGTCGAAAAAGACAGATACTACATGCTGTCTATTAATAAAGGCTTCTCTGACAAAGGTGTCAAAGCGGACAAGATGATCTATGGTGCCACGTTGGCGTCGAAATTCACTCTGTACATCAACGATGAATGAATGAATGAATGTTGTTTTATGGCGCATCGACAGCTTTGGTCATTTAGCGCGCACATCTGTGTTAAAAGATAGTAAAAGTGGGATTTTAAACTGAAAAAGGTTTGAATACATTTATAATAGTAAAAGAGTTGAATTAAGAAGAATTATGTGTGATCTTAATAAGTATAAAGGACATTATTGAGTGACAGGGCAATCCCTATCAACTTAAAAGGTTTAAATGACAGAGTTAAGAATGTGATAAAAACGTTTGAACTAAATGTTGGATTAATAGTGAGAAGTTTTTAATTGAAAAAGAAATTTGTGTCATTTATAATGTGCATAAAATATGATACTGAGTGGCTGGGTATTCCCTGCCTACTCAAAAGTTTTAGATTAAAGGGTAAGACTGAGAAAATTTCTTTTCCTTGGAAATGAGTGTTAAAATTAGTAAAGATTGGAGCCTCCAATGGGATCAGTATACTCCCAGTAAAGAGGTCCGTCTCCAATGAGATAAGATGCCCCCAAGAGGGCTAATCCTCCCATTAAGGAGATGCAAACTAAATATTAAAGGAATAAAGAATGTTGTAAAAAGATGGGTAAGAAACGCAATAGTAAATATCACAGTTTATTGTAAATGCCAATCTCCTTTATGAAAGCGATAATAGATTCAACGCTGACAGAATCAAAAAGATTCTTTAAACTATCGACGTTGAAATATTTTGAACGAACTGGCTGAAAGTCAATGCAATCTAGTAGGATATGTTTTATAGAAAAGGATGCATTGCATGGAATACATTCAGGGGCATCGTCTCTGGTCAAGAGCCAGGAATGTGTGATGCGTGAATGGCCAATTCGAAGTCGTGCAATTATCACTTCTTCTCGACGAACAGACCTGTAAACGGGGTACCATTCACCAAGGGACGGTTTAACTGAATGCAGTTTATTGAAAACATCAGCATCCCACTGGGATTGCCAAGAAGATTGGATATGTGTTAAAACGGAGGATTTAAAATCAGTGTGTGGAACTTTAAAATCTGAAATGGGAAGGTTAAGTGCAGATTTGGCAGACCTATCGGCATTTTCATTGCCTTTGATGCCTACATGACTTGGAAGCCAGCAGAACACCAATCTATTCATAGAAGAAATTTGTGAGATCCTTTCGAGTAAACTACAGATTAAGGGATTCTCAAGGCATTGATGTGAAAGGGCTTGTAATGTTGACAAAGAGTCCGAAAAGATAATGAAACGGTTGGAATTAGAACGTTCAGCTAGATTAAGGGCAAGATCAATTGCTTTAATTTCAGCAGAGAAGATAGAGGAGTTGTTTGGAAGGCGACACTTTAGGCTCCTTTTTCCATAAACAGCGGCAGCTGCTACAGAATTTCCTTCTTTGGATCCATCTGTATAGATTGGTTTGAAGGAAAAATAATGCTCCTTTATCTCGTTGTATCTAGCATGAAACACAGTTCTATCCGTGACAGACTTTTTGTCAGATGCAAGGTCAAATCTGAATTCTGCACTATTTAGTGTCCATGGAGGGATTTCAGAGATTTTATAGTCGGCAATAGACTCAGTGTCTATGCCAAGGTTATCTACAATGGGCTCCATGCGGATACCAAATGGAGGAATATCATTTGGTTTCCTTTCAAAAAGATGTTTATATTGAGGTTTAAAAACAATGTTATGAGTTGGATTAAAACGATTGGACTTCAGTTTTAAAAGATATTGAAGCGAGAGTTTTTCCCTCCTGTAAGAAAGAGAAGGTTCATTAGCCTCAACATAGAGACTATTGACGGGAGAAGTTCTGAAAGCTCCAAGTACAAGACGCAGACCTTCGTGGTGTATAGAATCGAGAATTTTCAGGTAAGATTTACGGGCAGATCCGTATACAATAGATCCATAGTCTAATTTGGAGCGAACTAAAGACCGATAAAGCCGCAAGAGGACTTTACGGTCTGCTCCCCATTCAGAATGGGCCACAACCTTAAGAAGATTAAGAGCCTTCTTGCACTTCTTTTTAAGTGCAGTGATGTGAGGAAGGAAGGAAAGCTTTCTGTCAAAGATGACTCCAAGAAATTTAAACTCAGAAACGACTTCAATTTTAGTTTTGTCCAAATACAGTTCAGGGTCTGGATGAACACCTCGTAGATTACAGAGGTGCATGCACTTAGTTTTGGACTTTGAGAATTTGAAGCCATTTTCATCAGACCACGTTTGGAGCTTGTTGAGACACTGTTGAAGTTGTCTCTCAATAATATTCATATTTCGAGATCTGAAGCATATAACGAAGTCATCAACATAAAGGGAACAGTCTACACCAGGACAGATAGCTTTAACTATACTGTTTATTTTCACACTGAAAAGTGTAACAGAGAGAATACATCCTTGGGGTACACCCATCTCCTGTTCACGGGCTCCCGAGACAGTATTACCAACTCGGACGCGGAAAAGACGTTCATCCAAGAAGGCTGAAATAAAAAGAGGAAGACGGCCTCGAAGACCAAAGTCATGCAAGTCTTTAAGAATTCCATATTTCCAAGTCGTATCGTAAGCACTTTCAAGGTCGAAAAAGACAGATACTACATGCTGTCTATTAATAAAGGCTTCTCTGACAAAGGTTTCAAAGCGGACAAGATGATCTATGGTGCCACGTTGGCGTCGAAATCCACTCTGTACATCAACGATGAGGTTGTTTTTCTCTAAAAACCAAACAAGCCTGTCATTGACCATACGTTCTAAGGTCTTGCAGAGACAACTTGTAAGAGCTATTGGCCGATAGTTAGCCGGGTCACTAGTATCCTTGCCAGGTTTTGGGATAGGAATGACTAGTGCTTCCCGCCAGGATGAAGGAAAAACACCTGACTGCCAGATATCATTGAAAATATCAAGTAAAACTGAGAGAGAAGTAAAAGGTAAGTGTTTTAAAAACTGGTAATGAACTTTATCTGGGCCAGGAGAAGAATCGTGAGCTTTATTCAGAGCAGATTTTAATTCTTTAAAGGTGAAGAGTTTATTATAATGCTCTGAATTAGAAGAATTGAAATTAAGTTTTTTCTTTTCTTCTCTGGCTTTATTCCTCTGAAACTTTTCAGAATAGTTTGCAGAGGAAGACTTTTTGCAAAAGGTGTCGGCGAGAGCATCAGCTATATTTTGGGGTGATTCCAACGAAGTATTGTTAACTTTAAGGTGACTAAGAGGGCGCTGGCCTTTGCCATTGATCTTTCTGATCATGTCCCAGGTTTTTTTAGTAGTAGTTCTACTATTTAATTTAGAGACATATTGTCTCCAAGCCTTGCGCTTACTTTCTCTAATGGTTCGTCTAGCCTTTGCTCTGGAAATACGGAATAAGTTATGATTTTCTTTGGTAGGCCTGAGGTTAAACTTTCTAAGGGCTTGTTTTCTGTCTCTGACAGCCTGTTTACAATCATCATTGTACCAAGGCTTGTCAGGTCGTTTTGGATTTGTCGAGGTCTGAGGGACGGACTGTTTAGCTGCATCAATTAATAGGGAAGTAAAAAGTTTTGCAGGATCATTGCAATCTCCAAATTTGTCATGTGTAATGGTCTGTTCACAGAGGGTTTCAAATTTAATCCAATTGGCTTTGGAAAGCTTCCATTTCTGCGGTCGTACATTGCTGGATGGTTGTGTAGATGAAAAGATAATGGGGAAGTGATCACTTCCACACAAATCCTCAGTCACTTTCCAGGTGAAATTGGGAAGTAAGATTGGGCTGCATAAGGTTAAATCAATGGAAGAGTAAGATCCAGTTGCTGGATGCAAGTAGGTTTTGGACTTGTTATCATTCATGAAAGACAAAGAGTTGTTCGAAATGAAGCTCTCCAACTGTAAACCTCTCTGGTTAGTGTCATCGCAACCCCACATAACATTGTGACCATTAAAGTCCCCAGCAAGAATATAGGGGGATGGCAATTGGGAAATGAGATCATTCAGATTGGTCTCATTGATAGGTGTGCTCGGGGGGAGATATAAAGAACACAGTGTAACAGCACTGTGTAAAGATAACCTGATGGCAACAGCTTGCAAGTTTGTATTAAGAGAGATAACTTTATGAGGAATGTTGTTGTTAACAATAATAGAAACACCACCTCTGGCTTTTTCGCCTTCGGTAAAGATTTTATTGTAAATGGAATGATATTTGATAGAGATATCATCCTCCCGTTTAAGGAAGGTTTCTTGCAGACAAACAGCAACTGGTTTGTGATCATTGATTAAAAGGGAAAGTTCATCAAAGTTTGACTTCAGACCTCGACAATTCCATTGGATAATGGTATCCATTGTGCATGAAGAAAGTATAAAAGCTAACGTAAAAAAAGAGGCCGTAAACCAATGCATTTTAAAATAGATTGATTAAGATTTCATTACACTTGTCTCGGGTATGGACGAGTGCCAAGTGTCAGTGTCCTTGTTCCAAGGATCCTTAGAAATCGACCAGATAGAGACTTCCGAATCTGAAGCCTCACCTTCCAGATTTTCACCATCTGCATCCATGTCCTCTAGCTCCGAAAATCTGTTGGAGGTAGGGACAGGATCATTTACTTTGACAGTGATTTCACAAGATCCTTGGGTATCTCTGGGTTGTGGTCTAGATTTGGAAGAAGACCTCTTAGGAGGTCGGGGTGTATGATTAGGTTTGTTGTCTTTAGATGACACGTTAGATTTGGTTGTAGACTGTGAAGATGGAGGTTGGGGTTTCTTTGGAGGCTGTTGTGAAGGGGGAGATGGCTTTGAAGTTTTCTGTGAAGAGATATTTTGCGAAGAGGTAGATGGCTTTGAAGTTTTTTGTGAAGAACTACTTTGAGAGTTTGTGGGTTTTGAGGATGCAGAAGAGGTTGTGTTTGTTTTAGATGCAGATGGAGAGTCAGGAATTAGTTTGGACAAGGTGGATGGAGGGAGAAGTTCTTTCAGCTCAGAAGCTACATCAGGAAATTTTTGAAGTAGAACTTTCGCAAGAATTTTACAAGTGCTGCAGTCGTCCTTTTCAGTTGACGAGCCAACAACACCTGCATAGCTAAGACTAGAAGAGGTTTTCTTGCGTTGTTCAAATATTTTCCTTGCTTCTGGAAAGCTAACATTATTGTTATATTTAATGGAAAGGATTTCTTTTTCTTCCCTCCATACAGGACACTCTCTTGAAAAAGTAGAGTGTTGAGACTTACAATTAATGCAAAGAGGAGGATTTGAACAAGTAGTACTTTCATGGTCAGGTCCTTGATGAGCACATTTAGAGCATGTTTCTTGATTTGGACATTTACTGATGTGATGGCCGTACCGCTGGCATTTAAAACATCGCAAGGGGTTTGGCACATACACATCTACTTTTACTACTTGGAAGCCTATCTTGATAGAGGTTGGAAGAACAGGTGAAGAAAATGTTAAAATGTATGTGTTTGTAAGTCTCTGTTCTCCATCTCTGCGTACAGAAATCCGCTGAACATCGGATACACCTTGTTGTTTTAGGTTGTCTTTAATTTCTTGTAAGGAGTTGCAGTATGTAAGCTCTTTGCATCTAATTACTCCTTTGCAAGAATTCAGTGAAGGATGTGGGAAAATTTTAACGTCCATGTCAAAGAATTTTGTGTTTTTTAAAAGATTCAGTGCTTGTTGATTAGTGAGACATTCAACTAGGAGGGTCTGGTCTTTCAGTTTTTTAACAGATTTTGGAGTTCCAAAGATGCTAGATATTTGTTTTTCTATTATAAAAGGAGAAAGTTTTGTGACAGGTTTTGTAGGATCTTGGGATTGGATAACAATAAAGCGTGGACAGTGAAAAGAAGAAGTAGAAATAGAAGGTTCCGTTTCAGATTCGCTATCTGAAAGAGGGCGCTTGCTTTCATTGAGCTTGGCCTTTTTTTGGGACGCCATGTTTGTGTTAAAAGTTTCACCACCGATGCTCCCCACCCGCCACGGAGCCCAACAAGGGGACATGGTCCGGGGAAAACCCATTCGCAGACCATGACAGGGATACATCAGTGGTATACTCGGTATGAAAGGGCTAGACTGGACAGATGCATTCTCGCAGAAAGTCCTACCAAGCTTAGACAATCATTGAAAGGTTACAAATGTCAGCCAAATACCAAAGAACTTTCACCCGATTGACCCATGAGCCACCGCCTTCTAGGGCTGAACAAGAAATATAACATCTGAAAAAGTTGTGATATGTGGATTAGATATGGAGAAGATGGTAAATTCAATTGAGAGAAGAATGTAAAAATAAGAATATTAGATGCCCTAGGGCAAGGCATGACCAGCCGATTGATCAGGACGGGCCTTCCTGACCTCTCGTTTAGTTCAGTTCAGGGCCAAAGTGGTGTGTTGCGAAAACAGAGCTATCAAAGGGCCGAGCTCTGAATCCTCTCAACCACCAGGATCCCGTCATCGAACGACACGAGTTGCAGCCCACGGCAAACGGGCAGGCACAGTGGGGGGGTCTTACCCCTACTGTAGTGCGACAGCTGAGCTATTTCTATCCCCCCGCCCAGCTGGGGGTAAGTGCATTGAACATGAAAGCAAGGAAAACATTTGAACCAAAACGAGGATGTGTTCTGATAATGAAGTTTTTAGCTCACCTGAGGAGGAAGTGCTCATGGTGAGCTATTGTGATGACTCCTTTTCCGCCAACTGTCATGCGTCAACATCTTTCAAATGTCTCCTAAACCACTGAGCTAAATTTGATTTCATATAAATTACAGGTGTTTCAAGGGGAAAAGAAGTGTTAAAAAAATTGTCACATGACTTACATGGCGGCCACGCCCATATATTGTAAAAATCACTAAGAGTATTGTTCAGATTTGATATCTTTTAAAGTTTGTTTCAGAAATTTTGATTTGTCAAAAAAACATGGTCTCCACAGGGTGTGGAACTTGGCATATGTTGCATTATCACTAGATACATTTAGCAAACACTTTAAAGCAGTGGTAGAGGTCACAATTTCAACTTGATTTTTAAGAAATATTGCCAGAATGTTCCCATGATCTCTTTACCAAGTTAGAATAGGTTCATGTGGGGTCAAGAACTAGGTCACTGGGTCATTAATAGAACTTTTGTGTATTCTAGAGGCCATAGTGTTTGCCTATTCTTCATAACTTTTTCAGAATGTTTGTGTTAATGATCTCTTAGTCATGTTTGAAAATGGGTCATTACTACTAGGTATTGGAGAAACCTTGTCTGCGAGCTGGTGGCCAAATTTATAATCTTTATCTTGATGAAACTTTGTCACTATGTGTGTCTCCATCTGTCTCTTAATTTCGAAGATGTGTTATGTTTGGTCAGAAACTAGGTCACTAGGTCAAATCTACTAAAAATCTGTGTACACTCTAAAGGCTACATTTTCAGTCTGATACACATGAAACTTGGAAAGGATATTTGTCTTGATGCTATCTTGGACATGTTTGAAAATTGGTCATGTCTGGTCAAAACGTAGGTCACTAGCTCAAATCTAAGAAAAATCTTGTGTACACTATAGAGGCCACATTTTCAGTCAGATACTCATAAAACTTGGTAAGGATGTTTGTCTTGATGATATCTTGGACGAGTTCGAAAACAGGTCATGTTGGGTCAAAAACTAGGTCACTAGATCAAATCTTACAAAAACCTCGTGTACACTCTGGAGGCCATATTTACACTCTGATACTCGTGAAACTTGGTCAGAATGTTTGTTTTGATGCCATCTTGGACAAGCTGGAAAATGGGTCATAATGGGTCAAAAACAAGGTCACTAGGTCAAATCTTACAAAAACCTTGTGTACCCTCTAGAGGCCACATTTTCGGTCCAATACTTTTGAAAGTTGGTCAGATTATTTGTCTTGATAGTAGCTTTGATGAGTTTGAAAGTGAGTCACATTGGGTCAAAAACTAGGTCACTAGGTCAAATCTTTGAAAAGCCTTATTTACGCTCTAGACACTGCATTTTCAGTCCAATAATCTTGAAACTTGGTCAGAATGTTTGTCTAGATGATATCTTGGATGAGTTTGAAAATGCTCATATCAGGTCAAAAACTAGGTCAATAGGTAAAATCTTAGATAAACCATATGTACATTCTAGAGGCTATATCTTAAGTATAATAGTAATGAAATTTTGTCAGAATGTTTGTCATTATATCCTGAAAGAGATTAGAATGGGTCATGTATGGTCAATAGGCTAAGGTGAGCAACTAGAGGGCCATCATGGCCCTCTTGTTCTACATTTTTAGACAAGGACAACTTTGTTAAAGTTTTGGGTGCACACAACTTTCAAGAATGTATATTTCTTTAAACCCTCAGGATGGCATGTGTATACTATTAATTAAGCGCTTAAATAGTTGAGCTCTTGTTAGCTGGTGAGGTTGAATGTGCACCATACCATACTGCCTGCAAGCCAAGGTCAAATCATTTAAGATGAGGTACTTGCTGCCTTGCCAAACAGTAAGCCATGTAATATGAACAAGAACATGTAAGATCACATTGGGGTCATCATACCTGTGTGTTGCATAATTTTCTAAATTAAATTTGAGTTGTGTTTTGTTCTACCATATTTAGGGCAGGTAGCCCTTTGGTATGGATTTCGGCCACAAGCATCACTATCGGTCATAGCCATGTTACACAAGTTTCTAGTTTCAATATGACTTGCATTTTATCTCATCAGGGGCAGTTGCTTTAAATCAACCCCCCCCTCCAGCCAATGACTCAGATTCAAAATAATTTCACACAAATGTTAATCTTACTACCCAACTTAGCAAATGATGTTTATCTGACAGTAACAAAATGAAAATTTAATTTTAATGTCATATGTAATGATGAACAATCGTCAAAAAGAATTCAAGTACAACCACCTTATGGGTTCCTGAACTTACATAGAAACTGTGTAGCTAGATCAAGTACATTTACACTTACAGATTACTATGAGCGACTTTCGACTGAAAATGTAACTAAGCCAGCCGCATTTATGTTGAAATTATATAATTTTACTAACTTTCATGTGTCGCATGACATAACTAAACTTGACATGATTCAAAACAAGACAATGATTTTACCGAAGAAACTTGATGACTTAGATGAGTTTCTATTAAACACTATTAGATCACTTAGACAATCAAAGACTCATTGAAGAATTGACTCCACCAAAACATTTTCAAATTTGGGGTTATTTGGTTGTTATTATTTATATTTTAATTGTTATCCTTATTTTCGGATGTTGTCTTTGAAATACAAGCATTTATTGCTTTTGAAATTGTTTGGTTTGAGTAGAAATGATAGGAGTAAAGCTAGAACAATGGAGCAAATAGCTAAAGTGCCTAACAATGAACATTGTTTTAAAAAGGAAGAATCCAGAAACCGTGATGATAATGTCAACTGTACTCGAGAGGGAGGCTCTCCTAGCCAAAGTGACTCCCATCGTCCCTCATTTGCTAGCCTTTTCTTGTTTAGGCCATAAGGCAGCAAATAAGGCCAGATTTTCTTGAAACTTGCTCAGTTTCTTTAAATCGGCAAAGGTTAGGCCCTGAATTCAAAGAAAATGCTGGAACCCTATTTTGAAAAAAAAAAAGGCAATTAGTGAGGGAAAAGTGACCGTTTAAAGTTGAAAATGTATTTTCTAGCTGACACGAAAAAGTTATAATTTTTGGTCAAATTTTTCGTGAAACTTAGTTTTTCAGTTCCACTGGCAGAAAGCCAGCAGAGCAAAATTAGTGAGGAAAAAGTGACCATTTATAGTTGAAAATTT
Organism: Hippopus hippopus; assembly: GCA_946811185.2. Taxonomy (NCBI): domain Eukaryota; kingdom Metazoa; phylum Mollusca; class Bivalvia; order Cardiida; family Cardiidae; genus Hippopus; species Hippopus hippopus. The sequence continues at coordinate 21,559,893 of OX328108.1, read as the reverse complement.
ATTTTTCTAGTTGACACGAAAAAGTTAGCATTTTTGGTCAAATTTTTCATGAAACTTGTAGTTTTTCAGCTCCACTGGCAGAAAGCCAGCAGAGCGTATGCGATGTATTTAAGAAATCATCTTATCAAAACACTCTTTGTAAGATTTCTGTGATTTTTGGCAAGAATGGCACTAGAACAGCTTGTATTTATTGACATATCTTGGCATTAGGAAAAAACAACATTTTTAAGAGGAGGGGGGGGCTATGCTTCTCTGGAACTATATTGCAGTATAGACTATCAGTTTAACCCTTTACCACACAATCCAGACAATCCTTAAAAAGAAAGCTTTTGAAAATATTGTGGGAAAAGGAGAAACCATTGGCAACCAGCATTTTCTCCTTTTCCCACAAGGTTCTCTACTCTTCTAAAAACAGAAATCAATGTTTCAGTCACATTTATTTTGTCATCGGCAAAACTTTTCAATTTGGACTGGTCTAACATTTAGTTGGTAAAGAGTTCATAACTGTCAATGTACATCACATGTATGGCACATTTACTTATAAGGTAGTGGAGTGATACAGGGCCATCATGGTCCACTAGTATTGTTGACTCTTAGGGAAGGTAACTGACCACATTTCATGAGCATTTTCTTCTCACACTTTTTTCTATCCTTTCAAGGAAAGACCAAATCATAGGAACCTCTTATAATGCCATCTGCTTCTGTCTTCCTATTTAAAGATTCTAAAATTTTGTCTTCACATTAAAAGTTACAATTACTGCATTAGTCTAAAACTGTTTAGTTGAATTATGAATGAATGGATGAATGAATGTTGTTTTATGGCGCATTGACAGCTACGGTCATTTAGCACTCATGTTTCTGTTAGAAGATAATAAATGAAGAATAGAACAAAATGATGACAGTACAAGGGTTTAATTAAGAAGGATTAGATGTGATCTTGATGTGCACGAAAGACAATATTGAGTTAATATTGAATGACAATATTGAATAGTTTGAAATGAAATATGTTTAGGGTTTTTTTTATGGTTTGGGGAAGACACCGAACGCTGGTCAAAAGGGGGAAAAAACACGGGACAAAGGCCATATTTGGGGCAAATTTACTTTCTTCCTATATATGGTAGTGTACATCATTATACATGTATGTGTTACACATTACACATTATGTACTATCAATAGAACACAGGAATTAATCTTTGCAATAACATTTAGACATATGAAACTGGGTTAAACTGTTTTGTGAATACTGAACTCTCAACAGGGTTCTCACTAGGTCCAGAATCCCAAGAGTCATTTACTCTTGGGCCCAAATTTTCAAGAGTCAAAATGGAATTTCAAAGAGTCAAAGAGAAATGCCCAAGGGTCAAAATTACTTGATTATCATGAAGAGATAAGGGTGAAATAAAGACAATTTTTCATTCCTGCTCTTTGTTTATGGAAACAAATTAGACAAGAAAATACTTCATCTTATGTACAAACTTGTTGGAATGAAATGGATAGAAGAGTTTTAACTTGCAGCCCTAGAATGCAATTCATCTGTATGAGCTAACAGACAAAAACTACCTTTACACTGTTTACCAAACAACAAAATTTTAAACTCGATCAAGTTTTAGACATTTGCAGATGACAATGTGGCTGGAACGATTTGATTTGAATGAATGAATGTTGTTTTATGGCGCATCGACAGCTTTGGTCATTCAGCGCACACATCTGTGTTAAAAGATAGTAAAAGTGGGATTTTAAACTGAAAAAGTTTTGAATACATTTATAATAGTAAAAGAGTTGAATTAAGAAGAATTATGTGTGATCTTAATACGTATAAAGGACATTATTGAGTGACAGGGCAATCCCTATCAACTCAAAAGGTTTAAATGACAGAGTTAAGAATGTGATAAAAACGTTTGAACTAAATGTTGGATTGATAATGAGAAGTTTTTAAATGAAGAAGAAATATGTGTCATTTATAATGTGCATAAAATATGATATTGAGTGGCTGGGTATTCCCTGCCTACTCAAAAGTTTTAGATTAAAGGGTAAGACTGAGAAAATTTCTTTTCCTTGGAAATGAGTGTTAAAACTAGTAAAGATTGGAGCCTCCAATGGGATCAGTATACTCCCATTAAAAAGGTCCGTCTCCAATGAGATAAGATGCCCCCAAGGGGGCTAATCCTCCCATTAAGGAGATGCAAACTGAATATTAAAAGAATAAAGAATGTTGTAAAAAGATGGATAAGAAACGCAAGAGTAAATATCACAGTTTATTGTAAATGCCAATCTCCTTTATGAAAGCGATAATAGATTCAACGCTGACAGAATCAAAAAGATTATTTAAACTATCGACGTTGAAATATTTTGAACGAACCGGCTGAAAGTCAATGCAATCTAGCAGGATATGTTTTATAGAAAAGGATGCATTGCATGGAATACATTCAGGGGCATCGTCTCTGGTCAAGAGCCAGGAATGTGTGATGCGTGAATGGCCAATTCGAAGTCGTGCAATTATCACTTCTTCTCGACGAACGGACCTGTAAACGGGGTACCATTCGCCAAGGGACGGTTTAACTGAATGCAGTTTATTGAAAACATCAGCATCCCATTGGGATTGCCAAGAAGATTGGATATGTGTTAAAACGGAGGATTTAAAATCAGTGTGTGGAACTTTAAAATCTGAAATGGGAAGGTTAAGTGCAGATTTGGCAGACCTATCGGCATTTTCATTGCCTTTGATGCCTACATGACTTGGAAGCCAGCAGAACACCAATCTATTCATAGAAGAAATTTGTGAGATCCTTTCGAGTAAACTACAGATTAAAGGATTCTCAAGGCATTGATTTGAAAGGGCTTGTAATGTTGACAAAGAATCCGAAAAGATAATGAAACGGTTGCAATTAGAACGTTCAGCTAGATTAAGGGCAAGATCAATTGCTTTAATTTCAGCAGAGAAGATAGAGGAGTTGTTTGGAAGGCGACACTTTAGGCTCCTTTCTCCATAAACAGCGGCAGCTGCTACAGAATTTCCCTCTTTAGATCCATCTGTATAGATGGGTTTGAAGGAAAAATAATGTTCCTTTATCTCGTTGTATCTAGCATGAAACACAGTTCTATCCGTGACAGACTTTTTGTCAGATGCAAGGTCAAATCTGAATTCTGCACTCTTTAGTGTCCATGGAGGGATTTCAGAGATTTTATAGTCGGCAATAGACTCAGTGTCTATGCCAAGGTTATCTACAATGGGCTCCATGTGGATACCAAATGGAGGAATAACATTTGGTTTCCGTTCAAAAAGACATTTATATTGAGGTTTAAAAACAACATTATGAGTTGGATTAAAACGATTGGACTTCAGTTTTAAAAGATATTGAAGCGAGAGTTTTTCCCTCCTGTAAGAAAGAGAAGGTTCATTAGCCTCAACAAAGAGACTATTGACGGGAGAAGTTCTGAAAGCTCCAAGTACAAGACGAAGACCTTCGTGGTGTATAGAATCGAGAATTTTCAGGTAAGATTTACGGGCAGATCCGTATACAATAGTTCCATAGTCTAATTTGGAGCGAACTAAAGACCGATAAAGCCGCAAGAGGACTTTACGGTCTGCTCCCCATTCAGAATGGGCCACAACCTTAAGAAGATTAAGAGCCTTCTTGCACTTCTTTTTAAGTGCAGTGATGTGAGGAATGAAGGAAAGCTTTCTGTCAAAGATGACTCCAAGAAATTTGAACTCAGAAACGACTTTAATTTTAGTTTTGTCCAAATACAGTTCAGGCTCTGGATGAACACCTCGTAGATTACAGAGGTGCATGCACTTAGTTTTGGACTTTGAGAATTTGAAGCCATTTTCATCAGACCACGTTTGGAGCTTGTTGAGACACTGTTGAAGTTGTCTCTCAATAATATTCATATTTCGAGATCTGAAGCATATAACGAAGTCATCAACATAAAGGGAACAGTCTACACCAGGACAGATAGCTTTAACTATACTGTTTATTTTCACACTGAAAAGTGTAACAGAGAGAATACATCCTTGGGGTACACCCATCTCCTGTTCACGGGCTCCCGAGACAGTATTACCAACTCGGACGCGGAAAAGACGTTCATCCAAGAAGGCTGAAATAAAAAGAGGAAGACGGCCTCGAAGACCAAAGTCATGCAAGTCTTTAAGAATTCCGTATTTCCAAGGCGTATCGTAAGCACTTTCAAGGTCAAAAAAGACAGATACTACATGCTGTCTATTAATAAAGGCTTCTCTGACAAAGGTTTCAAAGCGGACAAGATGATCTATGGTGCCACGTTGGCGTCGAAATCCACTCTGTACATCAACGATGAGGTTGTTTTTCTCTAAAAACCAAACAAGCCTGTCATTGACCATACGTTCTAAGGTCTTGCAGAGACAACTTGTAAGAGCTATTGGCCGATAGTTAGCCGGGTCACTAGTATCCTTGCCAGGTTTTGGGATAGGAATGACTAGTGCTTCCCGCCAGGATGAAGGAAAATCACCTGACTGCCATATATCATTGAAAATATCAAGTAAAACTGAGAGAGAAGTAAAAGATAAGTGTTTTAAGAACTGGTAATGAACTTTATCTGGGCCAGGAGAAGAATCGTGAGCTTTATTCAGAGCAGATTTTAATTCTTTAAAGGTGAAGAGTTTATTATAATGCTCTGAATTAGAAGAATTGAAATTAAGTTTTTTCTTTTCTTCTCTGGCTTTATTCCTCTGAAACTTTTCAGAATATTTTGCAGAGGAAGATTTTTTGCAAAAGGTGTCGGCAAGAGCATCAGCTATATCTTGGGGAGATTCCAACGAAGTATTGTTAACTTCAAGGTGATTAAGAGGGGGCTGGCCTTTGCCATTGATCTTTCTGATCATGTCCCAGGTTTTTTTAGTAGTAGTTCTACTATTTAATTTAGAGACATATTGTCTCCAAGCCTTGCGCTTACTTTCTCTAATGGTTCGTCGAGCCTTTGCTCTGGAAATACGGAATAAGTTATGATTTTCTTTGGTAGGCCTGAGGTTAAACTTTCTAAGGGCTTGTTTTCTGTCTCTGACAGCAAGTTTACAATCATCATTACACCAAGCCTTGTCAGGACGTTTTGGATTTGTCGAGGTCTGAGGGACGGACTGTTTAGCTGCATCAATTAATAGGGAAGTAAAAAGCTTTGTGGGATCATCGCAATCTCCAAATTTGTCATGTGTAATGGTCTGTTCACAGAGGGTTTCAAATTTATTCCAATTGGCTTTGGAAAGCTTCCATTTCTGCGGTCGTACATTGCTGGATGGTTGTGTAGATGAAAAGATAATGGGGAAGTGATCACTTCCACACAAATCCTCAGTCACTTTCCAGGTGAAATTGGGAAGTAAGACTGGGCTGCATAAGGTTAAATCAATGGAAGAGTAAGATCCAGTTGCTGGATGCAAGTAGGTTTTGGACTTGTTATCATTCATGAAAGACAAAGAGTTGTTCGAAATGAAGCTCTCCAACTGTAAACCTCTCTGGTTGGTCTCATCGCAACCCCACATAACATTGTGACCATTAAAGTCACCAGCAAGAATATAGGGGGATGGCAATTGGGAAATGAGATCATTCAGATTGGTTTCATTGATAGGTGTGCTCGGGGGAAGATATAAAGAACACAGTGTAACAGCACTGTGTAAAGATAACCTGATGGCAACAGCTTGCAAGTTTGTATTAAGAGAGATAACTTTATGAGGAATGTTGTTGTTAACAATAATAGAAACACCACCTCTGGCTTTTTCGCCTTCGGTAAAAATCTTATTGTAAATGGAATGATATTTGATAGTGATATCATCCTCCCATTTAAGGAAGGTTTCTTGCAGACAAACAGCAACTGGTTTGTGATCATTGATTAAAAGGGAAAGTTCGTCAAAGTTTGACTTCAGACCTCGACAATTCCACTGCATTATGGTATCGATAGTGCATGAGGAAAGTATAAAAGCTAAAGTAAAAAAATACGCCGTAAACCAATGCATTTTAAAATAGGTTGGTTAAGATTTCATTACAGTTGTCTCGGGTTTGGACGAGTGCCATGTGTCAGCGTCCTTGTTCCAAGGATCTTTGGAAATGGACCAAATAGAGGCTTCTGAATCTGAAGCCTCACCTTCCAGATTTTCACCATCTGCATCCATGTCCTCTAGCTCCGAAAATCTGTTGGAGGTAGGGACAGGATCATTTACTTTGACAGTGATTTCACAAGATCCTTGGGTATCTCTGGGTTGTGGTCTAGATTTGGAAGAAGACCTCTTAGGAGGTCGGGGTGTATGATTAGGTTTGTTGTCTTTAGATGACACGTTAGATTTGGTTGTAGACTGTGAAGATGGAGGTTGGGGTTTCTTTGGAGGATGTTGTGAAGGGGGAGATGGCTTTGAAGTTTTCTGTGAAGAGATATTTTGCGAAGAGGTAGATGGCTTTGAAGTTTTTTGTGAAGAACTACTTTGAGAGTTTGTGGGTTTTGAGGATGCAGAAGAGGTTGTGTTTGTTTTAGATGCAGATGGAGAGTCAGGAATTAGTTTGGACAAGGTGGATGGAGGGAGAAGTTCTTTCAGCTCAGAAGCTACATCAGGAAATTTTTGAAGTAGAACTTTCGCAAGAATTTTACAAGTGCTGCAGTCGTCCTTTTCAGTTGACGAGCCAACAACACCTGCATAGCTAAGACTAGAAGAGGTTTTCTTGCGTTGTTCAAATATTTTCCTTGCTTCTGGAAAGCTAACATTATTGTTATATTTAATGGAAAGGATTTCTTTTTCTTCCCTCCATACAGGACACTCTCTTGAAAAAGTAGAGTGTTGAGACTTACAATTAATGCAAAGAGGAGGATTTGAACAAGTAGTACTTTCATGGTCAGGTCCTTGATGAGCACATTTAGAGCATGTTTCTTGATTTGGACATTTACTGATGTGATGGCCGTACCGCTGGCATTTAAAACATCGCAAGGGGTTTGGCACATACACATCTACTTTTACTACTTGGAAGCCTATCTTGATAGAGGTTGGAAGAACAGGTGAAGAAAATGTTAAAATGTATGTGTTTGTAAGTCTCTGTTCTCCATCTCTGCGTACAGAAATCCGCTGAACATCGGATACACCTTGTTGTTTTAGGTTGTCTTTAATTTCTTGTAAGGAGTTGCAGTATGTAAGCTCTTTGCATCTAATTACTCCTTTGCAAGAATTCAGTGAAGGATGTGGGAAAATTTTAACGTCCATGTCAAAGAATTTTGTGTTTTTTAAAAGATTCAGTGCTTGTTGATTAGTGAGACATTCAACTAGGAGGGTCTGGTCTTTCAGTTTTTTAACAGATTTTGGAGTTCCAAAGATGCTAGATATTTGTTTTTCTATTATAAAAGGAGAAAGTTTTGTGACAGGTTTTGTAGGATCTTGGGATTGGATAACAATAAAGCGTGGACAGTGAAAAGAAGAAGTAGAAATAGAAGGTTCCGTTTCAGATTCGCTATCTGAAAGAGGGCGCTTGCTTTCATTGAGCTTGGCCTTTTTTTGGGACGCCATGTTTGTGTTAAAAGTTTCACCACCGATGCTCCCCACCCGCCACGGAGCCCAACAAGGGGACATGGTCCGGGGAAAACCCATTCGCAGACCATGACAGGGATACATCAGTGGTATACTCGGTATGAAAGGGCTAGACTGGACAGATGCATTCTCGCAGAAAGTCCTACCAAGCTTAGACAATCATTGAAAGGTTACAAATGTCAGCCAAATACCAAAGAACTTTCACCCGATTGACCCATGAGCCACCGCCTTCTAGGGCTGAACAAGAAATATAACATCTGAAAAAGTTGTGATATGTGGATTAGATATGGAGAAGATGGTAAATTCAATTGAGAGAAGAATGTAAAAATAAGAATATTAGATGCCCTAGGGCAAGGCATGACCAGCCGATTGATCAGGACGGGCCTTCCTGACCTCTCGTTTAGTTCAGTTCAGGGCCAAAGTGGTGTGTTGCGAAAACAGAGCTATCAAAGGGCCGAGCTCTGAATCCTCTCAACCACCAGGATCCCGTCATCGAACGACACGAGTTGCAGCCCACGGCAAACGGGCAGGCACAGTGGGGGGGTCTTACCCCTACTGTAGTGCGACAGCTGAGCTATTTCTATCCCCCCGCCCAGCTGGGGGTAAGTGCATTGAACATGAAAGCAAGGAAAACATTTGAACCAAAACGAGGATGTGTTCTGATAATGAAGTTTTTAGCTCAGCTGAGCTATTTCTATCCCCCCGCCCAGCTGGGGGTACGATTTGATTTCTTTCATAGCCTAGAACATTGTGGAAAAGGGATAAAATAAAGATCAAATCCATTAAAGTGTTATTTCTTTAAATTTTAAGTCTTCTTTTTTGGTCCTATTATGTCTTCTTTCACACTTGTTCTAGTGCTAATACTGAAAGACAAGAAGACCTAACCTCCATCCCCCCCCCCACCATCTAGATAATCTATAAAGGTTGTGTATTTTCATTTCAAAAACAACCAAAGTTTTTCCTAATTTAGACTCAATCTAGGTCTAGTTTGTTTCTTGAGAAATACAATTTTGTCAAAGATCTTCATCAAAAGTTAAACTAGATCCAGTAAGAAATCTGTGATTGACGATCCTCGTCAGTTAGCGCGTAAATAAAATCCCGAAACTCAATCTAGAGGAAAAAAGCATCTGCTATTCATTTACATTTGTGATCGGTTCGTATACAAAGTCCGATACGTTTCACTGAAATTATGAACTGAAATAAAATGATTGTGTTTTTTCCCAGGTTAGTTTGTGACAAGTGTCAAAAGAAAATGATTATACAACCTAAATATCCCAACTTTATGTTTTCATAACGCATGAATGTGGAGAGAAGTAGGATTTTTTTTCCGTTTGCAAACTTTTTCTGCAAGTGATCTAAAAATAGAACAAGGAAAATCTGGATTTCCGGAAGTGTCATTTGCTACCCCCCCTTCAATGAAAATTTCGTACATTTTCCTTCGATTTTATAAATGTTTTAGTGATATGTAATCTTTTTTGCATCTCCTTCCATTTTTGAGTCGCCAAACGCTGAAAGCGTTGCAGCGACTCATTGTCGTCGTACGATCTTTCGTTCAATAATCCTGAGCCGATTTACCGCTGTGATATCTCAAATTATGAATGGCATCACTGTATGTTGAAAGGATCAATTATAACTGTGTTGTCAATTTTTCAATTATTGTTCACGTTTTGTAAATGTTTTCGTACAAAATAAATGTAAATATTATGAAAAATCTTGATTTTTCTGTGAGAACTACATTGCTGGTAATCTGTGCCGCGGTACATACAAAAAAATAGATCGTCAGTCATCATAAAGAGACCAGAAATGGTTTAAAAGATCATGATCTAATGACCAATTATTGCAAAATATTAAAAGGTTAAGAAAAAAAAAAAAACAATATAAACCACCTTTCGGTAGAAACGATTTCTGTCTTCATCGGCAATTCATCTGCGGAGGTAAAAATCACCCGCGTAGTAATACAGACACGCTATACCCGCGTGTGAGTCGCCATTTTGCCATGAAACTCAATTTGAATCGCCTTCAAGGTAGGTTTTTATCATACATTATTTATTGATTTATGTGGTTAATAAAGTGTCTAATTATAGCGAAAACGAAGTGTTACTAAAATACGGTTATTGGTGCATTTCCGTTGTGTGTAATGAAAGTTGTTTGTGGGTGGTCTTCACTTGATAAGAATTGTTGGTAAGAGCATCAATTAGCAAGGGCACGTGCACCGATACCCGTCCACCACCTTGGATTCGCCCTCGAGATGTACAAATAGAAACTACATCAAATCAAATGCTGTAAGCTCTAACAGATGACATTTATCGATACATCCATGCTTCGATCACTGTTTATGCTTCGGACTTTGAAATATTGTGGTTTGTAGCACTGGAGTATGATTAATGAACAGTTCTTCAAATATTAATTACATTGTTACCCAGGAGTTTGAGATATTTTGACTGACGCAGGATTGTATCATTATGATCAGGGTTTTCAGTACTTGAAAATGTTTGTGTGATTTAAACATTTTTACTCAGGAGTTTCATGTGTTAACAGGAACATAACGTTCTACATTGTTGTTCAACATGGTACTTTAAACAGTGTGACATGGGAATTTGACTGTTGTTTGAAATTATAAATTATGATTTTATATGTCAGGAGCAATTAAATGGTTGCCTTTGAGTTTGTTTGATAATGTACCCGTCTTAATGGTTTGAATAATTATTGCTGACTTGACTTCATTCATTATTCAGTATACAGTATTTCACTTCATCAGACCCCTCCCTTATATTAGCACTCCCAGGAATATTTGCCCATAGAGGCCTTAAAGTCAACTTCAATTCAGTCAATTGTTCATTATTCCAACCCTCTCAAAATTGAGGAAATTCAAGGCAATCACTGCCATATTTTTAATTAATTCTGTATTAAAAATGATTGAAACTTTTGCTTATTGTATGGCATGATAAATATTAACAAAGCTTTGATGGCTGTTCTTGTACTTGTATACCATCTATAATACACACGACAATACAAAAATTAGAATAATTTTTTTTTTTTTTTTTCTGCTGTTCTGGTTACCTCACTGTTTAGTGTTTACCTACCTTTTGTCTACGGGGGAACTTTATAAGTGTTAAACTAGTTGAAAACATCAGTATTGGTATGTTTTACCCTATTTTCTGTCTTTGAATTGGCTCTTTATTTTCATATTTGGTTTCATATGTAGAAAAATTTAGTACGAAATATATGGGTGTAGTGTCTGCCTTTTGCATCATATCTAGGACTGGCCATTGATTCTGCCTTGCCTGTTTTCTTAAATCATCAATATAGCTTAAAACAATTAATAATGGTGCCGACAACAGATTATGACAGCATTTTAGATCACATCTACACTAATCTTCCAGCAGATCTAATTTTTCAATGTGGTACATTAGAATGAATGAATGTTGCTTTCTGGCGCATCGACAGCTTTGGTCATTTAGCGCACATATCTGTGTTAAAAGATGAATAAAGTGGAATTTTTAAACAGAAAAAGGTTTGAATACATTGATAATAGTAAATGGGTTGAATTAAGAAGGATTATGTATAATATGCATTAGGGACATTATTGAGTGACAGGGCAATCCCTATCTACTCAAAAGTTTTAATGTTCATAATATATGATATTGAGTGGCTGGGCATCCCTGCCTACTCCTAAATTTTCGATTAAAAAGGTAATACTGTGAATATTATTTTTCCTTGGAAATGAGTGTTATAACTGGTTAAGTGTGAAGCCTCCAATGGGATCAGTATACTCCCATTAAAGAGGTCCTGTCTCCAATGAGATAAGATGCCCTCAAGGGGGCTAATCCTCCCATTAAGGAGATGTAAACTGAATATAAAAGCAGTGGTAGAAACTCAAAAGTTTTAGATCAAAAAAGGTAAGACTATGAATCAGCTGACAAGATATCTAATATAAAGGCATATAAAGATTGTAAAGAGATGGGTAAGAAACTCAAGAGTAAATATCACAGTTTATTGTAAATGCCAATCTCTTTTATGAAAGCGATAATAGATTCAACGCTGACAGAATCAAAAAGATTCTTTAAACTATCGACGTTGAAATATTTTGAACGAACTGGTTGAAAGTCAATGCAATCTAGTAGGATATGTTTTATAGAAAAAGATGCATTGCATGGAATACATTCAGGGGCATCGTCTCTGGTCAAGAGCCAGGAATGTGTGATGCGTGAATGGCCATTTCGAAGTCGTGCAATTATCACTTCTTCTCGACGAACAGACCTGTAAACGGGGTACCATTCACCAAGGGACGGTTTAACTGAATGTAGTTTATTGAAAACATCAGCATCCCACTGGAATTGCCAAGAAGATTGGATATGTGTTAAAACGGAGGATTTAAAATCAGTGTGTGGAACTTTAAAATCTGAAATGGGAAGGTTAAGTGCAGATTTGGCAGACCTATCGGCATTTTCATTGCCTTTGATGCCTACATGACTTGGAAGCCAGCAGAACACCAATCTATTCACAGAAGAAATCTGTGAGATCTTTTCGAGTAAACTACAGATTAAGGGATTCTCAAGGCATTGATTTGAAAGGGCTTGTAATGTTGACAAAGAGTCCGAAAAGATAATGAAACGGTTGCAATTAGAACGTTCAGCTAGATTAAGGGCAAGATCAATTGCTTTAATTTCAGCAGAGAAGATAGAGGAGTTGTTTGGAAGGCGACACTTTAGGCTCCTTTGTCCATAAACAGCGGCAGCTGCTACAGAATTTCCTTCTTTAGATCCATCTGTATAGATGGGTTTGAAGGAAAAATAATGCTCCTTTATCTCGTTGTATCTAGCATGAAACACAGTTCTATCCGTGACAGACTTTTTGTCAGATGCAAGGTCAAATCTGAATTCTGCACTCTTTAGTGTCCATGGAGGAATTTCAGAGATTTTATAGTCGGCAATAGACTCAGTGTCTATGCCAAGGTTATCTACAATGGGCTCCATGCGGATACCAAATGGAGGAATAACATTTGGTTTCCTTTCAAAAAGACTTTTATATTGAGGTTTAAAAACAACATTATGAGTTGGATTAAAACGATTGGACTTCAGTTTTAAAAGATATTGAAGCGAGAGTTTTTCCCTCCTGTAAGAAAGAGAAGGTTCATTAGCCTCAACATAGAGACTATTGACTGGAGAAGTTCTGAAAGCTCCAAGTACAAGACGCAGACCTTCGTGGTGTATAGAATCGAGAATTTTCAGGTAAGACTTACGGGCAGATCCGTATACAATAGATCCATAGTCTAATTTGGAGCGAACTAAAGACCGATAAAGCCGCAAGAGGACTTTACGGTCTGCTCCCCATTCAGAATGGGCCACAACCTTAAGAAGATTAAGAGCCTTCTTGCACTTCTTTTTAAGTGCAGTGATGTGAGGAAGGAAGGAAAGCTTTCTGTCAAAGATGACTCCAAGAAATTTAAACTCAGAAACGACTTCAATTTTAGTTTTGTCCAAATACAGTTCAGGGTCTGGATGAACACCTCGTAGATTACAGAGGTGTATGCACTTAGTTTTGGACTTTGAAAATTTGAAGCCATTTTCATCAGACCACGTTTGGAGCTTGTTGAGACACTGTTGAAGTTGTCTCTCAATAATATTCATATTTCGAGATCTGAAGCATATAACGAAGTCATCAACATAAAGGGAACAGTCTACACCAGGACAGATAGCTTTAACTATACTGTTTATTTTCACACTGAAAAGTGTAACAGAGAGAATACATCCTTGGGGTACACCCATCTCCTGTTCACGGGCTCCCGAGACAGTATTACCAACTCGGACGCGGAAAAGACGTTCATCCAAGAAGGCTGAAATTAAAAGAGGAAGACGGCCTCGAAGACCAAAGTCATGCAAGTCTTTAAGAATTCCGTATTTCCAAGTCGTATCGTAAGCACTTTCAAGGTCGAAAAAGACAGATACTACATGCTGTCTATTAATAAAGGCTTCTCTGACAAAGGTTTCAAAGCGGACAAGATGATCTATGGTGCCACGTTGGCGTCGAAATTCACTCTGTACATCAACGATGAGGTTGTTTTTCTCTAAAAACCAAACAAGCCTGTCGTTGACCATACGTTCTAAGGTCTTGCAGAGACAACTTGTAAGAGCTATTGGCCGATAGTTAGCTGGGTCACTAGTATCCTTGCCAGGTTTTGGGATAGGAATGACTAATGCTTCCCGCCAGGATGAAGGAAAAACACCTGACTGCCAGATATCATTGAAAATATCAAGTAAAACTGAGAGAGAAGTAAAAGGTAAGTGTTTTAAAAACTGGTAATGAACTTTATCTGGGCCAGGAGAAGAATCGTGAGCTTTATTCAGAGCAGATTTTAATTCTTTAAAGGTGAAGAGTTTATTATAATGCTCTGAATTAGAAGAATTGAAATTAAGTTTTTTCTTTTCTTCTCTGGCTTTATTCCTCTGAAACTTTTCAGAATAGTTTGCAGAGGAAGACTTTTTGCAAAAAGTGTCGGCGAGAGCATCAGCTATATCTTAGTAGTTCTACTATTTAATTTAGAGACATATTGTCTCCAAGCCTTGCGCTTACTTTCTCTAATGGTTCGTCGAGCCTTTGCTCTGGAAATACGGAATAGGTTATGATTTTCTTTGGTAGGCCTGAGGTTAAACTTTCTAAGGGCTTGTTTTCTGTCTCTGACAGCCTGTTTACAATCATCATTGTACCAAGGCTTGTCAGGACGTTTTGGATTTGTCGAGGTCTGAGGGACGGACTGTTTATCTGCATCAATTAATAGGGAAGTAAAAAGTTTTGCGGGATCATCGCAATCTCCAAATTTGTCATGTGTAATGGTCTGTTCACAGAGGGTTTCAAATTTATTCCAATTGGCTTTGGAAAGCTTCCATTTCTGTGGTCTTACGCTGCTGGATGGTTGCGTAGATGAAAAGATAATGGGGAAGTAATCACTTCCACACAAATCCTTAGTCACTTTCCAGGTGAAATTGGGAAGTAAGACTGGGCTGCATAAGGTTAAATCAATAGAAGAGTAGGATCCAGTTGCTGGATGCAAGTAGGTTTTGGACTTGTTATCATTCATGAAAGACAAAGAGTTGTTGGAAATGAAGCTCTCCAACTGTAAACCTCTCTGGTTAGTGTCATCGCAACCCCACATAACATTGTGACCATTAAAGTTCCCAGCAAGAATATAGGGGGACGGCAATTGGGAAATGAGATCATTCAGATTGGTCTCATTGATAGGTGTGCTTGGGGGGAGATATAAAGAACACAGTGTAACAGCACTGTGTAAAGATAACCTGATGGCAACAGCTTGCAAGTTTGTATTAAGAGAGATAACTTTATGAGGAATGTTGTTGTTAACAATAATAGAAACACCACCTCTGGCTTTTTCGCCTTCGGTAAAAATCTTATTGTAAATGGAATGATATTTGATAGTGATATCCTCCTCCCGTTTAAGGAAGGTTTCTTGCAGACAAACAGCAACTGGTTTGTGATCATTGATTAAAAGGGAAAGTTCGTCAAAGTTTGACTTCAGACCTCGACAATTCCACTGGATTATGGTATCCATAGTGCATGAGGAAAGTATAAAAGCTAAAGTAAAAAAATAGGCCGTAAACCAATGCATTTTAAAATAGGTTGGTTAAGATTTCATTACAGTTGTCTCAGGTTTGGACGAGTGCCAAGTGTCAGCGTCCTTGTTCCAAGGATCTTTGGAAATGGACCAAATAGAGGCTTCTGAATCTGAAGCCTCACCTTCCAGATTTTCACCATCTGCATCCATGTCCTCTAGCTCCGAAAATCTGTTGGAGGTAGGGACAGAATCATTTACTTTGACAGTGATTTCACAAGATCCTTGGGTATCTCTGGGTTGTGGTCTAGATTTTGAAGAAGACCTTTTAGGAGATCGGGGTGCATGATTAGATTTGTTATCTTTAGATGAAACCTGAGATTTAGTCGTAGACTGTGAAGGTTGAGATTGGGGTTTCTTTGGAGGTTGTTGTGAAGGGGGAGACGGCTTTGAAGCTTTTTGTGAGGAGATGTTTTGCAAAGAGGTAGATGGCTTTGAAGTTGTTTTTGAAGAAATACTTTGAGAAGAGGTAGATGGTGTTTTTAGGGTAGTGGATGGAGTGGTGGGTTTGGATGTAGGTTGTGTCTGTTTAGGAGGCTTTGGAGGTTCGGAAGGTTGAATGTCAGGGACCAAGCTCTTCAACTCATTGGCCATTTCTGGAAAATTTTCAAGAAGTTTCTTTGCCAAGAGTTCACAAGTAGAGCAATGTTCCTTTCCAGATGTTGCAGATGACACTTTTGCATAGGATGTTGAACAATTCAACAATGTTTGGTCATTTCTGCGCTTCTCAACTATCTTCCGTGCTTCCACAAAAGTAGTATTTTCTTTATATTTTATAGATAGGATTTCTTTTTCATCCTTCCAGACTGAACAGTCTTTAGAAAAGACTGGATGATGGCACTTGCAATTAAAACAGAGCACAGGGTTATTGCAAGTATTAGATTCATGATCAGAGCCCTCAAAAGCACATTTTGGACACACAGGTGTGCTTTTGCAATTACTTTCGTGATGGCCATACCTCTGGCATTTATAACAGCGCAGAGGGTTAGGCACATACACGTCGACCTTCACAGATTGAAATCCTATTTTGATGGAAGCAGGAAGAATCGGTGTACAAAAGGTAAGGATATAGGTATTTCTACGCATACCATTTCTGAAAACAGAGATCCGTTTGACCTCAGACACAGCCTGAGATTTGAGGTTACTTTTAATCTCTTCCACCGAGTCACAGTAGGATAGCTCCTTACACCTGATGACTCCTTTGCTGGTGTTAAGAGTTTTATGTGGGTACACTTTTACGTCCAAATTGTAAAATCTTTTATGTCCCAGGAGATTTTTGGCCTGCTGTTGAGAATGACATTCAATAAGCAGAGTGTCATTTTTCAGTTTTTTGACAGATTTTGGTGTGCCCAAAATGGAAGAGACTGTCTTCTCTATAACAAACGGAGAAAGTTTTGAGATGGGTTTTGATGGGTCAACTGCCTCTATTACAATAAAACGAGCAAATGTTGTGTTTGTGTTGAATGATACTTCTGACTCTGAATCAGAGTCAGAAAGAACACGCTTGGCTTTCTTTTGGGTTGCCATGTTTGTTTAATAGGGTTCATCACCGATGTTCCCCATCCGCCCCGGAGCCCAACAAGGGGACATGATCTGGGGAAACCCAACTCAGATCATGACAAGGATACATCTGTGATATACTCAAAGTGAAAGGGCTAGACTGGACAAATGTAGGCCCGCAGAATGTCGCACCAAGCATAGACTGTCTTTGGGCATTTACAAGTGTCAACCAAACACCATTTTTTCACCGGATTAGCCCATGAGCCCCCGCCTTCTAGGGTTTTGACATACAGCAACTGATGACAGAGAAGAGAAATGACTTTTATTATGTATTTGTGTACGTACGTGTTTAGGAAAACAAAGTCAGAGAAACACCCTAGGGCTCGGCATGACCAGCCGATTGATACGGACGGGCCTTCCTGACCCCTCGTTTAGTTCAGTTCAAGGCCAAAGTGGTGTGTTGCAAAAACAGAGCTATCAAAGGGCCATACTCTGAATCCACTCAACCACCAGGATCCCGTCATCGAACGACACGAGTTGCAGCCCACGGCAAACAGGCAGGCACAGTGGGGGGGTCTTACCCCTGCTGTAGTGCGACAGCTGAGCTATTTCTATCCCCCCGCCCAGCTGGGGGTATGGTACATTAGAGGCTTACTTTTCTGATCACAAACCCATCTTCATCACACTTGTTCTGCTGATTAGCATTAAATCCCAAAGTGTTTCCTAAAAATCAATCTGTTAGCCATTATTTTGCATTGAAATAGTTTCCTAAATCATAAGATGAAAAACAGGTATTGCATTGAAATAGTTTCCTAAATCATAAGATGAGAGACAGATCGTTTAATCAGCAGTCTGACCTTTGTCTTTGCTGCTTGCCAATGTAGAAATATTGCTGGATCAGCAGAGGAAGAGTTGAAACTACTAGCCAAAAGAGCTAATTTACATGAAAGATTATTTTCTTCTCTTACTCCCACAATATAGTTTGGGGTGTATATAGAAGTCAACCTGTCGGTCCGTCGGTTGGTGGGTCTGTAGCTTTTTTTGTCTGCATGGTATCTTGAGAACTGTAGGATGGATTTAATTCTAATTTCATGCAAAGCCTTTCTAAGATGTGCATATTGTATTTTGGTCACGTTGAATGATTTTTCACTTAAAATAAAACAGCTCTTAAAAATAAACTTGTGGAAGACATGGCATGAAAAGAAGAAAATGCTGATACTTAGTATTTTCTCCTCTTCTCGCAATGTTTTCTACCCTTTCTAATATAAGGCCATCATGTTGGATGGAATTTAAACTGTCGCATGCAAATGCTTTCAGTTTGGACCAGTTGAAAATTTTGTCTCGGGTAAAGACTTAAGAAATTGAAGCCAATTTTACTCTTTACCAATTGACAGAATTTGAGACTGGTCTTAAATGAAAGCGATTGCTGACTTCAAATAAAATGTTATTTAAATGAAACATTTGTTCATCGTGGGGAAGAAAACATAGATAGAAAATTATTAGAATTTTTTTACTTTTTCATCATGTTTCCTAAAGTAAAGCTGTCTTTTTTAGAGTCCAGATTGTTTGGTAAAGGGTTTCAAGGACAAAAATTTAACGCAGCAATTAAATCCATTTTTAATTTACTCTTACCTTTTATGCTCTGAGTGAAGTACTTTTCTAATTGTTCGTTCATTATTCATTGATAGTACATGCATTTCTTGATCTCTATTACAGAATGAGCAATTTGCAAGAACTGGCCACAGCTCGCCATAATGGTCCATTAAAAAGACCTCTGAGAATACTCATTGTAGCAAAGGGGGAACCAAGGCAGTATGGAGATGTTGGGAAAAAGTTGATGAATTTGGCTGTTTGTGACAAGACAACTGCGATCAGAGCCATGGTTTTTGATAAAAACAAGTTTGGCACTCTGACTGAGGGTGTGGTTGTTGTTTTGCATAACGCTATCTACAAGAATGATGAGGTCATAATTAACAGCCAAACTAGAATTTTCCAAACAACGTTGCAGGACGTTCCAGACAATATCAAGCAAGAAGCCTTGCACACGATTAGGCCACCGGCGGCGCCTCTGACACCTATAAAGGACATCGCTTGTAGTCCTCCAAAAATCCGAATGACAGTGAGGGGTATAGTCACCAATGTGAGTATTGATTTTATTTCACCTTCACTGTAAACTCTTTACCAAACAATAACAGTTTTTTAAAACCTCTTGTGTGGATGCTTTTGAAAACTTAATCGGAAAAGAAGAAAATGCTTTTAACCATTATTTTCTTTCTTATCTCAATGTTTTTCTATGCAAGGAAAAACAAAATCTAAATTTCAATTAGCATTTGTCATCAATCAGTGTTTTCAAGTTAACCTTTTTGCTTCTATGAGCCAAAACTTTGGAAACCTGGAAAAGAAGAAAATGCTGGTGACCAAAATGTTGCCTTAACGTTCTAATAAAATCAAAGTGCTGAAGGCGCTGAAGGTCTGGGGTCTGAATGTTGTAAGGTTTGTTCATTGCCATCTACTGATAATAATTACATGAAATATGATTTCAGACTCTGGGCCCTGTAATATAAACTCGCAATGTAAACAACATGGCAGTTTATAGACTTAAATCGCTATCTGTTGATGTGTCTATATCCACTTGAGACAAAGTTAGGCCTAACAAATCTGAAATCTGAGCAATAATACATTCTGTCCCTGCTAAATTTTCAAAGTAATGGGCAGCTGGTACTTCTGGTTGAATATATATGTAATATAATCTTATAATAAAGCACACTCAGTGAATTTTACTCAGGGTTCCCACTGGGCTTCGCCATTTGCGACCAAAAAATGCCGATTGGCTATAATGACTGGCGCCGATATTTTTCATATCAGGATGCCAAACATTTTAAAACTGGCCCGCTTCACTGCAATGCATGACCGCCAATCCATCGATAAAAGTGAAATAAATCAGCTGGAATAAACAACGGCATCTAAGTAATCAAAATTACTTCACAAATCGATGTCATTTACACCTGTCTATCCGAATATACATACACTTTCGATAAGATAAACATCCGGCTAGAAAAAAATAGTAAATTTATTTTGGAAAACTGTCCGAAAGTGAAAGTATAGAAGACCAGTGGCCTATATCAATCGTGAATGTTACTAAATGTCCAAATGAATCATGATCGCAGGTAAAATACAGCGGGTTTCCAAAATGGCAACGGCCTCGCCGTCGGCGTTGACTAAAACCCGGACCGTAATGTTATCATCGTCCTCGGCATTTTCTATGTCGTTCTTCCTCCGTTAATCGCCCACCTTTTCAGAAAACTTGTTTGGTATTTTTAATATTTTAACTATTCTATACTGTTACAGATAAAAAAAAAAAAAAAAAGTCCCTACAGAAGCAATTTCTTTCTAAGGGAGAAATTTCTTCTTTTTTTTTTTAACAATCTTTTTTTACATATTGAGTTTGTTGTTTGGTTTGTACAATTTAAACTTCTATATGTTTCAAAAAGTCTTTCTTTAAAACTTTGTTACAAAAGTAGAAATTGCTCTCAATGACCTATTTCTGCTTTTGTCACAGTGGTTTTACAAACATTAGAGATAGATCTACTTAAACTTAATAGATGTTGTTTTTTCCATTGTTCACAAAAATAATTTTTTTACTATATTCATGTAAAAGACATAGATATGAGTTATGAAATCTGATGGAAACAAATGTTTTCTTGTTTGTTTTTTTTATTGACACAACCATGCGATGAAAATTTATAGACCAATTCTTGATTATGCCTGACCCCCGGTACTTTCATTTTAAAATTGGCACCAACTGGCTCTAATTATTTCAATTTGGCGCAAACTTTTCTCATTTGGCGAAAGTGATGGCGCAAGAAAAAAAGAAGCCAGAGGGAACCCTGTTATTACACCAACGATATGAAAGTATTGCCTCGAAATCACAAGAAAGGGTCTGGCAGAAATACTGCACTAATTTTTATGCCCTGGCCCCTTATATTTAAGATTGATATGGCATATAGGCCTGTCTGTCACAAAACTTAAATTTTGATAATAACTTGAAGTGTTTCAGGACAGCTTTTGTAACTTACCAGGTGCCAGCAATTTGATGAGCAATCTTTACAAGCTAAAATGTTTCCAAAGGTCTTCTCTTGCAGAGGCTTTGAATGTCATTACCATAAGGCAAGGGGTATAAGGAAAAAAGTGAGTAATTTAGGGACATCAATGCCCTGTTGTTATTTGGTTTCCTCCTTTTTAGCTCACCTAAGCACAAAGTGCTCAAGGTGAGCTATTGTGATCGGTCAATGTCCGTCGTCCGTCTGTCCGTCCGCGCCAACATTTCAGGTTCGTTCGGAAAGGACTGTCGTCCATTCCAGGTTTATGTGGTTTTTGGTTTTATGTGCTTAACCACATAAACTTTTACATTTGGACATTCTTATGTTGAAATGTGTATATTTAACCTATGGTTATTTTTTCAACATTATGACAGACGGTTGGTATCCGTCCGAAGTCCATGTGCGAAGTACGAGTTACATCCCTTATAGTAACAGCGACTAAGTACATTTCTCCCGCCTATGTGGTTCCCTGCGTGAAACATTTATTGTAATACTTTGTATTACATGCGTCGTTGACCGCCGAGAACCAGTCAATAGAGCTTGCGCATTGAAATCGGAAGTTTACTTACACGCGGCCATATTACAACAGAGAAGGAGACGTGATTTGCTGATAGTAGAACCACGTAAGTCTGTCGATTTGTCTTCTACATCTCTTATCTTCCAGTGCTTTGTTAGTGTGCATATTTATAGTGTTTTTCGATGGCATTATATTCTGTTATTTAGAATAACTGATTTGTAAACGTTTCCAGTTTGGTGGGAGGGGGCGGGGTTTACAAAGGTACCGCGGCCGCGGTAATAACTTTGAATAATAAAAAAAGCTCAATAGCAAAACTTTTCCGAGTTAAACTGTCTCATATATTACTTCTTCCGCACCTGTACCACACCGAGAATCAAACCAAGTTTCGCTAGGCAGAAATTCAGCATTCGTATTTTCCGCCACTTTGACCTAGTTTAGCGAAATGGAAGTTACCCCGATATCGCGGCAAGTACATGAGGCAGGGATGTAAAAATTTTTCTTTGTCTACTTGTCCTGTAGGACGAGTGAGTAGCAAAAGTTACTCGTCCTTATGACATTATCACTCGTCCAAACTTGCGGACTTGAATGACCATTTTTGTGCATATATGCCCTTTTCTCAAAGATGTGTGAACCTTACTGGTGTTTTCCATCTTTCAAAGAGACAAACAAAGTAATGATTTAATTCTGGCACATTGATAGACAAAGAAAGTGTCAGAAATCATTTCTGGGCAAGGGAAAGTAGACTTAACTCATTTCTCATGCCAAAATCACCATAAAAATAGTTTACAGTTAAATTTTTAACTTTTTTCAATACCATTCTTTTTTTTCCGTATATTCTAATTTACGAACGAGTTAAAAAAAGAATCTGCCATATTTCAAGCATTTGCAGACGACGCCACCTTCTTCACCCCCACCCCCTGTCTGCTATAGATCTATATTTTCATATAACAACATTTTTTTTCACTCATGAACGGAAATATAGCTTTCATTTATTGCTTTATTCAGAGATTTGTTTAAATTCACTATTAAAATTCTTTATTAAAGATAAGAAGATAGTTTGAAGTTCCCTTGATCGGACGATGCCACGCTGCTCATTGTAGTGTCATGGGTTTTCGCGCTCTTTTGGCGATCTATTTTTTCGTGACAATTAATTTATGGAGAAGTACTACTACATGATTTGACATCAATTAGTCAGTTTAAATAGCATGTAACTTAAAAATCTGCTACTTTACTTTAGGTAAGAGGAATAACACTTTTGTTACTCTGTCATGAATGACTCGCCACCTTCACTATCATGCACGTGTCCTTCGCATTTTATACTGATCGTGTTTAGGTCACATTTCTGCCGGATGCACGCAAGCTAAGTTATATGAAACTTCAGGCGACAATTTCATGCGTCATATTGACATTTAGCAGATATTTTTCATTGTCAAAGACAGGTCATTTCAAATTTCCAAGTGCCATAACTCGGACTCGGGGATAAAGTGCGAAGCGAGCCGAGTTGTCAAGTTTTGTCAAGACATCGTCGGACAAAATTTTTTTTCTCATTTTTCCGCCTAATTTTAATGTTTGTTATCCACTAATCTATGTTCATAGAATACTGTGGTTAATCATAGTCGCAAAACTAAGAATTCAAGTTTAGGCACCAAGTTCAGGAACCGATTACAATCGATTCGGGGATTTCTCGATCAATTTTACCTGAGTCGTAAGCCAAGACCAAATGACTTTCGACTATCGTCTGTCATCTGCCCACCACTAAAGGTATAGTAACGTTACTCTAACCAACGTCGTGAACAGAAAACCAATCAAGCACTCCACAGCTGATGTGCGTGCGTAAACATCCTGTATCGTGATCGAAGAGACGCTGTGAAATTTCAGTTTTACTTTCGTTTTGTGTTCGTCGTGAATTTACCTGCAATTTCAATTTTACGGGACAAATTTGAAATTCAATAGTTTTTAAAATGTACTCGTCCAACAGGACGAGCTTGGCATTTTTTCTACTCGCCCGAAGCCATATGTTACTCGTTAATACGAGCAGACGAGTGGAATTTTACATCCCTGCATGAGGCCCGGGCATGGGTTCAGAATTGTATAACAGTAACCATATAATGTGATAGAATCAGAAAACAATTTTTGCTTGACCTGATACATACTCATTTTAACACATTTGGAGGAGATGGTCTTGGAAAATTTTGTGGGAAAAGGTGAAATTTCTCGTAAAAAGCAACTTCACCTTTTCCCACATTATTTTCTACACTATTAGTATATCAAACTGAAAAGTTCAAATCAGCTTTGATATGTAGTCAAAATTAGGGAGAGGGAGGGTGTGAGTTGCAGATTTTCTTATTGGGTTGGGTCAAGGTTCTGTCCCTCAAAAGAATTTTCAGTTGTATTTTAAGCTGTGCTCATAACTTCTAGGTCCTAGACAAGATTCTTGCAGGACATTCAGATAAACCAAGCACTACAGTTGAGTTTTGGTGCACTCCATTCTAAATAAAGTGAAAAATAGTGTTGAAAAGAAACACCAACCAAGTTTTTACTCTCTTGATCTTGTAAAGTGTTTGTCAAGTTTTATCCAAACTTGGCAGAAGTGTACTGTTTTGCTTGCACAGTTGCTGAATCTTCTATTTTTTCATAGAAAAACTTCATCAAGTCATGTTGTATGGCAAGATTTTTTTTAAAAAGAGATATGTGCATATACAGTGAATTTGGTTCACTTGTTATTAGTTGACTTTCGGAATATCAAAACAACCGGCATAAATGATACCAGAACACCCACCTCAACCCTTATTGTGTACAAAACAATCCCGACCTATCTGGCATAAATCTCTGAACATATTGTGGGGAAAAGGAGAAATTACTTTATAATGAGCGATATCTCTATTCTCCACAATATTTACTGTAACACAAGGTAAAAAAAACTAAAATCTTGTTTAACCAAGTTTATTTTGTGGTTTGCAGATGCTTTCAATTTTTAGAGTGCCTACAATTTCTTGTTTGGTAATGAATTGACAAAAATATTCACGGAATGTAATGAAGAACACCACACAACATTAATTTTGAGTGGTATCTTGCCATACAATATCTCATATCAAACTTTCACCCTTATAACTGGACTAACTTTGTTCATACATTGTGGGCCAAGATAGGAAGTTTCTGAACGGCCATTTTGTTTTGAAAATGGAGCAACAAGTGCTTGACATTTTGTACATAGTGTACTTAACATTACTGTTGATTTTTTTAATTTTAATATTCGTACTTATGCTGGTTGTAAGCAGAATGTGGAACACTTTGTTCTTGTTTTGGACTAGAAATGCACAGTAGGATGTATAAAGTGTATTTTAGGTCCACATTTTTAATAAGGCTTGTAGCCTTGTGCTTAGAAAAAAATATGACTTGTAAGTTGCACACTTAAATAATAAATGGAGAACAGATCATTCAACTTTATGGGTTGGAGATCAACTCAGACCATGACCTGAATTGTGTATTAGGGTTTTGTAGTGAAAACATAGTGGAAGTACATGTATGTATTGAGTAAGGTAAGATAGACATTTCTGTCCTTATATGTGGCTGAAATAATGTTGAAAATGGTGTTAAATCCCACCCAATGAATCAATGAAATCATGTTTTGATTTCTTTTCTGCAGATTCTTTATTTTAAAGACAAAATGTTACTGTTCAACTCTGTCCAGACATAATGTGGCATTCAAATTGACAATCTGTAATCTGTCCTTTTGCTTTTGTCTTTAGGTATAGATTTTACTGTCTAGACATTATTTGCAAACTCTTGTCCAGACATAATGTGGTCTACAATACGGGGTCCTCGCTAGGAGAAAAAATCCAAGTCAATGACTCTTGAACTCCAAATCTCAAAAGTCAAAATTTTTAGTTTCATTCAACAATGCTTTTAACTTTTTTTCTTCTTCATTAAAAAGTTTATTTGACACTTAACCCTTCTCTGGTACAATAGTTTGTTGAAAAAATTATATACATGTATTAGTCATTAATAGTCCCCCCCCCCACAACACACACACTGGATCAGAGACAATGACGTACACTTTTTGTAGCAAAAAGAAAATCAAGGAACTTGGAGATAGTCTTTAATTTTATGCAGGAAATACTGTTAATATTTTCATTTAAAAAACTTAGTAAACATAAAATAAATGAATGATTTTCTTACAAATTAAGTTACCCTACCCACGGTATGAGAGTAAAAAAGAAATCTTGGGATAAATTTCTCTTTAGATTAACTTTTTACCACACAATCCCGAGTTTTAATGACCCTGAGGAAATAGCCTTTTGAAAATATTATGGGAAAAGGAGAAAATGCTGGTAACCAGCATTTTCCCTTTTTCCCACAGTGTTTTCTACCTGTCCCAAAAGAAATTTTTTATGTTTGGGTAACATTTATTTTGTCGTCTGCAATTGCTTTGAATTTGAACTAGTCTAAAATTTTGTCGTTTGATAAAGAGTTAAATCAATATCATAAAATCAAACAATCTGTGCTAATTTTGGTAATGTACATGACATATTTGATCCATTTTAAGGCAGTTTTGTATCAAATTCCCTCCAATATCGGCCTTTTCAAAATGCATGAAAACCCATGACATTTCAGTAACTAAGGTACGAGAAAAGAGTTTGCTTTTTCGATGTTAAAATGACATCAGTAGAACTGATTGATTAACCCTTTACCAGACAACAAAATTATAGCCTTGTCCAAATTGAAAGCATTTGCAGACGACAATTTCAGTGTGGCTCAAATGGTGCAATTTTTATTTGATAGGGCAGAAAACCTTGTGGGAAAAGGAGAAAATGCTGGTTACCAGAATTTTCTCCTTTTCCCACAATGTTTTCAAAACGCTTCTTCAGGGACGTCAAAAGGTGGCATTGTGCGGTAAAGGGTTAAATAATCTTATGGCATACTTTTTCCATCATTTTCCAGTAAGACTGTTAATCGCCCAGCCTGGATACTGTGTTTGCACTGACGTATCAAGTTAAAAAGGCATACAACATGCCAATAATAAGTGCCATCAACAACAATTTAGTCTTCACGCTTAAACAGCTTGATATATGTCTAGATAAACAGTATTTGTTGGGTTGCTTTGGTGACTATTTGATGTCATTAAATGACATTGACACTTTGATGCATAAGATCACAGAATTGGCGAATAACTTGAAATTTTTACCGGCCATTCGGTCTGACAGTCATGAAAGTTTTGCCTGAAGGAATCAAAATTTGTCAGACAGAAAACAAGAACAAAACATGGAAACACTGGTCCCTTGTTTAAAGCTGCTATTGCTACTTTATTTAGCAATCAGCGTGGGACTAGTTAAATAGAACTAGTGCACCGCAAGTGCACATAAATTCTTTTTTGTAAGGAACACACCATGTTCTGCTTTAAATGGGGCGGACAGTCGGTCCGACAGTACAGATAATTTAATCAGTCCTCCCATTATTTAACTGTCATATATCTAACGGTATTCGCCATGCCTGAAAGTGGGAGTCAAAATGACATTTGGCTCTATTTTTTCCATGTGTCAAATAAGGGTCTTTTTTAACAGAGTCCCGTGTCAATACATCCTTGTAAAATTGTGTGGTAGTCCACTAGTCTTTATGGGTCCTGCGTGGTTCAGTGGTGGAGCGTAGGACTTGTGACCTGGAGGCCCCAGGTTGGAGCCTCGCTGGCTCCACTGGGTTTTTCAAAGGAGTGACCATGGGCAAGACACTTCAGAGCCTAGCCTAGTAATGGTGAAACCGAGGAAAACATAAATAATTATGTGAGCTGTCGCCGTGACATGACTGAAATCATGTTGAAAGCGGCGTAAAACACCATTCAAACAAACAAACCACTTGTCCTTGGCTAAAGGTTTACTGTCCATACATTATGTGTCAACTCTTGTCCAGAAATAATGTGGTATAAAATGAAATTCATCTCTTGAGGTAGTCTTTAGGTACAGGTGTTACTGTCCAGACATTATGTGGAATCTGTGTGTTGTATGTAGGTACATGTTTTTCTGTCTAGACATTTTGTGTCATATATCTTGTTCAGACATAATGTAATATAATGTTAAATGAAATAGATATTTGTTTCGTGGTCTTTAGGTACACTACAGGTTTTGCTGTCCAGCCATTATGTGCCACTTGTGTTGTCTAGACATAATGTGATATGCAATGAAATACATTTTTTCAAATGTGATATTCAATGAAAAACATCTTTTCAGGGCTTGACACTTTATTGGAAGGTGTCTCACAGTCAAAAGTTACCAGAATTCAGAGAATTCAGAACCCTTAACTTAATTATACCCCTCACAAATCTGTTTTGGGTGGGGGGGGGGTATATAGAATAGGAGTCACCGTGTCGGTCGGTTGGTCATTTGGTCGGTCGGTCTGTAGCTTTTTTTTGTCAGCTCTATTTCTCAATAACTACTGGACAGATTTCAGTCAAACTTCATAGGAAGTTTCAATATGAAGTCAAGATGTGCATATTATAATTTGGTTACGGTTGAATGATTTTCAAAGGAGTTATGGCCCTTTCATGAATTTTTTTGTCTGCTCTATTTCTCAATATCTACTGGATGGATTTCAGTCAAAATTCATGGAAAGTTTTAGTATGAAGCAAATATGTGCATATTATAATTTGGTTGTGGTTGAATGATTTTCAAAGGAGTTGGCCCTTTCATTGATTTTTTTTTTTTTTTGTCTGCTCTATTTCACAATATCTACTGGATGGATTTCAGTCAAACTGCATAGAAATTTTTAGTATGAAGCAAAGATGTTCAAATTATAATTTGGTTATGGTTGAATGATTTTCAAAGGAGTTATGGCCCTTTCATGAATTATTTGTCTGCTCTATTTCTCATTAACTACATGTACTGGACTGATTTCAGTCAAACTTCATAGGAAGTTTCAGTATGAAGCCAAGATTTGCATATTTTAATTTCGTAATGGTTGAATGATTTCCAATGAGTTATGGCCCTTTCATATTTTTTTTCCCTCTATTTCTTAATAACTATCGGACTGATTTCAGTCAAATTTCATAGGAAGTTTTAATATGAAGCCAAGATGTGCATAGTATAATTTTGTTATGGTTTGATGATTTTTAATTAAAGGAGTTATGTTCCTTTCATGAATTTTCGTGTGCTCTATTTCTCAGTAACTACATGATGGATTTCAGTCAGACCTCATAGGAAGTTTTAATATTTATAAAGCAAACAAGTGCATGTTGAGTGATTTTCCAATGAGTTGTGGCTCATTGATTGATTTAATTGTTGACTCTATTGCTCAGTAATTATACCGTCATACTGGTAAAGTGATATCTTTTTAAAAGATTTAAGCACTTATCGATAGAATTCATCAAAAGAAATCTTGGTGAGCAGAAAAAATTATTTCTTGACAAGGAGGCAGTGGGGGTATTAATCACCTTTCGTGATAGCTCTAGTTATAAAATGCAGAACTTTAGGTGTCCATTCTAAAATATTGGTGTCCTCGGGATGGTGGGACACTGTTAGTGTCGACCCCAGCCTTTCTGTCCTTTGGCACAGGTTTTACTGACCAGGCATAATGACTAATACGCCAACCTCTTACCCATACATAATGTGGTATTTAATGTAATCCATCTATGTAAGGCAGTCTTAGGCAGTCTTTAGGCACAGGTTTACTGTCCATACATTATGTGCCAATTCTCTTCTCCATTCATAATGAATGAAATCCATCTTTTTGAGTTAGTCTTTAGGTATAGGTTTTTTTTAGTACAGGCATTATGTGCCAACTCTTGTCCATACATAATGAGATATTCAATGTAATCCATCTTTGTGATGTAGTCTTTCAGTATAGGTTTTCTGTCCAGACATTATGTGCCAACTCTCTTGTCCATGTATAATGTGGTATTCAATGTAATCCATCTATGTGAGGTAGTCTTTAGATACAGGTTTACCGTCCAGGCATTATGTGCCAATTCTCTTGTCCATACATGATGAGATATTGAAATGAAATCAATGTAATCCATCTTTGTGATGTAGTCTTTCAGTATAGGTTTTCTGTCCAGACATTATGTGCCAACTCTCTTGTCCATGTATAATGTGGCATTCAATGTAATCCATCTATGTGAGGTAGTCTTTAGACACAGGTTTACTATCTAGGCATTATGTGCCAATTCTCTTGTCCATACATGATGAGGTATTGAAATGAAATCAATGTAATCCATCTTTGTGATGAAGTCTTTCAGTATAGGTTTTCTGTGCAGACATTATGTGCCAACTCTCTTGTCCATATATAATGTGGTATTCAATGTAATCCATCTATGTGAGGTAGTCTTTAGACACAGGTTTACTATCCAGGCATTTTGTGCCAATTCTCTTGTCCATACATGATGAGGTATTGAAATGAAATCAATGTAATCCATCTTTGTGATGTAGTCTTTCAGTATACGTTTTCTGTCCAGACATTATGTGCCAACTCTCTTGTCCATATATAATGTGGTATTCAATGTAATCCATCTATGTGAGGTAGTCTTTAGACACAGGTTTACTATCCAGGCATTATGTGCCAATTCTCTTGTCTATACATGATGAGGTATTGAAATGAAATTCATCTTTGTGAGGTTGTCTTAGGCATAGGTTTTACCGTCCAGACATATTTTCCAAGTCTCTTGTCAATACATAATGTGGTATTCAATGCAATCTATCATTGTGTGGTGGTCTTTAGATACAGGTTTGATGTCCAGGCATTGTGTTAAAATCAAAATAATACCTACTTGTTTGGTAATCTTTAGATACAGTTTTACTGTCCAGACAGTACTTGCCTATTCTCTTGTGCAGACATAATGTGTTATTCAATGTAATACATCTTTCTTCGGTAGTCCTTAGGTACAGGTTTCACTGTCCAAACATAATCATTAAGGACCAATTCTCTTGTCCAGATATAATGCAGAATTCAATGTTATGCATCTTTGTGTTGTAGTCTAAAGGTACCCTACATGTTTTACTGTCTAGACATTTTGTGCCAGATCTCTTGTCCAGACATAATGCGTTAAATGTAAAACCTCTTTGTCTACTGGTCTTTAGCTACACTACAGGTTTTACTGTCTAGACATAATATGCCAATTTTATTGTCTAAACATAAAGTGATATTCAATGATAAACGGCTTTTTGTTGTTGTCTTTAGGTACAGGTCTTACTGTCCAGACATAAAGCACCAACCTCTTGTCCATACATGATGTGGTATTCAATGTAATCCATCTTTGTGTGGTAGTCTTTAGGCACAGGTTTGCTGTCCGGACATTTTGTGCCAGTTCTCATGTCTGTACATAATGTGGTATTCATTGTAATCCATCTTTGTGTGGTGGTATTTAAATACGGTTTTTTTTTTTTCAGTCCAGACATGGTGTGCCAATTCTCTAGTCCATACATAATGTGGTATTCAATGTAATTGACCTTTAACTCTTTACCAAACGACCAAATTTTAGACCAGCCCAAATTGAAAGCATTTGAAGATGACAAAATCATTGCGACTCAGTTTGTTTTGAGACAAGTAGAGAAGATTGTGGGAAAAGAAGAAAATGCTGGTTACCAGCATTTTCTCCTTTTCCCACAATGTTTTCTATAGGCTTCTTCCACAGGGTCGTTAAAAGTCGGGATTGTGTGGTCAAGGGTTAATATAAGCACAGTTTTACTGTCCAGACATTATGTGCCAATTCTCTTGTCCATACATGTTGTGGTATTCATTTTAATCCGTCTTAGTTTGATGGTACTATGGTATAGTTTTTTTATTTTTTCAGTCCAGGCATTATGTGCTAACTCTCTTGTCCATACATAATGTGGTATTTAGTGTAATCCATCTTTGTGAGATAGTTTTTGTGGCATTTGTCGAAGACAGTGCCACTATGAGTTCAATAATGAAAGTTCAATATTGAATTTTGAAGACCATGTATCGTATTTTGTGCAAAACCGAAGGAAATCAACCCAATTAAACCCAATTTTTCTCAGACAAATGAGTTTTTTGATAGCACTCAGATATATAATTGATAATGGCGTATTGAAATAAACTGCATTAGGCCATCGGTCGTGGAAATAGCTTCACCCCCCTCATAGCTTTCTATTGGCGCAGTGATACGCAAAATTTGTCTACTGACCACTTTGGTGCCGGGCTTGTTCGTTCCAAAACCAGTTTGTCCCTGGGCTTGTTCGTCCCATGATTGCACGCTACTCCATTTGATTGTGCATAAATATTTATGGGTCAAAAAAATTATTGCAGTGTTGGGAATTGGATCCTGATGGCCAAAGATATCTCAAAATCATAGTTTTCAGGTATAAACTAATTTAATTCGATATTAATTTGCTTATGAGGTTGATTTTCAAGTTAATATTTAAATAATATTTCTCTTTTTTTTTTTCAAATTATTAATTCCACACAAGGCTTCCTTGACAAATGCCACATCAGTGTTTTGAAGGCTTTGATTATGTACAGGTTTTACTGTCCATACATGTTGGATTCAATGTGATACGTTTTGTTTGTAGAAGTCAGTCGGTACAGGTTTTATTCTTCAGACATTATGTGCCAACTTCATTGTCCAGACATTGTGGTATTAAATATAATAAATCGTTGTGAGGTAGTCTGAAAGTACAGGTTTTTTGGTCCAGACATTATGTGCCATCTTTATTAGTGTTGATACATAATGTGGTATTCATTCAATGTAAAACATATTTATTTGGTAGTCTTTAGGAATAGGTTTGTACAACTCTATTGTCCAGACATAATGTGATATTCTATGTAATCCATCTTTGTGGTAGTCTTTAGGTACAGGTTATACTGTCCAGATATTATGTCGATTTTAAAGCAATATGTCTTTTTTAGGTAGTCTTTAGGTGTAGGTCAGACCCTATGTGCCAACTACATGTATCTTTTCCAGACATAATGGAATTCAATGCTATATATTGTTGTATTGTAGTCTGTAGAGTAGCTATTCTACTATCTAGGCATTATGTGCCATCTGTCCAGACGTAATGTGGTATTCAATGTGGTCCAGCATCTTCAGATTAAGGTTATCCTGTCCAGAGTCCAGTCTTTATGTTGCATTCTATGTAATTGTTATTTGATAGACTTTGTTATTGTTCATACCCATGTTCCGACTCTCTCGTCTCAGTAAAGTGTTTTCAGTATGTGGTTTGGAAATACTTAGACAGCAGCTTTTCTACAATGTGGGTGTCATCATTGTGTTCTCAATTTAAATCAGATGTATTGGTTCATACTTTTTTATTTTTGTTCATTACAGATGGCATACTTCAGTATAGTGCCAGGAGTACCAAGGCATTTGAAATGGCCTGTGCAATTACTTGAGGGTGAAGTAGCAGAATATGTGGATGTTTATTGCCACAGTGATGATGCTTAGTAAGGATAATATTTATGCATTCTCTTTCGTGAGATTCTTTCCTCATTGTAAGATTTAACCCTTAGAGTGCCAAACGCAACTGTTGTTGCTTTTGTGGTCAGTGCAGATCAAGATCAGACTGCCCAGAACATTCTGATCTTAGATCTACTCTGTCCGCTATGTTGAGATATTACGGACTAAGCTATATTGAGATGTTATGGCCAAAACAAGCATCAAAAATGGCAGTATTTCAGCATTTTATTGCCTGATTAAAACTGCCCATTTTGTTTATTTGGCGCTCTAAGGGTTACTGCTGTTTTTAATTTAACCCTTTAACAAACTATCCTTTTTTGCAATACAAATCTCTGGAAAACATTGTGGGACAAAGAGAAATTGTTCAAAACAAGCAATTTCTTTTTTTTTTTTCTCATGGCTGTTTTTTACCATATTTGAGAAATTTCCCCCCTTTATCAGTCTAAGATTGTCATCTTCAAACTCTCAACTTGGACGGGTCTAAATGTTATTATTAGATATGGGGATATGGGGTTAAGAACATTGATGACTTTTCCAGGATTCATTTTTACAATCATAGTCCTGTAAAAGAAAAATTGGAAAAAGGAGTTGAGAGAATGCTTCTGCTTTAGTCTATAGATCTAGAAATAAATAGATATATATCCAGTGCAATAGGCACAAGTTCATTCCATTTTAGATGGGTTGGAAATTATATAAGAAATTTAACTTTCAAAAGCTGTACAGAATTTAAATTGCAAAATCCATTTGCTGCAAACCCAAGTAAAGGTTGATTAAATACATGTACATGTAGTTACATTACAATATATACACAAGCCATATCGTCAGAAAATAAATAATTAGTCTTGCTTGTATTGTCAAAAGGTATCATTCCGGAACAACCTTTGTTCAAACTTATCCGGACACATACTTATTTTCTGCCCCAAGGATATAGGGATATTGTAGTGTCCACAGGAAATCCCTATGGGGCAGAGAGTGTCGTATTCAGAGTCCAGGTAAGGGGAAGTTACCCCGTACCAAAATCTTAAGGTATTTGTCCAAAACCTATATCAGCTCGATGGGATGATTCTAATGAGACATCAATCTATGTATATAGGTTTTGATGGAGACTTATGCAATTTATAGTCTGGATTATCTGCCCCTAACACTACGTTGTCAGGTCAGGCAATGCTCAATAATGGCGGCTTCCCTCTGTGGCCACCAGCGTTACATGCTTTTGTTAGTATTTTGTCCGATTTCAAATGATCAGTTTTATCAGTAAATAAAATGGGATTTATTTTGTGCAAAATACGTATCACCGAACCTAAAATGTAACATTTCATATGGATCAAACACAAATTGGATATATCTGACTTTGATCAACAACGTATCACTAGATGTTTGCCGAACGGTGAAACGTAAAAGAACATGACCTGCTCAGACAGCATGAACATGGGCCGCCAAAACTGTGCATTGCCTGACCTACTCTAACAGTCAGGCAGGGTACCAGACTATCAACAACTCTGAAACCCCTCTCCTCATGACCCTTACAATGCACACACGCTCAGGTGATTGATTTAGGGCCATTTTTACCCTCTTGATAAATTGGAAGGTTCGAATGAGCTGCATAGTTATTACCCTTCTCTACAGTACAAAAGCCATTGTCACATACACTCTTACGAACTTGATTGGTACATAATATAATATTTCACTGTTGTAGCTTTAGAGTAAGAGCAGAGCAATTAAGAGCTTTCCCAGATAAAGACTTGTATGATAAAGGAATAGGTAAAAACAGTTTGTTCATGATTTGCATGTATTTCTCCTTCTCTTTTGTTTCAATATAATTTGTGCATGCATTAAGTTATTGTTCTTAAGCTTGCTTTGATATTAATTTTCGAGTTAATACTATATAAATAATGATTTTGTTGCTTTCTGTACATTGCAAAGGCATATGATGGATTAATAACTGTAGTCTCTTGCCAGCTAGAAAAATGGCGGAAATTTCTGTTACATTTAACAGACTTTGAGGCTTAAATCTTTGGAATTTTGACCCAGATTCCAAAACTTATCTCATTACTGCATTCTTTTGAAAGTATAAGTAATTGCTTGGCTAGCATTATCCTAGATGCAGTAACCTTACTGACATTCTTGAAGCAGGATAAAAAGCGTTAAGCTCATCCAAACACAAAGTGCTGTATGTGAGCTATTTTGATACCACAATGTTTGTTAACCCTTGACTCCATACATACTCAATTATACGTATTGGATGAAGAAACCATTTGGAAAATATTGTGACAAAGGGTAAAATTGCTCATTATGAGCAATTTCACCTTTGGTCACAATGTTTTCTGCGCTATTTACATGTATATAGGGTAAGTGTTTCATCCTTTCTGTCATTTCATGTCAGTTAAAGGTACCATAGAAATGTCTTATGGGGTAAAGGGTTAAAGGTACACCCTTTAACTAATTGTGCCTTTGTGACAATGCTGTTTGGTTACGTTTTGTTACCCACCCTGTTAAAAATTCATGTTTCAGCAATTACAGAATCTTTTTGCCCCTTTAATTTTCTGTCAAGGCTGCAATTTTGTGACGTTGTCCTTGTGAAAAATGAAAATGTAGCATTAAGATATTGACTTACTGTGCAGCTGCAACTTTTGTTCACTTCAAAAATCATAGGGTACAATGCAGGGCGGAAAAACAGTGATAATACAAGCTGGGTCCCGGACCTTTTGGCCCTTACAACAGGAGGGTCCGAGGTATACTTGGGCAGGTCCAACTGAAGTAGACTACTCTTTGTAATACGATTAAACTGTGTAGGGAGGTAACCAGTCTATAACTTGATCAAAGGTTAACCGCCCTATTATCTGTACAGATTAAAACTGGACGAAACACTTGTACATAAAACTGCTTCTGATTATCATATTCTAAGATGCTCTCCACCTCATAATTATCATTATTTTGTCTTGTAAAAAAGTAGACAAATGCGAAAACCGTTTAGAGGTGGGAAAGCCTGTGACAGACAGTAAAGCATTACAATTTCGTTTGGGAACAAGGAAGGAATTCTTTCAGTTGGAAAAGTTCGGGGGACTAGCCAATAAAAGGAGGTTTAGTTTTCTGCATTTTCGTTGTTATTTGGGAATGAACTTATACTGTGAGAAAACCAGACTTGATGTTCATGTAGGTCTGATTGAATATTTAAGAAAGAGCCATGTGGAGTAATTTTGTAACACTAACAAGATATTTATAGAAAATTTCCAAAAATAATAACCAATCGAATAATTACTGATCATCTACATGGTAAATAGTTCAGGTACATTCCTACTGGAAGCCGCTTTCTAGCGGCATCCAATAACTGAAATACTGTTGAAATGGTGTACTGTTAAACACCAAACAAACAAACCCTAGGGACGTAAAAACCAGGGCTTCTCTGGAAAAGTTTAACACTTATCTTCTATGTATTTCAGCTGTACTGAAAAGAAAGCCAAGTTTGTTGAAAGCTTTCAAGGATGACATAGAGTGGGCTTCAAGTAAGTTGAATGCACATGTTCTGATTTATACAATATATATTAAAGGGACATATACTGTCAAGAAGATTAACACATGTTTATTTAAATCTTCAAAACTCAATTTCAGTCCTATTATGGACAGGTGAAATGGACTCGGAGCAATGAGATTGAGCAATTTCATCTTTTCCCACAATGTTTTCTACACTTTCACTTCAGTATCTCAAACTTCCATTTGTAGCAGTCTTGATGTGTTGTCAGCAGGTTTTTACAATTTGGGTTTATAAATGTTGTATTAGGGATGGGGAATAATTTGGTTATGACCTATGAAACTTCAAATGACAAGTATCTTGTCAATTTTAAAAAAGTATTAAAAATCTTGCAAATTACAATGGTGTCATCCCCCATTTCACATACAATTATAATCTGTTTACTGGATAGACTGGTAACATATCTTGCCTAGATCTACATTTAACTTGGTTCTTGGATGATACCTTGTTGAAGCTCTTAACTCTTTATCGGATAAGCCCCAATTTTTACGGTCCTTAGGAAAAAAGATTTTGAAAACACTGTGGGAGAAGGGGAAAATGTTCATAATGAGCATTTTCTGTGTTTCCTATGTTTTCAATCCTTCAGAGACAAATGTCATCATTTGAACCACTGTTGCTTTGTCTTCTGCAAACGCTTTCAATTTGGACAAGACCAATATTTTGTCATCCATGATAAAAAAAAAAAGACACCATTGTTATTGGGAAATTTATGCATCTTATTAATAACTAAAATAAAACAAACATGAAATATGTAGCCTTGTGTTGGAGCTATAACAGTTGTCACTTTGTCTGCCATCACTGTCATCCCCTGAATTGTGTTTTTGGTGCAAATTGTTCTGCTTGTGTATTTTAGGTTTAAATTCAAGGAAGAAAAGAGATGTTGAATGTGAAAAGGAGAAAGATGACAATATAAATGATAGTGATAGTTATGAAGATGGGGATGTAATTGATAAAGGCTTTAAAGCAAATAATGAAACAAGTCGGAGTACTCAAGGCAACAAATGTAGTATTGATAGTCCAGCACATGGAGTTCATGTGATGGGAGATCCAGACAATTATGGGAGTGATAAAACGGGGGAAGGCCCAAATACACATGACAATAAGTACACAATAGTTAGTTCAGCACATGGAGAAGATGTGATGAGAAATCCGGAAAAGTTTGGGAGTTATAAAGCAGATGTGGATACAGGTCTGAGTTCTGAAAACAGTATGTATACAAGTGATAATTCAGTACACGGAGATGATTTGATGAGCAATCCAGAAAAGTTTGGAAGTGAAAAAGCACTTAATGATATAGGTTCAAGTACACAAAACAATAAGTACTCAAGTGATAATTCATTTGACAGAGGTGGTTTGATGAGAGATGCAGAAAAGTATGGGAGTGATAAAGTTGACTATACAGGTCCGAGTACACAAAACACATACACAAGTGATAGTTTTTATGTAGATGGAGATGGACCTGACCAGTATGGGATTGATAAGGCAGGTAACAATACAGGTCTAAGTACTGTAGTCAGTTTGTACACTAATAATAGTTCAGTATTTGGAGATGTTGAGTTAAGAGATCCACATAAGCATGCAATGGATAAAGCAGGTGAGAGTACTGTTCTGAATAATCAAAACAGTGAGTGCGCAAGTGACAGTTCAGTAGATAGAAATGATGGGATAAGTGATCCAGCCATCTGGGAAAGTAATGCAGTGGATGACAATAATGGTCTGAGTACTCAAGACACCCAGTGCACAAGTGTCCGTTCAAATGAAGGGGATGGTGTGATTAGTGATTTTGAAAACTATGGAAGTGACAAAGAAGCTGACGAAACGGATCTGAAAACACAAGACAGTAAGTACACAAGTGATAGCTTTTCTGAAGATGGAGATGATGAAATAAGAGATCCAGACTTTTTTTTGCCAGAGTCTGAATCCAATGACTCACTTACGTATCCTGTTATTGAGTCAAAGATGGGAGATTATTGTGAATTCAAGGAAGACCAGGAAGAAGAGTGTATGGTGGCTGCTTCCAGTGATTCAGATAATGAAGGCCTCATAGATTCAGAATTTTTGGACCGGACAAAAATTCTGACAGCTGTAGATATTATTTTAGATGAAAAGGAAAAAGATGAATTGATTCAAGATTCTGACATTACCAGCAGTGGTTCATCTCAATGTGGTGGACATTGTAGATGCTTGGATAAAGAAGAGATGCTGTTTTGTGAAAAATACCCATTGATTTATGTTAAGAAATTGACTGATGGAAACAAAAAGTCCATAACGGGGCGCACATTTGATATAGTTCACGCATGTTTTTATTGTGGGATGTTGATGACAAATGTTTATACACACATGATAAATAAACATGGGCAAGAAGAACGTGTTAAAGAAATTGTTCAACTTCAACGCTATCTGAAAAAAGCGGAGAGTGAAGACAAGAAATCACCTCTTAGAAATGAAATACGAATGAAACAGACTCTTATCAGGAATGAAGGTGACAATAAACATAACCATCATGTCATGATGAAAAAACAAGGAGAATTGTTAGTAAGTAGACGGAGGAAGGGAAATTTCAGCTCGGAAGACTATGGACCATGCTCAGAATGCTTGGAATGGATGATTTTAAAAGACAATCACCTAAAGTATAGACCAAACTGCCCTAAAAACACACAGTGTTCTACATCAGTTGCTATTGTGCAGTCCTATATCTGTAAAGGAAAGATTTCAGAAAATGCTAGTAACAAGATGAAATCAGAGGTATTTCCTTCTATGAATAAAGATGATACAACAGGCATTGCACTGCATGACACGCTGATTGTAGCTATTGGGGAGTGGCACTTTATCAATAACATGGGTAACAAACTTAAAAGAAAGAATTATTCCAGTTACAGAATGCGTTTGTGTGCAAGACTGTTGCAGATAGTTCGTGCAGAACTGCAAGATCCATTGGCTACAATGTCTGATTACCTAGTGGTGGAGAACTTTGATACCTTTGCCAAAGCTGCTCTCCTAGCTTGTGGGACAAATACTGATGATGAACTTAAACACCCTAGTGTAGCACTGAAAATGGGGTATGACTTGATGCGCCTTGTTGCAGCTAAAATGACCTTGTACTCTAAAAAAAGAGATGAAGTTAACAGAAAAGAAGCAAAAAGATTTGCCTATTTACTGGAAAAGGAATGGAAAATTAAGGTCAGGAGACAAGCTAAGATACTACTGGAAGAGAGATCATTTAACAAACAAGATGAACTCCCAGATCCCCAAGACGTTGCTGTTTTAGCTGAGTATCTGATTAATAATCTTAACAGTCTTGATCTTGCTGCAGATCCTGGTACGTTTAGAAGATCAATCATCTTGACAGAAGCAAGACTTATTCTGTATAACAGGCGGAGGCCAGGAGAGCTGGAAGCTTTCTCGTACGTATTTATTAGTCTGTAAAATGGCCTGCGTTAATGTGATTTTGGGCCTTGGGACATTTGCGTAAAGTGTCATCCCAGATCAGTCTGTGTTGTCCACACAGGCTAATCTGACACGTCACTTTTTAGTTCTTGTGTGATTTTTCTGTTTCACAAAGGTCTCCTCTCCGAATATTATTAATGTAGTTGGAAAGTGATGTCCTGGATTAGCCTGCCAGGACAGAAGGCCCAAATTTGCATGTCGTATGTCAAATAATAATTTCCCATATTTGCACTGTTTTAGCTGCATTTGCAAAGGGTTTGAAAACATTCTGAACAAATCATGGATCTCGGACTTGCTTTTGCAGTCTGAGGGTACTGATTCGGATTAATGGATATACAGCGGATATTTATAAATGCTTCAATTCACCTGAGCACAAACTACTCCAGATTTGTGTTGAAGGTGAGCTATTGTGTATCAGGCTCCATGGTACATCTGCCAACAATTTCTTTACCCCTTTGCGACTTTTGACGGATCTGCAGTCATATTTTGAAAACATGGTGGGAAGAAATTGCTCATAATGTGCAAATTCACCTTTTCCCACAATGTTTCGTTCTCTTTGAAGTTAACAAATCTCCAATTTTTCTCCTTTGAAAGTCTCAAATTTGAAGAGTCCAAAGTTGTAATATGAGGAAAATTGGGTTTAAACAGCTTCTCCAAAACCAGTTAAAGAATTTTGGTAAAACATGATGGAAATTTTCCTTGGGTCCAGCTCTTTCAAATTTGTGCAGAAAATTTGATTTTATGACAACTAGAGTTTCCAAGGTATTAAATAGGAGAATTTTGTGTAAATTTTTAAAAAATGTCACCAATCTTTACACATTTGAACAGGATTGCATCCTACAAGAAGCGTTCATTGGGTGTAAGTGAAAGTGATCTCAGTTTACGTGATGAACTTACAGAGATGGAGAAGAAGCTACTCCGATCACAAGAGCTTGTTGAAATCAGAGGAAAGGTAACCAGTTCCCTCGGTATAATTTCTTGGGCTTAATGCTTTACCAGATGAACAATTTTGTTGTCCAACTTGAAAGCATTTTTAGAGGACAAATTATTGTAGCTCAAATGATTGGATTTGAATTGAAAACCTTATGGGAAAAGGAAAATATATTTGTTGTGAGCAGTTTTTTTTTTTTTTTTTTTTTCATTTTCCATTGGAGAAAGGGCAAAGGGAATTGCTTATATAAACAGAAAACCTTTTTTGTCTTCAAAAGAGGTTGGTCCCCCATTTGCATGCGGGGATGGCACTAAGTAGGATCGGAATGATTTTTGCTAGTAGTACTGGTGAGGAGCCAGGCAGCATGCGTCTTTTGTGTTGCTGTAGTTTTAGTTTAATTAAAACCTAATTTCACATCGATAGAGAACCAAGTTCTTCAAATTTATATTAATCTCTCTTGATTCTGCTTCCTGGAAACTGCTTCAGTCCTTGCGCCAACTGTGAACCAATGAGAAATCCCCAAGGTTGACCTACTGTCAACAGGAATTGAAACCAGTAACATGGTGTTTATGATTAGATGTTTAGGTATTTTGCATTACTTTCTAACTAAATGCCTTGTTACCCCATAGCTTGATTAAAAACTGGTTGATCTAACAAATGTCAATATTTGGGTATGATACACTATTTTCAGACTGGGAAGAGGGTTCCTGTTTTATTACCAGCGGAAGTGAAAAAACATTTAAAGTTCCTTTCAGATTCCACAGTCCGGGCTACAGTTGGCATATCAGACAAGAACTCCTATGTGTTTGCCAGTTCAGGTATTTACTTGCAAAAAACTCTTTTAACCCATTACCCCACAATCCCTACTTTTGACGCCCCTGAGAAAGAAGCCTTAAGAAAACATTGTGGGAAAAGGAGAAAATGCTGGTAACCAGCATTTTCCCCTTTTCCCACAACGTTTTCTACCCTTCACAAAACAAATTTCAAATTTTCAGTCACTTTTATTTCGTCGTCTGCAATTCCTTTCAACTTTGACAAACCTAAAATTTGGTCGTTTGGTAATGGGTTAAGCACAGATAGTCCAGCATGACTCGGTGGTTATGGCTTTGGATGTGCACCCAGGAGTCTCGGAGTTTATTTCCTGCTAAAGACGCTGTTTGTGGTTGAAGTGTCTTTTGAAAATGGCCCCTTTCCTTAGCCTTAGTACAAGTCGTTAACCAGGAATTATTTGTAAGTGTACTATTGGAGTGATATAACTCAAATTTCATTTAAGAGTGTGTAAATTCCAGTACTCGGAAGCATAAGTGTGTAAAATGTGGTGGTAAATAGTGAAAGATAGAAATTTATATTAAACTCTTTACAAGATTACAAAACTTTTGGTCTCGTCCAGATTGAAAACAATTGTAGAAGACAAGTGATTGAATTATTTCCCAGAAGGGTAGAAAACATTTTGGGAAATAGAGAAAATGGTCATTATGAGCATGTTCTCCTTTTTCCATA
This sequence comes from Hippopus hippopus, assembly GCA_946811185.2. Taxonomy (NCBI): domain Eukaryota; kingdom Metazoa; phylum Mollusca; class Bivalvia; order Cardiida; family Cardiidae; genus Hippopus; species Hippopus hippopus. Next base: position 21,517,810 of record OX328108.1, on the reverse strand, counting down.
ATATTTTCAAGAACGATCTAGCTTAGGGCAGCAAAAACCAGGGCTTATCTTGTAAAGGATGAAACAAATAGGTCAGTGAAATAACCAAATCTAAATCCAAACAGATCCAGGTTAAAGAATTTGTTATTTATCATCTACTTTGGTATTTCTTTGTAACAGGCCATGAACCAGTTCGTGCTGGAAATGCCTTGGATATAGTGAAATATGAGGCTAACCTAAAATACCCGAATCGAATCTTAGCCACAAACCTTCGAAAGCACACAGCTACAATATCTCAGGCAAGTCATTAACCTACTTTTCATGACCCTTCTCCAAACAACAAATTTTAGGCTCGACAAAACTGCGAGACTTTGCAGATGATGCTCTTAGATTTAGTGGAAATTTCACTAATAGGGTATAAAACTTTATATCAGTTATGTGAATCTGCTCTTTGCAGGCCATGACTCCTTTGCTAACAATGTTTTCTTAAGATTCTACTGAAGACATGTATACAAAAAAAGTAAAAAAAAACATATGTTTGTAAAAGGGATAAAAATCAGATCGTGCACCTGCAAGAAAAGGTGCAATATGCATTTTTAACAGCAAAAAAATTGAATGCTAACCCTTTCCTCCATAAATAGACCTTTGACGCATCTACTGCTGAGGAAATTTGAAAACATTATGGGAAAAGTGAAAATGGCTTGTAATAAGCTATTAATTCCTTTCTTTTTCTTTTCTTGTTAAGTGTTCACTGTGTCAGAAAATTTTACTCCCATCTGTCCACAATTTGGCAGACTTTACTTTAGATGATTTCTGAAGTGCCTGAAACTGGCATATTAGGAAAAGGGGTAAAGATAAGGTCTGTGATAGGCTCATTATTGTATGTTTTTGTTGTTTGTTTGTCCTTTGTCGATCAAAGAACGATATCGCGTGATAAAACACTTACATTTATTTTATTATCAGTGAAGGTGTATTGGTACTTAAATGTCACATTTGTGTCTTAGTTTTAAGTATGATTAAGGACTACTTATTAAAGGCTAGTTGAAGTGATGATTTGAAAACCGAAATTTTAATATGGGGTCATTGTGAGCCCAAATTTATTTTTATCTTGAGAGAAATACAAAATTTGCCACACAACACTGCCGCTGACTTGGCATAATGTTACAAGGTACTGGTTTGGTACTTGAACTAGTCTTCCTTTCAATGGAATAATTACTTTGTGATTTATCTACATTTAAACAGGTGATGGGTTTGCAGGATCATGAGCTGAAATGGCTCACCAACCATTTGGGACATACTGCTAAGGTCCATTTAACTCACTACCGGGCAACGTCAGGACTCATAGAAAGGCTAGATATTGCAAAGATTATGCTTCTTCAGGAAAAAAACAATGTTGGGAAATTTTCGGGAAAAAAACTGTCAGAAATACAGTTTCAAGGTGAGGGATCAAAGAGAGCTTTGCCAGTTTTTATTACAATAGAATGCTGTCATCGAGTACATGTAGTTATTAAAACAAACGCAGCCCAACCGGGTAGCACAGTGGGTAGCATATCTTCCTCATGACCTGGAGGTTGTGGGTTCGATCCCCGATAGCGGCAAACTTTCTTTCTGGCAATTGTTTTGCCTCTGTCCTCTTATGCATGTGAGAAAGTAGTCAGTGGTTTGGAAAGAAAGTTGTGTCAGTACTTGTGTCCGAGAGCCAGGAAACAATGGGTGTGTATACTGACCACTATATGACCTCTGTACCCCCAGCTTTTTCGGTAAAAATTTTATTGTAAATATAATGATATTTGATAGAGATATCATCCTCCCGTTTAAGGAAGGTTTCTTGCAGACAAACAGCAACTGGTTTGTGATCATTGATTAAAAGGGAAAGTTCATCAAAGTTTGACTTCAGACCTCGACAATTCCATTGGATAATGGTATCCATTGTGCATGAAGAAAGTATAAAAGCTAACGTAAAAAAAGAGGCCGTAAACCAATGCATTTTAAAATAGATTGATTAAGATTTCATTACACTTGTCTCGGGTATGGACGAGTGCCAAGTGTCAGTGTCCTTGTTCCAAGGATCCTTAGAAATCGACCAGATAGAGGCTTCCGAATCTGAAGCCTCACCTTCTAGATTCTCAGCATCTGCATCCATGTCCTCTAGCTCCGAAAATCTATTGGAGGTAGGGACAGGATCATTTACTCTGACTGTGATTTCACAAGATTCATGGGTATCTCTGGGTTATGGTTTCGATTTTGAAGAAGATCTTTTAGGAGATCGGGGTGCATGATTAGATTTGCTCTCTTTAGATGAGACGTTAGATTTAGTTGTAGACTGTGAAGATGGAGGTTGGGGTTTCTTTGGAGGCTGTTGTGAAGGGGGAGATGGCTTTGAAGCTTTTTTCGAAGAGATATTTTGTGAGGAGGTAGATGGTTTTGAAGTGTTTTGTGAAGAGATACTTTGAGAGTTTGTGGATTTTGAGGGCGTAGAAGTTTTGTTTGTTTCAGACGCAGGCTGAGTCTGAGTAGAAGGTGTTGCAATTTGGACATTGGGAATGAGAGCTTTCAGTTCATCAGTCATTTCAGGAAACTTTTGGAGAAGTTTTTTAGCCAACAGTTCGCAGGTTGGACAATGTCCATTTGCAGGCAAAGGAGAAGCAACATTTGCATATGTTGTGCTTTTGCTCAACAAAGCCTGATCAGACCTGCGTTTTTCAACTGTTTTCCTGGCTTCCAAGAAGGTAACATTCTGCTTAAACTTGATTGACAGGATTTCTTTCTCCTCTTTCCAAACTGGACATTCTTTGGAAAATGTAGGATGAGAAGACTTGCAATTGACACAGAGAAGGGGGTTATTGCAAGTCTTTTGGTCATGGTCTTCCCCTTCAAAAGCACATTTGGGACAAACAGGTGTGCTTCTGCAGTTACTTTCATGATGGCCGTACCGTTGGCATCTGTAACAGCGTAACGGATTAGGCACATAAACATCGACCTTGACCGATTGAAATCCAACTTTAACTGAAGTAGGGAGAGTTGGCGTAGAGAATGTTAAGATACAGGTATGTGTATCTCTACGAATGCCATTTCTGAGAACTGAAATTCTTTTAACATCAGACACAGCCTGGATTTTGAGGTTTGATTTGATTTCCTCCAAAGAGTCACAGAAGCTTAATTCTTTGCATCTAATGACCCCTTTGGAGGTATTAAGGGTCTTGTGAGGAAAGATTTTGACATCAAGATTGAAAAGTTTCTTGTGTCCATGCAGGTTTCTAACTTGTTGTTGCGAGAAGCACTCAACAAGCAAGGTTTCATTTTTAAGTTTTTTAACAGATTTTGGTGTGCCTAAGATTGATGAGATAGATTTTTCAATGATAAAAGGTGAGAGTTTTGTTATTGGTTTAGAAGAGTCAATAGATTCAATAACTAAAAAGCGAGCAAATGTTGTTGAAGGTCTTGAGTATTCTGATTCAGAATCTGAGTCAGAGAGTACACGCTTGGCCTTTTTTTGAGAAGCCATAGTTGTTGTTGAATATTCATCACCGATGCTCCTCACCCGCCTCGGAGCCCAACAAGGGGACATGATCCGGGGAAACCTAACTCAGATCATGACAAGGATACATCGGTGATATACTCGAAGTGAAAGGGCTAGACCGGACAAATGTAGGCCCGCAGAATGTCATACCAAGCATAGACTGTCTTTGGGCATTTACAAGTGTCAATCAAACACCAGGCTTTCACCCGATTAGCCCATGAGCCACCGCTTTCTAGGGTATTGACATACAGCAACTGATGACAGAGAAATAATGTATCTGTGTATGTATGTGTAAAAGAAAACAGTCAGAGAAACACCCTAGGGCTCGGCATGACCAGCCGATTGATCAGGACGGGCCTTCCTGACCCCTCGTTTAGTTCAGTTCAAGGCCAAAGTGGTGTGTTGCAAAAACAGAGTTATCAAAGGGCCATACTCTGAATCCACTCAACCGCCAGGATCCCGTCATCGAACGACACGAGTTGCAGCCGACGGCAAACAGGTAGGCACAGTGGAGGGGTCTTACCCCTGCTGTAGTGCGACAGCTGAGCTATTTCTATCCCCCCGCCCAGCTGGGGGTTAGAGATAAAGAAGAAAATCTTTAAAAATCTTCTTGTCTCAAACCGTAAGGGTTAGAGCTTTCATATTTGGCATGTAGCATCATCCAAATTTTTGGCCCTTTACCAAAATACTTCAAATTATTGCCATAGTGTGGAAATTGGCCCTATGTTGTGGGTTCTCGGATTTCACATAGAGATAAAGAAGGAAATCTTTAAAAATCTTTTTGTTTACACTTTAGCATCTACAATTATTCACCAATCCACACCAAACATGGTCAAAATATGTATGACCATAAGATCTCGGATGAGTTCGATTATTGGTCTAATCGGACCAGAATGACAGGAGTTATTTGCTGTTGCTGTTGTTGGTGGTGGTTTTTTCAATCAGTGTCTGCAACCACTTTCAAACTTGACTGTTCTAGAATGTTGTTGTCTGAATAATACAATTAAAAGAGCAGAAATAGAAGTAACCGCATTTGGGGCTATTGCAGATGTCAACACGTAACAGATACATGGCACTATTGGTAATTTCTGTCATTTTTAAAAGCAGGGTTCGATAAAGATCATTTGACAAGAAAAAAGCTAGTCATCAAGGTCATTTCTCCAAAATGGCTGTTATGCCTTTTGTATTTTGTTTCTAATTTATTGATCAGTAGTGTTGGATTTGGGCCTCTGTATGGGAATCAACCGCCTTGTTAATGACACTCCTGGGTTATTATACTTTTTTGAAAAAAATTTTATTGATATACATGTATAAGTGTAAAATATCTACTTGTGTAAACATCATGGTTACAAGAATAGACAATTATTATTTGAATACTGGTGATAAAAATACACTCAACATTTTTTTTCGCAAGGAAATTAATGTATCAACCATTTTTAAGTAAATTTAACATTGTCAGAAAGTTTTCCTTGATCTTAAAATAATCATATAATAGCTCTAATTTGAATTTTCACTGGACTTTTTTTCTAGGACATTGCATGCATAAAGTTCCAAAAAACTAATCTGCAATAAGTTGACTGGTTTGGGTTAATTGATAAAGATGCGATTTTTAAGGAAATGCTATAATTTACAGGGCAACTTATATAAGTAGGTTTTCAAACAATTGGGGAGAATTTGTGTTTTGTTTAGATTTTTCTAGATGTACAACCTGTAATATTGTTATTTTTATGCCCCCGCATCGAAAGATCGGGGGCATATAGTTTTACCGTTGTCCGTCTGTCTGTCTGCGCAAACTTAACGTGAAAACTTAATATTTTCCCATTACTCCTAAACTAATTAAGTTACAAGGCTCATATTTGGTATGAAGGCACACCTCATCAATACGCATCTGCTGGTACCAAGGTCAAGGTCATCTGTAAAGGTCAAGGTCAAATATCAAGGTTACATTTCTCAAAAAAATGGCCGTTTCGGGGGCATTCGTGTTTCACAAACACAACTTGTTATTTTTTAGGTCAATTACAAAAATCAACAATTTTCTAAAACTAACTTGTGTTCTATGAACAAACAGAACTTTCAGTGTAAAGTGAGTTTGTAAAATGTAACTATTATTGTGTTAAGTGAAAAACACTTGTGTACTGTGGACTTATGATATTGTGTGATGTGACAATTATTGTGTGAAGTGAAAAACAATTGTGTTTTGTGGACTTTTTATATTGTGGTTAATTGTAACTTGACAATTATTGTATGTTTTGAAATTAAGATTTATTTAGATTAAGAGAGTTGTACGTAGAAGTTACTAGAACGTGTTTGATTCGAGGATTTGACTTCAAGAGGCGTGTAAAGAAAGACTTTCAAGTGGGATTCAGTTGTTGTGATATCAACCAGCACCTAAATTTTGTTTCAGTAAGTAATTTAGATAATTTTTCTCAGCTTGGTTGATATTTCTGTCTTTTCAGAGATTTTCCCTGGTGTTTGACAAACCCAGGAAGCAATAAAAATGTAAAATTTGCTGTGATACAGCAGAAAATTTGTTGAGAGTACCATAACTAAAAAAAATTATAATTATCTACATTGCCTGGTTTTTGAAAGGAAAGAAGATATCAAAATTGATTTTTAGTACCTAAAGTCTAACATTGAAAAAAAAAAAAAAGATTGCAGATTCACAAGACACTTTTTCCTGTCCAGTCAAAACATTTTGCCAAGAACCTTGTATGTAAGGTTGAATTACAAAGCTAAAGTTTTTGGAATGTAAAAAACTTTCTTTGATTCATATCTTCTCCAGTCAAGGTCATCGGAGAAGATAAGATATCAAATCTACATTGACAAATATAACATTAGCATTGGGATCCATGTAAATTGTCCATTGAGTATACACCAGGTATGTTAATTTTCACACTTACGGTCTTATAAATAAGGTCGAGGTTTTACCCTTTATGCTGAAAACTTTTATTTTTTACGCTGAAAGATTTATCTTGAAACTTGACTGGAAGTTTTATATTCTTTACAACTTTATAAATTTGTATTTGATATGAAGGTTTTTCTCATCAATTAATTGTCACCGTAGGTTAAGGTCAAAGTCACAATCTTGACCTTAGCCTGAAAACTTGAATTAATTAACTTTGTCATTTCAATAAATCTTCAAAGGTATGCAAGTTTTTAAGTCTTAACTTAATATTTGGTATTAATGCACTTTCATAGACAAACATCCATAAAAGGAAAAGTCCAGATCAATTGACAAAATGTTAAGCTTGAATATCAAGATTTTTATATGGCGTCTCCATTGGTCCGTCCGTCTGTCTGTCCTCATGTACGTACGTCTAAATATTGCGGACGCATCTCCTTCTACAGTTCTTGACGGATTTTGAGGAAATTTTCTCAGAATGCTGCGTCATGGAAAAAGGGGGCTTTATGTAAAAAATCATGTGAACGCATTTCCTCCTACATTGCGGCATGGATTTGGATAAAAATTTCATAGTGTTTATCTTCATGTGAGGAAGGGCATATTGTCAGGATTTTGCGATTTTTTAGCTGCGTCACAGAAAAGGGGACTTCATGAAAAAAAAATTGTGAATGGATCTCCTACATTTTTTGGCGGATTTCAACGAAATCTTCACAGCATGTTTATTTTCTTGTGAGTAAGCGCATATTCTCAGGATTTTGTGATACTTTGCTGTGTCACGGAAAAAGGGTCCTTAATGTAAAAAATTCTTGTAAACGCATCTCCTCCTGCATTTCTTGACAGATTTTGATGAAATTTTTGTGGAATAATTATCCTCGTGTGAAGTATTGCATATTGTCAGTATTTCACAATATTTTGCTATGTCATGGAAAAAGGGGGCTTCATGTAAAAAAAATCTTGTGGACACATCTCCTCGTACATTTTTGCATGGATTTGGATGAAAATTTCACAGAATGTTTCTCTTTATGTGAGGAAGCCCATATTGTCAGGATTTCACAGACTGTTTGTCATCAATTGATCAAGCCCACATTATTTGTGTTTTACAATTTTAGAAATTTTAATGCCTCATTCTTTAACATTAGCCATTTGGCGGTGTATATTGTGACGACGGCACTCGTTCCAATTTGGATTTGGCTTTTGCAAGGGCATTGAATTTTCATAAACTCATTAAAGTCCCCATATTGGAATTATCAGGGGCATATTGTTTTACTGTTGTCCATTCGTTGTTTGTCTGTTAAAAACTTTGAACCTGTTATCTTAACATTTCTTTGTCTCTTTAACACAATTAAAGTTAGTCTTCATATTTGGAATGCAGGTAGCTTTCATCAATGTGCATCCAGTGAGGGTCTTATGTCTGAGGTGAAGGTCAAATTTTTAATCTTTGGCTAAAATTAACTAAAAGACTTAACCTACAAGCTAAATATTTCCATGTTACTTCAACACCTTTCAAGTTAAAGTCTTCGTGGCATCTTCTGAGAGTGACATGTCCAAGGTCATGGTCAATTATTTAAAAAAACTTAAAACTTTAACCTGTGGACTTAACATTTCCCTTTTTCTTCAATACTACTTCAGTCACAATTTTCATGTTTGGTATTCAGGTAGCTCTCATTGATATGCATTTAATGAGTGTCATGTGTTGTAGGTTAAGATCAAAATTTTAACCCCTAGCCAAACAAAAAGAAATTAAACTGAACATTCCAAGTTAACTTTAGATGTATTTCAGTTACAACTTTCAAATGTAATTTGAAGGTTCAGATTACCTGCACCTGTCTGCAGATGTCAAGGTTATCAGTCTAGATCAAGGTCAAATATCAAGGTCATACTCAAGTAATGTTGCTGTTATTGGGGCATTAGTGTTTCACAAACTCATCTTGTTTTCCTTTGTATTTTGTAGGTTAGAATGCCAAGAAAAAGGGGTTGGAAGGCATCGAAGACAAGAAAACAGGTGTTAGCCAAGTCAAGGAAAAACAGCTGTGGTAGTGGACAGTCAGACGGTAATGTTCAAGATGAGAGTCATGATGACCCAACAGAATGAATGAATGTTGTTTTATGGCGCATCGACAGCTTTGGTCATTTAGCGCGCATATCTGTGTTAAAACATAAGAAAAGTGAAATTTTAAAACTGAAAAAGGTTTGAATACATTTATAATAGTTAAAGAGTTGAATTAAGAAGTTTATGTGTGATTTTAATATGTATAAAGGACATTATTGAGTGACAGGGCAATCCCTATCAACTCAAAAGGTTTAAATGACAGTTAAGAATGTGATAAAAAGGTTTGAACTAAATGCTGGATTGATAGGAAGAAGTTTTTAAATGAAGAAGAAATATGTGTCATTTATAATGTGCATAACAGTATGATATTGAGTGGCTGGGCATTCCCTGCCTACTCCAAAGTTTTAGGTTAATAGGTAAGACTGAGAATGTTTCTTTTCCTTGGAAATGAGTGTTAAAACTGGTAAAGATTGGAGCCTCCAATGGGATCAGTATACTCCCATTAAAGAGAATGAATGAATGAATGTTGTTTTATGGCGCATCGACAACTTTGGTCATTTAGCGCGCACATCTGTGTTAAAAGATAGTAAAAGTGGGATTTTAAACTGAAAAAGTTTTGAATACATTTATAATAGTAAAAGAGTTGAATTAAGAAGAATTATGTGTGATCTTAATAAGTATAAAGGACATTATTGAGTGACAGGGCAATCCCTATCAACTCAAAAGGTTTAAATGACAGTTAAGAATGTGATAAAAAGGTTTAAACTAAACGTTGGATTGATAGTGAGAAGTTTTTAAATGAAGAAGAAATATGTGTCATTTATAATGTGCATAAAATATGATATTGAGTGGCTGGGTATTCCCTACCTACTCAAAAGTTTTAGATTAAAGGGTAAGACTGAGAAAATTTCTTTTCCTTGGAAATGAGTGTTAAAACTAGTAAAGATTGGAGCCTCCAATGGGATCAGTATACTCCCATTAAAGAGGTCCGTCTCCAATGAGATAAGATACCCCGAAGAGGGCTAATCCTCCCATTAAGGAGATGCAAACTGAATATTAAAGGAATAAAGAATGTTGTAAAAAGATGGGTAAGAAACGCAAGAGTAAATATCACAGTTTATTGTAAATGCCAATCTCCTTTATGAAAGCGATAATAGATTCAACGCTGACAGAATCAAAAAGATTCTTTAAACTATCGACGTTGAAATATTTTGAACGAACTGGCTGAAAGTCAATGCAATCTAGTAGGATATGTTTTATAGAAAAGGATGCATTGCATGGAATACATTCAGGGGCATCGTTTCTGGTCAAGAGCCAGGAATGTGTGATGCGTGAATGGCCAATTCGAAGTCGTGCAATTATCACTTCTTCTCGACGAACGGACCTGTAAACGGGGTACCATTCGCCAAGGGACGGTTTAACTGAATGCAGTTTATTGAAAACATCAGCATCCCACTGGGATTGCCAAGAAGATTGGATATGTGTTAAAACGGAGGATTTAAAATCAGTGTGTGGAACTTTAAAATCTGAATGAATGAATGTTGTTTTATGGCGCATCGACAGCTTTGGTCATTTAGCGCGCACATATGTGTTAAAAGATAGTAAAAGTGGGATTTTAAACTGAAAAAGTTTTGAATACATTTATAATAGTAAAAGAGTTGAATTAAGAAGAATTATGTGTGATCTTAATACGTATAAAGGACATTATTGAGTGACAGGACAATCCCTATCAACTGAAAAGGTTTAAATGACAGAGTTAAGAATGTGATAAAAAGGTTTGAACTAAATGTTGGATTGATAATGAGAAGTTTTTAAATGAAGAAGAAATATGTGTCATTTATAATGTGCATAAAATATGATATTGAGTGGCTGGGTATTCCCTGCCTACTCAAAAGTTCTATATTAATGGGTAAGACTGAGAAAATTTCTTTTCCTTGGAAATGAGTGTTAAAACTAGTAAAGATTGGAGCCTCCAATGGGATCAGTATACTCCCATTAAAGAGGTCCGTCTCCAATGAGATAAGATGCCCCGAAGAGGGCTAATCCTCCCATTAAGGAGATGCAAACTGAATATTAAAGGAATAAAGAATGTTGTAAAAAGATGGGTAAGAAACGCAAGAGTAAATATCACAGTTTATTGTAAATGCCAATCTCCTTTATGAAAGCGATAATAGATTCAACGCTGACAGAATCAAAAAGATTCTTTAAACTATCGACGTTGAAATATTTTGAACGAACTGGCTGAAAGTCAATGCAATCTAGTAGGATATGTTTTATAGAAAAGGATGCATTGCATGGAATACATTCAGGGGCATCGTCTCTGGTCAAGAGCCAGGAATGTGTGATGCGTGAATGGCCAATTCGAAGTCGTGCAATTATCACTTCTTCTCGACGAACGGACCTGTAAACGGGGTAGCATTCGCCAAGGGACGGTTTAACTGAATGCAGTTTATTGAAAACATCAGCACCCCACTGGGATTGCCAAGAAGATTGGATATGTGTTAAAACGGAGGATTTAAAATCAGTGTGTGGAACTTTAAAATCTGAAATGGGAAGGTTAAGTGCAGATTTGGCAGACCTATCGGCATTTTCATTGCCTTTGATGCCTACATGACTTGGAAGCCAGCAGAACACCAATCTATTCATAGAAGAAATTTGTGAGATCCTTTCGAGTAAACTACAGATTAAGGGATTCTCAAGGCATTGATTTGAAAGGGCTTGTAATGTTGACAAAGAGTCCGAGAAGATAATGAAACGGTTGCAATTAGAACGTTCAGCTAGATTAAGGGCAAGATCAATTGCTTTAATTTCAGCAGAGAAGATAGAGGAGTTGTTTGGAAGGCGGCACTTTAGGCTCCTTTGTCCATAAACAGCGGCAGCTGCTACAGAATTTCCTTCTTTAGATCCATCTGTATAGATGGGTTTGAAGGAAAAATAATGCTCCTTTATCTCGTTGTATCTAGCATGAAACACAGTTCTATCCGTGACAGACTTTTTGTCAGATTCAAGGTCAAATCTGAATTCTGCACTGTTTAGTGTCCATGGAGGGATTTCAGAGATTTTATAGTCGGCAATAGACTCAGTGTCTATGCCAAGGTTATCTACAATGGGCTCCATGCGGATACCAAATGGAGGAATAACATTTGGTTTCCTTTCAAAAAGACGTTTATATTGAGGTTTAAAAACAATGTTATGAGTTGGATTAAAACGATTGGACTTCAGTTTTAAAAGATATTGAAGCGAGAGTTTTTCCCTCCTGTAAGAAAGAGAAGGTTCATTAGCCTCAACATAGAGACTATTGACGGGAGAAGTTCTGAAAGCTCCAAGTACAAGACGCAGACCTTCGTGGTGTACAGAATCGAGAATTTTCAGGTAAGACTTACGGGCAGATCCGTATACAATAGATCCATAGTCTAATTTGGAGCGAACTAAAGACCGATAAAGCCGCAAGAGGACTTTACGGTCTGCTCCCCATTCAGAATGGGCCACAACCTTAAGAAGATTAAGAGCCTTCTTGCACTTCTTTTTAAGTGCAGTGATGTGAGGAAGGAAGGAAAGCTTTCTGTCAAAGATGACTCCAAGAAATTTAAACTCAGAAACGACTTCAATTTTAGTTTTGTCCAAATACAGTTCAGGGTCTGGATGAACACCTCGTAGATTACAGAGGTGCATGCACTTAGTTTTGGACTTTGAAAATTTGAAGCCATTTTCATCAGACCACGTTTGGAGCTTGTTGAGACACTGTTGAAGTTGTCTTTCAATAATATTCATATTTTGAGATCTGAAGCATATAACAAAGTCATCAACATAAAGGGAACAGTCTACACCAGGACAGATAGCTTTAACTATACTGTTTATTTTCACACTGAAAAGTGTAACAGAGAGAATACATACTTGGGGTACACCCATCTCCTGTTCACAGGCTCCCGAGACAGTATTACCAACTCGGACGCGGAAAAGACGTTCATCCAAGAAGGCTGAAATAAAAAGAAGAAGACGGCCTCGAAGACCAAAGTCATGCAAGTCTTTAAGAATTCCGTATTTCCAAGTCGTATCGTAAGCACTTTCAAGGTCGAAAAACACAGATACTACATGCTGTCTATTAATAAAGGCTTCTCTGACAAAGGTTTCAAAGCGGACAAGATGATCTATGGTGCCACGTTGGCGTCGAAATCCACTCTGTACATCAACGATGAGGTTGTTTTTCTCTAAAAACCAAACAAGCCTGTCGTTGACCATACGTTCTAAGGTCTTGCAGAGACAACTTGTAAGAGCTATTGGCCGATAGTTAATCGGGTCACTAGTATCCTTGCCAGGTTTTGGGATAGGAATGACTAGTGCTTCCCGCCAGGTTGAAGGAAAAACACCTGAATGCCAGATATCATTGAAAAAACCAAGTAAAATGAATGAATGAATGAATGAATGTTGTTTTATGGCGCATCGACAGCTTTGGTCATTTAGCGCGCACATCTGTGTTAAAAGATAGTAAAAGTGGGATTTTAAACTGAAAAAGGTTTGAATACATTTATAATAGTAAAAGAGTTGAATTAAGAAGAATTATGTGTGATCTTAATAAGTATAAAGGACATTATTGAGTGACAGGGCAATCCCTATCAACTTAAAAGGTTTAAATGACAGAGTTAAGAATGTGATAAAAACGTTTGAACTAAATGTTGGATTAATAGTGAGAAGTTTTTAATTGAAAAAGAAATTTGTGTCATTTATAATGTGCATAAAATATGATATTGAGTGGCTGGGTATTCCCTGCCTACTCAAAAGTTTTAGATTAAAGGGTAAGACTGAGAAAATTTCTTTTCCTTGGAAATGAGTGTTAAAATTAGTAAAGATTGGAGCCTCCAATGGGATCAGTATACTCCCATTAAAGAGGTCCGTCTCCAATGAGATAAGATGCCCCCAAGAGGGCTAATCCTCCCATTAAGGAGATGCAAACTAAATATTAAAGGAATAAAGAATGTTGTAAAAAGATGGGTAAGAAACGCAAGAGTAAATATCACAGTTTATTGTAAATGCCAATCTCCTTTATGAAAGCGATAATAGATTCAACGCTGACAGAATCAAAAAGATTCTTTAAACTATCGACGTTGAAATATTTTGAACGAACTGGCTGAAAGTCAATGCAATCTAGTAGGATATGTTTTATAGAAAAGGATGCATTGCATGGAATACATTCAGGGGCATCGTCTCTGGTCAAGAGCCAGGAATGTGTGATGCGTGAACGGCCAATTCGAAGTCGTGCAATTATCACTTCTTCTCGACGAACAGACCTGTAAACGGGGTACCATTCACCAAGGGACGGTTTAACTGAATGCAGTTTATTGAAAACATCAGCATCCCACTGGGATTGCCAAGAAGATTGGATATGTGTTAAAACGGAGGATTTAAAATCAGTGTGTGGAACTTTAAAATCTGAAATGGGAAGGTTAAGTGCAGATTTGGCAGACCTATCGGCATTTTCATTGCCTTTGATGCCTACATGACTTGGAAGCCAGCAGAACACCAATCTATTCATAGAAGAAATTTGTGAGATCCTTTCGAGTAAACTACAGATTAAGGGATTCTCAAGGCATTGATGTGAAAGGGCTTGTAATGTTGACAAAGAGTCTGAAAAGATAATGAAACGGTTGGAATTAGAACGTTCAGCTAGATTAAGGGCAAGATAAATTGCTTTAATTTCAGCAGAGAAGATAGAGGAGTTGTTTGGAAGGCGACACTTTAGGCTCCTTTTTCCATAAACAGCGGCAGCTGCTACAGAATTGCCTTCTTTGGATCCATCTGTATAGATTGGTTTGAAGGAAAAATAATGCTCCTTTATCTCGTTGTATCTAGCATGAAACACAGTTCTATCCGTGACAGACTTTTTGTCAGATGCAAGGTGAAATCTGAATTCTGCACTATTTAGTGTCCATGGAGGGATTTCAGAGATTTTATAGTCGGCAATAGACTCAGTGTCTATGCCAAGGTTATCTACAATGGGCTCCATGCGGATACCAAATGGAGGAATATCATTTGGTTTCCTTTCAAAAAGATGTTTATATTGAGGTTTAAAAACAATGTTATGAGTTGGATTAAAACGATTGGACTTCAGCTTTAAAAGATATTGAAGCGAGAGTTTTTCCCTCCTGTAAGAAAGAGAAGGTTCATTAGCCTCAACATAGAGACTATTGACGGGAGAAGTTCTGAAAGCTCCAAGTACAAGACGAAGACCTTCGTGGTGTATAGAATCGAGAATTTTCAGGTAAGATTTACGGGCAGATCCATATACAATAGATCCATAGTCTAATTTGGAGCGAACTAAAGACCGATAAAGCCGCAAGAGGACTTTACGGTCTGCTCCCCATTCAGAATGGGCCACAACCTTAAGAAGATTAAGAGCCTTCTTGCACTTCTTTTTAAGTGCAGTGATGTGAGGAAGGAAGGAAAGCTTTCTGTCAAAGATGACTCCAAGAAATTTAAACTCAGAAACGACTTTAATTTTAGTTTTGTCCAAATACAGTTCAGGGTCTGGATGAACACCTCGTAGATTACAGAGGTGCATGCACTTAGTTTTGGACTTTGAGAATTTGAAGCCATTTTCATCAGACCACGTTTGGAGCTTGTTGAGACACTGTTGAAGTTGTCTCTCAATAATATTCATATTTCGAGATCTGAAGCATATAACGAAGTCATCAACATAAAGGGAACAGTCTACACCAGGACAGATAGCTTTAACTATACTGTTTATTTTCACACTGAAAAGTGTAACAGAGAGAATACATCCTTGGGGTACACCCATCTCCTGTTCACGGGCTCCCGAGACAGTATTACCAACTCGGACGCGGAAAAGACGTTCATCCAAGAAGGCTGAAATAAAAAGAGGAAGACGGCCTCGAAGACCAAAGTCATGCAAGTCTTTAAGAATTCCGTATTTCCAAGTCGTATCGTAAGCACTTTCAAGGTCGAAAAAGACAGATACTACATGCTGTCTATTAATAAAGGCTTCTCTGACAAAGGTTTCAAAGCGGACAAGATGATCTATGGTGCCACGTTGGCGTCGAAATCCACTCTGTACATCAACGATGAGGTTGTTTTTCTCTAAAAACCAAACAAGCCTGTCGTTGACCATACGTTCTAAGGTCTTGCAGAGACAACTAGTAAGAGCTATTGGCCGATAGTTAGCCGGGTCACTAGTATCCTTGCCAGGTTTTGGGATAGGAATGACTAATGCTTCCCGCCAGGATGAAGGAAAAACACCTGACTGCCAGATATCATTGAAAATATCAAGTAAAACTGAGAGAGAAGTAAAAGGTAAGTGTTTTAAAAACTGGTAATGAACTTTATCTGGGCCAGGAGAAGAATCGTGAGCTTTATTCAGAGCAGATTTTAATTCTTTAAAGGTGAAGAGTTTATTATAATGCTCTGAATTAGAAGAATTGAAATTAAGTTTTTTCTTTTCTTCTCTGGCTTTATTCCTCTGAAACTTTTCAGAATAGTTTGCAGAGGAAGACTTTTTGCAAAAGTTGTCGGCAAGAGCATCAGCTATATCCTGGGGCAATTCCAACGAAGTATTGTTAACTTCAAGGTGACTAAGAGGGGGCTGGCCTTTGCCATTGATCTTTCTGATCATGTCCCAGGTTTTTTTAGCAGTAGTTCTACTGTTTAATTTAGAGACATATTGTCTCCAAGCCTTGCGCTTACTTTCTCTAATGGTACGACGGGCCTTTGCCCTGGAAATACGGAATAGGTTATGATTTTCTTTGGTAGGCCTGAGGTTAAACTTTCTAAGGGCTTGTTTTCTGTCTCTGACAGCCTGTTTACAATCATCATTGTACCAAGGCTTGTCAGGATGTTTTGGATTTGTCGAGGTCTGAGGGACGGACTGTTTAGCTGCATCAATTAATAGTGAAGTAAAAAGTTTTGCGGGATCATCGCATTCTCCAAATTTGTCATGTGTAATGGTCTGTTCACAGAGGGTTTCAAATTTATTCCAATTGGCTTTGGAAAGCTTCCATTTCTGTGGTCTTACGCTGCTGGATGGTTGTGTAGATGAAAAGATAATGGGGAAGTGATCACTTCCACACAAATCCTCAGTCACTTTCCAGGTGAAATTGGGAAGTAAGACTGGGCTGCATAAGGTTAAATTAATAGAAGAGTAGGATCCAGTTGCTGGATGCAAGTAGGTTTTGGACTTGTTATCATTCATGAAAGACAAAGAGTTGTTCGAAATGAAGCTCTCCAACTGTAAACCTCTCTGGTTAGTGTCATCGCAACCCCACATAACACTGTGACCATTAAAGTCCCCAGCAAGAATATAGGGGGATGGCAATTGGGAAATGAGATCATTCAGATTGGTCTCATTGATAGGTGTGCTTGGGGGGAGATATAAAGAACACAGTGTAATAGCACTGTGTAAAGATAACCTGATGGCAACAGCTTGCAAGTTTGTATTAAGAGAGATAACTTTATGAGGAATGTTGTTGTTAACAATAATAGAAACACCACCTCTGGCTTTTTCGCCTTCGGTAAAAAACTTATTGTAAATGGAATGATATTTGATAGTGATATCATCCTCCCGTTTAAGGAAGGTTTCTTGCAGACAAACAGCAACTGGTTTGTGATCATTGATTAAAAGGGAAAGTTCGTCAAAGTTTGACTTCAGACCTCGACAATTCCACTGGATTATGGTATCCATAGTGCATGAGGAAAGTATAAAAGCTAAAGTACAAAAATAGGCTGTAAACCAATGCATTTTAAAATAGGTTGGTTAAGATTTCATTACAGTTGTCTCGGGTTTGGACGAGTGCCAAGTGTCAGCGTCCTTGTTCCAAGGATCTTTGGAAATGGACCAGATAGAGGCTTCTGAATCTGAAGCCTCACCTTCCAGATTTTCAGCATCTGCATCCATGTACTCTAGCTCCGAAAATCTGTTGGAGGTAGGGACAGGATCATTTACTTTGACAGTGATTTCACAAGATCCTTGGGTATCTCTGGGTTGTGGTCTAGATTTTGAAGAAGACCTTTTAGGAGATCGGGGTGCATGATTAGATTTGTTATCTTTAGATGAAACCTGAGATTTAGTCGTAGACTGTGAAGGTTGAGGTTGGGGTTTCTTTGGAGGTTGTTGTGAAGGGGGAGACGGCTTTGAAGCTTTTTTTGAGGAGATGTTTTGCAAAGAGGTAGATGGCTTTGAAGCTGTTTTTGAAGAAATACTTTGAGAAGAGGTAGATGGTGTTTTTAGGGTAGTGGATGGAGTGGTGGGTTTGGATGTAGGTTGTGTCTGTTTAGGAGGCTTTGGAGGTTCGGAAGGTTGAATGTCAGGGACCAAGCTCTTCAACTCATTGGCCATTTCTGGAAACTTTTCAAGAAGTTTCTTTGCCAAGAGTTCACAAGTAGAGCAATGTTCCTTTCCAGATGTTGCAGATGACACTTTTGCATAGGATGTTGAACAATTCAACAATGTTTGGTCATTTCTGCGCTTTTCAACTATCTTCCGTGCTTCCACAAAAGTAGTATTTTCTTTATATTTTATAGATAGGATTTCTTTTTCATCCTTCCAGACTGAACAGTCTTTAGAAAAGACTGGATGATGGCACTTGCAATTAAAACAGAGCACAGGGTTGTTGCAAGTATTAGGTTCATGATCAGAGCCCTCAAAAGCACATTTTGGACACACAGGTGTGCTTTTGCAATTACTTTCGTGATGGCCATACCTCTGGCATTTATAACAGCGCAGAGGGTTAGGCACATACACGTCGACCTTCACAGATTGAAATCCTATTTTGATGGAAGCAGGAAGAATCGGTGTACAAAAGGTAAGAATATAGGTATTTGTATCTCTATGCATACAATTTCTGAAAACAGAGATCCGTTTGACCTCAGACACAGCCTGAGATTTGAGGTTACTTTTAATCTCTTCCACCGAGTCACAGTAGGATAGCTCCTTACACCTGATGACTCCTTTGCTGGTGTTAAGAGTTTTATGTGGGTACACTTTTACGTCCAAATTGTAAAATCTTTTATGTCCCAGGAGATTTTTGGCCTGCTGTTGAGAATGACATTCAATAAGCAGAGTGTCATTTTTCAGTTTTTTGACAGATTTTGGTGTGCCCAAAATGGAAGAGACTGTCTTCTCTATAACAAATGGAGAAAGTTTTGATGGGTCAACTGCTTCTATTACAATAAAACGAGCAAATGTTGTGTTTGTGTTGAATGATACTTCTGACTCTGAATCAGAGTCAGAAAGAACACGCTTGGCTTTCTTTTGGGTTGCCATGTTTGTTTAATAGGGTTCATCACCGATGTTCCCCACCCGCCCCGGAGCCCAACAAGGGGACATGATCTGGGGAAACCCAACTCAGATCATGACAAGGATACATCGGTGATATACTCGAAGTGAAAGGGCTAGACTGGACAAATGTAGGCCCGCAGAATGTCGCACCAAGCATAGACTGTCTTTGGGCATTTAGAAGTGTCAACCAAACACCATTCTTTCACCCGATTAGCCCATGAGCCACCGCCTTCTAGGGTTTTGACATACAGCAACTGATGACAGAGAAGAGAAATGACTTATTATGTATTTGTGTATGTACGTGTTTAGGAAAACAAAGTCAGAGAAACACCCTAGGGCTCGGCATGACCAGCCGATTGATCAGGACGGGCCTTCCAGACCCCTCGTTTAGTTCAGTTCAAGGCCAAAGTGGTGTGTTGCAAAAACAGAGCTATCAAAGGGCCATACTCTGAATCCACTCAACCACCAGGATCCCGTCATCGAATGACACGAGTTGCAGCCCACGGCAAACAGGCAGGCACAGTGGGGGGGTCTTACCCCTGCTGTAGTGCGACAGCTGAGCTATTTCTATCCCCCCACCCAGCTGGGGGTTCCCATTAAAGAGGTCCTGTCTCCAATGAGATAAGATGGATGACCCAACAGACCACAAACAGTCCAGATTGGTGCCTGACAATGTGGAGCAGGGTGCTATTGATAAGCAGATGGGGGTCCAAACCGGCCCCTTTAAGCCCTATGGGCCATCTGTGCAGGGCGCTTTGTGTAAACAGATGGAGGTCGAAGCCCGCCTCTTTAAGCCTTCTGGGCCATCTGTGCTTTGTGGTTTTCTTGAGAGTTCACATGATAGTTTGCCTAGTGCTTTGCTAAATGATTTACCTGATGCTTTGATAAATGACATGACTGATGCTTTACCACATGGTTTGTCAAAAATGATGAATGACACAACTCAATTTCCAAGTACTTCCATTGTACATGGGTCATTCCATCAGGGTGATGGTAGATTCTCTGTCTTTACAAGAAATAACCAGTGTACCATTAACTCTCTGTGTGCCTTAATATATGCACATTTCTCTCAGCTTACAACTAGCGAAGATTTAGATGAGGTTCTTATTGTTGGGGACAATTTGTATAAAACTGTAACTGACAATCTAAAACAATTAGGCAAGTATAAACATAGACTACTATGTCTAGATGAAATTCCTGACAATGTTTTTATTCTATCTAGAACTGTTAATATTGACAAATCTCAAATTGTGTCTGGAGTTGCAGTTGGACATTCAAGTGATACTGTATTGCCTACATTACATTGCTCATTAGAGATAGCTTTTACAAATTGAGACTAATATTCTTGTGATGATTGGTGCAGTGTGTTCTGCAGTATTCAAGAAAGCCAACAGTTACTGGTTATTTGATTCCCTCTCCCATAGCAGAAACGGTTTGTCTACTTGTGATGGGAAATCATTATTGGTTTCATTTGCTTCCCTGAACGACCTTGTCAACTTTCTTTATGCTATGTACCAAAGTATGAAAATTGATTTGTCGTGTCAGTATGAAATTTTGCCATTGAGCTATTCAACTAATGATACTGAAAGAGATAAAAGTAAAGATCTTTTGAGTGAATATTTCATAGATCAAAAGAAGAAATCAGAAAATTTCCAAAGGATAGCCCATTCTGAAAAATATTTCAGTGTCTCTAAAACAGATAGATGTGAATACTTTAAGACTTACAGAAGAAACAAAAGGAAAGATCCTATCTTTAAAGCCAAAGAAAATGTTATCCAAAATGCTTCAAAAAGGAAATCAAGAGAGGACTTTTCGCAAAGAGAAAAGCAAAGAAAAATTGACTATTCTTCAAAACAAAAAGCAAGGAGTAAACTTCAAAAATAAAGAAAAAATGGCACAGAATGTATCTAAAAGTAAAGCCAGAAGTAGTGATGACTTCAAAATTAAAGAGAAGACAGTACAGAATGAATCTAAACGGCGAGCAAGAAGTAGTGATGAGTTCAAAATAAAAGAGAAGACAGCACAGAATGAATCTAAAAAGCGGGCAAGAAGTAGTGATGAGTTCAAAATGAAAGAGAAGACAGTACAGAATGAATCTAAAAAGCGGGCAAGGAGTAGTGATGAGTTCAAAATAAACGAGAAGACAGTACAGAAAGAATCTAAAAAGCGGGCAAGTAGTAGTGAAGAGTTCAAAATGAAAGAGAAGACAGTACAGAATGAATCTAAAAAGCAGGCAAGAAGTAGTAATGAGTTCAATATGAAAGAGAAGACAGTACAGAATGAATCTAAAAAGCGGGCAAGAAGTAGTAATGAGTTCAAAACTTTGGAGAGAGAATCACAAAAAGATTATAGAATGAAGATCAGATGTGATGATGAATTTAAAAGCAAAGAGATGACAGTCCAGAAAGAGTCTAAGAGAAGAGCAAGAGAAGATCCTTTAGTTCTTGAAAAAGTAAGGATTTGTAAGCAAAATTTACGCTCAAATAAAAGAGATTAATGAGATTATCCGTGACAGAGACAGGAAAAATCTCAGAAGAAAAGATCCTGACTTTAAAGACATACTCGCGGAATTCATGAGCCATCTGGCGTCCAAGAGTTTTAATCACCATGAGCGATAACCTATCCCTGCCTCAGATCCGATCAATCGATGAAAAGTTACCTCCCCTGTGCACTTCCGGTTTTGAGTTAAAAACCGTAAAAATCGTTTCGAGTATTGAAAAAATGAAACGCCACTGGAAAGGACGCTTTGTAAAGGAAAAGAAACGATCAAGATTGGCTTCTTTGGTCGAAAGAAACATAAGTAGAAGAAAAGAAGCTTGTGCGACTCAAATTTCCGAAGAAAATGACCAAGTTGAGACTACAGAAAGTGGGTGGGGTACCGGACGAAGAATCGTTGAACTTAGTTTTCTCGCTGATCAATTGAAAGCTTGCAAGAACTGTACTAAACCAATTTATCTTCATAATATCTCAAGAGAACAACGTGTTGGTTATGCAAGTATTCTTTATATTCCCTGTGAATGTGGTTCTGAAAACAGTGTTGCTACAGGAAAGTCGCATCGTCCAGAAAACAAATCAAGGAGAGGAATGCCTGTCTATGATATCAACACAAAGGCTGTACTAGGTAAATATTGTTTTTATTACTTGATAAAACTTATTATTTTACAATTATTATTGCTCCTAGGTTTAAAAGCATGTCAAATCGGATAGATTTTGGCCAGGGTGATTTAAGTTATGGGTTGATAATTTTTGGATGTCAGAAGATCCGGACCCAAGAAGATTCGGCCCAGAGCCTTCCAGCGATTTGCGAGAAGATTCGGCCCAGCAGGTCGGAAGATTCGGCCCCGAGGGTGAGAAGATTCAGCCCATATTGTATTATATTGTTTTTATCAGTAAAATTACTGATTGGACTAGTTATTCTTAAACGTTTTATTATCTTAATCACCCATATTGTATTGCAGGACGTTATGATTATTACCGTGTTCTGCTAAGGCCATTATTTGCTGATTTTAGTGGTGTACTTCTCATCCCTTTTTGGAGAAGATTTGGCCAAAATCTTTGAGAAATAGAGAGAACTCGGTTCATTTTTCTTTTATTATTATTATTTTCTTTTTGTATTATTGGCTGTATGTTTTGTTTGATTTAATAACTTAGGAGCGTAATTTTCTCTTTGTACTGGAACATTTTTACCTTGTCATATGAGAACTTTTTTTTTTTTTAAAAAGACGATATCAACAATTGGTAAGACATACCATTCATTATACATCAATACAATTACAAATCGCTTATCTATGACAAGTACTGCAAAAACATCTTCAAACTGTGAAAATTGCAGTCCTTTATTTCATTCACCATCAAACTGTGAAAAAAATTATTGTAATCCATGTACGTTCAACTATCTTCACATACCGTATAATCATTTACAAATAGTTTAAATTGTTCTTTTCATCTTTATATGTATGCAAACATACATCACGTAACAATAAAGTGGGACAAAACCTGTATCAAAGTAACTCTAAAATTGGACGTTCTCCTTTACGTAATTAAAGTAAAGTGTATAATTACAAGATAATTATGGAAATTGCCTTGACTATACTGTTATTAGAATTAGGGCCGAATCTTCCTCTACCTTGGGCCAAATCTTCTTGTAGGTGGTCCGAATCTTCTTGGGTCCGAATCTTCTCAAGATTTCGTGTTGGGCCGAGTCTTCTTGGGTCCGAATCTTCCTCCACCCATCATTTTTGTACAGTGAGACACTTCCAACAGGTTCTTACTGATATTGGGGTACTTATTTTGAATGGCAGATTGAAATAAATTAAACAATTTAATTCTTTCCTTATACAGTGCATCATTTATCTTTCACTAAACTATCAAAATGTTTTCATGTAGAGCTATCTAGGTCAAGTTCTATGTAGATTATTTTTTACATGCATGTATTTATTGGAATAATTTGTTAGAAAATAGTGATATTCTTCTGAACAGTAACAAAGACATATTGAAAATTTGTCTGATGTAAATAACATTCCTGCTTTTGGTACAATGGCGTTTACACTTGATAGATACTGCTACATTACATATATGTAAATAAACAACATTTCAGATCAGGTAAAATTTAGATATGACAACCTGTTCAAAAGCTACAGTTGTATTGTCATCTTATTTTTCAGATTTTGCTGAGGTCTGGTCTGACTTGATCAAGAATTTTCTTCTCTAATTTCAGGTGTATTTCATTCTGGATTGACGTACAGACAAATAAATGGTTTTATGGCCACCATAGAGGTTAAAGGTCTTCATCACAGTTCAATGATGCGTAGACAGGAAGAAATTCAACCTCATATCCAGCATGTTGCGGAAGAATCTTGCTCTTCTATTCTCCAAGAAGAGATGCAAAATGAAAGGTAAATGTTTTCGATAGAAGTCAAAATCTAGGTCACTAGGTCAGATCTTAGAAAAACCTTGTGTACGCTGTAGAGGCCACATTTTCAGTCCAATACTCTTAAAATTTAGTAAGAATGTTTGTCCTAATGATATCTTGGACCAGTTTGAAAATGTGGTATGTTGGCTGAAAAACTAGGTCACTAGGTGAAATCTTAGAAAAACCTAGTGTATGAATGACTCTCAGAAAGAGGTCTTTTGAAAACACTCTTTGAAAATGAGAAAATACTGGTATCCGGCATTTTTCCCCTTTTTCACAATGTTTTCTACCCCTTTGAGAGACCAGTTCCATAGCTTGATCCACATATTATTTGTTTTATGCAGAAGGTTCGGACTGATGAGTTTAAAATTTTATTGTTTGGTAATACATATATCTCACAAGACTTTTGAAATTGGTTGTGCTTGCTGGTCAAAAGGCTCAGGTGAGTAACTCCAGGGCCATCATGGCCCTCATGTCTCTTATTGCTTAGTTGATGCTTATACATGCAAAGAGATGCTTGTTGAATGAAATGAGAAATTCTTAAATTTTCCTTCTAATATGTTCCTATAAGTACATAGTTAACCTATATACCATTGTTCTTGTGTCTTCAAACATACAGAGTCTATCAGCCACATATCCCCTATCATGTTTCTTTTCCATTGAAAATTGCAAGGCATAGGTGAAATGTATTGTAAATATAATGTATACAAATGTGTCATCCAACCAACTTAAAAAAAAATCACTGTATAGTAGCATATGATTTTTACATGCTGGATGATAAAGATAAATATCTGTGTTTGCTATTGGTCATTTGTGTAAGTGACAGCATGATTTTGTGAGTCTTATTGTGATTGATACCGGCCCATATAGCTCAGTTGGATGCCTGCTTGACTGGAGACCAGGCAGTCACAGGTTCAATTCCTGCACGGGACCAGCACATTTTTCGGCGGAAAAAGTTCCTTCTACCACTGATTAAAGTAGGGCAGCAACCAGTGACTGGCAGATAGACAAGCGCAAACTGGTCAACTGCTTTGAGCAGTCTAAGCTTGCCCAGGAAATGTGTAAAGTGCACCGGTTGTCGCCAAAATGACCTAAACTGTGTTGACAGAGACATTAACCCATTTCAGATCAGATACCCCTAAACGGGTAGTTTGACAAATTAATTACAAACAATGTAGACCCAGATAAGATGCCACATCAAGTGGCACTTGATGTGGCATCTCATCTGTGTCCTCAATGTTTTCACATGAAAACCAAACCAGACAAAAACCTAATGTGATCAATATGTTGAGAAGCTGCTTTTACCAATCTGTCTAAATTATACTTCTTACAGGTCCAATACTAATAACAGTGACAATGATGATTCTACTCATGGTACATTCAAGTACGATATGGGATGGCAGAAGAGGGGCAGTGGAAGAGCGTATGACAGCAAGTCGGGAGTAGGGACCTTAATGGGTAATAAAACAAACAGAATATGTGCCTACGGTGTTAGAATTGCAGACTGTAGAACATGCCAAAGACACCAGTTGAAAGGTGATACTGAAACTATTCCTCGACATAATTGTGCAAAGAACTGGAGTGGTAGCTCAAAAGGTATGGAATCTGATGTCGGTGTTGACCTTATCAAGTCTGTGGAAATGCAAGGAGCAAAAGTGAAAACTATAATAATGGATGATGATACCACCACTATGGCAAAAATCAGATCTGAACTTGATCATGAAGTAAATAAGTGGAGTGATAAAAATCACACTTCAAAACACCTGACCAACAGTTTATTCAAATTGCAACAAAAACATAAGTCATTATCAAATACTGTTATAGCCTATCTGAAAAAATGTTTCAATTATGCTTTGGCACAGACAGAGGGTGATGTTGAAAGTTGTCGACAGCAAATAGAACAGATTGTGCCCCATGCTTTTGGAAATCATAATGATTGTGGTGAGTGGTGTGGTTTTCATAAAAATCCTGACAGTTACAAACATGGGACAATAAATAAGGATTTATCTGGTGAGGATTTGCATCGTGACCTGACATCAGTTTTTCGGGTATTCAGTCTGAATGCTGAAAAGATAGCACCTGGTGGGTCAACTAAAGAAATTGAGTCATTCAACAATATGATTGCATCGAAAGCACCTAAGCGATGTCATTTTTCCTCTACTGGAAATATACTTTCCAGAGTTGGTTGTGCCGTGGCCCAGAAGAATTTAGGAAATGGTTACATAAATAAAATTAATGAAAAATTGGGGCTTTCACCGGGGCATATTTACAAACGAGAGGCTTTACTTAGGGATACAGAAAGAAAAAGACAGAAGATTTATTCTAATAAAAAAGAAACAAAACTGAGAAAAATTAAAAATAAAGTAAAGAAAAGGCTAGTAATGAATGCAAAAGAAAGTAAGGAGGGAATTACATATAAATCTGCAGTGGCTGTGACTCACCATGCTGATCATTCATCCATTCCATCAATGAAACAACCTCCAACATTGGAAAAGATTCAAAACAGTGATAATATAAAATTTGTATTTTGTGATATAGAGACCGGGTCACTGACAAAATCAGCAGATATATTGCAGATTTCTGCCTGTCAGGATGGTCAGGTATTTAACCAATATATTTTGCCAACACAACCAATATCTTCAGCATCATCGAAAGTGACAAAATTGACTTCACAGGGCCAAGTGTTGTTCTTCGATGGGTTTCCTGTCAGTGCTGTGCATCTAAGAGATGCTCTAAATCTTTTCATTGTTTGGCTAAAGAGTTTTGATAAAGTGGTGTTAGTTGGACATAATTTCAAAGTCTTTGATTTCCCAAGGCTCCTCAGAGCATTTCGAAAGGAAGATTTACAATCCAACTTTGAAGATGTGTGCATAGGGGGAGTTGACACTTTGAGCCTCTTCAGGGAAATTCACCCTGATATGGAAAAATATTCACAGGAACACCTGATCAAGACAATAATGAACATGGAGTATCAAGCCCACAATGCTGTAGATGATGTCACCAGTTTGGAAAAACTCTTCAAGTTTACTAATTTGCCAAATGAAACCTGTCTAAAACATAGTTTTACAACTAAGTGGGGACTTGACAACATGTCTTTCTTGAATGAAGTGGCATCAAATGCTGAAACTTTTAGCTGTCTTCTCAGAAAAAAAGTGATATCAACATCAATGATAAATAAAATTGCTAGGTGAGGATTGTCCTTTAACCATCTCCTTTCTGTATTTCAGTCAAATGGTAAACGTGGACTTCAACATTTATTGGGTGAAAAAGTTGGCGGTGTTACTAGAGTAACATCTAACTCTAAAGTTCTTGACTCTTTGACAAATTATTTTGAATCAGTAGATATTTATGTTGAAAATATTTGATAATCATTATGGAATTGAATAGCTTTTGTAAATTATTAACTTTGCTTTCATCGTTAACCCTTTCAATGCTGGACACATGTCTCCTCAATTTCAGTGCCCATTCAAACATGAAAGTTCCAGGCGAGGCTGCTCCAAATGGAGCAGTCTGGCCTGGAATTATCAGTTTGCTCTAGTCGACAGTTCCTCAACCCTTTCATTGCTGGGCAAACATCTGTTTTCAATGCCCACGCAAACATGAAAGTTCCAGACCAGACTGCACCAAATGGAGCAACCTGGCATGGAACTATCAGTTTGCTCTAGCAAAAAATTTCTCAATTGTCAATGAATTTTTCCAAAACATGGAATGAGATATTACGTTCTCATGTTCCAGCACTGAAAGGGTTAAAGAATATGCCATACTAGTTTCCTGTGGAAAATTCCAATCAATTCATTTAGGGTTACATGCATCTATTTATGCATCCAAATTTTCACGTGTCTGGAAATTTGTTCTTTCTCGTTGCCAATACTGGATCTAAAATTACTTTTTTTCTGTATAAAATGCCCAAAATAGGTGTGATAAATGATAATTAATAACAAATTAATACAGCAAATATGCTTTACAAGACATGTTCTTTTCTACAATATATTTGAATGGACTGATAAGATCAAAATCTGGATGTTCCATTTTCGGACACTGCAATGAATGTATAAAATAATGTTGGGGTTGGGTTATATTTTCTTGTATATTTTGTAAATTAGTTCTATAACCTTGTTTTATTTTATGATTTCCTTGAAGTAGATATAATAAATATTCACTGTGTGAGATATGAATGAATTTTCATGGTTACTTTAGTTTTTATAGACATTTTAGTGTTCACTTTCCAAGCAAATTGAAGCGGATTTTGTCGACTTGAGCTGACATGAAAAATGCATTTTTCTTATGAAAAATATCAAAACATCATTCAATTTGCTTGAAATCATTCATAAAATCTTATTTACACTGTAAATGGATGAAATAATGATAGTTCATTGCAGATTAAGATATTATTTTATACAGGAAAGCCTTTGAAAAATCTCTTATTTGGCTAAAACAATGTCTTTTTGATGATTAAAAAAAGGTAAAAACATGGACGATTTTAATCAAGTTTTATGAAAAAATGGATATGGTAAGGTATCATGAATTTTGCATATTTTTATTCACAAAGGTTCAAAAAGCATTATTACTAAGTTTCAGAGAATTCCTATGGGATTTCATTTGTGAGCATATGTCTTTAAAAAGTTAGAGAGTGATGCTGCTCAAAAAAAGAGACAAGGAAAGAACATTGAGGAAAGTATCCATATATTTCATGAAAGCATTAAACTAGGACCTCAGTATATCTGTACTTGTTGTAAACAGACTTGGTTTAGGCAAAGCGTCTCTCATGTCAATCAAACAAAAATTGATGCTAAGTTTGTAACAGGAACAAGTTCAGTTGATGGTGAACAGTGGATATGCATTACTTGTAAATCAAGTATTATGAACAATAAAACTCCAAAGCTTTCAATAATGAATGGCATGAGCTTTCCTGAACAAGAGGGCCATGATGGCCCTGTATCGCTCCACTGGCTATTAAGTAAAAACACTACAAGCCAAACATTACAATATTCAGCAAATTGATTTCAAACACGAGGACATGCAAACATTTTTCTATCTAATCCTACGAGAAAGTTGTGATCCATGGGCAAAGCCAATTTTGATCGCAAAGCTATAATTATTTGAATCCTGGTGGAGGACCACAATATAAAGCTCCATACCAAATAATTCAGTTCTTGAATGTTATAAACAAGAAGATTTTCAAATTTTTCTCAATTTGGGCACCCTTGATAGAGACCCCCTAGATAAAGCTAAATGCAAAATTTGATAGCCCTAGCCCTTATAGCTAGATGCGAAAGATTTTCCTATATAAGCCCGCCCATGTAAAACATGTTACCCCCCGGAGCGAAGTCAAATTTGACCCTCGGCTATAATTTGGACACCCTTGGTACAGGTCCACTAGATAAAGCTACATGCCAAATTTGGTCGCCCTAGGCCCCATGGCTAGGTCAAAGAAGAATTTTAAAGTTCTCCCTATATAAGCCCATGTAAAACTTGTTATAGAAGCCCATGTAAAACTTGTTACCCCGGGCAGGGCCTAATTTGACCCCAGGGCTATAATTTGAACAATCTTAGCAGAGGTCCACTAGATAAAGCTACATGCCAAATTTGGTAGCTCTAGGCCCTATGGCTAGGTAGAAGAGGAATTTTAAAGTTCTCCCTAAATAAGCCCATGTATAACTTGTAACCCCCGAGGCGGGGCCAATTTTGACCCCAGGGCTATAAATTGAAGAAACTTGGTAGAGGTCCACTAGATAAAGCTACATGCCAAATTTGGTAGCCCTTGGCCTTACGGTTTCAGACAAGAAGATTTTCAAAGATTTTCAAAATTTTTCAGTTTTGTTGCCATGGCAACCAGAGTTTTTGAAGGAATTAAATTCTTTCAAGAAATTCTGAAGAGGACCATGGCAGGATCATTTCTGTGAAGTTTCATCAAAATTGGATGGGTAGTTTCAGAGAAGAAGACGTTTTAAAAAAAAGTTAACGCACGGACGGACGGACGGACGCAAGACGGACAACAGGCCATGACATAAGCCCGCTGGCCTTCGGCCAGTGGAGCTAAAAACCAATGGAACTTGAACTTCATGCTTTGGAAGAGCGCCTAATTTCTTTAAGAATTCCATTCATGCAAATCAGAGAATTGCCAAGGGGCCGTCAATATTCAGTGAAAGGCAACATAGTAAATGTTCCAGTTGATATTCAGCCAGTTGTTAGTGCACTCCCAAGGCCTTTAGATGAAAACGTCACTATTCCTATCAAACTGAAAAAGAAATTATCATACAAGTCTTGTGCATTTGTTGAAAATGTCCGACCACTGCGTGTATTGCTTGCTTTGAACTGGCTTATATCACATAGTATTCTGTATCAAAATTCATCTGTGAGAATTGACGAAGACTGGGTTAATCATGTGACAAGAGAGAGTGATGAAACATACAGTGAATTTTTATCAAATGATGAAGTACCAACAAATACAGCCCCAAGTCAAAGTAATTCTGAAAGCTCTTCCAGCTCTAAAACCTCCACAGAAATTGACAATCAAGATAGCATATATGATTCTGATGCAGAGGAAAACATTCAAGAAAATGTTGGGAATATCGACACACTTGTAGATAATACGGATATTGAAAATAGATGTAATTCCTTGACTTTTGCACCAGGGGAAGGCCAAAGACCATTAAGTATATATCAAGATACTGATTCAGAGTTTTTTTGTTTTCCAACAATCTTTTATGGACAGAGAAGGCTCTCAAATTCAGAAAGATTGATTCCTGTCAGCTATGCGGATATTTGTAAGTGAGAATTGAGAAGTTATGATAGGAGAGCAGCAAATAGCGTTCCAAACATATTTTTCAAATTGAAAAAAGTCAAATGAAGCAGTTGAATGACAAAGTGAACCTTGTAGTAAGACGATGTCAATTGAATAAGAAGATAACTGCTGCTCAGGCCAAAGACTCGTGTTTCATGGAATGTATGGTCAAGAGGGATGAAGGGTATTACATTTTCAAGCAGCTAAGAAACTCTCCAGCTTATTTAGAAACTAGAAAGAAAGACGTCTTTGCAATGATAAGACAACTGGGTTTACCAACATGGTTTATGTCTCTTTCATCAGCAGACACAAGATGGCCAGACTTGTTGAAAATACTATCCAATTTAAATGATGGTGTCATCCTTTCAGATGAGGAAGTTGCAAATCTGACATGGGAACAAAAAGTCAAGTTGATCCAGAAAGATCCAGTAACATGCACACGTTATTTTGATCATAGGGTTCAGGAATTCATTAGAATTGTTTTGAAAAGTTCACATGACTGCCTAGGCAAGATAACTGATTACTTTTACAGAGTTGAGTTCCAACAAAGAGGATCTCCTCATATTCATATGCTGGTTTGGACAGAGAATGCTCCAAAATACAAAACAAGTTCTTTTGAAGAAATAACCGGCTTTGTAGACAAATATCTGAAATGCAGTTCAGATGATGCTAGTATGCAAGACTTGATTCAGCTGCAAATACATAAACACTCTAGAACATGCCATAAGAAAGAAGACAAGATATGTAGATTTGACTGTCCACTTCCACCACTGAAGAATACAATGATATTAGAGCCTCTTGAATCAGATAATGAGAAGTATGCAAAAATGTACAGAGAAATTCAAAAAAGATTGAATACAGAGAAGGATGGGTTTGATTGTACTTATGAAGAATTTCTAATTGAGGTTCTCAAAATGAATGAAGAAGATTACATCAAATGCATACGCAGTGCTTTGAAAGCAGCTGAAGTCTTTTTGAAAAGAAGTCCAAAAGACATACGACTGAATTTATACAATGACAAAGTTCTTGACAAAGCCTGGAGAGCAAACATTGATATACAATATGTTCTTGATCCGCATGCTTGTGCCATGTACATAGTATCTTACATCAGTAAATCACAAAGAGGAATGAGTACTTTACTGCATGCTGCTGCTAAAGAAGCAAGAGATGGTAATTTGGACATAAAGAGACAAGTACGTCATATTGGTACTGTTTTTTCAAACTGTGTTGAAGTCGGTGCACAAGAAGCTGTTTACCTCCTTCTTCAAATGTCGCTAACCAAAAGCACAAGAGATGTAATCTTTGTAAATACATCTGAACCAAAAGAGAGAATTCAGTTTCTTAAATCTCAAAGTGCTCTTGAAGAATTGCCAGAGTCATCAACAGATATTGTGGCAGACAATATGATTAAAAGGTATGCAAGAAGGCCTAAATGTCTTGAAAACTGGTGTTTAGCTGATTATGTGTCACAACTTGAGATAGTCTATCCTAAAGAAGATAATGACTCTGTTGGTGTGGAAAAAGACACAAATGATGATGATTGTGATGATGAAACTCATGCACATGATCTGCACACTGATGACAAAACTATTGTTACTTCGAAAAATGGTATCAAAATAAGAAAGAGGCAAATTTTTAAGGTCATCAGATATGTGCGTTTTAACAAAAAGTCAACTGAAGAAAATCACTACAGAGAAAAATTACTACTGTTCCTTCCATGGAGAAATGAAACTGCAGATTTATTGGGCAATTACACAAGCTATAAAGAGCAATATCAATCAAGGAAAAATGAAGTTGATATGAAGTGTAAACAGTATGAACATCATATTGATGAGTTGGAAATGGCCAGACAAGCTGCAGAGGATGACTATTACTCATATGATGACATAGCACCAGGAACCCAGCAAGTTGAGGCAGAGACAGAAGCAGAAGGTTCAGTTGAGGCTGAATCATTCGTGTATTTCAATCCTGATAGAGTGATTGAGCAAAGAGAGTATGATATTGGTATAGAATTGGGCAATTCTTGTTCGGTGGCTACAGTTTATGTTGATGAAAATGTGTTGTCAGATGACAGTTACAGAGAACTTTTGAGATGTTTAAATCAAAAGCAAAAACACTTTTTCAATCATGTTGTTCATTGGTTGAAAACAAAAGATACACCAATTTATGCATTTTTAACTGGAGGAACAGGAGTTGGGAAAAGTTTGGTTATATAAGCCCTTTATCAAGCTTTATACAGGTTTTACAACCTCATGGAAGGTCAGAATGCTGATGAAAAAAGAATATTGTTATGTGCATACACTGGCAAGGCTGCTTTCAACATCAATGGCTCAACAATATCAACAGCCTTTCATCAAAAATTCAAACAAAGTGATCAAACATTGAATTGTGACACTTTCAATACATTCAGACCAAAATACAGGAATTTGTCAGTAGTAATTATTGATGAAGTTTCTATGGTCAGTAACTCAATATTGAAATTCATAGACCAAAGACTACAAGAGTTAACAGGTACACAGATTCCTTTTGGAGGAAAGAACATTATTGCCGTAGGTGATTTGTATCAGTTGAAACCAGTAGCTGGATCTTGGATTTTTGAAGATCTTAGAAGTAATGCATCTGCATTGTGTCCTAACCTTTGGCAAAGATATTTCCAAATGTTTGAACTGACAGAGATCATGCGCCAAAAAGATGGGAGTGATTTTGCAGAATTACTTAACCGGTTACGTTTAAATAAATTAACAAAGACAAAGATCAAACTAAACAGTGTCAAGTTAACCCTAATTCATTGAATTATCCCACAAATGCTCCTCATATTTTTGCAGAAAATAGCTTTATGCAAGAATTTAATGATAAAATCATGAACCAAATCGAGTCAGAAAGAGTTGAAATAGCTTGCCATGATTCAATGATAGGAGCAAACATTTCACAAAGTAGACAAGCTGATATATTGAAAAAGATACCATCAGATAGCAGTGTTTCTATGGGTTTGCATTCTATACTGACTGTTGTAGTTGGTATGATATATGACTTGACTGTTAACATAGACACAGAGGATGGGCTGACAAATGGTGCCTCTTGTATTGCAAAGAAGGTAGAATATAAGCAAGTTGAGACAACTAGACCAAGTATTATTTGGGTGCAGTTTCATTGCCAAAGTATCGGCCGTGACAGAAGGAACAGATATCAAAGAAGAGGTTTCTACAATCAAGGTATCGATCCTCAATGGACTCCAATTTTTGATATAGAGAGAACATTTCAATATAGACAGAATACAATTCAAAGAATACAGTTTCCATTACAACCATCTGCTGGGAGAACTGTTCACAGAGCCCAAGGAACTACTCTTGATGAAGTTGTGATAGACTTGTCCCAGCGCAGGGTAAGGAAGAATCTTCACATCCATTATGTTGCCTTAAGTAGGGTGAGATCTATTGAGAACCTGCATATTTTGAATTTCAATGAAGAAGCTCTGTCAATGGATGAACGAGTTACAGAAGAAATGAAGAGATTGAATTCTGACGGAAAACTTGAGTTTTGTTACACACCTTTAGATACAATAGATTCAAATGAAGGTTTCAAAATAGTGTTCAACAATTGCAGATCTCTTCATAAGCATTTTGAAGATATCCTGAGGGATCCAAATATTCAATCATCTCATGTAATTGGCTTGTCTGAAACAAGATTAGTCCACAGAGATAACAACTCAAACTATTCAATGCCTGGATACAAGCTCATCAGAAATGACCAAAACCAACAAATACAGAAAACTAGACCACCCCATGGTTCAGTACTGTATATTAAAGATAACGTAAATATACTAGATTGTCATTGTTACAGTACACCAAATTTTGAATTTACCATGGTCAGAGTAGAATACTCACAGAAAGAGGAACAGATAGTAGTGATCTACAAGTCTCCTGGTCTTTCTGGTAAAAAATTTGAATCAGAGCTTAAACAAGACCTATTGAAACATCTTGACACAAAAATGCCATTTGTAATCATAGGTGACTTCAATATTGACATATCAAAAGGAGACAATAATTTTGAACATACAATGGATATGATATTCCATTGCCAACAGATGATACATGAACAAACACCTGACTATGGATCAACCCTGGATCTTATCTTTACCAATCATAGTGGTTGTTCTGGCACTATTGAAACATATTGGTCAGACCACAAGCTTGTATACTTCTATACTTGATAATTTTGTTTATGCTGAAATTAATACCCGCATGGTAATTAAAGTTACATTCTTTTACAAGAATGTAACTTTGATGGCTTAGCAAGTGAAGGGTGGCCATCATTTTTTGCTCCTTACAAAATTAAAGATCATCAACATTTCTTCCTGCTCAGAGAGATTAAGTTTTGGAAAATCTTGTAGGGAAAATTGCTGTTAATATATTAACCTTTGGAACACAATTTTGTATTAAATTTTCCTGATTAGATCCATTAAAAATCAAATTTAAAAAAAATACAGTAAAACTTCTATTAAGCGGCCATCCAAGGGACTCCAAAAAAATTGTTGCTCAAAAAACAGTCGCTTAATGCTTAAAAAGTGACCCATATTAAACAAGGTTGACAGCATTTCTCATGCTTGAGACTTTACCACACAATCCCGACTTTTAACGACCCTGAGAAAGAAGCCCTTTGAAAGCATTGTGGGAAAAGGAGAAAATGCTGGTAACCAGCATTTTCTACTTTTCCAACAATGGTTTTTTCTCTTCCCAAAACAAATTTCAAATTTTCAGTCACTTTTATTTTGTCGTCTGACAAAGTGAAAGCATGATGGATTTAATCATGGAATTTGTATAAATTCAAAGATGAAGATTGTTTTATAATTTAATTCTTTTCCTACAAATTTTCCAATTCAGTTCTCTGACGTCTGTTGCTGTTGAAAGTATGTTGTAAATAGTTACACAAAACTATTAAGCAATTCATTTGCTTGGATCTTCATTTTGTTATTAAGGTTTTTGAAACTCCCTCTAACACCAGAAAGTCAAGTACTTGACTAAATACTGATCTATGGTTGTATACCCTGACAATCTTTGCCAAACTGTCATATTTTATCAAAACAGTGAAGATTACCAGATGACAGAACCACAGATCAATACTGATATTAGGATTGACATAGATCTATGTAATGATTTTTTTCCTGATGTCAATTCTTCATGATACTTTGTATGTATAAGGTAGATCTGTGAGTTGGATTATGTATGTATGAGCTCTGTAAGTTGCTTTATTCAGTTAAGTGAATTGCTTCAAGAAAATAGGACTTTTTGATTTTGTAAATAAGGTTTTAGACACTTTTATAAGATCATGAAAATTATATGGGCTATGTCTGTGTTTATAGGTATTTTGTCTATTGCTCTTGTTGGCAAGACAAGAGATTGCAAGGTGACTGAACCACTAAACATTACCAATATAAATATTAACATTGCTTAATTATAGCCAGTTTCATTAGATGTCTAAAACCTTAAGAATAGTTATTTTTGCAGACCATGTAAGCAATTGCATTGTACAATTATTTAAAAGTATTCAATAAGTAATGTTTTATTGTTACTATTACATGCTGTATTGTGCAACATTAAAAAAGTAACTGTTTTTGGAGTAGTCCTGAGACTTTTTGACAGTGTGATATGGTATTCATCTGCAATAATGTACAAAAACTTTTCACAATTTGTTCTAAATCTCCAATTATTGAAGCCTTATTATAAAGTACATTACAAACCACCAATGTCCTCGAAGAGTTCAGTTCTTTTCAAGATGAACTCACTTCACTGCCTCAATACAACCCCATCTTGTGATAGGACTTGCCAAAACTCTTTTAAAATGCACCATAAACCTGAACTTTAATTGTATCAAACAAAGGACTGTCATTGCATAGCTGTTTTAACCGTTTACTCCATAGATACTTGTTCTAACACATTAACAACAGACTGCTTTTGAAAACATTGTGGGAAAAGGAGAAATTGCTCGTTATGAGCAATTTCTCCTTTTCCCACAATGTTTTCTACTAAAGCAATTAATTGTATCCCCATTTGTCCATCATATCTTTATTTGCTTTTGAATTGGAAGAGCCTAAAGTTGGCATATGAGGTAAAGGGTTAAGAAATAGATCTAGATCTATATTATAATTAAAACTGTCCGCACATTGATTCTTGTATTTGTTACCATTGTTATAGTACAATGAGCTCAGTAATAACAAATTTTATATGTGCAGAGAGATGCCTGTTAACCCTTTCCCAAACAACAATTTTAGACTCTTCCAAACTAAAAGAGTTTGCAGACGACAATTTTTAATTTGATGAAAATGGTAGAATGTTCTTTTTAAGGATAGAAAACACTGTGGGAAATGGAGAAATTGCTCGTTACGAGCAATTTCTCCTTTCCCACAGCGTTTTCAAAAGATTTGGACAGCAAACACGTAAAAACCAGGGCTTGTTTGGGAAAGAGTTAAAGTTGCATCATTGTAATTTTCCATAAAATACGCGGGACAATGCGCATAAATATTGAAAAGTTTCCCGAAATAGAAAGTAGTTTCGTTGGCATACAAAATAGTTCGCCACGTAAATCCGTAATGTTTCCTCGATTACAGACTAAATATCCAAAGTAACACCATCATTTATCGGAAATATTGTAAAGAGACACGAAATTGGCCTTGATATTCAGATTAAAAACATTATTTCGCATTTGAAATAAAATCTCAATGCGTAAGTGCAGAGGTGCAAGTCAAAGAAGCAAAATGGCGTCCAAAAGAAAGCATGAGGCTGAGGACAATACTATGTCTGGATATATCCACAACACAAGTGAAGTAAAGACAGCCGTAAGCACTAACTGTAGATATTTCACTGGATTATTGCAGTGTTCGGATAAGGACTTCATACGATTTGTGAGTTTTTCCCCAGAAAAACACAGCGCGTTGAAATCGGCAGAGCAGACCAAGTCTCCTGTGAAGTTAAGTAACATAGTCGTAACACCGAAGGGAGACGGCAAAGAAATAGCGGTCAATAGAGGATCCACAGTTGCCGTGACAAAGAAACTAGATTTTGAGAGATCTAACGTACCAACCGTCACCTCGAAAAACGTAATGATGGACAAATTGATTATCGCAATCGTCATGGTAAGACATCTTTTTCTACCTGCGTGCAACCAGATTTGACTCGCTTCAGCTATTTATTTTCATGCCCCCGTATCGAAAGATCCGTGGCATATTGTTTTACTGTTGTCCGTCTTCGTCTGTCTGCAAAACTTAACCAAAAAACTTAACATTTCCAATTACTTCTAGGCTATTCTAGGTACAAAGTTGCTATTTGGTATGGACGTCAGACACTTGAACCCCTGACCACTTAGTCCCCTTAAAGTTTGGGTGACAATTACACCCCTGAGACACATAGACCCCTATTTCAGTGAGACACATAGACCGCCCTTTTTTTTTTTTTTATGAAAATTTATATATTTATTGACTATGTTTATGGATTGTATTCCTAGTAAATCTTGTCTTTTAACATAAAATAAGTATTTTGACTCTTGAGACCATATATAGGCCTACATATTAACCCTTATACTGTTGTATATAACTATGTTAATTTTCAATTTAATGCTAAAAATACTCAAATATTGCTGTCCAAAAGTTAAGTTTTGGAGAATAATATCTCCTTATCGAACTGTAGATCAAAGATCAGACTGCACATTTTGTGCAGTCTGATCTTGATCTACATTGTCCGCAAAAGGTCAGAGTTGCGCTTAGCAGCTTATGGGTTAATATACTGAAATAGTTGATGAAATTATTTTGAATGACCATCAGTGGACACAAAGATCAAATATGCATGTCTGTTTTCAGTTGTTGTTTTTTTTTAACAGTTGCTTCTTTATTCCATAGTATGCAGATTACTTTCATTTTTTTCTTTCAAGTGCACATAATGTGTTGTATCTTTAGTAGAATACTAGTAACAAACTTCTTAGTCTGCTGCTAGGTTGAAGTAAATATCTGATGATAGTACATAGATTAATTATCTTTAGAAATCTGTATTTATAGATTCTTGGAAATTTCAAAGACAATCACATAAATGAGCTTTTTTTGGAAAGATTGTGGCAGAAATTTGTCAAGAATAGATATAAAAAACTTGACACAATACAGTTTATAAGTTGCAAAAGGGAATGAGAAATTTTATAAAGCTTTAATGAAAAATTGACAGACTTAAAATTTTCAACACTGATCACCATAAACAAATTAAGTTCCCCCTTTGCCATGGTGTTTTCAGTCTTCAAAAGACAGAACCAAAAACTACGAGCCATATTTCATTTATTGTGTGCCAGTGCTTGGGATTTGAGAGAGTCAAAACTTGTATTGTCTGATGAAGAGTTAATGGGTCTCTGAAACGATGTTTCATGATCCAATTAACACCTTAGAATGTGGATAGATAATATAAGGACAATAAATTAATGTACAGGATTATCCCTTTTTCACCATGCGCGGTAGGCCGTATATTTAATGGAAAAACCAAATCGACCTAAAAATAGAGTTAGTAGACCGGAGTCCACAGGATTTCCCGATAATGTCGTCGGTGATAAGTCATAACTTTAATCGTGATTGGTATAATTTTTGTCGAGCCCGCTTGCGGTGAGCGAGACATAGTTGTCACAATGACTCTACGGTGTATGTGCGTCCGTCCGTCAGTCCGTCCGATTTTGTCCGGACGATTACTCCTACAATTGTGGATGGATTTCAAAATAATTTGGTACAATTGTTCCACATGACGTGTACATGTGCTATTTGAATTTTTTTTCAGGTAGGTTCAAGGTCAAGGTCACACTTCAAGGTCAAATTTTTGTTCGGACCATAACTTCTACATTTATGGATAGATTTCAATATAAATTGGCACAATTATTCTTCAACATGAGAAGAACTGCCATTTGAAACTTTTGTTAAGGTAGGTGCAAGGTCAAGGTCACATAGCGAGCTCGACATGTTGTCCCTGGACAACTTCCTAGTGTAAGAGTACTTAATCTTTTAGCAAGAATTTGTTTCATTTAGATCTAGCTTTTTTTTTTTTTTTAAATACTGAGTTTTGTTTTAACGACAACCAAAAATAAGTCGTCTAGACGTTTACACACATAACAAAGCAGACAACCGAGGAATTAAATCTGATCGGGGAAGAGCGGTCATAAAATGAAGCTTAAGAAATTAATCGAAAAACATGTAGATCTAGAAGAATGATCATTTTTGGCTTTGACTCGAGCAGAAAGCTGAATTTGCACCGTTGGTTTGTGTTTTATGAGCCGCATTTTCTTTTTGAACACACGAGACTTCAGGTAAAAAAATACATGTACAAAAAAGTCATTATCCACTTATCTTGTGTAAAATGACAGATTTTGAAGTTATTTGTTCTTCCTGTTGATAAATTTATGTCAAATCATGCCGAAATATCTATCCAGAGATTAAGAGACATTAAAAATGACTCGGTGCAAAAAACACAGAAGCCCCGGCCATCATATGATACAAGGGAATCATTATCTGTGAAATTTACGACGCTAGGCTTGGTTATTATAACTGGAGATGTAGACTTTGCATCATGTTTTCAGACAAAGGGAGATCAGCAATGCCCGACAGAACCGGCACTTCAGATCGAGACTCAATATGCGGAGATTTGATTACCTGTAAATCGATCAGAAAAGAATTTGAACGTTTCACGCCAAAAGTAAAAAGGCTGTGGTGGCCTTTGTCATCTGCAGCCCTTTAAATGAACTTTTTGTAATGTTTCCCAGCTCGTAACATGTTTTACATTGTGTTTGTTTTTTGTTTTAAATATGTTGACTGCAACCGAGTGTTAAGTTAAAGAAAACTTCTTTTGTCAGCTATAAGTTTTTACTAGAGACAAACAGTTACATAGTATGTCAAAGGATTTAATATTGAATGATAGGGAAATGACAACCGCGTTCAGTCCACGTGCCATGTTAAAATGTGCAAAAAACAACTCGGTTCGGTAAATAATGACTCCATTGAACAAAACAAATGGTGCCAAAAAATTTCGGCCATACTGCAGCGCAGTCAGCCATGACATTTCGGTACAAATCAATTAAAAGCCTGCTTTCGGTTTCAATCACTGCTAAATAACGAAAGTTTTGTGTCTAATTATTTGAAATAGCTTTCGAGAAATTGGTATTTTAACTTATTTGAAATTTTTGCATCATATTATGGGAAATTCTTTCAGCAAAATTGCGAAATTCTTTCAGCAAAATTGGGAAATTCTTTCGCCATAATTGGGAAAAAATAATGATATTTGGAATTGGGAAGTCACCGAATATCAGCCTCAACTATAGAAGGAAAAAAAGCCCTGCAAACAATTCAATTTTAGACTTGTCCAAACTCAAAGCATTTGCAGACAACAAAATAAATCTAACTGAAAATTTGAAATTTGTTTTGGAAAGGGTAGAAATCATTGTGGGAAAAGGAGAAAATGTTTTCAAAAGGCTTCTTTCTCAGGATCATTAAAAGTCGGGATTGTGTGGTAAAGGGTTAACCCATTACCACACAATCCCTACTTTTGAAGACCCGAGAAAGAAGCCTTTTGAAAACAATTTGGGAAAAGGAGAAAATGATGGTATCCAGCATTTTCTACTTTTCCCACAATGTTTTCTCTCTTCACAAAACAAATTTCAAATTTTCAATCACTTTTATTTCGTCGTCTGCAAATCTTTCGATTTGGACAAGCCTAAAATATTGTCGTGTGGTAATGAGTTAAGGGGTCTAAATGGTTAGGGGTCTAAGTGTCTCACTCCCCATCTCACATCTCATTGATGCGCATATAATGAGGATCATATGTCCAAGATGAAGGTCAAAATTTCAACCCTTATCTCCAAAAAATCATATTAAAACTCAACCAAAAAACTTGACATTTCCAATTACTTCTGCCCCGCCTGGGTGGCTCAGTGGTGAGCGTGTCGGACTCATGACCTGGTGGTTGTGACTTCGATCCACGGTTGAGGCTAACTTTCTTTCCGGCATATTTTTGCCTCTCACCTCTGCAGAAGCATGTGAGAAAAGTAGTCTGTGGCTTTGGAAAGAAAAGTTGTGTTAGTACTGGTGTGAGAAAGCCAGGAAACACATGTGCATCACCGACCGCCATGATATGACCTTAGCTGTTAAAGTGGCATTAACCCTTTCCCAAACAAGCCCTGGTTTTTACGTGTCTGCCTTACAAGTGTTTTGAAAACACTGAGAGAAAAGGAGAAATTGCTCGTAATGAGCAATTTCTCACTTTCCCTCAGTGTTTTCTACAGGTTTGGATAACTTTCTACCATTGTCATTAAATTTAATATTGTCGTCTGCAAACTCTTTCAGTTTGGAAGAATCTAAAATTTGTCGTTGGGGAAAGGGTTAAACCCCAATACAACCAACCAATCCAATTACTTCTAGGCTATTCTAGATACAACTTTGATATTTGGTATGTAGATACATCTCATCCATGAGCATCTAATGATTGTCATATGTCCAAGGTCAAGGTCAAAGTTTTAACCCTTATCTTCAAAAAATCATATCAAAACTTAACCAAAAAACTTAACAATTCCCATGTCTTCAAGGCTTTTCAAGATACAAGGTTCAAATTTGGTATGTAAGTGTATCTGACTGATACGCATCTGCTGGTGACAAGTTCAAGGTCATCTGTCAAAGTCAAGGTCATTTATGGTCACACTTCTTAAAAATAAATGTTACAGGGGCATTAGTGTTTCACAAACACATCTTATTTCGACTTACAATTTTTTATTCACTATCCAGCAAAATTTTTTTATTCACTATCCAGCACTCAACAGCTGACTCAGCGGCACTCTTGTTTCAGTTTAAACATACTTTGAATGGTTGTCTCCAACCTGTTCGCATTTGCACCAGTTTAAAATGTTGTCTAGCAGGGTTCTGTCCAGGACGCGCCCTTGCGCCGTTTGCGCTAAAAAATAGCGGAGGATGCAAAAAAAAAATTAAATAGATGGGCCAGAGGGCGTGCCAATTTTTTCTAAGTAAAAACCATCTTCCGCGACGAAGTTTCAGCTTTTTAGCCTAGTCTGAAATGGAAATCGATATGGTTCCCCACGTTTTGCTATGTTAATACGCGTTGAGTTGTTGGACAGTTAATCGAGTCGGGTACCGTAATACATTTAGATATTGCTGAGCGATTGATCAAGTTGAACGGCTATCTTAAACCTTTTTTAACCTTTTTTAAGCGTCTTCTGCGAAAAAATCTAAGCCAAATAAAGGATTAGGTCCTCCCCATGCCTGGTCCAAGTACAAATGACCCGAGCCTAGCTACATTGTTCTCCGAAATCAGCGAATCGCATGATCTCCGCAGTTATGAAAATCGCTGGACGACTGTCCAGTATCAAATGACATGTCAGACAAAAAAGTTAAGACAAAACGACATTTAATCCGCAATAGCTAGATAAATAGTACAACAGATAAATGTGCAGATAGTGGTAAATTGCTTAGAATGGGTAGTTTCACAATTTACACGTTATCTTTAATTTTCAAAAAAAGGTATTTGAATGCACACATGTTCGAATAGTCTAACAATCCTTAAGTCTTACCAACTTGTGTAAATGCTGATAAACTATTGGTGGCATATGGGAAGTTCATTAGGGCCCTATATTTTTTGAAATGGCCCACTATTTTCAAACTATGTGGGTTGTTTGGCTCAATGGATTTGATTTCTGGGCAGAACCCTGGTCTAGTAATCGGTTAAGGTTGGGTTACAGTCGTCTGGTAATGGGTTAAGCCTTGTAAGGTCTAAAAAAAAAAAAAAAAAACATCATCCTTAACTGAAACTCCCATTTTCATGCCTTGAATATTCATGCTTTTGGAAGACATTGAAAATCAAGAATTAGAATCTGCATGTTCTCTTCCCCCTACACCCACCCATCCACCATTTCTCTCTTTCACTCTGCCCCCTTTTTATTAGCCTTCATATTGGAATTTCACGGATTAAGTCGCACAGAAATCAGTATGTTGTCTGCACTAATGCTGACCAGTTTTAAGATTTTGTCATAGATAGAATTTTGAAAAAAAATTTTTATACAAAGCATGTCTCAGTTTTCAGTGTTGCTTGTAGCAAATAGAAAATAGATATTTCAACCAACTGACTCTACATGACAGCAAAGGAATTCTGATATTCAATATTTAGTTAT
The DNA here is from genome assembly GCA_946811185.2 of Hippopus hippopus. Classification (NCBI taxonomy): domain Eukaryota; kingdom Metazoa; phylum Mollusca; class Bivalvia; order Cardiida; family Cardiidae; genus Hippopus; species Hippopus hippopus. Next base: position 21,474,196 of record OX328108.1, on the reverse strand, counting down.
TTGTCTTTATCTGTTACAGTGTTCAGTAGATGTGAAGGTTCTAAGTGCGTCTCCTGTGGAAGAACAAACAACCCGCTACGGCCAGCGAAAACTCCAAAAATGCATCATTGGTGACGATACCCGTTCTATGACATTGTGTTTGTGGGGAAATCAAACCGGTGAATTAAATGAAGGTGCTTCATACAGAATAACCAATGTAATGACCCAATCTTTCCAGGTATTTATTGCACAAATTCATCCTGTACACCTCTTTTAAAATGAGGGGCCTGCATAACTGAGTGGCTTTATTAGTGGAATTCCTTTGCACTTACAATAGTTTTGCATTAGCCCACTGTAAAATTCATTAATGCATTGGAATTGCAACAGTTTAAGGTGATTAGTCGCCACGCAGAAGCGTGCGACTATATTTTTAATAGTTTTTCGAGTTAGGACATGGATAGTGGGAATTTCATTTTTAAAGGGGTGTTAGGTTAACAAGAAATCTTTCTACTTCGCCTTAAACTGGCTTTTTAATCCATTCTTAAATTACGAAATTGCAATATGTTACTATTTTTGTTCTGTTAATACTTACAACATCAAAAAATCCGCCCAATTATTACTTTTATTTTCGCTTTTCGTGAGAAATGGACTCGTTCAGATAAATGCCTTGTTTCCATTGGTCAAGGCTGTACAGGTTTCCAGTCATTTCGTACCTTGTTAATTTCGTACCTAGGTCATTTCGTACGATTTTGGTCATTTCGTACCTACTTATACTTTCTAGTTTGGTCATTTCGTACCCAGTTGGTCATTTCATACAAACTTCGTACATAGGTTTAATTATCATTTTATTTTGTAGATAGTTTTTCCTACTATTTGTGTGTTTTTTGTTGAATGACCACTGCTAAAATTGTACATTGCTGAAATTGTGCTAAATTCCGCCGAAGAACGGGTATGATGGTTAAAATTGTATCTGACCATTATTGGTTACTTCTTTCTAAGTTTAGTTTTTAAAACAAAGATAGTTTAGAACTCCTTTGTTTATGTCTCAACGAGCTCTGCATAAATTTACCTTGTGGAAAAAAAATCTGGAGAGAGACCAGTTTTTCGCTGTGTTGTTCATTAATCGCAATGCAAAACCGTTATTCTTTATTAACACTGTTCACCAAACAGTATAATTTTAGACTTGTTTAAATTGAAAGCATGCCTTTCAAACTTACGTTCTCTTGATTCATGCTTTCCTAGGACAGCAACATTTTAGTAACTTAGCCCTGTTTTCAACACTTTCCCAAACAAACACGGGTTATCACATGTGTGCTGTCAAATTCTTTTGGAAAAACATGTTGGATAAGGAGAAATTGCTCGTTATAAGCAATTTCTTCTTTATTAAATACCTTTCCCCCACTGCTAGCGAATTTTCCACCATTTTTTTGCAGCTTTTTAAATTGTCATCTGCCAACTCTTTGAATTTGGAAGTCTGATATTTGTCGTTTGAAAAAGAGCTAAGAGAGCGCTGTGCTAGGGTATTAGATACTGTAACAGAAGACAAGTTTTGATATAGGTTCACATTCACATCAATTTCATAATGTGTTAAAAAATCTGCTGATGAAAACTGACATTTACTTCTGACTTGCCCTGGCTTTCTTGAAGCATTAAACAATTTTTTTTGTGGCGACTTTGATGCTTTGCATCAACTTTTTCTTGTTTTGAATGAAACTGTTTCAGAATGATTGGCACTATGTAACCTATACCATACTGAAAATATTTTATGATACAACTTGTGCAAAATGGAGCTTATTGCAGCATTTCTGCTACTTTTCTAAACACATTTTTCATGAAATTTCATGTATGTTTGTTATTGTTTAAGTTTGCTCATATTTCTGGGGCTCTTAGCGACATTATCGTCATAGCGTAACCTTTTGTCCATTGTACGTATGTTCGTTTAGCCTTATTCTTTAACATAAGCCATTTGGCGGCATATATTGTGACGATGGCACTCTTGTCTTTAAAAATCTATTCCACAGGAATGTTGCTAGGATGACCCCTCTATTCCTATTTGGATTCCTTAAAAAAATTCTGATCAAATGACAAACACAGGTTACTGGGCCAGAGCTAATATATATTGTGAAAATCTAAATTCTTATAATTCTTACTCTCTATTGAATGAATGAATGAATGTTGTTTTATGGCGCATCGACAGCTTTGGTCATTTAGCGCGCACATCTGTGTTAAAAGATAGTAAAAGTGGGATTTTAAACTGAAAAAGGTTTGAATACATTTATAATAGTAAAAGAGTTGAATTAAGAAGAATTATGTGTGATCTTAATAAGTATAAAGGACATTATTGAGTGACAGGGCAATCCCTATCAACTTAAAAGGTTTAAATGACAGAGTTAAGAATGTGATAAAAACGTTTGAACTAAATGTTGGATTAATAGTGAGAAGTTTTTAATTGAAAAAGAAATTTGTGTCATTTATAATGTGCATAAAATATGATACTGAGTGGCTGGGTATTCCCTGCCTACTCAAAAGTTTTAGATTAAAGGGTAAGACTGAGAAAATTTCTTTTCCTTGGAAATGAGTGTTAAAATTAGTAAAGATTGGAGCCTCCAATGGGATCAGTATACTCCCAGTAAAGAGGTCCGTCTCCAATGAGATAAGATGCCCCCAAGAGGGCTAATCCTCCCATTAAGGAGATGCAAACTAAATATTAAAGGAATAAAGAATGTTGTAAAAAGATGGGTAAGAAACGCAATAGTAAATATCACAGTTTATTGTAAATGCCAATCTCCTTTATGAAAGCGATAATAGATTCAACGCTGACAGAATCAAAAAGATTCTTTAAACTATCGACGTTGAAATATTTTGAACGAACTGGCTGAAAGTCAATGCAATCTAGTAGGATATGTTTTATAGAAAAGGATGCATTGCATGGAATACATTCAGGGGCATCGTCTCTGGTCAAGAGCCAGGAATGTGTGATGCGTGAATGGCCAATTCGAAGTCGTGCAATTATCACTTCTTCTCGACGAACAGACCTGTAAACGGGGTACCATTCACCAAGGGACGGTTTAACTGAATGCAGTTTATTGAAAACATCAGCATCCCACTGGGATTGCCAAGAAGATTGGATATGTGTTAAAACGGAGGATTTAAAATCAGTGTGTGGAACTTTAAAATCTGAAATGGGAAGGTTAAGTGCAGATTTGGCAGACCTATCGGCATTTTCATTGCCTTTGATGCCTACATGACTTGGAAGCCAGCAGAACACCAATCTATTCATAGAAGAAATTTGTGAGATCCTTTCGAGTAAACTACAGATTAAGGGATTCTCAAGGCATTGATGTGAAAGGGCTTGTAATGTTGACAAAGAGTCCGAAAAGATAATGAAACGGTTGGAATTAGAACGTTCAGCTAGATTAAGGGCAAGATCAATTGCTTTAATTTCAGCAGAGAAGATAGAGGAGTTGTTTGGAAGGCGACACTTTAGGCTCCTTTTTCCATAAACAGCGGCAGCTGCTACAGAATTTCCTTCTTTGGATCCATCTGTATAGATTGGTTTGAAGGAAAAATAATGCTCCTTTATCTCGTTGTATCTAGCATGAAACACAGTTCTATCCGTGACAGACTTTTTGTCAGATGCAAGGTCAAATCTGAATTCTGCACTATTTAGTGTCCATGGAGGGATTTCAGAGATTTTATAGTCGGCAATAGACTCAGTGTCTATGCCAAGGTTATCTACAATGGGCTCCATGCGGATACCAAATGGAGGAATATCATTTGGTTTCCTTTCAAAAAGATGTTTATATTGAGGTTTAAAAACAATGTTATGAGTTGGATTAAAACGATTGGACTTCAGTTTTAAAAGATATTGAAGCGAGAGTTTTTCCCTCCTGTAAGAAAGAGAAGGTTCATTAGCCTCAACATAGAGACTATTGACGGGAGAAGTTCTGAAAGCTCCAAGTACAAGACGCAGACCTTCGTGGTGTATAGAATCGAGAATTTTCAGGTAAGATTTACGGGCAGATCCGTATACAATAGATCCATAGTCTAATTTGGAGCGAACTAAAGACCGATAAAGCCGCAAGAGGACTTTACGGTCTGCTCCCCATTCAGAATGGGCCACAACCTTAAGAAGATTAAGAGCCTTCTTGCACTTCTTTTTAAGTGCAGTGATGTGAGGAAGGAAGGAAAGCTTTCTGTCAAAGATGACTCCAAGAAATTTAAACTCAGAAACGACTTCAATTTTAGTTTTGTCCAAATACAGTTCAGGGTCTGGATGAACACCTCGTAGATTACAGAGGTGCATGCACTTAGTTTTGGACTTTGAGAATTTGAAGCCATTTTCATCAGACCACGTTTGGAGCTTGTTGAGACACTGTTGAAGTTGTCTCTCAATAATATTCATATTTCGAGATCTGAAGCATATAACGAAGTCATCAACATAAAGGGAACAGTCTACACCAGGACAGATAGCTTTAACTATACTGTTTATTTTCACACTGAAAAGTGTAACAGAGAGAATACATCCTTGGGGTACACCCATCTCCTGTTCACGGGCTCCCGAGACAGTATTACCAACTCGGACGCGGAAAAGACGTTCATCCAAGAAGGCTGAAATAAAAAGAGGAAGACGGCCTCGAAGACCAAAGTCATGCAAGTCTTTAAGAATTCCATATTTCCAAGTCGTATCGTAAGCACTTTCAAGGTCGAAAAAGACAGATACTACATGCTGTCTATTAATAAAGGCTTCTCTGACAAAGGTTTCAAAGCGGACAAGATGATCTATGGTGCCACGTTGGCGTCGAAATCCACTCTGTACATCAACGATGAGGTTGTTTTTCTCTAAAAACCAAACAAGCCTGTCATTGACCATACGTTCTAAGGTCTTGCAGAGACAACTTGTAAGAGCTATTGGCCGATAGTTAGCCGGGTCACTAGTATCCTTGCCAGGTTTTGGGATAGGAATGACTAGTGCTTCCCGCCAGGATGAAGGAAAAACACCTGACTGCCAGATATCATTGAAAATATCAAGTAAAACTGAGAGAGAAGTAAAAGGTAAGTGTTTTAAAAACTGGTAATGAACTTTATCTGGGCCAGGAGAAGAATCGTGAGCTTTATTCAGAGCAGATTTTAATTCTTTAAAGGTGAAGAGTTTATTATAATGCTCTGAATTAGAAGAATTGAAATTAAGTTTTTTCTTTTCTTCTCTGGCTTTATTCCTCTGAAACTTTTCAGAATAGTTTGCAGAGGAAGACTTTTTGCAAAAGGTGTCGGCGAGAGCATCAGCTATATTTTGGGGTGATTCCAACGAAGTATTGTTAACTTTAAGGTGACTAAGAGGGCGCTGGCCTTTGCCATTGATCTTTCTGATCATGTCCCAGGTTTTTTTAGTAGTAGTTCTACTATTTAATTTAGAGACATATTGTCTCCAAGCCTTGCGCTTACTTTCTCTAATGGTTCGTCGAGCCTTTGCTCTGGAAATACGGAATAAGTTATGATTTTCTTTGGTAGGCCTGAGGTTAAACTTTCTAAGGGCTTGTTTTCTGTCTCTGACAGCCTGTTTACAATCATCATTGTACCAAGGCTTGTCAGGACGTTTTGGATTTGTCGAGGTCTGAGGGACGGACTGTTTAGCTGCATCAATTAATAGGGAAGTAAAAAGTTTTGCAGGATCATTGCAATCTCCAAATTTGTCATGTGTAATGGTCTGTTCACAGAGGGTTTCAAATTTAATCCAATTGGCTTTGGAAAGCTTCCATTTCTGCGGTCGTACATTGCTGGATGGTTGTGTAGATGAAAAGATAATGGGGAAGTGATCACTTCCACACAAATCCTCAGTCACTTTCCAGGTGAAATTGGGAAGTAAGATTGGGCTGCATAAGGTTAAATCAATGGAAGAGTAAGATCCAGTTGCTGGATGCAAGTAGGTTTTGGACTTGTTATCATTCATGAAAGACAAAGAGTTGTTCGAAATGAAGCTCTCCAACTGTAAACCTCTCTGGTTAGTGTCATCGCAACCCCACATAACATTGTGACCATTAAAGTCCCCAGCAAGAATATAGGGGGATGGCAATTGGGAAATGAGATCATTCAGATTGGTCTCATTGATAGGTGTGCTCGGGGGGAGATATAAAGAACACAGTGTAACAGCACTGTGTAAAGATAACCTGATGGCAACAGCTTGCAAGTTTGTATTAAGAGAGATAACTTTATGAGGAATGTTGTTGTTAACAATAATAGAAACACCACCTCTGGCTTTTTCGCCTTCGGTAAAGATTTTATTGTAAATGGAATGATATTTGATAGAGATATCATCCTCCCGTTTAAGGAAGGTTTCTTGCAGACAAACAGCAACTGGTTTGTGATCATTGATTAAAAGGGAAAGTTCATCAAAGTTTGACTTCAGACCTCGACAATTCCATTGGATAATGGTATCCATTGTGCATGAAGAAAGTATAAAAGCTAACGTAAAAAAAGAGGCCGTAAACCAATGCATTTTAAAATAGATTGATTAAGATTTCATTACACTTGTCTCGGGTATGGACGAGTGCCAAGTGTCAGTGTCCTTGTTCCAAGGATCCTTAGAAATCGACCAGATAGAGACTTCCGAATCTGAAGCCTCACCTTCCAGATTCTCAGCATCTGCATCCATGTCCTCTAGCTCCGAAAATCTATTGGAGGTAGGGACAGGATCATTTACTCTGATTGTGATTTCACAAGATTCATGGGTATCTCTGGGTTGTGGTTTCGATTTCGAAGAAGATCTTTTAGGAGATCGGGGTGCATGATTAGATTTGCTCTCTTTAGATGAGACGTTAGATTTAGTTGTAGACTGTGAAGATGGAGGTTGGGGTTTCTTTGGAGGCTGTTGTGAAGGGGGAGATGGCTTTGAAGCTTTTTTCGAAGAGATACTTTGTGAGGAGGTAGATGGTTTTGAAGTTTTTTGTGAAGAGATACTTTGAGAGTCTGTGGATTTTGAGGGTGTAGAAGTTTTGTTTGTTTCAGACGCAGGCTGAGTCTGAGTAGAAGGTGTTGGAATTTGGACATTGGGAATGAGAACTTTCAGTTCATCAGTCATTTCAGGAAACTTTTGGAGAAGTTTTTTAGCCAACAGTTCGCAGGTTGGACAATGTCCATTTGCAGGCAAAGGAGAAGCAACATTTGCATATGTTGTGCTTTTGCTCAACAAAGCCTGATCAGACCTGCGTTTTTCAACTGTTTTCCTGGCTTCCAAGAAGGTAACATTCTCCTTAAACTTGATTGACAGGATTTCTTTCTCCTCTTTCCAAACTGGACATTCTTTGGAATAGGTAGGATGAGAAGACTTGCAATTGACACAGAGAAGGGGGTTATTGCAAGTCTTTTGGTCATGGTCTTCCCCTTCAAAAGCACATTTGGGACAAACAGGTGTGCTTCTGCAGTTACTTTCATGATGGCCGTACCGTTGGCATCTGTAACAGCGCAACGGATTAGGCACATAAACATCGACCTTGACCGATTGAAATCCAACTTTAACTGAAGTAGGGAGAGTTGGCGTAGAGAATGTTAAGATATAGGTATGTGTATCTCTACGAATGCCATTTCTGAGAACTGAAATTCTTTTCACATCAGACACAGCCTGGCTTTTGAGGTTTGATTTGATTTCCTCCAAAGAGTCACAGAAGCTTAATTCTTTGCATCTAATGACCCCCTTGGAGGTATTAAGGGTCTTGTGAGGAAAGATTTTGACATCAAGATTGAAAAGTTTCTTGTGTCCAAGCAGGTTTCTAACTTGTTGTTGCGAGAAGCACTCAACAAGCAAGGTTTCATTTTTAAGTTTTTTAACAGATTTTGGTGTGCCTAAGATTGATGAGATAGATTTTTCAATGATAAAAGGTGAGAGTTTTGTTACTGGTTTAGAAGAGTCAACTGATTCAATAACTAAAAAGCGAGCAAAAGTTGTTGAAGGTCTTGAGTATTCTGATTCAGAATCTGAGTCAGAGAGTACACGCTTGGCCTTTTTTTGAGAAGCCATAGTTGTTGTTGAATATTCATCACCGATGCTCCCCACCCGCCTCGGAGCCCAACAAGGGGACATGATCCGGGGAAACCTAACTCAGATCATGACAAGGATACATCGGTGATATACTCGAAGCGAAAGGGCTAGACCGGACAAATGTAGGCCCGCAGAATGTCATACCAAGCATAGACTGTCTTTGGGCATTTACAAGTGTCAATCAAACACCAGGCTTTCACCCGATTAGCCCATGAGCCACCGCCTTCTAGGGTATTGACATACAGCAACTGATGACAGAGAAATAATGTATCTGTGTATGTATGTGTAAAAGAAAACAGTCAGAGAAACACCCTAGGGCTCGGCATGACCAGCCGATTGATCAGGACGGGCCTTCCTGACCCCTCGTTTAGTTCAGTTCAAGGCCAAAGTGGTGTGTTGCAAAAACAGAGCTATCAAAGGGCCATACTCTGAATCCACTCAACCACCAGGATCCCGTCATCGAACGACACGAGTTGCAGCCCACGGCAAACAGGCAGGCACAGTGGGGGGGTCTTACCCCTGCTGTAGTGCGACAGCTGAGCTATTTCTATCCCCCCGCCCAGCTGGGGGTTACTTACATCTTGGATCAAAGTACCTGGTTGTAGGCCAGTTTTTTGTATTATTGGGGGGATTATAGTGGGATGATATATATCCTGTTTGCACTAGAAAAATTACTAGAAAATGTTTGTTAAGGTTTTGCTCTAACAGCCAAGCTATTACTTTGAAACTTGGTAAATGTGTTTCAGACCATCAAATACAGTCCTGTGCAAAATTTTGTTACTAATGAAAGTTTGACCCTTTTTAAACTTTAAAATAAATTATGGTTTAAAGTTTGAATGCAAAATCTACTCAAGCTATTGCTTTGAATTTTTGCAAATGTATAAGGTCAAAAAATTGACTAAAAAATTGAAATTTTTTATGAGAAGAGTACAAAACATTGTGGAAAAAGGAGAGAATGCTGGTTACCAGCAATTTCTTCTTTTCCTGCAATGTTTTCAAAAGCTTTCTGTTTCAGGGTCATTAAAAGTCTGGATTGTGTGGTAAAGGGTTAAGCGAGGACGTATTTGCCCTAAAATCTCAACAAAAGTTATAGTTTCAGAAAATGAGCGAAATCAAATCATCACTTGTGTGCCCTTTAAACAGAATTCCATTTAGACCGAAGTCAGGTCTGTTTTTATGCTTACACCTTTGAGGATTCAGTTGCTTTGGAAAATAAGCAAAATCAGACCACTAAGTTTGGACTCCAATGTGCTCTTCAGTTTTTTTAAAAAAAATAAATAGTTACACTGCCCACCAACAAAGTAGAGGGAAGTAGAACATAAAAGAGACTTTAAAAGTTACTTCCTTTTGAAAAAAAAAAAAAAAAAAAAACTGTTAAAGGAAGGTACCAATATTTTTTTCATCAAAAACTCAGATCACAAATTTTCACTTTTTTCAGTCTAAACCGTATGTTGTTTTACAACATTTTTAGCGTTCAAACCAGCGAAGAACAATAAACCATTTCCCAAAAAATAGGGTGTCTTAGTGTATTTTCATAACTGGGTATGTACCCAGTTATGAAAATACATTAAAATGCCCCACTTCTCTGGGAAACAGTGTATCATTTTTCTCTGGCTTCAACACTAAAAATGTTCTATTGACCTAAATTTTGTATTGAAAAGAAAAAAAATCAACCATCTGTGATAGACTTTTTTTCCATGTAAAAAATATTGATACCTCCCTTTAAAGCTACAGGAGTATATTATCCATGTGTAAGCAACCCCAGCATTTTTGCTGCATTTGTGTTCATATCACATATTTTTTTGTTTTTGTTATCGCATTTTTTTTGTTTTTTCTATGTATATGCAAGCATACTTTTATCAGATTCACTTAATTTCATGTCAAGTACTTTAATTTGCATAAGCAAATTTTCATGCATAAGCAAACCCTGCTATTTTATACCCCCGCAAAATGAATGTGTTTGGGGATATACTGGAATCAGCCTGTCTGTCCATGTGTCTGTCTGTCCGTCCATCCGTCTGTTTACAAAATACTAGTAATTTTGTGTCGCAAACTCCTCCTACAGTTTTGCGTCCATTGTTTTGAAAGTTTGTAGATATGTTGATCACATCTTGAAGTTTTGCAAGACACAATTTTGAAATTTCAACTCCCCCTGCTTGAAGAATTATCTCCCCTTGAACTTAGAATTTTTCAAAAAAAAAAAAAAAAAAAAAAGGAAATTGGTGAATTTCTGTCACAAACTCCTCCGACAGTTTTGCATCCATTATGCTGTAACTTTGATGATACATTGATCATAAATTGAAGTTTTGCAACAGGCAATATTGAAGTGTCAACTTCCCCTTGTTGAAGAATTATCTCCCCTTGAACTCAAATTTTCATGGCAAATAAATGCCTCATTTCTATGAAGGCGCTGGCCGGAATATTAAGTCACATTCTGTGACAAAGTCTAGTTGCTCCAGTTGTGTTCATTTTACACATTTTGTTTTTGTTTTTTACAATATGTACAGTATGTATATGCAAGCTTGTTTTTTGTCAGATTTGCTTAAAATGCCAAGTATTTTAATTTGCACAATAATTTGAAAGGTTGAATGTTCCTCTCTTCAAAGCTATAATTTACACACAATACTTTAACCCATTACTACTCATTCTTAAATTTCATTGACGCTGGTAAAAAAATTTTTGCAATACATTGTGGGAAAGGAATGCCGATTACCACAGTTTGTTGGTTTTTGTAACATTTCAATTCTCATTTGGGTATGCCTTCATGTTGAACCAGTCTAAAATTGAGTCATTTTGAAAAAGATACAAAAATAAATTCGAGAAAATTTCATATAAGCATCATTTCATGATCCATGGACACCATGCACGTATATATTTAACTTTTACCTTATGTTGATGTTTTGGACACAGCAGCAGTGTGAACTCTTTGAAAAACAAAATACATCAGGAAAAAGGAAATTGCTCAGAATGAAAAATTTTTCATTTAGCCTCAATCTTTTCTACTCACAGAAAAATACACTCTTACTTATTCCAATGCTTATTTTTTATTCTTGATTAGTTTTTGATAGGAAGGAAAAGTGCAATACTATTCTAAGTGCCTGTACAATGTATAAAAAAAATAAATGAATAAATAGAGATCAAACTCCAAGTGTCATTTTGAAAAATTATTTTAATCCCGACTAGTTTCGGTTATTTCAAACCTTTATCAAGGGACATATTGTTTATCATTAAAGGCTGATGACATCAACGTCACATGACGTCAACGGCAACGACGCCAAAAAATGGCAGCAACTTTGGCATAAAAAAATATATATACATGTATCTACAGCTTTAGTATATTTAACACAAACAGGATCCAAGAAGATGCAAAAATTACAGGAAAAATGCAATTTTAAAGCTTAATATTAAACATGCCTGTAATAACTATCATGTTAAAAGAAAATAAAAGCTGTATGACACCAGTACTTTGAATTTTTTACCACTGGAAAAGTTTTCACATATTAAAAGCATATGTAGTTGACAAATTCAGTTGGCTTAAATGATTGACTTCATCCCTGAAGGAGTAGAAAATATTGTGAGAAAAGGAGAAAATGCTGGTTACCAGCATTTTCTCCCTCACCCACAATGCCCCCAGATGCTCTTCACGTACAACTATTAAAATCCAGAAAAGTATAGCAAAGAGTTAAGAAAACAAATAGACCCAATATTATATTAAAAAAAAAAAAATCAACAGCAATGCAAAAGTTACTATAGCTTATAAAGCTACCTTGGCAACTGTAATAGAGCGTGCATTGAGGCAAGATCAGACAATGCTGTAGAGCAGACTGATCTGAGTAATATGTATCTAAATTAAAGTCATAAGTCATATTGTCTCAGATTAAAATTAGCACTAATGATAATCAAACTGTTACCAAACAACCACATGTTTTAATTATCCCTATAAAAAAAAAAAAAAAAAAAAGGCGGGAATATGAAAACATTGTGGGAAAAGGAGAAAAAGCCAGCAACCTGCATATGCTGCTTTCCTCACACTGTCCCAACCCCTCAAAGACGATTTCCATCACCTAAACCATATTTAACACATTTAATACAATGACTGCTAATACTTTAACTCTTTACCAGACGACAAAATTATGGATGCAACTAAATTGAAAGCATTTGCAGACAACAAAATAAATGTGACTGAAAAATTGAAATTTGTTTTGGGAAGTGTAGAAAAACGTTGTGGGAAAAAGGAGAAAATGCTGGTTACCAGCATTTTCTCCTTTTCCCACAATGCTTTCTTCTTTCGCAGGGTTGTTAGAAGTCGGGTTTGTGTGGTAAAGAGTTAATTATATATAAAACAGTAAGTTCTTTATCTGCTAAAGAATTAAAATAATATTTTCGAATTCATTCCATGTGGAGTAATAGTACCAAGAATGTGCATCCAAGATGTTTCCTTCAATAGTCTTTTCCAGTTATTTGAAACTTTCTCAATAGGCATAAATGAGAAATCATGAATGCTATGTCCAGGGGAATTGAAATGTTCTGAAACATTTGTAACCATATCAGGAAAATGTGCAATGTCAAATTTATGTTTATTCATGCGATTGGCACATTTCTGGTGGGTTTGTCCTACATACTGAGCTTTACATTTCTTACATGTAATTAAATATATTACATCAGTAGAAATGCAAGAAAGGTCTTGCTTTATTTTATGCACACATGATGTAGTACTGCTTGTAAAACAATCAGAGTCATGAATAGTGAAACAATGTGAACAACGGCGTCTGTTGCATTTGGTAACATTGTATGAGACTACAGATTTATTCATTTTAGAGTGAACTAGAATATCATGAATATTAGCTGGTCTTTTGTAAGCAACTATAGGCTTAGATTCATATAAATTGCGCACACTTTCACTGCTTGATATCTTAAGTAAACCCCAATACTGATTGATAATCTTTCCTATGTTAGGAAGAGATGGGTTGTATGTGCAGACAAATGGGATTATATCATGACTTTCAGTGGTTCTAGATTTTAGGGCTTCATCAATAGTCATAGTTGATGCTTTTTGAAGTGCCTCAGATAATATATCAGTAGGGTAGTTACGCTTTTGAAAATAGGTTTTAAGTCTATCTAAATTTTGTTTAAAACAGTCATCATTTGAAATAATACGGCGATACCGTTTAGCTTGACTAAATGGTATGCCTTTTTTACAAGATATGGGATGACAGGATGAGAACTCAATGTACTGATGAACATTAGTATCCTTTTCATATACGCTTGTTTTCAAAATCCCGTCATCAGATTTTTCAAGTTTGACATCCAGAAAAACAGCCTCTGCTTTGGAATAACTATACGTAAATTTTATAGTTTCATGATAATCATTGAGCTTATCTAGAAACCTTAACAGTTGCTCTTCACTGTCATCCCAAATCATGAAAATATCATCCAGAAAGCGTAACCACAATAATGGCTGCAAATTTGAAGAATCCAGAAATTCCTTCTCAAACTTGCCCATGAAAAGCGAAGCATAAGAAGGGGCCATTCGTGTCCCCATGGCAGTGCCTAGTTTTTATAGGTAGTTCTTTTCATTAAATTGAAAATGGTTTTTGGTTAGAATAAGTTCGATTAAATCAGAAATGTGCTGGATGGAAGTTTTTGATTTACCAACATCCTTCATAAAATACCGGCATGCCTCAATACCCTCTTTGTGAGGAATGTTACTGTATAGTGAACTGACATCCAAGGTAACAAGGTAGCTATCTTTAGGTAACTGGGGAAGTTGTCGTATTTTGTTTATGAAATCTTTAGTGTCTTTGATATATGAGGGTAAGGATTCCATATGTGGCTTTAAGGCACTGTCAATAAAAGCGGAAATGTTTTCAGTCAAAGAGCCACAAGCTGATACAATAGGTCTACCTGGATAACCTAACGGTAACCTAGGATCATATGTTTTGTGTATCTTAGGTAAGATATAGAACTGGGGTATTCGATTTTCATTTGGAATGTCGACAGCCCCAAGATTACTTAAGCATTCAATGTTTTGTATTGTTGTGATTTTGGCATGGATCTCTTGCCTAAATCTTTCATGAGGACTTTTGTCTAATTTAATGTAATATTTCTTGTCATTTAGTTGCCGTTCAACCTCGACAATATAATCTTGACGATTCATAATTACTACAGTTGAACTTTTATCTGCTTTTTTCACAACAATACTTTCATCTTTACAAAAAGAAGTAAGAGCAGTTTGTTCCTCACGCGACAGGTTTGATCTGTATTTATATTTCTTATTTTGTTGCAAAATTTCATGGGTGATAGCCTCAATGTAAAAGTCTAAAGTAGAGTCACGGCCAGCTGGTGGGATGAATGTTGATTTGCTTTCCTTGGGAAAAGTATTTAAATTATTTATTGAATTTTTATAATTACCATCATATTCATCATCTTTGTTTCTTTCCTTCTCGGCAAAGAATTCCTTTAATCTCAGTTTTCTTGTGAATTCAAATACATCTTGTTTAAGCTGCAATACATCATGTTGTTTGGGTTTATGACAAAATTGTAGACCTTTTCCAAGAAGTCTATATTCTGCATTTTCTAATTTTCGATTTGATAGGTTTAAAACTGTTTCTTTCCCTCGCTGGATTTCTTTCTGGATTTTCTTCTCTTTTTTCCATTTCCTTCTGGTTGTTGTTCTGACAAAGCGTCTGTTTCTTTTAGTTCTTTCAAACAGGTGAGCAGTGTTTGAATTGTTCTCTCTAATACTTCTTGCCTTGTCTTCTTGGTAACTGTGGTTATCCCCGTTTGGATGGCTTCGGCATATGTTGATAAATTCTTTTTGCTGGCCGGGGACTGCACCTTTTTTGGCTGGTTGGGGAAGTTGACTTCTGAATTCACTGATAAGTTGGCTTGGTTTGAACCTCTATTACATGTACTAGGTTTATCTTGTTTAAAGGTTTTGGATTTCTTTTCAGACTGGGTTGATTGCGTTGTAGTCTTAATTTTCTTTGTTCTAGCCGCTTCAGTGTATACACACTTCTAATAGTATTGCACTTACCGATTGATTTACTTATCCAATTGGATCTAATTCTGTTGATGATGTTTTGAAAATTGCACCAATATGCCCAGCGTCAAAATGTAAGGATTTGCTGACAACCCCATTAGGATAGAAAACTTGTGTAGGAAAAGAAATAATTGCTTGTGACAAGCAACTTCTTCTTTTCCACCGTATTTTGCTCAATAAAATATCTCCAGGTTTGTGAAAACCATTGCTTTTTTCTAGAAAGGTCTAAGCCTTACATTTTGCTTATTACCTTGATTTAGTTTGTTTGACAAGAACAAAATGTCATCATAAAGTAAACTTTTACCACCTTCTTAAGATAGCCTTCATTACAGTTGGGCTATCTATTTATTGAAAAAAAAAAAGAACAAAAGCCTGACTTTCTGTTGAGACTGCCTTCAGATTTTTGGAGGGCACTATAATTGCGCATGTGTTACATTCAGCTAACACTTGTTGATGTATATAACCCATGGGGAAGCCTTACCATTTATGATCCTGTGGTGCATGATGGTATGATTTGTATATTTTCTTCAGCATGTGTATTCAAACTTGGTAGATATTTGTTTAAAAACGAACCATTGTTTACTTACCTTGTAATTCCAGCTGCATTAATTTGCATAATAAATTTTAATGTTGAAGATCCCTTTCTTCAGTGAACAAACCTACACAAATGATATGTCCAGAATTCTATTAATGCGAAACTTTTTTCACTTAGAAATAGTTTTGTATGATTTTGATATCTTTTCTGTTCCCAACTTGAGAAATATTCATGTTAGTGCTTGTTTTATGAATTTATTTTGAGCTTGACTGAGTACAACATTCTCATGATAGTCAATTTTTGAAGCACAGCAATGTTGAGCATTAGTTTAAATGTAAACTCTTTAACTCATTTCCACACACAAAAAAATAAGTGATTTGTCCAATCGAAGGAATTTGCAGACTACTATTTGATTATCATAAAAAATGTCTTTCAGGTTAGAAAACATGTGAGAAAAGGAGAAAAATTTTTCTTTTCTCACAATGTTATCAAAGGCTTTATTATTGTGTAGTAATGGGTGATCTCATTTAACTCGCATTATTAGCTCTACTGGCCAGAGGACCAGAAGAGCTTATAAGATGGCATGGTTCCCGTCTGTCTGTCTGTGTGTGCATGCATCTGTGTGTCCATCACCTCAAGTGAACGCCATGCAGTCTACCATTTACGTAATTATGATCTTTTTGAAACTTTCTTAAAATATTTGTATGGACGTGAGAATGAACCCTTTCAGAAGTAGGAAAATTCAATTGGAAAACCAGCAGGGAAAAGGGGCTTTACAAAATTTTTATCAGAAATTTTTATGCCCCCGCATCGATAGATCTGTGTCAGTCTGTCTGTCCGTCCATCTGTCTGTTGAAAACTTAACCAAAAAACTTAACATTTTCTCATTACTCCTATACTATTTAAGTTACAGTGCTCATATTTGGTATGTAGGTAGCTTTCATCAATATGCATCTAATGAGGGTCATATGTCCAAGGTCAAGGTCAAATTTTTAGTAGCGCGGGCATTAGTGTTTCACAAAAACATCTTGTTTGTGAATGCAATAAAGTTTAGAATTTTTATCCGATTTTATTGAAACTCTCATGACTGTATGGTCATAAGGATGTACCATTTCAAAATATGAATTTGCACTGATTTGGAAATTATAAAAAATTCATTGAAAAACCCGCTGCAGATTGTTTGACTGTAAAATAAAGTTGTAGAAGGTAGAAGTCTGTAGTGTATTCCCATAGGCTTATGGGCCTGTTTTTGTATTTTGTTCTAATCAAAACTTAATCCAAGAAGGAGTTATATTTTTATACCCACCCCCCCGTAAAACGAATGTTTTAGGGGGTATACTGGAATAAGCCTGTCTGTCCGTCTGTGTGTCCTGTTTACAAAATACTAGTAATTTTGTGTTGCGAACCCCTCCTACAGTTTTGATGCAATTGTATTAAAACTTTGCACATACATTGATCATATATTGAAGGTTTGCAAGACACAATTTTGAAATGTCAAATCCTCCTGGTTGAGGATTTATCTCCCCTTGAACTTGTTTCTATCAAGGTGCGGGGGGGGTATTAAGTCACATACTTTGACAAAGTCTAGTTGTACTAGCCAAATTTTATTTTAATAAACATTTGAAATGTATATCTTTGTCTGTTCAGTTTTAGCTCCTAATGGTACGCATGGTCATGGGTGTCAAGATTAGCTTTGTGACTCTTCCGTGTTCAATATCTCTCTCTCTCCATCTATCATCATGGTGATTTTGCGTACTATACCAAACAATCCATCTGTTTTGGCGACTCTCAGGCCCTTCAGGGCTTTGATTTCTTTCCTTCTTTGTCGCCCATTATGTAGCAATATTGGAGCGACCCAGACAATTTTAGCGTTAATCGCACAATTGCCCGTCCAGACTTCATAAACACTGACTACTGGTATCCAAGTTTTTATTAACGCACGAAAGAAAGCGATGAATACCAAATGCTGGATTTCAGTGTTTTTTCGTAGTATACCGCAACCGTGTTCGGAATATTCCGTTCAAAGAATGAATAGAAAGTACGAAATCAGCTGATTAGTGACGGTTTTCCATGGATCTCAAAGGCAGATGTCTCATTATACAACGAAAGTATTGGTCGTCTTTGTAGCCAATCCTTCGGTCTAGGATTGGGTTTATTAACTAAATCTTAGTACAGTACTTTTTATTACAGCAGGCAAAGTCGATTTCTGAGGGGAAAATTGATTGCTTGGGGGAAAACTACATCTTTGGAGAAAACTTTGCTGAGGGGAAGACGCCAACTATCGGCGTCACTTTCTTATTAAAGAAAACCTCTGATGTTCATGTACATGTTCATCTTATTTTTCTATTGGTCTTAGCAGAAGGCCGAGGAGCGTATGCAGGGTTCCCATTCAGGAACATATATGTGAATCACACATAAAATATAAAATTCACTTCCTAAATTTCAAACTAACCTTATTTAATAATGAATGAATGAATGAATGTTGTTTTATGGCGCATCGACAGCTTTGGTCATTTAGCGCGCACATATGTGTTAAAAGATAGTAAAAGTGGGATTTTAAACTGAAAAAGTTTTGAATACATTTATAATAGTAAAAGAGTTGAATTAAGAAGAATTATGTGTGATCTTAATACGTATAAAGGACATTATTGAGTGACAGGACAATCCCTATCAACTGAAAAGGTTTAAATGACAGAGTTAAGAATGTGATAAAAAGGTTTGAACTAAATGTTGGATTGATAATGAGAAGTTTTTAAATGAAGAAGAAATATGTGTCATTTATAATGTGCATAAAATATGATATTGAGTGGCTGGGTATTCCCTGCCTACTCAAAAGTTCTATATTAATGGGTAAGACTGAGAAAATTTCTTTTCCTTGGAAATGAGTGTTAAAACTAGTAAAGATTGGAGCCTCCAATGGGATCAGTATACTCCCATTAAAGAGGTCCGTCTCCAATGAGATAAGATGCCCCCAAGAGGGCTAATCCTCCCATTAAGGAGATGCAAACTGAATATTAAAGGAATAAAGAATGTTGTAAAAAGATGGGTAAGAAACGCAAGAGTAAATATCACAGTTTATTGTAAATGCCAATCTCCTTTATGAAAGCGATAATAGATTCAACGCTGACAGAATCAAAAAGATTCTTTAAACTATCGATGTTGAAATATTTTGAACGAACTGGCTGAAAGTCAATGCAATCTAGTAGGATATGTTTTATAGAAAAGGATGCATTGCATGGAATACATTCAGGGGCATCGTCTCTGGTCAAGAGCCAGGAATGTGTGATGCGTGAATGGCCAATTCGAAGTCGTGCAATTATCACTTCTTCTCGACGAACAGACCTGTAAACGGGGTACCATTCACCAAGGGATGGTTTAACTGAATGCAGTTTATTGAAAACATCAGCATCCCACTGGGATTGCCAAGAAGATTGGATATGTGTTAAAACAGAGGATTTAAAATCAGTGTGTGGAACTTTAAAATCTGAAATGGGAAGGTTAAGTGCAGATTTGGCAGACCTATCGGCATTTTCATTGCCTTTGATGCCTACATGACTTGGAAGCCAGCAGAACACCAATCTATTCAAAGAAGAAATTTGTGAGATCCTTTCGAGTAAACTACAGATTAAGGGATTCTCAAGGCGTTGATTTGAAAGGGCTTGTAATGTTGATAAAGAGTCCGAAAAGATAATGAAACGGTTGGAATTAGAACTTTCAGCTAGATTAAGGGCAAGATCAATTGCTTTAATTTCAGCAGAGAAAATAGAGGAGTTGTTTGGAAGGCGGCACTTTAAGCTCCTTTTTTCATAAACAGCGGCAGCTGCTACAGAATTTCCTTCTTTGGATCCATCTGTATAGATTGGTTTGAAGGAAAAATAATGCTCCTTTATCTCGTTGTATCTAGCATGAAACACAGTTCTATCCGTGACAGACTTTTTGTCAGATGCAAGGTCAAATCTGAATTCTGCACTATTTAGTGTCCATGGAGGGATTTCAGAGATTTTATAGTCGGCAATAGACTCAGTGTCTATGCCAAGGTTATCTACAATGGGCTCCATGCGGATACCAAATGGAGGAATATCATTTGGTTTCCTTTCAAAAAGATGTTTATATTGAGGTTTAAAAACAATGTTATGAGTTGGATTAAAACGATTGGACTTCAGCTTTAAAAGATATTGAAGCGAGAGTTTTTCCCTCCTGTAAGAAAGAGAAGGTTCATTAGCCTCAACACAGAGACTATTGACGGGAGAAGTTCTGAAAGCTCCAAGTACAAGACGAAGACCTTCGTGGTGTATAGAATCGAGAATTTTCAGGTAAGATTTACGGGCAGATCCATATACAATAGATCCATAGTCTAATTTGGAGCGAACTAAAGACCGATAAAGCCGCAAGAGGACTTTACGGTCTGCTCCCCATTCAGAATGGGCCACAACCTTAAGAAGATTAAGAGCCTTCTTGCACTTCTTTTTAAGTGCAGTGATGTGAGGAAGGAAGGAAAGCTTTCTGTCAAAGATGACTCCAAGAAATTTAAACTCAGAAACGACTTTAATTTTAGTTTTGTCCAAATACAGTTCAGGGTCTGGATGAACACCTCGTAGATTACAGAGGTGCATGCACTTAGTTTTGGACTTTGAGAATTTGAAGCCATTTTCATCAGACCACGTTTGGAGCTTGTTGAGACACTGTTGAAGTTGTCTCTCAATAATATTCATATTTCGAGATCTGAAGCATATAACGAAGTCATCAACATAAAGGGAACAGTCTACACCAGGACAGATAGCTTTAACTATACTGTTTATTTTCACACTGAAAAGTGTAACAGAGAGAATACATCCTTGGGGTACACCCATCTCCTGTTCACGGGCTCCCGAGACAGTATTACCAACTCGGACGCGGAAAAGACGTTCATCCAAGAAGGCTGAAATAAAAAGAGGAAGACGGCCTCGAAGACCAAAGTCATGCAAGTCTTTAAGAATTCCGTATTTCCAAGTCGTATCGTAAGCACTTTCAAGGTCGAAAAAGACAGATACTACATGCTGTCTATTAATAAAGGCTTCTCTGACAAAGGTTTCAAAGCGGACAAGATGATCTATGGTGCCACGTTGGCGTCGAAATCCACTCTGTACATCAACGATGAGGTTGTTTTTCTCTAAAAACCAAACAAGCCTGTCGTTGACCATACGTTCTAAGGTCTTGCAGAGACAACTAGTAAGAGCTATTGGCCGATAGTTAGCCGGGTCACTAGTATCCTTGCCAGGTTTTGGGATAGGAATGACTAGTGCTTCCCGCCAGGATGAGGGAAAAACACCTGACTGCCAGATATCATTGAAAATATCAAGTAAAACTGAGAGAGAAGTAAAAGGTAAGTGTTTTAAAAACTGGTAATGAACTTTATCTGGGCCAGGAGAAGAATCGTGAGCTTTATTCAGAGCAGATTTTAATTCTTTAAAGGTGAAGAGTTTATTATAATGCTCTGAATTAGAAGAATTGAAATTAAGTTTTTTCTTTTCTTCTCTGGCTTTATTCCTCTGAAACTTTTCAGAATAGTTTGCAGAGGAAGACTTTTTGCAAAAGTTGTCGGCAAGAGCATCAGCTATATCCTGGGGCAATTCCAACGAAGTATTGTTAACTTCAAGGTGACTAAGAGGGGGCTGGCCTTTGCCATTGATCTTTCTGATCATGTCCCAGGTTTTTTTAGCAGTAGTTCTACTGTTTAATTTAGAGACATATTGTCTCCAAGCCTTGCGCTTACTTTCTCTAATGGTACGACGGGCCTTTGCCCTGGAAATACGGAATAGGTTATGATTTTCTTTGGTAGGCCTGAGGTTAAACTTTCTAAGGGCTTGTTTTCTGTCTCTGACAGCCTGTTTACAATCATCATTGTACCAAGGCTTGTCAGGATGTTTTGGATTTGTCGAGGTCTGAGGGACGGACTGTTTAGCTGCATCAATTAATAGTGAAGTAAAAAGTTTTGCAGGATCATCGCAATCTCCAAATTTGTCATGTGTAATGGTCTGTGCACAGAGGGTTTCAAATCTGTTCCAATTGGCTTTGGAAAGCTTCCATTTCTGCGGTCGTACACTGCTGGATGGTTGTGTAGATGAAAAGATAATGGGGAAGTGATCACTTCCACACAAATCCTCAGTCACTTTCCAGGTGAAATTGGGAAGTAAGACTGGGCTGCATAAGGTTAAATCAATGGAAGAGTAAGATCCAGTTGCTGGATGCAAGTAGGTTTTGGACTTGTTATCATTCATGAAAGACAAAGAGTTGTTTGAAATGAAGCTCTCCAACTGTAAACCTCTCTGGTTAGTGTCATCGCAACCCCACATAACATTGTGACCATTAAAGTCCCCAGAAAGAATATAGGGGGATGGCAATTGGGAAATGAGATCATTCAGATTGGTCTCATTGATAGGTGTGCTCGGGGGAAGATATAAAGAACACAGTGTAACAGCACTGTGTAAAGATAACCTGATGGCAACAGCTTGCAAGTTTGTATTAAGAGAGATAACTTTATGAGGAATGTTGTTGTTAACAATAATAGAAACACCACCTCTGGCTTTTTCGCCTTCGGTAAAAATCTTATTGTAAATGGAATGATATTTGATAGTGATATCATCCTCCCGTTTAAGGAAGGTTTCTTGCAGACAAACAGCAACTGGTTTGTGATCATTGATTAAAAGGGAAAGTTCGTCAAAGTTTGACTTCAGACCTCGACAATTCCACTGGATTATGGTATCCATAGTGCATGAGGAAAGTATAAAAGCTAAAATAAAAAAATAGGCCGTAAACCAATGCATTTTAAAATAGGTTGGTTAAGATTTCATTACAGTTGTCTCGGGTTTGGACGAGTGCCAAGTGTCAGCGTCCTTGTTCCAAGGATCTTTGGAAATGGACCAAATAGAGGCTTCTGAATCTGAAGCCTCACCTTCGAGATTTTCAGCATCTGCATCCATGTCCTCTAGCTCCGAAAATCTGTTGGAGGTAGGGACAGGATCATTTACTTTGACAGTGATTTCACAAGATCCTTGGGTATCTCTGGGTTGTGGTCTAGATTTGGAAGAAGACCTTTTAGGAGATCGGGGTGCATGATTAGATTTGTTATCTTTAGATGGGACGTTAGATTTAGTCGTAGACTGTGAAGGTTGAGGTTGGGGTTTCTTTGGAGGTTGTTGTGAAGGGGGAGATGGCTTTGAAGCTTTTTGTGAGGAGATATTTTGCAAAGAGGTAGATGGCTTTGAAGTTGTTTTTGAAGAAATACTTTGAGAAGAGGTAGATGGTGTTTTTAGGGCAGTGGATGGAGTGGTGGGTTTGGATGTAGGTTGTGTCTGTTTAGGAGGCTTTGGAGGTTCGGAAGGTTGAATGTCAGGGACCAAGCTCTTCAACTCATTGGCCATTTCTGGAAACTTTTCAAGAAGTTTCTTTGCCAAGAGTTCACAAGTAGAGCAATGTTCCTTTCCAGATGTTGCAGATGACACTTTTGCATAGGATGTTGAACAATTCAACAATGTTTGGTCATTTCTGCGCTTTTCAACTATCTTCCGTGCTTCCACAAAAGTAATATTTTCTTTATATTTGATAGATAGGATTTCTTTTTCATCCTTCCAGACTGAACAGTCTTTAGAAAAGACTGGATGATGGCACTTGCAATTAACACAGAGCACAGGGTTATTGCAAGTATTAGGGTCATGATCAGAGCCCTCAAAAGCACATTTTGGACACACAGGTGTGCTTTTGCAATTACTTTCGTGATGGCCATACCTCTGGCATTTATAACAGCGCAGAGGGTTAGGCACATACACATCGACCTTCACAGATTGAAATCCTATTTTGATAGAAGCAGGAAGAATCGGAGTACAAAAGGTAAGGATATAGGTATTTGTATCTCTACGCATACCATTTCTGAAAACAGAGATCCGTTTGACCTCAGACACAGCCTGAGATTTGAGGTTACTTTTAATCTCTTCTACCGAGTCACAGTAGGATAGCTCCTTACACCTGATGACTCCTTTGCTGGTGTTAAGAGTTTTATGTGGGTACACTTTTACGTCCAAATTATAAAATCTTTTATGAATGAATGAATGAATGTTGTTTTATGGCGCATCGACAGCTTTGGTCATTTAGCGCGCACATCTGTGTTAAAAGATAGTAAAAGTGGGATTTTAAACTGAAAAAGGTTTGAATACATTTATAATAGTAAAAGAGTTGAATTAAGAAGAATTATGTGTGATCTTAATAAGTATAAAGGACATTATTGAGTGACAGGGCAATCCCTATCAACTCAAAAGGTTTAAATGACAGAGTTAAGAATGTGATAAAAAGTTTTGAACTAAATGTTGGATTGATAGTGAGAAGTTTTTAAATGAAGGAGAAATATGTGTCATTTATAATGTGCATAAAATATGATATTGAGTGGCTGGGCATTCCCTGCCTACTCAAAGGTTTTAGATTAAAGGGTAAGACTAAGAATATTTCTTTTCCTTGGAAATGAGTGTTAAAACTGGTAAAGATTGGAGCCTTCAATGGGATCAGTATACTCCCATTAAAGAGGTCCTGTATCCAATGAGATAAGATGCCCCCAAGGGGGCTAATCCTCCCATTAAGGAGATGTAAACTGAATATAAAAGCAGTGGTAGAAACTCAAAAGTTTTAGATTAAAAAAGGTAAGACTATGAATCAGCTGACAAGATATCTAATATAAAGGCGTATAAAGAATGTAAAAAGATGGGTAAGAGACTCAACAGTAAATATCACAGTTTATTGTAAATGCCAATCTCCTTTATGAAAGCGATAATAGATTCAACGCTGACAGAATCAAAAAGATTCTTTAAACTATCGACGTTGAAATATTTTGAACGAACTGGCTGAAAGTCAATGCAATCTAGTAGGATATGTTTTATAGAAAAGGATGCATTGCATGGAATACATTCAGGGGCATCGTCTCTGGTCAAGAGCCAGGAATGTGTGATGCGTGAATGGCCAATTCGAAGTCGTGCAATTATCACTTCTTCTCGACGAACAGACCTGTAAACGGGGTACCATTCACCAAGGGACGGTTTAACTGAATGCAGTTTATTGAAAACATCAGCATCCCACTGGGATTGCCAAGAAGATTGGATATGTGTTAAAACGGAGGATTTAAAATCAGTGTGTGGAACTTTAAAATCTGAAATGGGAAGGTTAAGTGCAGATTTGGCAGACCTATCGGCATTTTCATTGCCTTTGATGCCTACATGACTTGGAAGCCAGCAGAACACCAATCTATTCATAGAAGAAATTTGTGAGATCCTTTCGAGTAAACTACAGATTAAGGGATTCTCAAGGCATTGATGTGAAAGGGCTTGTAATGTTGACAAAGAGTCCGAAAAGATAATGAAACGGTTGGAATTAGAACGTTCAGCTAGATTAAGGGCAAGATCAATTGCTTTAATTTCAGCAGAGAAGATAGAGGAGTTGTTTGGAAGGCGACACTTTAGGCTCCTTTTTCCATAAACAGCGGCAGCTGCTACAGAATTTCCTTCTTTGGATCCATCTGTATAGATTGGTTTGAAGGAAAAATAATGCTCCTTTATCTCGTTGTATCTAGCATGAAACACAGTTCTATCCGTGACAGACTTTTTGTCAGATGCAAGGTCAAATCTGAATTCTGCACTATTTAGTGTCCATGGAGGGATTTCAGAGATTTTATAGTCGGCAATAGACTCAGTGTCTATGCCAAGGTTATCTAAAATGGGCTCCATGCGGATACCAAATGGAGGAATATCATTTGGTTTCCTTTCAAAAAGATGTTTATATTGAGGTTTAAAAACAATGTTATGAGTTGGATTAAAACGATTGGACTTCAGTTTTAAAAGATATTGAAGCGAGAGTTTTTCCCTCCTGTAAGAAAGAGAAGGTTCATTAGCCTCAACATAGAGACTATTGACGGGAGAAGTTCTGAAAGCTCCAAGTACAAGACGCAGACCTTCGTGGTGTATAGAATCGAGAATTTTCAGGTAAGATTTACGGGCAGATCCGTATACAATAGATCCATAGTCTAATTTGGAGCGAACTAAAGACCGATAAAGCCGCAAGAGGACTTTACGGTCTGCTCCCCATTCAGAATGGGCCACAACCTTAAGAAGATTAAGAGCCTTCTTGCACTTCTTTTTAAGTGCAGTGATGTGAGGAAGGAAGGAAAGCTTTCTGTCAAAGATGACTCCAAGAAATTTAAACTCAGAAACGACTTCAATTTTAGTTTTGTCCAAATACAGTTCAGGGTCTGGATGAACACCTCGTAGATTACAGAGGTGCATGCACTTAGTTTTGGACTTTGAGAATTTGAAGCCATTTTCATCAGACCACGTTTGGAGCTTGTTGAGACACTGTTGAAGTTGTCTCTCAATAATATTCATATTTCGAGATCTGAAGCATATAACGAAGTCATCAACATAAAGGGAACAGTCTACACCAGGACAGATAGCTTTAACTATACTGTTTATTTTCACACTGAAAAGTGTAACAGAGAGAATACATCCTTGGGGTACACCCATCTCCTGTTCACGGGCTCCCGAGACAGTATTACCAACTCGGACGCGGAAAAGACGTTCATCCAAGAAGGCTGAAATAAAAAGAGGAAGACGGCCTCGAAGACCAAAGTCATGCAAGTCTTTAAGAATTCCATATTTCCAAGTCGTATCGTAAGCACTTTCAAGGTCGAAAAAGACAGATACTACATGCTGTCTATTAATAAAGGCTTCTCTGACAAAGGTTTCAAAGCGGACAAGATGATCTATGGTGCCACGTTGGCGTCGAAATCCACTCTGTACATCAACGATGAGGTTGTTTTTCTCTAAAAACCAAACAAGCCTGTCATTGACCATACGTTCTAAGGTCTTGCAGAGACAACTTGTAAGAGCTATTGGCCGATAGTTAGCCGGGTCACTAGTATCCTTGCCAGGTTTTGGGATAGGAATGACTAGTGCTTCCCGCCAGGATGAAGGAAAAACACCTGACTGCCAGATATCATTGAAAATATCAAGTAAAACTGAGAGAGAAGTAAAAGGTAAGTGTTTTAAAAACTGGTAATGAACTTTATCTGGGCCAGGAGAAGAATCGTGAGCTTTATTCAGAGCAGATTTTAATTCTTTAAAGGTGAAGAGTTTATTATAATGCTCTGAATTAGAAGAATTGAAATTAAGTTTTTTCTTTTCTTCTCTGGCTTTATTCCTCTGAAACTTTTCAGAATAGTTTGCAGAGGAAGACTTTTTGCAAAAGGTGTCGGCGAGAGCATCAGCTATATTTTGGGGTGATTCCAACGAAGTATTGTTAACTTTAAGGTGACTAAGAGGGCGCTGGCCTTTGCCATTGATCTTTCTGATCATGTCCCAGGTTTTTTTAGTAGTAGTTCTACTATTTAATTTAGAGACATATTGTCTCCAAGCCTTGCGCTTACTTTCTCTAATGGTTCGTCGAGCCTTTGCTCTGGAAATACGGAATAAGTTATGATTTTCTTTGGTAGGCCTGAGGTTAAACTTTCTAAGGGCTTGTTTTCTGTCTCTGACAGCCTGTTTACAATCATCATTGTACCAAGGCTTGTCAGGACGTTTTGGATTTGTCGAGGTCTGAGGGACGGACTGTTTAGTTGCATCAATTAATAGGGAAGTAAAAAGTTTTGCAGGATCATCGCAATCTCCAAATTTGTCATGTGTAATGGTCTGTTCACAGAGGGTTTCAAATTTAATCCAATTGGCTTTGGAAAGCTTCCATTTCTGCGGTCGTACATTGCTGGATGGTTGTGTAGATGAAAAGATAATGGGGAAGTGATCACTTCCACACAAATCCTCAGTCACTTTCCAGGTGAAATTGGGAAGTAAGATTGGGCTGCATAAGGTTAAATCAATGGAAGAGTAAGATCCAGTTGCTGGATGCAAGTAGGTTTTGGACTTGTTATCATTCATGAAAGACAAAGAGTTGTTCGAAATGAAGCTCTCCAACTGTAAACCTCTCTGGTTAGTGTCATCGCAACCCCACATAACATTGTGACCATTAAAGTCCCCAGCAAGAATATAGGGGGATGGCAATTGGGAAATGAGATCATTCAGATTGGTCTCATTGATAGGTGTGCTCGGGGGGAGATATAAAGAACACAGTGTAACAGCACTGTGTAAAGATAACCTGATGGCAACAGCTTGCAAGTTTGTATTAAGAGAGATAACTTTATGAGGAATGTTGTTGTTAACAATAATAGAAACACCACCTCTGGCTTTTTCGCCTTCGGTAAAGATTTTATTGTAAATGGAATGATATTTGATAGAGATATCATCCTCCCGTTTAAGGAAGGTTTCTTGCAGACAAACAGCAACTGGTTTGTGATCATTGATTAAAAGGGAAAGTTCATCAAAGTTTGACTTCAGACCTCGACAATTCCATTGGATAATGGTATCCATTGTGCATGAAGAAAGTATAAAAGCTAACGTAAAAAAAGAGGCCGTAAACCAATGCATTTTAAAATAGATTGATTAAGATTTCATTACACTTGTCTCGGGTATGGACGAGTGCCAAGTGTCAGTGTCCTTGTTCCAAGGATCCTTAGAAATCGACCAGATAGAGACTTCCGAATCTGAAGCCTCACCTTCCAGATTCTCAGCATCTGCATCCATGTCCTCTAGCTCCGAAAATCTATTGGAGGTAGGGACAGGATCATTTACTCTGATTGTGATTTCACAAGATTCATGGGTATCTCTGGGTTGTGGTTTCGATTTCGAAGAAGATCTTTTAGGAGATCGGGGTGCATGATTAGATTTGCTCTCTTTAGATGAGACGTTAGATTTAGTTGTAGACTGTGAAGATGGAGGTTGGGGTTTCTTTGGAGGCTGTTGTGAAGGGGGAGATGGCTTTGAAGCTTTTTTCGAAGAGATACTTTGTGAGGAGGTAGATGGTTTTGAAGTTTTTTGTGAAGAGATACTTTGAGAGTCTGTGGATTTTGAGGGTGTAGAAGTTTTGTTTGTTTCAGACGCAGGCTGAGTCTGAGTAGAAGGTGTTGGAATTTGGACATTGGGAATGAGAGCTTTCAGTTCATCAGTCATTTCAGGAAACTTTTGGAGAAGTTTTTTAGCCAACAGTTCGCAGGTTGGACAATGTCCATTTGCAGGCAAAGGAGAAGCAACATTTGCATATGTTGTGCTTTTGCTCAACAAAGCCTGATCAGACCTGCGTTTTTCAACTGTTTTCCTGGCTTCCAAGAAGGTAACATTCTCCTTAAACTTGATTGACAGGATTTCTTTCTCCTCTTTCCAAACTGGACATTCTTTGGAATAGGTAGGATGAGAAGACTTGCAATTGACACAGAGAAGGGGGTTATTGCAAGTCTTTTGGTCATGGTCTTCCCCTTCAAAAGCACATTTGGGACAAACAGGTGTGCTTCTGCAGTTACTTTCATGATGGCCGTACCGTTGGCATCTGTAACAGCGCAACGGATTAGGCACATAAACATCGACCTTGACCGATTGAAATCCAACTTTAACTGAAGTAGGGAGAGTTGGCGTAGAGAATGTTAAGATATAGGTATGTGTATCTCTACGAATGCCATTTCTGAGAACTGAAATTCTTTTCACATCAGACACAGCCTGGCTTTTGAGGTTTGATTTGATTTCCTCCAAAGAGTCACAGAAGCTTAATTCTTTGCATCTAATGACCCCCTTGGAGGTATTAAGGGTCTTGTGAGGAAAGATTTTGACATCAAGATTGAAAAGTTTCTTGTGTCCAAGCAGGTTTCTAACTTGTTGTTGCGAGAAGCACTCAACAAGCAAGGTTTCATTTTTAAGTTTTTTAACAGATTTTGGTGTGCCTAAGATTGATGAGATAGATTTTTCAATGATAAAAGGTGAGAGTTTTGTTACTGGTTTAGAAGAGTCAACTGATTCAATAACTAAAAAGCGAGCAAAAGTTGTTGAAGGTCTTGAGTATTCTGATTCAGAATCTGAGTCAGAGAGTACACGCTTGGCCTTTTTTTGAGAAGCCATAGTTGTTGTTGAATATTCATCACCGATGCTCCCCACCCGCCTCGGAGCCCAACAAGGGGACATGATCCGGGGAAACCTAACTCAGATCATGACAAGGATACATCGGTGATATACTCGAAGCGAAAGGGCTAGACCGGACAAATGTAGGCCCGCAGAATGTCATACCAAGCATAGACTGTCTTTGGGCATTTACAAGTGTCAATCAAACACCAGGCTTTCACCCGATTAGCCCATGAGCCACCGCCTTCTAGGGTATTGACATACAGCAACTGATGACAGAGAAATAATGTATCTGTGTATGTATGTGTAAAAGAAAACAGTCAGAGAAACACCCTAGGGCTCGGCATGACCAGCCGATTGATCAGGACGGGCCTTCCTGACCCCTCGTTTAGTTCAGTTCAAGGCCAAAGTGGTGTGTTGCAAAAACAGAGCTATCAAAGGGCCATACTCTGAATCCACTCAACCACCAGGATCCCGTCATCGAACGACACGAGTTGCAGCCCACGGCAAACAGGCAGGCACAGTGGGGGGGTCTTACCCCTGCTGTAGTGCGACAGCTGAGCTATTTCTATCCCCCCGCCCAGCTGGGGGTCTGGATGAAAGGTAAAACGCATGCTTTAAAATCTGTGTAAGGTATTTTAAAATGGGATATGGGCAGAGACAATGCCGACTTGGCAACTTTGTCGGCCTTTTCATTGCCTCGAATACCCATGTGACTAGGAAGCCAGCAAAAAACAAACTTGTTTGTATCAGAGAGAGAGGAAATTCTCTCAAGAACAGCACAAATAGATGGATTTTCAATTTTCTGGTTGTAGAGAACCTGGAGGGTAGAAAGAGAGTCTGAGAACAGAAGAAAGCGATTAAATCTACTCTCTTCTGCCAGGTCCAAAGCAAGATCCATTGCCTTCACTTCAGCAGAAAAGATTGAAGAGTTGTCAGGAAGGCGACATTTCTTACTTTTTTTACCAAATATTGCTGCTGCTGATACAGCACGCCCATCCTTAGATCCATCTGTATATATGGGTTTATATGAGTTGTACTGCTCTTTTATTTCCTGATATTGAGTTTGGAAAATGACTCTATCTGTGGTTGATTTCTTGTGAGCTAAAAGGTCAAAACGAAATTCAGCAGCTTTAATCAACCATGGAGGGGTATCAGGAATTTTGTTTTCACAAATGGCATCCATGTCAACATGGAGATTGTCTAGATGTGGTTCCATGCGAATACCAAATGGAGGAATTGCATTTGGCTTCCTAGCAAAAAGGTTTTTACATCCAGGGTTAAAAACTATTTTGTGTGTGGGGTTGGATGGGTTTGCTTTCAATTTTAGAAGATACTGGAGAGATAGCTTGAGCCTTCTGTGTGAGAGAGAAGGCTCATTAGCCTCTACGTACAGGCTGTTAACGGGAGAAGTTCGAAAAGCCCCAAGGGCCAAGCGTAAACCCTGATTGTGGATTGTGTCAAGGATCTTCAAGTATGATTTGCGGGCTGAGCCATATACAATGGAGCCATAGTCTAACTTGGAGCGAATGAGGGAACGATAGAGACGTAGAAGGACTTTTCTATCAGCTCCCCATTCTGAATGAGCAATTGTTTTTAGAAGATTGAGGGCCTTGTAGCATTTCTGTTTAAGTGCTTTAATGTGGGGCAAGAAGGATAATTTCCTGTCAAAAATGACACCTAAAAATTTAAATTCTGGTACAACTTCGATTCTTGTGTTGTCAAGATGTAGCTCTGGGTCTGGATGGTGACCTCGTAACTGACAAAAGTGAATACATTTTGTTTTGGTCTTTGAAAACTTAAAACCGTTTTCATCAGACCATGTTTGAAGTTTGTTCAAACATTGTTGAAGTTGTCTTTCGATGATAGCCATATGGCTTGATCTAAAACATATGACGAAATCGTCCACATATAAGCAGCAATCCACACCAGGGTTAATAGCTTTTATTATGCTGTTTATTTTGACACTAAAAAGTGTCACAGAAAGGATACATCCTTGTGGCACACCCATTTCCTGTTCCCTTGCATCTGACAAGGTTGTGCCAACCCTCACACGAAATAGTTGATTATTTAAAAAGGAAGATATAAAAAGAGGTAAGCGGCCTCTGAGGCCGAAGTCATGCAAGTCCTTTAAAATTCCGTATTTCCAGGTAGTGTCATAAGCACTCTCCAGGTCAAAAACAACATGTTGCTTTTTTATAAAGGCTTCTCGAAGAAAAGTCTCAAAGCGTACAAGATGGTCAACTGTACTGCATTGACGTCTGAATCCACTTTGAACATTAACAATAAGATTATTTTTCTCTAAAAACCAAACAAGGCGGGTGTTGACCATTCGCTCTAAAGTTTTGCAAAGGCAGCTTGTGAGAGCTACGGGTCTGTAGCTGTTTGGGTCAGAAGTATCTTTCCCTGGTTTTGGAATTGGGATTACTAAAGCTTCTTTCCATGAGGAAGGCAAATAACCTTTTTGCCAGATATCATTAAAAATATCAAGTAAGATTGATAGAGTGGTATCTGGTAAATGCTTTAGAAATTGATAATGTATTTTGTCTTGACCTGGAGAGGAATCATGGGCTTTATCCAAAGCAGACTTGAGTTCTTTGAATGAGAACAGTTTATTGTAAAACTCAAGGTTGTTGGATTTGAAATTCAGCCTTTTCTTTTCTTCTTTAGCTTTATTCCTCTGGAACTTTTCAGAGTAGTTCTCAGAGGATGATTTTTTTTGCAAAAGAACCGGCTAAAGTATCTGCTATTTCTTTGAGGTTTTCAATATTACTATTGTTTACAGAAAGATGCTTAATTGGTGAGGAAACATTACCTTTGATCTTTCTGATCATGTCCCAGACTTTTTTTGTAGAAGTTCTTGCATTAAGTCTGGAAACAAAATGCCTCCATGACTTGCGTTTGCTACTTTTTACAGTTTGTCTGGCTTTTGCTCTGGAAATACGAAAAAGATCATGGCTTTCTGGAGTGGGTCTCAGATTGAACTTTCTGGGCGCCTCTTTCCTTTCCTTTATAGCCGATTTACATTCATCAGTGAACCACAGCTTATTTGGGCGTTTTGGCTTTGTTGAGGTCTGTGGTACTGACTGTTTTGCAGCATCAATAAGTAGCCGTGAAAATAGCTTTGCAGGATCAGTACAATCTTCAAATTTATCTCTTATAATAGTCTGTTGACAGAGAATTTGAAATAGGTCCCAGTTTGCTTTAGAGAGTTTCCATCTCTTGGGACATTCGCATGTAGATGGCTGAGAAGATGTAATAAAAATTGGAAAGTGGTCACTTCCACAAAGGTCATCTCCCACTTTCCAGTTAAAATCCTGAAGCAAAGCTGGGCTACACATAGAAAGGTCAAGGGTGGAGTAAGACCCAGTTGCTGGATGAAGATATGTTTTTGAATTATTCTCGTTCATAATTGACAAAGAGTTGTTAGAAATAAAGTTTTCCAGTTGTAAGCCTCTTTGATTAGTATCACTGCTACCCCAGATAATATTATGACCATTAAAATCTCCTGCCAATATGAAAGGAGATGGTAGCTGTGAAATGAAGATCATTCAGCTTGTTTTCATTAATAGGAGAACTTGGGGGAAGGTATATAGAGCAGAGGGTAATGGTTTTATGAAGAGAAAGGCGAACAGCAACAGCTTGTAGAGTAGAGTCTAACTGTATTTGCGTATGGGGGATGTTGTTATTCACGATAACAGACTCACCGCCCTGGGCCTTATCACCCTTCTTATATACTTTATTATATATTGAGTGATATCTGAAAGAGACAATGTCAGATTCTTTAAGAAAAGTTTCCTGTAAACAAATTGCTACAGGGCTGTGGTCATTAATTAAAAGTGAAATCTCTTCATAATTTGATTTTAGACCTCGACAGTTCCACTGTATGATATTGTGAGCCATTATGCCCATAAAAAGAATGTAAACGTGGGCTATGAAAGTTTTCTGTTGGTGTTTCATATACCCTATGAATTGACATGGACGATGACTTCAGTCTCAGGTTTTGAGGTGGACCAGGATTTTATGTCCTTGTCCCAATCTGATTGAGATGGTATGAATTCAGAATCGGAGACTTCTCCCTCCAATTCCTCTTCTTCCATGTTTTCTTCCTGGTCCTTCAGAGGCTCGTACCTATTTGAAATAGGTAATGAATCCTCCTTGACAGGTTTCTTGTTTCTGGAGGAGCTGAAACCTTTAGGCTTCGGCATTTCAGGTGACTTTTTCTTTGGTGATTTTGGTTGAGTTTGTGGTTTAGGTGTTACTTGTTTTTGCTTCGTAGAGGCTGGTTGTTGTTTCTGTGTGGAACTCTGTTTTTTAGAGTCAGTTACAGATTTGTCATTCTTATGGACATGTTTCTCTGTAACTTTAACAGAAGAGGTTTGTGTTTTGGGGGCAGACAAGGGTGTATTGGGTTTTGCTGCAGGCTGTGTCTGTATGGGAGATTTAGAAAATTTAAGGTCTGGCACTATGCTTTTCAACTCATTGGCCATTTCAGGAAATTTTTCAAGGAGTTTTTTGGCCAAGAGTTCACATGTGGAACAATGTTCCTGTCCAGACGTTGCAGATGAGACTTTTGCATATGTTGTTGAACTGTTCAACAACGTTTGGTCATTTCTGCGTTTTTCAACCGTCTTCCGTGCTTCAACAAATGAATGAATGAATGAATGAATGTTGTTTTATGGCGCATCGACAGCTTTGGTCATTTAGCGCGCACATATGTGTTAAAAGATAGTAAAAGTGGGATTTTAAACTGAAAAAGTTTTGAATACATTTATAATAGTAAAAGAGTTGAATTAAGAAGAATTATGTGTGATCTTAATATGTATAAAGGACATTATTGAGTGACAGGACAATCCCTATCAACTGAAAAGGTTTAAATGACAGAGTTAAGAATGCGATAAAAAGGTTTGAACTAAATGTTGGATTGATAATGAGAAGTTTTTAAATGAAGAAGAAATATGTGTCATTTATAATGTGCATAAAATATGATATTGAGTGGCTGGGTATTCCCTGCCTACTCAAAAGTTCTATATTAATGGGTAAGACTGAGAAAATTTCTTTTCCTTGGAAATGAGTGTTAAAACTAGTAAAGATTGGAGCCTCCAATGGGATCAGTATACTCCCATTAAAGAGGTCCGTCTCCAATGAGATAAGATGCCCCCAAGAGGGCTAATCCTCCCATTAAGGAGATGCAAACTGAATATTAAAGGAATAAAGAATGTTGTAAAAAGATGGGTAAGAAACGCAAGAGTAAATATCACAGTTTATTGTAAATGCCAATCTCCTTTATGAAAGCGATAATAGATTCAAAGCTGACAGAATCAAAAAGATTCTTTAAACTATCGACGTTGAAATATTTTGAACGAACTGGCTGAAAGTCAATGCAATCTAGTAGGATATGTTTTATAGAAAAGGATGCATTGCATGGAATACATTCAGGGGCATCGTCTCTGGTCAAGAGCCAGGAATGTGTGATGCGTGAATGGCCAATTCGAAGTCGTGCAATTATCACTTCTTCTCGACGAACGGACCTGTAAACGGGGTACCATTCGCCAAGGGACGGTTTAACTGAATGCAGTTTATTGAAAACATCAGCACCCCACTGGGATTGCCAAGAAGATTGGATATGTGTTAAAACGGAGGATTTAAAATCAGTGTGTGGAACTTTAAAATCTGAAATGGGAAGGTTAAGTGCAGATTTGGCAGACCTATCGGCATTTTCATTGCCTTTGATGCCTACATGACTTGGAAGCCAGCAGAACACCAATCTATTCATAGAAGAAATTTGTGAGATCCTTTCGAGTAAACTACAGATTAAGGGATTCTCAAGGCATTGATTTGAAAGGGCTTGTAATGTTGACAAAGAGTCCGAGAAGATAATGAAACGGTTGCAATTAGAACGTTCAGCTAGATTAAGGGCAAGATCAATTGCTTTAATTTCAGCAGAGAAGATAGAGGAGTTGTTTGGAAGGCGACACTTTAGGCTCCTTTGTCCATAAACAGCGGCAGCTGCTACAGAATTTCCCTCTTTAGATCCATCTGTATAGATGGGTTTGAAGGAAAAATAATGCTCCTTTATCTCGTTGTATTTAGCATGAAACACAGTTCTATCCGTGACAGACTTTTTGTCAGATGCAAGGTCAAATCTGAATTCTGCACTGTTTAGTGTCCATGGAGGGATTTCAGAGATTTTATAGTCGGCAATAGACTCAGTGTCTATGCCAAGGTTATCTACAATGGGCTCCATGCGGATACCAAATGGAGGAATATCATTTGGTTTCCTTTCAAAAAGATGTTTATATTGAGGTTTAAAAACAATGTTATGAGTTGGATTAAAACGATTGGACTTCAGTTTTAAAAGATATTGAAGCGAGAGTTTTTCCCTCCTGTAAGAAAGAGAAGGTTCATTAGCCTCAACATAGAGACTATTCACGGGAGAAGTTCTGAAAGCTCCAAGTACAAGACGAAGACCTTCGTGGTGTATAGAATCGAGAATTTTCAGGTAAGATTTACGGGCAGATCCGTATACAATAGATCCATAGTCTAATTTGGAGCGAACTAAAGACCGATAAAGCCGCAAGAGGACTTTACGGTCTGCTCCCCATTCAGAATGGGCCACAACCTTAAGAAGATTAAGAG
Source organism: Hippopus hippopus (assembly GCA_946811185.2). NCBI lineage: Eukaryota > Metazoa > Mollusca > Bivalvia > Cardiida > Cardiidae > Hippopus > Hippopus hippopus. The sequence continues at coordinate 21,437,960 of OX328108.1, read as the reverse complement.
CCTTCTTGCACTTCTTTTTAAGTGCAGTGATGTGAGGAAGGAAGGAAAGCTTTCTGTCAAAGATGACTCCAAGAAATTTAAACTCAGAAACGACTTCAATTTTAGTTTTGTCCAAATACAGTTCAGGGTCTGGATGAACACCTCGTAGATTACAGAGGTGCATGCACTTAGTTTTGGACTTTGAGAATTTGAAGCCATTTTCATCAGACCACGTTTGGAGCTTGTTGAGACACTGTTGAAGTTGTCTCTCAATAATATTCATATTTCGAGATCTGAAGCATATAACGAAGTCATCAACATAAAGGGAACAGTCTACACCAGGACAGATAGCTTTAACTATACTGTTTATTTTCACACTGAAAAGTGTAACAGAGAGAATACATCCTTGGGGTACACCCATCTCCTGTTCACGGGCTCCCGAGACAGTATTACCAACTCGGACGCGGAAAAGACGTTCATCCAAGAAGGCTGAAATAAAAAGAGGAAGACGGCCTCGAAGACCAAAGTCATGCAAGTCTTTAAGAATTCCGTATTTCCAAGTCGTATCGTAAGCACTTTCAAGGTCGAAAAAGACAGATACTACATGCTGTCTATTAATAAAGGCTTCTCTGACAAAGGTTTCAAAGCGGACAAGATGATCTATGGTGCCACGTTGGTGTCGAAATCCACTCTGTACATCAACGATGAGGTTGTTTTTCTCTAAAAACCAAACAAGCCTGTCATTGACCATACGTTCTAAGGTCTTGCAGAGACAACTTGTAAGAGCTATTGGCCGATAGTTAGCCGGGTCACTAGTATCCTTGCCAGGTTTTGGGATAGGAATGACTAGTGCTTCCCGCCAGGATGAAGGAAAAACACCTGACTGCCAGATATCATTGAAAATATCAAGTAAAATTGAGAGAGAAGTAAAAGGTAAGTGCTTTAAAAACTGGTAATGAACTTTATCTTGGCCAGGAGAAGAATCGTGAGCTTTATTCAGAGCAGATTTTAATTCTTTAAAGGTGAAGAGTTTATTATAATGCTCTGAATTAGAAGAATTGAAATTAAGTTTTTTCTTTTCTTCTCTGGCTTTATTCCTCTGAAACTTTTCAGAATAGTTTGCAGAGGAAGACTTTTTGCAAAAGGTGTCGGCGAGAGCATCAGCTATATTTTGGGGTGATTCCAACGAAGTATTGTTAACTTTAAGGTGACTAAGAGGGGGCTGGCCTTTGCCATTGATCTTTCTGATCATGTCCCAGGTTTTTTTAGTAGTAGTTCTACTATTTAATTTAGAGACATATTGTCTCCAAGCCTTGCGCTTACTTTCTCTAATGGTTCGTCGAGCCTTTGCTCTGGAAATACGGAATAAGTTATGATTTTCTTTGGTAGGCCTGAGGTTAAACTTTCTAAGGGCTTGTTTTCTGTCTCTGACAGCCTGTTTACAATCATCATTGTACCAAGGCTTGTCAGGACGTTTTGGATTTGTCGAGGTCTGAGGGACGGACTGTTTAGCTGCATCAATTAATAGGGAAGTAAAAAGTTTTGCAGGATCATCGCAATCTCCAAATTTGTCATGTGTAATGGTCTGTTCACAGAGGGTTTCAAATTTATTCCAATTGGCTTTGGAAAGCTTCCATTTCTGCGGTCGTACATTGCTGGATGGTTGTGTAGATGAAAAGATAATGGGGAAGTGATCACTTCCACACAAATCCTCAGTCACTTTCCAGGTGAAATTGGGAAGTAAGACTGGGCTGCATAAGGTTAAATCAATGGAAGAGTAAGATCCAGTTGCTGGATGCAAGTAGGTTTTGGACTTGTTATCATTCATGAAAGACAACGAGTTGTTCGAAATGAAGCTCTCCAACTGTAAACCTCTCTGGTTAGTGTCATCGCAACCCCACATAACATTGTGACCATTAAAGTCACCAGCAAGAATATAGGGGGATGGCAATTGGGAAATGAGATCATTCAGATTGGTCTCATTGATAGGTGTGCTCGGGGGGAGATATAAAGAACACAGTGTAACAGCACTGTGTAAAGATAACCTGATGGCAACAGCTTGCAAGTTTGTATTAAGAGAGATAACTTTATGAGGAATGTTGTTGTTAACAATAATAGAAACACCACCTCTGGCTTTTTCGCCTTCGGTAAAAATCTTATTGTAAATGGAATGATATTTGATAGTGATATCATCCTCCCGTTTAAGGAAGGTTTCCTGTAGACAAACAGCAACTGGTTTGTGATCATTGATTAAAAGGGAAAGTTCGTCAAAGTTTGACTTCAGACCCCGACAATTCCACTGAATTATGGTATCCATAGTGCATGAGGAAAGTATAAAAGCTAAAGTAAAAAAATAGGCCATAAACCAATGCATTTTAAAATAGGTTGGTTAAGATTTCATTACAGTTGTCTCGGGTTTGGACGAGTGCCAAGTGTCAGCGTCCTTGTTCCAAGGATCTCTGGAAATGGACCAAATAGAGGCTTCTGAATCTGAAGCCTCACCTTCCAGATTTTCAGCATCTGCATCCATGTCCTCTAGCTCCGAAAATCTGTTGGAGGTAGGGACAGGATCATTTATTTTGACAGTGATTTCACAAGATCCTTGGGTATCTCTGGGTTGTGGTCTAGATTTGGAAGAAGACCTTTTAGGAGATCGGGGTACATTATTAGATTTGTTATCTTTAGATGAAATGTTAGATTTAGTTGTAGACTGTGAAGATGGAGGTTGGGGTTTCTTTGGAGGATGTTGTGAAGGGGGAGATGGTTTTGAAGTTTTTTTCAAAGAGATATTTTGCGAAGACGTAGATGGCTTTGAGGTTTTTTGTAAAGGGATACTTTGAGAGTTTGTGGGTTTTGAGGGTGCAGAAGAGGTTGTGTTTGTTTTAGACGGAGATGGAGAGTCAGGAATTAGTTTGGACAGGGTGGATGGAGGGAGAAGTTCTTTCAGCTCAGAAGCTACATCAGGAAATTTTTGAAGGAGAATTTTCGCAAGAATTTTACAAGTGCTGCAGTCATCCTTTTCAGTTGACGAGCCAACAACACCTGCATAGCTAACACTAGAAGAGGTTTTCTTGCGTTGTTCAAATAGTTTCCTTGCTTCTGGAAAGCTAACATTATTGTTGTATTTAATGGAAAGGATTTCTTTTTCTTCCCTCCATACAGGACACTCTCTTGAAAAAGTAGAGTGTGGAGACTTACAATTAATGCAAAGAGGAGGATTTGAACAAGTAGTACTGTCATGGTCAGGTCCTTGATGAGCACATTTAGAGCATGTTTCTTGGTTTGGACATTTACTGATGTGATGGCCGTACCGCTGGCATTTAAAACATCGCAAGGGGTTTGGCACATACACATCTACTTTTACAATTTGGAAGCCTATTTTGATAGATGTTGGAAGAACAGGTGAAGAAAATGTTAAAATGTATGTGTTTGTAAGTCTCTGTTCTCCATCTCTGCGTACGGAAATCCTCTGAACATCAGATACACCTTGCTGTTTCAGATTGTCTTTGATTTCTTGTAAGGAATTGCAGTAGGTAAGTTCTTTACATCTAATTACTCCTTTACAAGAATTTAGAGAAGGATGAGGGAAAATTTTAACATCAGTGTCAAAGAATTTTGTATGTTTTAAAAGATTCAGAGCTTGCTGATTTGTCAGACATTCAACTAGAAGGGTCTGGTCTTTAAGTTTTTTCACAGATTTTGGAGTTCCAAGGATACTCGAGATTTGTTTTTCTATAATGAAAGGAGAGAGTTTTGTTATAGGTTTTGAAGGATCTTGAGATTTGATAACAATGAAACGTGGAGAGTGAAAGGAAGAAGGAAGTGAAGTTTCCGTTTCAGATTCGCTATCTGAAAGAGGGCGCTTGCTTTCATTGAGCTTGGCCTTTTTTTGGGACGCCATGTTTGTGTTAAAAGTTTCACCACCGATGCTCCCCACCCGCCACGGAGCCCAACAAGGGGACATGGTCCGGGGAAAACCCATTCGCAGACCATGACAGGGATACATCAGTGGTATACTCGGTATGAAAGGGCTAGACTGGACAGATGCATTCTCGCAGAAAGTCCTACCAAGCTTAGACAATCATTGAAAGGTTACAAATGTCAGCCAAATACCAAAGAACTTTCACCCGATTGACCCATGAGCCACCGCCTTCTAGGGCTGAACAAGAAATATAACATCTGAAAAAGTTGTGATATGTGGATTAGATATGGAGAAGATGGTAAATTCAATTGAGAGAAGAATGTAAAAATAAGAATATTAGATGCCCTAGGGCAAGGCATGACCAGCCGATTGATCAGGACGGGCCTTCCTGACCTCTCGTTTAGTTCAGTTCAGGGCCAAAGTGGTGTGTTGCGAAAACAGAGCTATCAAAGGGCCAAGCTCTGAATCCACTCAACCACCAGGATCCCGTCATCGAATGACACGAGTTGCAGCCCACGGCAAACGGGCAGGCACAGTGGGGGGGTCTTACCCCTGCTGTAGTGCGACAGCTGAGCTATTTCTATCCCCCCGCCCAGCTGGGGGTATAAACTTGATTGACAGGATTTCTTTCTCATCTTTCCAAACTGAACATTCTTTGGAATAGGTAGGATGAGAAGACTTGCAATTGACACAGAGAGAGGGGTTACTGCAAGTCTTTTGGTCATGGTCTTCCCCTTCAAAAGCACATTTAGGACAAATAGGTGTGCTTTTGCAGTTGCTTTCATGATGGCCGTACCATTGGCATTTATAACAGCGCAACGGATTCGGCACATAAACATCGACCTTGACTGATTGAAATCCAACTTTAATTGAAAAAGGAAGAGTTGGTGTAGAGAAGGGAGGATGTAGGTATGAGTATCTCTACGTATACCATTTCTGACAACTGAAATTCTTTTCACATCAGACACAGCCTGGCTATTAAGGTTTAATTTGATTTCCTCCAAAGAGTCACAGAAGCTTAATTCTTTGGATATTATGACTCCCTTGGAGGTATTAAGGGTCTTGTGAGGGAAAATTTTGACTTCACAATTAAAAAGTTTCTTATGTCCTAGCAGGTTCCTAACCTGTTGTTGTGAGAAGCACTCAACAAGCAAGGTTTCACTTTTAAGTTTTTTAACAGATTTTGGTGTGACTAAGGTTGCAGAGATAGATTTTTCAATGATAAAAGGATAGAGTTTTGTTACCGGTTTGGAAGAGTTAATAGATTCAGTAACTAAAAAGTGAGCAAATGTTGATGAAGGTGTTGAATATTCTGATTCTGAATCTGAGTCAGAGAGCACACGCTTGGCCTTTTTTTGAGAAGCCATAGTTGTTGTTGAATATTCATCACTGATGCTCCCCACCCACCCTGGAGCCCAACAAGGGGACATGATCTGGGGAAACCTAACTCAGATCATGACAAGGATACATCGGTGATATACTCGAAGTGAAAGGGCTAGACTGGACAAATGTAGGCCAGCAGAATGTCATACCAAGCATAGACTGTCTTTGGGCATTTACAAGAGTCAATCAAACACCAGGCTTTCACCCGATTAGCCCATGAGCCACCGCCTTCTAGGGTATTGATTTACAGCAACTAATAACAGAAATGATGTATCTGTGTACGTATGTGTAAAAGAAAACAAAGTCAAAGAAACACCCTAGGGCTCGGCATGACCAGCCAATTGATCAGGACGGGCCTTCCTGACCCCTTGTTTAGTTCAGTTCAAGGCCAAAGTGGTGTGTTGCGAAAACAGAGCTATCAAAGGGGCCATACTCTGAATCTACTCAACCACCAGGATCCTGTCATCGAACGACACGAGTTGCAGCCTACGGCAAACAGGCAGGCACAGGGGCGGGGGGGGGGGGGGTCTTACCTCTTCTATAGCGCGATAGCTGAGCTATTTCTATCCCCCCGCCCAGCTGGGGGTCTATATTGGACAGAAAATGTGGCCTCTAGAGTGTACACAAGGTTTTTCCAAGATTTGACATGGGGACCTAGTTTTTTACCCAATGCGACCCATTTTCAATTTCATCATATTGATCATCAAGATTAACATTCCAACTAATTTTCATAAGTACTGGACAGAAAATGATGACTCTAAAGCTACACAAGCTGTTTTTAAAGATTTGACCTGGTGACCTAGTTTTTGACCCCATGTGACCCATTTTCAAACTCATTCAAGACATCATTATAAAAAACATTCTGACCAACTTTCATGAGTATTTGGCTGAAAATGTGGCCTCTAGAGGGTACACAAGGTTTTTGTATGACTTAAACAGTTACTTAGTTTTTGGCCCGTCATGACCCATTTGCAAACTCGTCCAAGAAATCATCAAGACAAACATTCTGACCAAGTGATGAGTATTGAACTGAAAATATGGCCTCTACAGCGTTCACATGGTTCTTTTAGATTTGACCTAGTGACCTAGTCTTTGACCAAACATGACCCATTTTCGACATTGTATGAGATATCATCAAGACAAACATTTTGACCAACTTTCAAGTGTTTTGGACCAAAAATATGGCCTCAAGAGCATACACAAGGTTTTTCAAAGATTTGACCTAGTTTTTGACCCAACATGAACCATTTTCAAACCCATCCAAGATATCATCAAGACAAACATTCTGACCAACTTTCAAGAGTTTTGGACCGAAAAAGTGGCCGCTAGAGCGTAACCAAGGTTTTACTAAAATTTGACCTAGTTTTTGATCCGACATGACCCATTTTCGAACTTGTCTCAGATATCATCAACACAAACATTCTGACCAAGTTTCAAGAGTTTTGGACTGAAAATATGGCCTCTACAATGTACACAATGTTTTTCAAAGATTAGACCCAATCACCTAGTTTTTGACCCAACATGACCTATTTCCAAACTCAGCCAACATATCATGAAGACAAACATTCTGACCTAATTTCAAGAGTTTTGGACCGAAAATGTGGCTTCTAGAGCGTATGCAAGGTTTTTCAAAGATTTGACCTATTGACCTAGTTTTTGACCTGATATGACCCATTTTGGAACTTGTCTGAGATATCATCGAGAAAAACATTCTAACTTTCAAGAGTTTTGGACTGAAAATGTAGCCTGTAGAGCATACACAAGGTTTTTCAAAAATTTGACCTAGTGACCTAGTCTTTGACCCGACATGACCCATTTTCCGACTTGTCCGAGATGTCATCAAGACAAAATTCTGACCAACTTTCAAGAGTTTTGGACTGAAAATGTGGCCTCTAGAGCGTACACAAGGTTTTTCTAAGATTGGACCTAGTGACTTAGTTTTTGATCAGACATGACCCATTTTCAAACTTGTTCGAGATATCATCAAGGCAAACATTCTGGCCAAGTTTCATGAGTACTGGACTGAAAATGTGGCCTCCAGAGCATACACAAGGTTTTTCTAAGATTTGACCTAGTGACCTAGTTTTTGACCTGACATGACCCATTTTCTAACTCGTCCGAGATATCATCAAGACAAAAATTCTGACCAAGTTTCATGAGTATCGGACTGAAAATGTGGCCTCTAGAGCGTACACAAGGTAAAAGTTGACGACGAACGACGGACTTTGTCCTGAGGTGAGCTAAAAACGGTAGGCGAATTCAATCTCTGATAATAAAACAAAAATATTGGTCAGTCTTTCATGAAAAGATAATTATTATGCACAAATAACAACGAGAAGCACGTCGGATGTGGTGGACTCACTAAACCAGTTATCGGACACGCAGATATTCGGATGTGATACGTCAGTAATTCATTTACAAAATCGTCCACCATTGTAAATTTTATAGAAATTTAACTTGGTTTAAGAACAGATATTCAGCTGGAGTTGAATTGATAGTTAGATGATGGTTTTAATATTAATTAACATTCCTTTTTTGTTTGGTTGTTGTCTGTAGTCGACAGGTTACGTAATAGAATAGAATTGAACAGTTTGCACTGGCCGTTTGTTCTTTACCATTGGTAGGCATGCTGAGCAAAAAAAAAAAAGAAAAATGCAAGTCCAATTTCAAATTTACGAGTGGAAAAAAAAGACACTTGCTAAAATTTGCCAGTGGATAAAAAAATGAAATTCGAACCCTGCTTTAGAAAGTTTCCATCTCTTGGGACGTTCACATGTAAATCGCTCTGATGTAATAAAAAGTGGGAAGTGGTCGCTTCCACAAAGGTCATCGCCCACTTTCCAGTTAAAATCTTGAAGCAAAGCTGGGCTACACAGAGAAAGGTCAAGAGAAGAGTAAGACCCAGTTGCTGGATGAAGATATGTTTTTGATTGATTGTCATTCATTATTGATAAAGAGTTATTCGAAATAAAGTTCTCAAGTTGTAAGCCTCTTTGATTAGTATCACTGCTACCCCAGATAATATTATGACCATTAAAATCTCCTGCCAGTATGAAAGGAGATGGCAGCTGTGAAATAAAGATCATTGAGCTTGCTTTCATTAATAGAACTTGGGGAAAGGTATACAGAGCAGAGGGTAATGGTTTTATGAAGAGAAAAGTGAACAGCAACAGCTTGTAGAGTAGAGTCTAACTGTATTTGTGTATGGGGAATGTTGTTATTCACAATAACAGACACACTGCCCTGGGCCTTATCACCCTCCTTGTAAATCTTATTATATACTGAGTGACATCTGAAAGAGACAATGTCAGATTCCTTAAGAAAAGTTTCCTGTAAACAAATTGCTACAGGACTGTGGTCACTAATTAAAAGTGAAATCTCTTCATGATTTGACTCTAGACTTCGACAGTTCCACTGTACGATATTGTGAGCCATTATGCCCATAAAAAGAATGTAAACGTGGGCTATGAAAGTTTTCTGTTGGTGTTTCATATGCCTATGAATTTACATGGACGATGACTTCAGTCTAGGGTTTTGAGTTGGACCAGGATTTTATGTCCTTGTTCCAATCTGTTTGCGATGGTATGAATTCAGAATCAGAGACTTCTCCCTCCAATTCCTCTTCTTCCATGTTTTCTTCCTGGTCCTTCAGAGGCTCATACCTATTTAAAGTAGGTTATGAACCCTCTTTGACAGGTACCTTATTTCTGGAGGAGCTAGAAGCTTTTGGCTTCTGCATTTCAGTTGACTTTTTCTTCGGTGATTTTGGTTAAGTTTGTGGTTTAGGAGTTTGCTGTTTTTGCTTTGTAGAAGCTGGTGGTTGTTTCTGTGTTGAGGTAGGTTTTTTGAGTCAGGTGTAGATTTATTATTCTTTTGTACGGGTTTTTCTGTAGCTTTAACTGAGGAGGTTTGTGTTTTGGGGGCACAAGAGAATCTATTGGGTTTTGTTGCAGGCTGTGTCTGTATGGGAGATTTTGACAGTTAAAGGTCTGGCACTATGCTTTTTAACTCATTGGCCATTTCTGGAAATTTTTCCAGAAGTTTTTTGGCCAAGAGTTCACAAGTGGAGCAATGTTCCTGTCCAGACGTTGCAGATGACACTTTTGCATATGATGTTGAACTATTCAACAATGTTTGGTCATTTCTGCGCTTTTCAACTATCTTCCGTGCTTCCACAAAATTGACATTTTCCTTATATTTTATTAATAGGTTTTCTTTTTCATCCTTCCAGACTGAACAGTCTTTAGAAAAGGCTGGATGAGGGCACTTGCAATTAAAACAGAGCACAGGGTTATTGCAAGTATCAGGTTCATGATCAGAGCCCTCAAAAGCACATTTTGGACATACTGGTGTGTTTTTGCAATTACTTTCGTGATGGCCATACCTCTGGCATGTGTAACAGCGCAGAGGATTAGGCATATACACGTCAACCTTTACAGAATGGAATTCTATTTTAATGGAAACAGGAAGAATAAGTGAAGAAAATGTAAGGATATATGTATTTGTATCCCTACGTACACCATTTCTGAACACGGAGATTCGTTTGATTTCAGACACAGCCTGAGATTTGAGATTACTTTCAATCTCTCCCACCGAGTCACAGTAGGACAGCTCCTTATACCTGATGACTCCTTTGCTGGTGTTCAGAGTTTAATGTGGATAAATTTTGACATCCAAATTGAAAAAATTTTTATGGGAAAGATTTTTGGTCGGTTGTTGAGAAAGACATTCAACAAGCAGGGTGTCATTTTTTAATTTTTTGACTGACTTTGGTGTTCCCAAAATGGAGGATATTGTTTTTTTCTATTATGAAAGGGGAAAGTTTTGTGATGGGTTTAGATGAGTCAACTGCCTCAATTACAATGAAACGAGCAAATGTTGAACTAGTATGGAAAGAAATCTCAGATTCTGAATCGGAATCAGAAAGGACACGCTTGGCTTTCTTTTGTGTTGCCATGTTTGTTTAATATTGTTCATCACCGATGCTCCCCACCCACCCTGGAGCCAAACAAGGTGATATGATCTGGGGAAACCCAACTCAGATCATGACAAGGATACATCGGTGATATACTCGAAGTGAAAGGGCTAGACTGGACAAATGTAGGCCCGCAGAATGTCATACCAAGCATAGACTGTCTTTGGGCATTTACAAGTGTCAATCAAACACCATGCTTTCACCCAATTAGCCCATGAGCCACTGCCTTCTAGGGTATTGACATACAGCAACTGATGACAGGGAAGAGAAATGGTTTTTATGATGTGTCGGAGTATGCATGTGTACAAGAAAACAAAAGTCAGAGAAACACCCTAGGGCACAGCATGACCAGCCAATTGATCAGGACGGGCCTTCCTGACCCCTCGTTTGGGGGGGGGGGTTGTCGTCTTACCCCTGCTTTAGTGCGACGGCCAAGCTATTTCTATTCCCCCACCCAGCTGGGGGTGAGGAAGAGACAGACTTCTCATTCAATGCGATTGCTTTTCATGTATACTAAACCGAAAAAGAAACTTCCGATTTCTATACATAATTTTTTAATGTAATGAAAAAGAAATCAACATGTCCAATGCCCAACATATGTTCGGGCGAAGAATTATGTGTGAAATAAAACCAGTTGTAACTGAATTGTACACATTACACAAAAAAAGAAAATGGTAAATTTGATTTTCTTGTGTATACATGGACCAGTATAATCCATTTTTATAAAAATCAAACCTTTCAGTCTGATTTTATAGACTTTGTTGTCAATAAGAAAAAGACGTTAAAAAAAAAAAAATTTCATTCAGTTTTCTTTCTTTTTGATGCGCCTAGAATTCCAACAACTATACATGAACGTGCCATTGGAATACTTAATGCTGGTGTGGCGACGAATGAGGTTGCTAGGGTTATAGGTAGTTCTAGCCATTCTATTCAATACCTTAGGCAATGTTTCCAAGCAACAGGGCGTATGGAAGATTTACCACGTAGTGGACGTCCGTTCGTCATGACGCTTGGTCAAGACCGCTGTATCATGAACAGAGACCTACGCACTCGTTTTCAAACTGCCACTGCTGCTAACACCCCTCAAACACACAACAACCAAATATCTACCCAAACTGTACGCAAGAAGAAATGAATGTTATGCCGACTGTTTTGTACTTGAGTAAGATCATTTTGGGAGCGCAGTTTCCGTCTTGGTCTGGGCAGGCATTGCGCATGGTTATCCCACACCTCTCATCATGATTGATGGGAATTTGAATGCCCAACGCTACCGAGATGAGGTTCTTGCAAGGCACGTCATCCCACTGTTTCAAAATAATGCCAAAATCACTCTTGTTTCAACATGATAATGCCACAAGCCATACAGCTAGAGATACTGTAAATTTCCTCATGATGAATAATATTGCATTCATTAATGATTGGCCCGCCAAAACTTCAGATCTGAATCCCATCGAACACCTGCTAGATAATTTGGACCAGCGTGTTAGATGTCGACCTATTCCACCGTCAAACATCAATAAACTAACACAAGCCTTAATCCAGGAGTACAATAACATTCCACAGGCAGAAATTAACACTCGATGCCAGGCAGTACTTGATGCTCAAGGTGACCATACCCGGTATTAATGTGTGATTTTGGTCTACGGCCCCTACCACATTTAATCAACCATTCCATCAGTTTGCCATGAACGTAGGATGATAAAATTTTACACACAAATTCACATTGAAATACTCTTGGAATACAAGTAAAAATAATTAAACCCTTCTTTCCATATTTACGTATATCTGTACTTAAACACAGCAGAAGTTTCTTTTTTGGTTCAGTATATTATGTAATTTAGAATTCGCATAATTAAGATAATGGAATGATAGAGCCAGGTCTACAAGAAAATTAAATTAATGATGATTACGGTATACTATTTTTTGCAGGTAATTAATAGTTTATTGGTAAAAATAGAGTGAACCCCCAGTTTTTCAAATTTGTTAATCTAGGAGGTGACAAAAACCCCTTGTCTGAAAAAGTGTATGTCACAGGCCAGGGTGCATCAAGCTAACATGGGTCTTCCCATGTGCATGTTTGCAAAATATCTGCCTAGAAACCACTTGCCCAGTTTGAACAAAAGTTCGATCTATACCTAGATGCTATTTCTACCAACATTTTCTGTAGATTTATTTAAAACTTAATTCCATCACCATACAGGACTTTTATCCTAGCAACAAAGCTGAAAAAATCCATTAATAGATCATCGTCACAGTCCATACACCATTAACGCTTGCTTGTCTTGCTAACCAGTTAAGTGATGCAGGCCATCATGCCCCCCATCATTAATGATAGTAATATATGAGCCATGTTCTATGATAAGGGGGCTTAAGGTTTTTGCAAAGAGTATAAGGCCATATCAGCCTGTGCAGTCCACCCAGGCCGACATGGGCCAAACATTTTGCTATCTTTAGATTTGCTGCATGCCAAAGGTTAATTCTACTTCATTATTCAGTCAGTTGTTAAAAAAGGTGGCTATTATGGATCCATATGTGATGGATAATACACACACACACACACACACACACACAACTTCATTTCGTGGTGTTTTCTCAAATAGACCTCAACGAAATAATCCCTACATCAAGGCTGTTAGACCTGGTGTTGTATGGTGAAAGATTAACCTTATATACACCAGGCAACTCTCAGGACTATCAGTCCTTTGATTTTCTTTTACAATGAGCATTCTTATTAGCGCAACGATGGATTTGGATCAGACACAAAAATGGTCAACCCCTCAAAATTTTGGGAGGCATAGGACACCCGCATCATAATAGGGTCAACTTCTTATTGAAGTTCTTTCTAACAGGATTCCACTGTACCATATTATAAATGTGCATTTCCTGCAAAACAACTCCTTAGGAAATGAGTGCATAATTAGCATTATCTTCTTTGTCACAACGTTTTCACATTTATTTATTTGCCAAATATATGTATTGATCCATTTTAATATTTGATTATAAATACTAAAGTTATTTGACAAATCAAGAAATTTCAAATTTTCATATCTACATGTAAGATATGCAACAACTCTGGTAAAAGTCAACAGATTAAAACATTGGTTAATTTGTGTGGCATCTACTCATAACTTTGCCATACAACCCTAATGTTGTTTCTTCCCTTTCATATCCAGAAAAATATTATCAAGCTCCAGAAGTAGACAATTGATTGAATGTGGTTCAAATTATGAATTCTGTCTTTGAAAGAATCAAAAACATTGTGGGAAAAGAAAAAATGCTCTTAAAAATGTTTTAAAAAGCTCTTTTCCCTTTGGCCTATAAATCTTTGAATTATTTGGTACAATGTTAAATACACAAACATGTCATGAGAAGGTTGCAGTACTTTTGAGAGTTCTTCTGGAAAGAATAACAGACAAACTAGCAAAACATGCTTGCCATTAGATTTTTTTTACTTTGTCTGAAACCTACAAATTAAATCCATTGCCTAAATTGATTTTTTATTTTAAAGAAAAGCCTATGAACAACATGACAAAGAAATGCATTTTTTTTTTTTTGAGAAATTAACTGCAACAAACTTTGTTTTTCAAAGGCCTTATCTAATGGGAACCAAGTTATGCAGACTTAGAGATGGACCAAAAACAATATGCATCCCCATCTTTGATCCCAGGGATATAAAAGACCATCATCAGTTCATGACTGAATTTCGTCAAAATGTTTCCACATTTTGGACAGTGTGGATCCAAGATCAGACTGCATCCTTTGTCAGATGTTGACCTGCACTGGCCTAAATAAGCATCAACTATGGTATGCACTTGAGGGGTTAAGATCTGTTTCACTCCATATGTATAAACAAAAGTCATTTGCCTGTCCACAGCCCAAACATAATAGTTGTTTCATTGTCTGATCTTGATCTAAGCCATCTGTAAAACTTAATCATACTGCCTTGGAAGAGAAAAGGTAAAATAAATTATTAATGCAGATTTTCAAAATGGCCCATTTTCAATGTGCTGTACTTGTAATAATTTTTCAGTTACATGGCTTTTGACCTAAAAGCTACAATGTGAAAGGTTGACTCTACAGGAATGCATGGCTGTCACTGAATGGACTGAAAAGCTCAAGCTCACTTCAATCTGTCATTAATGACTGCATAAGATCCTAATTTGCATGTAATTGTGCCTATGTAATAAATCTTCCATCAGTTCTGAAACAGTCCCTCTAAAATAATTTAGACTCTTATTTGCTCAAATGACCTGACATACTCAGTTTTAGACTATGTTTCGTTCATTCTTTGAGTCATATTTCACAAAAATTCATTTTCTTTTCAGTCAGTAACTATGCTTGCTCAGAACTGCTGTAGACTCTAATAAAGCAGACTTTCTTAGGACGTGCAGACTAATGCCTTTTTGTGATACGAATTCTGGACATTTATTACAATTATCTGCCCCTGAATAGATTGACAACCTTTCTGGATTGCCTTAATCCGTCATTGGTGACAGTTTATCTCCATTCTTGAGTTAGTTCATTATCAGGACATCCAACATTTTGGTCAAAAGACATCCATATTTCCAGGACTCACCACATAATCCACGCTGATGGTGAAAAAAGTTAATTCAGTACTCTTTTACTTCACCTAAGTATTTGCCAATGCATAGTAATAATTTCGCAGTACTCAAGCTACTTTAAGGATTTCCAACAACAGATTAAATTACCAATCAAACTCTATCTGAATTTTGAAATTTTCTAAAAATAAAAGAAAGGGGACTATATCTAATTACTTTACATTTCAATGCAAGTCTTCAAGTTTTTTACTGATATACATTTGGATTTAGGATCCTTAACATCAAACACTGCATGAGACACTGATCACAGATCAGGGGCATGTTGCTTTCTTTTTTCCATCTGTTTGTCCAGCATTCAGTCTGTTTGTCTATATAATTTGGTTTTCATTAGCTAACTCCTGTGTTTGTGATATCAAATAAGAAAAGTGATCCTTGTATAATAAGATGGCAGTTGAGTTTGATTACAATTTTATCGTCTGCATAACTCCCATAAGGGCTCCACAGAGATGACGTAGCTCGTTCCTTGCGAATATCAGAACGAGGCTTCTCCTTGCAGAGTAAACAGTCGTTAATTAGGTTCTAAGTAAATTAATTCCAATCATATAATTTCAATCTTTAAAAAAAAAAAAAAAAATTAATCAACATTCTTCGGTTTAGCTTGAGGAAAACAGGGATTCATCAACGAATTCTTTGTTGACAGAAGGTAAGATTCTTCAAACTTACAAAAAAAAAGCCTGAGGGCTCTTTGTTCCCGAGATCGTGTGATTGAGTCGTAGCACAGAGGTGCATTCAACTGAAACGCTATCAGAGGATAGACGTTAGAAATCGGTCCGAATGACCAAACAAATAGATTTACAGTTATAGGCCTATGGTCTAAATGACAACAACGAAATGAGATATTTTTTACGTCAGAGCAGAACAATTCTGACAACGAGGATTTAAGCTGCATTGACGAGTTCAAAGCATTTTTTGAAGAAGAGCAAACTGTCGGGGATAAAGTGTCTGATGTCGTGGCGACAGCCATTAACAAAAGTCTTCATAGTCAGGTAGATGCAGAAATGATGAAAAAACTTGTGCAACATTACAGACGACCAGAAAATACAGAAAACTTACAGGTACCAAGGGTCGACACTTTTTTATGGGATCAACTTAAGACTAGTACAAAATCACAGGATGTAGGGAAGCAAAAAACAATTGGAATCATCAATCAAGCAATTGTTCCGCTGGTTAGAGCCCTTGACTACACTAACAAAACGAAAACACCAGACATCAAGATGCTTACGACATATGTCAAGGACTCTGTAAAAATGATGTGTGGGGAAGTAAACAAACTAAATCAACAACGCAGGGAAGTCATAAAAAAGGAGATTTTTCCCAAATTTAGACACCTGTGCTCAGACGGACAACCTGTCTCAGCAACCGGTTTATTTGGAGACAATCTAGCTGAGCAAACCAAAAATTTGGATTCAACTAAGGGCATGCAAATGACGAACAAAGGATCAGGACAGAAGAATTTTTTATTCAAAAGATGGGGGGGGGGGGGGGGGAGGGGAAGAGAAGTCAACCGAGTGGAGACAACAATCACAACATCGGTACCCCCCCCTCCAAAACACAGAAATCATCCAATGCAACCTGGAGGAAGCCTATGCTCAAATCCAAGGTCTCAGGAAGTCAGTCCAAAGGGGACAGGAAACACTTTTCAAAGAAACAGTAGGATTGCAGAGTGAAACTGTAAGTAACCAATCATTACTGGGTGACCTCCAAAACACAACAAACAACTTTCAAGCTGGTAAAACTAGAAATTATTTAGAACACTGGAAGACTCTGACATCTGATACATGGATCCTTGAGACAGTTGCAGGCTATAATGTAGAACTTAGTAGAACACCTATCCAATTTAAAATTCCAAATCCAATGAAATTCAACAAAGATGAACATCACAGAATTAAGGAAGAGTTAGAACGGTTCATAAAATGCAATATAATTGAAAAAGTCTCAAATTATATCCCAGAGGAATTTATTTCTAATATTTTTGTTAGGCCAAAGAAAGATAACAAAATCAGAATAATTCTTAATTTGAAGCAGTTCAATGAATGAATGAATGAATGAATGTTGTTTTATGGCGCATCGACAGCTTTGGTCATTTAGCGCGCACATCTGTGTTAAAAGATAGTAAAAGTGGGATTTTAAACTGAAAAAGGTTTGAATACATTTATAATAGTAAAAGAGTTGAATGAATGAATGAATGTTGTTTTATGGCGCATCGACAGCTTTGGTCATTTAGCGCGCACATATGTATTAAAAGATAGTAAAAGTGGGATTTTAAACTGAAAAAGGTTTGAATACATTTATAATAGTAAACGAGTTGAATTAAGAAGAATTATGTGTGATCTTAATAAGTATAAAGGACATTATTGAGTGACAGGGCAATCCCTATCAACTCAAAAGGTTTAAATGACAGAGTTAAGAATGTGATAAAAAGTTTTGAACTAAATGTTGGATTGATAGTGAGAAGTTTTTAAATGAAGAAGAAATATGTGTCATTTATAATGTGCATAAAATATGATATTGAGTGGCTGGGCATTCCCTGCCTACTCAAAGGTTTTAGATTAAAGGGTAAGACTAAGAATATTTCTTTTCCTTGGAAATGAGTGTTAAAACTGGTAAAGATTGGAGCCTCCAATGGGATCAGTATACTCCCATTAAAGAGGTCCTGTCTCCAATGAGATAAGATGCCCCCAAGGGGGCTAATCCTCCCACTAAGGAGATGTAAACTGAATATAAAAGCAGTGGTAGAAACTCAAAAGTTTTAGATTAAAAAAGGTAAGACTATGAATCAGCTGACAAGATGTCTAATATAAAGGCGTATAAAGAATGTAAAAAGATGGGTAAGAGACTCAACAGTAAATATCACAGTTTATTGTAAATGCCAATCTCCTTTATGAAAGCGATAATAGATTCAACGCTGACAGAATCAAAAAGATTCTTTAAACTATCGACGTTGAAATATTTTGAACGAACTGGCTGAAAGTCAATGCAATCTAGTAGGATATGTTTTATAGAAAAAGATGTATTGCATGGAATACATTCAGGGGCATCGTCTCTGGTCAAGAGCCAGGAATGTGTGATGCGTGAATGGCCAATTCGAAGTCGTGCAATTATCACTTCTTCTCGACGAACAGACCTGTAAACGGGGTACCATTCACCAAGGGATGGTTTAACTGAATGCAGTTTATTGAAAACATCAGCATCCCACTGGGATTGCCAAGAAGATTGGATATGTGTTAAAACAGAGGATTTAAAATCAGTGTGTGGAACTTTAAAATCTGAAATGGGAAGGTTAAGTGCAGATTTGGCAGACCTATCGGCATTTTCATTGCCTTTGATGCCTACATGACTTGGAAGCCAGCAGAACACCAATCTATTCAAAGAAGAAATTTGTGAGATCCTTTCGAGTAAACTACAGATTAAGGGATTCTCAAGGCATTGATTTGAAAGGGCTTGTAATGTTGATAAAGAGTCCGAAAAGATAATGAAACGGTTGGAATTAGAACTTTCAGCTAGATTAAGGGCAAGATCAATTGCTTTAATTTCAGCAGAGAAAATAGAGGAGTTGTTTGGAAGGCGGCACTTTAAGCTCCTTTTTCCATAAACAGCGGCAGCTGCTACAGAATTTCCTTCTTTGGATCCATCTGTATAGATTGGTTTGAAGGAAAAATAATGCTCCTTTATCTCGTTGTATCTAGCATGAAACACAGTTCTATCCGTGACAGACTTTTTGTCAGATGCAAGGTCAAATCTGAATTCTGCACTATTTAGTGTCCATGGAGGGATTTCAGAGATTTTATAGTCGGCAATAGACTCAGTGTCTATGCCAAGGTTATCTACAATGGGCTCCATGCGGATACCAAATGGAGGAATATCATTTGGTTTCCTTTCGAAAAGATGTTTATATTGAGGTTTAAAAACAATGTTATGAGTTGGATTAAAACGATTGGACTTCAGCTTTAAAAGATATTGAAGCGAGAGTTTTTCCCTCCTGTAAGAAAGAGAAGGTTCATTAGCCTCAACATAGAGACTATTGACGGGAGAAGTTCTGAAAGCTCCAAGTACAAGACGAAGACCTTCGTGGTGTATAGAATCGAGAATTTTCAGGTAAGATTTACGGGCAGATCCATATACAATAGATCCATAGTCTAATTTGGAGCGAACTAAAGACCGATAAAGCCGCAAGAGGACTTTACGGTCTGCTCCCCATTCAGAATGGGCCACAACCTTAAGAAGATTAAGAGCCTTCTTGCACTTCTTTTTAAGTGCAGTGATGTGAGGAAGGAAGGAAAGCTTTCTGTCAAAGATGACTCCAAGAAATTTAAACTCAGAAACGACTTTAATTTTAGTTTTGTCCAAATACAGTTCAGGGTCTGGATGAACACCTCGTAGATTACAGAGGTGCATGCACTTAGTTTTGGACTTTGAGAATTTGAAGCCATTTTCATCAGACCACGTTTGGAGCTTGTTGAGACACTGTTGAAGTTGTCTCTCAATAATATTCATATTTCGAGATCTGAAGCATATAACGAAGTCATCAACATAAAGGGAACAGTCTACACCAGGACAGATAGCTTTAACTATAGTGTTTATTTTCACACTGAAAAGTGTAACAGAGAGAATACATCCTTGGGGTACACCCATCTCCTGTTCACGGGCTCCCGAGACAGTATTACCAACTCGGACGCGGAAAAGACGTTCATCCAAGAAGGCTGAAATAAAAAGAGGAAGACGGCCTCGAAGACCAAAGTCATGCAAGTCTTTAAGAATTCCGTATTTCCAAGTCGTATCGTAAGCACTTTCAAGGTCGAAAAAGACAGATACTACATGCTGTCTATTAATAAAGGCTTCTCTGACAAAGGTTTCAAAGCGGACAAGATGATCTATGGTGCCACGTTGGCGTCGAAATCCACTCTGTACATCAACGATGAGGTTGTTTTTCTCTAAAAACCAAACAAGCCTGTCGTTGACCATACGTTCTAAGGTCTTGCAGAGACAACTAGTAAGAGCTATTGGCCGATAGTTAGCCGGGTCACTAGTATCCTTGCCAGGTTTTGGGATAGGAATGACTAATGCTTCCCGCCAGGATGAAGGAAAAACACCTGACTGCCAGATATCATTGAAAATATCAAGTAAAACTGAGAGAGAAGTAAAAGGTAAGTGTTTTAAAAACTGGTAATGAACTTTATCTGGGCCAGGAGAAGAATCGTGAGCTTTATTCAGAGCAGATTTTAATTCTTTAAAGGTGAAGAGTTTATTATAATGCTCTGAATTAGAAGAATTGAAATTAAGTTTTTTCTTTTCTTCTCTGGCTTTATTCCTCTGAAACTTTTCAGAATAGTTTGCAGAGGAAGACTTTTTGCAAAAGTTGTCGGCAAGAGCATCAGCTATATCCAGGGGCAATTCCAACGAAGTATTGTTAACTTCAAGGTGACTAAGAGGGAGCTGGCCTTTGCCATTGATCTTTCTGATCATGTCCCAGGTTTTTTTAGCAGTAGTTCTACTGTTTAATTTAGAGACATATTGTCTCCAAGCCTTGCGCTTACTTTCCCTAATGGTACGACGGGCCTTTGCCCTGGAAATACGAAATAGGTTATGATTTTCTTTGGTAGGCCTGAGGTTAAACTTTCTAAGGGCTTGTTTTCTGTCTCTGACAGCCTGTTTACAATCATCATTGTACCAAGGCTTGTCAGGACGTTTTGGATTTGTCGAGGTCTGAGGGACGGACTGTTTAGCTGCATCAATTAATAGGGAAGTAAAAAGTTTTGCAGGATCATCGCAATCTCCAAATTTGTCATGTGTAATGGTCTGTTCACAGAGGGTTTCAAATCTGTTCCAATTGGCTTTGGAAAGCTTCCATTTCTGCGGTCGTACACTGCTGGATGGTTGTGTAGATGAAAAGATAATGGGGAAGTGATCACTTCCACACAAATCCTCATTCACTTTCCAGGTGAAATTGGGAAGTAAGACTGGGCTGCATAAGGTTAAATCAATGGAAGAGTAAGATCCAGTTGCTGGATGCAAGTAGGTTTTGGACTTGTTATCATTCATGAAAGACAAAGAGTTGTTTGAAATGAAGCTCTCCAACTGTAAACCTCTCTGGTTAGTGTCATCGCAACCCCACATAACATTGTGACCATTAAAGTCCCCAGCAAGAATATAGGGGGATGGCAATTGGGAAATGAGATCATTCAGATTGGTCTCATTGATAGGTGTGCTCGGGGGGAGATATAAAGAACACAGTGTAACAGCACTGTGTAAAGATAACCTGATGGCAACAGCTTGCAAGTTTGTATTAAGAGAGATAACTTTATGAGGAATGTTGTTGTTAACAATAATAGAAACACCACCTCTGGCTTTTTCGCCTTCGGTAAAAATCTTATTGTAAATGGAATGATATTTGATAGTGATATCATCCTCCCGTTTAAGGAAGGTTTCTTGCAGACAAACAGCAACTGGTTTGTGATCATTGATTAAAAGGGAAAGTTCGTCAAAGTTTGACTTCAGACCTCGACAATTCCACTGGATTATGGTATCCATAGTGCATGAGGAAAGTATAAAAGCTAAAGTACAAAAATAGGCCGTAAACCAATGCATTTTAAAATAGGTTGGTTAAGATTTCATAACAGTTGTCTCGGGTTTGGACGAGTGCCAAGTGTCAGCATCCTTGTTCCAAGGATCTTTGGAAACGGACCAAATAGAGGCTTCTGAATCTGAAGCCTCACCTTCCAGATTTTCAGCATCTGCATCCATGTCCTCTAGCTCCGAAAATCTGTTGGAGGTAGGGACAGGATCATTTACTTTGACAGTGATTTCACAAGATCCTTGGGTATCTCTGGGTTGTGGTCTAGATTTGGAAGAAGACCTTTTAGGAGATCGGGGTGCATGATTAGATTTGTTATCTTTAGATGGGACGTTAGATTTAGTCGTAGACTGTGAAAGTTGAGGTTGGGGTTTCTTTGGAGGTTGTTGTGAAGGGGGAGATGGCTTTGAAGCTTTTTGTGAGGAGATATTTTGCAAAGAGGTAGATGGCTTTGAAGTTGTTTTTGAAGAAATACTTTGAGAAGAGGTAGATGGTGTTTTTAAGGCAGTGGATGGAGTGGTGGGTTTGGATGTAGGTTGTGTCTGTTTAGGAGGCTTTGGAGGTTCGGAAGGTTGAATGTCAGGGACCAAGCTCTTCAACTCATTGGCCATTTCTGGAAACTTTTCAAGAAGTTTCTTTGCCAAGAGTTCACAAGTAGAGCAATGTTCCTTTCCAGATGTTGCAGATGACACTTTTGCATAGGATGTTGAACAATTCAACAATGTTTGGTCATTTCTGCGCTTTTCAACTATCTTCCGTGCTTCCACAAAAGTAATATTTTCTTTATATTTGATAGATAGGATTTCTTTTTCATCCTTCCAGACTGAACAGTCTTTAGAAAAGACTGGATGATGGCACTTGCAATTAACACAGAGCACAGGGTTATTGCAAGTATTAGGGTCATGATCAGAGCCCTCAAAAGCACATTTTGGACACACAGGTGTGCTTTTGCAATTACTTTCGTGATGGCCATACCTCTGGCATTTATAACAGCGCAGAGGGTTAGGCACATACACATCGACCTTCACAGATTGAAATCCTATTTTGATAGAAGCAGGAAGAATCGGAGTACAAAAGGTA
This sequence comes from Hippopus hippopus, assembly GCA_946811185.2. Classification (NCBI taxonomy): domain Eukaryota; kingdom Metazoa; phylum Mollusca; class Bivalvia; order Cardiida; family Cardiidae; genus Hippopus; species Hippopus hippopus. The sequence continues at coordinate 21,415,431 of OX328108.1, read as the reverse complement.
AGGATATAGGTATTTGTATCTCTACGCATACCATTTCTGAAAACAGAGATCCGTTTGACCTCAGACACAGCCTGAGATTTGAGGTTACTTTTAATCTCTTCCACCGAGTCACAGTAGGATAGCTCCTTACACCTGATGACTCCTTTGCTGGTGTTAAGAGTTTTATGTGGGTACACTTTTACGTCCAAATTGTAAAATCTTTTATGTCCCAGGAGATTTTTGGTCTGCTGTTGAGAATGACATTCAATAAGCAGAGTGTCATTTTTCAGTTTTTTGACAGATTTTGGTGTGCCCAAAATGGAAGAGACTGTCTTCTCTATTACAAACGGAGAAAGTTTTGAGATGGGTTTTGATGGGTCAACTGCTTCTATTACAATAAAACGAGCAAATGTTGTGTTTGTGTTGAATGATACTTCTGACTCTGAATCAGAGTCAGAAAGAACACGCTTGGCTTTCTTTTGTGTTGCCATGTTTGTTTAATAGGGTTCATCACCGATGTTCCCCACCCGCCCCGGAGCCCAACAAGGGGACATGATCTGGGGAAACCCAACTCAGATCATGACAAGGATACATCGGTGATATACTCGAAGTGAAAGGGCTAGACTGGACAAATGTAGGCCCGCAGAATGTCGCACCAAGCATAGACTGTCTTTGGGCATTTACAAGTGTCAACCAAACACCATTCTTTCACCCGATTAGCCCATGAGCCACCGCCTTCTAGGGTTTTGACATACTGCAACTGATGATAGAGAAGAGAAATGACTTTTACTATGTATTTGTGTATGTACGTGTTTAGGAAAACAAAGTCAGAGAAACACCCTAGGGCTCGGCATGACCAGCCGATTGATCAGGACGGGCCTTCCTGACCCCTCGTTTAGTTCAGTTCAAGGCCAAAGTGGTGTGTTGCAAAAACAGAGCTATCAAAGGGCCATACTCTGAATCCACTCAACCACCAGGATCCCGTCATCGAACGACACGAGTTGCAGCCCACGGCAAACAGGCAGGCACAGTGGGGGGGTCTTACCCCTGCTGTAGTGCGACAGCTGAGCTATTTCTATCCCCCCGCCCAGCTGGGGGTAAGCAGTTCAATGAACATATAGATCCACTTCATTTCAAAATAGAAACATTGCAGTCTGCCATTCATGCAATGCACAGCAACTGTTACTTTGGCTCGGTTGATCTCTCTGAAAGTTACTATTCAGTGCCGATTGCTGAGAAACATCGTAAATATTTTAGATTCTGGTTTGATAATCAGAAATACCAGTTCACCTGTTTAGTAATGGGACTCGCTACAGCACTTAGAGTGTTCACGAAAATTCTTAAACCTATTTTTGCATCTTTACGAGAGAGAGGTTACATAAGTACGGCCTATATAGATGATTCATGCCTCCAGGGAAAGACATATTTGGAATGTAAGGATAATATAACACAAACTATCATATTAATGGACAGTTTAGGATTAACAATCAACCCTGACAAGTCTGTTCTTATCCCTTCCAAACAAATTGTATTTGTGGGATTCATACTCTGTTCAGAAACAATGACAATTAAACCAACGAGGGAAAAAATACAGAAAATTAGAGAATCATGTGGCACGATTCATCAATCTAAGTTCGTAGTCATCAGAACATTCGCGCAGTTAATTGGGATGCTAGTAGCCTGTGAACCAGGTGTTCGTTATGCTCCATTATACTATAAGCCACTTGAAAAGATCAAAGAACATAATTTAAACAGGAAACGGGGTAATTTCAATGCATTCATGAGAGTCACAGAGGAACTAAAATTCCATTTACAATGGTGGATGGACAATTTAGACCAGGCTTTTCAAGTAGTATCAGAAAATAACCCAGGCTTTGTTATGACCTGTGATAGCAGTTTGACTGGATGGGGGGCTGAAATCGCTTCTGAGCAGAAATTTACAAAAGGGGTCTGGTCAGCCAAAGAACAAACGTTACATATCAATGTGTTAGAGCTGAAAGCTTTCAAACTTGGGTTAATGGCATTAGCAAAAGACAAACCAGGGGTCCACATTCAAATCCTAAGTGACAATACAACAACATGTTCCTACATCAACAAATTTGGGGGTAAAAAATCTGAGCTTAACGAACTAGCAAGACAAATTTGGTTATGGTGTATTGACAAAAAGATTCATATAAGTGCAGCTCATATTCCTGGGAAATTTAATGAAGAAGCTGATGCATTATCCCTAAGTTACAAGAATGACCTGGAATGGTCTCTACATAATTTCATTTTTAATAGCATACAGCTTTTGTATCCACTAATGGAAGTGGATATGTTTGCGTCACGGCTGAATGCCAAACTGACAAAATATGTGTCTTTTTTCCCGGATCATGACGCTTATGCCATAGATGCATTCAGTATGACTTGGAGCAATTATTTACTATGTATGTTTCCTCCTTTCAGTCTAATTCCAAGAATTCTCCAGAAGATCCAATCAGATCAGGCCGAGGTCGTGCTGGTGGCACCAGTATGGAAGATGCAAACCTGGTGGCCGCTCCTCCTGAAAATGTTGTGTCAGGATTGGCATATGATACAACAAGCTCACGACATTCTTCACCTCCACCACAAACCCCAAGCAAAACATCCATTGAAACACCTGAAGCTTGGTGTTTTTCGTATATCAGGGAAGCATTACAGCAACAAAAGATATCGGATGAATCTGCTGATATTATCATAGCAGCCTGGAGGAAATCAACAAGGAAAACATATGCAGTTTATTTAACGAATCAACTTGATTTTACCTACTCCATCACAAATTATAACATTTCTGACAGCTTTGTACAACAGAGGTGTAAGATATAGTGCTGTTAACACTGCTAGGTCAGCCATTAATCAACTTGTGTGCCTTTGTTCTAATGTAAATTTGGGGGAATGCACTGTCATCAATAAGTTCATGAAAGGTATCTTTGAACTTAGACCGTCTTTACCAAAATATGACTATATCTGGGATGTTCAGACAGTGCTTGATTACATGAAAAGTTTACCAGATGAATTGCCACTGTCTGTGCTGTCAGAAAAATTAGCAGTATTGTTTTTATTACTGACTGCGCAGCGGTGTCAAACGTTACACTTACTCACTTTGGGGGATATATCATTTATGGAAAATACAATGATAATTAAACTCAGTCATCTGCTAAAACAATCAAGACCAGGAAGGCATCCTGGACCACTAATTCTTGAATCCTATCATAGCCATAAAAAACTGTGCATTGTGACTGGTTTTAGGGAATACCTAAACAGAACCGAACATATTCGAAACAGTGACACTTTCCTGATCAGCAGTCAGAAGCCCCATAAGGAAGTATCAAAATCTACTATTTCAAGGTGGATTAGGAATTTCTTACAAAAAGCTGGAGTATTGGAACACTATGGGGCCCATAGTATTCGATCAGCTTCAACTAGTAAAGCAAAATCCAGAGGGATTCCACTTTTAAACCTTTTAAAAACAGCAGGATGGAGTAATGCTGCTACATTTGCAAAATTTTATGACAGAAAGATAGAATCTGAAAGTTCCCTACAAATGAGGGTCTTTCAGGTAATGTCAACAAAGACGGTTAATGATGTATATATATATGTATATATCTATCTCTCTCTTTTTTAATGAGCAAGGGCACTGTATATTCATGTAATTTCATTGTAGAACTTAGTGATTTCATTTCTCCTTTAATAGATTTGCTTGGACTTATTCCAAGAGAGCACTTTGAATTTACTTCATTTACCTGTACATTGTCCATGACTTTTTAATGAATATTAATCCTGCTTGAACAGAGAATTGCTCTAAAATCTCTGTGGAGCCCTTATGGGAGTTATGCAGACGATAAAATTGATTGATTAAACAAGACTTACCGACAACGGAGGGAAGTTGAAGTTTGATCTGAATTTTATCGACTGCAAACTCCCAAAGGGCTTACACACCCTCCCACCCAACCCTTGTGTCTGATTCTCTGTGCAAGCTTTTTCATTTGATGCCAAGGTTTGTTGAACCATGGTTCACAAACTTGACATCATTGGGACTCTAACGACTGATATTCGCAAGGAACTAGCTACATCATCTCTGTGTAAGCCCTTTGGGAGTTTGCAGTCGATAAAATTCAGATCAAACTTCAACTTCCCTCCGTTGTCAGTAAGTCTTGTTTAATCAATCAATTAAAATTCAATATTGTTTGGAAGAGTTATGGTACTTTGATAATCTCAACATTGGAAACTTCCTTGATTCTGTCAACAACTTCAATATTTATCAGTTTATAATTATACTGAGTAAATATATTAGTATATTTACACAGTTTATATCAATTTGGTTCCTGAAAATTTTTGATATCACTAACAATCAATAACTTCATCAGTGGGCAAACTATCTTTATCAATGATCTGAGCCAAACATTCTGTTTTATGGCCTTCTAAATTTCAACGACAAGTGAGATGCATGACTCACAGTATGTACATTCATTTTACCTTTTGCCATACAGTATTTTGTATTTCCAGTCATAATAAACATCTAAGCTGTCTAGCAGCTTGTGAAGCTGCTGTTTAAGGTATATAAATGAATTGAAAAATCACAATTAATTAATCTTCTGGCCTTGCACTACTTCCTGGCCAAGTTCTGGTTTGATAGATGAAACCTAGTTTTGTAATTAAATGGTGCCTCTTGTGATTATGAATATCAGATATCAAGTGTAATTTGCATATCTAAAAATAACAGTAATGAACCAGTCTGCGGACATGCTTGCAAAAACGTTTAGACTGCAAATGTCTTGTACTACAGCGCACATCTACCCATGGAATAATTCTCAGTGGAAAATGTTTGATAGAATTTTACTCTTCAGAAGTACAATCTAAATCTAATATTCTGTTCTTAACTATAACTCATTTTTACAGCTCAAAATTCAATCTATGATCAAAAAAGAAAGGCGATATCGACTTATATGGAGGCCTTCAATGTTTTTTTTTTTTAATCTATTTCAGTAATGTTTACGAATAAATTTACATTGACTAGGCATGTTTGTATTGACTTTTAATATTCATTCTTACATGTTGTCTCTTCACAGCGTTTTATCCTAGACTTTAAATATATCCTCCCACACTCATAATTTAGCTGATTTTTGTCATACTCTATTGTGATTTTTAGGAATGTGTGATTATGATTTATGTGACAATGATTAAATGATGCAGGTGTCAGAATGCGAAGTGTGTTGGTTAGGGGGTGACTATTGCAGCCAAAACAGATATCACAATAATATCATGATAGTAAAATCCCTAGGCTATTGTGATATTATGGCAATAGTTCTGAAACTATTACAATACTATCACAATATGTTTTTTTGTTTTTTAACTTTTTCCTGATGTTTTTCTGCAACAAAAATGACTGACTGATTGTTTTTACTGTATTTCTGCACTATGGCCAGCAGTGTTGCATCTAGAGGTTTTCAAACATGGGGAGGCTGCCCCAATTGCCTATGGTAAAAGGGGGACATGTTTTCCCTTAAAGTGTAAAAAGGCTGAATCATAAATTTCATGGAGATTTCCATTGTGTTGTAAAGGGTTGATGTATCATTTGTTTTTGTCTTTGGATAACTAATAAATGTCAAATCTATCAAAGGGTTCTATTATTCTAGTCTTTTTTCTTTTTTATGAATGCCCTGTACATTCTTCTTCAACACTTGGTCCAGTGCTATCACTGTAAGATAAGAAGACCTAACCCCCAACCTACACCATCCTACACTGTTCATTATTTTCACTTCATAAATTCACTGAAGGTTTTTACCTCAGGTTAGACGGACATTTTTAACTTCCACTTATTGTTTCATATAGATATTAATGTAAATTTACTGCTTAAATTCACTTTCAAAGCTGAAAAGACAGTCTGAAGTACCTCTGATCAGATGATGTCAAATTGATATTTTGTTGTGTCATGGGTTTTCAAGTTTTATTGCAGCAATCCATTTTTCATGTCATTGAATTTTTTTAAAACTAGTCAGCGTGATATGGCATTAAATCCTTTGTCAGTAAGGGTAGCAGGTCACTTCAAATGAATGAATGTTGTTTTATGGCCCATCGACAGCTTTGGTCATTTAGGCGCATATCTGTGTTAGAAGATAATAAAAGTGGAATTTTTAAACTGAAAAAGGTTCGAATACATTAATAATAGTTAAAGGGTTGAATTAAGAAGGACTACGTGTGATCTTAATATGCATAAAGGACATTAATGAGTGACAGGGCAATCCCTATCTACTCAAAAGTTTTAAATGATAAAGTTAAAGAATTTGATAAAAAGATTTCAACAAAATGTTGGATTGATAGTAAGAAGTCTTTAAATGAAGAAGAAATATGTGTCATTTTTAATGAGCATAAAATATGATATTGAGTGGCTGGGCGTCCCTGCCTACTCCAAAATTTTAGCTTAAAAAGGTAAGACTGTAAATATTACTTTGCCTTGGAAATGAGTAAAGTGGTAAACTGGTAAAGTGTGGAGCCTCCAATGGGATCAGTATACTCCCATTAACCCTTTACCACACGACCAATTTTAGACCTGTCCGAACTGAAAGCATTTGCAGAGGACAGTTTCAATGTGGATCATATGAAATGATTTTTCTTTGATAGGGTAGAAAACATTGTGGGAAAAGGAGAAAATGCTGGTTACCAGCATTTTCTCCTTTTCCCACAATGTTTTCAAAAGCCTTCTCTATCAGGGGTGTCAAAAGGCGTCATTGTGTGGTAAAGGGTTAAAGAGGTCCTGTCTCCAATGAGATAAGATGTCACCAAGGGGGCTAATCCTCCCATTAAGGAGATGCAAACTGAAGATAAAAGGGATTCAATGGTAGAAATATGGGTTTACACAATATGTTAAAAAGGTAATTAAGAAAGTATCACAGCTTGTTGTATAGACCAATCTCTTTGATGAAGGTGTTAATTGAATCAATGTTGACTGTGTCAAAGGTTGTGCATACTGTCAACATTGTAGTATTTCTCATGAATTGGCTGAAAGTCAATGCAATCTAATAGAATATGTTTATATGTAAGGTGTTCATTGCATGGAATACATTCTGGTGCATCTTCTCTGGCTAAAAGCCAGGAGTGTGTTAACCGAGAATGTCCAATTCGAAGCCTTGTGATTATCACCTCTTCTCGATGAACAGACGTGTAAGAGGGGTACCACTGGCCAAGGGTTGGTTTAACAGAATGAAGTTTGTTGAAATGATCTGCATCCCACTGGGATTGCCAAAGGGATTGGATGAAAGGTAAAATGGATGCTTTAAAATCTGTGTATGGTATTTTAAAATGAGATATGGGTAGAGACAATGCCCACTTGGCAAGTCCATCGGCCTTATCATTGCTTTGGATACCATGCGACTAGGAAGCCAGCAAAAAACAAACTTGTTTGTATCAGAGAGATACGAAGTTCTCTCAAGAACAGCACAAATAGATGGATTTTCAATTTTCTGGTTATAGATAGCCTGGAGTGTAGAGAGGGAGTCTGAGAACAGAAGAAAGCGCCTAGATCTACTTTCCTCTGCTAGACTCAAAGCAAGATCAATTGCCTTAACTTCCAAAGAAAAGATTGAAGAGTTGTCAGGAAGACAACATTTTGTGTAGAGAGGGAGTCTGAGAACAGAAGAAAGCGCCTAGATCTACTTTCCTCTGCTAGACTCAAAGCAAGGTCGATTGCCTTAACTTCCAAAGAAAAGATTGAAGAGTTGTCAGGAAGACGACATTTTTTATCTTTCCATGCTGCTGACACAGCATGTCCGTTCTTTGATCCATCTGTATAAATGGGTTTATAGTTGTACTGTTGTTTTATTTCCTGATATCGAGTTTGGAAAACAATTCTATCTGTGGTTGATTTCTTGTGGGCTAAAAGGTCAAATCTAAATTCAGCAGCTTTAATCAACCATGGAGGGGTATCAGGAATAAATTTTGTTTTCACATATGGCATTCATGTCAACATGGAGATTGTCTAGATGTGGTTGCATGCGAATACCAAATGGAGGAATTGCATTTGGCTTCCTAGCATATAGGTTTTTACATCCAGGGTTAAAAACTACTTTATGTGTGGGGTTGGAAGGGTTTGCTTTCAGCTTAAATAGATACTGGAGAGATAGCTTGAGCCGTCTATGAGAAAGAAAAGGCTCATTGGCCTCTACATACAGACTGTTAATAGGAGAGGTCCGAAAAGCCCCAAGGGCCAAGCGTAAACCCTGATTGTTGATTGTAAGGATCTTCAAATATGGTTTGTGGGTTGAGCCATACACAATGGAGCCATAGTCCAACTTGGAGCAAATGAGGGAGCGATAGAGAAGTAGTAGGACTTTCCTATCAGCTCCCCATTCTGAATGAGCAACTGTTTTGAGAAGATTGAAAGCCTTGTAGCATTTCATTTTGAGTGCTTTAATGTGGTGCAAGGACAATTTCCTGTCAAAAATTACACCCAGGAATTTGAATTCTGGTACAACTTCAATTCTTGTGTTGTCAAGATGTAGTTCTGGGTCTGAATGATGACGTAGTAACTGACAATGAATGAATGAATGAATGTTGTTTTATGGCGCATCAACAGCTTAGGTCATTTAGCGCGCATATCTGTGTTAAAAGTTATTAAAAGTGGAATTTTTAAACTGAAAAATGTTTGAATACATTAGTGATGGTAAAAGGTTGAATTAAGAAGGATTATGTGTTACCTTAATATGCATAAAGGGCATTATTGAGTGAAAGGGCAATCCCTATCTACGCAGAATTTTTAAATGATATAGTTAACAATGTGATAAAAAGATTTGAATAAATGTTGGATTGATAGTAAGAAATTTTTAAATGAGGAAGAAATATGTGTTTTTTTTTAATGTGCATAAAATATGATATTGAGTGACTGGGCGTCCCTGCTTACTTCAAAGTTTTAGATTAAAAGGTAAGACTAAGAATATTTCTTTTCCTTGGAAATGAGTGTTAAAACTGGTAAAGATTGGAGCCTCCAATGGGATCATTATACTCCCATTAAAGAGGTCCTGTCTCCAATGAGATAAGATGCCCGTAACTGACAAAAGTGAACACTTTTTGTTTTGGTCTTTGAAAAATAAAACCGTTTTCATCAGACCATGTTTGAAGTTTCTTCAAATATTGTTGAAGTTGTCTTTCAATGATGGCCATATGGCTTGATCTAAAACATAAGTCGTCCACATATAAGAAACAATCCACACCAGGGTTAATAGCCTTTATTATACTGTTTATCTTGATACTAAAAAGTGTCATAGATAGGATACAGCCTTGTGGCACACCCATTTCCTGTTCCCTTGCATCTGACAAGGTTGTGCCAACCCTCATACCAAATAGTCGATTATTTAAAAAGAAAGATATAACAGGAGGGCCATGATGGCCCTGGATCGCTCACCTGAGTCAATAGGTGAAATTTCACTCCATGTGCAAAATTCAATTTCTGACCAATTGTAAGGTCAATTGAGCTTAAAATGTGGCATCTAGAGCATCCACAAGAAATTTCCGTAAGTTGACCTAGTGACCTACTTTATCACCCCACGTGACCCAATTTAGAACTCATCAAAAAATTTATCAAGACAAACATTCTGAACAGTTTCCAAGTTAACTGAGCAATAAATGTGGCCTCTAGAGTGCCCACAAGGTATTTCTTTAATTTGACCAAGTGACCTAGTTTATGACCCAGGTGACCCAATTTCAAACTCATCCAATATTTCATCCAGACAAACATTCTGACCAATTTCCAAGTCAATTGAGCAAGAAATGTGACCTCTAGAGTGCCCTAAAGGTATTTCTTTAATTTGACCTTGTGACCTAGATTATGACCCCAGGTGACCCAATTTTGAACTAATCCTAGATTTCATCAAGACAAACATTTCAACCAATTTTCAAATCAATTGAACAATAAATGTGGCCTCTAGAGTGCCCACAAGGTATTTCTTTAAATTGACCTAGTGACCTAGTTTATGACTCCACATGACCCAATTTAGAACTCATCTGAAAATTTATCAAAACAAACATTGACCAAATTTCAAGTCAATTCAGCAAAACATGTAGCCTCTAGAGTGCCCTAAAGGTGTTTTTTTTTTTTGACCTAGTGACCTAGTTTATGACCCCAGCTAACCCCATTTAGAACTTATCTGAAAGTTTATCAAGACAAAAATTCTGAATAATTCTCAAATCATTTGAGCAATAAATGTGGCCTCTAGAGTGCCCACAAGGTATTTCTTTAATTTGACCTAGTGACCTAATTTAAGACCCCCACATGACCCAAATTCAGATTCATGTGAGATTTTATCAAGACAAACATTCTGACCATTTTTCAAGTCAATTGAGCAATAAATGTGGCCTCTAGAGTGCCCACAAGGTATTTCTTTAATTTGACCAAGTGACCTAATTTAGGACCCCAGGTGATCCAATTTCAAATGCATCCGAGATTTCATCAAGACAAACATTCTGACCAATTTTCAAGTCACTTGAGCAAGAAATGTGACCTCTAGAGTGCCCTAAAGGTATTTCTTTAGTTTGACCTTGTGACCTAGATTATGACCCCAGGTGACCCAATTTTGTACTCATCCTAGATTTCATCAAGATAAACATTCTGACCAATTTTCAAATCTATTGAACAATAAATGTGGCCTCTAGAGTGCCCACAAGGTAATTCTTTAATTAGACCTAGTGACCTAATTTAAGACCCAAAAAGACCTAAATTAGACTCATGTGAGATTTTATCAAGACAAATATTCTGACCAATTTTCAAGTCAACTGAGCAATAAATGTGGCCCCTAGAGTGCCCACAAGGTATTTCTTTAATTTGACCAAGTGACCTAGTTTATGACCCCAGGTGATCCAATTTCAAATGCATCCGAGATTTCATCAAGACAAACATTCTGACCAATTTTCAAGTCACTGGAGCAAGAAATGTGACCTCTAGAGTGCCCGAAAGGTATCTAGTGACCTAGATTATGACCCCACATGATGCAATTTTAAACTCATCCTAGATTTCATCAAGACAAACATTTTAACCAATTTTCAAATCAATTGAACAATGAATGTGACCTCTAGAGTGCCCACAAGGTATTCTTCAATTTGACCTAGTGACCTAGTTAATGACCCCAACTGATCCAATTTTAGAATCATATGAGATTTTATCAAGACAAATATTCTGACCAAATTTCAAGTCAATTGAGCAACAAATGTAGCCTCTAGAGTGCCCACAAGGTATTTCTTTAATTTGACCTAGTGACCTAGTTTATGATCCCTGGTGACCCAATTTTAAACTCATCCGAGATTTCATCAAGACAAACATTCTGACCAATTTTCAAGTAAATTGAGAAAGAAATGTGGCCTCTAGAGTGCCCACAAGGTATTTCTTTAATTTGACCTAGTGACCTAGATTATGACCCCAGCTGACCCCATTTCAAAGTCATCAGATATTTCATCAAGACAAACATTCTGACCATTTTTCAAGTCAATTGAGCAAGAAATGTGGCCTCTAGAGTGCCCTAGAGGTATTTCTTTCATTTGACCTAGTGACCTAGATTATGACCCCACGTGATGTAATTTTAAACTCATCCTAGATTTCATCAAGACAAACATTTTAACCAATTTTCAGATCAATTGAACAATAAATGTGGCCTCTAGAGTGCCCACAAGGTATTTCTTTAATTTGACCTAGTGACTAATTTAAGACCCAACATGACCCAAATTCAAATTCATCCGATATTTCATCAAGACAAACATTCTGACCAATTTTCAAGTCACTTGAGCAAGAAATGTGGCCTCTAGAGTGCCCTATAGGTATTTATTTTATTTGACCTAGTAACCTAGATTATGACCCCATGTGACCCAATTTTAAACTCATTCTAGATTTCATCACGACAAACATTTTAACCAATTTTGAAATCAATTGAACTATAAATGTTACCTCTGGAGTGCCGACAAGAATCAACGATACTAGCCAAATGCCAGCAGAGCCTATGCCCTTTTTTCAAAGTTTCGTGAACCTAATTGGTATTTTTATGCCATCCAAGAGACAAACAAGGCCTAGATTTAATTTAGGCACATTATTAGATTGGGAAAGTATCAGAAATGTACAACTTGTGATAAAAGTCCACATTTTTTGTCAAATGTTCTTGAATCTTGCATAGTTTCTTTTTATCATCAATAGCTTGAACCCTATTGATTTTGAAAGAAATCCAGGTATTAGTAATGGAAAAGTAGCTGTGTAATGATGGCCCACAAGAAGTTGCTTTCCGATACGAGTTACGTCATAGTTCAGCTGTGGATAGTGTAGATCCAAGATCAGACAGCGCGTTCTGCTTAGTCTGATGTCTATCCACACCGTCCGCCATCTTGCAATCGGCAGAGTAATTTTGAATAACCAAAAATGTAAAACAAGCCATCTGTCAACGATTTCAGGTCTGTTGCTGGTACACAAGTGTTAACCCTTTACCACACAATGTCGAGTTCTAAAGACCCTGAGGAAAAGGCCTTTCAAAAACATTGTTGGAAAAGGAGAAAGTGATGGTAACCAGCATTTTCTCCTTTTCCAATAATGTTTTCTATGCAATTAAAGACCAAGTCTGTCATTTTAACTACATATAAATTGTCTTCCGCGAATACTTTACATTTAGGCCAGTCATTTCTCTTTTTGTCATGTGGTAAAGAGTTAAATTAGGATCATGGGTCTGATGTAATGCACAAATCATTCGAAGCGAGAGGGTTGTAGTGCAAGCGTTTGTTGTACATATTTACAACTGTTTTGCTCCAAGAAATTTACACCCTGCTACAAGCAGACTGCCAGTCAATACAAAATGACCACACAATAAGCTAATATCATGCCTGCTTTACATTAGCTGCTACTGCTTTTTTGCATTTAGTAAAGGTTGATACTTGAACACCTGGGCTGTCATGTCACATGTTTTGTGTAGTCGGCAGAAAAAAAAGTTTGGCTGTTTTCATATAAAAATCGCTCGCAGCCAAAACAAAAAAAAAAATGCATACGATAATTAATGCTTTGGTGTTAAATATAAATGGATTACTGATAATAAAAAAAAGGAACAGATCTACGAGGTTCCGTATTTTTTATTTTTATTTAAGATCTATTTTTCTAAGAGGGAGAACACTGTTACGACTTAAGCCATTTCCCTCACAGTCACAGTTTCACACTTCTGCAGAAGGTGACCTTTAAAAACATTACGAAAAAAGGAGAAGTTACTTGTATAGCATCAAAAAGCCAGAAAAGATTAAGCCCTTCAAGAACTTTTCAAAACATAAGTTGCTTATATGCGGCCTGTGTAGATCAAGATCAGTCTGTAGACAGAATGTTTGGTCTGATCTTTGATCTGAAAAGCTATTGATAATCTGTCAAACTGACACTTAACGATGGCACGTGTATGTCTATTAACACTTTTCCCAAACCACATCTAATTAAGATGCTTGTTTTCATATGTGTGAAAACCATCTGAAATAAATTGATACTAGACTGATACTCGTGTTAATTAATGCATACTATGGACCAGTCCAAAATCACGTACTGGGGAAATTGTGTGATACACAGTCAGGCCACGTCCAGTTTATCTGATAAGAGTTACATTGTTTTTTAACCCTTCGTTCCCGATTTTTGCGTTCCGGTTCAGGAACGAAAATATTCGTTCCCTGATGTTTCTTTCCAGATCTTGAAATTTCCGGAAATTTGGAGCCCGGATTAACGCGTCTCGACTGTATGTGGGAGAGCTGTTGAATGGGGAAAAAAAGTATTCTACAAAGACAGCTGAAATATGAAGTGTCTAATAAACGCCTTGTTCGACGGGGCAGTATGCCAAGGTACTACATGATCCACTTTAAACATGATGGAAAGAAAATGTGGTAAGTAAATAATCAAAATTGAGGACAGAGAGAGACATTGTGAGGACTACATATCCACATAAGGCTCTTAATCCTGCTGTCTTCTGAGGACGCTTTCTCTTTTTTATACCCCCCATAACGAAGTGGAGGGGGATATACTGGAATCGCCATGGCTGTCTGTCCGTCTGTCCGTGTTTACATGCATATACATTGGTGGCTACGATTCTGTAATTTTAGATACATAGGTGACTACATTCTCTTAGGTGACTAGCCACCTAAGAGACTGAAATGGACACCAGATTTTGAATAATGGGTCTAAAAGAAGACACTTTAAAACTGAAGACACTTCAAAGTCGGAAAAAAATCATCCGATTAAACGGATGTCCAAATCGCATATTTTTTGAGTTACTCCCCTTATATCATTTGAAAAACGCACTGTACTTTGGGGGTTACACACTTCCGGTTAAGAAAGACACCCCCCCCTTCCTCCCCCCCTTGACCTACTTACGGCGATTGTACTGAAAGAAATTGCTAAATAGTATTCAAACCACCAACTGATTTTATAACGTAGATACCCTGTTAAAAATGAAAAATGAAATTAAGTGCAAGACTGCCTTGGAAAAGACATGTAATAAATGTTATTCTGCCAAACATCCTGTTTACAATAGAGCCAGAATCATTTGAACCAGTGCAAAGGCAAAATAACCTCTGCAAATTTGTCCTGCAACATTTTTTTTTCTAATTTCTGAAAATTCTGATAAGTATCGTGAACAATTTATCGAATTTATGTAAGAAAGTATTCAAAAATTACTCAAAAGTGAAGCTAACAGTGATTATGATTTTTTTTTCACATCAGTCTAAGTTTTCCTCGTTTCGTTAGCCATATTACACGATACACCGGTCATTTTAGGTTTGTTACTTCCTCTCTGCCGAAATTGAGCGGTTACAGCCGCGTGAGGCGCTGAAGGAGCAGACATGGTGAAAAAACGGAAGGAAAAGTAAGTACTTTTATGGAATTAATAAATACAAGGAACTTAAGATGCTTCAATTGAAAGTCTTTCACGAGCGAGTGCTTGGTTGACTAAGTTATGAGATTTCGCGACTTGAGTTGTGCAAGGTTGGCGGGAGCCTGATCATGCCAAGATTTTTTTCTTTCGATATTAAAGAATATACAGGATTGACAGAATACAAACAAATCCATCATTATAGTAATGGTGATTTGATATGTTATGATGACTGGGGCGAATTTATGGTGGAAAAATTGATGCTTGAAGATGTGAAATTTTATCTGCAGGTGTTTTGGTGGGGAACAAGACAGTTCTCCTACAAGACAGTTCCCTGACACCGGTTTTTGAGAAAGTTCCCCTACAGATTTCAAGACAATTCCCCGACACTTTTGTTACAAGTGTACCTGACTTTTTTTTTCGCCGATCTTATTTTGTTATTTTTATCAATATTTGTAATTGATTATTCTAGTCATTTGAAATGTTGATGAATATTAGAATGTGTAACTGTGTCCAATTAAAAATTTGATTGGAGGGCGATAGTTAAACTATGATTGGACTATTTGTAGCCGTGATTGCCCGGAACCTTTCATCACCATGAGCTTGAATAATATATTTTGAATATTTTCTTGTTCCTAATAAATCATATTGTTTTTGTTTATAAAGTCATCCGGTGCAGTTAAAAGGGCTCCTGGCTTGTTCGCCCCAAAATAAGTTTGTCTCTGGATTTGTTCGTCCCTGGGCTTGTTCGACCCTGGGCATATTTGCCTGGGCTTGTTCGTCCCTGGTCTTGTTTGCAAGAGAGAGAGAGAGCAAGAGATTGAGCAAGAGAGAGAAAAAAAGAGAAGTGGAGAGAGATTCATACAAGATATGGTTGGTGAACAAAACACATGTGCAGAAATTGCAACCTGATTTTTTGATCCACTCAAATCAATAGCATTCTTCATTGGTCAACAGAATTTGAGAACATGGAATGTTTTGGGTAAAGGGTTAATTTAAATTTAATTTAAACAAAACTCGATAGCCTCTTGCCTGTGGCTTACTGTCCGACAACACACAATATACTGTTAATAATTTTTTCATTAGCTGTAGTTCATGAGTGAACTACATCAAAACTATGAGGAGTTTTTTCCCCTTCTTTTATTTATATGCCAGGTTTGAGTAAAATGAATTTGAGGATTATCTGCAGCCAACACCTTTTTATGCATGTCAAAATTATCGATGTATCCCCTATTAACACCTTTTGATGACAGACACATACACAGTATACTGTCAGTCTAATGCCTCCATTTATTGACAGATTGAAAAATCTTTTGGGGGCAAAAAAGCCCGGACAAATGAGCCCTGACGAACAAGCCCGGAACAACGAGAAAAAGGTTGGGACAAACAAGCCCAAGGATGAAAACGCCCGTTACCATTAAAAGATCTACAATGAATAAAGAGATTCACATTTACATTTAAAAGAAAATGTGTTTTTCGTTTTATTGCGGATTATTATTATTTGTACTTATAGCACTAGTGCACTACTATAAGAGCAAATCCGACAAATGCAACATTGCGTTAACCATAGGCTTATAGCCAGTAAAAATCATGCACTCTATTTATTAGAATTAGTTTAGTGATATTACGAAAAGGTATTCAAATACATTCTTTGGGTGAAGGAAACTGAAATTGATTTTCTATGGAAAAAGAAGGACTAGGTTACTATCTAGTATCTAAAGTACCAACTGCTCACAATCAATTCACAAATACACAAATCCAATCACAGTTCATTCACAACTGCACACATCCAATAACAACCCATCACAAGTCCTTTAACAGCGTCCAAAAGAGATAGATATCAATTTCTGAAGAGAATTCAATAGACTAATAACAAAGTGTCAGGGAACTGTCTTCACATCTGTCGGGGAACTGTCTCGAAAACCTATGTTGGGGAACCGTCTTGATTCCTTTTGGTGCACATGCAGGTTTTTAATTTTATAGCTTCGGCCAGTGGGGCTGTTGTCATTGCCCTGTATTTGGAGTAAGTCCTTTAGTTTAGTTTTTTCTTTCTTTAACTCTTTACTAGGACCTTAATTTTGGTATACGACGCGAAACCTAAATTTTGGTATTTGGCATGAAAAAAACATCCAAATAGTGGCTAGATTTAGCTAAAACATAGATGAAACGTTCATAAAGTCTCAAAATTTTAAGTGTATCTTGTCGTTTTCGCCCACAACGAGAAATGATTATTTTTCTTTTGCAGTTCTACCTGCAATAAATACCTAAAAACAGCTGCAAATGGCCAGATACGCAAGGTTTGGACTATATTCTGCCTGTTAATGCAATATTTTCATTTGAAAATATTCAGTATACTTTGTATACGTGCGTAAGAAATAGGTTATATTTTCGGGTCAGTTTTTTTTTTTAGCAACATCGATTGCGCAATAATTTAGTCCTGTATATGTGTTGTTGTTGCTACAGAAAGTGCTCATTATGAGCCTTTTCTTTTCCCGCAAGGGTTTTAAAAGTAATCTGCCTCGGGGTCCCAAACACAAGGGCTTATCTGATAAAGAGTTAAACATCATTGAACCGCTGGGTCAATTCTAACTAAACTTCTTAGAATGTTCCTTGCATTCTCCCCTCATAAAGGTTGTATTTAACAGGGTAAACAGAACATTTTATTTGATGTTAATAATGCGTAACATGTTTCAAATGGTCTTTAGATAGTAGTAGTTAATCACAGGTAGTCAATGGTCACTTGTAGTGCCCATACCATTTTTTCGGGACAGATAACATTGTTGGAAATGGAGAAAGCACTCATCACAATCCTTTTTAGCTCACTTGAGCCCAGTCTGCAGTGATTTTCAATGGGACAATGTCCCTTCCTCCAGGAAAATCAATGTGACATTTTGAAAACCAATGTGACAATTTAAGAAAAAAACACAAAATCTTTTAATTGTTTTCATTTATTTTTTTTAAAATAGTACTATCCCAATGCAAGTCAGAATGTAGCTAAATGCTTATGCTGGTTCTATATTTAATGCTTGGAATCAAACATAGTCATCTGGGTTCTCATTAGGTCCTGAATCCCAAGAGTCATTGAATCTTGGGCTGAAATTTTCAAGAGTCAAAATGAAATTTCCAAGCGTCAAAGAGAAATGATCAAGGGTCAAAATTACTTGGTTATTATGGAAATATAAGGATGATACCAAAAGACAAAGGCCTAACCTTCACCCCCCTTTCATTGTTCCATAAGACGAAGGTCTGACCTTCACCCCCTTTCATTGTTATTTTCATTCATTAAAGAAAAAAAAAACAAGAACTTTTTTTCTCATTATCATTCTTTACATATAATTATGTAAATTCACTGTTTAAGTTCATCATAAATGATGAAGAAACAATTTGAGACAACTCTGATCGGACGGTGTCAAATTGACCATTGTTGTGTCATGGGTTTTCGTGTTGTTTTTTTTTCAGCGATCTACTTTCTTATCTTTTTATTTCTTTTAGCAGTATTATAGCTTGATGATTGAAATGAACTTATCAATTGGAGTAGCAGGGAACATAAATACTATTAGACCATAAGCTGATTGAGAATGTTACCTATCTAATTCATGATGAAAAAAAAAGTGGCCTTCTCAATCAGTATGATATACACTGATAAACGTTTGCTGCATGTCCATGGATATGCTTGGGATAGGCTCAGAGAGAGATGTGATCAGAGAGATGTGATCTGAGAGTTGCTCTGATTCTCGCTAGGACCGTCTGTATGAGCCTGTTAATAAACGATCACTGTGGGAAAGAAATTACTGATGGAGCCCTGACCTTCATGCAATTTTAAATTTTCGGTGGTATATTCTAATGCTTGGGTAGTTGTTGAATTTGAATTTTATGGCAGAATCAGGGCAGTTTCATCAAGACGACAAAATAGGTTCAATATTCAATAAGCGTTTTATGATTGAAAACATGACGTCACACATACATAGCTACTCATTTTATAGAGCGTCTAATAGGCGCCGATCAAAGGAGATTCATCTGACTAAATTTCGTACTTTTACGACGTCGAAAATTGAATGGGACAAGGGCGCACTCATTGGCAAAAATGATGTGACATTTTGGATTTTAATGTGGCTATGGCGCATGGCGCAAGCCTTTCCCAATCACTGCGTCTGTCGTCAACTTTCGGCTTGTGAACGCTCTAGAGGCCACATTTCAGTCTGATACTCATGAAACTTGGTTAGAAAGTCTGTCTTGATGAAATCTCGGACGAGTTGGAAAATGGGCCATGTCGGGTCAAAAACTAGGTCAATAGGTTAAATCTTGGATAAACCTTGTGTAAGCTCTATAGGCTACATTTTCAGGCCAACTCTTTTAACTTGGTCAGAATGTTTGCCTCAGTGAAATCTTGGACGAGTTCGAAGATCGGTCATGTCAGATCAAAAACTAGGTCACAAGGTCAAATCTAAAAAAACTTGTGTACACTCTAGAGGCTACATTTTCAGGCCAATACTCTTGAAAGTTGGTCAGAATGTTTATTTTGATTATATCTCAGACGTGTTTGAAAATGGGTCATGCCGGGTCAAAAACTAGGTCACCAGGTCAAATTTTTGAAAAACCTTGTGTACCCTCTAATGGCCACAATTTTATGCCAATACTTATGAAAGTTGTTTAGGTTGTTTGTTTTGATGATATCTCAAGAGTTTGAAAATGGGTCATGCCAGGTCAAAAACTAGGTCACCATGGCAAATCATAGAAAAAATATTCTGTATGCTGTAGAAGCCACATTTCCAGGCCAATACTCTTGGTCAGAATGTTTGTTTAGATGATACCTCTGACAAGTTAAAAATGGGTCATGTCGGGTCAGAAACTAGGTCACTAAGTCAAGTCTTAGATAAATCTTGTGTACGTTATAGAGGCCACATTTCTTGGCCAGTACTCATGAAAATTGGTCAGTGTTTGCCTTGATAATATCTCGACAAGTTTGAAAATGGACTATGTCAGGTCAAAAAATTGATCATCAGGTCTAATCTTATAAAAACCTAGGGGCTCTTGAGGCCACATTTTCTGGGTTATACTCTTGAAAGTTGGTCAGAATGTTTGTTTTGATAATATCTTAGATTAGTATAAAAATATCTTAAATGGGTCATGTTTGGTCAACAGACTCATGTGAGCGACTTCAGGGCCATCATGGCTCTCGTTTATTTTTGCCCTGTGCTCTAGATAAGCTGTGTATTTGCGCAATGCAAATTTAAAAGAAAAACAAAACAAAAAACAATTTGAATAATTTTAATTTTGTTGCGTATCAAAACGCAAATAAAATCTCTGATAAGAGAAAAAAAATTATCGGAGCACATTTACGTTGCAAGGTCTGAGATCGGACACAAGTCCAGTTTCGAGTAGTGAATTTTCCTGTTGTAAACTGCTATTGGCACTATGTCGCAGTCAACAGAGGACCAGTCTATCTGTGCATGTACATATTGGTTTTCTGTGAAGGTGTCATTGATTTTGGTCCATTGTCAAACAAAGCGGGTAATGAGTCAAATTCAAAATGGCTTCTTGGAAACCTGGTAGAAACTTGCTGTGGAATCACAGTCGAAAAAAATTACAGGCTATTTCAGACAGCCAGCTACTGCCTGTAATTCAACTACTTAACTCTTTACCACACAATCCCACATCCCGACTTGATGCCCCTAAAAAATGAAAGCTTTTGAAAACACTGTGGGAAAAGGAGAAATGCTGATAACCAGCATTTTCTCCTGTTCCCAAAATGTTTTCTTCCCTATCCAGAATAAATTTCTGATTTTGAGTCACATTTATTTTGTTGTCTGCAAATGCTTTCAATTGGGACAAGGTCAAAATTTTGTTGTGTGGGAAGAGAGAAGTAAGAGGTGTTACCAACATGATCATTGATAATTGCGATTGACCGTTTTCTATAGCATGAACTATCTTTGAAACTGACAGTTGAAGTTGCTATGCAGGTGGCATAATGCGAAATTTTCAAACAAAATTTTTCATTCAGGAATAATACAATTGGTGACATAATTTCTGTTGGAAGTATTCCATACATGGAAAAATTGCCAATTAAATTTTATCAAATACCCAAATTGAAAATTTCTTTTAAAGTTTGTTACCCAATTGAAAATTGAAATACCCAATTGAATGGAAAATCAGTCGGTAAAATACCCAATTGTAGGGCCTGCTCTGGTTTTTTAAGTTGCACGTTTCTCAAAATGTTAGACTTTTTAGCGATGAGCTCGAGGAGCTCAGGGTGAGTTGGGGGTGTCTATAGTGGGTCGAAGAATCATGCTAAAAATGGAATCAAAAACGTCGTATATACTTCATAAATGAGGTGCAGTTACTCTGCTTTTAACCCAATCGCCATAGAACTACTTTTTCTTTGGTATGTCTGGAATTTGTTCTTTATCTTTGGGCTCGACCCCATAACTGATCTACCTACGCTCGAAAAAAGAGAAAGTGACTCAAATTTAAAATTTTGCGGTTATTTTGTATATCATATGAAAATTAACATCCATCTTTGTTTGGATGGGTAAATAAAACACAATTCAGTTAAGGTATCCCCCCCCCCATCAGTGCTTAAAGTGAGTAAAGAGAGGGATTGCAGATTAATATGGCTAAATTGGCTTATTTGATTGGTCAATCAACTCAATCCAGCGCACCTGTATTGTAAATATTGTGATCTTATAATGAATATTCATTAACTTTGGCTGATTTCATGACAGTCTGGGGTTCTTGTCTCGAGACAGTAGAGCTTCGCGTATACCGCTGGAATTTCGACTCGAGTGACTTCATTTGAACTCGACTCTTCTAAACCCTGCTTCAGACGAGGATCAAGGAACTTTAAAAGTCCTAAAAGAAGTTGGCCCCGAATATTTTCATTGTTTTTTCAATTTTTTTCTTCATTTTCTCACGATAGATGTGTATTTATTGTGCGAATAATAATGTAGTCATAAATCGAGTATTTTGAAGACATAATTTGAGCAACTACGCATAACACATACATGTCCGCAACCTCGACTTGGGCAGCATTCACGAGAACTTACTTACTGTGCATACTGACGAGCTGACCTTTCACCTTTTGCATATTCTCTTCATGTCGTCCTGAACTCAACATGACCTTACAACATCCAGTCTGAAAAAGTAATCCGCGCGGTATGGTATAATTGTGTGTTAATTCGAACAATTAGTCTTCTGTTTTTACTGAATTTTTTCCAGACTATTTGATTATTGAAGTAGAATCACGATTTTTTTCACGAATTGTGGTCGTTTGTACCTTGTTATTAAATTTGCGTATGAACATACTGAGACGCTCTGTGACGTCATAGCGTGCCTTTGAAGCAGAGAAAGAAGACCAGCGAGTACAGAATTAACAAGAATCAACATTAATTTCAGCCTTCTAATCACGCAGTAAGTAGAAAATGTTTATTTGTTATTATGTATGTCCTTCCCATTAAAACAATTACCGTTACATTTATCAAATTCTTGCAGTTTCGTTATTTGTAATTGGCTTCCTTCGAAAATGGGTCACAGGAATCTTGGTGAAGGCCGCCATTTTGAAGAAAGTAAATAACAACGGTAGATGTGGTAAATTTACAGCTGAATTTTAATACTCATCATGAATATTAGCATACTTTTAATGATATTTTGAAAAGAGAGCTCAGGCTATTTTCACGTTCATTTGATCGGATAGCCCCTTTTGTACATTATAGGTTACTAGTGTCACTCTTTCAGGCCGTTGTATCGGGAGTCGTAGTTGAGAAAAAAATCTTGTCATTTCTAATGTCGAGTAGTCATTTTTTTTTATTTTCCTCATTTTTTTGTTTAGTTTTAACGAAATCTTACAGAATAGTATGATGGTGAAATAACCAATTTCATTTTTTTAGTGGGCTTCTCTGTAAACTGTGCTTCATACTAGGCTTACACAGTACAGCGCCATTTCAGCACTTGAAAATAATCATGCACTTTTTTTGTTTCACCATTGTCTAAAGTCTTTCAAAATGCTGAAGCTGGTTTATTATCACATTTTTTGTTGTTGTTTATTACATGTACAGCCTTAATATTGAAAGCTTGACTACACCTATACAGTATATAGACTTTTTGAATGTTGAAATTATCTTCAAAACATCTTGAATTATTTGATCACAGGTTTTCAATTTTACAATCTTGACATGGACTTGAAATATATATTGAACTTGATAATGACCAGGAATTTGATCTAGATTAGTTGATATGAGCTTGAATTTTAGAACACTGATATAGAAAATTCAGTATGAAATAAACATTGAACTGTACAACTGACAGAAAGGAACGCAAGATTTTTAATCCAGTTCTTTATTGAGTTTATAAAACGTGTTACGAAAAATGGGTATTGCTATTCAACAGTGGCGAGCACAGATTGGAAACTTATGTATATGCACAGGAAAACTGAATTTGGGATTGTCCTTTTCTGGTGCTGAATGCTGTAATATTCATAGCATCAAAATACACATGTTAAAAGGATGCAGAGTTATCTTTATTATTAGTTTGTTGCTGTTGCTGAGTGGTGATATTGAAGTGAACCCGGGCCCTTGTGAAAATTTTACAAATCTTCCTCAGTTTGGCCATTACCACCAAGGGTCAAATATTTTCACAAATGATCGTAGAGGAAAATAATGTGTGTCGTGCTGTTTAGCATCTTTTCTGAAAAATGAGATGAAAGCTACTGGTGTCAAGTGGACTCGTGTTGATATTGATTCAATTTTATGTATTGGAGATTACATATATTGAGACATTTTTGCAAACTTCAATTTGAATGACCATTTTTTGCATCCAAGGGACCTGCCTGATATGGTACATATAAACAGTTTCTCTGTTAAGTTAAAAAAAACCTAAAGTGGAAATTTGTATGAAGGTTACATTGGTGATTACCCTCTGATCAGTTTAGAAAATGCTATAAGTATGTCCTTCTAAGATAAATATTTAATGTTTATTTGCAGGGGAAATGCTTCAGCAATTTACATATGTAACAATCAGTTTATTGCTTTTGATCCTCATTCAAGAGATTCTGAAGGATACTGTGTTGAAGATGGTAAAAGTGTTATTGTTTGCAAAAATGACCTAAAGCTTTTGGGCAAATATTTGAGAAAATTGGTTCTTACTTGTGGTTCAAAAGATCTGAATATACAGTATGACCTACATGTTTTCAATCAAACCAGTAAGGCAGCTAAAAGAGCAAAAGCAAACAGTAAGTTTGTATGTACTGTGCCAGAACAGCCTCTTAACCCTTTACCACACAGTCCCTAGTTTTAACGACCCTGAGGGAGAGGCCTTTTGAAAACATTGTGGGAAAAGGAGAAAATGCTGGTAACCAGCATTTTCTCCTTTTCCCACAATGTTTTCTTCCATTTTTAGGACAGCAATCATCTTTTTTGCCACATGTAAATTGTCCCCTTGAAATGTTTTCAATTTGGACAAGTCTAAAATATTCTTGTGTGGTAAAGGGTTAAGACTTGCATACCTGTACCACGAAGTCAGACTATAGTTGTCAATGAGTCTCTAGCTGAGAATCTAAATTGTACTTTCACATTGGTTGATTTACCCTTTCTTCTTGATCCCCACGAAAACTATCTTGCTAAAAAACAAGTGTCGGTAAAAAGCTAAAAAAAATAAGTTAAATTCAACACAAATAACAAGAGATACTGCTACGAAAGGAACATCTGTAAATAAGGGGGCACATTTGTCCCAACCACCGGAAAAGAAAAGAAAAACATCCTCATTACTTTCTAATGAAGAAAATCATTAGGAAAACTATCTTGCTAAAAAACAAGTGTCGGTTAAAAGCAAAAAAAATAAGTTAAATTCACCACAAATAACAAGAGATACTGCTATGAAAGGAACATCTGTAAATAAGGGGGCACATTTGTCCCAACCACTGGAAAAGAAAAGAAAAACATCCTCATTACTTTCTAATGAAGAAAATCATCAGGAAAACTATGTTGCTAAAAAAACAAGTGTCTGAAAACAGCAAAATCATCAGGAAAACTATCTTGCTAAAAAACAAGTGTCGGTTAAAAGCAAAAAAAATAAGTTACATTCACCACAAATAACAAGAGATACTGCTACAAAAAGAACATCTGTAAATGAGGGGGCACATTTGTCCCAACCACCCAAAAAGAAGAGAAAAAAGTCCTCATTACTTTGTAATGAAGAAGATTTTGTATCAAAATTTCATTTCTCTGTTTCTGTTGGTCCAAAGTATGTTTGCAGTAGTTGCAGCCAGCTTTTTTTTTAAGCATTCAGTGACCAAGCTACAAAGTCATCTTGTCCCAGATTCTGTTAGAAAAACCTGTTTAACTGGATTTTCTGGTGTTGATGGATTTGAATGGATTTGTCAGCATTTTTATTCTTTTCTAAAAAAAAAAAGACAAAATACCACCATGTTCGATAGATAACAACCTCAAATTTGCAAATATTCCTAATGAGTTACAAGGTCTAACAGAACTAGAAAATCATTTGATAGCTCCAAGAATTCCATTTATGTAAATTCGTGAGCTGCCTCGTGGTGGACAAAACAGTATGAAAGGAAATACTGTTAATGTTCCGTCAGATGTCAATAACACAGTTAGGGTATTACCAAGAAATATGGATGCTACTGAAACATTGCCTTTAAAATTAAAGAGAAACAAAACTTTTAAGAGTCACATCTTGTTTGAAAAAATCAGACCTCAGAATGTACTTGAAGCTGTAAAATGGCTTGTTTGCAACAGTTCACTTTTTAAAAATGAAGGCATACAGGTGTGTGAAGATTGGTTGTACCAAACAACTAAGGCATTAAGCTTTTCTAAAAATGAAACCACAGATGAAAGTGATAGTCAAAAAGACAGTTCTTCAGAAAACTGGTCAGAACAAGATGTATTTAGACAACCTCAAGGAAACTTGGACACTGTTATGCAAGCAGCAGACTTCAGAGAATTTAACAGGATACTCACTGTAGCACCTGCAGAGAATAATGTTCCACTTGGATTGTTTCAAGATTTCAATGCTGAGTATTTGGCATTTCCTGACATTTACTGTGGTGAGAGTAGGGAATTAAATAATAACAGAAAAGTCATGTTGCATTACAGCACAATTTGTAAATGGGAGCAACGAAATAAAGACAGGCGTGTGGCAAAAAACATTTCTAACATTTTTTTCAAATTAAAAAAAGTTCAGATTAAACAAATATCTGACAAAGTGTCCGTAGTAATACGCAAATGTAAACTTAAAGGTCGCAAGTTAGCGGTAAAGGATGTTCTGACTGAAAGTAGTTTTGAAAACATATTAAAACATGATGAAGGCTTCAAGGTTTTAAGGACATTGTGTGGTTCACCTCCGTATTGGGAGCAAGCGAAAAAGGATATATTTGCTATGATTAGACAGTTAGGTATACCGACATGGTTTTGCTCTTTTTCTGCTGCTGAGACAAAATGGCATTCTTTGCTGCGTATTCTAGGTAATATAGTTCATCAGAGACATTATTCTGAAAATGATATTTTGAAACTTTCATGGCATGAAAAATGTGAACTTATCAAGTCTGATCCTGTAACATGTGCAAGATATTTTGAGCACAGAGTTCAAATCTTTTTAAATTCAGTCTTAGAGAGTGAAGAACATCCTGTTGGGAAGATTAAAGACTATTTTTATCGTGTAGAATTTCAACAAAGAGGTTCCCCACACATTCATATGTTGATATGGATTGATAATACACCAAATAAATCTGCTCATTCAAATGATTCAATTGTTGCTTTCGTAGATTCATATATTTCATGAGAGAAAAATTCAGATATGACCAATTTGATAAACTACCAAACACATCGTCATGCAAAAACTTGCAGAAAAAAAGGGAAAGCAGTGTGCCAATTTGGATTTCCATTACCCCCCATGGAGAAATCTGTCATTCTCTCAGGAATTGATGACAATTTTGTTGGATATTCAAAAGCAAAAAGTGATTATGACATGATCATGACAAAACTTGAAGAACTAAAATTGACCAACTGCAACTTGACTATACCTGAGTTCCTTGCAAACATAAATTTATCATATGATGATTGTATTTTGGCAATACGTTCACACATCTCTCCTGGAAAATTCAAATTGTTTTTGAAACGTGAACTGTCTGAAATCCGAATTAACAATTACAATCCTGTTTTATTGAAGTGCTGGGAAGCAAACATGAATATTCAGTACATTCTTGATCCATATGCATGTGCTGCATACATTGTTTCATACATATCAAAGGGTCAGCGCGGATTATCAAACTTACTTAGCCAAGCAACAAAAGCTGCAAGGCAGTCTTCAAGTGATATTAAACAACAAATAAGGAGTATTGGAAATGTCTTTCTTTCACATGTTGAAATTGGAGCACAAGAGGCAGTTTACTTACTGTTACAAATGCCCCTACGTAGAGCTTCACGCCAAATTTCCTTTCTAAATACCAACTCTGTTGATAAAAGAATGACATTGATAAAGTCTGCAGCTGATTTGAAACAACTTCCACAAAATTCAACTTCCATAGAAGCAGACAACTGCATAAAAAGATATCAACATAGACAATGTTCTATGGAAAAATACTGTTTAGCTGATTTTGCTGCATGGTTTGACATTAAATATCCAAATAAAACAAAAACTAAATCAGATACTGACATTCTAAAATTAATGGTGAGCTGCCAAAAGATAATTATGAAATTGATACTCTTGACGACCCGATGATCCATGATGATGACAAAGAAATTGAAACAAATGAAACAAATTCAAATGACCTGAAGAATGTAGAGGAGCATTTTTCACGTGATGGTGCAGTCATTAGAAAAAAGGACAAGGGAGCGAGTATTGTATACAGTTGGTTTCAGTATAGACAGTGACAGAGAGAACCACTTTAGAGAGTTAGTGATGCTGTACTTACCTTGGCGAAATGAATCAAAACTTATTGAAGGTTTTGAGTCGTACGAGGAAAAATACAATCAATTTGCATCTGTTATTGAAAAAAACAAGAATCCTTACCATCGCAGGTCGTCTGTAGATTTGTCATCTATTTTTAAATCAGGGTATGTTGAATTCTACTTGTGGTAATGAAAACTTAATTGATGCAGAGGCACAACAACAAAATGAATTAGAAGGTTTTGCAGAGTCTGAGCTATACAAGTGTTTTAATCCAGGTCAGCCAGATAACAATTATAATCTTGCTTTGGATCTTGGAATTAGTAGAAATCACATTGATGAGTTTGAACAAGTACAAGGATTACTAACTGATTATGATTATAGGAAAATGGTGCAATCACTGAATAAAAGACAAAAAGATTTTTTTTTCATGTGTTGTTTTGGCATAAAACCCAAAATTTACCTATTTACAATTTTCTAAAGGTGGAGCAGGTGTTGGAAAAAGTGTGCTTCTGAAATGTTTATATCAGGCTCTTACTAAATTCTACTTATCTAAAGCTGGTGAAAATCCAGAAAATTTGAAAGTTTTGATTTGTGCTCCTACAGGTAAAGCTGCATATAATGTTGGAGGTGTTACAATTCATTCAGCTTTCAATATTCCTGCTGAACAAGGTTTCAATTTCAAACCATTGGATATGCAACAGCTTACTTCGTTTCAAATGAAATACAGATATTTGAAATTGGTATTTATTGATGAGATATCAATGGTTGGTCAGAGGATGTTTAACTTCATCAATCTTTGTCTGCAGGAGATTATGGGAAACACAAAGCCCTTTGGTGGCATATCAGTTATTGCATTTGGTGATTTGTTTCAATTGAAACCAGTCATGGACAGATGGATCTTCTCATCATGTACTCAAAGAGATGAATATGAAACTCTAGCAACTAGTTTATGGGAACAAAATTTCTTGATATATGAACTTAACGAGATAATGGGACAAAAAGATGACCACGATTTTGCCCAGCTTCTCAATCGGTTATGAGAAGGATGCCATGTACCAGAAGATTTACAATTATTACAGACCAGAGTTATTAATGAAAATGAAAATAAAGCAAGCGTCCCTCATTTGTTTACCCAAAGAGATGCTGTGTGCAAACACAATGAATCTGTTTTTGAAAAATGTTCAGCAGAGAAAAAAACTGTTATCAATGCAATAGATTCTATTTCTGGTGATATACCTCAAAATATGAAAGCTAAATTGCTTTCAAGAATACCAGAAGACTCTTCTAAAACTAAAGGGTTGTCAAAATATCTGAAAATTGCAGAGGACTGCCCAGCAGAGTTGTGTGCAAATATTGATGTATCTGATGGATTAGCAAATGGAACACCTTGTTTGATTAAAAAAATTGAGTATAGAGTTCCTGGTTCAGATCGTTGCAGTATTATTTGGGTACAGTTTAATGAGGAAAATGTAGGTAAAATCTTCAGAAATCGGTACCGTCACCTATTTACATCGGATATTCCATCACAATGGATACCTATAATTGAAATAACCAAAAAATTTTCTTTCAATTATTACCAATCTTTTCATGTCACATGCAGACAATTTCCTTTAGTAATGTCATCTGCAAAAATTGTTCATAAAGCTCAAGGTTCAACAATGCAAGAAGCTGTCATTCATTTTGGAAATCGTAAAATAGAGCATATGCATTATGTTGCTTTGAGTCGAGTGAAAAATTTATCTTCTGTCAAAATATTGGAGCTGAATGTGGACAAAATTGCTCTGTCTCAGGCTGTAGTTGAGGAAATGGCTCGTATGCGTCAGTCAGCATGTGTGAATTTGTCAATTCCTACTATTTACAATTTCCTGCAGGATTCACAAACTTTGATCTTCCATAACTGCAGATCATTGCACAAGCATTTTGAAGATGTGAGAAATGATTTTAATTTCATTGCAGCATCTGTTTTAGCATGTTGTGAAACAAAGCTAAATGTAAATATGCCATCATCCAGATACAATATACCTGGTTTTAATTTGTACAGAAATGATGGCTATGTAAATGAGCAAAATCAGCAAACTTATCATGGTATGGCCTTGTACTCACGAAATACTGTATCAGATTTTTGCATCAAAAATAAACATGGTTTGGAACTGTCATATGCAACTATCAATTTATGTGAAAAGCATTTGCAAATTGGTACTGAATACTGTCCTCCAAAGCTTGCCTCTTTTAATAATTATAAAAAGATTTTCAAGACTTTAAAAACTGTGTTTGATTTCAACAAACCACTCATTGTTATGGGGGATTTCAAAGTTACCGTATTTATTCTAATAATCGCCCTTATTCTAATAAACGCCCAGTCCCCAAAGAAGCGCTTAAAATCGGCCGTAAAGTGGTAGATTTTACTGAAAAGTTGGTGATTCTATTAAACGCCCACCCCTCCCCCCCACCCCCCCCAGTCAAAAAATTTCGACTTACGGTCTATGCAGTAATTTTCCATATTTCCTTCTTTAAAAATAATCGCACTTCAGCTTTCCTCTCACCAGATCCGTACAGTTTATATGAACATGGCACTTCTATGCCACCACCCTTCACAAAAATTCCATTCAAGGACGGCCGAGGAGGTCCCGTTATTTCAGCCGAAATGTTGACGACACGGCTGTCATTGAAAAGTTTTGTGAATAATTGACAAAGTCCTTCGGGCACGTGCCCAATAACTATTTCACCTTTTTTCACGATAATTGCTGATTCACTGTATTCGTTTTCTGGTTCTTGTAAGCATTCTAAAATTGTTCCTATAGGAAATTCGTTTCTGTATACATGATATCCTTTAACAGCAGATTTCACAGACACTAACATACGAGTTGCCATTATTGTAACCCAATTTAAAACTACGGGGTTAACACATTGATTCTCACGGCAGTGAGTCACAAGTGACACTATCGAAATATATTACGTCAGCTTTTTGCGGGAGTGATAAATCAAGCGCGTATCTTGTAAGGGGTATTTAGGGCCCCGGTCTTGGGGCCATTTGCTGGCAATTCCAAGATTTTAAGATCGGACATTAATAACCCGATGAAAGAATCTTCAGAAGGAATGATTTGTTCGCTAGGAGTAATTTATCTTTTTTCAAATAAGATTTTCACACCACACAAGATCCCGTAGATCTACCCTTCTTTGCTATTTTAAAACAGTAGACTATTATCTTCACACTTTACCAGAAAAAATGCATATGACCAAATTAAACGTTACTTCGAACACAAAATATTTAGTTTAATAGGATAGAAAACATTTCGGGAAAAGGAGAAAATATTGGTTGCCAGCATTTTCTTCTTCTCCCTTTATGTTTTCCAACCCTATCTCTATTTTGTCGATTAATAAAGAGTTAAATAAAGCGAGTTCCCTTTTCCATACGACTTTCAAGTGGGATGTACAACTTGACTCAGTCAATCAACCAACGGCCCACCCAAAAAGAATTTAAAAAACGACATAGCTACGCACATGTCAATTTCTTAGAATTAACATCTGGAGTGAAATGCTTGGAGTGCTATGAAACATCATGGGCAGGTATAGCTCCTACACGGTGAAATTTAAAATCTGTGTTGCAAAATACGCAATGGAGAACACTATTTCAGAAAGTAGCAGAAAATTTGAAGTGGATAGAAGGCGGATTAGGGAATGGGTGCAGCAATATGATGCGGGACAATTCAGGGACTATGCTCAATCGGCGAAACGGCTTCGTGGTGGTGGCAGAAAGGTGAAAAACACTCAGGTTGACAATGACATTTTTGAATGGTTCAGTGAAAGAAGGGCGGCAGGAATTAGAGTTACGGGTAAACAGTTACTGGTGGAAGCACAGCGACGTTATATTGCAAGTGGGGAATTAACGTTCAAAGGTAGTTACGGATGGCTCCAAAAATGGATGAAAAGGCATTCGATTTCAATGCGTGAAAAGACTACAGATGCCCAGAAAATGCCAGTTCATGTAGAAGACAAAATCATGTCTTTCCATCGATTTGTCATCAGAATGAGGAAGATGCGGGATTACGCGTTGGGACAAATTGGAAATATGGATGAGACCGCAGTGTATTTTGATATGCCAGGTAATGCAACCTTACATCATAAGGGGGAAAAATCCGTTATAATTCGTACCACCGGCCACGAAAAAGACAAAATTACTGTCATACTTGCTGCTATGGCTGACGGACGTAAACTGCCACCTGTTGTAGTTTTAAAGGGAAAGAGATATCCTGCTGCTGCTGATATTCCCCCCGGAATTCTTGTAAGGATATCAGATAATGGTTGGGTAAACGAAGTTATCATCAAATGGTGGATTAAGCATGTTTGGTGTAGGGCAGAAGAGAGAAAAATGCTTGTCTGGGATTCATTCCGGGCCCACAGAACAGAAGACGTAAAGGAACTGGTTTCTTGCCGAGGGGAATTTGGGACTAATTCAGACATGGTTGTCATCCCTGGTGGCTGCACTGGGATTTTGCAGCCGGCTGATGTAAGCTGGAATAAACCTTTCAAAGCCTTTATCCAGGATAAATGGGACCACTGGATGATAAATGGTCAGCACACTTTTACACCTGCTGGCAAGATGAGAAAACCCACCACTCCAGTTCTGCTATTGTGGGTCAAGGAATCCTGGGACAACTTGCCTGAGGCACTCATCATTAAGAGTTTTAAGAAAGTTGGTATCTCCAATGAGATGGATGGCAGCGAAGATGACAATTTGTGGAATGGAGACGATAGCAGTGATGACGATGGCTAACTGGAGTTTCCAGGTCTGTCTAGTTATTTTGAATATCCGTTGTCCCCTTTAACTAAATTCAATTTTCAGAGTAAATTATTCTCCAAAAATAAATTTGCATCGATAAATAGCGCAATTTGTAACTTTGTTCGCTGTAAATCCACGGATATCAGCTTCTCTCAGGTTCGAATCTCGCCATGGTCAACATCTGCAAAAATAAACGTCGTGAAAAGAGATGAAAAACTGCCTCAGGGTTAGCATTTTTACCTTTTTTCACAATGTTTATTTTTTCCATTTTTATTGCATGATTTAGTTTTTAAAATTTTAAGGCTTTGATTTCAATTTCTTCTTCAGGATTCGACCAAAATGAGATAGAAACGGCTGAACGCACATACGAGAACGTTCGATATGACGAGGAGTCGGTTAGTGACAGTTATCAGACAGACGAGGAGAAGTGAAACCAGGACAAATTTGATCTAGTTCATAATTTTGTTCATCAATAATAAATTCTTTCTTATACCCCATCTACATGTATATCATTATTGTGAATTTGTCTACCACAAACAGTAACCACGGTTTGAGATGTTCGCATCATGACAGGAATCCTCGTCTCCAGCGCATTCGACATACCTCGGATGATTTTGGTACGGAATGGGCCGAGTTATGATGAATGTCTCCAGCGCCGACAAAGATCCCAGTCTACATACGGATGATCACAGGCTTTTTCGTCCCTGGGCTTGTTCGTCCGGACTCATTCATGCGGGCTTGTTTGACGAACAAGCCTGGACGAAATGAGTCCGAACAAATAGGCCCTGAGACGACCAAGCCCAAGGACGAACTGGCGTTGTGACGAACAAGCACGGACGACACGACAGTCTATTTTTGCACTTCTTCCGGTTCCGATGTAAACAATGGTTGTACGCAGTTACAGAGTGAAAAATGCTATATGAATGACGATATTACGTGGATGCTGATTAAGAGATGATTCATAAACATAGTATTTACGTCTTTTTGAGGGTTGAATTGGTCACTTGAGATCTATTCTCTGCTATGCGAAGTCAATTAACCTGTAATAATCGCCCATCCCAAACTTCGTCATTG
This sequence comes from Hippopus hippopus, assembly GCA_946811185.2. Taxonomy (NCBI): domain Eukaryota; kingdom Metazoa; phylum Mollusca; class Bivalvia; order Cardiida; family Cardiidae; genus Hippopus; species Hippopus hippopus. The sequence goes on along the minus strand of OX328108.1, from coordinate 21,381,831 downwards.
ATCATGATTCTAATAATCGCCCATCCCCAACGTCGTCATTGATCATGATTCTAATAAACGCCCGGGCCTTTATTGGAATAAATACGGTAACTTGATGCAACATGGACATTTTTCCACCTTCATAGCTAATGTATACAAGTTAAAACAAGTTATAAATACACCAACAAATGATCACTATTCATTGATTGACCATATTTACACCAATGTAGGTGAAAATGATATAGTTTGCAGTGGCACTCTTGAATCCTATTTTTCTGACCATAAGCCAGTATATTTAACCGTAAAGTAACCAATAAAAAAATGAAATAAATTGAATAAATAGATAAAAATTATAAAATAATAATTATATAAAATGTTGCCTTTTAAATTGCAAGTAGCCATTGTCCTTGTCATTGTTGATTAGCAAACAAAATTTTAAGTTGTTCGTATAGTACAACAGTTTGTGTGCCTTAAACTTGAATATGGCTCAATCAGTAAAAATTTGAGTAAGAATGGTTAGAAAATATTTTGGCAAAAGAAGAATGTGCTATCTACCAGCAATTTCTTTACTGTCCACAACAGTTTTTCAAGGCTTAATTGCTAAGAGGTTTGAAATCATATGATTGTGTGATAAAGGGCTAACATACCTGTTTATTCTGCATTTATCTCCGAGCTCATGAAAACGACAGTTAAATGATAAAAAATGTTCATGGTGTTATTTGAAAATGAAAGAGTATAAGAATTATTGTCTTTCCACAATGTTTTCTTATGGTCTGTCAAATTATAGATTGCTTAGTAAAGGGTTGAAGCTTAAGAAGTGAATGTCAACCTTCTTTTGTTTTATTCATATATTTTTATTTTCAGCAAAATGATGCTCCAGGATGCTGTGAAGAAAACTGGACCCTTAAACAGTCCTTTAAGGGTCCTAATTGCTGCTGTAGGGGAGCCCTACAGCTACAGTGTGGGAAAGCAACTACTGAAGATCATGATTTGCGACAACACAGCCATAGCTAAGGCTGTGGCGTTCGACACGAAGAAGTTCCCTTTGCTAAAAGAAAACTGTGGGGTAGTGTTGCACAACGCCATCATAAATAGAGAGAAAGAAGTAGTGATTACGTCACAGACAAGGGTGTTTTCCTCCGCAGCCCCTGATGTCCCAGCAGAACTTGTTAAATCTGCAGTTGAGATTTTACAGCCACCACCACCTTCAGTAGTATCCATCGCAGAGGCCAGAAAGAGCCCATCGAAAGTGAGAATGTCCATTCGAGGAAAAATAACTTAAGTAAGTAAATGTATAATCTTTTATCTTTGATGAAAGAATGTAACATCAATTCTGCTGTATGTCTTTTGAAAAGTGATGACAAGCTCAAGGTCATCTGACAAGGTCAATATTAATTATCAAGGAAATATTTTTTAAAAATTTGCTGTTACGTGGGTATTAGTGTTTCACAAACACATCTTGTAAGATTCCTTATTACAGAAAAAGGGGGCTTATTGCAACAATGCAAAATGCAAATGAGGGTCACTTTAATAGGGGGATAATTGATTCCAATGCTATTGCTTGTTTTCTTCAAAACTTGTCCAATTTTATTTTGATTTTGTCAAAATTTATTTGAACCTTTGTTCTATAAAGCTTTTGTTAAGTGACATCACTTTTTAACTGGTTATCATATTAGCTCAGCTGTTTTCAGAGAAAACCCGAGGTATTGCTATAGCCTTGGTGTCGTCGTTGGCGTCTGCGTCCGCATCATCGTCGTCTGCGTCGTGCAAAAACTTTGACATTTTGTTATATCTCTGTTATTATTAGAGCTATTTACTTGAAACTCCGAATATATGTTCAGTATCAAAACAGCAATCCATACTACCAAGGGGGATAACTCTAAATGCATTTTTGTAAGACTTATGCCCCTTTTTCGACTTAGACTTTTTATTCACTATCCAGCACTCAACAGCCGAGCGTCAGGCACCCGCATGCGCTGCTATTGTTTGGTCCTGAGAACAGTCACCTGCTTTTCACAGATAGAACTTGTTTCTCATGCACTCTTTTATCAACCAATTTAAATACCAGTACCAATTATTTGTTTCTTATTTTGCAGGACAGTCTGACAAGTTCAGTCACTGTCAATGGCAGACAAGTCGATGTCAGAACCGTGACTGTTGAGGACAGTTCGGGAAATGTGAAAGTCATTAGTGGTGAAACGGTTTACCGATTTACCGATTAACCGCGGTCTGTTTAAAGAAAAAACCGAAACCGGTTCGAATTTTACTGTATCGGTATTTCTGCAATATGTCAACTTCTCCTTACTGCATCAGAAAGTCCGGTTTTCCCAAAAATTCTGTCAGAAATCAATCATCTTTGAACTTAAAAGAAAGATTTCCGAAAGCGAAAGTTGGTTATTTTTTCACAGGCGGTGTCACCAGTGTTAAGGTAAAACTATGACCGCCTCAAATTCGCGACAAGAACTCCAAATAACCGTCAACCGTATTACTGCTTTTGGATCAACGCAGTTTGTTATTCATTTCCTATAACTTTGCTAACACTTATTTTGCGTTTTTTTCCGGTAGATAAGCGGGAAAGTATTAGTGTTAGTTGAGCAACTGAGTAAGTTAGTGCATCGCACTGTCTACTCTGTTGAGCTCCCGAAGTTCGGTATGGTAGGGTTGGTTTTTGTCAGCACTGAGGGCTTCTCTGGATGCTAACAAGGTTGACATGCTAATATTTCTGAAAAAGAACATGACTTGACATGTCATCGAGTCATTTACTTGTTTCTATGGACAATTCTTAGTCACTTCAGTCTAGTCGGTGTTAAAGACTAGTCAATTTCAGTTTGTTTTTATTTGTTCATGCAAAAGAATTGCTTTTTAGTTCATTATCTTGAAAGAATAGAAGAGTTCCAAGCAGATGTACTAGTTTCCTTTATCACCTTTTGAGCATGTGCTACCCTAACAATGACTACAAGTGGTCAGATATGCTAAATGTCAGCATATATAGCATATTGCAATACGTATTGCGATACGGGTCAGCCGTATTGCAATATATTGCAATACGCTTTTTACCGTATTGTTTCACCCCTAAAAGTCAGCCTCTGGAGGCATATGGCCTCCCAACCAGTGACCCTAGGTGATGTTGTAATCATCACCAATGTCGTTGTCAACGACTAGAGGTACAACAACGAAGAGTCTCTTTCATCGACTCAGTTCACAAAAATTGAGGTTAGTTACTTCACCTTTTGATAAATAATCTTGAAAATAATTTTTTTTTTATGACTGAAAGTAATACAATATTTGAAAGATATCTTTCTGTAAGATATTTTAAAATGTTTTATTACTTGCAGTCACCACTATAGAGGAATACATTCTCTCTTGACTATTCTTTAATATTGAAATAGTTCTTTTTCTAATTTTTATCTGTCCATCCTGAAAACATTTAGCAATAAGTAAGCATGGATGTAAAGTTGGCATCATTAACATTATTGGCATTGTGAAAAACCTTAAGTATTTTTAATATCTCCTTTAATATCAACTTTTAACTTAAAAAATTATAATTTTTCTTACTATAGAAAGGACAATCAGTGTGAAAAGGGCAGATAATTGTGAAACTTGTAGGATTATGTGCCTTTTTTGACTTTGAATTTTTATCTATTAGCAATCATTTAACTGACAAATGTTGGTGCCCACATACAATGCTCTTATTTAAATTTACCATAAGGCCTTTTTTTCAACAGCTATGAAGAATCATTGTGAAAAAAAAAAAAGTGCTAGGTTTTCCAAAGTTTCATTTGACATTTAAAGGGTTTCAGAAACACATCTTTTTATGCCCTGGCATAAAAAGATGGGGGCATAATAATAATGATAACTTAACCTAAAAACTCAACATTCTCCTGTAACTTACAGACTGTTTTAGGTACAGCGCTCATATTTGGCATGAAGTACCTCTCATCGATCAACATCTTTGATTGTCAAGGTCATCTGGCCAGATCATAGTTATTTTTCAAGGTCATTCTTTTGAAAATTTGCTGTTTCGGGAACATCAGTGTTTCACTAACACATCTTGTTTCTTCAGGTAACTGAGATGCCAAACAATACCATTTCTGCCAAAATTCTGGGACTGGAGGTTGGAGATGTGGAGTCGTCACTTCTTACAGAAGAGGAGGGTATATTCACAGTCAATAATGACATTCTAGCCACAAAATTTGCTTGTCCAGTCGAAGAAATCCATTCCCATCTTCCTGTTGAAACTGAGTTTATTGCAAATTGTCAATCCATTGTTTCGTTTCAATAATAAAGTTGCTTAACCGCTCCATGACCAATGATTATTTTTAAGCATTGTTGTGCACATTAAAAAACTTTATTTTGCATTTAAATCTTTGAATTGTGCCATTACCTGATAACACAATTTATGGCTTGTCTGAATTGAAAACTGTTGCAGAATATTTGTGAATAAAACAATGAAATTGAATCAAGAAGGGGAAAACATTTTAGAAAAAGGAGAAAATCCTTGATTTTTAAATTTTCAATGTGGTCTTCTTTAACCACAATGTTTTTCAAAGCTGTCTTTTTTCTTCTTTTTTATTTCTCTCAAGGCTTTTAAAATTCTGATAATTTGGTTAGAGTTTATGGGGTATCATGGAGAGGTTGAATTAATGATTTATTTTCTACAAGTATAGTGCATAGATTTATAATGCTCATCCATTGACAGATTGACAACATTTAACTAGGTCCATGTCATACTACTGTTGGTGCTTATGCAGGGGTGTGGAAATGCTGATTTTTCTCGCTTGTCCATGGACAAGTTAAAAATTTTACTTGTCCTACATAAACATCTACTTGCCCAAATTTTCTGACGTGTTTTAGAAAAATGGTCATTTTTAACATTACACAATATGAAAAAGACTCATTTGACTACAATTTTTGTCAAAGAAATTGAAGAAATTATATGCTGATGGCTAATACTGAATTTTATTAACTTGGAATTTCTACAAGATCTACTTGTCCGCAGGCAAAAAAACCCAAGTCGGGCATAGGAATTCCACAACCCTGGTTTATGCATATTATTTATCAGTCTGTTTTATACTCATAATGGTATGTGGTATAACCGCTTAATAGAGGCATTTGCTCAAGCAATATAAACTGTCCCACAGTTGTTTTTACTAGTCATTGAAATGTGCTTAATTTCACTGACCATCATTGTGTAACCTTATTATATGTCCAAATGAGTGAGGAACACTTTAGTTCCTTCTACTTTTTTACTAGTCAAATTTACATTGAAATGTGCTTTATTCTGCCCCTGCATTGAGAGGTCAGGAGCATATTGGTTTGCAATTGTCAGTCTGTCCATCTATCTGTCTCACAAACTTAACCTAAGAACTTATTATTTTCTAAATACTTAAAAACTGTTCAAGTAACAAGCTCATTGGTTTGCAAGTAGCTTGCATCAGTAAGCATCTAATGAGGGTTATGTGTTCATGGTCAATGTCAAACTTTTTAAAGGTGGGTATTTAGATTTTTCACATCTCACCAAATTAAAAAATATATATATCACTGAAATTTATATGAAAAAACAATACAAATCATCAATAATTAATAATCATAAAATTACAAAAAAAAATTTTTTTGATGGTGTTCCCTTAAAAGGCTACGTAGCCTCTTAAGGTATTTTTAGATTTCGCGCCAGAAATCAAAAAAGCATTGTGGGAATGTCAAGTGACTGGCACGTGACTAATGACGCTTAAATTCCATAACATAACAAACATGTAATTATTTTCCATAATGTCTTCTTCAGATGCTATGTTTGAAGCTTCGTCTGTGTATTTCCGGTATGTAAATGAGCGAGTTGCTCAAGTAAAAATAGACCGTGTTTCCCGTCGGTGTCGACCTGTGCCCTAGTAAATCTCTAATTTTTCTTGTTGTCAGATGGTTTTCGACTACTGGGGTTTTATGAATGAAAATTAAAAGGCCTTCGGAGTATAAGGATGATTTTTTTGTATTTTTGTAAAATTTTCGTCCCAAAATCTGAAAAACCACCTTTAACCTAATACCGTAATTCACCAATGTATTTGGACACAATTAAATAATTATTTTTTTTATTGTCCGAATATTTATGAAATTACTGTTGTGAAAAAATGGGGGTGGCCGAAAGAATAGGTTCTAAATTATTTAGAAAAAAAAGTGTGTCCGAAATGATAAGGGTAAGTTCTCGTGCGAATTTATTCATGGTAACATTTTGTAATGGTAGTCAGAAAACATAATTACGTGATATAGCGTCGGAGCGGGTTTTTTTTTTTTTTTTGTTCTTTTAAATGCATGTATTTTGTATAATTGCTTACCTTATTAAAATCCAAATAATTTTCCATCAATTTATAAGTTCAAAAAGAATAAAGCTAATCATTTACACCACTTTCTCAACACATGCACACGTGTTCACCACAATACAAAATTTAAAGATGACGTAATGTGTTTCGGCGCTTTTGATGTTGCTCGGCTCCGGCCGTGTTTGTCTCACTTGGCGTAAATTAGTCAATCAAGGAAGAGATTAAAGAATTGACTTTTTATTTGTATTTATCGGTAAATAGGTGATTAAAAAATTAAATAGTTTGTTTGTTATGCTTACAAGTTTTCATTATGTCCAATCATATTTGTTCATCGAATTGTCTTAACTCCACCCCCATCTCCAACACGTACTAAAATGCAATGGCAGGAAATGAACAATCTCTCATGTTTTTGTTATCAAATATCACTGGATTACAGTAAGTTACAATTTCACCATACTTATTTTGTGTTGGATTATATATACTACTAAACTGGATTATCAATTCCGTTGAAGTTTCACTGGATTACGTGTACTGTGTAGGCCCTATTGTAATTTATCTAACGTGTTTACAATCCACAAATTGATTTCAAATTTCGGGATTATGGATAAGTCTGTTAAGAGATATGCTACTGCAGAGGAAGCCCTCCCAGCGACGTGGAAGAATTCCCCACTACTGAAAGCTGTCCAAAAAAGACCTGTTGGACGTTCATGCAAAAGGAAAAGAGAACTTTCAGAAGAGACACCTCAGCAGCCAAACCCAAAGCGTTCCTGTACCGATCTAAGTCCTGCAAAGAATTTTAGAGGGTCATATCATACAATGCGGAGCAGAAAAAAGGAAGTGGCAGACTTTGCAAGACTACATGGTGTTCGAACAGCTGCCCGCCACTTCAAGATCGCCAAATCTACCGTGAGTGACTGGATGAAAACGGACTTCGACTCTGAACAAAGATCGAAAATTGGTCATCTCCAAAAACCAGGCCGGCCCATAACGTACAGCGACGACATCGAACAAAAATTGTTGACATACGTGCTACAACAACGCGACATGCAGCTGCCAGTGTCAGTCGACGATCTATGCAATCTTGCAAGAAATTTAGTAGACAATACCAATTTCAAAGCCACCCGACGCTGGGCAGATCGGTTTATGACCCGCCATAACTTGACTTTGAGATCCAAGACTTCAATGTCGCAGAAGTTACCCATTGATCTGGAAGAGAAGATTGCCTCGTTCCACGCATTTGTTCGAAAGCAAAGAGAAGAAGACGAGTACGATGACTGTCTGATCATAAATATGGACGAAACACCAATGTACTTCGACATTGTGCCAACCAGAACAATTGAGACAACCGGTGTAAAGACAGTAAAGATACGTACCACTGCAAGTGACAAACGCCACCTATCGTTTTGGCCTGTTCTGCCGCCGGAGACATGCTGCCTCCATTAATCATCTTCAAAGGAAAGAGAGCATTGGACATTCCACACCGTAAAGGCTGGCTCATTATGATCCAAGAGAAGGGTTGGCTGGATGAGGATATCATGAACATCTGGCTGAAGGAAATTTATGCCTCCTACACAAGAAAGGACAGGTCCCTCCTTGTGCTGGACAGCTTCCAGGCACACATTACAGAAGGGGTGAAAAGACAGATGCGAAAGCTAAACTGTGTCCCAGCAGTTATTCCCGGGGGCTGCACATCCAAGGTACAGCCATTAGACACATCCATTAACAAGCCTTTTAAGACAGAGCTAAGAAAAGAATGGTCCTGTTTCATGAGGAAGTCTGTGCAACAAGCATCAGAAGATGGAAACAAGATCAAGGCTGCTACAAAACACCAGGTAATGATGGCCCTATCTTATCCTAATTCTTTTTATGGTAAATGAATATGGAACAGCCTAGATTAAAGATCAGACTGCATGTCTGTGTAGTCCGATATTGATCTACACTTGCAAAATCGCACCCAGCAGTGCTACGTCTAAATGTTAAGATGTAAGATTTACTTTGGTAATCGATCATTATTTTTCAAATAGAAAGTTGTCTGCAAGAAACTTGTAAGAAAAAATTTAGAAAAGCTGATTTTTATTGACACACCTGTCATTATCCCTTGCCGGTGACAAGCAATTTTGGACTCTCTTACTTTTATATTTATAATGCACTTACAAAATTCAGTTACTGGGGTCAATAAATAAAAGAAAACGGCAATAGTTATAAATGGAGGTGGCAAACATCGTGGAAAAGGAAGAAATTGCTCGTTATGAGTCATTTATTCCTTTGCTTACAATCGCCTCAGCCAAGATCAGATGCCAATTTGTGTAACATTTTACTCAAATTTTCAAAGTATGTTTTTCGACTGTTTTTCATGTTTTTCTATTCCAGTATGGTTCAAGGTTTCATAATTTACATATTTTGTAAATATAAACTTATTTGCTAAGAAGTTGCTTCCACAATTATTCTCAAAACTGGAGTAAAAATATGAAATACACATATGCTTTTTAAAGCTTCATTTTCAATGCTATTTAACAGAAAAATAAAATTTTAAACTTTTAATTGAAAGATCTTGTATTTAACTGCCTTATTTACAAGCATTTAACTGTGAAAATCATTGAAAAAAATTTTTTTGCCCTGGTTTATTCCTTTTTTCATGAGATATTTTTTATCTTACTTCATATTGTTTGCAACGTCTAAAATACAGTTAACATGAGTGGAAAATGATAGATCTTATGATAAACTATAAAAAAAAATACGATTCCAATGATACATAGTTTTCCAGTAATTGCTGATTATTCATGAACTTATGTGTTCATAAAATTTCACATAGAAACGAAACCAAATTTTCTATGGACAGGACATTTTGTATATATCATCATCATCAAACACATTTTAGCCCTTTGTTTTGCCATGTTTTTCCATGTTTGACAAACAAATGGAACAGATATGATTATGTAGAATAAGAAAACATAATTTGCACTTCAAAAATGTAAAGAATATGCAATTTCCAACAAGAAATGTAACAGGAATATATACAAAGAACAACTGAAAACAGATGTTATACCAAATACAGTGCTAGTTGTTAATCTTTATGCATTTGTGCATGTTTGCTATGCTGAATAATACATTTAAACTTAAAATTTCACAGATTTTTATTCCTTAATGGAGTAAAATAATCAAGGTTAACAAAATCTACGGACAGGACATTTTTCTAGTTTTAAAAATAAATTTTAGAAAATGTCAAACTTTTGCTACTTATTTAGTTTCTCAGTCTTACAAAACATGTTCAGTAATAATAAGTCACAATTCATCGTGCATTGTAAGAGCAATACAATTAGTCACAATGATAAGCAAATGTCAAACCCTTTCCAAAACAGTGACGGGTTTTCATAACCCTAAGGTGGAAAGCTTTTGAAAACATTGAGGGAAAAGAAGAAAATGTTGCTAACCAGCATTTTCTCCTTTTCCCTCGATTTAAGTTACATTTATTTTGTTGTTTGCAATGGCTTTCAAGTTGGACCAGTCTAAAATTTTGTTGTCTGTTAAAGGGTTGATATGAATGGAAATCAAATCAATAAGCCCAGTGTGAGTAAATATCAATTGCAAACATGTAACATTGTTTGTCTTATAAATTTCAATGCACATTCCATCAACCTGTATATTCAGTCCATTAACCCTTTCCCAAACAACAAAATTATACCAGTGTTCTCACTAGGATTTTGAAAGTTGGATTCCAGGAATCCAACTCAGGAAAAAATTGGATTCCGAACTGAAAAGTTGGATTCCAGCCTGCAGAAGTTGGATTCCATACAGTCAGGATGAATTTTCATACACAAGTAATAAACATCTATAAACTGTAAATTTTGATTTACAAATATAAATTTGTATTCAAACACCAAGTACATGTACTGCAGTAGATGTACATATAGCTTTCACTTGGCCATAAGCATCCAATTTCTAAATCCAATAAAAGTCTTCCCAATTTGAAACCACTTGTCTCTATTTTTTCTTCCAGTTTTTTTTTATTCTAAATTCCACTTTCACACAAGTCTGATCACTAGGGTGATCTGGAGCTTTCCTTTCAGTCCCCAGAAATTTCTTCATTTTGGAATTTGTTTATCTGATAATATCAAGCACATGTACAATGTACGAGATATAGTCCAGTAAAGGTAAAAAGGAGATATGATTTTCATGGAACATTGTTCTTAATTAATTGTTTTTACTCAAAAGATCGATTGAAAAATTCATCGGAAAGTTGAAAGGTAATGGACAACACTCAATTATCTCATTCGTCACAACTCGGCCGATTCCGTATGTACATCTAACTTGATCACCAGATCAACCGACGTTTGCCGTATGATGATCAACCGACTATGCCGAATGTCAACTATCTATCACCATTGCATTCCGTCGATCGCATCATTAGATGTTAACTGTCTTTTTCCAATTGAACAGATCTATAATGTTGACCAAACTTTTCCCTGATAGGGTTGTCAGTACAAGACATTGTTTAGGAAAGGGTTAAAGTCATGATTAATTGTAATCTCATTTGACTGACTTGTAATTTAAGTCATCTACAGACAAGACATCTTAACAGTCAAAAACATTTCTTAAATTTTATTGTATGGAAATGCCTTTTCCATTTTAACCATTCAATAAACTGAAAGGCATTATTATTATTATTCTTTTTATTTCCTCTTTACAGAGATTAATTCTGATATACAAACATTTTAGATATAATAAAAAAATACAGAGGTTATACAATATTTTCGTTGTAACACAGTGTAAGAGTAAAAAAGAACAATTGTGCAATAGTAAAAATAGGGGGGGGGGGGAAGAGACAGACAGACCGGCAGACAGACAGAGACGTGGACAATTAGAGATAAAGAGAGTAGTTTGCAACGCGTAGTATACACATTGGATGGCTTATGTTGAAACGAAAGTGCAGAAGCTACATCCGATGGTGTATTCATGTATGTCTTGAATTGTCGCCACAGTCCAATCGTGTGGATGAGAATATGAAGAATCTCATTACTGTTTCGGACGTGATAGACTTTTACTCACAGCGAGCTCACTTACTCATTCACATACTTGCGTTTGTCCTGTCCGTAGATCATTTCTTTTGAGAATTCAAATACGCAATCCATTAACCAAAACCAAAAGAAATACTCTGCTTTACTTGTTTGTTTTTCACTGAACCCCAGTGAATATAAAAAGATGAATGTGCCCATTTCATATGGTATATCAAAAATTTCCAAAGTATGATTCAAATATTTTTCTTTTTTTCAATGTTAAAACGTTTTAACCCTTTATATACTACACAAGTTATGTACACTAAGCACTGCCCAGTATTCACTGATAGGCAACGCAGGCTGATTGTCAGGTAGAATACTAGCCTCAAAATGGCTTCCAACAGGCTGCCAAAGTAAAAGTGACACAGCTTCACATTACACTGTTTTTCAAAGCTTTTTGATGATTTGACAAAGTAACTAAAGTTTAGTACTTACAGACTTTCAATCTTTTTTAATCCAAAGGTGTTTCCAGTCAAAAAAGCAATGATTATGTACAAATATTCTGTACAAATTCCTTCTGACATAGAGATCCACAGGTGGATTCTGTTTTTCACTATTGACACTCTGTAGCATGTTTCAAAGTATAATTGTTCCTGACACACATTCAATATTGTTTTTATTATTTTTTCATGCAAGGGGAATTTAAGTATCTGCATGAAAAATAAAATAACTCTCCCACAAGTGCATGTATTTCTACCAGAGTTGTTGGGTGCTAAATATGGTCAGCCTTTTCAGAGTTCATTCTCACAGCGCAATTGTTGGTCTCTGGGACATTATATTGCATCAGATGATTTTGAAAGGATTGCAGAAAAAATTTGTCATTTTTTCTCTTGTTCTCTGCTGTTCCGAGTTAAAAACCTTTGCATAAACGGTCACCAGAAAAGAATTACTTTCGCTTTGAACCTCCGACGGTTGAACTCGACACGGCCGCGTCGATCTCATTCTCCTACTCATCATTGTCTGATTTCTTTTGTCAAATATGGGCTAATATCAATATCAAAACAATATTTAGTTATTCAAACATATTATCCACCGATAGAAAGTCGATCTCTGTGCAAAAACCCCTCGAATTCGCTGTAACTTCAACTATCATAACTCGCCATTGTTTTCGAAATTCTCTGAACACATGCCGTGTAATAAAGGTCGGAAAATACCTCGCATTCTTTTGATTTGAGCTAAAAATAGTAGCTTTACACACCAAAGAAATGAGAAACATTATTTGATTGGATAATGATTTCAGATTTGTTGCATTTTGGGTAGGTTTGAACCAATCGGCCTCTTTTTAACATCGGTCTTCTAGAACCTACCAAAATGCGTCACTGGGATTTCCTAGAGTGGAAAACACAGCACGGCATAGCGTCACTCGGATTACAAGCCAGGTAATTTACAACGCGTATTCGCTGCACTGGGATTTCAGGGGTAGTATTTTTCGACGCTCTCTCGCGTCTCTCGTATATAAAGGATAAAATCAAGTTGTACATTAAATTGAAATTTAAATGAAGTTTTTATGGTATACTGACATCGTAACAATTAAAATTCAAGTCAGAAATAAATGTTAACATGTCAAATTATGAATTAATATTGATATTTATAACAAAGATTAGAGATCTACGGACAAGACATCTTTCTACGGACAAGACATTTGGTACTTTTTGAGCTGTGAATTGTTGGAAAGCATTGTAAATTCAAAACCTCTTGCATAGATTTGATCAGTAGACAGAGGTCTATTCAGGATAAAATGATTATATTGGTTTTAGATATTTATCCTAGAAAACAGGGTGGTCTACGGACAGGACAGATTTAGTGGGACATTTTTCTCAGTATATAAAAATCGCTGTCAAGAAAATTTCCAAATGTGTACTGTCCCCTGAGAATTAAGTTTTGACGTTCGGGTAATTCGCAAAACTATCCCTTGTGTTTCGTGAATTTCCTGACCACCATTACCCACATGTCGAGTGAAAGTAAAAGAAAAAGTCTTGTCTCCTCGCCATAACACCATGGTCGTAAGTATTTACTGAGTAATATGATCTGAAAACATTGTATAATTTTATTTCTATCATGTTCCTTTCACAATGCAGCCATTTATTAGTAATATTGGTGTTACAAGTTCTTGTTTAGTCGTTTTGTCCCAAGTGCATTCGTACCTTGTATGCAAAATATTGGTTCTAGGAAGTTTCTATTAAGAATTAAGATAGATATAAGCCATATTCTTAGATGTATTGGTTTAATAAGTTAGGGAATGTTTATATTTGGGAAATTCATGATAAATATTTCATAATGGCTAGGTTTATGTACTTAAGGTTCGTTTGTATGTATTTTCAGTTTTACCACACGCACACACGACAAAACAGTGTTTTCTGTGAAAGAATCGCAGTAAATGGTTAAACTTACTGTAGTTCTTATGCTGATGAAGGATGAGACAGTACAGTAAAAGACCATGAGCATGGCTGACAAAGAAACACAATCCGAGACATCCTCTCACAGTTCAACAAAAATGAACATTAGTACGGTGATTGCCTTGAAGAAAGCGAAGGCACAAGCAGCTCGTATAAAAGTGCAGTATGCCTTGAAACAATCGGCACTTCTCAAAGACAAAGCTAGGATAGAGGCGAACAGAGCACAGATAGATGCAGACATGCAACTTCTTGCTGTAGAAGCTGAGGCAGAAGCGTTTGAAGCCGAAGTTAGTGTATTGGAAGAGTCATTAAATGAAGCAGTACTGTCAGTCCCAGAAGAGAAAATAAGTACAGAGCAACGGGTTGCAGAATATGTGAATGAACATTGTAGCATTCAGACAGAGAAAGACATTCAACCAGAAGAAGACATTCGCACAGATGAAAAAACAGACCAAGTCCGGTCAAATATTCACACAGAAAAAGACACTTGCTCTGAAGAACAACATATTAAAAAAGATGGGATCCAGACAGTGGTTCAGACAGAAGAAGACACTCACAGAAAAGAAGATATCCAAGATGAGATCCATACAACAAATCACAGAAATTCTTTGTGTGATAAAACAAATCAGTGTTATTATAACCCTTCAATTAACATAAAAAAAGAAAAATCCCCAATCAAATCCCACAATGCGCTGCAATATGAGCCTCATTTTTCAATGACTCAGTATCTTTTGAAGAAAGAATTACTGATTAATAGATTGACCATATTTAACGGGGAAAGACAAGCATATAGCCTATGGCGTAGAACCTTTAAGAGTGTTGTAAAGGAATTTGAGATACAACCTGAGGAAGAAATCGACCTTTTGTTGAAATATGCAGGCGCTCAGTCGAAACGCTTTATTGAGAGCATACGCTTGTCAAATGACAACAATATGCAACGGGACAAAGCACTAATATGGGAGAGATTGAATGAGAGATTTGACGCCCCAGAAATGGTTGAATCTTCTGTCAGGGATAAAATTAAGTTTTTTCCCAGATTAGTAGAGAAAGATAAAGAGAGATGGTACGATTTCTTAGACATATTGCTTGAAATTGAGTCTTTAAAGGAAGATCCCAAGCACTCTCCCTTGTTTGCAGGTTATGACACTTCAGCCGGGTTAGTTTCATTGGTTAGAAAATTGCCCCCGAAAGTTCAAGAAAAATGGGTAAACACAGTAGGGACTTACAAACTTAAGTATAAAGTTACTTACCCTTCATTTTCCCTATATTATCAGTTTGCAAGAGAAATATGCAAAATTCGAAATGACCCTGGTCTCTGTTTCGAGCTTGATCAGAATGAAAGTTCAAGGCCATCTAACAACGATAAACAGCAAAATATTGTAAGCCAAAAAACAGATGTTGACCAAAATGCAAGCATCAAGTGCCCCCTACATAACACTGACCATTCCTTAAATAGCTGTCGAGCGTTCCGTCAGAAACCGGTGACAGAACGCAAGTCATTTCTTAAGGAAAAGGGTATTTGCTACCATTGTTGTGATTCCTTTGATCATAGAGCAAAAAATTGTAAGAAAAGTATTAGTTGTGAAATTTGTTCGAGTAAGCAACATGCCACTGCCTTACACAAATCAGAGAATCAGTTGCATCAGTCGCATGGTGGGCAGCAATCAAATGGGACTGTAAATAAGTGCACTAGGGTATGTGGTACCACTGGTAGGTCATGTGCCAAGATATTGCCGGTGCTCTTAGTCAATGGTAGTAGACAGAAAAAAGTTTATGCAATACTTGATGAACAGAGTCTGATCTTTTTAGGGAGCTAGATTTGACCTCACAAGAGATTCAGTTTTCACTTTCAACTTGCTCAGGTACTGAAAGTCATTCTGGTAGGAAAGCCACAAACTTGCTCATTAAATCTTTGGATGAAAATGTACAACTGAAATTGCCATCTGTCATTGAATGTAATAATATCCCAAATTCACACAATGAAATACCCATACCTGACGTAGTGGATGGTCACAAGCATTTGAGACGCATTAAGAGTTACATTCATCCCTTAGATAATCATGCAGAAATTTCAATTTTGATTGGAAGAGACTACACTGAAGCCTTTCACATTCTTGACCAAATAATTGGCCCTCCAGGCAGTCCATA
The DNA here is from genome assembly GCA_946811185.2 of Hippopus hippopus. Classification (NCBI taxonomy): domain Eukaryota; kingdom Metazoa; phylum Mollusca; class Bivalvia; order Cardiida; family Cardiidae; genus Hippopus; species Hippopus hippopus. The sequence continues at coordinate 21,365,943 of OX328108.1, read as the reverse complement.
TGCTCAGAAAACTAAGTTTGGTTGGGTAATCATTGGTGAAACCTGTCATGGACAATTGCACAAACCTCAGCTTACTGTGAACAGGACTTACTTAATTCAGAATGATAGGCCGAGTCATTTTGAACCATGTACAAGTAGAGTTAATGTTAAAGAAGTGGTAGTGCAAGAGTCACCCCCCTTTGAAGCACATGATATCGTAGAGGGTTCTGACAACATAGGCTCGACAATCTTTGTCAGAACAAAAAATGATGACAAACCAGCCCCACCTTTGAAGATAGAAATTTCATTTTACACATGGACGTAAATTTCAAAAGGAGTTCAAATGGAAAATGGTTTTCACCCTTACCTTTCCGTGTACCCAGTCAGAGACTTCCGAATAATAGGGAACATGTACTTCGTAGAACCAAAACATTAGTGAGAAATTTGCATAAAAATTCCTCAAAAGCTGTTCACTTTCATGAGTTCATGCAGGGCCTCATTGACAATGGTCACGCAGAAGTAGCCCCCATGTTGGATAGTGAAGATGAATGCTGGTACCTACCAGTCTTCGGAGTGTATCATCCTAAGAAACCCGTTCAGATATGTTGTGTTTTTGATTCCAGTGCCAAATTCAATGGAGTATCCCTGAATGATGTTTTGTTGTCGGGTCCAGATATGTTGAATAGTCTTCTGGGTGTTTTGTTGAGATTTCGCAAAGAACAAGTTGCAATCATGGCCGATGTACAACAAATGTTCTATTCCTTTAATGTAGATGAAAAAGACAGAAACTATTTAAGGTTCTTCTGGTTTAGAGACAATGATCAAACCAAAGACTTGATTGAGTATCAGATGACCGTACATGTTTTCGGAAATACATCGTCTCCTGGTGTTGCGACATACGGACTTCGTCGAATAGCCACGGAAATGGGTATCATATATGGGAATGATGTTAAGGAATTTATTTCCAGAAATTTTTATGTTGATGACGGATTGAAATCTGTGCCAAATGAGTGTGTTGCAATAGACCTTATGAAGAGAACACAGAGGGCCTTGAAGGATGGTGGAAATTTAGTTCTCCACAAGATTGCTTCTAATAGCCAGAAAGTCATGGAAAGTTTTCCAGCAGACGAACTTTCTAAAGAACTGAAGGTTGTTGACCTATCATCAGAGAATAGCCCGTACAGAGAAGTCTTGGCCTGGTTTGGTCTATTAGAGAAGATGTTTTTACCTTCATAGTAGCCAAAGAAGAGAAACCCTTTACCTGAAGAGCTGCACTTTCCATAATCAACAGTGTTTATGACCCCCTTGGCTTTGCTTCCCCTGTGTTAATAGAAGGGAGATTACTCCTTCAAGACCTTATTTTAGATGGAAAGGATTGGGATGACCCCCTGGAGCCAACCAAGCATCGTACATTGAAGAAATGGAAAGAATCACTTTCTAAGCTTGAGTCATTAGCCATACCTCGACCAGTTGTCCCTAAATCCCTTGACAAATGTGTAAAGAAAGATTTGCACATCTACTGTGATGCTTCACAAAAGGCAATTGCTGCAGTGGCTTACATGCATGTGAAGACAGATAACCAGTCTCAGTATATGGGTTTCATTTTCGGAAAAACTAGAATTGCCCCTAAGCATGGCAACACCATTCCCCGTCTTGAATTGTGTTCTGCTGTATTGGCTGTAGAAATATTCCAGATATTGATTGATGAATTAGATTTGAATTTCAATAGTGTAACCTTCCATACTGATAGCAAGGTTGTATTGGGCTACATAAACAATGACACTAAAAGATTTTACACATATGTCAGCAACAGAGTAGAAAAAATAAGAAAAGTCACGAAACCTTATCAGTGGGTGTATGTTAATACCTTAGACAATCCTGCAGATCCTGGGACTCAAGGACTATCAGCTGAAAGTTTGAGCTCTAGCAAATGGCTTTCTGGTCCATCTAAGTTTCCAACATCGTGAAAGGATACTTGGTGTGATAAATATCCACTAGTAGATCCAGATTCAGATAAAGAGATTAAGCTGAAGAATAGCACTACCATATTGACAAGGCGTAAAAAAAAAAATTGTTTGTTTCGGGTAACCCGACCCTACCTGGAGATTTTGCCCCGACCCTAATTTTTTTTTTTTGTCTTCCGATAAAAAAAAAAAAATCAGCCTTTTATCATACTGTGTCACAGGACGCCTGTTTCGGCAAATATTGCGCATTATATTATAGGTGTTCAATCATGTACTACTACATACATAATTATGCATGAAAACTCCTACGCCTGTACAAAAGCTACCGTGTATCGGAGTATATTGAACCGACCTTAAACACAAATTGTCAAACGCAATAACGTGGGTTTTCCATTTCTAAAAATACATACAAGCAGGCGGAGAGATCGGGCTTTTTCGCTAACTCCACACAGGAACTTCTGTTTATCGAACGTTCGTATCCTATCGCACGGTTACAAAAGACAAACGGGTACCAGTTTTATCTTCTACAACACATCACGCCCGAAATACTGCGGTACTATAAAGACTGTGTAACGAACTTTTACTTGTGATTTTCGCTTTTCTTCGCGTAAAATATAGACAGGATCCCGTCATCTCTGTTGTCATCACCGCATTTCCAGTTTTGTAGTGCATTGTCGCTACTTTCGGTTTGCTAGATTTCAGATTGAACAAGTTCTGTTAAACATCATTCGGCAAAAGTGCTAGCATGCTCCAGAACTACGAACAATTAAGGTGTTCAATGCAGATATAACATTCGAAAAATTTTAATGGACGTTTCTCTTGCAACTTATCTGACAGGACGGACTGTGGTCTAAACTAGACGACGGCAACGGTAGAAGTTTAGATTTGTATCAAGCGTCGATAGGTCTTCATATTAGACAGGTATTTTCATATTTTTTTTTCTATCTTTGTTACAATGAGGCAACAATAATTTCTTTCGGAAAATATAAATCTACCCAAACTTGCCTTGTTCTCGCTCTCCCCCCCCCCTTCACTCAGCTTGATTTACCCTACCTGGTCTTAGAGAAAAACCTGAAACTGCCTAGGCTAGGAGCCGCTATGCAAAAATTTTCCAAGGCTTTCTAATCTCTCCTACACTTCCGGAGAGTGATGCCACTTCAGTTTCCAGGTAAAATGTGTCTGATCTATATAAAATTGAGGAGCAGCAGCACTTCTCCCACATTTCTTGACGGATTTGGGTAAAATTTTCACAGGATGTTTCTCATCATGTGACCTAGCGCATATTGTCAAGGTTTTGCAATTCATAGCTGCATCATGGAAAAAGGGGGCTTCATGTTGTATTTCATTTTTCACCAATATCTCTTTAATTAATACTGGACATATCTCAACTGATTTGGATGAAATTTTCACAGATCATGTGACCTAGCGCATATTGTCAGGGTTTTGGAATTTATTACTGTGTCATGGAAAAAGGGGGCTTCATGTCAAATTTAAACTGTGTCCATCCTTACAAAAGTCTGTTTCTTGTGAACGCAACTCCTCCCACATTTCTTGACGGATTTGGATAAAATGTTCATAGAATGTTTCTCATCATGTGACCTAGTGCAGATTGTCAAGGTTTTGCGATTTATAGTTGCATCATGGAAAAAGGGGGCTTCATGTTATATTTCATTTTTCACCAATATCTCTTTAATTACTTGACATATCTCAACGGATTTGGATGAAATTTTCACAGATCATGTGACCTAGCGCATATTGTCAGGGTTTTGGAATTTATTGCTGTGTCATGGGGAAAAAAAATGTTTTTCATCAATGTATCTCCAACTAATGGACATAATTTCATGAAACTTCATATTTTTATTGCTTAATCAAAGCCAATGACCAATGAGTCCGTTATGCGTCCGTCTGTCCATCCATCAGTCCATGCGTAAAACTTTTAGATCACAAGTAACACAATATATCCATTGAGCTACCCAGGTAGGTGCTAGAAATTCCAACACTTTAGTCTCTAAAGCTAGTTGCTTGAAATAGCAGCCATGTGGCGGCGTATATTGTGATGACGACACTCTTGTTTCACATTATAACTCTGAAGGACAACAAAAGTGGATACTTGTAATTTCAAAGTTGTGTCAAGAATGTGTGTTCCAGATAAAAAACAATATGCATAACCTTTGTAAACCCAACTTTTCTACAAATAAAATGTTTACTTTAAATCAGTATAATATATATAGTCCTCTAAAGTGTTCTGGAGGGAGAGGGTATTAACCATAAAAGCAAACGAAACATTGTAGTATTTATTCAGTTTATTTAATAAATTGCAAATAAATGTTTTTCACTTTTTCAGCTGTTTTAGCTCTTTACCACACAATCCACAGTTTTAACAATCCTTAAAAAAAACTTTTGAAAACATTGTGGGAAAATTGAGGGAAAAGGAGAAAATGCTATAAACCCATATTTTCTTTGTTTCCCATGTTTTCTACCCTTCCCAAAACAAATTTCAATGGGTGAGTTACATTTGTTTTGTTGTCAGCAAATACTTTTAATTTGGACAAGTCTAAAAAATTTCAATTCAGAAAAGAGTTAAACAAAAGTGGACAGCATTCAGTGGGGGAAAAAAGATGCAAATATAGAAGTATAGTTTAGATAGAATTTGACCATTTACCGCACAATCAGAAAGTTAGTGACAGACTAGAGGTCTTTTGAACACATAATGAGAAAAGGGACTCAGAGCTGGTAGTCACCATTTTCTCTCTTTTTTTTCCATTTTCGAAAGCAAATACCACCATTTCAAAATGTGGTTTTTTTTTTTTTGAGGGGGGGGGTTTAAAAAAAAAAAAAAAAAAAAAAAAAAAATTGTCCCTACCCTACCTAACATTTTTGGAGACGTTACCCTAAACAAACTATTTTTTTTTTTAGGCCCAAAGGGCACTAGCATCACAGAGTCAAATAAACTCAATTCTAGCCATTTCGAAAGAATTTCTGGATGGGAACGATTAGTGAATGCAGTCGGCATACTTAGGCATATAAGTGAGTCATTTTCAGAGGATAACAAGTGTCATCACAGTTGGCATCTATGTAAGGAACACAAGTCTGCGGCTTCAATTCTTAAGTCTGAGCAAGTTATAATCAGAACTGTACAGTCAGAGTTCTTTAGTAAAGACATAAATGACCTGAGAAGTGGCCATCCACTTCATAAAAGTAGCTCAATATTGGCTTTGAATCCCTTTTTGGATAAAAATGGTCTATTAAGGGTGGGAGGCAGATTGAGAAACAGTCAAATGCTCAATCAAGAGAAGCACCCAGTAATCATTCCAAGAAAAAGCCATATTGCTTCTTTGTTGGTAAAATACTTTCATGAAAAAGTAAAGCATCAAGGGAGGCAAATAGCTGAAGGGTCAATTCTTTCTGGGGGCTATTGGATCATTGGCGCAAAAAGATTGATTTCCACTTATATCCGAAAATGTGTGAAATGTAGAAAATTAAGGGGTCGCTTTCAAGAGCAGTTGATGGCTGATCTCCCCCCTGATAGGGTCAAATTTGTTCCACCATTTACATACACTGGCGTTGACGTTTTTGGTCCATGGACAATTGTGTCGAGACGCACTCGTGGGGGTTTAGCAAACAGTAAGCGATGGGCTGTCCTCTTCACCTGTTTAACAATCCGCGCAATACATATAGAAATAGTGGAAGAAATGAGTTCCTCCGCATTCATAAATGCTCTCAAGCGATTTGTATCCATTCGCAGTGAAGTTAAGGAGTTTAGGTCAGATAGGGGGACGAATTTCATAGGAGCTTCAAATGAGCTTGGATTTCATGTAGTTAACGTTGAAGATAATCCCATGCAAGAGTATCTTGGCGAAAGTAAAACTCTTTGGCGTTTCAACCCTCCATATTCTTCAAACATGGGCGGTGCTTGGGAGAGAATGATTCGTACAATCCGCAGAGTTCTAAATTCAATCTTGATAGATCATGGTTGTAGGAATCTTACTCATGATAATTTAGTCACATTTATGGCTGAGGTATGTTTAATTGTAAATAATAGACCAATAGTGCCAGTTACAGTGGACACAGACATTCAATTACTATGTCCAAATACATTGCTAACACAAAGAGTTGTAAATCCATCAGAATTGACCTTTGACTGTAATGATAAGGTGACTTATAAGTCACAGTGGAAGAATGTACAAATTTTGGCAGAAAGATTTTGGAAACAGTGGAAAGTTCATTACATGACTTCTTTGCAAAATAGGCAGAAATGGCAAAACGAGAGCACAAACATTCAGAATGGAGATTTTGTGCTTGTTCGGGATCGAGAGGTCTGTCGAAACGATTGGCCTGTTGGTGTTGTTACGGATGCAATTCCTAGTTCTGATGGCAAGGTTAGGAAGGTTCAGGTAGATATCATGAGAAGTGGCAAAAAGGTCAAATATACAAGGTCTGTGAGAGATTTAGTTCTTTTGTTCAGGAGTGAGAAATATTGATTAATTAACATTCCATTTGTTTGTTGTACTCATATTGTTCATGCAAATTAGAAGTTTGAAATTGTGATTACATGTTTTGCATCACACTTGCATTTTGCACAATTCAAAATATTTTGTCATTTTGCAAAATCTAGCAATTTTGCCAATTTGCATTTTCTTGGAAATTGCAGATTTGGTTGTGTTTGCTAGTCTTATCTAGTCATTTGAATGACATTCTGTCTCTATTCAGTTGTTAGAGGATTGATATTGGGATTCTCTTTCTTTGGTGGAAATGCTCAATTCAGTATTGGGTAGTTCTGTCTTGGAATTAGATTTTCAAATTGTTGGTTCTGATTAATTATGTTTGAGTCAGTTGGTTTAGAACATAGTGCTATGTTCATAGTGTTCAAACTTTTAATAAGTTTTTATATGGAAAATTACTATCTGATTAATTGCAATAATGATATTTTGCAATATCAGGTGGGGAGTGTACTGTCCCCTGAGAATTAAGTTTTGACGTTCGGGTAATTCGCAAAACTATCCCTTGTGTTTCGTGAATTTCCTGACCACCATTACCCACATGTCGAGTGAAAGTAAAAGAAAAAGTCTTGTCTCCTCGCCATAACACCATGGTTGTAAGTATTTACTGAGTAATATGATCTGAAAACATTGTATAATTTTATTTCTATCATGTTCCTTTCACAATGCAGCCATTTATTAGTAATATTGGTGTTACAAGTTCTTGTTTAGTCGTTTCGTCCCAAGTGCATTCGTACCTTGTATGCAAAATATTGGTTCTAGGAAGTTTCTATTAAGAATTAAGATAGATATAAGCCATATTCTTAGATTTATTGGTTTAATAAGTTAGGGAATGTTTATATTTGGGAAATTCATGATAAATATTTCATAATGGCTAGGTTTATGTACTTAAGGTTCGTTTGTATGTATTTTCAGTTTTACCACACGCACACACGACACAACAGTGTTTTCTGTGAAAGAATCGCAATAAATGGTTAAACTTACTGTAGTTCTTATGCTGATAAAGGACGAGACAGTACAAAATGCAAGTTGGTTCCAGGTGGGTTTTATTCGTTCATAGTGGTGTTCAACTATTTATAACTGCAAAAATCACAAAGATTTATGTAAAACTAAATTTTATGGTGGTATCTTTAAATTTCAAATCACAAAAAGTACAAAACGAATAACAATTGGGTGGTTTCAGTATTTTATTTATTTCTCGGGTCATTGTTGATGGATTTTGCTCAAACAACCTTCAAAAGAAAAGGTACAAAATCATGCATACATTTAGCAAAGTATGACTTATGTTAATCATATCTGAAAAGAGAAATTTCTAATTGAAAACCATCCCATTTTGAAATGTTACAGCATAACGCTATTTATTTGCCATTTTTTGACCATTTATACCGTGACTGAAGATTTCAGTGAAAGATATCACTGATTTTTTTTTCACAACATGTAACCATGACTTTAAGCTTTCACCAGCAAAAGTAATCTGTACTATATGGTTGAAAATATACCAGATACAGGTATATAACATAAGGCAGGGATAAAATTGGCATCTGATCTTGGCTGAGGCGAATGTTTTCAAAAACACCTTCTTTAACCCTTTACCACACAATCCGACTTTAAACGACCCTAAAGAAGACTTTGGAAAATACTGTGGGAAAATGAGAAAATGCTGGTAACCAGCAGTTTTCCACAGTGTTTTCTATCCTTTCAAAGAGAGAAATCGTCATTTTAGCAACATTTAATTTGTCGTCTGCAAATGCTTTCAAATTGGTCACGTCCAAATTTTGTCGTTTGGTAAAGTGTTAAAAGGTAAAGGGTTCTTGTGTGTAAATGGATAGTAACACAGAAAATGTTTGAACTTTTAGGTCGTCCAGTGGATTGAGTCAGCGTTTGATAAAATCGCTGCTAAGCCTGCAATGATTGTGAAATCTTTCCTTGTCTGCGGAATTTCAAACAACCTCAACGGATCAGATGACACGCTTATAAGAAATTCGTCGGCCACTGACGTCCACTTTTTTGACAGCGAGGATGAAGAAGAGGAGTTTGAGGGGTTTGACCCTGTAGAGTGTATGGTGGACTAAGGGACAAAAAATATTATAAACTGTTAAAATCATAGGCTCTATCTGATCTTAACCCTTTACCACAAGACAAAATTTTAGACCCATTTAAACTGAAAGCATTTGCAGACGACAATTTTTCTTGGATAGGGTAGAAAACATTGTAAGAAAAGGCGAACATACTGTTTACAAGCCATTTCTCCTTTTCTCACAATATTTTCAAGTCTTTTTCTTTGTTTCGAACGTTAAAAGTCACCTCGTGTGGTAAAGAGTAAAGAGAGATAAACTGCTAGGCACAACTCACATTATGCAGACAGTGTATATCAAAATCCAACTGTACAGATTGTGCGGTGTGATCTTGGATCTACAGTGTCCGATATGGAGTTTTTTTGTACTCTGAAATAACTTTTTTTAGGATTTCTACCATCGGCTTGAAATTTTATTTAACCCTTTCCCAAACAAGCCCTGGTTTTTACGTGTCTGCAGTACAAGTCCTTTGAAAACACTGTGGGAAAAGGAAAATTGCTTGTAACAAGCAATTTCTCCTTTTCCCAAAGTGTTTTCTACCTGTTTGGAAAACTTTCCGCCATTTTCGTTAATTTTAAAATTGTCGTCTGCAAACTCTTTCAGTTTGGAAGAATCTAAAATCTGTCGTTTGGGAACGTGTTAACTTATTTAGCAGGATAAGGGCTAAAAGATTTTTTTTTTAATTAAAGTTTAAAACACTCCTTTGTCCTTTTATTCTTTCCCAGAAAACCATCCTTTTAATCTAGATCTATTGCTATTTTTTTTAAAAAACACATATATATCTACACTGCAATAATAGGATAGGAGTTTCGCAAAGTTGTGTGCACGAAATAACTGGTGTTGAAGATAAAGATCATACTGCAGGATCTCTGAAGTCTGATATTTATCTACGCAGCTAAACTCACTAAGCCATCGTAAGTGAAAGTCATTATGACCAATAGCACAATGACAAGACCCCTGTCAAGGGGATTTCAAGCCAGCTGTGTGTACGCATTCAACTTCTCAATAAAGGTGTGATGTAACGTTTTGTTTGAAGGAATATAGGATTGTTAAACACACAACTGCTCCCCTAATTGAAAGTTACACACTGACTGAACTCGACCATCCACAATCCATGCAATAAGACAATAACATACCTCCCCTACTCTGATACTGACTTTTTACACACAGTTATGAATAGAACACTACACTCGTGTCATATGTTTTGTTTAGAGAGCAGAGATGTAAATCTCCAGCATTTTTGTTGAAAGTTCATTGCTACTTAGTCTGCAAGTGATTAAAATAAATAACCTGTACGATGTGATACTATGGATTACCGGTAAATTAAATTTAAAAGAAAAGGTTTAGTATGCAATGTTATCAGCACACAAGATGCATCTTGCAAAACATTATTGGAAAAGGATACTTTTCAACAATCAAATCCTGCTTTTCCCACAATGTTTCCTACTAGATCTAGATCTATTATCAGCAATGTTAACCAGGATTTGACTGTGTCTAGCATTTGATTCTGGAAAAGTAGAATAGAAAGTTAATCCTCAAAGCACCCTCACAATGCTATTTGAATTTGCTACCAGTGCAAATCAAGATCGGAATGAACGAATAAAATCCTGGTCTTTGATTTACAATGTCTGCGTTGCTGAGACTCTTTGAATGAAATAAATTACTTGTTTGGCTCGATCGCTTGGCTTATATGATCGAAAATAATCGCTGAGTTTAAGCGGCAATCTACAAGATGTTTTGAAGTTGTTTGAAAAAAAAAAATGTAACTGATCATCAGCGAGCACACTTTGTCATAATTAATGGCTGTCCGATCTTTAGGAATATTAATGAAGAAGGCTGTCCGAAAGTTTGGAAAACTAATTTTGTGAACTGTCCGAAGTTTGGACAAAAAATAAATTATTTTTGAAAATAATTAAGGGTGTCCGAACTTTTTGGGTATCCGAATACATTGGCGAATTACGGTAACCTTATTTTAAAACTAAAGCAACCTGCATCTTAAAAAGTTGTGAAGTAATCAGAAAATAATATGTTAGAATGTTCATATTTGGTACGCAGTTAGCTTGCATCATTTCGCATCTTATTAAGGTCATGTCTCCAAGGTCTAGATTTATTTTTATCCCCTTATCCTTTCAACTTTATCTCAAAATTTATCTTCTAGAAAACTGGCTGCTATGGGGGCATTTGTGTTTCAGAAAGACATCTTGCTTTTTAAATATGAATGTTTGCTTTATTTCATGAAAAAGATCTCAATTTTAGAAAAATGCATAATTTGTTAATGAAGTCATTAGTTAACCCTTTCCAAAGGCAAACTATCCGGGGTTTTCATGACCATTGGAAAATACTCTTGAAACCATTGAGAAAAAAGAGAAAATACCAGTTACTAGCATTTTTTCTTCTTTCCCTCAATGTTTTCATTCCTATGAAAGACAAATTCTGTGATATAAATGACATTCATTTTGTAACCTGAATTGCCTTTTTATATAGTTCAGTTCAAATTATGTCATCCAGACAAGGGTTAATGTTTCATGGCTTTTATGAAATTTTGTGATATTTTCTGTCACTGTGTCATATAATTGTGTAATTCTCAATGCCAAAGCTTTATCAACCTAGTTCAGACAGCCGTTAAAAATAGAGTGGCAAATGTAAAATAGCATTCTCTTCTACAATTTACATGATTTGTCCTAGTTCAGAAAGCTTTTGAAAACATTTTGGTAACAGGCAAAATGTAAACTAGCAATCTTTTGTTGTCTAATCTGTAATTCCATATTGACTTGAATTATATGCTTTTACTTTCAATTAGGGTAATATTGATGTTTTGTCGTTTGTTCAATTACAAAGACTCAAAAAATCAAGGTTAGTGCAACAAAGTAATAAATAATAAGAAATATTGTAGTTACAGAAATTGCTTTCTATTGTTGCAAAAGAAAAAAATGCTTGCTTATATTTGATTTTAGCCAACAAAGTGTTCTGAAAAAAAATTGTGTAAATCTGACTGGCACTCACTCAAATTATTTTTGAAAGAACCAAGTTTTTCTTTTTCCTCCTTGTTTTTGTCATGTATATAATATGTATGTATATATATCTATGTTTGTTAGAATAAGATAGTTAGACTTATTAAAAATATGTACAACCATTCATACAAAAAGGACCTTCTTGAAAGTTCACAGAGAAAAGGACTCCCCTGCTCAGACTGCAGGAATGAAATTTTCCTATATAATTTCCATAATTGTTTACCATACTAAAGTCATCCTACAAATTATAGACAAACATCCATCTGCATCAAGTTCATTCTTTTTTCATTTACTTGACTTCAAATAAGGTTTTTTTGTGAAAGTCATCATATGCATCAACATGGATGGAAGTTTTTAGCCCGAATTTTTACCTATCAAAAGCCACAAGAAAAGCCTATTTCAGACTTTTGAGAATGTTTCGCTTTCATGCATGCATATCGAGGGTTGAGTGCAAGACTTATCAGTGTCTGTACATTGTATGGATACTTAGTTCAGTCTTTCACTCACTCTCAATATGTATTATAAAGGTATTTGTAACAATTCATAAACAATCTCAACTCATGTTTAAACTGGAATAAGTAAAAGGAAAAAAAATATAAACGACTAGTTTCAAATACTATCAAGTGTATATGTATATATATCGACATGTGAATTTTTTATATGTTTTTAGTTTGACTGCAAAGAATAATTATATTAATGTTTTTAATTAATCTGATTGTTGCCATATACTGGATGATCTATGCTTTGAGAAAGTAGGCATATATTCATATAAAATTGTACTTGTATCATGTTCAAGAAAAATGTTTTATGGATTTTAAGGTTCATCAAAATCATTCTGGAAGGAAAAAACAAATCAACCTTAAAGCCCCAGGAACACTTAGAAATCTAACGAAAATAAGTAACTCTAGCCTCCAAACAATGACTTATTTGAGAGGCATGTCGTTTTCAGTCTAACAGTTAATTTTATCAATCTTTTTATTTAAGTGTTTGGCCCGAACATTTGATGTCTTTTTGTCATTTGCGCATAAATCACATGATTATTTTAGATTTTCAAATTAAAGAAAATAAAGCTTTTTGATACCTTTTGATTACAAAATAGCTCTGTGTTGGAAACAAGAAATATAATTTGATGATTTTAGAGCCTGGTATTTTTCAAATTATTCTGTTGGAGATGAAAAGTTCCTGGGACTTTAAAAACTAGAATACTGTTTCAAATGATGTCAATTTTGATGTCAAACTTCAGTATTTTTAGCTCCACTGGCCGAAGGCCAGTGGGCTTATGTCATGGCCCGGTGTCCGTCGTGCATCCTTGCGTTAACTTTTATTTCAAACATCTTCTTCTCTGAAACTACCCATCCAATTTTGATGAAACTTCACAGAAATGATCCTGCCATGGTCCTCTTCAGAATTTCTTGAAAGAATTTCATTCCTTCAAAAACTCTGGTTGCCATGGCAACAAACCTTAAAAATAGTGGAAAACTTTGAAAATCTTCTTGTCAGAAACCGTAAGACCTAGGGCTACCAAATTTGGTGTGTAGCTTTATCTAGTAGTCCTCTATCAAGATTCTTCAAATTATAGCCCTGGGGTCAAACTTGGCCCCACCCCGGGGGTCACAATTTTTACATGGGCTTATATAGAGAAAACTTCAGAAGTCTCCTTGCACCTAGCCATAAGGCCTAGGGCTACCAAATTTTGCATGTAGCTTTATCTCGTGGGCCTCTACCAAGAGTGCCCAAATTATAGCCCTGGGGTCAAATTTGACTCCACCCCGGGGGTCACAAATTTTACATGGGCTTATATTGAGAAAACTTTAGAAGTCTCCCTGTACCTAGCCATAAGGCATAGGGCAACCAAATCTTGCATGTGGCTTTATCTACTTGGCCCCTACTAGGAGTGCCCAAAGTATAGCCCTGGGGTCAAATTTGATCCCGCCCCGGGGGTCACAAGTTTTACATGGGCTTTTATAGAGAAAACTTTAGAAGTCTCCCTGTAGCTATGCAATAAAGCCTAGGACTACCAAATTTTGAACATGGCTTTATCTAGTTGGCCCCTACTAGGAGTGCCCAAAGTATAGCTCTGGGATCAAATTTGACCCTACCCCGGGGGTCACAAGTTTTACATGGGCATATATGGTGAAAACTTCAGAAATCTCCCTGTACTAGGTCATAAATCCTAGGGCTACCAAATTTTGCATGTAGCTTTATCTATGAGTCCTATACTAAGAGTGTCTAAATTATAGCCCTAGGGTTGAAGTCGATCTCACCCTAGGGTTCAGAAGTTTTACATGGGCTTATATACTGAAAACTTTAGAAACCTTCTTGTTACTGACCATAAGACTTAGGGCTACCAATTTTAGTCCTGTTTCAGGGGTCTCATGTTTAAAACCAATTTGCCAAGTATTGTAAAGTTTGGCATGTAGTGGTTTTAATTATTAGCCAGTGGAGCGATACAGGGCCATCATGGCCCTCTTGTTTCTTGTATGGTACTACATCTTGAAAAAATAGCAATGTGTAATACCAATGGGAAGTAACAATTTCAAGATGAATCACATATTATTGATCACCCTGTACCTCATTTTCATCTTGACTGTTCCAAGAAAAAAATTAAGATTTCTTTGTTATTGCCAAGTTGTCATGGTCCATGATGTAATTGTTAAGTTAAAACTTGAATCTAATATTTTCATATTTGATTAAAAATGCAACCTTTGGAAAAAAAAAAAAAAAACAGGCAACTATAAAAACAATTTGGTCAGGTAACTACTACAGAATCTTTAAATAAAGCTACGTTGTGTTCACATCAATATCTCTGCATCCACTCAAAATATGAACTTAGGGGTCCTGTGTGGCTCAGTGGTTGGGGCAGCGGACTCATGACCTGAGAGGAGTCGAAGGCCAGGGGTTTGAATCCAGGCCGTGCCGCTGGTCACTTGGGTATATCCTTTGGCAAGACATTTCAGAGCCCCAGCCTAGTACTGGTGATACCCAGGAAGCACATGAATAAGTGAACTTAGCCGTGATATAACTGAAAGATTGTTCAAAACGGCATAAAACCCCATACAAACAAACAAAATATGAACTTAAGTGTTATTGTGGTCGCAATCATAAGATCAACCTAGGTGACAAAGGCAGGCAATGCTGGAAATATTGTTGTGACTGATTTCAGATTTTCAACTTTAAATTTTACCCATAATCAAGCATTTAACAATCTAGGGTTGGCATTGATATGAGGTGTTTATTTGCTCTGGTTGTACTTGATTACATGTTTTAGTATTGTTTTCTTACATGATTATGATATTTTCTTGTAACTTTTAAAATGACTTTTACGCTCTGAATCTTTAATCTGATAGATATCCCAAATATGTTTTGATGAATATCCCAAATATGTTTGTGTCAAAATAACCAACGCTTGAAAAATGAAACTTGTTGTAATAAACGGTTATGTATATTCAGGGTTCGACATTAACATTTTTTTCAACTAGACCATTGGGCCAGTAATATGCAATTTTTACTAGACTACTTCAGATTTCTACTAGACCACTTTTGTAAAATGTAGAAAAATATAGATCAAAATGTATGTTATTTTTCTTGTTATTATACCAAAATTGTGACAAAAAATGACAATGTCATGGTCAGTAATGATCAATGAGAGTTTTCCAATTAATTAATTAGTTACGATCTCTTTACCAGAGGACAATTTAGACTTAACCATTTTGAAAGCAATCGCAGACAACATTATTAGTCTGAGGTTCAAATAACAGTATTTGTGTTCTAAAGTGTAAAAATATTGTGGTATAATATTATTAGATCCTACAGCAAATCTTTTGTTTTTTAAAGTGTCCACAAAGAGAACGTGATATTTTCCTCCAAATAAAACACAAACCAACGGCGCGAATTCAGCTTTCCACTCGAGTCAAGGTCAAAAATTATCTTTTTTCTGTGATCTAGATCTAATTCTATTCTTCTAGATCTGCTTGTGTTTCGATTCATTTTTTTAAGCTTCATTTTATGACTCCGCTCTTCCCCGATCAGATGTTATTCCCCGGTCGTCTGCTCCATTGTCTATGTAAACGTCTGGACGACTCATTTTCGGTTGTCGTCAAAATGAAACTCAGCATCAAAAAAAGAGCTAAATGAAAGAAATTTTTGCTAAAAGATTAAATACTCTTACAAAATGATAACAATCACGATTAAAGTTATGACTTTAATCCTCGAAAATAGGGAAATCCCGTGGACTGCGGTCTACTAACTCTTTTTTCAGTTTGATTTGGTTTTTCCATGAAAGATATGGCCTACCGCGCATGCGCGACCGTCTTCCTGTTAACAATTCATAAGTTGTCAATAAATTATCGTTGGTTGAACAAAATCACAAGTTAGGTAGGTAGATCTTTTTCGGCGAATGGCATGCAAGGTCCATTTTCGTCACTTTTGTGAAGTATGAAATTAATACTTAAACTAATTGTCTCGATTTTGGCACTAGACCATTCAGGCTAGCTGGACGCAGACTCCACTAGCCCGAACCGATTGTTTGCTAGATAATGTCATTCGGACGTGCCTTAATGTCAAACCCTGATATTTTTGCTATATTTTTGCAATATGAAAGAAAAGCAATTTCTTCTAGAAATGGATTGTTGGAAATAATATGAAATGGTTATATATGTACAGCTGATTGTCGTTATTTCGACTTCACTTATTTCGAATAACTGCTTACTTAAAAGTAAAATTTTGATCCTGTTTTAAGCATGGACTTTACTTGGTTTACTCTATAAATTTTCATGATGTCTCTGGCTAAAGAAGTTAAACATGTGTTTACAATAAAAATTGTATCAAATGTGCAAATCTGACATGTCAAAGAACAGAAATCTCAAAATATTTCAGAGAGTCCCCATCGACATAACGAGAATTGGCTGTATATCTCATAACTTTCACATGTTAAAATGTTTCAAAGCATAGACTTATTTCTCTAGTTCCTTTTTACCACTGTTGATTGACAGTTGCAGCATAAAGTTAACTTTTTTGTCATAGCCAGGTTTTTGCATTTGGCCTTTTGTATAAAAATTCATTCGTAAAATGTCTTCTTGGTTAGATTGAAACTTAGAATAAATGTTCACTAACACAGGAGCATTATATACAACAGGCCATGTATTCTTAATGGCAAATTGCACTTGTCTTTGTTATTTTAGAACCTTTGTTTATCTCATTTGAGCACCTAAAGTTAACCATTTTTATCCCTCGAAGTGGAAGGTGATTATGCATTTTCTTGACAGTTAGCAACTTTGTGAAAAAGAGAAATTGCTTGTTATGAGTAATTTCCTTTGACAAGGTACTATCACCCATGGTTCTGCATTACAAATCTATCAAATTCAAACCATGGCAGAAAACAAGACAATACAAGGAATAGGGCAATATCATGGGAAGTTCATATTCAATGAATTTGTTCATTCATTCAATAGCCTTGCTCTAAACCTCAATTAGTATTGAATTTCTTCATACACCAATGTGTGTAACTGCATAATTACCTTCATATTTTCTTTTTAAGTATGATTCACAAATGTGTTCAGAGTTTACTTTTAGAAGTTTTATATTTTTGGATGTTTTATTTTCTAAATAAATTGTTCTAAACTAAATATTCTATTTTGTGTTATTATGCTTTGAAAAAAATTTGGAAGAGTATATAGCGGCCATGCTGTCCGTCTGTCCAACTGTAATGGCCCAAATCCTTGACGGGTACTTTTTCGGGCAGCATTATCCATTCAGGTAGCATAACCATTCTACGACAGCTAGTTAGCTTGCCTGTTTTCAAAAAACACATCGTTATATTCATAGCAAGGTTGTCATCGGCGCCATGCCAAGTTTTTTTGCACTGTGTTTGCTTCAGTTCAAGATATCGACTTTAAGTATATATAACTATTAAAAGATTAACTTGTGTGACCAGGTCAGAAATCTCTGAAAATATTTTTGACCATTTCATGAACTTTTTAGCTCACCTGTTTTTGGAGAAAACCCGAGGTATTGCTATAGCCTTGGCGGCATCTACTTGCGAAAACTTAGACATTTCATGATATCTCTATTATTGTAGGCATTTACTTGAAACTTAGAATATATGTTAACTATCAAAAGAGTAACTTGCAAAAATGAAGAGAAATAACTCTAAACTCATTTTCGTAGGAATTGTGCCTCTTTTTCGACTTAGCCATTCTATCCACTATCAAGCACCTGAACAGCCGAGTGTTGGCACCCGCATGCAGTGCTCTTGTTCAACTTTGAATTTTCACCCAACATCAAGCACATTACCGCACAATAACATTTTTGACGCCCCTGAGAAAGATAGCTGTGAAAAACATGGGAAAATAAGACAATATATTTTCTTTACCAACAATATTTTCATCCCTTTTTTGACTGAAATTTTAAGCAGTCTAAAATATTGTAGTTAAACAGTCGAGTGCTGTCATTGACATGCAGTGCTCCTGTTTCAGTAAGTTCCAAGTAATAGAGGTGACCAATGACATTATTGTTCTGGGTAAATTATGTCAGGCTATATGCCAACACGAAAATATTAAAGAAAAAGAAAAATGAAAAGATCTAACTTGGTGGGAAGCTGCCTGTCACAAGTAACTGCATTTGCTCAACTAAATTGTAGACTGGTCAAAATCAAAGAATTGCTGAAAGCTAATCAAATGTGACTTAAACCATTAAATTTGAGTCTAATTGGAAGAAAACCTTGAGTAAAAAAAAAAACCGGGTTTTTCTATCTTTCAGCTGTTTTCCAAAGCTGTCTCAATTACGTAAAAGTAAGATTGTGATGTAAAGGGGTGATGACCATCTATCAGTCCCAAAATATCAAGGTCTCATCATCAGTGCGACTTTCAGGACCTTCAATCCTTTGATATTTTTCTTTCCCACTACTTTCGCCAAATTGAAAAAAAATATTTGCCCCTTTTTATATTTATGAGCAGGCCCTGCAGTTGGTTGAAAGCTTATCCAGAGTGCTTTTTTCCCACAATGTTTTCAAAAGCTATCTATCCCAGGACTGTAAAAACCAAGATTTATCTGGTTAATATGTTCAGCCTTTGTTTTTATTTTATCACGCCTGCTTGCAGATTTGTTTGGGCAACACTTGAGAGAACACCTGTACCTTGGCCTTCATAAGTAATGAATGGTAGCCTGGTTTATGTCAAATCAGATAATGCAATGTAAGTTGATGTAACTTCAATGAAATGAAATTATTCAATGAAATCTTTAATGTTTTCCAATGCCTGTCTAATTCTAGTCTCTTGTCATGTCTTTTTCAAAAATAGTAGCCCGACACGGTAGCTTAGTATGTGGCTTATCTGACTCAAGACCTGGCAGTTTTAGGTTTGATACCCGTTTTAATAGCAGCCAATTTTCTCCTAGGTTATATTTCTCCTCTCATCTCTGATGAATGAATGAATGAATGTTGTTTTATGGCGCATCGACAGCTTTGGTCATTTAGCGCGCATATCTGTGTTAAAAGATGAATAAAGTAGAATTTTTAAATTGAAAAAGGTTTGAATATATTGATAATAGTAAAAGAGTTGAATTAAGAAGGATTATGTATAATATGCACAAAGGGCATTATTGGGTGACAGGGCAATCCCTATCTACTCAAAAGTTTTAATGTTCATAAAATATGATATTGAGTGGCTGGGCATCCCTGCCTACTCCTAAATTTTAGATTAAAAAGGTATTACTGTGAATATTATTTTTCTTTGGAAATGAGTGTTAAAAATGGTTAAGTGTGGAGCCTCCAATGGGATCAGTATACTCCCATTAAAGAGGTCCGTCTCCAATGAGATAAGATGCCCCCAAGAGGGCTAATCCTCCCACTAAGGAGATGCAAACTGAATATTAAAGGAACAAAGAATGTTGTAAAAAGATGAGTAAGAAACTCAACAGTAAATATCACAGTTTATTGTAAATGCCAATCTCCTTTATGAAAGCGATAATAGATTCAACGCTAACAGAATCAAAAAGATTTTTCAAACTACTGACGTTGAAATATTTTGAACGAACTGGCTGGAAGTCAATGCAATCTAGTAGGATATTGTTAACAGAAAAGGATGTATTGCATGGAATACATTCAGGGGCATCATCTCTGGTCAAGAGCCAGGAATGTGTGATGCGTGAATGGCCAATTCGAAGTCGTGCAATTATCACTTCTTCTCGACGAACAGACCTGTAAACGGGGTACCATTCACCAAGGGATGGTTTAACTGAATGCAGTTTTTTGAAAACATCAGCATCCCACTGGAATTGCCAAGAAGATTGGATATGTGTTAAAACGGAGGATTTAAAATCAGTGTGTGGAACTTTAAAATCTGAAATGGGAAGGTTAAGTGCAGATTTAGCAGACCTATCAGCATTTTCATTGCCTTTGATGCCTACATGACTTGGAAGCCAGCAGAACACCAATCTATTCATAGAAGAAATTTGTGAGATCCTTTCAAGTAAATTACAGATTAAGGGATTCTCAAGGCATTGATTTGAAAGGGCTTGTAATGTTGACAAAGAGTCCGAGAAGATAATGAAACGGTTGGAATTAGAATGTTCAGCTAGATTAAGGGCAAGATCAATTGCTTTAATTTCAGCAGAGAAAATAGAGGAGTTGTTTGGAAGGCGACACTTTAAGCTCCTTTTTCCATAAACAGTGGCAGCTGCTACAGAATTTCCTTCTTTAGACCCATCTGTATAGATGGGTTTGAAGGAAAAATAATGCTCCTTTATCTCGTTGTATCTAGCATGAAACACAGTTCTATCCGTGACAGACTTTTTGTCAGATGCAAGGTCAAATCTGAATTCTGCACTGTTTAGTGTCCATGGAGGGATTTCAGAGATTTTATAGTCGGCAATAGACTCAGTGTCTATGCCAAGGTTATCTACAATGGGCTCCATGCGGATACCAAATGGAGGAATAACATTTGGTTTCCTTTCAAAAAGATGTTTATATTGAGGTTTAAAAACAATGTTATGAGTTGGATTAAAACGATTGGACTTCAGTTTTAAAAGATATTGAAGCGAGAGTTTTTCCCTCCTGTAAGAAAGAGAAGGTTCATTAGCCTCAACATAGAGACTATTGACGGGAGAAGTTCTGAAAGCTCCAAGTACAAGACGAAGACCTTCGTGGTGTATAGAATCGAGAATTTTCAGGTAAGATTTACGGGCAGATCCGTATACAATAGATCCATAGTCTAATTTGGAGCGAACTAAAGATCGATAAAGCCGCAAGAGGACTTTACGGTCTGCTCCCCATTCAGAATGGGCCACAACCTTAAGAAGATTAAGAGCCTTCTTGCACTTCTTTTTAAGTGCAGTGATGTGAGGAAGGAAGGAAAGCTTTCTGTCAAAGATCACTCCAAGAAATTTAAATTCAGAAATGACTTCAATTTTAGTTTTGTCCAAATACAGTTCAGGGTCTGGATGAACACCTCGTAGATTACAGAGGTGCATGCACTTAGTTTTGGACTTCGAAAATTTGAAGCCATTTTCGTCAGACCACGTTTGGAGCTTGTTGAGACACTGTTGAAGTTGTCTCTCAATAATATTCATATTTCGAGATCTGAAGCATATAACAAAGTCATCAACATAAAGGGAACAGTCTACACCAGGACAGATAGCTTTAACTATACTGTTTATTTTCACACTGAAAAGCGTAACAGAGAGAATACATCCTTGGGGTACACCCATCTCCTGTTCACGGGCTCCCGAGACAGTATTACCAACTCGGACGCGGAAAAGACGTTCATCCAAGAAGGCTGAAATAAAAAGAGGAAGACGGCCTCGAAGACCAAAGTCATGCAAATCTTTAAGAATTCCGTATTTCCAAGTCGTATCGTAAGCACTTTCAAGGTCGAAAAAGACAGATACTACATGCTGTCTATTAATAAAGGCTTCTCTGACAAAGGTTTCAAAGCGGACAAGATGATCTATGGTGCCACGTTGGCGTCGAAATCCACTCTGTACATCAACGATGAGGTTATTTTTCTCTAAAAATCAAACAAGCCTGTCGTTGACCATACGTTCTAAGGTCTTGCAGAGACAACTTGTAAGAGCTATTGGCCGATAGTTAGCCGGGTCACTAGTATCCTTGCCAGGTTTTGGGATAGGAATGACTAATGCTTCCCGCCA
This sequence comes from Hippopus hippopus, assembly GCA_946811185.2. Taxonomy (NCBI): domain Eukaryota; kingdom Metazoa; phylum Mollusca; class Bivalvia; order Cardiida; family Cardiidae; genus Hippopus; species Hippopus hippopus. The sequence continues at coordinate 21,344,272 of OX328108.1, read as the reverse complement.
GGATGAAGGAAAAACACCTGACTGCCAGATATCATTGAAAATATCAAGTAAAACTGAGAGAGAAGTAAAAGGTAAGTGTTTTAAAAACTGGTAATGAACTTTATCTGGGCCAGGAGAAGAATCGTGAGCTTTATTCAGAGCAGATTTTAATTCTTTAAAGGTGAAGAGTTTATTATAATGCTCTGAATTAGAAGAATTGAAATTAAGTTTTTTCTTTTCTTCTCTGGCTTTATTCCTCTGAAACTTTTCAGAATAGTTTGCAGAGGAAAACTTTTTGCAAAAGTTGTCGGCAAGAGCATCAGCTATATCTTGGGGTGATTCCAACAAAGTATTGTTAAACTTCAAGGTGACTAAGAGGGGGCTGGCCTTTGCCATTGATCTTTCTGATCATGTCCCAGGTTTTTTCAGTAGTAGTTCTACTATTTAATTTAGAGACATATTGTCTCCAAGCCTTGCGCTTACTTTCTCTAATGGTTCGTCGAGCCTTTGCACTGGAAATACGGAATAAGTTATGATTTTCTTTGGTAGGCCTGAGGTTAAACTTTCTAAGGGCTTGTTTTCTGTCTCTGACAGCCTGTTTACAATCATCATTGTACCAAGGCTTGTCACGACGTTTTGGATTTGTCGAGGTCTGAGGGACGGACTGTTTAGCTGCATCAATTAATAGGGAAGTAAAAAGTTTTGCAGGATCATCGCAATCTCCAAATTTGTCATGTGTAATGATCTGTTCACAGAGGGTTTCAAATCTGTTCCAATTGGCTTTGGAAAGCTTCCATTTCTGCGGTCGTACACTGCTGGATGGTTGTGTAGATGAAAAGATAATGGGGAAGTGATCACTTCCACACAAATCCTCAGTCACTTTCCAGGTGAAATTGGGAAGTAAGACTGGGTTGCATAAGGTTAGATCAATGGAAGAGTAAGATCCAGTTGCTGGATGCAAGTAGGTTTTGGACTTGTTATCATTCATGAAAGACAAAGAGTTGTTCGAAATGAAGCTCTCCAACTGTAAACCTCTCTGGTTAGTGTCATCGCAACCCCACATAACATTGTGACCATTAAAGTCCCCAGCAAGAATATAGGGGGATGGCAATTGGGAAATGAGATCATTCAGATTGGTCTCATTGATAGGTGTGCTCGGGGGAAGATATAAAGAACATAGTGTAAGAGCACTGTGTAAAGATAACCTGATGGCAACAGCTTGCAAGTTTGTATTAATAGAGATAACTTTATGAGGAATGCTGTTGTTAACAATAATAGAAACACCACCTCTGGCTTTTTCGCCTTCGGTAAAAAACTTATTGTAAATGGAATGATATTTGATAGAGATATCATCCTCCCGTTTAAGGAAGGTTTCTTGCAGACAAACAGCAACTGGTTTGTGATCATTGATTAAAAGGGAAAGTTCATCAAAGTTTGACTTCAGACCTCGACAATTCCATTGGATAATGGTATCCATTGTGCATGAAGAAAGTATAAAAGCTAACGTAAAAAAAGAGGCCGTAAACCAATGCATTTTAAAATAGATCGATTAAGATTTCATTACACTTGTCTCGGGTATGGACGAGTGCCAAGTGTCAGTGTCCTTGTTCCAAGGATCCTTAGAAATCGACCAGATAGAGGCTTCCGAATCTGAAGCCTCACCTTCCAGATTCTCAGCATCTGCATCCATGTCCTCTAGCTCCGAAAATCTATTGGAGGTAGGGACAGGATCATTTACTCTGACTGTGATTTCACAAGATTCATGGGTATCTCTGGGTTGTGGTTTCGATTTCGAAGAAGATCTTTTAGGAGATCGGGGTGCATGATTAGATTTGCTCTCTTTAGATGAGACGTTAGATTTAGTTGTAGACTGTGAAGATGGAGGTTGAGGTTTCTTTGGAGGCTGTTGTGAAGGGGGAGATGGCTTTGAAGCTTTTTTCGAAGAGATATTTTGTGAGGAGGTAGATGGTTTTGAAGTTTTTTGTGAAGAGATACTTTGAGAGTTTGTGGATTTTGAGGGCGTAGAAGTTTTGTTTGTTTCAGACGCAGGCTGAGTCTGAGTAGAAGGTGTTGCAATTTGGACATTGGGAATGAGAGCTTTCAGTTCATCAGTCATTTCAGGAAACTTTTGGAGAAGTTTTTTAGCCAACAGTTCGCAGGTTGGACAATGTCCATTTGCAGGCAAAGGAGAAGCAACATTTGCATATGTTGTGCTTTTGCTCAACAAAGCCTGATCAGACCTGCGTTTTTCAACTGTTTTCCTGGCTTCCAAGAAGGTAACATTCTCCTTAAACTTGATTGACAGGATTTCTTTCTCCTCTTTCCAAACTGGACATTCTTTGGAAAATGTAGGATGAGAAAACTTGCAATTGACACAGAGAAGGGGGTTATTGCAAGTCTTTTGGTCATGGTCTTCCCCTTCAAAAGCACATTTGGGACAAACAGGTGTGCTTCTGCAGTTACTTTCATGATGGCCGTACCGTTGGCATCTGTAACAGCGCAACGGATTAGGCACATAAACATCGACCTTGACCGATTGAAATCCAACTTTAACTGAAGTAGGGAGAGTTGGCGTAGAGAATGTTAAGATATAGGTATGTGTATCTCTACGAATGCCATTTCTGAGAACTGAAATTCTTTTAACATCAGACACAGCCTGGCTTTTGAGGTTTGATTTGATTTCCTCCAAAGAGTCACAGAAGCTTAATTCTTTGCATCTAATGACCCCTTTGGAGGTATTAAGGGTCTTGTGAGGAAAGATTTTGACATCAAGATTGAAAAGTTTCTTGTGTCCAAGCAGGTTTCTAACTTGTTGTTGCGAGAAGCACTCAACAAGCAAGGTTTCATTTTTAAGTTTTTTAACAGATTTTGGTGTGCCTAAGATTGATGAGATAGATTTTTCAATGATAAAAGGTGAGAGTTTTGTTACTGGTTTAGAAGAGTCAATAGATTCAATAACTAAAAAGCGAGCAAATGTTGTTGAAGGTCTTGAGTATTCTGATTCAGAATCTGAGTCAGAGAGTACACGCTTGGCCTTTTTTTGAGAAGCCATAGTTGTTGTTGAATATTCATCACCGATGCTCCTCACCCGCCTCGGAGCCCAACAAGGGGACATGATCCGGGGAAACCTAACTCAGATCATGACAAGGATACATCGGTGATATACTCGAAGTGAAAGGGCTAGACCGGACAAATGTAGGCCCGCAGAATGTCATACCAAGCATAGACTGTCTTTGGGCATTTACAAGTGTCAATCAAACACCAGGCTTTCACCCGATTAGCCCATGAGCCACCGCCTTCTAGGGTATTGACATACAGCAACTCATGACAGAGAAATAATGTATCTGTGTATGTATGTGTAAAAGAAAACAGTCAGAGAAACACCCTAGGGCTCGGCATGACCAGCCGATTGATCAGGACGGGCCTTCCTGACCCCTCGTTTAGTTCAGTTCAAGGCCAAAGTGGTGTGTTGCAAAAACAGAGTTATCAAAGGGCCATACTCTGAATCCACTCAACCGCCAGGATCCCGTCATCAAACGACACGAGTTGCAGCCTACGGCAAACAGGTAGGCACAGTGGGGGGGGTCTTACCCCTGCTGTAGTGCGACAGCTGAGCTATTTCTATCCCCCCGCCCAGCTGGGGGTATCATCTCTGATGCCTGTGAGAAATGTAGAAACATCACTGACCGTCTTGACATGACCTTAGCTGTTTAAATTGGCATTACATATATACTCATTAATTAATTTGATAATTCATCATTAACCTCTTTTACTAATTTGATAATTCATCATTAACCTCTTTTACTGATTTGATAATTCATCATTAACCTAACAGAAGTGAGTTTATCCTGTAGCCACATATATCATGCAGATGGCCTTTGATAATATTCTGGGAAAAAAAAGCGCATAAAGATTGTGGAAGTTGGACAGTTCCTTTTTCCAGGGTTTTTTTTTCCCCTAAGGTTTCCTACCACCTATCTGTCAGCCATTGTTTGTATTTGTCTTGTGTTTTGACATTTATGCGTATCGTGTATGGCACCCCATTTTACAAGAAATTCTTTGGAAGTTAAATGCAGACATGGTTATTTCATCTACAAATTTATTAGCAATTTATTTGTTACAATTACTTTACAGCTTGAGAGCAATATCTAAGGAGTCATTCCCAGGGGATTTAGAAAGAATAAAAGAAGAAAGTTTAGGTACTTTAAAAATCCACAACAATGAAATGTTTTTATTGGGCCAAGATACAGATATGTACCCATGTCTGAATCAAAATCATTAAAATAGAGAGAATTGACAAAAAGGCTTTGCAACTTTGCAACCTGAACCTCTCTCATGGTTGACCCTTTCCCAGATTTTGCTCAGGTTTTTTTTTTTTTTTACCCTGGCATAGAACGCTTTGGAAAACATTGTAGAAAAAGGAGAAAATATTCATCATGGACATTTCCTCCTTTTCCCACAATCTTTTATTTCCTTTGAGAGAAAAATAAGGCATTCTTAGCCACACTTAATTTGTCATATATGCAAATGCCTTCAATTTAGGAGGACTGAAATTTCCTGATTTGGTAAAGAGTTAAACAGAAATCTGGTAAAGAGTTAAACAGAAAAAAAGCATGTTTAAAATGCTTTCTTTAGAATAATTTTGATTCATTATTTGCAATGGCTATTGTGTACATGCAAGAGTAAATAGGCCCATCAGTTAAAAGTTTTTTAATGCTTTTATTTGTTTATGAGTTGTGAGAAATCAGAATTTTACAGAATTTGGTATTTTGATCGTTTTTCCCATCTGCTGTCTTTGTTGAGAGTTCCTTGTTTCATCTGATTGCTTTCATTTGTTTTTCAGTCAGGGGCATATAGTGCACATATGTTGTAATAGGTTAAAATTTAGTTCCTAAGTGGATTTGCAGCAGACATCTTGGTAAAACACTACAAAAAAAGAAGAAATTGCTTGTCACAATGTGTTCTACTTGAAAATGAATCACCCTTTGATGTAATGTATTATAATTGTCCGTTTTTGTTTTTGACCCATCCAAAAATTGTGTATGATGTACTTTATCAATAGGATTAAAAAAGACCTCCTATTTTCTCAGGCAGATGGAGTCTTTGTTGACAGTATCATGCTTGGTCTATCCATGCAGGCTGATCTGAAAAAATACTTTACATTCATGCCCAAATGTTAAGATTCTCATGGCACAACTCTTATTTGTATTTTGCTTGCATGAACATGAGCTGAAGGCAACATAAGCTTTTTGTGATCAGACTGTGTCTGTTGTCAGTCACTGTTCATTAGTCGTTTGTTATCAACAATTTATTTTAAAACATTTGCTAAACCACTTCGACGATTAAATTAGCCCAGGGGTGCGTAAGAATCATGGCCTGTGAAACACTAAGACTTTTTCTGGGGCAGGTTGAGTTTTTGTGTAAATCTTATATCCACATCCATTGAAGGTATTGAAACCTCTTGCATTCTTGCATGGAGATACTGTAAAATCAAATGATTTTTCCCCGTTTTCAACGTAAAATATCTGTGGTAAAAGTTTCCTCTGTGCATTCTATCCAATGAAGGACTGAAATATTTCATTTGCTTAGCACTGAAATTTCTTGGTTCACTTTCCCTCACATATACTTATTTTAACACATTGGAAGGAGATGGTTTGGCCATATTATCAATGGTTCGAATTGATGGACTGCTCTTTTTTACAAGAACTATTTATTCTTGATTCAGAGATATAATGGTTTTCTAGTGAGTGATGCAGGGCTATCATGGCTTTCATGTTGTTGTTAGAGGATATATGTTTAGAAACATTAGATTGGATAATCAGGCACATTAGATTTTGACACTACACATGTAATGAGAAAATGCCAAGATATCAGTCTGTATTAAGTTTTTGTAGAAGACTTGTAATGTATAGAAGTAAGACACATAAGTAATGGAGGCACTTAAGATTTTGATGTTATACATGTAAAGAAAAAAAAACACATAATGTACAAGAATAGGACAGATAAATAATGGATATTCTTCTAGGCAAATTTAATTTGGACATTATGCATGTAAAGAAGAAATGCCAATAAATTATGTTTTGTGTTATTTTGGTAGAAGACACACAATGTATGGGAAAAAGACAAATAATAGATAATTATTCTTAGGCACTTTAGATTTGGACATAAACCATGTGAAGAAGAAATGCCAATATACAATCAGTTTATATTTTGATAGAAGACATATAATGTATGGAAATAAGACACACAAAAATGGGCATGCTGAGAGAGATTGGATTTGGATATTGTAAATGAAGTTAAAATAACCAGTGTTGCACCTCGTTCTAAAATTGCGGGGGACACAAGGGCCCCCTGACCAAACATTTTGGGGATATTTTGAAAATTTGGGGGACAACATGTGAAAATGCACAAAGTTAATTAAACCTGACTTGGCTTTTCAAGTACATCCTGATGATGATCAAGAGATTTGCCTTGTAAGACTACTCTCATATTCATCGCCTGTCGAAATGGATTTTTTTTAAATTTGAGGTCAAATCATTGTATGTTTTTCTTCTCATTTTACGGTCTACAAATTTCAACCATAAAAATTTCTGATGCCCATTCTTCTTGGAAAGGATCATCTTTCACCTGTACTGTTAGTTAATTTCACGATTTTCCATATGTTAATCCCCTGCTGGGAATTTTGTTCGTTCGTAAAGCACCTAATTCATAATTTGGTTCCGATATGATGATGTTTCATAAATTGTCTGCCTTAGCTTGTAGCCATAAGTCATGCGTAATTTCGGCTTGGCCATTTTGAAAAGAGATATAGACTGGTAAACTATTTGTACCTGTCAAAACCACGGTCATTTTACCACTCTCACTTTAATATGCATTGCCAGTCTACCTCAATGACATATAGGCGGAAAGGAGATATAAAGCGCCAACTACGATAAATAATCTAACGGGAAAATGGAAATTTCAAGCACAAAGGTATGTGTTTGAAAAAGTGTGCCTGTTGGACAGCACTGTGGTAAATTTAAGGGTCAAAGTTAAAAATATTGCGGGAATCTTGGCTCCAGGTGCAACACTGAAAACCCCGACGGGGTGGCTCATTTTGTAGCCTGTCTGATTTGGGACCTGGAGTTTGCATACCTGTTTGATGCAAACTTTCCTTGTGATAATTTATGCCTCTCACTTCTTAAGGCACTGATGCATGTAAGAAGAGTAGTTGATCTTTGGAAAGGAAGTTGTGTCAGAACTATCATGAGAAGGCCAGGAAACACAAATGCGCTATTGTTACCTTTGCTGTTAAAATGTTGTTAAAGTCTATAAAACATGCAATACTAAATAGGTTGACGGAAGACATGTATACCTCCCATTGGAGCACATACCATTCATAGAAACTCAGTTATGTCCGAAGAATATTTTTCTTTTGAAAATCATAGAAAAAGAGCAAATGCTCTTATCTAGAATTTACAATTCAATTCAAGCAAAGATTTAACATGAATACTGTAACTCATAAGTTCAAACTATCACGGCTCGTTGACTATCGGGATACTTACTATACTTTGATTTTATTTTTTGGTTGGTTACCGACTTTACTTCTGTATTGATCTTTAACCTTAAAAGGTTGGGAAACGGTCTTCATATCCTGTCCAAACTTCACGTGGGATGAGAAACGTAAATGCAACGAAGCACATTTTCTTCTCCGAGGCAATGGAGAGCACAAGATGTAAGTTTGCAATAATAAACGCTCAGCATTACTTCCTTTCATTTTAATCATCAAGAGTATGATGTATAATCTATAGATTTTAAATATCCAATTCGTGAAGTGAGTTTTAAAATGGTCAGTCGTCTTGGTTTCTTTTTGTCAACCATTTTACCCTTTAACCCATTGCCTGACGGCAAAAGTTTCACTGGTCCAGGTTGAGACAGATTTGCGGACGACATTTGAAGGTGCATAGAGAATGAAAAAATAAGTGCCATATACGGTAGAGGACATTGTGAGAAAAGAAGGAATTGCTTGTTACAAGCAATTTATCCTTTTCTCAAGATGTTTTCCACGGCTATATATATTTGGTGTGTCCGGATGCGGCATTGTTTGGTAGTGGGTTAATCTGTTAATTTGTTAATGACGCAATATAATACAATACGGGGACAGTGTAGCTATCGCTCATCATGCATATAGATGCAAGCTGATCTGGGTTGACACTGTCTTTTTTCAAACAAGGCTTTGGATTCATGAAAGGTTTTGAAACTTAGCATGTTTAAAGGGTTCAAGGGTCAGGATTGTTCATTTAGACTGCCTTTTTATGCAGTGTTGATTAATAAGGGGCTTACTTAGTAACTTGCCATTTTCAAAACATCTTTGGCGTCAGCAAATCATTTATTACCAAAACGTTGGTTCAAGGGAGATAATTAGGACAGATTTTTGCATTATAATGTAACAGTTGTTGCCCTTGAACCTTTAGCCTTTTGAGTACAGGTATTTAGTTTGTGATTTTGTATTTTCAGTCTTTACAATAAAGCCTAATGATGAAAGCTGTTTGTTATCTGTCTGTAAGGCACTAATGTGGAACAGTAAAGAATCTTGTGAAACATCATGGCAACAAACGAACCACAACATGATAATCCTTGGACTGAACAAGGTAGTAGAACACCTGCAACCAAAGATGACGATTGTCAGTGGGACACATCAATACAAAGAACTATAGAACGTTTGAAGAGAAGGATTGATCACGATCAAATATCGCACAGCTCTGTGTCACAGGTATCTGTTATCTCTATGAGAGCAAAGGCAGAGGCAGCAAAGGCAGAGGCAGCAAAGGCCAGAATCAGATACATCGAAGAGGAAGCAAGATTAAAGAAACAACAAGCCCTCTTGAAAATTGATCTAGAAGTGCTTCAAGAAAGAAAAGCCTGTGCTGGCGCTGAAGCTGAAGCAAACGCCTATGAAGAACGTTTTCAAACTATCGATAACTGGGAAGCATCATCAATCTTAGAAGAAGATAAGAGGGTGCGAACTGAAAAATATGTGTCAGAGATAAGTTCATGGCATCAACACTCTCCCGTAGAATTAGAATCATCAACACCAAGAACACCAAACGTCAGACGCCAAGAGAAAACTGAAATCAAAGGAGAACATCAACCTATTACAAGTGAGAATACAGAGCCCGATACATCAACACCAAGGACACTAAACATCAAACAAGAACCCTGCACATACATCAAGACGGAAGATCAACCACAAACTAACTTCTTAAGAGAAGATCGACAAAAAACCAACGTCAAACAGGAAGACCAACAGAAAGTGAAAAGAGAAATCTCATGGGCTGATAGTACAGAACAGAAGTGCATATGGTGTGTCAGACAAGTTACAGTTAAACGACGTAGCAAATTATCTTATGAAAAAAGATTTTATTGTTTCACTCTTTGCAAAGTTTAACGATGACCCTGCAAATTTTGTCAGCTGGAAATCATCCTTTAAAAGGATTGCAGACGAGTTGAAACTTAGTTCACAAGAAGAATTAGATTTGTTAGCAAATTATCTAGGCCCTGAGTCGTCAAAGTTTGCCTGTAGTCTGAGAGCAATCTGCTCATGTGATCCTAGTCGAAGCCTCCAAATGCTTTGGGCAAGATTGGAGGAGCAATACGGTTCACCTGAATTGATTGAAAATACACTGAAGAGAAAAATTAAGTAGTTTTCCTACATTGAATGCTAAGGATTGCAAAAGGCTGTATGACTTATATGACATTTTATTAGAAATTGGTTCAGTTATGGACAATCCAATGTATTGTTCACTTTTGTCATATTTTAACACATCAGCAGGTGTCAATCCCATAGTCACCAAGTTACCTCAGCATTTGCAAAGAAAGTGGGTCGATAGAGCTTCAAGGTACAAGACAGAAAATAATGTAATGTTTCCTCCATTTACATATTTTCTTTCTTTCATTGGAGAAATGTGCAGAATATCTAACGACCCACGCTTCTCCTTTGATAGTAATACTACAATCAAGGTCAGTACTAATCATAAGGGTCAAGTAAACACTAAGAAAACAGGTGTACAAGGCACCAGTAATTTTCAGTGCACCAATACTTCAGTAGATAGTGACACTACGCTGGATTGTCCAATTCATATAGGTTCCCGTCATACTCTTGATGAATGTAGAGAATTCTTAAGAAAGTCCTTAGAAGAAAAGAAACAATTCTTGAGAGACAAGAGTGTTTCAAGTGTTGTAGAACTGATTCCCACTTAGCAAAAGATTGCAAGTTCATTGTTAAATGTAGAAAGTGTAATAGTACAAAACATGCTACTGCATTACACATGTGGGCTGAAAATCTACCGAAGCACGGCGAGGAGCCTGGCACGAAAACCAATGTAAATTGTACTGAAATATGTGGGGAGGGGTTTAATGGGCGTTCACGTGCAAAGACTTTGTTAGTTAAGGTCTACCCTGAGGGCCAGCCACATAAGTCCATTTCCATCTATGCAATCATAGATGACCAAAGCAATAGCACCGTAGCTACTCCTGAGTTACTTGACACTCTCGGGGTTAATGGGAAACAGATAAATTACGAGTTAGCATCTTGTTCAGGGTCTTATCAGTCTAGTGGTAGAAAAATACACTTAGAGTACGCTCGTGTGACAAAACCTTTCAAGTCCCATTACCAACAGTTTTTGAGTGTAATAATATTCTGCAAAATCATTCGGAAATAGTAACCCCTTCAATTGCTAGGCAATTTACACATCTAGAAAGAATTGCAGATTTCCTTCCCCCTTTGGTTAAAGACACAAAGATAGGTTTATTGATAGGAAGGGATGTCATTGAGGTACATCAGGTACAAGATCAGATTATAGGACCTAGGGGATCACCATTTGCTCAAAAGCTTGGATTGGGTTGGGTGATAATAGGGGATGTTTGCTTAGGTAAAGTGCACAAACCAAAAGGAGGTACTTTTTGCATAAATGCCTTGAAAACTCATATAACAAGGGATAATACGGCAACAATATTTGAACCTTGTGAAAATAATTTAACTCTGAAAGAGCATATTGTTAGTGACTCATTTGATAGTGACTCTTCATTTCAAAGAACAAAAGATGATGACAAATTGGGACTTTCTATTGAAGATCATATGTTTCTCAATATTATGAATAGGGAAGTGTGCAAAAGTGATAATGGCCACTGGGTGGCACCTTTACCCTTTAAGGATCTAAAACCATTATTACCGAATAATAGACAGATGGCGCTCAAAAGAGCTCTTACACTTGATAGGGATTTAAAGAGAAATTCATTAAAAAGAGACCATTTTGTCACATTCATGTCAAAAATTTTGAATAGTGGAGCTGCAGAAGAAGCGAAATCAATAACAGACAACAGAGAAGTATGGTATTTGCCAATATTTGGTATATATAATCCTCATAAGCCAACGAAATACGAGGAGTTTTTGACTCTTCAGCTTGCTAAAAAGGCCATTCATTGAACGGCACATTGTTGACAGGACCGAACCTTACGAACTCGCTTTTAGGCATTTTGATTAGATTCCGCAAAAACAAATACACAATAGCAGCTGATATAGAGCAGATGTTCTATTCGTTCTTAGTCAAGGAAAGCCATAGAGACTATCTCAGATTTTTCTGGTATAAACAGAACAACCGGGATTTAGAATTAGTTGAGTATCGAATGACGGCACACGTTTTTGGAAACAGTCCTTCACCTGCTGTAGCCACATACTGTCTGAGGAAGTGTGTTGAAAGTGTACAGCCAGGGGATCGAGATGTGCAAGATTTTGTAAGAAGAGATTTTTATGTAGACGATGGGCTCAAGTCTACCTCATCTGTGAGAGAAGCAGTTAGTCTGGTTAAAAGAACACAAGACATACTGATGAACAAGGGTCAACTCCGACTTCACAAGATTGTGTCCAATAGCCCTCAAGTACTTGCGTCATTTTCATCAGAAGACCTCGGAAAAGAAGTCAAGACCTTAAGACTGGGAGAAGACCCATTACCCTCTTTGCGAAGTTTAGGGATGTGGTGGGACCTTGAATGTGATGGTTTTCGATTTGATTTTCTGCTACAACGTGGAAACAACACACGTAGAGGCCTATTGTCAACCTTAAATAGTATATTTGATCCTTTGGGGCTCAAAGCTCCCATGACTTTGAAGGGTAAACTACTATTAAGAGAAATTACACAGAATAAGGATTGGGATGAAGAATTAGATTCAAAGCAGACTGACCAATGGGAATCCTGGTTAAGTTCTCTCCAGTCATTACAGACAATGTCAATTTCAAGAATGTACACAAACCAGTCTTTAGACGAAGGAACACAGCATGAATTACATATCTTTTCTGATGCCTCAGAAAAAGCTATCAGTTCCGTAGCCTATATTAGAAATCAAGATAAGCATGGTAGAATTGATACAGGTTTTGTTTTTGGCAAATGCAAAGTTGCACCTTCTCACGGACACACAATTCCGTGACTGGAACTATGTGCCGCTTTATTATCTACCCAAGTAGAACAAATAGTGTTAGAAATCTTGAATCTTCCTATTAAATGTGTGAAGTACTATACAGACAGTAAAGTAGTCTTGGGATACATTAACAACAAAACCAGACGTTTCTATAATTACGTGAGTAATAGAGTACAACAGCTCCTACACTACTCTAAACCAGACCAGTGGTTCTATGTACCAACAAACAATAATCCGCTGATTGTGGTACGAGAGGTTGTGACTCATTAAGTCTTCTTCAGGACAAATGGTTGTCACCTCCATCACGGATTACAAAAGATATTGTCACTGATGTTACAGAAAGCCATCCGCTTGTTATGCCACACGAGGGTAAAGAAGTACGAGTAGAGACTCTAAAATCAAATTTGACATTTTGTCTCATCGACAAATTTGAACGTTTCTCGGAATGGAACAGACTTCTAAGTGCTATAACCTTGTTACAGGAAGCAGTTTTTAACTTCAAGTCAAGAAAGACCGATCTTGAGCAGAAATCAAAGATAGAACAAAGTTGAAGCAGAGAGGTTCATTATTAAGCAACAACAACAACAAAGTTATATAGAGGAACTAAGGTGTCTCAAGGAAGAGATTGTTACCAAAGAACAGTTCTATTAAAGCATTGAATCCCTATTTAGACAGGCATGGCATTTTGAGAGTAGGTGGTCGCTTGAATAAAGGTTGTTTACCCATAGAAGAGACAAATCCAATCATTCTTCCTATGAAAGGTCATGTGTCATTATTGATTACTCGCTTTTGCCATAGTCAAGTAAAACATCAGGGGAGAATATTTACAGAAGCCGCCCTAAGAAACTGTGGTTATTGGATTGTTGGCGCAAAGAGGCTTATTTCCAGTGTTATAAGCAGGTGCATAAAGTGCAAGAAATTACGCGGAGTGTTGTCACATCAGTTGATGGCGGACCTACCTGAGGATCGATTAACACGGGGACCTCCATTCACATCTGTAGGGATTGACACTTTTGGTCCATGGTCCGTTTGCACAAGGAAGACTAGAGGTGGTGCAGCATGCTCTAAACGGTGGGCTTTAATGTTTACCTGCCTTACCACTAGGTCAGTCCACATAGAGGTAATAGAGGAAATGAGCACATCGTCATTCATTAACGCTTTAAGACGATTCATTGCAATAAGAAGACAAGTAAAACTCATTCGCTCAGATCGAGGTTCAAATTTTGTCGGTGCAGCAAACAGTCTTCAATTGCATGTAATCAATGTTGAAGATGAGCAAGTGTCAAGGTTTCTCTATAATACAGGAATTACATGGAAATTCAATTCGCCCCATTCGTCGCATATGGGAGGAGTCTGGGAGCGTATGATCGGTTTGACACACAAAATACTAGATGGAATCCTCCTTGAGAGCAATATGAAGAATTTAACCCATGAGGTTTTAGTTACCTTCTTTGCTGAAGTTAGTGCTATTATTAATTCCAGGCCTATTGGACCTATATCAATGGATCCAACAGAACCCATGATATTAAGTCCAACATGCTTGTTAACTCAGAAAATAAACTATGAGTCTATTCATTGTGGTAATCTAGATCCTAAGGATCTTTATAAAGTACATTGGAAACAAGTTCAAATTCTCTCTGATATGTTCTGGAAAAGATGGCGCGACAGATATTTACACAGTCTTCAGCAGAGAAGAAAATGGTTATCGGTAGAACCTAATGTGACAAATGGAGATGTGATTCTTCTAAAGGATAAGGACTTGCCAAGAAACGAATGGCATGTAGGTTTAGTATTAAACGCAATACCCAGTTCTGATGGTAAAGTTCGCAAAGCGAAGGTATGCGTATGCAAAAATGGACAATGTGTGACATACACACGACCTATAACCGAAATGGTTGTTCTTCTTAGTGAAAATTAAAGACAATTGTTACACTTAATACTCTAAAGTAGTAATTAAGGTTTAAGTCAGTGCTGTGTTTAAGGCTAAGTAACAGCAAATCGGGTCTTATAAAGTTTCCGGGTAATTATCCATTGCCATTATAAATGCAACTTTCATTATTCAAGTAATACTTGATGTAAAATTAAGTTCAAAGGGTCTTTTGAACTTAACATGTAAGAGTAAGGAATTCCTAGGTATGTTTAATTTGAATTTATCATAAGCATTTGATGTCAGTTAAATAGTTTGATAGTGATATCTTTAACACCTTAATGTACTAGTCAATATTAGACATATTTCATGGGGTCAATAAGTAATTAACAATGCACTGTTAATTGGGGTTAAAGATATCAGACGGAGAGTGTCACGGCTCGTTGACTATTGGGATACTTACTACACTTTGATTTTATTTTTTGGTTGGTTACCGACTTTACTTCTGTATTGACCTTTAACCTTAAAAGGTTGGGAAACGGTCTTCATATCCTGTCCAAACTTCACGTGGGATGAGAAACGTAAATGCAACGAAGCACATTTTCTTCTCCGAGGCAATGGAGAGCACAAGATGTAAGTTTGCAATAATAAACGCTCAGCATTACTTCCTTTCATTTTAATCATCAAGAGTATGATGTATAATCTATAGATTTTAAATATCCAATTCGTGAAGTGAGTTTTAAAATGGTCAGTCGTCTTGGTTTCTTTTTGTCAACCATTTTACCCTTTAACCCATTGCCTGACGGCAAAATTTTCACTGGTCCAGGTTGAGACAGATTTGCGGACGACATTTGAAGGTGCATAGCGAATGAAAAAATAAGTGCCATATAGGGTAGAGGACATTGTGAGAAAAGAAGGAATTGCTTGTTACAAGCAATTTATCCTTTTCTCAAGATGTTTTCCACGGCTATATATATTTGGTGTGTCCGGATGCGGCATTGTTTGGTAGTGGGTTAATCTGTTAATTTGTTAATGACGCAATATAATACAATACGGGGACAGTGTAGCCATTGCTCATCATGCATATAGATGCAAGCTGATCTGGGTTGACACTGTCTTTTTTTAAACAAGGCTTTGGATTCATGAAAGGTTTTGAAACTTAGCATGTTTAAAGGGTTCAAGGGTCAGGATTGTTCATTTAGACTGCCTTTTTATGCAGTGTTGATTAATAAGGGGCTTACTTAGTAACTTGCAATTTTCAAAACATCTTTGGCGTCAGCAAATCATTTATTACCAAAACGTTGGTTCAAGGGAGATAATAAGGACAGATTTTTGCATTATAATGTAACAGTTGTTGCCCTTGAACCTTTAGCCTTTTGAGTACAGGTATTTAGTTTGTGATTTTGTATTTTCAGTCTTTACAATAAAGCCTAATGATGAAAGCTGTTTGTTATCTGTCCGTAAGGCACTAGATGCTGAACACAAACAACTTTTGTTATTGGCTAGGTGTTTTATTATGCCCCCTCACAAACTTTGTTGGGGGAGGGGGGTGGGTATATAGGAGTCGTCATGTCTGTCAGTCCGTCAGTCGGTCTGTAGATTGTTTTTTTTTTTGTCTCCCGCACTATTTCTCAGTAACTAATGGACAGATTTCAGTCTGAAGCCAAGATGTGCATATAATAATTTGGTTATGGTTTAATGATTTTCGAAAGGAGTTAATGGCCCTTTCATGAATTGGATTTTTTTAGCTCACCTAAGCACAACGTGCACAAGGGGAGCTTTTAGGGTGAACCTGTGTCCATCGTGCGTCGTCAACAATTTCTTTAAACATCAACTCCTCCCAAACCGCTTGGCCAATTTGGACCAAACTTGGCAGGAATGTTCCTTGGGAGGTCCTCTTTAAAAATGTTCACAGAATTTGATTCCATCAAAAACTCTGGTTGCCATGGCAACCAAATGGAATTTTTTAAGCAATTCTTTAAAAATCTTCTCCTCTGGAACCGCTGGTCAGATTTTGAAATAATTTCACAGGAATGTTCCTTGGGTGACCCTTTTCGAAAACTGTTCGCAAAATTTTGATCCGTCAATAAACATGGCTCTGGTGAATGGGGGCTACTTGCACTGTACGGACATGAAGAAATTCTTAAAAAATCTTTTCTTCTCTGAAACCACTGGTCTGATATCGAAATAATTTCAATAAAATGTTCCTTAGGTGACCCTTTTAAAAAAGTGTTCGCGAAATTTTGATCCGTCAATAAACATGGCTCTGGTGAATGGGGGCTACTTGCACTGTACGGACATGAAGAAATTCTTAAAAAATCTTTTCTTCTCTGAAACCGCTGGTCAGATTTTGAAATAATTTCACAGGAATGTTCCTTGGGTGACCCTTTTCAAAAATTGTTCGTGAAATTTTGATCCGTCAAGAAACATGGCTCTGGTGAATGGGGGCTACTTGCACTATATGGACATAAAGAAATTCTTTAAAATTCTTCTCTGAAAACGCAAAAAAGAAATTGGCTACGGTCCTCTCAAAAATTCAGATGAGCGATCCAGGGCCATCTTGGCCCTCTTGTTTCTCTAATTCTCCCATTGTTGATAAAGCTTAAAATAACAAAGGCTTGGTTAGAAGAGTGTCATCTTTCTATTTTATTGAAATGTATTCAAAAGCATTTGAAATGTATTCGAATACTCTTACAAAGTATTTGTATTTTTAGCTCACCTGAGCACGAAGTGCTCAGAGTGAGCTACTGTGATTGTGCTGTGTCCGCCATGTGTCATCCGTTGTCAACTTTTTACCTTGTCCAATACTCATGAAACTTGGTCAGAATCTTTGCCCTAATGAAATCTCACATGAGTTCTAAAATGGGTCATGTCAGGTCAAAAACTAGGTCACTAGGTCAAATCTTAGAAAAACCTTGTGTATGCTCTGTAGGCCACAGTCCAATACTCATGAAACTTGGCCAGAAATTGCCCCAATGAAATCTCGGACGACGACGAAAATGGGTCTTGTCGGGTCAAAAACTTGGTCACTAGGTCAAATCTTAGAAAAGCCTGGTGAACACTCTAAAGGCCACATTTTCAGTCCAATACTCATTAAACTTAGTCAGAATGTTTGCCCCAATGGAATCTTGTACAAGTTTGAAAATGGGTCATGTCGGGTCAAAACCTAGGTCACTAAGTCAAATCTTAGAAAAGCCTTGTGTACGCTCTAGAGGCCACATTTTCAGTCCAATACTCATGAAACTTGGTCAGAATGTTTGCCCCAGTAAAATCTTGGATGAGTTTGAAAATGGGTCATGTTGGGTCAATAACTAGGTCACTAGGTCAAATCTTAGAAAAACCTTGTGTATGATCTAGAGGCCACATTTTCAGTCCAATACTCATGAAACTTGGTCAGAATGTTTGCCCCAATGAAATCTTAGACGAGTATGAAAATGGGTCATCTAGGGTGAAAAACTAGGTCACTTGGTCAAATCTTATAAAAACCTTGTGTACGCTCTAGAGGCCACATTTCCAGTCCGGTACTCTTGAAACTTGGTCAGAATGTTTGCCTCAATGAAATCTCAGACGAGTTTGAAAATGGGTCATGTCAGAACAAAAACTAGGTCACTAGGTCAAACCTTGGAAAAACCTTGTATACGCTCTAGAGGCCCCATTTTCAATCGGATACCCATGAAACTTGATCAGAATGTTTGCTTGAATGAAATTTTGGACGAGTTTGAAAATGGGTTATGTCTGGTCAAAAACTAGGTCACTAGGTCAAATCATAGAATAATCTTGTGTAGGCTCTATAGGTGATTTTCAGTCCAATACTCATGAAATTTGGCCAGAATGTTTGCCCCAATGAAATCTCGTAGAAGTTTGAAAATTGGTCATGTCGGGTCAAAAACTAGATCATTAGGTCAAATCTTAGAAAAACCTTTTGTATGCTCTCGAAGCCACATTTTCAGTCTGATACTTATGAAACTTAGTCAGAATGTTTGCCTCATTAAAAACTAGTATGAGTTTGAAAATGGGTTATCTAGGATCAAAAACTAGGTCACTAGGTCAAATCTTAGAAAAACCTTGTGTATGCTCTAGAGGCCACATTTCCAGTCCAGTACTCTTGAAACTTGGTCAGAATGTTTGCCTCAATGAAATCTCAGACGAGTTTGAAAATGGGTCATGTCAGAACAAAAACTAGGTCACAAGGTCAAACCTTGGAAAAACCTTGTGTACTCTCTAGAGGCCCCATTTTCAATCAGATACCCAGGAAACTTGGTCAGAATGTTTGCTTGAATGAAATTTTGGACGAGTTTGAAAATGGGTCAAAAACTAGGTAACTTGGTCAAATCATAGAAAAATCTTGTGTAAGCTCTAGAGGCCAGATTTTCAGTCCGATACTCATGAAACTTGGCCAGAACGTTTGTCCCGATGAAATCTTGTAGGAGTTTGAAAATTGGTCATGTAGGGTCAAAAACTAGGTAATTAGGTCAAATCTTAGAAAAACCTTTTGTATGCTCTAGAGGCCACATTTTCAGTCCGATACTTATGAAACATGGTCAGAACGTTTGCCTCATTGAAAACTGGTATGAGTTTGAAAATGGGTCATCTAGGGTCAAAAACTAGGTCATTAGGTCAAATCTTAGAAAAACCTTGTGTACGCTCTAGAGGCCACATTTCCAGTCCGGTACTCTTGAAACTTGGTCAGAATGTTTGCCTCAATGAAATCTCAAACGAGTTTGAAAATGGGTCATGTCAGAACAAAAACTAGGTCACTAG
This sequence comes from Hippopus hippopus, assembly GCA_946811185.2. NCBI lineage: Eukaryota > Metazoa > Mollusca > Bivalvia > Cardiida > Cardiidae > Hippopus > Hippopus hippopus. Next base: position 21,325,212 of record OX328108.1, on the reverse strand, counting down.
GTCAAACCTTGGAAAAACCTTGTGTACGCTCTAGAGGCCCCATTTTCAATCGGATACCCATAAAACTTGGTCAGAATGTTTGCTTGAATGAAATTTTGGATGAGTTTGAAAATGGGTTATGTCTGGTCAAAAACTAGGTCACTAGGTCAAATCTTAGAAAAAACTTCTGTACGCTCTAGGGGCCACATTTTACGTCAGATACTCATGAAACTTGGTCAGAATGTTTGTTGCAATAAAATCTCAGACATGTTTGAAAATGGGTCATATCGAATCAAAAACTAGGTCACTAATCCAAATCTTAGAAAAACCTTGTATAGGCTCCAGAGGCCACATTTTCAGCCCGATACTCATGAAACTTGGTCAGAATGTTTGTCTTAATAAAATCTTACACTAGTATGAAAACGGGTCATGTTGGGTCAGTAAGTCAAATCTTAAGAAAAACCTTGTGTAAGCTCTAGAGGCCAGATTTTCAGTCCGATACTCATGAAACTTGGTCAGAATATTTGTCTCAATAATATCTTGGATGAGTTTGAAAACGGGTCATGTTGGGTCAAAAACTAGGTCACTAGGTCAAATCTTAAAAAAAAAAAGCCTTGTGTATGCTCTAGAGGCCACATTTTCTGTTCAATATTCTTGAAATTTGGTCAGAATGTTTGCCTTAATGTTTGCCTTAATAATATCTTGGATGAGTTTGAAAATGGGTCATGTTGGATCAAAAACTAGGTCATCAGGTTAAATCTTAGGAAAATCTTATGTACGCTCTTAAGGCCACATTTTCAGTTCAGTACTATTGAAAGTTTGTCACAATGTTTGTCTTGATGATCTCGAAACATGATCTAAAACTAGGTCACTAGGTCAAATCATTGCAAAACCTATGCTTGTAACCAAGGGGTGTGATTTAAATCCCTGCTCTTTAATGCTATACCACACAATCCGTAAGGCTCAGGTGAGCGACTCCAGGGCCATCATGGCCCTCTTGTTATTCGAATACATTCATAAAAAAAGTATTTGTATTTGAATTCTGTATTCTTAAATTTCAAAGTATTTTCATTTGAATACTTTTGAAAGTATTCGACCCCAGGTCTGCATTTTATACAGATGCCTGTGAATGGCTTGTCCCATTTTACTAAATAATATGAAAACATTTATAAAGTTACAATATTATTTTGTGGTGTTGGGTTTAGACAAAGCCTTCATTTTCAATAAAATTTTGAATAAATTTTTAAAATTTCCTGATTTTTTTTTTTTTTTTTTCAAATAAAATGAATGGGCGGTAATACTATTTTCAACAGTACTTTATTGAACCTTTATTAAAGACCACCTGCTGTAAGAGGCCAATTTTCTAACTTCCCGTGGGGTAGTCTCTTAATACAGGTTTGACTATGTATCATTCATATCCACATCTGCATCTATCCATGTGGTCTTGGAGTTTCGTCACCAGTACTTTTCCAACTCATACTCACTTTCCTGCTTTGCTACCTCCAGAACGGTCTCCCTTGAAGAGATAACTGAATCAGGATAAAATGACTCATGAATTAAAAAAAAAATAACCCTTTTGTCATCGTCTGTGGTGGCCTTGTGGTTGATCACCATCCTCATGAGCAGAAGTTCGTGGGTTCGAGCCCCGACTTTTAAATTGGTATAAGTGGCTTTCCTCCTTGGCCCTCAGGATTATGGATATAGCGACTGGCCCGCCAGTCTTAGAATAATGTGACTTGTCTAGTACTGGTTAAAAATGTCCAGGAAACATGGATCTGTGAACTGTTGCCAATAACTGACTGTTGATACAGCTTTAAACACCAAACAAATTAAATCTCAAAGGCTGTGATGCTACACACTCAGCTAGCTGGTTCCTTTGGGAAAAAGACAACAATGCCTTGACAAATGTGTTGAGCAATATCATTGTGTTACTTTTCTGTGATGGCACCTGTGAATAAGGACTGGGTATTAACCCTCATCCTCATCTACAGCAGGCATGATTCAAAAAGTTCAAAACTAACAAACGATAAAAAGTTCAGAGGGTGGAATACATGAAATTATAAGAAATTTCTTCATCTTTTTTATCGCAAATTTTCAAGCTTGCTCTGCTACAGAGTTTATACTTTGAAATTTGTGTTAGGGAAAGGGTTAGGAAGATTGTGTATTTAAAGTGTCTTGTTTTATTGTAGCCACATTGGTAATCGAATTAACCACTTAACGCATGGATTGCAAGACACCTTAGTGTCATTTCTAAGAACTTTCAGATGCCACATAAAACTTACAGCCACATAGCTCATTTAAGCCACATAATGTTTAGCCACTCAAGTACAAAATGTTAGTCCGTTCGTCTGTGTGTCCGTCCGGGAGAATATCTCCAATACCATTGGACGCAATTCCGTGAAACTTTATACATGTGTACAATAACACATTCCGCCGATACACTTTTTTTTTTATTTTTTGATTCGATGAAAAATGGCCGACTGGGAGCAATTTTAAGTTGTGCGGTCAAGTAAATTTTTCGGCCGGGTATATCAACGAAATTGCTTGTTCAGGTTATTTGTCGCTATTTTTTAAACAAAAGTATATTCAAACTTGTCTAAAGTATGCTGAAAAATTTGTGACAGAAATTACTTTGGACTGGAATTTAGCTTAAATGGGGGGCGGGGGGGGGGGGGGGGGGGTTGTGATAGTAATAGTAAATTTAGAGAATTGAGTTCATGATACATAGATTATCATCTATAGATTTTGCTGCTTTGAACTATATTTAGTAGACAATTTGCACACTCCGTAAAGTTACAGAGCTATTACTAATTACATCAGAATCCAGTCTGTATCTTGTAGTCTGTATTTGTTCACATATCCATTTCAGCTCTTATGTATCTTGGAAACAGCCAGTTTGGCATTAAAGTTTCAAGGGAAAGCCTAAGCACGTGTTCCAAAGGTATCACTAAGATGGCACTGAACATCATTGAATTTCTTGTTACTCCTGTTGAGTGCAAGAATAATTTAACCATGTATGGTGAGGGCAAAGGGAAAACTGCCCTTGATGCCAACGAAAGAAAGGCCTTGAGAAGTAAGCTTATTTGATATTCATTGTTACACAAATTAAGATATCACATCTGAAGTTAGATGAACCATATTAAAGAGGGACCTAGCTGCCATATGAAATCTAGTTTTGTGAAAAGTCTTATCAGAATAGTTTAGACTTCTCTTGTAGTCTGTTGCTGGAATTAACACAAGCTAGAACATCCATTCTACATATATAGGGCTTATAATGCAATTTAACGAAAGGGTCTGGATAGTATCGATAAAAACTGGGACAATATATAATTCTGATAGTGGGAGAATTTGTCTTTAACAAATACTTCTCCTTTTTCCACGAAATTTTAATTATATTATTCTTTGGCCTATTAGACACTTGTGGCTGCAGAAGAGTATCTTTTCCCCTTTGGCTGCATACTTGTATCACAGATTAATTAAATTACTTGTATGAGAGAAATGTGATGATGAAAGCAAAATATGTACAACTTCAGGGTATATTGTGCTCAACATATAAATGCTGTGGAAATTACCTGCTTGACGGTTGTTGTTTTCAAATATTTTCTTTTACTTTAACAGTTGCAAACATTTTACAGCTTGTACCATATCATACATATAACAAGAGCTGCAAATTGTGGCAAAATACGCCCGTCCCACCGCCAATAATCGTAAAAGGCAGGTAGAGGAAAATAGTAGTGCAGCAGAAATCATGTAAGTGATTGAAATAGGCATGAATGTCTCCTCTTATGTTAAGGAAACATGCATATAACAGAGCTCCAGATAAGAGGCGTACGGGCGTAAAAACAATTTGGAATTCAACAAAAACAATTTTGAATGAAAATCATTGCGTATAAAAACAAATTGAAATAAAACATGACGCGGAAAAAAACAATTTAAGGAAAAATAAAACGTGCGAATGTCCGATTTCCGTTTGTGTTTTTAACAACTAACCCTAGGGGCATTACATCACGGATGTACAGTGCCAATGCACCGTTTCTTAATACGCAATTTTTCGGACAAAGAGAATAACGGAAACGCAAGGGTTAGCCGAAGTAGGTACTGGTTCCCAGCTTTATATTGAAATTTAGCGTGTTAAATTTAGTGACAATGGAAACCGGACAACCAGCTTCGCGGTAGAAATGGCGAGACAGCTGACTGCTCGGGGTAGGTTACCAAAAGTATCGCCCCAAGTCAAGGGATCTATGCTTAGATATGTTAGTCGAGAGGATAAAACATGTTCTTATCGTATCGTACGTGTCTTGGTTGATGATTTGATATCAAATGTGCTTGAACAATGTGATAAAAGCGAGACTATCACCACTAAACATACAGGAAAGTCCGTTTCTGGAAAATTGCTGCATAAATGGACAAATGAATTTCACTGGCTTGTGGTTGAAGGAAAGGGGCTAGAAATGAAATTTAAGTGCAATGTGTGCATGAAATACAAGGTCAGTAGTATATGGGCGAAGGAGGGGTCTACAAATATACAAAAGGACAGTATGTCGAGGCACTGTAATTCATATGAGCATCAGACTGCAGAAAAAATGCTTTTAGCTTCAACCCAAGATTTTTGTGAAAATTCGCCAGATTCAGACTCTGAGGCAGTTTTAATTGATACTGATGATATGAAGTTATTTAGGACTGTGTTCTTTGCTGCCAAAGAAGAAATGCCTTCTGTCAAGATCAACAGTTTACTGGAATTGCAAGTTTTAAATGGTTCTTCTTTGAAATACAAGAATATTAGTTGGGATACAATATCAGATATACAGGGATGTATCAGTAATATTATTCAAAGAGATCTTGTCTCTGAGGTAAATGAATCAGGGGTATATGCCTTGATGCTAGATGAAAGCACAGATTTAACTGTACATAAACACTTGTCAATATGTGTAAGATATGTTATGACAGGTGAACCTGTGACAAAATTCTTAGCTAATTTACCCCTTCCAGATGGGAAGGCTCACACAATAGTCAATGAAACTATCAATTGTCTGACCAGACTTGGTCTTGAATCCAGCAAAATTGTGTCACTAGCAACAGATGGTGCAGCAACAATGTTAGGAAAAAAACAGGCGTAGGCGTTCAGATGAAAAGCAAACATGCACCTTACTTGGTGCAGACACATTGTATGGCACACCGACTAAACTTGGCTGTTAGTGATTCAATCAAGAAAGACGAAACTCTTGAAAAATTTAGAGAAAAATTTAATTCTTTGTATGTGTTCATGAGCAATTCAAGTTTAAGAGTAGAGAAACTAAAAACTATTCAAGCACTGTTGGCTGAACCAGACCTTACAATAAAGGAACCACATGGAATACGTAGGTTAGGATTGAAAAGGGCAGTTGAAGCTGTGTATGAGAGTTATAACTCTGTTTTGGCAACATTGTCTAGTTTTGCTGAAAGTTGTTCTGTGTCTAAAGGGCTATTGAAGTATTTTTTGAATTACAAGACTGTTTTGTTAGTCGCTTTTATGTTGGACATACATGAGATAGTTGGTGTGCTAAGCCAGCAACTACAAAAGCAAAACATCGTATTCAGTGAAATACAGCCTCTCTTGGATGGAACATTAGGCCAGCTTCAGTTTTTAGAGTCAAATGATGGAAAGGCCTTGAAGGCTATTAGAAGTAGCATTGAAATAAGATATCAGGATTCAAACAAAGTTGCTTTTCTGGAAGGTGAAAAACTGTCAAAGTATGATGAGCAAATTGAAAATGAAATGATGACACTCAGAAAACAGTATGTCACAAGATTACAGAAAAACATCAAAAGTAGACTGCACAAAGAGGACAGTGATATTTTTACTCAGATAAGTTTTTTGTTGGAACCAACAACTGTTGAAAGTGCTGAGTCAAAAGACTGTGAAAATGCACTTGAATTTATTGGTTGTTTGTATGGTGAAGAGAAACAAATTACAACTGTTTATGGTAATCTCACAGATGGGTGTTGTCAAGAAATTAAGAAAGTAGACAAGTTGTTAGATAAGGAAAAGTTAATACAAGAGTGGCCAAGGGTTAAGGGTATGATTTCTGGGTCCTATAAGGGATTTTCAGTTACAAAGTTCTGCAAGAGAGTGTTAAGACTACATCAAGAAATTCCAGAATTCAGAAAACTCTGCAAGATAGCTTTGTGTTTTGCCATAACAAGTGTTGAATGTGAGAGGAGCTTCAGCACTCAAAATAGGTTGAAAAATAAGTACAGAAGCTCTCTAAAAAAATGAAAACTTGGACATATTGATCTCTATTGCAATGTGCAAAGTTGATGTTCAAAATTTCAACCCAAGCAAAGCTATAAAGTTGTGGCTAAGAAAAAAGAAAAGAAGAAAGGGAAGGCTTTCTAAAGAGTACCAGCCAAGGGCAAAAAAAAAAATCTTTGCCTGTAGGAAAGATTCTGTAAACTGATATAACAGACACAATTTAGTTAATATTACATTTTATTTTTTGTAAAGCACAGGTAGTGCAATACTTATTTAGTTAAGTACAAGAAGTGCTATTGACATTAAGTTATGAACATGGTATCAAGTTAAACATTCATGAACTGGTTTATCTTAGTATAATAATACATGAAGTTCTTTGCCCTGTGACTAATTGCAGATGTTTTGGTGAGCTGATGTGGAATTGCATCATAAGAAAAACAGGTAATTTTGAATTTCTATAGTCTTCCCTGACAAATGTCATAGTAAGACTCTTTTTAAGTTGAAAAGATTTCTAATGACAAGGATACTGTGAAAATAGGAGAAAATGTTTGTTACAAACCATTTTCCCTTTCTCACAATTTACACAAAGAACGTCCAACATAGACATATAAATTATTAAGAGGGAAAACAATTAATATCAGGAAAAAACAATTTGATTCTTAAAACAAGTTGTAAAAAACAATTAAAAGAGTAGAAATAGGTTGTATAAAACAACTTAAGTCAATTTCTTATCTGGAGCTCTGATATAAAGTTTCAGGTCATTCCAACATGAAAAGACAAAGTTATATTGTAGAGAAGCATGAAAAGCTGTAAAAAAAAATAATGAATAGGAAATAATTCCAAAAGGGCATTAGGTAAGGTTACGGCTCCAGTGCAATGCATTTTTTTTAACTGCAACAAACATGTTTACCAAGTCTCAAGTCAATTTGACTTGAGGTGACAAAGTTCCGTTCCCAACATGCAAGAAATACTGTAAAAATGAAGATCAAAGTGGAATTACTCAAAATCCATGCTAGGTAGAGTTATTGTTCTTGCGCACTGTACTCCATAATATTGCAACAAACATGCATATCAAGTTTGAAATTGTTCTGACTTGGGATGACAAAGTTATATTCCGGACAAGCACTAAATGCTGTAAAAATGACAAAGGGAAATAACCCAAAGACAGCACAAGGTAGAGTTACAATTCCTGCGCACTGCACTTCCAAATATTGCAACAAAAAAGCATACCATATTTCAAGTCATTCCTACTTAAGATGACAAAGTTATGCTCCGGACAAGCAAGAAATGCTACAATAATGAAGATCAAAGGGGGAATAACTCAAAATTTGTGCTAGGAAGAGTTATGGTTCTTATGCACTGCACTCCATAATTTTTCAACAATTATACATACCAAATTTGAAGATGTTCAGACTAGAGATGACAAAGATATATTCCGGACAAACAGAAAATGCTGTAAAAATGACGATCAAAGGGAAATAACTCAAAGACAGCACGAGGTAGAGTTATGGTTCTTTTACACTGCACTCCGTATTATTGCAACAAACACAAATGCCAAGTTTCAAGTCGGTGGGACTGGAGATGACAAAAATATGCTCCAGACAAAGAATTGGACTGTAAAAATGAAGATCAAAGTGGAATTACTCAAAATCTGCGCTAGGTAGAGTTATTGTTCTTGTGCACTGTACTCTGTAATATTGCAACAAACATGCATACCAAGTTTGAAGTCGTTCTGACTTGAGATGACAAAGTTATATTCCTCACAAGCACTAAATGCTGTAAAAATGATGATCAAAGGGAAATAACTCAAAGACTGCACGAGGTAGAGTTACAGTTCTTGTGCACTGCACTTCCAAATATTGCAACAAAAAAGCATACCATATTTTAAGTCATTCCTACTTAAGATGACAAAGTTATACTCCAGACAAGCAAGAAATGCTATAAAAATGAAGATCAAAGGGGGAATAACTCCAAGTTTGTGCTAGGAAGAGTTATGGTTCTTATGCACTGCACTCCGTAATTTTTCACCCATCATGCATACCAAATTTGAAGATGTTCAGACTAGAGATGAATTATATTCCGGACAAGCAGAAAATGCTGTAAAAATGACGATCAAAGGGAAATAACTCAAAGACAGAACGAGGTAGAGTTATGGTTCTTTTGCACTGCACTCTGTATTGTTGCAACAAACACAAATGCCAAGTTTCAAGTCAATCGGACTGGAGATGACAAAGTTATGCTCCAGACACAGAACTGGACACCGCCCACCCGGACACCCGTACGCCATGGGTGATCCCATAATACATCCCGTCTTCAACGGGCGTATAATAAACTAGCTCTAGCTGTAACATGACTTGTATTATTTGCAAATTAAAACTTCAAATCTTGATTTTTCTCTTTATAGGTGAACTCTTCAATAGTTTCCACATCCATTCTACTGAGGAAGAGAAAGCAAAAATATGGAATGAAATTATTGTTCCTGAGCTCAATAACAGAATAAAAAGGAATCAGGAACGATAAATATAAAATTAACAAATAGTGTAGATATAGAAATTAAAAGATTTGGGAACTGAATTTTTTTTTTTCTTTTTACATAGTTTTATAGACCATGCAGACTGATTTTTAACTTGTTGAAGTAGCAGCCTAGGCACTGGTGGCAGATTTTCATTTAAGTCTCTCTATATAATTTTCATAGGGAATGACTGAAATTTCACCAAGATATGATTAAACTTCACTGAGATTTTGGTGAAATTTCACTGAAATTTCACTAAATTTTCACCGACATTTTGGTGAAATTTGACGGTTTTTTGCCCCTTTCTTTCAGTAAAATTTTGATGAGATTTTTATGAAATTTCAGCGAGATTTTAATGAAATCTCAATGAGATTTTGGTGAAATTTCAATCAGATTTTGGTAAAATTTCAACGAGATTTTGCCCCTTTCTTTCACTGGTATTTCAGCAAAATCTCATTGAAATTTCAACTTTGTATTTTTACTGGGGCAAGCTTATGTCTTGGCCTGGCGTCACCAGGAAGCGTCACTTCATCACATTAATACTATGGATGAGGATAATGTGTAAAATTGACACTTAACAATGGCATGTGATAGTAATTGAACACTTTTTGAAAACACTTCTAATTAACATGTATGTTTTCAATATGTGTGAAAGCCATCTAAAACAAACGATTCTAGACTGATACCCATTTTATTCACGATACATCAGTCCAAAATCGCTTGAAAATGACTATAATACATTGATGTATATAAAACCAGTCTATGGTACTAGGGAAAATAACTTGTCTATATGATGTGATGAACAGTCATGCCTAGTCCAGTTTATGGGATGAGGTTCGTGCTCTTTTTAGCTCACCTGAGCATGAAGCACTCAAGGTCAGCTTTTGTGTTCATGCTATGTCCATAATGCATCCTGCGTTGTCTGTTGTGCATTATCCGTCATCAAAGTATCAACATTTACTTTGTATGCACCCTAGAGGCCACATTTTCAACATTTTCAGCCTGATACTCTTAACCTTTGACAGAATGTTTGTCTTGATAATGTCTTAAGACAATTTTGAAATTGGGTCACTTTGGATCAAAAGTACGTCACAGGGCTATATATTAGGAAAAAGCTTGTATGCACTCTAGAGGTAACATTATCAGAATGTTTGTCCTGATGATGTCTTGGACAAGTTTGAAATTGGATCACTTTGGGTCAAAAAGAAGGTCAAAGGGTTATATGTTAGAAAAAGTTTGTATGCACTCTAGAGGCTGCATTTTTAGCTTGATACTCTTGAAACTTTGTCAGGATGTTTGTCTTGATGATATCTTCTTTCACTTTATGCAAGTGAGTGCATGTAACGCATCCATAGTAGCCTGCAAAGATAGCTATAAAAAGCCATTTCTTCAATTTCTTGAGACGGTTACCATGTCATGGGAAACACAGACAACCACCCACCTGTTACATGTGAACCCGAGTATGTAGTTCAGTTGCGTGATAGACATTTTATAGAAGTCATTCCTCCCACTGAGGGGAAAGAAAGGCCCACCAGACTATGCAGAGTATGTTCTAAGAAAGGCGTAAAGAGGAGGGAAGTGCGCCATTACTCCCAAGATTGCCCTTCGAAACCAGCCTTGTGTTTGTTGCCATGCTTCCGCGTGTACCACACAAACTTTGTGTACTGGAATTGATCTATTCTAACTTTAAAGGCTGGAACTGTGGTCATTATTCAGTTGATAATTGCTAGGAAAGTAACTCACATTGTAAAGTGATGTTTATTTCTAAAATATTGACAGTTTTCTTGTAAAATTTTCCATGATTAAGCTTCCAGTACAAATAACATAGAAGTATTTGGTCGAAAATTACGAACAAAATGACAGTTCAGATATTTTTGCATGTTAAAAAAATGTTTTTATGACATGTTATGTTATCACCATGAACCTATTCCATACATTGCTGTATGTATATCAAACAAGCATATAAAATTTGGTGTAAATCCATTGAGTAGTTTTGAATATATTGCAATTTATATGGTATCAGTATTAAATGGTTTCTGAATAGCCTTTTGTTTCCCAGCATAATTAGTGCACATATATATGGCAGTGAAGGGGTTAATACTTGTTCCAGTGCTATCATCTATAGACTAGAAGGTCTAACCTCCACCCCATCCCCCCATCTCATTTGTAGGATGATGTTTTATATTTTCAATTCATAAGACAACCAAAGTTTATCAAACAGATTTTCGCTTGCACTTATTGTTTTATACAGAGATATGTGTAAATTTATGATTAAAATTCATTATTAACCCTTTCCCAAACAATCCCGGGTTTTCACGACCCTGAGAAAGAAGCCTTTTAAAAACATTGTGGGAAAAGGTGAAAATGCTGGTAACCAGCATTTTCTCCTTTTTCCACAACGTTTTCTACCCTTCCCATAACAAATTTCAATTTTTGAGTCCCATTTATTTTGTCGTCTGCAAGTGCTTTCAATTTGGACAAGAATAGTCTAGAATTTTGTCGTTTGGTAAAGAGTTAAAGATGAAAAGACAGTTTGAAGTGCCTCTGATCCAACAATGTTAAACTGACTTTTGTTGAGTCACAGGTTTTTGCATTTTTTCTGGCGACCTATTTTTTGTGTCAATTAATTATTTGCAGAAGTCTTATGATTTTAACTGAAATTTGTCAATTAGGGTAGTAGTTAACTTTAAAATCTGTTACTTTACACTAGGTAAGTGGATTAACAACTTTATCACGTTTTCAAGTCTCGCCAGTAATAAAAAGAGCCGCATGCATCCTTCATATTTGACTGTGTTTATCAAAGCCCATCTTTCTGCCAGACACACTGGCTAATTTATTTGAAGCTTTAGTTGATAATCTCAGAGACACTTTAGCAAATATTTTCAAAAACTGGTGGGGGGATCATATTACCAAAGTCAATTTCTTGCATGCGCTGCCCTTTGCCTTATCGTTACAATGAATAACCCAAGAATACATTAGCATCTATTTCTTATTTCCAGATGTCATTTCTAAAACTTGCAGCTACATAATCACTTCAACTAAGGAAGGCAACTTAACAGTGTTTTTGTCCCAAACTAGTTCGATCCAATTGTGGTTATGTCACCAGTTACGTCAAGGAAAAATATTTGCTTTTTGTATTTGGGATCATTCCTCGAACTAGCTACTATTTACTAGACATTTTGTCCATTGCTCATTTTTAAGCAAGTTTTCAGACAAAAATATGCACTTTTTAAGTGCTTTTCAAAAGAGTGGCCATAATCAAGGATTTTTAAGGACTTTTTTAATATTTAAGCACTTTTTAAGAAAGGGACTCAAAATTAAGCACTTTTAAAGACTGTGCTACCCTGTTGTGTGCACTCTAGAGACCTTATTTTCAGCCCGAGACTTTTGAAACTTGGTCAGGATATTTGTCTTGATTATATCTCAATTTCTAAAAATAGGTCATGTTTGGTCAAAAACGTAGGTCAGAGGGCTGTATCTTAGAAAAACCTTGTCCAGAGGCCACATTTTCAAAATGATATTCTTGAAACTTGGTTAGAATATTTGTCTTAAAGATGTCCAGAACAGGATTAAAATTGGGTCATGTCCAGTCAAAAAGTAGGTTACTGGACCAAATCTTAGGAAAACCTTGTGTGCACTTTAGAGGCCACATTTTCAGCCTGATTCCCACGAAAGTTTATCAGAATGTTTGTCTTTATATCTTGATCAAGTTCGAAATTGGGTCACATTCAGTCAAAAAGTAGGTCAGACGGCTAAATCTATGAAAACCTTGTGTGCAGTCTAGAGGCTACATTTTCAGTCTGATATTTATGAAACTTGGTCAGAAAGGTTGTCTTTTTGAAATCTCAGACAAGTTTTAAAATTGGATCACATTGGATTAAAAAGTAGGTTACTGGGCCAAATCTTTGAAAAAATTTGTGAGCGGTCTAGAGACAAATTTTTCAGTCTGATACTCATGAAACATTACCAGAATGTTTGCCTTGATGATATACGAGACAAGTTAAAAAGTGGGTCAAGTTGGTCAAAGAGTATGTCACTTACATCATGTGTTCTACACCATTAAAACCAGGATCTCTTCAGCTTTATTAACCATAGATGACTTTACTCAGGTGAGCGCTTTAGGGCCAATGGCCCTCTTGTCTTTTTTTGCTAGTAAAATTTTTAGCTGTCCTGAGCACAAAGTGCTCAAGGTGATCTTTGCGCTGTCCATCGTGAGTTGTCAGTCATGCGTTGTCCGTTGTCCAGGCATCAACAATCAATTTGTGGTTACTCTAGTTGCCACATTTTCAGTACAATACTTATGAAACTTGGTCAGAATGTTTGTCTTGATAATATCTTGGACAAACTCGATATTTGGTCATGTAGGGTGAAAGATAGGTCACCAGGTCAAGACGTAGAAAAACTGTGTGTGCAAACTAGAGGCTACATTTTCAGTTTGATACTCATGAAGCCTGGGCAGCAGCGTTTAAGGCTTCAAATGAACCAAATAAAAAATAACTAAATAGTACACTGATCAAAGACAGTCAAATAGATAATTAGCATGTTTATTTATTGGGGCTACTTATACCACACTAAAAAGGCCATGTCAAGAAAAAAACGAATCACATAATCGCATATAAAGTAAAACCTGTATAAAGCAACCACCCAGGGAACTTTCAAAAGGTGGTCTCGTTAGACAACATAATTATGTCATCTAGATAACAGGGAGTGAGGCAATTGTGAAAAATCACACTTTTCAACTAAATCCTATGTTGTTAGTAAGCATTAGAATCATCTCATCGTTGATGGTTCTAATGAGTACCATCAACATAGGATCTAGTAAAATATTAAAAGATTTATTGTTGTGGTTTCTACCTCTTACATGGAACTTAAATTTTAATTTGGCATAGATTAGTGATCACTTGATACAAGGGATCAGTTAATAGTGGTTAATGTAGCAAGACTGACTGTATGTAATAAGACCCACAGTTGTGTTTCCTTATGGTATTGGTATTTTTGAGTTAAATATGATTTGTCCAACTGATGAGTTTTCTGTGACAGTCACACCCAATTTCAAAATAACTTTGCACAAATGTTGACATCAATATGATGTGTCATATGCAAGAGTCATGTCTGTAGGTTAAAGGTAAAGGCCAGAGTAAGGTCAGATGTGATGGGGGATAGTATTTGTGTCCGGCCTGTAAATTTTTTATTTCTTAATGAATTTTCGTATAACTTTGCTGATTTGTAGGCAACAAAATACCACGTCAGTAGGTTAAAGGTCAAGGTCATGGTAAGGTCAAATATGTTTAGAAAGAAATTTTGGATGGTTATGTTCATGTTCAGCCTGTAACTTATTTTAATCATGAATGAATTTCAATACATCTGTGTAGAATTTTCAACCACATAAAGACATTATTTTCCGTAAAGCCTTCGGCTTCGCATGTATGAGTTAGCATATCCTTCTGACGTCCAATTCTAATCGCCCTTTAACAAAAACAACTGAATTTACTAATCAAGTGTGCCCACAATAAACCGGAAGTACTCTCTAGAGAAAATCATATTTGTTCTGGCGCCCGTGAAAAACACATGTGTCGCAGAATACTAAGCGAAAAAATAGACTTTGTTTGTGTTTCGAAGGGTGTTAGTATTCATCGCTGAAGACGTCGTCTCAGTGTATATTCCAGAAATGTTATGTGTGGTTGTATTCCAGGACGGCGTCCGGAATGTCAAAAACACGCTATGAGTTGTCATGAGGACGATGTTCTCGGTCTTGATTCCGAGTCTGAATTTTCGGGATTCGACCCTGTTGATGGGGATCAACCACCCGAGGTGGCTAAAATTGTTGAAGTTACGGCGTAGGAGGTTGTTTCCCCACCGAAAAAGAGGGGTAAAAGTCCTGTGAAAGGAAAAAAGGTAGTTAAAACCTCCAAAAAATCCAAGCAGAAACAAAAGTCCAGTAAAAAAGCCAAGTCTGTTTTAGACTTTGAAAAATTGTCACAAAAGGACATTTGCATGTTAAAAAAGAAACTTGGTCTGTTAGACATAGAAAACTGGTACCCCGATATGTTCTCTGATCAGGATGAAGTATGTATGGAGAGAAATGAATCATCAGATACTGAGTTGCCAGGTCTGTCCAAAAATTTTGCAGGAAATATTGAGAAAGAGCTCTTTGGTACAGATTCTTCAGATGATGAAGATGATTGGCGTCTGCCTCGTCTAAAAACAAGTGAAAAAGAAAAGCCCATATCAAATTCTCTTGCAAATTTGGTGAATGTCGCCTGCACATCACAATGTGAACTTGAAGAGATTATGGCTAGACATAAGATGCCTGAAAATGTAGATAAAGCGGGGCCACCGCTTGTGAACAATGAAGTATGGAAGATACTTGATCGTAAGGTGCACACTCAAGACAAATACATGTCTGATGTACAGAACATTGTAGCTACAGCCATAGTGCCTGTCATTAAACTGGCTGGAACTTTTAAGAAGTCTCTAAACAAAGAGGCCAAAACTTTAGTTTCGGATATCTTAACTCTTATTGGTCAAGTTCAGTACAACCTCTCGGTTAGAAGAAGGTACAATATCAGGCAAAATCTTAAGAAGAAATATCACAGCTTGTGTAACATTTCAATGCCCATTACCACACAACTATTCGGAGATGACATCTCAAAAGAGATCAAGTCATGTGACTCTTTAGCAAATGTTGGTAGAGACACTTACAATTATCAGTACAGATCAGGGTGGCGTGGACGCTCAGGAAGGGGTCAGCTGCAATATAAAAGGGGTTATGGAAACTCCTACAATCAGACTAACAGTGCCTATGGCAACAGGTATCAGCCATATAGTCAGAGAGGGTCTGCCCGACCATATAGAGCCAAATTCTCCCGACGAGGAGGTGCAAGTGAAACATCCCCAAATGACAAATAAATCCTGATTCAGTGGTAGGTAAAGTTAGAAAATGTTTGGATACATGGAAAATGTTAACCAATGATGAATGGGTACTAGACACCGTGTCAGGCTATCATATTCAATTTGATCAAAAGCCTTTTCAAAGGGTAATACCTAAAGAAATTCCATTTAATGATGACCAACATGGAATTGTTGATAATGAGGTAAAGAAATTACTTAGTATTGGGGCTATTGTACCCTGCTGTCATGAAAAAGATGAATATATATCCACAATATTTATTGTACCAAAGCCTAATGGAAAGTTTAGACCAATAATTAACTTAAGGTTTCTGAATAATTTTGTACACTATCATCATTTCAAACAAGAAACTTTTAAGGTGGTGTTAGATCTTTTGCAAAAAGATGACTATATGACTTCAGTAGATATGGAACAAGCATATTTTTCCATCCCTATCCATGAGACTCATCAGAAATATTTAAAGTTTTCATGGAATCAAGTTTTGTATAAATTTACTTGTCTTTGTTTTGGCTTAAAATCAGCCCCTTTTGTTTTTACCAAAGTGTTAAAGCCAGTTTTTACCTGGTTTAGGCAACAAGGGATAAGATGTTCCTATTATATTGATGATTCTTTGAACATGAATCGTGACAAACTTGTTTGTAAGACTAATACTGACACAATAACTAGTACCCTTCAATCCTTAGGTTTTACGATAAATGAAAAGAAATCAGTTCTAGTGCCAACTCAGAAAATAATATTTTTTGGGTTCATTATTGATTCTGTAAATTTCAAAGTTTCTTTGACAGAAGGGAAAGTACAAAAAATAATTATAAAAGCACATTCATTACTCAGTTCTAGAACTGTTGTGATAAGAGATTTAGCGTCTTTCATTGGTTTATTGGTTAGCACTTTTCATGCTATTTTGGAGGCCCCATTACATTATAGATCATTAGAAAGAGATAAAGTCCTTGGACTAGGATCAGAAATGAATTATGATAACAAAATCTCTCTTTCGGATGGAAGTTTTCAAGAGTTAAAATGGTGGCAAGAAAATGTAAAGTCTAAGAATGGTAAAGCTATTAGACCTAGTTCAGTCGTGTGTAAGTACAGGTCTGATGCCTCCCTTATCGGCTGGGGGGCAATAGAGATGTCATCAAATAGACATGCTAGTGGTAGATGGAAGACAGAGGAAAGCCTTATGTCAATTAACATATTAGAATTGTTGGCTATTTTTTATGCACTTCAATCCTTTTATGTGAACTGTAGAAAGATTCATATACAGGTCGAGTCTGATAATGTTTCGGCAGTTAAGTATGTTAATGACATGGGGGGCATGGCCTCTAAGACAATGGATTCCATTGCTAAAGATATTTGGGAATGGTGTATCAAGAGAAATTTTCTTGTCAGCTGTACATGTTCCTGGTGCTGAAAACACTGTTGCAGACTACTTCTCTAGGCATTTTTCAGATTCAACTGAATGGTTTTTAAAAAAGGAAGTTTTTCATAGAGTTTGTGCAAACTTTTTTAAACCAGATATTGACCTTTTCGCTTCCAGGTTAAATGCACAATTAGATTGTTTTGTGTCGTGGTTCGCAGAGCCAGGTGCTACGTATGTGAATGCTTTCAGTTTGACATGGTCTGATTTTGCACCTTACATTTTCCCACCTTTCAGTCTGATAGGGCAAGTTCTAAATAAGCTGAAAAGAGACAAGGTTGAAAAGGCAATTTTCGTTTTTCCGCTTTGGAGATCTCAAATATGGTTTCCGATGGTAATGGAAATGCTGTATACTTTTCCCGTCAGGTTACCACGCCACAGAGATTTGATGGTTCCTCCGCACAATGGTCAAAATCATCCTTTATCAAAAAGAATAAACATGGTCACTGCTGGTGTGTCAGGAAATCCCTTCAAGATCAAGGACTTTCTAAACAGACTGCCAATATCATAATCAACTCATGGAGACCAGGGACTCAAAAGCAATATGAATTTGCATGGAGGAAGTGGTATTTTTGGTGTTTGTGCCGGAAAAGTGATCCCTTTATCACAACTGAAATAACAGTCCTTGAGTATTTGGATAAGTTACATAAACAGAAAAGGTCATATTCTGTTCTTAACACCCATAAATCTATGCTTTTACAAACTTTACCCCTTTTTGGTAATTCATGGTGTGACAATACTTCTCTTATAAAACGTTATATGAAAGGTATTTCTCAGTTAAAACCTCCAATGCCTCGTTATAAGTTCACATGGAATGTGTCATTAGTGTTAGCATACTTAAAAACTCTTCACCCTTTGAGTGCTTTATCATTGAAGGATCTTACCTTGAAGACCATTGCACTTATAGCGCTTGCTACAGCTCCTAGAGCTCAGACTTTAGTGTCAATGAATGTCAATAACTATGTCAAAGAACAACAAGCAGTTGTTTTTACCTTTTCTAATTTATTGAAAACCTCCAAGTATGGCCAGGCATATTCACTGAAAATTGACCATTTCAAAGAAGAGACCTTATGTCCCATGCATACCTTATTATTTTATTTGCGAAAAACCAAGTCTTTAAGAAAGTCATCTCAGGTTTTTGTATCTTATGTCACTTTTAAGGCAGTGTGTACAGGAACAATTGCTCGGTGGCTAAAGACAGTTTTACAGTGTGCTGGCATAAACATTAAGGTTTTCAAAGCTCATTCTTACAGGGGAGCAGCTACTTCAGCAGCTTCCTTGGGAGGCTGTTCTTTGAAGAACATTCTAGATATGGCAGACTGGTCGTCGGAGAAAAATTTCAAGAAATTTTATTGCAGGCAACCATTGAACTCAAATTTATCTTTTGTTGATGCTGTCTTCGACAATGGTAGTCTTTAATACATAATTTTAGAGTAATGAATGAATGAATGTTGTTTTATGGCGCATCGACAGCTTTGGTCATTTAGCGCGCACATCTGTGTTAAAAGATAGTAAAAGTGGGATTTTTAAACTGAAAAAGGTTTGAATACATTTATAATAGTAAAAGAGTTGAATTAAGAAGAATTATGTGTGATCTTAATAAGTATAAAGGACATTATTGAGTGACAGGGCAATCCCTATCAACTGAAAAGGTTTAAATGACAGAGTTAAGAATGTGATAAAAAGTTTTGAACTAAATGTTGGATTGATAGTGAGAAGTTTTTAAATGAAGGAGAAATATGTGTCATTTATAATGTGCATAAAATATGATATTGAGTGGCTGGGCATTCCCTGCCTACTCAAAGGTTTTAGATTAAAGGGTAAGACTAAGAATATTTCTTTTCCTTGGAAATGAGTGTTAAAACTGGTAAAGATTGGAGCCTCCAATGGGATCAGTATACTCCCATTAAAGAGGTCCTGTATCCAATGAGATAAGATGCCCCCAAGGGGGCTAATCCTCCCATTAAGGAGATGTAAACTGAATATAAAAGCAGTGGTAGAAACTCAAAAGTTTTAGATTAAAAAAGGTAAGACTATGAATCAGCTGACAAGATATCTAATATAAAGGCGTATAAAGAATGTAAAAAGATGGGTAAGAGACTCAACAGTAAATATCACAGTTTATTGTAAATGCCAATCTCCTTTATGAAAGCGATAATAGATTCAACGCTGACAGAATCAAAAAGATTCTTTAAACTATCGACGTTGAAATATTTTGAACGAACTGGCTGAAAGTCAATGCAATCTAGTAGGATATGTTTTATAGAAAAAGATGTATTGCATGGAATACATTCAGGGGCATCGTCTCTGGTCAAGAGCCAGGAATGTGTGATGCGTGAATGGCCAATTCGAAGTCGTGCAATTATCACTTCTTCTCGACGAACAGACCTGTAAACGGGGTACCATTCACCAAGGGATGGTTTAACTGAATGCAGTTTATTGAAAACATCAGCATCCCACTGGGATTGCCAAGAAGATTGGATATGTGTTAAAACAGAGGATTTAAAATCAGTGTGTGGAACTTTAAAATCTGAAATGGGAAGGTTAAGTGCAGATTTGGCAGACCTATCGGCATTTTCATTGCCTTTGATGCCTACATGACTTGGAAGCCAGCAGAACACCAATCTATTCAAAGAAGAAATTTGTGAGATCCTTTCGAGTAAACTACAGATTAAGGGATTCTCAAGGCGTTGATTTGAAAGGGCTTGTAATGTTGATAAAGAGTCCGAAAAGATAATGAAACGGTTGGAATTAGAACTTTCAGCTAGATTAAGGGCAAGATCAATTGCTTTAATTTCAGCAGAGAAAATAGAGGAGTTGTTTGGAAGGCGGCACTTTAAGCTCCTTTTTCCATAAACAGCGGCAGCTGCTACAGAATTTCCTTCTTTGGATCCATCTGTATAGATTGGTTTGAAGGAAAAATAATGCTCCTTTATCTCGTTGTATCTAGCATGAAACACAGTTCTATCCGTGACAGACTTTTTGTCAGATGCAAGGTCAAATCTGAATTCTGCACTATTTAGTGTCCATGGAGGGATTTCAGAGATTTTATAGTCGGCAATAGACTCAGTGTCTATGCCAAGGTTATCTACAATGGGCTCCATGCGGATACCAAATGGAGGAATATCATTTGGTTTCCTTTCAAAAAGATGTTTATATTGAGGTTTAAAAACAATGTTATGAGTTGGATTAAAACGATTGGACTTCAGTTTTAAAAGATATTGAAGCGAGAGTTTTTCCCTCCTGTAAGAAAGAGAAGGTTCATTAGCCTCAACATAGAGACTATTGACGGGAGAAGTTCTGAAAGCTCCAAGTACAAGACGAAGACCTTCGTGGTGTATAGAATCGAGAATTTTCAGGTAAGATTTACGGGCAGATCCATATACAATAGATCCATAGTCTAATTTGGAGCGAACTAAAGACCGATAAAGCCGCAAGAGGACTTTACGGTCTGCTCCCCATTCAGAATGGGCCACAACCTTAAGAAGATTAAGAGCCTTCTTGCACTTCTTTTTAAGTGCAGTGATGTGAGGAAGGAAGGAAAGCTTTCTGTCAAAGATGACTCCAAGAAATTTAAACTCAGAAACGACTTTAATTTTAGTTTTGTCCAAATACAGTTCAGGGTCTGGATGAACACCTCGTAGATTACAGAGGTGCATGCACTTAGTTTTGGACTTTGAGAATTTGAAGCCATTTTCATCAGACCACGTTTGGAGCTTGTTGAGACACTGTTGAAGTTGTCTCTCAATAATATTCATATTTCGAGATCTGAAGCATATAACGAAGTCATCAACATAAAGGGAACAGTCTACACCAGGACAGATAGCTTTAACTATACTGTTTATTTTCACACTGAAAAGTGTAACAGAGAGAATACATCCTTGGGGTACACCCATCTCCTGTTCACGGGCTCCCGAGACAGTATTACCAACTCGGACGCGGAAAAGACGTTCATCCAAGAAGGCTGAAATAAAAAGAGGAAGACGGCCTCGAAGACCAAAGTCATGCAAGTCTTTAAGAATTCCGTATTTCCAAGTCGTATCGTAAGCACTTTCAAGGTCGAAAAAGACAGATACTACATGCTGTCTATTAATAAAGGCTTCTCTGACAAAGGTTTCAAAGCGGACAAGATGATCTATGGTGCCACGTTGGCGTCGAAATCCACTCTGTACATCAACGATGAGGTTGTTTTTCTCTAAAAACCAAACAAGCCTGTCGTTGACCATACGTTCTAAGGTCTTGCAGAGACAACTAGTAAGAGCTATTGGCCGATAGTTAGCCGGGTCACTAGTATCCTTGCCAGGTTTTGGGATAGGAATGACTAATGCTTCCCGCCAGGATGAAGGAAAAACACCTGACTGCCAGATATCATTGAAAATATCAAGTAAAACTGAGAGAGAAGTAAAAGGTAAGTGTTTTAAAAACTGGTAATGAACTTTATCTGGGCCAGGAGAAGAATCGTGAGCTTTATTCAGAGCAGATTTTAATTCTTTAAAGGTGAGGAGTTTATTATAATGCTCTGAATTAGAAGAATTGAAATTAAGTTTTTTCTTTTCTTCTCTGGCTTTATTCCTCTGAAACTTTTCAGAATAGTTTGCAGAGGAAGACTTTTTGCAAAAGTTGTCGGCAAGAGCATCAGCTATATCCTGGGGCAATTCCAACGAAGTATTGTTAACTTCAAGGTGACTAAGAGGGGGCTGGCCTTTGCCATTGATCTTTCTGATCATGTCCCAGGTTTTTTTAGCAGTAGTTCTACTGTTTAATTTAGAGACATATTGTCTCCAAGCCTTGCGCTTACTTTCTCTAATGGTACGACGGGCCTTTGCCCTGGAAATACGGAATAGGTTATGATTTTCTTTGGTAGGCCTGAGGTTAAACTTTCTAAGGGCTTGTTTTCTGTCTCTGACAGCCTGTTTACAATCATCATTGTACCAAGGCTTGTCAGGATGTTTTGGATTTGTCGAGGTCTGAGGGACTGACTGCTTAGCTGCATCAATTAATAGTGAAGTAAAAAGTTTTGCAGGATCATCGCAATCTCCAAATTTGTCATGTGTAATGGTCTGTGCACAGAGGGTTTCAAATCTGTTCCAATTGGCTTTGGAAAGCTTCCATTTCTGCGGTCGTACACTGCTGGATGGTTGTGTAGATGAAAAGATAATGGGGAAGTGATCACTTCCACACAAATCCTCAGTCACTTTCCAGGTGAAATTGGGAAGTAAGACTGGGCTGCATAAGGTTAAATCAATGGAAGAATAAGATCCAGTTGCTGGATGAAAGTAGGTTTTGGACTTGTTATCATTCATGAAAGACAAAGAGTTGTTTGAAATGAAGCTCTCCAACTGTAAACCTCTCTGGTTAGTGTCATCGCAACCCCACATAACATTGTGACCATTAAAGTCCCCAGCAAGAATATAGGGGGATGGCAATTGGGAAATGAGATCATTCAGATTGGTCTCATTGATAGGTGTGCTCGGGGGGAGATATAAAGAACACAGTGTAACAGCACTGTGTAAAGATAACCTGATGGCAACAGCTTGCAAGTTTGTATTAAGAGAGATAACTTTATGAGGAATATTGTTGTTAACAATAATAGAAACACCACCTCTGGCTTTTTCGCCTTCGGT
Source organism: Hippopus hippopus (assembly GCA_946811185.2). Lineage (NCBI taxonomy): Eukaryota > Metazoa > Mollusca > Bivalvia > Cardiida > Cardiidae > Hippopus > Hippopus hippopus. The sequence goes on along the minus strand of OX328108.1, from coordinate 21,302,541 downwards.
AAAAATCTTATTGTAAATGGAATGATATTTGATAGTGATATCATCCTCCCGTTTAAGGAAGGTTTCTTGCAGACAAACAGCAACTGGTTTGTGATCATTGATTAAAAGGGAAAGTTCGTCAAAGTTTGACTTCAGACCTCGACAATTCCACTGGATTATGGTATCCATAGTGCATGAGGAAAGTATAAAAGCTAAAGTACAAAAATAGGCCGTAAACCAATGCATTTTAAAATAGGTTGGTTAAGATTTCATAACAGTTGTCTCGGGTTTGGACGAGTGCCAAGTGTCAGCATCCTTGTTCCAAGGATCTTTGGAAATGGACCAAATAGAGGCTTCTGAATCTGAAGCCTCACCTTCCAGATTTTCAGCATCTGCATCCATGTCCTCTAGCTCCGAAAATCTATTGGAGGTAGGGACAGGATCATTTACTTTGACAGTGATTTCACAAGATCCTTGGGTATCTCTGGGTTGTGGTCTAGATTTGGAAGAAGACCTTTTAGGAGATCGGGGTGCATGATTAGATTTGTTATCTTTAGATGGGACGTTAGATTTAGTGGTAGACTGTGAAGGTTGAGGTTGGGATTTCTTTGGAGGTTGTTGTGAAGGGGGAGATGGCTTTGAAGCTTTTTGTGAGGAGATATTTTGCAAAGAGGTAGATGGCTTTGAAGTTGTTTTTGAAGAAATACTTTGAGAAGAGGTAGATGGTGTTTTTAGGGCAGTGGATGGAGTGGTGGGTTTGGATGTAGGTTGTGTCTGTTTAGGAGGCTTTGGAGGTTCGGAAGGTTGAATGTCAGGGACCAAGCTCTTCAACTCATTGGCCATTTCTGGAAACTTTTCAAGAAGTTTCTTTGCCAAGAGTTCACAAGTAGAGCAATGTTCCTTTCCAGATGTTGCAGATGACACTTTTGCATAGGATGTTGAACAATTCAACAATGTTTGGTCATTTCTGCGCTTTTCAACTATCTTCCGTGCTTCCACAAAAGTAATATTTTCTTTATATTTGATAGATAGGATTTCTTTTTCATCCTTCCAGACTGAACAGTCTTTAGAAAAGACTGGATGATGGCACTTGCAATTAACACAGAGCACAGGGTTATTGCAAGTATTAGGGTCATGATCAGAGCCCTCAAAAGCACATTTTGGACACACAGGTGTGCTTTTGCAATTACTTTCGTGATGGCCATACCTCTGGCATTTATAACAGCGCAGAGGGTTAGGCACATACACATCGACCTTCACAGATTGAAATCCTATTTTGATAGAAGCAGGAAGAATCGGAGTACAAAAGGTAAGGATATAGGTATTTGTATCTCTACGCATACCATTTCTGAAAACAGAGATCCGTTTGACCTCAGACACAGCCTGAGATTTGAGGTTACTTTTAATCTCTTCCACCGAGTCACAGTAGGATAGCTCCTTACACCTGATGACTCCTTTGCTGGTGTTAAGAGTTTTATGTGGGTACACTTTTACGTCCAAATTGTAAAATCTTTTATGTCCCAGGAGATTTTTGGCCTGCTGTTGAGAATGACATTCAATAAGCAGAGTGTCATTTTTCAGTTTTTTGACAGATTTTGGTGTGCCCAAAATGGAAGAGACTGTCTTCTCTATTACAAACGGAGAAAGTTTTGAGATGGGTTTTGATGGGTCAACTGCTTCTATTACAATAAAACGAGCAAATGTTGTGTTTGTGTTGAATGATACTTCTGACTCTGAATCAGAGTCAGAAAGAACACGCTTGGCTTTCTTTTGTGTTGCCATGTTTGTTTAATAGGGTTCATCACCGATGTTCCCCACCCGCCCCGGAGCCCAACAAGGGGACATGATCTGGGGAAACCCAACTCAGATCATGACAAGGATACATCGGTGATATACTCGAAGTGAAAGGGCTAGACTGGACAAATGTAGGCCCGCAGAATGTCGCACCAAGCATAGACTGTCTTTGGGCATTTACAAGTGTCAACCAAACACCATTCTTTCACCCGATTAGCCCATGAGCCACCGCCTTCTAGGGTTTTGACATACTGCAACTGATGATAGAGAAGAGAAATGACTTTTACTATGTATTTGTGTATGTACGGGTTTAGGAAAACAAAGTCAGAGAAACACCCTAGGGCTCGGCATGACCAGCCGATTGATCAGGACGGGCCTTCCTGACTCCTCGTTTAGTTCAGTTCAAGGCCAAAGTGGTGTGTTGCAAAAACAGAGCTATCAAAGGGCCATACTCTGAATCCACTCAACCACCAGGATCCCGTCATCGAACGACACGAGTTGCAGCCCACGGCAAACAGGCAGGCACAGTGGGGGGGTCTTACCCCTGCTGTAGTGCGACAGCTGAGCTATTTCTATCCCCCCACCCAGCTGGGGGTCAATTTTAGAGTAAATGTTACAGCAGTGTTGTATGTAGGTTGTAACATTTAAACAGACATTGAACAGATGTGGTACTCTTTTCATACATGTATTTGAATTTTTGTGTATAATCTTGCTCAGTGTATTAGATTGTGGGTTTTTCAATTGCTTTATAATGATCTTCATATAAGAGATATGTGAGGGTATAGTTCAAAATAAATGAGAGGGTATAATGCTAGCTGGTTCTTTCATTTCGTATTTTGTTGCCTTTAAAGATGCTAACTCATACATGCGAAGCCGAAGGCTTTACGGAAAATAATGGACCCCTCATCCAAGCTTTAGTGTAGGATGAGGGTCATTATTGGAGTAAAGCCGGAGGCCGAGCATGTATGAACCCTCCCAATAATACAATTCTTCCACTTTAAGTTATTAGACTGTCTTCCCTCCCATGGATTCCTTTTGCAACAAAATACTGTTTGCTTAAAAGTTATGATTTTCTCTAGAGAGTACTTCCGGTTTATTGTGGGCACACTTGATTAGTAAATTCAGTTGTTTTTGTTAAAGGGCGATTAGAATTGGACGTCAGAATGATATGCTAACTCATACATGCTCGGCCTCCGGCTTTACTCCAATAATGACCCTCATCCTACACTAAAGCTTGGATGAGGGGTCCATTGTGTCACACGTAAGAATCATATCAGTAGGTCAAAGGTCAAGGTAAGGTCAAATGTCTGTTGTTTTTTTTCCTATATCCATGAGGTGGTTACTGAAGCAAGATTGACTGTATATGATAAGACCAACAGTTGTGTTTCCTTCTCTGACTGGTACTGATACTTTTTTCCTATCACTTAATGCTATAATAACTTTACACAAATGTTTGTAACATCAACATGATGTGTCAAGATCAAGAGTCATGTCTGTAGTTTGAAGGTCAAGGTCACAATGATGTCAAATGTTGTTTTATAGGGGTAGTGTTTGTGTTCGGCCGTTAACTTTTCTAATTATAATTGAATTTTAGAGTAACTTTGCAGAATTATCAATCACAATTATAAACAATTTGTCACACCCAAAAACCATGTCAGTATGTTGAAGGTCAAGGTCACAGTATGTTTGTATCCCGGCATTTACTTTTAAGCTCAACTGAGCACAAAGTGCTCAACATGAGGTTTTGTGATTGTTCTGTGCCTGTCGTCCATTGTCCATGGTCAAGGGATCAACATCTACCTTGTGTGCACTCTTGAGGCCACATTCAGTTGCTCATGAAACTTGGTCAAAATGTTTGTCTTGATGATACCTTGGACAAATTTGAAAATGGGTCATGTCGGGTCAGAAAGTAGGTCACTGGGCTAAATCTTAGAAAAACCTTGTGCACACTCTAGAGGCCACATTTTCAGCCTCAAACTTATGAAACATGTTCAGAATGTTTGTCTTGATGATATCTTAAGTTCAAAAAAACTTTTGTCAGTTACTCATGAAAGTTGGGCAGAATGTTTGTCTTGGTATCTCGGACAAATTAGAAAATGGGTCATGTTAGGTCAAAAAATAGGTCACTGAGCTAAATCTTAGAAAAACCTTGTGTGCTCAATAGAGGCCACATTTTCAGCCCGATAATCATGAAACTTTGTCAGAATGTTTGTCTTAATGATATATTGGAAAGTTTCAAAATGGATCATAGGGGTCAAAAGGTAGGTTTCTGGGCCAAGTCTTAGAAAAAACTTGTGTGCACTCTAGAGGCTACATTTTCAGCCTGAAATTTATGAAACGTACTCAGAATGTTTATCTTGATGATATCTTCCACAGTTTCGAAAATGGGTCATGTCAGGTAAAAAGTAGGTCAAAGTTTGTGTGCACTCTAGAGGCCACATTTTCAGTCAGTTACACATGAAACTTGGTGAGAAGGTTTGCCTTGATACCTCGGATAATTTCGAAAATTACCGTATTTTGCGTATGTTTTGGGATACCCAAAGAATTGGGACACCATAAAAAATCGCGAAAATAATTATTTTTCATGACCCAAAGATTTGGGACATACTAAAAATTGCAAAGCAAGATCGGTATTTTTTTGTTCCAAAGAATTGGGACAGTGAATATCTATTTAAAAAAAAAAATCTTTCAATCCATTTGATACCCTTTGTTTGCAACTATTTATTTCGCGCAGTTTTATTTCTACACACGTAACATCATAAGCATGCTTCCAAACCCTCCTGATTTCAATATGAGTTTCCTGATTCAAGACAAAAAACTTGATCTCCTGACAGTCTAATTTAAACCCCAATTCAAAAAGAAATCCGACGTAAGTGTAAAAAGGGTGTGATAAACTTGTATCCTAGATACATAACATGTATAGCGTGTATATATACATCCCAAGTTGACAGAGTTGACACGCATGTATTTCACTGTCAGTCGACTTTATTGTTTATAAATAGAAATCAAGGTACAGCATTCTAGTTTACCCAAGGTATATCGATCGAAGATCGACGAACCAATCAAATTTGAGAACAGTCCAAGCAGGTACTTGTCAGAGTGGAATTAACGTCATTCACCTCACATACATGTAAGCAGGTAAAAATATGTTGTGAATTTATCTACAAACGCAAAATAACATCCTCATCGCGATCCCAGGATGCAGACAATGAGTGACAAGTTAATCATCAACGAAAACAATGAGAAAAAGGGAAGTTTTAAGCTCCTAGTGCTCAAATTGATCGGTGAAATTCAAATGTCTAAAAATAGACCAACCTGCATATGATTGGATGTTTATCGACATCAATGACATAGCAATATTTTAACTTCGGCAATATTCGACGGGTTAGCGGTCATTGACTTTCAGTATGACAGATTGTCTTGTTTGACCATAAGTTTTGGGACAGCTGACAAAATAATTATTTTTTTGTAGACCAAAGTATTGGGACACGAAAAAAATTAATTATTTTTTACTGTCCCAAAACTTAAGCAAATTACGGTAGTCATGTCAGGTTAAAAAGTAGGTCACTGGGCTAAATCTTAGAAAATACCTGTGTGCACTGTAGAGGCCACATTTTCAGCCTAAAACTCATGAAAATTGGTCAAAACTTTTTTCTTTCAATGATATGTCAGACAAGAGTGAAGTGGGGTTACATCGGGTCAAAAAAAAAGTCAAAGAGCTAAATATTAAGAAAAGCTTGTGTGTACTGTCAGTGTGTGTGATCACATATAAATGTATGTGATTCACGTATAAAACAGAAAAATCACATACAGTTTTTCTGTTATACGTGTCAGAACGTACAAAAATCTTGCCCTAAAAACAATGAACTTTGTAGAACTTTGTAATTTCGGGAACAATCTGCAGTGAAATGTTTACACAGTCACTCACGCTTGTCTAGGGTTTTCCCATTCCAAATATAGATGCTAAACCAGAACGTTCTGAGGTTATAGTATAATGCACATGTTATATTCTTCATGTCCAAATGTTGCAGCTGCATATTGATCGGTTTGCCAACTTTTAACATTTTTGTCGCTAGGATTGTAAAATAAAGCATTAACACCGTCGTTTGTTATAGCGGACGAATTTTGGCTGCAATTTGATTATTTGCTCATGTCAGCGAAACGATGGCTCAGTTAAAATTATCTTTGTTCTTTTCAATAACACATGAACGAGCTGCGGATCGACAACTTCCTTCCGAAGTTGACAATAGCGCTAGTCAAATTCCGAAGGGACCGAAAAAGGGGAAAAAAATTTCCAATCATACACATAGGCACTTGATCATACACTGTGATCCAATTTGACAGATTTTGTACAGGAATTGGACCAATTCCATGGTATTCCACTTACCTGCTTCTTTTAGCAAACATTAGAATGGATTATGCCAAAAATAGTCTTGCACAGTTTGAGGAAAGGTTCCCAAAGTGTTTGAAGAGCTCAGAACTGTGTACATGTATCTATAAAAACTTGTTTGTGCATATTGCATAAAAACAATTTATCTTTTAATAGGCTGTCATTAAAACTGAAATTATGTAGTTTAGATCTGAACCCCCATCTTTCTTTGTGTACCTCCAACTCCTATTACCAAAGGGTACAAAAACCTCAAGCTAAAAAAACACAGCACACTCTGACTGTAGAGGCCACATTTTCAGTCCCATAATCTTAAAACTTGGTCAGGATGTTAGTCTTGAAGATATATTGACAAGTTTGAAAATGGGTAATGTGGGGTCACAAACTAGGTCACTGGGCCAAATCTCAGAGAAATCTTGTGTGCACTCTAGAGGCCACATTTTCAGATTGAAACTCATTAAACTTGGTCGCAATGTTTGTCTTGATATCTTGGACCAGTTCAAAATTTGGTTATATTGGGACAAAAAGTAAGTCACAGAGCTAAATCTTTCAAAAAAAACCTTGTGTACACTCTAGAGACCACATTTTTAGCCTGATGTTCTTGTTAATACGTCAGAATGTTTGTCTTGACTATATCTCGGACCAGTTTGAGTTTTGGTCATTTCAGGTCAAAAAGTAGATCAAAGGGCTGAAAATTAGAAAAAGCTTGTGTGTACTGTACAGGCCACATTTTTCAGCCTGATACTCTTGTAAGTTGGTCAGAACATTTGTCTTGATGATATCTTAGACAAGTTTGAAATTGGGTTATGTTATGTCCAAAAGGTAGGTCACAGGTCTAAATATTAAAAAGACCTTGTGTGCACTGTAGAGGCCACATTTTCAGCCTGATATTCATTAAACTTTATCAGAATATTTGTCTTGATGATATCCTACATATTTTTGAAATTGGGTCACATAGGGTCAAAAGTAGGTCACTGGGCTAAATCTTAGAAAAACCTTGTGTGCAGTCTAGAGGCCACCTTTTCAGTCTGATACTCATGAAACTTGGTCAGAATACTTGTCTTGATGATTCCTGGACAGGTTTGAAAATGGGTCATGTCCAGTCAAAAATAGCTCACTGAGCCAAATCTGAGAAAAACCTTGTTTGTACTCTAGAGGCTACATTTTCAGCCTGATTCTCATAAAACTTGGTCACAATGTTTGTCTTGATAATATCTTGAATAAGTTTGAAACTGGTTGATTTTTGGGTCTAAAAGTAGGTCAACGGACTTAATCTGAGAAATACCTTGTGTGCAGTCTAGAGGCCTCTTTTTCAGCCACATTCTCATCTCAGACAAGTTTGAAATTGGTTCACAACAGGTCAAAAAGTAGGTCACTGGGCCAAATCTTAGAAAAAACTTGTTTGCAGTCTAGAGACTACATTTTCAGTCTGATTCTCATGTAACATTATCTGAATATTTGTCTGGATGATATCTCTGACAAGTTTTAAAAAAAGGTCATGTTGGTAAAAAAGTAAGTCACTTACATGCATGCATTTTACATCATTAAAACCAGGATCACTCTAGCCTTATCAACCATAGATGACTTTACTCAGGTGAGTGCATTAGGGCAAATGGCCCTCTTGTTCAGTTATGAATGAATCTTAATGCAGAACAGTCGAACTTGATCGTACAGTGTAAGTAAAAATATACAAAGATGTTGTGTAAGTTGATATGTATTGACTTTCCGTGACTTGAAAGTAAAGTATATACAATAACAATATGCACAGGAAGTGACGTCGATGTAAAAGCACGTTAAAATGTTACGTATACAACGCCATTAATTAATATGCTACTATTTTGCAGACAACGGTCAACACAAAGATGATATTTGCAGATAAGGACCACGTCTGTAAGTTTAAGGTCAAGGTCATGGCAAGTTCAAGTTTCTGTTTTTGGAACCTAATGGGTCAATACATACAGCTAACAAATGTTGTTGTCAACACATACAGAGATGAGGTGTCCGTATCAACAACAACAAAGACTGATATTAAGGTTTTAAATACACTCTAGTCTTCCCAGGTTACCTTTGGCACTCATTGTGAACAGTTGTGATGGTTTGGTATTGTGACAGTTGTCTGTCTGTTCACACATAGCACATTTACATGTTGCACCTGAAGTTCTATATGACAAAGGCCAGAAAAGTAATGTCACAACCTGGCTTTCAGTATCTTTCACAGAATCACTAAGATGTAAAAGGATTGTTCCACTTTGACAATACTGTCCACAAGTTAATCTCATTTCAGACCTTGTATGGCCTGACTTAAGATCTGGGAAGAGATTTGGTCTTAGGCCGTTTGTTTACCAATGTGTTGGGACATTCGTATTGGTGTATCAGCATTGATAACAATGTCAACTATCCTTTTCAGGGGACTGATATAGGGCTATCTTGACTTGCTTGTTTACTTTGTCATTTGCTAAGGAAAAAAGTTGAACCACTGTGATCCTTTCAAATTCTCATTTAGTAACTGTGACTCAAATTATATATTTCCATTATCACCAGAAATTCTATGGGCATAGATTAAGAAAAGTGCAGAGATACTGCAGAAAATCCTTACATTGCTGCTTATAAATTAGAAACCGAAGTTAACTGCTATTAACACAAATTATGTGTGAAAAATAGCCCAGAGTATTTTTCTTTGGGACTTTCATACTAAGTAGTTTGTTTGATTTTCAGAAGTAAATTCATTTTTCTGAAATTTCAATGGCCTTTTTTTTTTTCAAACTTGCCAGAAGCCATCCTCCCAAGTAGATGGGGAGTTGCAGGCAAGCAAGGCCGGAGAAGACAAGTACACCATCATTATGGAAATAGATAATGAATTTAGCACATATGAAATAAGCAAAGAGTTACTACGTGAAGCACTAGACTGCAGCAGTGCAGACTTGGATGAATCTCTAAAGAAGAAGATCCCGTTGTCGACTCAACTAACAATTACAGAGGGAAATGTTTCCACAATTGTACTCTTCTCTGCGCAGAAGCCAGTTTTGGACTCTTCCAAATTAATTTAAATGCAAGGGAAAAAAAATGGAAAATCTTATTAATATTTGGTGAAATTTGGAAACACTATGAAACATTTTCTTATTTTCCATAATGTTATTAAAAGCCTCTTATATAATGCATCTATATTAGGGAAGAGGTTTTATAGTCAGAATGATGCAAAAAGATTCAAAACTAACAAATAACAGTCCATTTTAGAAAGTATTCAGGGTCTTGACTTGTACTAATACATGTGAATAGTAAAAGAAAAGGAATGTAAAAATAAGCTGAACTTTAACCAGATAAGCCCTGTTTTATACAGCCTTGATGTAGACGGCTTTTGGAAATATTTTGGGTAAAAGAGAGAATGCTTGTAATGGGTATTTACTGCATTGCTCACCATGTTTTCTTTCTTCCAAAGACTACCGTATAGTTTGAGCAAAAGCTCATTTCTTGTCTGCAAATCTTTCCAAGACCAAAATTTTCTCATATAGATAGATTGATATTTTACATGCACACCTGTACCAACAGAGAAGTGTGCAGAGTGAAAAAGTTACTCTGGCTGTCTTAATTTTGGAGTTATCTTTCCTGTAAATGCAAAAAATAAATTGCAAATCACATGTCTTGACCAGAGGTCCTTAACTGTAGTAGGTAATCAAATCGCCCCCTTGGAGCAAAAAGGTACCAAGAGACATTTTGGGCAAAAATGACTTTTTTGCAAAAATGGATGTGTCTTAATGCTATCTTTAATGTCTAGAAATTTCTAGGCTGTAAGTCTTTAAATACCAACAATATAGGGTGATGTCAAAAGGTACCACAAAGAAATCAGTGTTTTTTTTATTTGTAATAAGGTACCACGTGACATACAGTTTGTGCAAAAAGGTACCTTTTCTAAAATAGTACCTTTTTGCTCAGAGAAAATTTGAGGAAGGAGTTGTTATTATTTATCAAATAAGTCAAGTGGTACCTTTAAGCACTGTACTGGATACACAAACCATATGCTGATAAGCTAATTTGATATCTTTATAATTAGTTGTTAGTTGAGACATCGCAATATCCGAATGCATTCATTTTAAGATCGTCTTCAAGACTATGATCAAGTGTTAATTTGTATGAAAAGAGGATTTTAGAGGATGTACATGGAGCCTAATAGTGTGACTGTAAGTATTTTTGTATGATTAACTATATTTTCACAAATAAGTCTTTAATCCTTGATTACTTTTAGGCACTAATTTAATTTTTGGTACGTGCATTGTTACCAAAACAAGTAAGCCTACTTTAAATTGTCCACTCTAATTCTACAATTAACAGATAATTTGATTTCATTATCTCCTCTATACAATATCAATTAACAACATTATTGTAGAGAAAGGAATTTCATCTGTATTATGAAGGTTTTATAGGCAAAGAAAGTTGCAAATGTTTTAAAATTCTGTTTAATATCGAACATATCTATTATTTACCTTCAATAGTTGAGATTATGTTTTATTTACAGGCAGAAGAATGGTCAGATGATGATATTTATTATGCACATCCGATGATGGCAGACATACAAAATGTGCAAAGTGATACATTGGTTGAGAAACATGGGGGTGATGGAGATACAACTGATTCTGATGACATCCCTCTTGCTCAACTTGGAAAAAGAACGAAACATTCTGTGAGAAGGAAATTAATTGAGAGTTGTAACAAGCCAGAGCATGATGACAGCGATGCTGATGTCAGTTATGTACCAACAAAAGATGACATAAATTCAAGTGATTCGGAGTATGAAACTTTGTGTAAAAGGAAGAAGAAACGACAAAAGATATCACCAGCCGAGTCAACAAATCAAGACAATGATAAAACAAAAAAGAAAGCAACAAAAATTAAACCAGTAAAGGAAATAAGAGTGACAAAGTCAAGATCTATTGATCTAGCAAAGAAACTCAGAGAAAAACTTACTATTTTACAAAACAGACGTAAGAAAAGGGCTTCTTTGAGTGACATGGACAAAGCAAAACAGATAAGCAAAAAACTTCATACCATTAAAACTACTGTACTACAGTCTCATTTATCAAGACTTGGTACTCTTTTGGCAAATAATGAGCTCTGCAGAGTCAGTATCACTGGAGATGGTAACTGTTTTTTCCAATCAGTGATTAACAGTGGAAATATTGATGAAAATCATACTGAATTAAGAACCAAGGCGTGTGACTTTATGGCCTCAGAAGCTGACAAATACATGTCATTTTGTCCTAGTAAAGATGTTCACAACAAAGAACAATTCCTGAGCAAGTTGAATGAGTTAAAAGTTGGTGGAAAATGGAATGTTGACATAGCTGACATCATTCCTTTAGCAATAGCTAATTATTACAAATATACATTGAGGATATATTCTAGCTCAATATCAACACCCGTTTTTGACATTAAACCTAAAGAGGCAACAGAAAAAGTCATTAATCTTGCTTATACTGCAATGAAGGGCCAAGAACACTATGATGCAACAAAGACTATTTCAAATTTCTCTCCTGCAAAGCCGAATGTACCAAATATTGTGACAAGTAAAGACAGCAGCTCAAACTCTATGGAAAAGGCATTATCAACAGGCACTACGACTTCTAATGACCAGTGTACACCCCATAAGAGGGCATCATATAAAAGTCCAATGAAGAAACTGTCAAATCGGAAGAAAGGAAAGAACCCTGAAAAATGGAAGAGAAGAATAAGAAAACAACAAAAGAATGAAGGAAAGGAATATATTTCTGCTTCTGGAAAAGCCATGTCAGCGAGAAAGCTCCAAGAACACACCTGCAGCAAATTCAAATTTAAATGTGGCGAAAAATTTACAGAAGACCAACAGAGAGAAATATTTGAATTATACTACAGCTTGGGAAACGTTGAGCGCCAAAGACAATTCATTTGTGATATGGTTGAAAGAGTTCCACCTACTCGGGAGGGAAAGGGAAAGAGAAAGTATTCACAAAAATTTTATCTTGCCTACAATGAGAGAAAGGAACGGGTATGCAGAAACTTCTTTACACGCACATTAGATATTGGAAGAAAAACAATTGATTACACTCTTTCCAAAAAGAAACATGGAGCTTACAGTGGAAAAGATATGAGAGGGAAAGCACCATCTGCCAATAAGATAGATCAAGAGACAGTCAACTTCATTTAGAGTCACATTGAATCTTTTCCAAAAATGGAATCTCACTATGCTAGGAAATCTTCCAAAAAAGAGTACTTATCCCATGATTTGAACATACAAAAGATGTGGGAATTATATAAAAGTGAATGTGAGAAGAAAGGAAAACCATTTGCTAAAGAATCATTGTATCGAAAGGTTTTCTGTGAGAACTTCAATCTCGCCTTTTATAAGCCAAAGAAAGACCAGTGCTCAATGTGCACCTTGTACAATAGGAGAAAAGCTGCTGGATCACTTACTGAAACATTTCAACATGAGTATGATATACACCAGTTGAATAAAGAAAGGGCTCCAGAGGAAAAATCGAAAGACAAGGAAAGAGCTAAAACCGACCACAGCTTGTATGTAGCAACTTTTGATCTACTGGGTGTCCTAACAACACCATGTTCTCTTGTCAGTGAACTTTACTACTCCAGAAAATTGTGCTGTTATAATTTGACAATATACTTTTTTGGTGACAAGCAAGTTTTTTGTCATGTTTGGGATGAAACACAGTGTAAACGTGGTTCATGTGAAATAGCAACTTGTTTATTAAAGAATATACTGTCAGTTTGTCAAAGGCAAAATATCCAGGAAATAATATACTTTTCTGACTCTTGCGGAGGACAAAACAGAAACAAATATGTAACTACATCGCTTTTGTATACTTTGTCACAGGTACCCAACTTAAAGAAAATCAGTCACAAATTTCTTGTCTCAGGCCATTCACAGATGGAGTGTGATTCTGTTCACTCTACTATTGAAGGGGCGAAGAAGATAACACCAGTATATGTTCCATCACAGTGGTGCACTTTAATTACTCTTGCAAGAAAATCTCAGCCATACATCGCTGTTCCTATGAAGTTTAACCATGTTATTGATTTTAAGGATTTTGCAAAGAAACACTGTCCGAATCTTAAGACAACAGTTATTGGACAAAGAGTACACTGGCTAAATGTAAAATGGATTCAAGTTCGAAAGGACAACCCCAGATCTGTATATGTAAACTACAGATCAATTCCAGGAAATAGATGTCCAAAAAATGCTTACACGGTACAAAGGCAGGCAAGTCGCATGGCCACAAAGTGACTTAGATTTGAAAATGTGTTATGATTCAAAACAGCAAGTGTCTGTTCAAAAGAAAGCTGACTTGGTTGGATTATGCACAAAGGAAATAATACCAGAAGAATTTCACTAGTTTTATTTAGCTCTACAAACAAGCAAAACAGAGAAAGACTATCTTCTCTTTGAATCTGACGACGATGACACTGATGATGAATAAATCACTTAATACATTTGAAATGATAATCACATAGTCAAGCGAAGTCAGTTGTAAAAATACAAGAATACATTCATTTGACTTTTTACGCTAAACTGATATTGGAATTGTGATTATATTGAAATTTAATGCATAAATCTAAATGATTTACAAGGAAAACAAGTTTTAAGTGAAAAATTATGTGAATACATTTTTTTGTGTTAGATTAAAAGTAATTCTAGTAAAACAAATTGTTACTTTCAAATAAATTTTTATGCAAGAAGGAGCCATATTGTTATAAGGTACTTTTTAACTTAATATTTAACTGTATACAGCGAATTTGATAAATGCAAAAAGGTACCCTTTCATCACATGGTTCCTTATTGACACTAAAAATATTCAAAAATACTTACTGCAAAAAGGTACCAAAATATAAAACCAATCAAATATTGCTTATTGATGAAGGGATTTGTTTGTCAAATTTAGTGTATTCAGGTATTGGTCATAACTATCTACTTACCAAATATGAGATTCTCTGATTAAAAACCTGATTTGATATAGCTGTCTGAATCTTTAAACTCGATTTTCTCAAAACTATGAAAAAGTCACTTGGTACCCTCTTGCTCCAAGGGGGCGAAATGATATTTGACATATTGCAAATTAAAATTTGTAAGTAGGTCATAATGCAGTGAGAGCATCATTACTACGGTTTTCTTGACTTTAAAATCTTTTCCTTTATAATGTTGGAAATTTTTTTTTGTACAATAACTGTTCAAATGTAATTTATAATCAAATGATGCTTCACATTTGCATAGTTGTCATATAGATTGAGTGCATAATAAAAAAAAAACTGAACTGTCAATTAGATTGAGTGCATAGTAAAAACTGAACTGAAGCTTCATAGTAAACTGAAATTTTCTATCCTTAAATGTGTATAAGAAATATTAGACATAAATGTGTCCCCAACACTGATTTTTGGCTCAACTATTCGAAGAAAGAAGTAGGGCTATAGTCGAAGTCGGGTCGTCAGCATCTGCAGCTGCTTCTGCATTGGTTAAGTTTTTTGTTGGTGTCCATTTCTCAAAAACTATGTGAGGTATTCATTTGAAACTTGGAATACTTGTTTATTATGAAAAGGGGAATCCATTTCAAAAGAGCAGATAATCCTAAAATTAATTTTTTCAGAGTTATGGCCCTTGTTCAACTTAGAAATTTGACTTGGTGTTTCAACCTAAAAACTATCAAAGGTATTCGCTTGAAACTTGTTTATGAAATGGGGAATCAATTTCAAAAGAGTTGGTAATCCTAAAATTCATTTTACTAGAGTTATGGCTCTTGTTTGACTTAAAAATTTAGTAGAATTGTCGTTGTAGCATTTCTCAAAAACTATCAAAGTTCATTTCTGTAGAGTAATGGCCCTCATTCAACTTAGAAATTTAGTTATTATCCAACAGACAAAAGTCGAGCGCACCGTCTTTTGGACAGCTCTTGTTTAAAGTTTGATAGGGACCCATTATGAGAAATGCAGAGCCAAAGAAACAACTCAAAACTTTTATTTTAAAAAGAACACCCTTGCACTTTAAAAATTTAAAAGTCATCTGTCTTGGTAAATAATTGAAACAAGATGGACAAGATGGCCCTGGATCGCTCACCTGAATTTTTGAGAGGACCATAGCCAATTTTTTTTGAGGTATTGAAACTTTGGAAACAAAATCATTATTTTGCCAAGCAATTTTGAAAAGGTCACCTGTAAAAGCCATTTCAAAATCTGTCACCACCCCTGCAATCATCACCACAGCAATAATTTTGATGAATCAGAATTCTGCAAATAAATTTTGTGAAAGATCACCCAAAGACAATTTCTTGAAGAAGAGCACATGCTCGATAGTGACTAAAAACATAAGTCGAACAAGAGCACCACATGCAGGTGCCAACAATTGGCTGTTGTTTTTCAACGGATAAAAATTTCCCTAACAATTTTTGAAAAGGGTGACCCTAGGAAAATTTCTGTGAAATTATTTCAAAATCTAACCAGCCGTTCCAGAGAAGAAGAATTAAAAAATTCCTCTTCATGTCCCTATAGTGCAAATAGCCCCCACCACCAGAGACATGTTTCTTGACGGATCACAATTTTGTGAACAAGTTTTGAAAAGAGTCACCCAAGGAACATTTCTATGAAATTATTTCAAAATCTGACCAGCGGTTTCACAGAAGAAGAATTTTTAAGAATTTCTTCATGTCTGTATTGTGTAAATAGCCCACAGCCATCAGAGCCATGTATCTTGATGGATCAAAATTTCTCCAACAATTTTTGAAAAGGGTCACCAAAGGAACATTTCTGTGAAATTATTTCAAAATCTGACCAGCGGTTTCAGAGAAGAAGAATTTTTAAGAATTTCTTCATGGCCGTATAGTGCAAGTAGCCCCCAGTCACCAGAGCCATGTTTCTTCACAGATCAAAATTTCGCGAACAATTTTTGAAAAGGGTCATCCAAGGAACATCTCTGTGAAATTATTTCAAAATCTGACCAGCGGTTTCAGAGAAGAAGAATTTTAAGAATTTCTTCATGTCCGTATAGTGCAAGTAGCCCCCAGTCACCAGAGCCGTGTTTCTTCACGGATCAAAATTTCGCGAAAAACTTTTGAAAAGGGTCACCCAAGGAACATCTCTGTGAAATTACTTCAAAATCTGACCAGCGGTTTCAGAGAAGAAAAATTTTTAAGAATTTCTTCATATCTGTATAGTGCAAGTAGCCCCCAGTCACCAGAGCCATGTTTCTTCACGGATCAAAATTTCGCGAAAAATTTTTTGAAAAGGGTCACCCAAGGAACATCTCTGTGAAATTATTTCAAAATCTGACCTGCTGTTTCAGAGGAGAAGATTTTTAATGAATTTCGTAGAAAATTCCATTTGGTTGCCATGGCAACCAGAGTTTTCCGATGGAATCAAATTCTGTGAACTATTTTTAAAGAGGATCTCCCAAGAAACATTCCAGCCAAGTTTGGTCCAAATTGGCTCAACAGTTTAGGAGGAGATGATGTTTAAAGAATTGTTGACGACCCACGACGGACAACGGACACCAGGCAATCCTAAACGCTCCCCTTGAGCATGTTGTGCTCAGGTGAGCTAAAAAGTGATGCAAACAGTCAAGAGGGCTGTCATACATCCAGTTCTCAATTTAACACCATGGATGACTAGGCAACAAAATTAAGACTCACACAAAATGAAGAGATGGCAGGTTACAAATTTAAATACAGTGAAATTGAAGGAAAACATTCTTAAAGGATAATAAACACTTTGGGAAAAGCAGAAAAAGGTTTGTTTCTCCTGTTCCCACAATGTATTAAGAATGCTTTAACCACCAGAGTTGTAAGAATGCAGGTCTGTATGTTAATGGGTTAATTTCCAAAATGAAAGTATACCCAAGTTCTTACAATTTTTGTACACTTACATGACATTTAACTCTTTACCAAATGACAAAATTGTAGACTTGTCCAAATTGAAAGCATTTGCAGACGACAAAATAAATGTGGCTCAAAAATCAAAATTTGTTTTGGGAAGGAAAGAAAACATTGTGGGAAAAGGAGAAAATGCTGGTTACCAGCATTTTCTCCTTTTCCTACAATGTTTTCAAAAGGCTCCTTTCTCAGGGTCGTTAAAAGTCGGGATTGTGTGGTAAAGAGTTAAGTAAATAGCCCAAATGCAGATAGTGTTGTTTGAGTGCTTCTCTCTTCCCCCCCCCTTACTTTTTGTCTTGCTAGACGTGTTTTTGTGTATATATTTCCACTTGAGTATTTTTTGGTACATGTACATTATATTTTTGCTACTACTTATTTATGTGTTCATGCAGTATCTTACCATATTTGCTCATTCTTTGTTTGAGTGCTTTTCTCCCCCCCCTCCCTTTTTTTTTGTCTTCCTAGTCGTGTTTTTGTGTATATATTTTCACTTGAGTATTTTTTGGTACATGTACATTATATTTTTGCAACTATCTTTTTATGTGTTCATGCAGTATCTTACCATATTTGCTCATTCTTTGTTTGAGTGCTCCCCCCCCTTTTTTTTTGTCTTCCTAGTCGTGTTTTTGCGTATATATTTTCACTTTAGTATCTTTTGGTACATGTACATTATATTTTTGCTACTATCTTTTTATGTGTTCATGCAGTATCTTACCATATTTGCTCATTCTTTAACCAATTAATAGAAGACAAAAATGAAATTGTCCCAGATTAGGGAGATTTCAGTAGACAATTTCAAAAAATGGTCAAAAAGGTGGAATAGGTACTGAAAGGATAAATATAAACATTATTGGAAAGAGAGACTATTTGGACTATATGAGGAAAGCATTGTGTTGCGAATGTACCAGTGTATATCTGTAGATTCCTTTGACATAGTTTGCAAGTTGCTGGCTAAATACATGTACTCATGTTTTTTGAAAATCATTATCAAGTATAAGATTTTGAGTTTTTTTTTTTTTTCATTTATTTGCAATTCAAAGCATCAGCAGACAGCAAAAGTAAATAAGGACAAAATAATTTTTATCACAGATCCAGGACAAATTATTAAGACAAAGGGAGATTTTGCTCATTATGGTAAGTTTTCTGTTTTCTTTTGTCCCAACTATCTTTTATATCTTGTCTGCTGCAAATGTGTTAAAATTAGCTTTTATGCTTGTCTGACCATGAAGTGGTGGGCATGAGCATTTGGGATTGTTGAATGTCCGCTGTCCATCCGTCATCCACAAAGGTAAACTGATCAGGACTTTACTTGGTCAAAATGTTTATTGCCGTAAAATCTCATATAAGTTTGATTTTGGTCAGGATCTAACAAGTATGTCCAGAGTTATCTGCCCTTAAATTTGAAAAATTGCTGTTTATGACCTTGTGGACAATAACATCCACAAATGTAAACCAATGGTAACAAAACTTCTTCAAAAACTGTATGACCATAGGATCTCGGATGAGTATGACAAGGATCAGACCACTATTTCCAGAGTTATCTGCTCTTAAATTTTGAAAACTGGCCAATTTCACTTTGTATTCACTCTAGCATCCACATATGTACACCAGTCATAGCTAAACCTGGTCAAAGTGTATATTATCTATAATGATCAGACTAGTCTGTCCAGAGTTATCTGCCCTTGAATTTTGATAAATTGCTGTATCTGACCTTGTCCATACTGTCGCCCCTTCATTTCTTAATCAATGGTTATCATACTGGAAAAGAAGGTTGTTTATCATATTGGAAAAGAAGGTTTTTGACTATAATATGTTGGATGAGTTTGACCTCCATCAAAATTGGATGGGTATAGCCAAAGTTATAGGCCTTTGACTTTTCTATGTTTTCTTTGTTTTAAAACCTGATTGGCATTCTAGATACCACACTTTGGTTTCAATCTGGAGGAAGATTGGTGAATGTGACTTTGTTGATGAAATATCAGACAAGTTCTTAAGTTTAGGTGAGTGATCTAGGGCCATGATGGCCCTCTTGAACTGAATGATGATTTCTGCGATTTTTTGGTCGGCACTATTCATTGGTTTAAGGAAATGTTGCTGGCTGGTAACATGTTAGAATAGATCTATGTGTCAAGCAATTTGAGTTCATGATATAGAACAAAGAATATTTTTACACACATTTCGTTATTTACTGTATAAATATGCATGCTGTAGGAAAATCATTATGTGTGAATGTATATTTTTCTTTAATCTTTATGAGACGAGAAAATTTTGATTTGTCCATGCTAACAAATTAGCTGTTGCTGAGAAGATGGTAGTTTTCTTTGAAGGGATAAAAAATACTGTGTGAAGAGATGAAAATGTTTGTCACAAGCATTTTTACCTTTGCACATAGTGTTGTCAAAAACATACCGTACAACTGTAAAAATAGGGCTAGCTGATTAAGGG
This sequence comes from Hippopus hippopus, assembly GCA_946811185.2. Classification (NCBI taxonomy): domain Eukaryota; kingdom Metazoa; phylum Mollusca; class Bivalvia; order Cardiida; family Cardiidae; genus Hippopus; species Hippopus hippopus. The sequence goes on along the minus strand of OX328108.1, from coordinate 21,283,038 downwards.
TTAAGAAGTTTTGATTCAAGGGCCAGTTATTTCTCTTTACACAAGTATCGTCACTAAATTTGTCTTAGAAGTATTCTCTGCATTAAACAAACTTTAATTAACAGTATGAGACTATACTCTAGCTGAAGTATTAAAATATATTTTCAATGTTCATCAAAGGCATACTATCAAAAAAAAAAAAAAAATGCTTACAATAAGCCATATCAGAAAGATCTTTAAAAGCTATTAATACTTTTTTTTTATGTTATGAAAATATGAGAAAAATATGAGATTTTTGTTTCGGTCCCTTGAAATATTATGCAATAAAAGCCAGAATTTCTTTCTTTTGCAGTTCATAATTAAACTTCCAAGTCTTTTTATGAGCCTTTTTGACAGTCTGAATTATGAGAGAAAAAAAACTGGGGGAAAAGAATGAAACACTCAGTACTTACTTTACAGCAATCTTTCTCTTTCCCACAATTTTTTGTACTCTGATTAGAAACTTTAAGCATTTTTATGCCCCCGCATCAATAGATCGGGGGCATATAGTTTTTGCCCTGTCTGTTTAATATTGGTCATATCTTCTGAATGGTATGTGGTACGGCTTTCATATCTCACATGTGTATTCTTTATGATAAGACCTTTCTGCTGGTACCAAAATAAAGGTCATCTGTCAAGGTCAAGGTCACATTTCATGGTCAAGTTTGTGCAAAAATGAATATTGGCAGTTGCAGGGGCATTGGTGTTTAACAAACACATCTTGTTTTGTCCTTGGATTGAAAAGTTTGCGCCAGATGCTTTCAGATTGGAAGAACCCCAAACTTGCATATCTAGGAATGGGTTAAAGCATTATAAGTATAGGCATGTCCTGCTTAGGGTACCATGGTTGAGGTATTTATTCACAAACATACTATTTACTTGTTCCAGCTACCTTTACATATATTGTTTCGTGGCACTTGATTCATGTTATTGTGGTACTTGATTCACGTTACTAGAAAATGATACCTCTTTTCAAATTAAATTTTTCAAAAAAGCTTTGTTTCTGTTCTTCTTTTTGTTTAACTAATTTTCACCTTGAATAGTATTGAATTTTGTTGACTATTTCACTCTTTACAAGGTGAGAAACTTTTGGTCATATCCAAACTGAACGCACCTTTAGACCACAAACCAAGTGTGTCTTACATGATGGGATTCGCTTGTCAAATGATAGACCACATTGAGGGAAAAGAAGCATTTCCTCCTTTACCCACACTGTTTGACTTGCACCTCAGGGTAGTAAAATCAGAGCTTATATAAGTCAAGAACAATAGAATGGCTGAATCAGCTAGTTCATTGATCCAGCTTTATTTTTAGAAATATGATATATTCAGGAAAAAAAGGAACAGTCTCCAATGACTGCTGTTAGGTGCTAAGGTGACATGGGGAATGCTTTCTTCATTTACTCAATCTAATTCTAAAATCGCCTTCCATGAGTAATTTCAGTACTTTGATTGTGTCCAGGCTGTAACTCTGTTCCCAAATAACTTAGCACAGGGTTAACCACCTCAAGAAGATTTAACATGGCCAAGTCATGTCCATAGGTTGGGTCAGAGTCACAGCAAGGTCAGATATGTTTTTCGATGATAGTTATTGTTTCCAGCCTGTTACTCTTTTCACTTATGAGTGAATTTCAGTATAACTTTGCAGAATTGTCAACCACCTATAAATGATGTATTGCGCACAAGAACCTTAACAGTATGTCAAAGGTCAAGGTAGGGTCAGAAGTGTTTGTAAGTGTTGTGTCCATAGTCAATGTTCATGTGCACAGCTCACAGGGAAGGGTTACTATTTTCGGGGGCATCAGTCACTTCTCAGTGACATTTTGTTTCCTATCACTTGATCTAAATTTCTGTTGAACATGTACTGTATAGGTGGAAATTTTTGCCAGGTGGATATATTTGCGATTTTGCAAATTTGAAAAATTCGCAAACTTTTCTGTTCTCAAATTTTACTACAAATATGCCAACAACTAACAATTGTCTTGAATTCGCAAACTTTTCTGTACGCAAAATTTCTGTAATCGATAATTCGCAAATTTTTCGACACATGTATATATCCACGTATACAGTATGACTTGTGATTAATTTTGGCTTTGAGGTGGTGTGTGGTGTGGTTTGTGGTGTTTGTGGTGGTTTGTGGTGGTAAGTACCACCCTCTCTTACTGGAGTAGGGACAAGGAATTAATATAAACCTTTAACACTGAACGTTGAAAAAAGAAAATGGACTTTTTCAGATGTAAAGTTTGATCTCAATGTCAACTTCTAAGGGGATATGTTGCTATAGAATGTAAATACATAGCAGACAGTATAGATCCAAGATCAGACTGCCCATTCTAAGCAGACCAGTTTTTGCACATGAAATGTGAATGAAAATTGTAACCATGAACTTAAAATCTTAATGCTAAACCAAACGCCCAAGAGGTAGAATACACAAGAAAAGACATGTTTTTTTGACATGGAATATCTCCTTTTTTCCCCCCAATGTTTCCCCTCTCACATGGTTATTGTTAGCTTCAGAGGATGTGAGCCAAAGAATTATTGAATTGAAGAGCATGATGATGAAAGAAAACTGTCTTTTCAAAAAAAAAAAAGACCTTGATTATTTGTTGGTGAAGCCCTTAGTTGCAGCAACTATCAGCACTGTGAAATCCCTACAGACTCAGCCAGGACTTCATTTCAGCACCGTAGACAACAAATATGAGAAGCTTACCAATAAGCCATATATATTTATTGTTGTTATTTTCTTCTCTATATTCCTTATATCTTCCCAAGGTCTACCATTCACTTCTTGGAGAATATAGAGGAAAATTTAAGGGAGAGATTTCCCAACATGCTCCTCTTAGACTGTTTCAGGATTTTTGATCAAAGCCTATTACCAGAAGATGAGGCAGAGAAAGTCTCTTACGGGACAGATTCCTTAAAGGCTAAAGGGCCAGATGTTTTAATTTCTCCTGAAAAAAAATCCAAAGGTAAACCATTATGATGACAAGAAATGATAGGGAGTTGTCCTTTTTGCTAGGATGGTTCTTGTTTGTAATGCAAATCATATCTTAGTCTTATCATCATCATAAGACAGCTCCTCAGGGTTCAACATTAACCCACGACCGACCGACTTTGTCTGCCTGTTGCTCGGTCCGGTCGCGTTGGACCCGCCAGTTACAAGCCCAACTGGTCGTCCTAATTTCAAATCTACATTCGTCCTTTATAAATTCATTCGTTTACGATTGCAAACTGACCTTTTCACTTGTTGAAAGGATGGTTGTCCTCGATGATTGTTTACTTTTCTACCATATCGGATATGGTTGCACATGCGTTACTAGCCAGGGAAATCCCGCATGACTGGTTCCCGTTTAATCCCCATTAGTCTTTACTGAAAACGAGAAACATTAATTTTGGGATCCCAACTTTACGTGAATGTCGTTATACAAAAATGCGGCCTAAAAACGCAAATTTCTTACTTTTGCGGAGAACATAAAGGTTCTGATGTCATGTATAACAATTTTAATTAAAATAAAGCTATTCCGGCTGTCTTTTATAATTTAAAAACCGAAAAATATCTGAGGCTAGATTTTACGATAATACGGTCAGAACGCTTTACGGTAGTTTACATTGACGACAAAATGTCACTATTTAAGTTCGGCTTAACGTCTGACAAAGACAATGAAGAAGAAAACCAAACAGGGCAGAAACAAAACAAAAATATGAAAAAGAAAAGCGAAAACGCTGTTTTCTTCCCAAATGGAAAGATGATTTTAAATGGCTTGAGTATGATGAGCAGCTTAACAAAATGTACTGTGTCCCATGTCGGAAATACGAAAAAGAGGGGCGCTTTGTTGAAGGCACAGACAACTACAAAATTGATGCGCTGTAACAGCACAATGATTCAAACCTGCATTGTGCTGCTCAAAGAAAGTATGATATACAAACAATGAAAGAAAAAAATGTCACTGTGCACTGTTCCTATACCGGGGAAGTCAGCCCCTCTGCAGCATCCAGCTGTGGGCTAATGCCACAGCCAGTAGTTGGACCCTTGGATGTTGCTGTCCGAAAACTAAATGAAGAGCAGAAGCTTAAATTAATTGCTTGTTTCAACACAGCATACTTCATCGCCAAAAAAGAGTTGCCATTTACTCTGTATCCTAGTATTTTAGAACTACAGTCAAAAAATGGTGTTAAATTACCTAATAGTTACCAAACAGATCAGGCCTGTAGAAGATTTACGGAGTTTATCTACAGTGACATTCAAGAAAATACAAACAGAATGTTGAAGAATGCACAGGTTCTTTCAATAATGTTTGATGGCGCAACAGATGTATCGATATGTGAAAATGAAATTGTGTATGCTCGTGTTGTGGATGATGGAATCCCCCAAAATCTCTTTGTTAAAATCAACAGTGTCGATCATGCTCATGCTGAAGGGGTTTTGGCAGCAATTGAGTAAGGAATGGACAGTGTTGACAATGAAGATTGGAACTGGAAGCAAAAGCTCATTGCAACTGGATCTGACGGGGCAAGTGTGAATCTTGGAAAACGTCATACTGTTGCTAAACTGTTTAAAGATCAGGTACCTCACCTGCTGGCTATGCACTGTGTCAGTCACAGACTAGAGCTTGGTGCACTAGATGCAATGAAAGAGCGAGATGCTAAAGTGTTTGCGGACTTGAAATCTGTTCTGCTAAACCTGCACAAGCACTATCATTATAGTGCAAAGGCCTTGAGAGAGCTGCAGACACTGGCTGAGGCAATGGAGGAAAAGATGATTAAACCAGTAAACCTAGAAGGCACAAGATGGATGCCTCACTTGAGCAAAGGCCTAGATGTCCTCCTAAGGAAATATTCTGTATTCATTTCTCACTTTGAGAACACAGTAGAGGGTAAAGTTGGAACAGTTGATGTTCAGAGCAGAGCCAAGCTAATACTTAGACATCTAAAGACATACAACCTGCTCCATTACATGCACTTTCTCAAGGATGTGCTTGGTATCCTGGGTGAACTTTCACTGCAATTTCAAAAGGATAGTTGTGGATTACCAGAAGCAATAGCAGCTTTGGAGACAGCATGCCTCCAGCTTGTAGCATTGAAACAAAGGCCTGGTGAAAACCTTCAGAATTTCCTTGAGAATGTAGATGATCAGAGAAGATTCAGGGGGGGTAGAACTAACACAGCCAACATTAACTGATGAACAGTTTAAGGAGAAACAATCTGTCCTGATTGATCTAGTCATTGACCATATCACTAAAAGAACTGGTGAAATAGACAGCAACCATCTAATGAAGGACATGCAAGTATTCTATCCAGTAAACTTTCCAGAGACGGATGCAGAACTGGCAGTATATGGAGAGAATGAAATTAATGCCCTCTGTGAATATTACACTCCTGTCCTGAATAGGATGGGATGTGACATTCAACATCTGAAGCAAGCTGAGTGGCTTGCCTTGAAAGTACATATGAAAAGGCAACCAAAACAGACCAGTGTTCAGGACCTTTATAATAGGGTCTTTACCAGTAATCTATATAGTCAATAAAACAGCTGATAGGCAGGAAAAGGTGTAGTGTATTCTAAAAATAGAATGCTATAAATAGAACACTGCACTGCAGATTTTGCTTGAGCTGCCGATGTGAGGAAGGCAAATGATTGTTTTCAAGATTTTTTAATCCTTTGGTTTACCATCCATCATTGTAATTTATTGAAAAATATTTTTAAAGAATATCTCCAGCAGTAAGAAGAGGTAATTCTGCTTTATTTTACGACTATTCATGTATTGAGAATCAGTACTGATCGTCTGACGTCATTTAAACAAATAAGCAGACGCCTTACCTGTGGAAAAAAAGACAGATTTTCGTGGGATAAAGGGGTGGATTTAGCGAGTTAGTAACAGATATGGATCATAACACTCTGCTGTCTTGTCTAAATTTACAAAGTTGATAAAGGATAACTGGCGTCACCCTTTGTCTTAGATAGCCAATATTTCATGAATATAGCCAGGTCGGGAATTTTTTAAGGCGAAGTTTTTTCGCCGAGCAAGGTTGACGAGGCAAAGTTGAGCCATTGAAGGTGACTTCTTCGCCCACGTCGCCCTGTAGCTTGTTCCCTGCTTCACCCTTTCTCCACTTGTCTCGTGAGTTGAGACAAAAACTGAAGAATTGCCTATAAAAAAAAACTTTCGCCACTTATTTTCGCCAGTTAAAGAAAAGATTCGCCACTTGTTCAGAATTTTCGCATTTGGCGAAAATGGCGAACGGCAGCGCGGGCCCTGGTAAAGGTTAATGTCGAAATGAAATTGATGACAATCACCATTATGATAGGTTATGCAGATGTTAGTTAACAAGATTAGATGTTTAAGTGAACATGCTTTCTTTTATTAGTGTTTCATATATATTTTACCTTTTTCCCCCACTGTAGCATAAGACATTTTACATATCTTCCCAAGCAAAACCTAGCACTGATTATTCCATTGTGTAAATGTAGCATTGATCAAAACTCTTTTCACAGGTCCCATCGTCAATTATAATTATAATGCTAACTATGAGCCTCTACATATATCTCATGTCAGAGGTACACGTTCCCAAAGCACAATTTTTAATGTTTTTCGTTAATTACGAACCTTTTAAACACAAAATAAACAGTAATGATCACACATCTCCAACGTTAACAGTTGTTAAGTTGGGAGCCAAAATAGGGGCCAGCATGACTCCTTATCGGGCCAAAAAATTGCGATGACCTGATTGGTCAAATATCGATTTCCACAGATCCATGTATTACTATCTGTTGGTCACAACTGTTTTATCATCTGCAAAAGTTTTCAATTTGGGCAAGTCTAGGATTTTGTTTTTTGGTAACGGGTTAAACAAATTCCAACATTTGAGGAACATTTAATTTGTTGTTTGCAATTACTATCAACTTGGGCAAATCTACTGATTTGTTGTTAGGTATAAAGTTAAGTGGTAAATGGATTTTCTGCTTTTTCAAACTTCAATAGGCTTCAGCCCATTGATGATACAAAAAGTCTGTGCAAGTTTCAAAAGAAGGAAAAAAATACAACTTTACATGCCTAATTTTCCTAGACTGATTGTTTTTTTTTTCAAATTCTGTAGAATTCAAGCTTATCATTATACAGACTAACTGTGCAAGTGTCACAAAAATTAAATAAAAATTGTGGACTTTATGACATGAACAATGAAAAGAATGACAGATGTAGAGAAAGATTGATGGACCGACAGAAACCATGCCATGACATAAGCTTTTAAGGCCTTAAGCCAGTACAGATTAACTCTACCACACCTTTCCCACTTTTAACGACCCTGAGGAAGAAGCCTTTTGAAAACATTGTGAGAAAAGGAGAATTGCTGGTAACCAGCATTTTCTCCTTTTACCACAATGTTTTCTGGTGTACAAAGAAAAATCGAGTCATTTTTGCCTCCTTTGTCGTCTGCAATTGCTTTCAATCTGGAAAAGTCCAAAATTTTGCTGTTTGGTAAAGAGTTAATAAAAAGAAGAAATGAGAAATTTGTTCACCTTCCAAGCCAAAAATAAATTAACCCTTGTAGGCTGAAACCAGAATATATGTTTCTTACGTAGACAGTATGAGAGATCAGACTGAACAGATCTGAATGTGCTGTCTGATCTTAGATCTGCACTGTTTGGTTCTTTGCCAGATATTCTGAGAAAAAGATCTTTGAACCTTTATCTTTAATCCTGACCAAATAAGTCCATTTTATTTATTTAACATTACAAGGGCTAACATTCAATTATCATGATCATGAAATAGAAAGATATTAATTAACTCTTTACCACATGACAAAATACCCGACTTGTCTAAATTCAAAGCATTTGCCGACAACAAATTAAATGTTGCTAATATGACGATTTCTGTCTATGATAGGGTAGAAAACATTGTTAGAAAAGGAGAAAATGCTGGTTACCAGCATTTCCACCTTTTTCCGCAATGTTTTCAAAAGGCCTCTTCCTCAGAGTTGTAAAAACCTGGGATTGTATGGTAAAGAGTTAAGACTTAGTATTTCTGTGGTCTGACAAAATGTTAGTGTAGACAAAATCAAACTGCATGCTCTGTGTAGTCTGATCTTGACCTGTACTGTTGGCAGAGGCAACTTTAGTTGTTTTTGACATTCTATGTATCAAATGACCAGTTGACCTCATTATCCCGTAACTACAAAATGCCAAGTTTTAACAACCTTGAGGAAGGCTTTAGAAAACTATCAGAAAAGAACAAAAGACTGGTAACCAACAATTTTATCCTTTTCACACAATGTTTTCACCCTTCCAAATAAAGATTCCATTATTTGAGACCCATTTAACTTGTCCCTGTGAATACTTTCAATTTGGACAAGCCTGAAGTTTTGTCATCTGGTAATGAGTTATCCTCAATAGAGCTGTTTCAACTGTAGCAAGAAAAAAAGTCAACTCACATCTTTCATCTCCTTCATCTTGTTCTCCAGTGTATGCCTTTTTTGTCTGCGATGTGTGGGTTCATCTTGTAGCTGTTTTAGTTTGTATTGGAAGTTTGATGTCAACTTTTGTTTCTCTAAAACAGCTATTTCAACTCTAGCAAAAAGTCAACTCACATCTTTCACCTCCATGATGTTGTTCTCCAGTGTATGCTTTTTTGTCTGTAATGTATGAGTTCATCTTGCAGCTGTTTTAGTATGTATTGGAAGTCTGATGTCAACTTTTGTTTCTCTAATCTCAGATTTACCATTTTCTGATACCAGGATCTTCCTTTGTAGCGCCAGAGCTTCTTGTTCCTTCAAAATACAATCATTAAGTTTCTCCTAAATACATGTAAATGCAACTGCCCCTTTTTCCAGGGTTCAACATTAAGGCAAAACTGAACGACATTGTCTAGCTTGGGCTAGTATAGACTACGTCCAACTAACCCGAATGGTCCAGTGCAAAAGATTGAGACAATTACTTTAAGTATCAATTTCATGCATGGCATAAGTGACGAAAATCGACCTTGCATGCAGTTTGCAAAAAAATAGGAGGGCTGTCGCACATGTGCAGTAGTCCATATCTTTACTGGAAAACAAAATTAAACTAAAAATGGAGTTAGTAGACTGGAGTCCATGGGATTTCCCTACTTTGTTATCAAGGCTATGTTATAAATTTGATTGTGATTGTTAGCATTTTGTCAGAGTATTTGATCTTTTAGGAAGATTTATTTTTGTCTGGCTCTTTTTAATATCATACTTTCATTTTGACGACAAGTGAAAATGAGTCGTCCAGACATTTACATAGACAACGGACAAGATGACCGAGGAATATGCCAAGCTTGCATAACTTCAAAATAACAACTGCTCAGGGAGGAGCAGAGTCATGAAATGAAGCTGAAAAAATAGAAATTCATCAAAGCAAGAGTAGATCTAGATGAATAGAATTAGATCTAGATCACAGAAAAAAGATCATTTTTGATCTTGAGTGGAAAGCAGAATTTGTGCCGTTGGTCTGTGTTTGATTCAGAGGAAAATGTCATGTTTTCTTTGTGGACTGTTTATAAAACAGAAGATCTGTTGAAGGATCTGACAACAATATACCACAACAATTTTATCCTTTAAAACTCAAATTCTGTTATTTGAGCCTTAGCAAGACTAATATGTTGTGTGTGATTGCTTTAAAAATGGGTAAATATGTTGTGTGTGATTGCTTTCAAAATGGGTAAGTCTAAATTGCTGTCCTCTTGTAAAGAAAGTGTAATTGAAATAAAAAACAGGGCCTAAGCTGATAGGCCTTGCATCTCCCGTAACTGTATATATGATGCCTCGTTAGACGAAGAACCGATCACAGTCAGCCAGTTACCAGGTAGTCTTGTTCTAAACATAGAATACATAAGCAATCGCAACCTTTTGGACACGATTGTACTGAAGGAATCGGTCGAGTTTTTGCTTTCCCTCATCAAGTAAACCTGACAGCATCACTTGCCATCTTTTCCTGAAATAATTGACCTTTTAATCTTTGGTTGCCTCATTAGATTTTTTTTTTGTGAAACTTTCTTTCCTTGACTTTTTACCACACAATCCTGACTTTTACCAACCCTGAGAAAAAAGCCTTTAGAAAACATTGTGGGAAAGGAGAAAATGCTGGTAACCAGCATCTGCAAATGCTTTCAATTTGGACATGTCTGAAATTTTGTTGTTTGGTAAAGAGTTAAAACTAATGGATGCTTTATTTATAATTTCACAAAATGAGAAAAATTGTCACTAGATTTTTTTGGTGATCAGCAGCTTCAAGAATGGCTTTGTATGATGCGATATTTCTAGAATCATTTGAAAGACAAAACAGATGTTTTGCTGTGAGTTTTATCAAAAGTGGATTCATGAATATCTCTTGCAATGCATGAAATTGCAGACTGGTTTTAAGAAAATCTAATAGCTGTTTACAGAATGGCACAGTTTTATAATCAACCAAATTGAATGCATTTATAGAGGACAGTTTAAATGTAACTCATGAGGTGTTTTAGTATGCTTTGAAAAGGTAGAAAACACTATGCAAAAAGGAGAAAATGCTGGTTACCATCATATTTACCGTTTCCTAGCATTTGTAATAGCCTTCTTTTTCCAGGTCGTTCAAACTGGAGGTTGTATGTGGTGAAGGGTTAAGCCTGATTAAATTACACATATTGTTGAATTTATGGAATTTTATTCAATCATTCATCAGCCTACAAGCACAGAAATTGATAGCTGACTTTTCAATACTTGGCTCTCTATAAGTGCCTATAAACAGGCCAAGACCCAAGTACATCGGATTGCAAATAGAGTTTACCCCTTGGCCCTGTTGATGTTATTCTAGTAGCATTCTATAGAACTTTATGAACATTGCAGGTACCAAAATCGCTGGTGGTGACTGCAGCATACAGTAAGCAAAATTGACGAATAATTGACAAGTTTAGGGTACATGTGACAGATTGAATAATATTAGAGGCTCAAAAGGTTTGTTTACAAAGTGAAAATGAAATGTAGAATCATTTTTCAACAAGCCCGTCAGGCTAGTAAAATAGGAATTTTTACAAGCCCAAGAGAAAATCTACAAGTTTTTTGCTGTCAGGCTGTGTGTACATATTAATGTAATGTCGGCACGTTGTTAATCAATGAAAGTCGAACCCAACTAAGTTGGAGAGGAAAATTAGTTCTCAGTGAATATTACTGGTTTCACAGTATTTATTAATCTTACTTTTGATGTATATCTTATTGAACAAGATCAGGCAAAAGTATCCAAATTTGCTGCGACAAAATTCCGTAAGACCCTACATACACCATGAATGTCAAAATGAAAAATAATGTGCAAAGGGGCTTATAAATAGGACTACTGCAGGATTTCCAATCACATACATATGTGCGTGAATCACATACAAAACAAAAAGGTTACATCCTAAATTTCAGAGTAACCTTGTCTCATATGTGCATGTCACACACAGCAAAAGTGAATAGAATCTAGCATAAAATTTAAAACTCCGATCACATATATGCATCTTGACAAGCACAAAAGTTGTGAATCAAAACATTGACTGAAACCAAACTTCTGTATGGAGTAAGATTATTTTTAGAAATTGGAAATTCCAGTGGATAATACATGTACTATTGTTAATTAGCAATGTGTATGGCCTCAATAATTTCACAGGGTTTTTGTTCATGCACAAGCTCCTAAAGTACACAGTGTCATGGGGTACCACATCAGTAATATTGCAAGCTATTCATTCACTCGGAACTGCAGCATGCAAATGTTGCAAACATGTCCATATTTTGGAAATCAATTCCACTAAACTTTTAATTCCATAAAATTTAATCCTAACGCAACAATCAAATAAACATTAATAACCTAAAATAAGACTCGTAGTTCAAGCAAGAGAGTCATTGTTTTCATTTGACCTGGGACCCTGGGATTCGACGCTTGGGAATTGGAAATGACCTGCTTTTGACGCCCAAATATATCTGCTTAAGCGTCAATCTGACACATGAGATTATCGGCTAAAGCTTCATAAAATTTAGCTGATGTGCGTTCGGCAGAAAATGGGTTTAACTCTTTACCTAACAGCAATATTTTAGATTGGTCCAAATTGAAAGCATTTGCAGACAACAAAATTAACATGACTCAAAAATTGAAACTCGTTCTGTAGGGGTAGAAAACATTGTGGGAAAACGAGAAAATGCTCTCCTTTTCCCCCAATGTTTTCAAAAGGCTTCATTCTCAGAGTCATGAAAACCCCGGATTGTTTGGTAAAGAGTTAATAAACACAATTAGTGTCAAATCTGACAAAGTTACCTGCTACCCTAATTGACTAATTCATATCAAATCATGCTGTAACTATTCTCCAAAAATCAAATGAATTGAAAAATAGAAAGTTGAAAAAGAATGCAAATACCCATGACACAACAAAGGTCAGTTTGACATCGTAGGATCAGAGCCACTTCAAACTGTTTTGCCATCTTAAGTAATGAATGTAAATACTGAATTTACACAAATCTCTATATAAAACAATAAGTGGAAGCTAATATCTCTGTTTAGATACTAGTAAAGATCTTTGGTTCTTTTAAGAAACGAACATCTATTTGTATCAATCTTGGCCTGTATTCATTAAACATTGTAGAATTAAATAAAATTCTATATCTAAATGACGTAATTGATTGGAAGATACAGACTCCTCGTTCAATAAGATTGCTCATCATGTATCCTTAGATGCCCAAACTACACCCCTCTAAGCTATATCTAGGAACAGAACTATAAAAAGATATACAAAAAGAAAAATACATGTACAAGTCAAATATGCTCTATTTCCATCAATCTCCATCAAAATTGATGTGTACATTAGTATTAAACTTCCAAAACTTGATAAAAATTAAGTGCATGTCAACAAACAACCGCCATTTTTTATGTGCCCAACTCCGAAACCCCCCCTTCACCAGAGTGACTTGACAAATTCTCCCAAGTCTCAAAAAATAAGGCAATCTTAGTAATGTTTTTTTTTTTTTTTTTTAACAAATGTTACTTAAACATTGAGCTGTTTTGAAAAAAATAACTTCAAGAGTTTGCCATTGTTTTTTATGTGATTATCTAGTTCCAGTAGCTTCAATATAAAGGTGGTTTACCAGTGGTGGTTTACCTGTGGTTACAGTATAAGGATGCACCTTTCCTGGTAACCTGTACATGAAAGTGGTGCGAGGTACATTAAATATTGAGAAGGCCTTTTTATTGGCATGTTCTTCTCTACAATTTCTTGGTAAGCTTTCTGAAGTGCATTATGGGAATACTGTTGTTTCGTTTTTCAGATCTTTCATGAGCTGCTCTTGAATTAAAATGGAAAAAGCATGTATCAGTTAATGGCCATGGGACCAAAATCTATCCATAATGATATGCTTGGCCTTAGAGAAATTTTTGTCACATGATTTTTATTCATAAAATGTAAACATTTGCAGACAAAGCATTTCAGATGTGTTTATGTTTGTATTTCATGACTTTAGAGGTGATTTTTCAGGAAAAAAATTTGCAGTAAGAAAATAAGACATAAATTAGTGGAAGCTTGGCCCAGACTTAGTCATGGGCTTCATGTTCGCTATATTCCTGGTTCGCAACTGGTAACAAAGCCAGTGAAAACAGTGAAATCAGTAGCACTGCAACAAGGTTTTTTGTAAACTGAAATATTCTATTAAATAATAACAAATCTAAAAAGATACATCTTTCCCATGTATCAAGGTTCAAATTTAACGGTCGCAAACTCGCAAAATGCGAGCTGAAATGAAAAAATGCGAGTGCCAAATTCTAGCACTCGAAATAATTTGCGAGTGCGCCTGAAAATGGGCAAACCTACCGCTTAAAAATCTGAATTAATCCATAAATGCGATCGTTTTTCGTGTACACTGAATTGCCGTATGCGGTGTAGAACTATCCTTTGAGAGTATCACCGACCACGTGACCGGTATTCGTAGAGACGCTTGTTGCGATATTGTAAATACATGTATCCGATATTTAAAGCGCGTAGACGATTCTGACGTTGTTTATACGTCTGCATTACCTCGCTGATAGTATGGAGCGGAAAATATCCAGTTTTTTCGGCAATAGGCCGGATTCCGTGACATCGCCGGAATATTTATTTAATATAAATTAATTATCAAACAGTTTGTCCAAACAAAGGATATTTCTTTGCCATGCAGAATGTGTAGAGTCTGAGCTATAATATTGTATGAGCAAACAGAGGAGACCCACTCAACAATATTTAGACTCTTCCCAAATTCAAAGTGTCTGCATTTGGTACAAAGGCAAGTTAATTCTCTAATAATGTAGAAAACATTGTGGGAAATGGAGAAATTGCTCATTATGAGCAATTTCTCCTTTTGCCACAATGTTTTCATAAGTTTCTCATTTTAGAGTTGTTAAAACACGGGCTGAGTGGCAACGGGTTGAAATATTGCTAGTACAAAATTGATTTTGGCTAGTAGAAAAAATGGTCACTAGCAAATTTTTGCTAGTTGAAAAAAAAGTTAAATTTGACCCCTGATGTATACAACTGTTTGTCTAATTCAAATATCTCAAGTAAAAGAGAAGTCATTGAGTGTTAACCCTTTACACCCAAAAGCATGAAAATTTAGCCACACATGCAAAATGGAGGAAAAAGGGACCAAAGTTTAAGTTTAAAGTATTCTCTAAAATGACTTTAGAACCGACAATGTAAGTGTTTCCTCTGTTGAAAACTGCTTATTTCATTTAAATATCTTTAGTTATAAAAAAGTTACAAGACATTTAGTCCTTAACAAATACCTCAAAAATATGAAAAAGACAACTGGAATGAGAAGACAAAGCAACCAAAAACAAATCTGATGACTTAACTTTATGTCGAAAGAAATCATTATGCCCATTCAGTGATACACATTCCGTAAGGCCTTAAAAGAAATACCTGTTTCGGTTTTCAGTCCTAGATGCTGTAGGTCGGGTCGGTCGGGAAAAAAAATTTTTTTTTTACATGGACCATGTAAAGATTTCATAAATAGAGATTTTAGCTTCCACTTATTGTTTATACAGAAATTTGTTTAAATTCACTGTTTAAATTATTAAAGATGTAAAGAGAGTTTTAAGTGTCTCTGATCGGACAATGCCAAAATGGCCTTTGTTGTGTCATTGGTTTTCGCGCTTTTTTCCAGCGCTCTTTTATGAATGTCAATTAATTTTTGGAGGAGTATTACCTCATAATTTGTTGAATTTGTCAATTATGGTAGCAGGTAACATTCAAACCTATCACTTTACACCAGGTGAGTGGACCAACATCTATATCACGTTTTCATAATTGACTCGCCAGGTTCACGAGCTGTGATAAACAGAGCCGTGCGCGTTTTTTACATTTGTAAGTGAATGTGTTTATTAAAGCCCATTATTCTGCCGTATGCATGTGAGCTAGACTACTTCATCTGGAGCTGTAGCCGATAATCTCATGCGCCAGACTGACTCTAAGAAAGATCATTTTTGAGCGACAAAAACGTTCATTTCAACTTTCAAGTGTAAAAACCTGGAGTCACTGGTCATATGAAAATGCTGCACTTTCGCTACTGTCTTGTAGCTGTTGACAGGAGGAAAGTTTTAGTCCCAGGGAAGGGACGCTTGAAACCAGACAGTGTGATACAATCTTATCGGCTTTTCTACCCCTTAATTTGCCTAAACGTTGCCATATCAGATAAACACCCGTGCCTAGTTTTTTTTTTTAATTCCTAATTTTTCAAATTTTGTAAATTGGCTACCTCACCGAGTAGCCATCGCATATCATATTGGTTATACAATGAGAACCATCTCAGTTTGTTTTTTTTTCAATGCAAAACGGCAGCCTGTTCAGTCGTCACTAAATACATATGGATTTGCAGACCAACCAATTTTGGAGCAGTACCTGTTTTCCAAGCCGAAATGATATCCCACTTTCCTTGCGAACTATAAAGTGAATGATGTCACCATTTTGTGTCAACTGCTTGTTTGAATGTAAATAACGGAGTAACCACTGTTAATTTAAGAAATGCAACAAAAGCAGACAGTATGCATGAATCTAAAGGACAGATCAGTTTTAGTGACAAATTTCTTATTACCATTTTAAACTCGACACATGCCTAATTTAAATTCTCCGTTTAAAGTTCAAGTTTAATCCTAAAAAGTTCCCGACATGTGACATGGTGTAGATGCCAAAAAGTCACATAACCATACTGGAATAATGTGACAAGATTCTGATTTATATTTAGATCAGAGAATTTTGTGACCTATTTTGTTCTGTCACTTATGACTGAACATTTTTTTCCAGAACACTCACTGCTACTGAGAGTACATGTTTCCAACCCTTTTATAAAGACACTCAATATTTTCAGATGCTTTATGAGATAAGTTTTTGAAAAATTCCTAATCTGTCCTCAAAGGTGCATATAAACTGATAGAAGGCACCAAAAGGTCTTAATTTTAGCTATTCCGGTATTCTAGTGCTACTGTAAAGAGAGGGCTAATGGCTGCCTTGACTTTTATCTGTCCCATTCATTGCGCTTCAAAAACTGAAGACAGTTGACTTAGAACTGGTCATTTATGCTGTTCAGAACAGTTCATTCTCGTGACAGTTAGCATTTTAGTTGCGTTTGGTGCACACGATGTTTTTCAGTTCCTTAATACATGTTCATGAACTATTCTATGGATAGTGAAGGCCATGAAATGAGAGAATGTTTTCCCATGTGCCATTTTCAGCTTCTGGCACAAGATTGAAGGGTGAAATATGTCGTTATCATTGAATATGCATGATTCAAACGGAGATTATGGTTAAAGAGGCATTGAAAATCAATCTTTTAAGCCATCGTGACAGGATTAACACCATAAAACACAGAATCAACGCGCGACATTATGGGCGGCGACTAAATCTCGTGCGTGATTCCCGAGTTTGCAGATGGGGCGTGGCAAAGTTGACATTTGATTGATTGGCATTTTATGGTGTGTACGCATGTTTGGTGTGTAACTAGACAAAACCTAGTTTGTTATCGATCTTCGTATCAACTCTTTTGGACGGCTACGGGACATACAACGGTTGTCAGTATATTTTGATGCAGACGAGTGACAAGGAACGAAATTGCAACAGTCAAAAAGTACCGAGATGTACCAAAATCGCACCTAACGGATTTTTTTTTTCGAT
This sequence comes from Hippopus hippopus, assembly GCA_946811185.2. Lineage (NCBI taxonomy): Eukaryota > Metazoa > Mollusca > Bivalvia > Cardiida > Cardiidae > Hippopus > Hippopus hippopus. The sequence continues at coordinate 21,265,874 of OX328108.1, read as the reverse complement.
TCTAATGGAAAAAAAGTTTAGGGTCAGCAGCGTTTTTCTCTAGATAGGGTCGGCAAACCCGAAACACAGGTATTTTTTTTTAGGCCTAATATCAAGCTACATCACAGACATTTTGCTTCAATAGTACCACTGACTAAGACTTTAACCCTTTATTTCTTTGAAATCTGCCCGAAACTGTGAATCAGGACTCAACATTAACTTTTTTATTTACTGGATCAGTCGGACAAGTACGATACATTGCAAAATCACTTGTCCGTACCAGGTTTTCACTTGTCCGCGTCTGCATTCATTTTGAAGCGAACAGTTTAACTCGTAAGTGCCCGCTATATTAATCAAACAAAGTTTATTTCAACTTGAACTTAGCATGTTTGTATGTTATTGCAATAGTTTTCAGATTCGATTAAATACAATATTAAAATACATGTCCATTCATTAAGCTACAGTTAGTTGGTTACATAATTTCATAATTGTAGTTAACAGTTAAAGTTGAATAGTTAGAACACCGATGAAAATGCGATCAAATCGAGTGGAACCTCAAACATGTACTGCTATTTACCACCCCCCTTAAGACTGTAGTACTTAATCGACATCTTCTCAGATCTAATGAGATAGGCGGAGCCAGTTTACATTGTATTGTGACTAAGTGGGCGGAGCTTAATATGCAGTATATGACCTAGTTATTTCTTAAAGGTAATCCATCCATCATTAAATCATGGTCACAATCCTTCAGATGGTCACTGAAATTCCATAGCAAATGCAAACGTTCGATGACCTGGAGCATACATCCAGGTCACTGAATGCTTGCATCTACTATGAAATTTCAGTCAGCGTCTGAAGGATTATAAAAAAATGATTTAATGATGGACGGATTACCTTATGATATAGATAAAATCAGCAAGTAAAGTCAGCTGTCAAAATGCCATTATTACGGAATTCTGTCATCGACATGCAAATTATGCATACGCAAATATTTTTGGTCTCCCCAAATTAAATTTTAAAATGCACTTGTCCCATCTGACAACCAGATTTAGAATTTACTTGTCCAAGGCATGTTTTCACTTGCCAAAATCCATCAGACAACCGTTAATGTCGAGCCCTGTGAATGTAAGAAAAATCTTTTTCTTGCTGGAAAAAACAAGTTTCAAAATCATTTCAATATCTTTACAGTTTAACATAACCAAATCTTCTTTATGTATAATTCTCTATACAGATTGAGAATATAATTCTAACCAACACTGGATGTTGCGGAAAATAATATTTATCGTTAAAAAAAAAGTAAAGTTATAGTTCCAAGGTCAAGGTCAGAAAAGGTCAAACTTAGTTCATCCATTGCTTCTACATTTATCTATTATATCTATGAAATTATTATAGGTGGTCAGGCCATGACTTGTTCGTTCATAAGAGGAAAATGCTCCTTTCTGCGCTGTTTTCAAACACAAAAGGATGTGAAATTAGTTGCTCAAAGTGAAAGTGCTTTTCCCTTCACTCAGTGTGGGAAATGAGGTCATTCCTTATTTCTCTCATGATGGTCTCTAACAGTTATCATAATAGGAACATGTTTATGTAGTTTGACATGCCAGCATATTGAAATTTGAATTTCTATGACAATCAGTTTAGTCAGGAGAATTACAACTGGTTACTTTTTCTACACTTTCAGTATTTGTCCAGCAGTGCAGTATCATGCATGTTAGAAGTGACCAAATTTTAACCACTTTTTTTTTTTACTAAGTAATTAAGTAAAGCAGTTTCAACTGTGAATTATTTAAATATAAAATGTCTGATAACTTCATAACTGAGACAGAATTTAATAATCACCAATTTTTTAAGCCTTGTAACAATGAATATGATGAAATGTAGCATATATGAAATAAAAAGAACTAAGGTGTACTGGTACGAAACTCAATTGGTGATATTTCACTTCAGTTGCAGTCATCATATATGAAAATAAGAAAAACTTATATCAAACATGTTCCTTACACCACGGCAAAATTTGCCAAAAATCGCAGTTCATAAACTTTATTTTTGACAACATTCATAAAATTGGCAGTGTTAGTTTTGTTCTTGCCACCATTTTGAATTTCTATTTACGCATGTCCGGGATTGAAAATGGTAATTATTACATATTTTGCAGTTGATTACATGAGAAAAAAACACTTGAGATATTTGGAATTGTAAAATATCTTTCTATAAAAAGTAATTTACCAACTATAATCAACTTAGAAATGACAAAAAAAAAAAGAGACTGGAATTTTTTATTTTTTTGTAGATTTTTCACTAAAAGGAATTGTTTTACGGATGTTTCGGTAACAGATGAGTTCAGTAACATAGACTTATAGAGTAAATAGATTGGATGTTTCGGTAACAAAACAATTACCGTATTTTGCGTATGTTTTGGGACACCCAAAGAACTGGGACACCATCAAAAATAGCGAAGATAATTATTTTTTATGACCCAAAGATTTGGGCCATACTAAAAATTGCAAAGCAAGATCGGTATTTTTTTGTTCCAAAGAATTGGGACACTGAATATCTATTTAAAAAGAAATCTTTCAATCTGTTTGATACCCTTTGTTTGCAAATATTTATTTTGAGCAGTTTTATTTCTACACACGTAACGTCATAAGCATGCTTCCCAACCCTCCTGATTTCAATATGAGTTTCCTGATTCAAGACAAAAAAAACGATCACCTGACAGTCTAATTTAAACCCCAATTCAAAAAGAAATCCGAAGTAGTGTTAAAAGGGTGCGATAACCTTGTATCCAAGAGACATAACGTGTATATGTACATCCGAAGTTGACAGAGTTGACATGTATATATTTCATGGTCAATCGAGTTCGTTGTTTATAAATAGAAATCAAGGTACAGTATTCTAGTTTAACCAAGGTTTATCGATCGAAGATCGATGAACCAATCAAATTTGAGAACAGTCCGAGCAGGTACTTGTCAGAGTGGAATTAACGTCGTTCACCATTCGGCGGTCGTTCACCTCACGTACATGTAAGCAGGTAAAATATGTAGTGAATTTATCTACAAACACAAAATAACATCCTCATCGCGATCCCAGGATGTAGACAATAATGAGTGACAAGTTAATCATCAACGAAAACAATGAGAAAAAGTGAAGTTTTAAACTCTTAGTGCTCAAATTGATCGGTGGAATTCCAATCTGTCTAAAAATAGACCAACCTGCAAATGATTGGAGGTTTATCGACATCAATGACATAGCAATATTTTAATGTCGGCAATATTCGACGGGTTAGTGGCCAGTGACTTTCACTATGACAGATTGTCTTGTTTGACCATAAGTTTTGGGACAGCTGACAAAATAATTCTTTTTGTAGACCAAAGTATTGGGACACGAAAAAATTAATTATTTTTTACTGTCCCAAAATTTAAGCAAATTACGTTCTTTACACCCAATGCATGGCTTTGTTTTGTTCAAACCTTCATTATTTAAAACCTTAATTTGTAATTCCCACTATGTTTCATAAATAATATTTTTGTTACGTTCCCTATTCAATGCTGTATGTATAAACCGTGTGGATAGCCTAATTATCAAGGGAAAAAGGGTGGAAAGTGCAAAAATAAAAGGTTTGAACCTATCTATTAAGGGACAAACGGGTGGAAAGTGCAAAAATAAAAGATTTAAACAAAACAAAGCCATGTATTGGGTGTAAAGAACGTCACAGTACATAAACACTATACAACTGATTTGTTACCGAAACATCCAATCGATTTACTCTATAAGTCTATGTTACCGAACTCGTCTGTTACCGAAACATCGGTCATCCAAGGAATTTTCGTGAAAAAATTCAAGTGTCAGGGACCTACAATCTATCTTCTTCAATATACAATTAAGATTAAACTTAAAATTTTTGCTTATATACCCTTTTCAGAGCGTAATAAATTTGCCCCGTTGTCCAGTCAGAATGAGTGCGTCATTAATATCAGCTCAAGGGACGCTACTCTTTCTTATTGAGCATCGCTAAAATCAGAAGCATAAAATATAAACACAATTATATGTTGCACTTTTTACACCTATTTTTGGTCTCAAAAGACAGTTTTTGACATTTCTTTTTTTTTTTTTTTTTTTCAGTAGTAGGACGTTTAAACCATAATTGGTTCATCAAATTTGACGTTTTGACTGTGGTATGTCATAACTGGGATGTTTTGACTGGGGGACGTTATGACTGGGACGGTTTGACTGTAAACTTGGTAAATACTCGGAAATGAAATTGCGGGAAGGATAGCGAAATAATCAGTGATAATTAGCAATTTACCAAGTAACATAGATCATCCAGAAATACAATCTAAACTACAAACTTACAAAGAACGTCTTTTATCTAGTCACTCTTCACCAACATGTCTTCAGTATTTTCAATTTTACCCGCTAAACTGGTACCCGTTGTATCTTCCGTAGCGGTGCGTGGAAATACCGAATTACACCAAAAATACCGAATTATACCGAATTACACTTTATAATAGTAAATTATACCTACAAAACACTTATTGGATAAATATTAGATTAATAAGACTTGTTAAGAGTGGTGTTGTCTGGCTCTCTTGAAACAGTATAATTCGGTCAAAAAAACGTACCGAATTACATCTTTATACTGAATTCGGTGTAGATCTCGGAGAAAATTACACACCGAATTACGCTAGATAATACATTGTACATACATGTAAATATAATTTGGCTGGTTAATTTTACAAAACCTACATTATTAAGTGTAATTCTATGTTCGACATTCAACAGTATAATTCGGTACCTGGATGAAATCGCCGTACCGGTGTTTTTATTTCTCCAAATACCCAATTACACTTTTCTTCTGTATCATACCGAATTGCAATGTATATTACCGAAGGGTCCCTAGAAAGACCGAAATTCACCTAATGACCGAAAAACGCCGAAAAACGTCGGAAAAAAGGCTGAAAAACGCCGGAAAAAAAGGCGGAAAAATTTGCATAATAGACTTTTGATATTGTCTTTGGGGTATGCGGGAAGGGTATTAGAGTTATCTAGAGGGTTTAGAGTGTATTGGTGATAGAGTCAATACACATGATCGAAGATAAAAATGGATGCAATTTTTCGGCATAACGTGTTTTTCGGCGTAAGTCGGCATTACAGCACAGCATTTCAAAAGGATTTGAACACAGACTCAGTGGAAGATAAATTCTGTATTTTAACTTTTATATATACTCAGTTCCATAAATAAGTGTGCACTTAATTTTCTTTTATTTCTCGTCGCATGTTTAGTGAAGACCAACAAATTTGGTATCATACTTTAGTTCAGAGTCTGTAGAAAATGCCAGGCTAATCAGATCTGGACTAACAGAAAGTTTAAGTTAGGTTTTTGCAGTTTAAATGAAGGTGGTACTAAAATCAAAGTTGCAAAAGTACTCAAAGACTAAAGTAACATTAAAGTTAGGTTTTTCTTAAAGTTCTTGTAATTTTTCAATCAATATCTCGTATGGCCACCTCTGCTGTCGATACAGCAATTATTCGACGCCGCATAGACCTTACATAACGTAAAATCATTGCATCAGGAATGTTTATTCCTTTCCTGAATGAGAGCGGTGGCCAAAACCTAACTTTAATGTTAATGTCTCCAATACTCCTAGTTAACATATAACCCACCATTTCGACCCCCACCACCATTTGGTATAAATTCATTTCGCTAAATTTTGGGTGTTTTCCGGCGTTTTCCTGCATTTTCCGGCGTTTTTCGGTCATTAGGTGTTTTTCGGTCGTTCTAGGGACCGTTACCGAATTAGACCAGAAAAACACATTAACTTTTTGTTTAAGTTATCATATCGATCATCATATTATATTATAATGTATAATAAGCTGTTAAGCGCGACTCAAGGACCTGTTGTTGACAGTGTAGATCAAGATCAGACTGCACAGAACGAGCAGTCTAATTTTCGACCTACACTATCTGATTAGGAGATATTTAATCCCCCTCAAAAAAAAAAGAAAAAATAACTTCGTAACTTCGTTAATTGGGTTTCTGCTAATGGCTTAAAAGTTTCGTTTCACTTATTTAGCAGAAGAAGCACTAAGTGTAGTTCTGTGTGTCTCTCAACAGTATACTTTGGTAAAATTACCGAATTACACCTTATACTAATTCGGTATCTCGGAGAACTCGGAGAAAATTACATGTCGAATTACGCTTTGTAATACGTTGTACATACATGTAAATATAATTTGACTGGTTAATTTCACGAAACCTACATTATTGCCTGGACGAAATCGCCGTGCCAATGTCTTTATTTGACCAAATATCGAATTACACTTTTCTTCTGTATCATACATTGTATATTACCGAATTATACCAGAAGAACACCAATTATTTTTTTTATTCAAGTTATCATAATGATCATCATTTTATATTATATTCTATATTATATTGTATGAAATGCTGCTTTTTTTTTTATTTGTGTATTTGAGAATTATCCCGTATTTTGATGGTACTGACCTACCGTATACCTGTGTACATTTAATTCGGTGGGCGGATTTCACAGAGTCCTCATTATTAAGCGTAATTTTGTGTTTTAAAAATACCAAATTCCACCTTTATACTGAATGCGGTATCTCGGAGAAATTAGAGAAAATAACATATTGATAAATGACTTTACATGATACAATACTTAGCTGCTACTTATATATGGATTCCATCAACCGAATAAACTTGCTAAGGAGGCGATGCGTGAAAAAGGGAACAGTCGTGAATTTCACAGGATACTGATTTGTCCTGTGCGGTATAACAGGTTAAGTATACAGACAGAATTACACGTGTGGAAGAAAAGTTTGAATTTTCGTTTTATACTGCCGAACATAGACTGGTTTTCACGATGAGAAACATCTGAAGTCAGTCCGTACTGGAAATCATGTAACATGTTATTCCAAAACGTAACATGTTATTTGAAAAAGTGCACTTTTTATAACGTCGCGGAGAGAAGAGAAAATGCTCGTGATAAGTAGCCACAGTTTTATATCCTGTTGAAAAAAGTGGTATCTGTTAGAAACATATTTGAAATACGCAGGCTCTTTATTCATTATCAAGACAAATTTACAGCAAAATCTTCAAACCGAATTACATTTGTAATATACATGGGATGTGAAAATTCAATTAACCCCCTGAATAAATTTGTATACTGAATTACACTGTGAACCATTCCTCTTTGTTATTGGTTGTGGTTTAGTTGAATGCAACCTTGGCTAAATCTCGACTTAAAAACTTGTAAAGATACCATTTATGTTTTCCAGGTCTCCGGATGGGGTTATGTTTTTCAGAAAAGGAGGAATGACAGCGATGTTACAGTAATCAATATAGGTGGTAATGACACATGACACGGTTCATCACCTAGTGATATCGTAGCCGTCAGATAGACGTTTGTTGATATCCCGAGATCTGTAACTGGCTGCCATTTAAATTTACCCGGCCCCACTCCGAAAAAACGCGTGCATTGTTGAGATATTTTTAACTCTGTCAGTTTTTAGAAAGAAATACATATATTTTGAAACTTGATTCGAGTAACATATCCGGTCCCATATTAAAAATTTACTATTTTGTCAAATCTTAAAAATCTTGATATAAATTCAAATTTCATTTCGAAAGCTTTTTAGATCTAATTAACCGAAATCAAGCGTTCTCCCAATAAGCTTTTCCCAATAAGAACAATAACGGTAACTCTGCATTGACGATTGTACTGTACTATTCGACCCATGATCAGTTCGACACTACATAAAATTGGCAAATAGCGATTTTGGTCACAATTTTGAGAAGGTAAGAATGCTATAATGAGTAAATTTGCCTCTAATTTATCTACTTCTGCACTACCATGCTTTACGCAAACTTATTTATTGAAGAGAATGGTTGATGAATTTAATTAGATCTATTCTATTTTTTAAAAATCGTACAGAGGGTACGGAGATAAGAATACCGGTAAATAGGCTCTTTCCTTTCCATTTATGCCCACTGTATATCGAATTTAGGTGAAATAAATGCTGTAGAAAAAATATGAAACACTAACCTCTGAATACACAACTATTATGTTAATCACATTTCAAATAAATTCTTTCCCTACATTCGGAGCGTGTGACGTTTTCATGACGTCATCTTCAAGGGAAACAAAAGATGAATTTAATTTAAGGTTTGATGTCACAATTTATTATGGAGACGCCCAAGAACGGTTAGCTTAATGTCGTTATGTTAACCCTTTACCACACAATTCCGCGCCCAAAAACGGTTAGCTTAATGTCGTTACGTTAACCCTTTACCACACAATTCCGAGATTTAACTACCCAAAGAAAAGAGGCTTTTGAAAACAATGTGTGAAAAGGAGAAAATGCTGGTAACCATCATTTTCTCCTTTATAGATTCTTATACAATATTTTCTACTTTTTCAAATACAAATCTCAGCATTTGAATCATATTTAGTTTCTCCACTTCAGATGCTTTTAATATGGAAGACTCTAAAATTCTGTTGGGTGGTAAAGGGTTAATTGTAATTTTGCACCACAGAATGAACAAAGAATCTATTATTGTAGGTACTGTGCCACCTAGAGTGGCTGGTCAATAAATACATTATATTTGTAATTTTGCCTCAGGAATAGAAAAACAAAAGAAAAAAAATCTTGTGCCTAGTAGTACTGCCCCACTGAAGCTTATTATTTTTATTATCCTTGATGACCACTGTAAATAAAAAACTGTATGGATAGGTGTCACAATCCCTTAAAAGGGGCTGCAGAGGGGTTGGTCATAAAAAGCTGTATGAATAGGTGTCACAATCCCTTAAAAGGGGCAGCAGAGGGGTTGGTCATAAAAAGCTGTATGGATAGGTGTCACAATTTGTGATTTTACCACATGGATAGAAAGAGAAAAAAAAATCACATTTTGTCACAATTTCTGATTTTACCACAGGGATAGAAAGAGAAAAAAAAATCTTGTGTCTGGTAGTACTGCCCCACTGAAGCCTATTGTTTTTATTATCCCCAATAACCACTGTACAAAATGGGCTACAGGTGAAGGTGTCACAATCCCAATAAATGGGCCCCAGAGGGGTCAGTGAATAATAACATCACATTTGTTATTTTTGTCTCGAAGATAAAAAGATATAAGAAAAATCCTGTGTCTGGTGGTAGATCTACTGCCCAACTCAATTTTGTTGTTTTTATTATCCCTGATATCCACTGTAAATAATAAGGTATAGGGGTAGGTGTCACAATCCCCCAATGAAGGGGCCCTAGAGTGGACAGTCAATAAGTACATTATATTTATAATTTTACCTCAGGAATAGAAAAAACAAAAGAAAAAAAATCTTGTGCCTAGTGGTACTGCCCCACTGAATCTTTTTGTTTTTATTATCCCTGATAACCACTTTAAATAATGGGCTAAAGGCTTATGTGTCACAATCCTAATAAAGGGGCTCTAGAGGGGTCTGTCAATACTTATGTCATTTTTTGTAATTTGGGCTTAGGGATGGAAAAAACAAAACAAAGAAAAATTCCTGTCTTGTGATGCTGCCCCACTGAAGCCTATTGTAATGTTTGTAAATGATAGGCTATAGGGACAGGTGTCACAATCCCAATGAAGGGGTCCAACAGGGATTGGTCAATAATTATGCGATATTTGTAATTTTGCCTCGGGGATTGGAAAACAAAATACATTCCTGTGTCTGGTGGTATTGTCCCACTGAAGGTTATTGTTTTTATTTTCCCTGATATCCAGTGTAAATAATTGGCTATATGGTAAGGTGTCACAATCCCAATGTAGGGGCCCTAAAAGGGTCGGTCAATAATTACCTTATACATGTATTTGTAATTTTTCCTCAAGGATACAAAAACCTAACAAATTCTTGTGCCTGGTGGTACTGCCCTACTGAAGCTTATTGTTTTTATCATCCCTGATTTTCACTCCAAATAATGGGCTGCAGGGGTAGGTGTCACAATCCCAGAGAATGGGCCAGAGAGCGGTTGGTCAATGATTACGTTAAATTTGTAATTTTTCCTATAGGGATAGGAAAAAAAAACTCTTGTCTCTGGTGGTACTGCCCTACTGAAGCTTATTGTTTTTATTATCCTTGATATGCACTGTAAATAATGGGCTATAGGCTTAGGTGTCACAATCCCCATAGAGAGCTCCAGAGGGGTCAGTCAATAATAACGTCATAATTGTCAGTTTGTATGGGAACAGAAAATTAAAGCAAAAGAAAACAAAACTTCCTGTGTATCAAGGTACTGCCCAACTGAAGCTTATTATTTTAGTTAACCAAGCAACCCTGTGTCTGGTGTTAATGATCACTTTACTTTACTCTAATACTTAACCATGCAACCTACAGTTAATACTGGGCTATATGGGTATAGGTGTCAGAATTCCTCTGAAAAAGCGCTACAGCAGACTGTTTGATGCCAATCTATGTATTTTAATATTGCATCACTGACAGTAAGAAAAGAAAATCCAGTGACTGGCGGTATTGTAAATTTTGGGCTATTATGGTAGGTAGTATAAGGAGCCTCAGGGGGTCAGTTCATTTATTTGTAATGTTGCATCACAGATAGAAATAATGATAGTAATAATAAACATACCAATGACAGAAGGTTTTGCCACACTGAAGCTTCTAGGTATAGTCAAATAGGCTAACTTCTGCAAAAATTGCACGTTATGGGTAGTTATAGGCAACATGTGTAGGTGTCACAATACAGGTATTCCCCCCACACACACACACTTTCAGACTAAATTAAACAAAATAATTCTATATGTTGTGTTTAACTACGGGCTACCAACCTGATCATACAAGAAGAAGATTTCTAAAGATTTCACTATATAAGCCCATGTAAAACTTCTGACCCCTCGGGATGAATCAAATTCCACCCTAGGGCTTAATTTATGCACTTTTGGTGAAGGCCCTCTAGATATAGCTACATGCCAAATTTGGTAGCCCTAAGCTTTATGAATAAGTACAGGGTTTTCTCTATATAAGCCCATGTAAAACTTGTGACCCCCGGGGCAGGGCCAATTTTGACCCCAGGGCTATAATTTGGGCACTCTTGGTAGAGGCCCACTAGATAAAGCCACATGCAAAATTTGGTAGCCCTAGGTCTTATGGTCAGTAACAAGAAGATTTCTAAAGTTTTCCCTAAATAAGCCCATGTAAAACTTGTAACCCCGGGGGGGGGGGATCAAATCTGACCCAAGGGCTATAATTTGGGCACTCTTGGTAGAGGCCCACTAGATAAAGCCACATGCAAAATTTGGTAGCCCTAGGCCTTATGGCTAGGTACAGGGAGATATCTAAAGTTTTCCCTATATAAGCCCATTTAAAACTTGTGACCCCCAGGGTGGGGTCAAATTTGACCCCAGGGCTATAATTTGAAGAAACTTGATAGAGGCTCACTAGACAAAGCTACATGCCAAATTTGGTAGCCCTAGGCCTTATGGTTTCAGACAAGAAGATTTTCAAAGATTTCCAATATTTTTAAGTTTTGTTGCCATGGCAACCACAGTTTTTGAAGGAATCAAATTCTTTCAATAAATTCTGAAGAGGACCATGGCAGGATCATTTCTGTGAACTTTCATCAAAATTGGATGGGTAGTTCCAGAGAAGATGATGCTTAAAATAAAAGTTAACGCACGGACAGACGGACGCATGGACGGACGGACGGTCAGACGGACGGACGCACATCGGACAACGGACCATGACATAAGCCCGCTGGCCTTCGGCCAGTGGAGCTAAAAACGAACGGACTGGAACCCAGGCTACGAAAAAACATTTGAGTGCATAAAAACGTTATAGACATGTATACATGTATGGGTGAACTGGTCTACTAAATAGATCAGAATAGACCTAAATAGCAAAATGGCAATGGTATATTACCGTCAGTTACGGAAAGGCTGAAATATTGCAGGTTCAAGATAGCCGTGGCTAAAATATCATAGAGGATTCGGAGAGTGCAGATTTAGATCTGAGAGCACGATCTATGCAGTCTGATCTTAAAACACAATGTCAGTAAAATACCCGACATTATCAATAGAATCTCGTAAATGTGTCACCTCAAAGGGATTTTTCATAAAATTTAAAAAATGAAAAGAAATCAGGTTGACCTGGGTTGATACTTTTTTGCTAATGGTAAATGTTTTGCGTATCAATGGACCATTCTACACCGAGGTTTAACCACTTTATGCAGACACCTTTTTTTTTTTTTTATGTCACAGGGGTCAAGGTCACAGGGAGGAGGGTGAAAGGTCACAATGTAAGGAGAAAATTATAACGCTCTTGTCTAGTCTTTTATGATCTGACCTGGTGACCTACTATTTGAACCGACGTGACCCATTTTGGGACTTGCCCAAGATATTTTGACGAGTTTTCAAGAGTATCGAACAGAAAATGTGACCTCTGTAGTGTACACAAGGTAAAAGTTAATGACCAACAACACACGTGTACAGCAGGATCACGAAAGCTAACCTTAAGCACTTTATGTTCAGGTGAGCTAGAAAGCGGGGAACAAGAGCTTTGCAGAGTGGGGCAATATACACCTGAAGGTTGCTATCAACAGGCAATATCCTTTGACCAAATTGATCCATACAAAGATATATATGAGCACTGTGACCTTTCACTCCCCTCCCTGTGACCTTGAGCCCTCTGACATGAAAAAAGGTCTCTTTGCAATATCTCATCAAGATGCACACATGTGCACAACATTTTTAAGACTTTGGCTGCTAAGCACTACTCACTGACCTTTTGCAGATAGTGTAGATCAAGATCAGACTACAGAGAACATGCAGTGTGATCTTGGAACTACGCTGTCAGGCAAGTTGTCTTTCCCCAAAAAATATGTTTGAAATGGAAATACTTTGGTTTTTACTGTCGGCTTCAAAGTTTCATTTAAATTTATTTAGCAGGATAAGGGTTAAAATAAGACAATGGAATCAATCTTGAGGTAAGGGGCAGACACGAAACAAAGATACAATTGCTAACAAATAGATGTACAAGTGGACAGACAGCATCTGCTCCTCCGCCCTGCACTTTTTTTCCCCCTCATCAAGGTGTACACATCTATAAAATATTTTCAAAACTTCATGGTTCAACATTTGACCCCTGCTGTAACCTTAACCTTGGATCCCAGGCTCTGAATTCTTCACTCTGCACATCGTCTCATCAAGCGGCACACATCCATGGTATATTTTCGAAATCAGAAATCAAATGCCTAATTTAAATTCTCCGTTTAAAGTTCAAGTTTAATCCTAAAAAGTTCCCGACATGTGACATAGTGTAAATGCCAAAAAGTCACATAACTATACTGGAATAATGTGACAAGATTCTGATTTATATTTAGATCAGAGAATTTTGTGACCTATTTCGTTCTGTCACTTATGACTGAACATTTTTTTTCCAGAACACTCGCTGCTACTGAGAGTACATGTTTCCAACCCTTTTATAAAGACACTCAATATTTTCAGATGCTTTATGAGATAAGTTTTTGAAAAATTCCTAATCTGTCCTCAAAGGTGCATATAAACTGATAGAAGGCACCAAAAGGTCTTAATTTTTGCTATTCATGTATTCTGGTGCTACTGTAAAGAGAGGGCTAATGGCCGCCTTGACTTTTATCTGTCCCATTCATTGCGCTTCAAAAACTGAAGACAGCTGACTTAGAACTGGTCATTTATGCTGTTCAGAACAGTTCATTCTCATGACAGTTAACATTTTAGTTGAGTCTGGTGCACACGATGTTTTTCAGTTCCTTAATATATGTTCATGAACTATTCTCTGGATAGTGAAGGCCACGAAATGAGAGCATGTTTTCCCATGCGCCATTTTCAGCTTCCGGCACAAGATTGAAGGGTGAAATATGTCGTTATCATTGAATATGCATGATTCAAACAGAGATTATGGTTAAAGAGGCATTGAAAATCAATCTTTTAAGCTATCGTGAAAGGATTAACACCATAAAACACAGAACCAATGTGTGACATTATGGGCGGCGACTAAATCTCGTGCGTGATTCCCAAGTTTGCAGATGGGGCGTAGCAAAGTTGACATTTGATTGATTGGCATTTTATGGTGTGTACGCATGTTTGGTGTGTAACTAGACAAAACCTAGTTTGTTATCAATCTTCGTATCAACTCTTTTGGACGGCTACGGGACATACAACAGTTCTCAGTATATTTCGATGCAGACAAGTGACAGGGAACGAAATTGCAACAGTCAAAAAGTACCGAGATGTACCAAAATCACACCTGATTTTTTTTTTTCCCCGATTGTAATGGAAAAAAAGTTTAGGGTCAGCAGCATTTTTCTAGGTAGCGTCGGGAAACCCGAAACACAGGTATTTTTTTTTAGGCCTAATATCAAGCTACATCACAGACACTTTGCTTCAATAGTACCACTGACCAAGACTTTAACCCTTTATTTCTTTGAAATCTGCCCGAAACTGTGGATCAGGACTCAACATTAACTTTTTTATTTACTGGATCAGTCAGACAAGTACGGTACATTGCAAAATCACTTGTCCGTACCAGGTTTTCACTTGTCCGCGTCTGCATTCATTTTGAAGTGAGCAGTTTCACTCGTAAGTGCCCGCTATATTAATCAAACAAAGTTTATTTCAACTTGAACTTAGCATGTTTGTATGTTATTGCAATAGTTTTCAGATTCGATTAAATACAATATTAAAATACATGTCCATTCATTAAGCTACTGTTAGTTGGTTACATAATTTCATGATTGTAGTTAACAGTTACAGTTGAATACAAATTGGACAGTTAGAACACCGATGAAAATGCGATCAAATCGAGTGGAACCTCAAACATGTACTGCTATTTACCAACCCCCTTAGGCACCTGTAAACAGTTTGTTTCGAATTGGCCATGGTGAAATTTAGAAGTAATTGAGAAAGGTAGGTTTTCAGTGCAATTTTGATAAGAAGAAGAGTTATTTAACCCATGAATTGTGTTAGATTAAGGAAAAGAAGCATTTAATTTTTCTACGAAAGAGGAGGTCATGACCTTTCCTTCTTTGTTCTATAGGTTTGACCCCAAATGCGAATCTGAGGGGTCATGGAGCTAGCAGCCATTTTTAGCGGCAAATATAAGGGTGGGGTAAGGGCATGAAAGATTGCGAAAAAACGGCATGGAAACGTGCTATTTTGGACTTTATCCCCAGATTATGTGTTGTTTTGAGTTTCAATTTAGCTTGGCATTTTCAGGCTAGCTTCCTGGGTTTGCATTTTGTGAATTTTGGAATATAGGCTAAAATGGCATGTTTTGTCAGTTTTTTTCCGACCATCCCACTTGCCTGTATTGATCAGTAATTTTACTATTTCACAAGTTGAACATGATTTATTGATAAAATCTAAAGAAATAGGATTGTGCTGTTGCATTTAAGTGCTTTTTATAATTTCAGGTTGATTATTTTGACGTTTAAGTGAAAAGTTTGGTGTGACGTCCCAAGTACCTACAACATTTTACACCGAAACTGTGTTCTGCTGCCTTAAGGTAATTTTGAATTTTATGAAGTTTGTATTTTGATCGCAGATTGCATTTATTCTAGTAATTCTATCAATTTCTGATCTTGAAATGGTACTTAAAATGATTCTAAGACTGTAAATTTTGGCTGATATTGATTTAAAAAAGAGAGGTAACTCAAAATGTGGAAAAAGGCAAATTTGGCGAATTTGGCGCTCGACATCATGTCGCCTTATTTTGCTATTTTTGGACTTTTCCGGAGATGTTTTCCTTAGAAAGTGGTTTAATTTAGGCAGTTCTGGTAAATATAGACCATTTCTGATATTACGGCAACAAATCCACATACCTGTTATGGCCAGTGCATTCTTCTAGACTCCATTGTGTCCGGAAAGAGTCGCCATGTTACGAAATGCTTTATGCGACAAGTCGCTGGCTCGTGATGAACGTGTAGTTTGGACCGGTCCAACCGATATACATGGCTATGGTGTATACCGAGTCTCGGTTGATGCTAAAAGATTGAAACTGCTCGTTCATCGACTTGCATACTTTATCGAGAAAAGTCCAATTCAGCTTTGTAGTGACAGGCATGTGTCACATTTGTGTCACAACAAATTCTCTTTTTGATGGATTTGTTGTGACTAATCCAACATTTCCTGTAATTTCTAGGCATTTTCTTATTTAACACTGAGATTTCACTCTAACTTGTGGAAAAAAACCCTTCCTTTCTTGACAAAGTCAACTTAGAAAGTGGGAGATTGTACATATTTCTTGGTCTTCTTGATAGGACAAGAGATAAACTGACAAATTAGGCTCTCAAAAATGTGGATTTATCAGAAAGACTACCAGATTTCACAAACACATTTACTTCACCACACTATTGGAGTATTGGCAGATCCCTCATTATATTAAAAGCCTTCAATTCTGACTAGGACCATTTGGATTACCTCCCTTTGATTGGATAGAATTTAACTGCTCAGGTAAATTTCTGTGAAAGACATTGGGAAAGGGTTCAGTTTTTGTGTTCTTATAAGTTTGTTTCTTATAAGTTTTGCAAGTTGTTTATATCTTAAAATTGTTGGAGCAGTTTCTAAAAATTCTAATTATTAGAATGTTCTATGTAACAGACAGGCAATTTGGCATAGTACGTTAAAAAAAAGTGACAATTTTAACAGAAACGGGACCCAAGACAGGGAAAACCAGTGCTTTTGCAACTGAACAAGTACCTGAGGTAAGATTTATGTCCAGAAAGAGAAAAGAAACTAGGCTGAGGTTGTAAAAGGTGAAGTTCAAGTGATTCTCCCTAGACTTGTCTTTCAGCTCAAATTGCCAGGAAAATGGGGTAAAATATGCTTATTTGCATAAGGGTTAAGAATCCATGTGAAATGAGTTCTGTGCAACTGAGCCTCATTCTGCTGGTTAAGATCAGTCAGTAACAGGGCTAGGTACTTGTTTAAAGTGTTTAAAGTGTTTTTTTGGCATATTTGAAAAATCTCATTTTTGCCTTAAGGCACCTGTAAACAGTTTGTTTCGAATTGGCCATGGTGAAATTTAGAAGTAATTGAGAAAGGTAGGTTTTCAGTGCAATTTTGATAAGAAGAAGAGTTATTACACCCATGAATTGTGTTAGATTAAGGAAAAGAAGCATTTAATTTTTCTACGAAAGAGGAGGTCATGACCTTTCCTTCTTTGTTCTATAGGTTTGACCCCAAATGCGAATCTGAGGGGTCATGGAGCTAGCAGCCATTTTTAGCGGCAAATATAAGGGTGGGGTAAGGGCATGAAAGATTGCGAAAAAACGGCATGGAAACGTGCTATTTTGGACTTTATCCCCAGATTATGTGTTGTTTTGAGTTTCAATTTAGCTTGGCATTTTCAGGCTAGCTTCCTGGGTTTGCATTTTGTGAATTTTGGAATATAGGCTAAAATGGCATGTTTTGTCAGTTTTTTTCCGACCATCCCACTTGCCTGTATTGATCAGTAATTTTACTATTTCACAAGTTGAACATGATTTATTGATAAAATCTAAAGAAATAGGATTGTGCTGTTGCATTTAAGTGCTTTTTATAATTTCAGGTTGATTATTTTGACGTTTAAGTGAAAAGTTTGGTGTGACGTCCCAAGTACCTACAACATTTTACACCGAAACTGTGTTCTGCTGCCTTAAGACTGTAGTACGTAATCGACATCTTTTCAGGTCTAATGAGATAGGCGGAGCCAGTTTACATTGTATTGTGACTAAGTGGGTGGAGCTTAATATGCAGTATATGACCTAGTTATTTCTTAAAGGTAATCCATCCATCATTAAATCATGGTCACAATCCTTCAGATGGTCACTGAAATTTCATAGCAAATGCAAACGTTCGATGACCTGGAGCATACATCCAGGTCACTGAATGCTTGCATCTACTATGAAATTTCAGTCAGCGTCTGAAGGATTATAAAAAAATGATTTAATGATGGACGGATTACCTTATGATATAGATAAAATCGGCAAGTAAAGTCAGCTGTCAAAATGCCATTATTACGGA
This sequence comes from Hippopus hippopus, assembly GCA_946811185.2. Taxonomy (NCBI): domain Eukaryota; kingdom Metazoa; phylum Mollusca; class Bivalvia; order Cardiida; family Cardiidae; genus Hippopus; species Hippopus hippopus. The sequence goes on along the minus strand of OX328108.1, from coordinate 21,247,873 downwards.
ATTCTGTCGTCGACACGCAAATTATGCATACGCAAATATTTTTGGTCTCCCCAAATTAAATTTTAAAATGCACTTGTCCCATCTGATAACCAGATTTAGAATTTACTTGTCCAAGGCATGTTTTCACTTGCCAAAATCCATCAGACAACCGTTAATGTCGGGCCCTGTGAATGTAAGAAAAATCTTTTTCTTGCTGGAAAAAACAAGTTTCAAAATCATTTCAATATCTTTACAGTTTAACACAACCAAATCTTCTTTATGTATAATTCTCTATACAGATTGAGAATATAATTCTAACCAACACTGGATGTTGAGGAAAATAATATTTATCGTTAAAAAAAAAGTAGTTATAGTTCCAAGGTCAAGGTCAGAAAAGAAGGTCAAAGTTAGTTACATCCATTGCTTCTACATTTATCTATTATATTTATGAAATTATTATAGGTGGTCAGGCCATGACTTGTTCGTTCGTAAGAGGAAAATGCTCCTTTCTGCGCTATGTTTTCAAACACAAAAGGATGTGAAATTAGTTGCTAAAAGTGAAAGTGCTTTTCCCTTCACTCAGTGTGGGAAATGAGGTCATTCCTTATTTCTCTCATGATGGTCTCTAACAGTTATCATAATAGGAACATGTTTATATAGTTTGACATGCCAGCATATTGAAATTTGAATTTCTATGACAATCAGTTTAGTCAGGAGAATTACAACTGGTTACTTTTTCTACACTTTCAGTATTTGTCCAGCAGTGCAGTATCATGCATGTTAGAAGTGACCAAATTTTAACCACTTTTTTTTTACTAAGTAATTAATTAAAGCAGTTTCAACTGTGAATTATTCAAATATAAAATGTTTGATAACTTCATAACTGAGACAGAATTTAATAATCACCAATTTTTGAAGCCTTGTAACAATGAATATGATGAAATGTAGCATATATGAAATAAAAAGAACTAAGGTGCACTGGTATGAAACTTGATTGGTGATATTTCACTTCAGTTGCAGTTATCATATATGAAAATAAGAAAAACTTATATCAAACATGTTCCTTAGACCACGGCAAAATTTGCCAAAAATTGCAGTTCGTAAACTTTAATATTGACAACATCAATAAAATTGGAAGTGTCAGTCTTGTTCTTGCCGCCGTTTTGAATTTCTATTTACGCATGTCCAGGATTGAAAATGGTAATTATTACATATTTTGCCAGTTGATTACATGAGAAAAAAATACTTGAGATATTTGGAATTGTAAAATATCTTTCTATAAAAAGTAATTTACCAAGTGTAATCAACTTAGAAATGACAAAAAAAAAGAGATTGGAATTTTTTATTTTTTTGTAGATTTTTCACTAAAAGGAATTGATTTACGGATGTTTCGGTAACAGACGAGTTCAGTAACATAGACTTATAGAGCAAATCGATTGGATGTTTCGGTAACAAAACAATTACCGTATTTTGCGTATGTTTTGGGACACCCAAAGAATTGGGACACCATCAAAAATCGCGAAGATAATTATTTTTTATGACCCAAAGATTTGGGCCATACTAAAAATTGCAAAGCAAGATCGGTATTTTTTTGTTCCAAAGAATTGGGACACTGAATATCTATTTAAAAAGAAATCTTTCAATCTGTTTGATACCCTTTGTTTGCAAATATATTTATTTCATGCAGTTTTATTTCTACACACGTAACGTCGTAAGCATGCTTCCCAACCTTCCCGATTTCAATATGAGTTTCCTGATTCAAGACAAAAAAACCGATCACCTGGCAGTCTAATTTAAACCCCAATTCAAAAAGAAATCCGACGTAAGTGTAAAAAGGGTGCGATAAACTTGTATCCAAGAGACATAACGTGTATATGTACATCCGAAGTTGACAGAGTTAACACGCATATATTTCACGGTTAATCGAGTTCGTTGTTTATAAATACAAATCAAGGTACAGTATTCTAGTTTAACCAAGGTTTATCGATTGAAGATCGACAAACCAATCAAATTTGAGAACGGTCCGAGCAGGTACTTGTCAGAGTGGAATTAACGTCGTTCACCTTTCGGCGGTCGTTCACCTACGTACATGTAAGCAGGTAAAATATGTTGTGAATTTATCTACAAACGCAAAATAACATCCTCATCGCGATCCCAGGACGCAGACAATAATGAGTGACAAATTAATCATCAACAAAAACAATGAGAACAAGAGCGGCAAATTGTCGCAAGATACGCCCGTCCCACCGCCAGTTGTCAAGGGGGTATAATAATTGTAAAGGGCAGGTAATGCAACAAACATGTTTAGCAAGTCTCAAGTCAATTTGACTTGAGGTGACAAAGTTCCATTCCAGACAAGCAAGAAATACTGTAAAAATGAAGATCAAAGTGGAATTACTCGAAATCCGCACTAGGTAGAGTTATTGTTCTTGCGCACTGTACTCCGTAATATTGCAACAAACATGCATACCAAGTTTCAAGTCAATCGGACTGGAGATGTCTAAATTATGCTCCAGACAAGCAGAAAATGCTGTAAAAATGACGATCAAAGGGAAATAACTCAAAGACAGCACGAGGTAGAGTTATAGTTCTTTTGCACTGCACTCCGTATTATTGCAACAAACACACATGCCAAGTTTCAAGTCAATCGGACTGGAGATGACAAAGTTATGCTCCGGACAAGCAGAAAATGCTGTAAAAATGACGATCAAAGGGAAATAACTCAAAGACAGCACGAGGTAGAGTTATGGTTCTTTCACACTGCACTCCCCCTTAATGAGATCTATCCACCCATGAAGTTTCATAACCGTAGCTAGCATAGTTTTGGAGATATGCTTTGGACAAAATTCAAGTATGAATATAAACAAAGGGAAATAACTTAAAAATTAAGTAAGCAAGAGTTATGACTCCTGTGTACTACACTCCACCTTAATAAGATCTATCCACCCATGAAGTTTCATAACCTTAGCTGGTATAGTTTTGGAGATATGCTCCGGACAAAATTCAAGTATGAAAAACAACAAAGGGCAATAACTCAAAAATTAAGCAAGCGAGAGCTATGATTCCTGTGCACTGCACTCCACCTTGATGAGATCTATCCACCCATGAAATTTCATAACCGTAGCTAGCATGGTTTTGGAGATATGCTCCGGACAAAGAATGGGGACGCCGCCCGCCCATCCGCCCGCCACGGGTGATCCCATAATACGTCCCGTCTTTGACGGGCGTATAAAAAGCGAAGTTTTAAACTCTTCAGGGGTGCAGAAATCCTCGGGTAAATTTGACGTCGGACAAGTGGCTTTTTGCAATCTACTCGTCTACGGACCAGTAGAATACGAGGAGGAAGTTGAAAGTAAAGAGCTGTATTATATAACATTATCCTTGTGAAATAGAAATGTTCTCTCCGTCTCACTTTGTAAACAACAACATTTTTAAATTGAATTATGATAAGCTATTCCCTGATACATGTATCTAGAATCAAAAACAAACATTTTGCCGACTATTTTATTGCCTCAGCAGGCTTTTTCTTGATTTTGACTGCGCTGCAGTACGGCCGAAATGTTGTGGTTTCTGGCGCAATTTGGTTTGTTTAATGGAAGCAACCATGACTGAACCAAGTTATTTTTTGCACATTATAACACTGCACGTAGACTTGACGCCGTTGTCATTTCCCTATCATTCAATATTAAATTCTTTTTTGTCATTCGCAAAAACTTACAGCTGACAATAACAACAGAGTTGTCTTAATTTAACACTGTGGAACACATTCTTACTCGGTTGCAGTAAACGTATTTGAAAGAAAACCAAACATGCTGAATCCAAGTAAAACATGTCAAGAACAGGGAAACATTACAAAAAGTTTGTTAAAAGGGCTGTAGACGATAAAGGCCAGTGCAGCCTTTTTACTTTCGGCATAAAACATTCAAATTCTTTGCAGATCGATCTACAGGTAATCAAATCTCCGCATACTGAGTCTCAATCTGAAGTGCCCGGTCTGTCGGACATCGCCGATCTCCCGTTGTCTGAGAACTAGACAATTATTATCACTGCACATGATGCAAACTCTACATCTCCAGACACAATAACCAAGCCTAGCCTTTTAACTTCCACAGATAATGATTCCCTTGTATCATACGATGGCTGGTAAACAGTTCTGCTGAAGTATTAACTCCGGCATCCATGGGTGTACCACAGTAGTGTTAAAAAGGGCTGTAAGTGCAAACACTGAGATATTTGGCCATGGTTTAAGCAGTTATACTGTAACTGTTGAAACTTTTTCAATTATTAAATTGTTGCACCTTTCTATTTACTGTATGTATGTACAGTGCCATTAATTTGTTTTATTGATGTACCTTGAAAGTCAGTCTGCTTTTTCCCAATTTGACCAAAATCGCGCTTGAATATCCTAAAATGAAAGGCTAAGGCCCCTTCCCAATTTTTGGAAAAAAAGCCCCGTAAAGGTTTGCTTATTTTCATCATTATTATTAAAAACCTAAACAAAGCAAATTTAAATGGTTAAAAGAACATCATTATCTACAAACTACGGTACATTCAGTTAGATCTTTTGTGCCATTTAAAATTGTTTTGTTTTGTACAAGTAAGCTTATCTGACGGACAAGTAGATTTTCTAGATTTACTTGTCGATGGACAAGTAGAAAATTTCAAGATTTCCACGTCCCTGCTCTTAGTGCTCAAATTGATCGGTGGAATTCCAATCTGTCTAAAAACAGACCAACCTGCAAATGATTGGAGGTTTATCGACATCAATGACATAGCAATATTTTAACGTCGGCAATATTCGACAGGTTAGTGGCCAGTGACTTTCAGTATGACAGATTGTCTTGTTTGACCATAAGTGTTGGGACAGCTGACAAAATAATTATTTTTTGTAGACCAAAGTATTGGGACACGAAAAAAATTAATTATTTTTTACTGTCCCAAAATTTAAGCAAATTACGGTATATAGTGTTTATGTACCGTGACGTTCTTTACACCCAATGCATGGCTTTGTTTTGTTCAAACCTTCGTTATTTAAAACCTTAATTTGTAATTCCCACTATGTTTCATAAATAATATTTTTGTTATGTTCCCTATTCAATGCTGTATGTATAAACCGTGTGGATAGCCTAATTATCAAGGAAAAAGGGTGGAAAGTGCAAAAATAAAAGGTTTGAACCTATCTATTAAGGGACAAACGGGTGGAAAGTGCAAAAATAAAAGGTTTAAACAAAACAAAGCCATGTATTGGGTGTAAAGAACGTCACAGTACATAAAGACTATACAACTGATTTGTTACCGAAACATCCAATCGATTTACTCTGTAAGTCTATGTTACCGAATTCGTCTGTTACCGAAACATCTGTCACCCAAGGAATTTTCGTGAAAAAATTCAAGTGTCAGGGACCTACAATCTATCTTCTTCAATATACAATTAAGATTAAACTTAAGATTTTTGCTTATATACCCTTTTCAGAGCGTAATAAATTTGCCCCATTGTTGAGTCAGAATGAGTGCCTCATTAATATCAGCTCAAGGGACGCTACTCTTTCTTATTGAGCATCGCTAAAATCAGAAGCATAAATTATAAACACAATTATATGTTGCACTTTTTACACCTATTTTTGGTCTCAAAAGACAGTTTTTGACATTTCTTTTTTTTTTCAGTAGTAGGACGTTTAAACCATAATTGGTTCATCGAATTTGACGTTTTGACTGTGGTACGTCATAACTGGGATGTTTTGACTGGGGGACGTTATGACTGGGACGGTTTGACTGTAAACTTGCTAAATGCTCGGAAATGAAAATACGGGAAGGATAGCAAAATAATCAGTGATAATTAGCAATTTACCAAGTAACATAGATCATCCAGAAATACAATCTAAACTACAAACTTACAAAGAACGTCTTTTATCTAGTCACTTTTCACTAAATCAACATGTCTTCAGTATGTTCGATTTTACCCGCTAAACTGGTACCCGTTGTATCTTCCGTAGGGGTGCGTGGACAATACCGAATTACACCTAAAATACCGAATTATACCGAATTACACTTTATAATAGTAAATTATACCTACAAAACACTTATTGGATAAATATTAGATTAATAAGACTTGTTAAGAGTGTTAAGAGTGGTGTTGTGTGGCTCTCTTGAAACAGTATAATTCGGTCAAAAAAACGTACCGAAAATTACATCTTTATACTGAATTCGGTGTAGATCTCGGAGAAAATTACACACCGAATTACGCTAGGTAATACATTGTACATACATGTAAATATAATTTGGCTGGTTAATTTTACAAAACCTACATTATTAAGTGTAATTCTATGTTCGACATTCAACAGTATAATTCGGTACCTGGATGAAATCGCCGTACCGGTGTTTTTATTTCTCCAAATACCCAATTACACTTTTCTTCTGTATCATACCGAATTGCAATGTATATTACCGAAGGGTCCCTAGAAAGACCGAAATTCACCTAATGACCGAAAAACGTCGGAAAATGCTGAAAAACGCCGGAAAAAAAGGCGGAAAAATTTGCATAACAGACTTTTGATATTGTCTTTGGGGTATGCGGGAAGGGTATTAGAGTTATCTAGAGGGTTTAGAGTGTATTGGTGATAGAGTCAATACACATGATCAAAGATAAAAATGGATGCAGTTTTTCGGCATAAGGTGTTTTTCGGCGTAAGTCGGCATTACAGCACAGCATTTCAAAAGGGTTTGAACACAGACTCAGTGGTAGATAAATTCTGTATTTTAACTTTTATATATACTCAGTTCCATAAATAAGTATGCACTTAATTTTCTTTTATTTCTCGTCGCATGTTTAGTGAAGACCAACAAATTTGGTATCATACTTTAGTTCAGTCTGTAGAAAATGCCAGGCTAATCAGATCTGGACTAACAGAAAGTTTAAGTAAGGTTCTTGCAGCTAAATGAAAGTGGTACTAAAATCAAAGTTGCAAAAGTACTCAAAGACTAAGGTAACATTAAAGTTAGTTTTTTCTTAAAATTCTTGTAATTTTTCAATCAATATCTTGTATGGCCACCTCTGCTGTCGATACAGGCAATTATTCGACGTCGCATAGACCTTACATAACGTAAAATCATTGCATCAGGAATGTTATTCCTTTCCTGAAAGAGAGCGGTGGCCAAAACCTAACTTTAATGTTAATGTCTCCAATACTCCTAGTTATCATATAACCCACCATTTCGACCCCCACCACCATTCGGTATAAATTCATTTCGCTAAATTTTGGGTGTTTTCCGGCGTTTTCCTGCATTTTCCGGCGTTTTTCGGTCATTAGGTGTTTTTCGGTCGTTCTAGGGACCGTTACCGAATTAGACCAGAAAAACACATTAACTTTTTGTTTAAGTTATAATATCGACCATGATATTATATTATAATGTATAATAAGCTGTTAAGCGCGACTCAAGGACCTGTTGTTGACAGTGTAGATCAAGATTAAGATCAGACTGCACAGAACGAGCATTGTATATTACCGAATTGTAACAGAAGAACACCAATTATTTTTTTTATTCAAGTTATCATAATGATCATCATTTTATATTATATTCTATATTATATTGTATGAAATGCTTTTTTTTTTTCTCTTTTTTTTTTTTATTTTATTTGTGTATTTGAGAATTATCCCGTATTTTGATGGTACTGACCTACCGTATACCTGTGTACATTTAATTCGATGGACGGATTTCACCGAGTCCACATTATTAAGCGTAATTTTGTGTTTTAAATATACCAAATTACACCTTTATACTGAATTCGGTATCTCGGAGAAATTAGAGAAAATAACATATTGATAAATGACTTTACATGATACAATACTTAGCTGCTATTTATATATGGATTCCATCAGGGATCGTATATACACATATAAGATCCCTGATTCCATCAACCGAATAAACTTGCTAACGAGGCGATGCATGAAAAAGGGAACAGTCGTGAATTTCACAGGATACTGATTTGTTCTGTGCGGTAGAACAGGTTAAGTATACAGACAGAAGTACACGTGTGGAAGAAAAGTTTGAATTTTCGTTTTATACTGCCGAACATAGACTGGTTTTCACGATGAGAAACATCGATCTGAAGTCAGTCCGTACTGGAAATCATGTAACATGTTATTCCAAAACGTAACATGTTATTTGAAAAGTGCACTTTTTATAACTTCGCGGAGAGAAGAGAGAATGCTCGTGATAAGTAGCCACAGTTTTATATCCTGTTGAAAAAAGTGGTATCTGTTAGAAACATATTTGAAATACGCAGGCTCTTTATTCATTATCAAGACAAATTTACAGCAAAATCTTCAAACCGAATTACATTTGTAATATACATGGGATGTGAAAATTCAATTAACCCCCTGAATAAATTTGTATACTGAATTACACTGTGAACCATTCCTCTTTGTTATTGGTTGTGGTTTAGTTGAATGCAACCTTGGCTAAATCTCGACTTAAAAACTTGTAAAGATACCATTTATGTTTTCCAGGTCTCCGGATGGGGTTATGTTTTTCAGAAGAGGAGGAATGACAGCGATGTTACAGTAATCAATATAGGTGGTAATGACACATGACACGATTCATCACATAGTGATATCGTAGCCGTCAGATAGACGTTTGTTGATATCCCGAGACCTGTAACTGGCTGCCAGTTAAATTTACCCGGCCCCACTCCGAAAAAACCAGGGATCTTATATACACATGTGTATGTAAGATCCCTGGAAAAATCGTATGCATTGTTGAAATATAACTCTGTCAGTTTTTAGAAAGAAATACACCCATATTAAAAATTTACTATTTTGTCAAATCTTAAAAATCTTGATATAAATTCAGATTTCATTTCGAAAGCTTTTCAGATCTAATCAACCGAAATCAAGCGTTCCCCCAATAAGAACAATAACGGTAACTCTGCATTGACGATTGTACTGTACTATTCGACCCATGATCAGTTCGACACTACATAAAATCGGCAAATAGCGATTTTGGTCACAATTTTGAGAAGGTAAGAATGCTATAATGAGTAAATTTGCCTCTAATTTATCTACTTCTGCACTACCATGCTTTACGCAAACTTATTTATTGAAGAGAATGGTTGATGAATTTAATTAGATCTATTCTATTTTTTAAAAATCGTACAGAGGGTACAGAGATAAGAATACTGGTAAATAGGCTCTTTCCTTTCCATTTATGCTCACTGTATATCGAATTTAGGTGAAATAAATGCTGTAGAATAAATATGAAACACTAACCTCTGAATACACAACTATTATGTTAATCACATTTCAAATAAATTCTTTCCCTACATTCGGAGCGTGTGACGTTTTCATGACGTCATCTTCAAGGGAAACAAAAGATGAATTTAAGGTTTGATGTCACAATTTACACAATTTATTATGGAGACGCCCAAGAACGGTTAGCTTAATGTCGTTATGTTAACCCTTTACCACACAATTCCGCGCCCAAGAACGGTTAGCTTAATGTCGTTATGTTAACCCTTTACCACACAATTCCGATATTTAACTACCAAAAGAAAAGAGGCTTTTGAAAACAATGGGTGAAAAGGAGAAAATGCTGGTAACCATCATTTTCTCCTTTATATATTCTTATACAATATTTTCTACTTTTTCAAATACAAATCTCAGCATTTGAATCATGTTTAGTTTCTCCTCTTCAGATGCTTTTAATATGGAAGACTCTAAAATTCTGTTGGGTGGTAAAGGGTTAATTGTAATTTTGCACCACAGAAAGAACAAAGAATCTATTATTGTAGGTACTGTCCCACCTAGAGTGGCTGGTCTATAAATACATTATTTTTGTAATTTTGCCTCAGGAATAGAAAAACAAAAGAAAAAAAATCTTGTGCCTGGTGGTACTGCCCCACTGAAGCTTATTTTTTTATTCTCCTTGATGACCACTGTAAATAAACAAGAGGCCCATGATGGCCCTGAAGTCGCTCACCTGAGCCTTTTGATCAAACATGACCCATTTCCAATCTCTGCAGAGATATTAAGACAAACACTCTGACAAAAACTCATTAGTATTGGACTTACAAATATGGCCTCTAAAGTGCACACATGCTTTTCCTGGAATTTGTCTCAGCAGCCTACTCGACATGTAGAAATTATCAAGACATACATTCCGACAAACTTTCATGAGTATTTGAGTGAAAATGTGGCCTGTAGGGTGTACAAAAGGTTTTTCTGAGATTTGACCTAGTGATCTAGTTTTTCATTCAACATGACCCATATTCAAACTAGTCTAAGATATTATCAAGACAAACATTCAAAGCAAATTTCAAGATTATTGGACTGAAAATGTGGCCTCTAGAGCATACACACGGTTTTTCGAGGATGAAACTTGGTGACCTAGTTTTTATTCCATGTGACCCATTTTCAAACTCATGCAAGATACCATCAAGACAAAAGTTTAAAGAATATTGGACTAATTATAGTACAAAACCTTTTTCCGAGATTTGACCTTGTGACCTAGTTTTTTATCCAACTTGACCCATTTTCATACTAGTCTAAGAAATTATCAAGACAAACATTCTGACCGAATTTCAAGATTATTGGACTGAAAATGTGGCCTCTAGAGCTTACATAAGGTTTTTCTAAAATTTGACCTGGTGACCTAGTTTTTGACCTGACATGAGCAATTTTCATTCGCATCCAAGCTATCATCATGACAAACATTCTGACCAACTTTAAAGAGCATTGGACTGAAAATGTGGCTTCTGGAGCATACACAAGGTTTTTCAAAGATTTGACCTAGTGACCTAGTTTTTTACCCCACATGGCCCACTTTCGAACTCATCTGCGATATTATCAAGACAAACATTCTGACCATATTTCAAGAGTATTGGACAGAAAATGTGGCTTCTGGAGCATACACAAGGTTTTTTTAAGATTTGACCCAGTGACCTAGTTTCTGACCCAACATGGCCTGTTTTCCAATTTATCAGAGATATCATCAAGACAAATATTCTGACTAACTTTCAAGAGTATTGGACCGAAAATATGGCCTCTAGAGCGTACACCAGGTTTTTCTAAGATTTAACCTGGTGACCTAGTTTTTGACCCGACACGGCCCACTTTCAGACTTGTTCAAGATATCATCAAGACAAACATTCTGACCAACTTTCAAGAGTTTTGGACTGAAAATGTGGCCTCTAGAGCGTACACAAGATTTTTATAAGATTTGACTTGGTGACCTAGTTTTTGACCCGACATAGCCCATTTTCGAACTCGTCCAGGATATCATCAAGACAAACATTCTGACCATATTTCAAGAGTATTGGACTGAAAATGTGGCCTCTAGAGCGTACACAAGGTTTTTCTAAGATTTGACCTGGTGACCTAGTTTTTGACCCGACATGGCCTGTTTTCAAACTCGTCCAAGATATCATCATTCTGACCAATTTTCAGGAGTATTGGACTGAAAATATGGCCTCTAGAGCGTACACAAGGTTTTTCTAACATTTAACCTGGTGACCTAGTTTTTGACCTGACATGGCCCATTTTCGAACTCGTCCAAGATATCATCAAGACAAACATTCTGACTAATTTTCAGGAGTATTGGACAGAAAATGTGGCCTCTAGAGCGTACACAAGGTTTTTCTAACATTTGACCTGGTGACCTAGTTTTTGACCCGACATGGCCCATTTTCGAACTCGTCCCAGATATCATCAAGACAAACATTCTGACCAATTTTCAGGAGTATTGGACTGAAAATATGGCCTCTAGAGCGTACACAAGGTTTTTCTAAGATTTGACCTAGTGACCTAGTTTTTGACCCGACATGACCCATTTTCGAACCCGTCCGAGATATCGTCAAGGCAAACATTCTGACCAAGTTTCATGAGTATTGGACTGAAAATGTGGCCTCTAGAGCGTACACAAGGTTTTTCTAAGATTTGACCTAGTGACCTAGTTTTTGACCCGACATGACCCATTTTCGAACTCGTCCGAGATATCATCAAGGCAAACATTCTGACCAAGTTTCATGAGTATCGGACTGAAAATGTGGCCTCTAGAGCGTACACAAGGTAAAAAGTTGACGACGGACGACGAACGACGCACATCGCACGACGCACGATGGACGCCGGACACAACACGATCACAATAGCTCACCATGAGCACTTCATGCTCAGGTGAGCTAAAAACTGTATGGATAGGTGTCACAATCCCTTAAAAGGGGCTGCAGGGGGGTTGGTCATAAAAAGCTGTATGGATAGGTGTCACAATTTCTGATTTTACCACAGGGATAGAAAGAGAAAAAAAATCTTGTGTCTGGTAGTACTGCCCCACTGAAGCCTATTGTTTTTATTATCCCCAATAACCACTGTACAAAATGGGCTACAGGTGAAGGTGTCACAATCCCAATAAATGGGCCCCAGAGGGGTCAATGAATAATAACATCACATTTGTTATTTTTGTCTCGAAGATAAAATGATATAAGAAAAATCCTGTGTCTGGTGGTACTGCCCCACTCAATCTTATTGCTTTTATTATCCCTGATATCTACTGTAAATAATAAGGTATAGGGGTAGGTGTCACAATCCCAATGAAGGGGTCCTAGAGTGGACAGTCAATAAGTACATTATATTTGTAATTTTGCCTCAGGAATAGAAAAAACAAAAGAAAAAAAATCTTGTGCCTAGTGGTACTGCCCCACTGAAGCTTTTTGTTTTTATTATCCCTGATAACCACTTTAAATAATGGGCTAAAGGCTTATGTGTCACAATCCTAATAAAGGGGCTCTAGAGGGGTCTGTCAATACTTATGTCATTTTTTGTAATTTGGGCTTAGGGATGGAAAAAACAAAACAAAGAAAAATTCCTGTCTTGTGATGCTGCCCCACTGAAGCCTATTGTAATGTTTGTAAATGATAGGCTATAGGGACAGGTGTCACAATCCCAATGAAGGGGTCCAACAGGGATTGGTCAAGAATTATGCGATATTTGTAATTTTGCTTCGGGGATTGGAAAACAAAATACATTCCTGTGTCTAGTGGTATTGTCCCACTGAAGGTTATTGTTTTTAGCTCCACTGGCCGAAGGCCAGCGGGCTTATGTCATGGCCTGTTGTCCGTCGTGCGTCCGTGCGTCCGTCCGTGCGTCCGTCCGTGCGTTAACTTTTTTTTAAAACGTCTTCTTCTCGGAAACTACCCATCCAATTTTGATGAAACTTCACAGAAATGATCCTGCCATGGTCCTCTTCAGAATTTCTTGAAAGAATTTAATTCCTTCAAAAACTCTGGTTGCCATGGCAACAAAACTGAAAAATTTTGAAAATCTTTGAAAATCTTCTTGTCTGAAACCGTAAGGCCAAGGGCTACCAAATTTGGCATGTAGCTTTATCTAGTGGACCTCTACCAAGTTTCTTCAATTTATAGCCCTGGGGTCAAAATTGGCCCCGCCCCGGGGGTCACAAGTTATACATGGGCTTATTTAGGGAGAACTTTAAAATTCCTCTTCTACCTAGCCATAGGGCCTAGAGCTACCAAATTTGGCATGTAGCTTTATCTAGTGGACCTCTGCCAAGATTGTTCAAATTATAGCCCTGGGGTCAAATTAGGCCCTGCCCGGGGGTAACAAGTTTTACATGGGCTTATATAACAAGTTTTACATGGGCTTATATAGGGAGAACTTTAAAATTCTTCTTTTACCTAGCCATGGGGCCTAGGGCGACCAAATTTGGCATGTAGCTTTATTTAGTGGACCTGTACCAAGGGTGTCCAAATTATAGCCGAGGGTCAAATTTGACTTCGCTCCGGGGGGTAACATGTTTTACATGGGCGGGCTTATATAGGAAAATCTTTCGCATCTAGCTATAAGGGCTAGGGCTATCAAATTTTGCATTTAGCTTTATCTAGGGGGTCTCTATCAAGGGTGCCCAAATTATAGCCAAGGGTGTCAAATGTAGCCCCACCCCAGGGGGTCACAAGTTCTACATGGTCTTATATAAGGAAACTTTAATAATCTACTTGTACATAGCCATATTTAGGCCGAGGGCTACCAAATTTTGCATGTAACTTTATATAATGGGCCTCTACCAAGAGGGCCCAAATTTTAACTTTGGGGGTCAAGTTTGACTCCACACCAGGGGTCACAAGTTTTACATTGGCTTTTATAGTGAAAACTTGATAAACCTGTGTCATGGATCACATATTTTACAGGGCCTTTTATTCAGCAAACTTGTTTTACATGACTTTTTATTGGGCAAGATTAAAAAATCTTTTTGTTTATAACCACACATTCTAGTTTCATATTGTAGGTCTGGGGTCAAAATTGCCTTCATTCCAGGGATCGCAAGTTTAACATGGGCTTCAAAATATTGTCACTTCAATTTAAACATTAATCAAGGGAAATAACTCTTTTTATGAAAGATAAAGTTCGTTACTATTTACCTCCCTTGATTATCAAGCTGCAGTGATACATGATTGACTTAATAGCCAGTGGAGCGATACAGGGCCATCATGGCCCTCTTGTTATTTTCCCTGATATCCAGTGTAAATAATTGGCTATATGGTAAGGGCTCACAATCCCAATGTAGGGGCCCTAAAAGGATCGGTCAATAATTACCTCATACATGTATTTGTAATTTTTCCTCAAGGATACAAAAACCTAACAAATTCTTGTGCCTGGTGGTACTGCCCTACTGAAGCTTATTGTTTTTATCATCCCTGATTTTTACTCCAAATAATGGGCTGCAGGGGTAGGTGTCACAATCCCAGAGAATGGACCCGAGAGGGGTTGGTCAATGATTACGTTAAATTTGTAATTTTTCCTATAGGGATAGGGAAAAAAAATCTTGTGTCTGGTTACTGCCCCACTGAAGCTTATTGTTTTTATTATCCTTGATATGCACTGTAAATAATGGGCTATAGGCTTAGGTGTCACAATCCCCATAGAGGGCTCCAGAGGGGTCAGTCAATAATAACGTCATAATTGTCAGTTTGTATGGGAATAGAAAATTAAAGCAAAAGAAAACAAATCTTCCTGTGTATCAAGGTACTGCCCAACTGAAGCTTATTCTTTTAGTTAACCAAGCAACCCTGTGTCTGGTGTTAATGATCACTTTACTTTACTCTAATACTTAGCCATGCAACCTACAGTTAATACTGGGCTATATGGGTATAGGTGTCAGAATTCCTCTGAAAAAGCGCTACAGCAGACTGTTTTATGCCAATCTATGTATTTTAATATTGCATCACTGACAGTAAGAAAAAAAAAATCCAGTGACTGGCGGTATTGTAAATTTTGGGCTATTATGGTAGGTAGTATAAGGAGCCTCAGGGGGTCAGTTCATTTATTTGTAATGTTGCATCACAGATAGAAATAATGATAGTAATAATAAATATACCAATGACAGAAGGTTTTGCCACACTGAAGCTTCTAGGTATAGTCAAATAGGCTAACTACTGCAAAAATTGCACTTTATGGGTAGTTAGAGGCGACATGTGTAGGTGTCACAATACAGGTATTCCTCCCCCCCCACCCGCACACACACACTTTCAGACTAAATTAAACAAAATACATGTAATTCTATATTTTGTGTTTAACTACGGGCTAACAACCTGATCATACAAGAAGATGATTTCTAAAGATTTCACTATATAAGCCCATGTAAAACTTCTGACCCCTCGGGATGAATCAAATTCCACCCTAGGATTTAATTTACGCACTCTTGGTGAAGGCCCTCTAGATATAGCTACATGCCAAATTTGGTAGCCCTAAGCTTTATGAATAAGTACAGGGTTTTCTCTATATAAGCCCATGTAAAACTTTCCTAAGTTTTCTCTATGTAAGCCAATGTAAAACTTGTGACCCCCGGGGCAGGGCCAATTTTGAGCCCAGGGCTTTAATTTGGGCACTCTTGGTAGAGGCCCACTAGATAAAGCCACATGCAAAATCTGGTAGCCCTAGATCTTATGGTCAGTAACAAGAAGATTTCTAAAGTTTTCCCTAAATAAGCCCATGTAAAACTTGTGACCCCCGGGGTGGGGTCAAATTTGACCCAAGGGCTATAATTTGGGCACTCTTGGTAGAGGCCCACTAGATAAAGCCACATGCAAATTTTGGTAGCCCTAGGCCTTATGGCTAGGTACAGGGAGATTTCTGAAGTTTTCCCTATACATGTATAAGCCCATGTAAAACTTGTGACCCCCGGGGCGGGGTCAAATTTGACCCCAGGGCTATAATTTGAAGAAACTTGATAGAGGCCCACTAGACAAAGCTACATGCCAAATTTGGTAGCCCTAGGCCTTATGGTTTCAGACAAGAAGATTTTCAAAGATTTCCAATATTTTTAAGTTTTGTTGCCATAGCAACCACAGTTTTTGAAGGAATCGAATTCTTTCAAGAAATTCTGAAGAGAACCATGGCAGGATCATTTCTGTGAACTTTCATCAAAATTGGATGAGTAGTTTCAGAGAAGAAGATGCTTAAAATAAAAGTTAACGCACAGACGTACGGACAGACGGACGCACGCACGTCAGACAACGGGCCATGACATAAGCCCGCTGGCCTTCGGCCAGTGGAGCTAAAAACGAACAGACTGGAGCCCAGGCTACGAAAAAACATTTGAGTGCATAAAAACGTTATAGACATGTATACATGTATGGGTGAACTGGTCTACTAAATAGACCAGAATAGACCTAAATAGCAAAATGGCAATGGTATATTACCGTCAGTTACGGAAAGGCTGAAATATTACAGGTTCAAGATAGCCGTGGCTAAAATATCATAGAGGATTCGGAGAGTGCAGATTTAGATCTGAGTGTACGATCTATGCAGTCTGATCTTAAAACACAATGTCAGTAAAATACCCGACATTATCAATAGATTCTCGTAAATGTGTCACCTCAAAGGGATTTTTCATAAAATTTAAAAAAATGAAAAGAAATCAGGTTGACCTGGGTTGGTACTTTTTTGCTAATGGTAAATGTTTTGCGTATCAATGGACCATTCTACACCGAGGTTTAACCACTTTACGCAGAGACCTTTTTTTTATGTCAGAGAGGTCAAGGTCACAATGTAAGGAGAAAATTATAACGCTCTTGTCTAGTCTTTTATGATTTGACCTGGTGACCTATTATTTGAACCTACGTGACCCATTTTGGGACTTGCTCGAGATATTTTGAGCAGTTTTCAAGAGTATCTAACAGAAAATGTGACCTCTGTAGTGTACACAAGGTAAAAGTTAATGACCAACAACACACGTGTACAGCAGGATCACGAAAGCTAACCTTAAGCACTTTATGTTCAGGTGAGCTAGAAAGCGGGGAACAAGAGCTTTGCAGCGTGGGGCAATATACACCTGAAGGTTGCTATCAACAGGCAATATCCTTTGACCAAATCGATCCATACAAAGATATATATGAGCACTGTGACCTTTCACTCCCCTCCCTGTGACCTTGAGCCCTCTGACATGAAAAAAGGTCTTTGCAATATCTCATCAAGATGCACACATATACACAATATTTTTAGGACTTTGGCTGCTAAGCACTACTCACTGACCTTTTGCGGACAGTGTAGATCAAGATCAGACTATAGAGAACATGCAGTGTGATCTTGGAACTACGCTGTCAGGTAAGTTATCTTTCCCCAAAAAATATGTTTGAAATGGAAATACTTTGGTTTTTACTGTCGGCTTCAAAGTTTCATTTAAATTTATTTAGCAGGATAAGGGTTAAAATAAGACAATGGAATCAATCTTGAGGTAAGGGGCAGACACGAAACAAAGATATAATTGCTAACAAATAGATGTACAAGTGGACAGACAGCATCTGCTCCTCCGCCCTGCACTTTTTTTCCCCCTCATCAAGGTGTACACATCTATAAAATATTTTCAAAACTTCATGGTTCAACATTTGACCCCTGCTGTAACCATAACCTTGGATCCCAGGCTCTGAATTCTTCACTCTGCACATCGTCTCATCAAGCGGCACACATCCATGGTATATTTTCGAAATCAGAAGGGGTTCAAGAGATATGCAGCTTACATGATTGTTGAGTATTTAACCTTTGACCTCTGTTATGACTTTGAAGCCAGTGCTCTGAAACCTTTGCTCGGCACTTTTTCCCACCAAGGTGCACACATGCATGAAATATTTTCAAAAACAAAAAAGAGCTTCAAGAGATATGGACCTGGCCAGGTTGCTCAGTGGTTAGCGTATCTGACTCATAACCCGGTGGTTGCAGGTGTCTATACCAGGTCGAGGTAAACTTCCCTTACGATGATTTTTCGCCTTTGATTCATGTGAGAAAAAGTAGTCGGTGACTTGGAAAGAAAGTAGTATCAGTACAGGTTAACAAAGCCAGGATTGATTGTATGTTAACACCGTTTTCAACATCATTTCAGTTATAAAACGGTGGCCAGTGCACCTATCCATGCTTACCTGCAGTTTCTCTTACCAGTACTCCACACAATACTCTTTCCAAGCCACTGGCTGCTTTCCCACATAACCATCATCGAAACAATGGTCGGCAGTGAGAGAAGAATGAATCCTGTCGCAATGACTATCATCAATCCTCGGATACAGATTTGCCAAGTCGGCGATCGAGCCAGCGACCCCCTTGAGTCCTGTACCCTACCGACTGCGCTACCGAGGCTCTGCAACCCTGATGTAGAGGCCTTTTTAAAACATTGAGGGAAAAGTAGAAAATGTTGGTAAACAACATTTTCTACTTTTTCCACCAATGTTTTCTATCCTGTCAAAGAAATGGATTGGAAAATAAGCGTTAAGTTATAGAGTACATCTCCAAATAATTATGTTCAAGTTCCTGCGTGGCTTGGTGTTACAATTTAAAGCTCGTAGCCTGAAAGTTCAGAGTTCGATCCTCTTCGAAGCACTTTGTCTTTCGAGGGAGTGTCCTTCGACAGGACATTTCCGATCCCATGCCTAGTACTGGTGAAACCCAGGACAAACATGGGTATGATATGACTGAAATGATGTTGAAGATTGTAAAACACCGTTCAATCCATTAATCTAAACTTGTATGACCTATATAGGCTTCTTCTACCGGCATGTCTGTTAATATGTGAAGGTAATTCCAGAATAACGAATGACCTTTTGCATCGCTAGTATTTTCTTTATCTAGGACTAACGTGGTCTTTTCTGATTCATGGTTGTTGTTGTAATGGTTGTAATGGGGTTTAACGCCACTTTAACAGCTAAGGTCATATCATGGCGGTCGGTGACGCACATGTGTTTCCTGGCTTTCTCATACCAGTACTAACACAACTTTCTTTCCAAAGCCACCGACTACTTTTCTCACATGCTTCTGAAGCAGAGGTGAGAGGCGAAAATACGCCGGAAGGAAAGTTCGCCTCAACCGGGTATCGAACTCACAACCACCAGGTCATGAGTCCGACACGCTCACCACTGAGCCACCCGGACGGGGCTTCTGATTCATGATATGAAGGATTAGGTCTCTAGCCTAGTGCTGAAGAAACACTTGAATCATCCTCAAATGTGTTCCGTGACCTTCATTCAACAGTGAGAAATAGTGTTCAACTGCTGCATAAAACACCTTATTTAGAGTTAGATGTCATCCAGGACAATGTCATTCAACCAAGTTCTGTACTTCTCTAATCTGTACTTTTATCTCAGCTGTTTCTCGCTTAATTATTCTAACTAGTTCGAACCCCAGTGATGTTGGACAACATTTGAGCAAAAGTTACAGCAGATTTTTCTGGACGTTAAGTTATGCAAAAACCTACGCTCGAATCAGTCACCGCCTTTTTTAGTAAAACGCACTTACGCCTTTTCTCTAGAGTTACGTAAAAGCTTAAGAAAATTTTGTTCGCAACTACCCTAGTGAAACATGGCCCATTAAGGCACAAAATCATAATTATGCGTCTTTGCAACTATAAAAAGTAAACATGTCCAAAAAGTAGAGAAAGTAGTATTAACCTGCAAGTCATTTTTCCCGAGGGTAGTTAAAATGCATGATTTTTCGGTGTAGGGTTAAATCAGCAAGGATGCATTTTCTCTCAGCCATTACCTATCAACCTTGCAGCGGCAAGAGGCAATATTTGGCACTTAGCAAGAATACTTACTGAAGTTTAATAATTAACCCTTTACCACACAATGCCGACTTTTGAAGAACCTGAGAAAGAAGCCTTTTGAAGACACTGTGAAAACATTGTGGAAAAAGGAGAAATGCTGGTAATCAGCATTGTATCCTTTTCCCACAATGTTTTCTACCATATCAAAGAAAAACTGCACCATTTGATGCACATTGAAATTATCGTATGCAAATGCTTTCAAGTTGGACAAGGCTAAAATTTTGTCGTCGGGTAAAGGGTTAAACATGAAATGGATTGAAGTGACTGCATAATGAGAACTGAGAACAGGTGGATCTTTAATTATAGCTTGTTATTTACTAAAATAATGCTAACACCACAGCAATTTCATCTTCGCTAACCGAGGGCTACTCTATCCATCCTTTGCTGATAGGGTCCAAATTTGTAATACCACTGATACCCCCTAATACTGAATTTGGATAGATATGACCCTTAGAATAACACCATCAAACAAGAGGGCCATGATGGCCCTAAGTCGCTCACCTGACCATACATGACCCATTTCCAATCTTTTCCGAGATATAATTACAAACATTCTGACAAACTTTCATAAGTATTGGACCTAAAATATCACCTCTCAGTGTACACAAACTTTTTCTACAATTTGTCTCTGTGACCTACTTTTAAGGTCAACATGGCCTATTTTCAAACTTGCAGAAATTATCCAGACAAACATTCTGACCACCTTTCATGAGTAATTGAGGGAAAATGTGGCCTGTACAGTGTACACAAGGGTTTTTTTTTTTTTTTCCCGAGATTTGAACTTGTAAACTTTCTTTATCCAACATGACCCATTTTCATACTTGTCTAAGATATCATCAAGACAAACATTCTGACCAAATTTCAATATTATTGGACTGAGCGTACACAAGGTGAAAGTTGACAACGGACGACACACAATGGACCCCCAACACAGCACGATCACAAAAGCCCGCCTTGAGCATTTCGTGCTCAGATGAGCTAATCAAATGTTGCGTAACATAACCCTTTTCGCAAAAACCACTATCATTTTAACAGCTCATCATCCGGTGTATGAATGTTACCGAAAAAATATTCATTAAATTGATTCGTTACAGTGAATATAGAGAATAATAGGTTAGTGTCTGAAATGGGTCAAGTTTTTCGGGCAAGGCGTAGGAATTTATTAGGTGAGCCGCAGGCGAACCTAATAAATTCCAAAGCCGAGCCCGAAAAACTTGACCCATTTCAGACACGAACCTATTATTCTATTTATCCTGTTACAAAGCGAGAAAGAGAAGAAGAGAGGAAAAAAATCAACAGAAAAAAAAAAAAAGGTATTTTGAATTTCGCGGCTGATCAAAGTTGGAGGGAGTTTTAATATGCACGAAAACTCTTCCGCTGATAAAGGTTACAAAAATAGTCCTTGATATTTTCTTACGATTTCTTTAGATCTGATTTTCATCAGGAAATTTCAATTTTACAAATTATTTTCTTAGACTAAACTTATACACGCTACCTTATTTTCTAGAACAACAACCGTTCAGTTTCGCCCTCGCTTCGATTTACACATTTGTGTAAACTAGGCCTACTAGATCTACGTGTTGACCTTGCCGTATGTAAACAATGTTTTCGCCTGTGTGCTAAACTATCAGAATTCGTGTGAAATACTTGTCGACGGAAGGAGGAAGGCAACTGAATCAACATAGAGTCAACACATTTTCTACTGTATAATTCAACGGATCAGGCCTAGGATGACGTAAACCGTAAGTTTATTTCAAAGCTTAATCAAATCTTGACAATTCTATCAATAGTGAATTTCTGAAGCAAGTTAGCCTACAAACCATGTGTGTAATTACATAAATAGTCTGTCATGAATACAGTTGTCTACATACATGTCTCCTGCATGAATACCAAGCCCAAGTTCAAAATTTTACATTAGGAATCATGGTTTAGTTTCTATTGGTGTAGCTCGTTAATAGTTTCATTGTTTGGAAAAAAGAGCAATTTTGCAAACTGTATTTTTTAAGATCACAATTTCATAGAACCAAATTGAAAGCATTAACTGATGACAAATGTTACCTTAAACATGAAATTTGTTAAAAGAAGATTCTTCTTTTCCCACAATGTTTTCAAAAGCTTTCTGTGTCAGGGGTCGTTAAAACTTTTGATTGTTTGGTAATGGGTTAATTCACTAAACTTCACTTGAATTAGATAATGTGTTTAGATAATGTGTTTAGATAATGTGTTTAGATAAGGTTTGTAAAGGATTTCCTTCTCTGGGGTGGTTAAAATTTTGATTTTTTTTTTTATTAACTTCAATTGTCAATAAGTTATACAAACACAACTTGAAAATACTGGTATACTAAATTCAACTGGAACAGGTCATGGAGGTCATAACGGCCCACTTCCAAAATGGCCTTGTACCAAAATGGCCCCCTTTTCTCTCTAACTGTTGAAAAAATATTACCTGCCCACAGCCTTTTAGATAACAAAATGGCCACATTAGTTTTTCTATACTTTATAGTAACATATTCGAAATGCACCAACCTTCATGAGAAAAGAAAGTAAGGGGTGAGGAGCTCTTATCACATTTAACAGCGGTGAAGAATGCTGAACACAAGTATTGGGGAAATCGAAAGCTCTTGAAATTAAATTCACTTTTCAAAAATAAGTAAGAATTTGAAAGTTATTAAATATAAATTATGCTCATGATAAAATTGATTTAAATAACAGTAGGTCTAAAGTAGACCTTTTCGGTGCCCATGACAGTGGGCTGTTATGGACCAGGCTGTTTTGAAAGTGGGCCATTTTGACCCTCTCCAAGCTGGAACTGGTCATTACAGTTATTCACTAAATGACAAATTAACTCATTTGTGAAATGCCAAATTTGTATGAATTTGAATATTTGAAAACAATAAAACTCTGTTCTAGAATTCTGAATCGGTCTAAAATATGAAAATTGATATTTAAGTTGTATGCTCAAAACCCTTGTATTTTAAAAGTAAAATACCTGGGAAACCAGGAGATCTGAGTTCAAGTCTCAGCGAGGGTCTGAGCTATTTTTACTGCTGGAGTATCATTTTTCTGATGCATATTGATTCAGATAATAATGTAAAAGGAAGAGTAAAACCAGTTACCTGCCAATTGAAATTAATAGGCAGTTGTGCAGACCTAACAAATACAACTTTTTCACAGGATTTACAACATTTATGGCTTAGAGTACTTGTCTAAGCCTACCATAGTTGTACATAATTTCTTATATTCATTTTGACTATTCATGTAATGTTCTGAAGGACTTTTTTAGGTGTAACATTTGAAAAACCTACCTAAAGTCATACCAAACATAGGGCAATTGTTGAGCCATAAAAAATTTATAAACAAGCTTCTTACTATGGCTGCCTAGGACACCCTTTTCATACAGTTGGTTGATCTCATCGTTTGTAAGAGGACATGCTCTGTTGGGTTTATTTTCTTTCCTTTGTTTCTTCAGAGATTTTAGTTTGGCTACCAAGATATCCTTGCTTATTTGGAATTCTTGTGTTGAGCTAAATATTCATGATTGGATGAGGGTATTTTTTGCTTTTTGATCCTTTACCACACAATCCCGAGTTTTAACGACCTCAAGAACAAAGCCTTCTGAAAATATTGTGGGAAAAGAAGAAAATGGCGAATAACAGTATTTCTCTTTTTTCCACAATGTCTTCTACCTTTTCAAAAACAAATCTTATCATTTGAGCCATGTTTAGTTTTTCCTCTATAAATGCTCTTATTATCGACAAGTCAAAAATTGTGTCGTGTCTTACAGGCCAAAGGATAAGCTTAAGCTTTCTGCATAAGTTTGACACAATAATTTCAGTGTCGATGGTTCACTCATGCCCGACAGTTTTCCTCATGGACGTAACGAAGTTTGCTAGATATTGATTTTAGCTTTTCCAGCTCTAGTTTTGACATTTCAAGTTGTTCATTCTTGGATTTTAAAAAAATTCTCAACTTCTTTTAGTCAGGTTCATGTACACCAAGGAAGGAAGAAGGGATGTAGAGTGTTGGTAATCATGTACCAAACTATGTGTGTTTTGTGCGCTAGGGAGTCAATTTCATATTGATTTTTTTTAATTTTCTGCATTTTCAATTTTCTGATATAAAACCGTCGAGAAAAGGAAAGGAAATACTAGGTCAAAAGTAGTTCCGGCTGTTATGCAAATGAGCAAGGTCACAAAGCAAGTGACCGTGAAACACAAAGTTTTCACGGCACCCCTTTTCACGGTCGATATTTCACCATGTAACAGGATAAATTCTCGCTATCTGCTAATGGTGGATATCAAATGTAACATGCTATTTGATTGGTGCCTTTAGAACAGGTTGCACTAATAATTACGCATATCTGGGGGAATTACAAATTTCAAATTGATCAGCTGCGGGTGACTTGGGCCGGCTGAACATTGTGATCATTACCCTGGCTAGTTAGGATGCCATATTTTTTAAAAGATCAAAATTCATAGAATTTTGAAAGACATCAGTCACCTAGGATCATTTATGCTAATTTTTAATAATTCCTGTTACAGACAGTTTCTGAGAACTAACGGTTTCAAATCTTTCAACAGCTTCCAATTTTTTTTTTAACCACGGCAGTTTTTCATGGAATTAACTCTGTACCACATGACAATATATTAGACTGGTCCAAATCGAAAGTATATGCAGACGTCATATTGAATGTAGCTCAGATGATGGTACATCTATTTGTGGTTGAAAGAGAAGAAAACATTGAGGGAAAAGGAGAAAATGCTGGTTACCAGCATTTTCTCCTTTTCCCACTATGTTTTCAAAAGGCTTCTTTCTCAGGGTCATTAAAAGTACGGATTTTGTGGGAGAGGGTTAGTGATGTGCTTACGTTTAAAAGTGGATAGTAGTGAGATCCAGTCTGAGAAGTTATATCAAATTTGGTTCTGAAGTTTCAAAGATGAATTTGTTGAAATAAAAGTTAAAGTACTTATGTTCAATGGACACAAGACGACAAAATTTTAGCCTTGTCCAAATTGAAAGCATTTGCAGACAACAATTTCAATGTGGCTTAACCCTTTATCAAATGACAAAATTTGGTTCTAGTAGAAAGCATTTGCAACCAACAAATTAAATGCGGCTCAAGTGGTGAAATATGTGACTTAAAGAGCAGAAAACATTGTCAGAAAAGGAGAAAATGCTATTGCCAGCATTTTCTCCTTTTTTCCACATTATTTTCAAAGGGCTTCTTTCTCAAAGTCGTTAAGATTCGGGACTGTGTGGTAAAGGGTTAAAATGGTGCAACGTTTCTTTGATTGGGTAGAAAACATTGTGGGGAAAAAGGAGAAAAAGCTGGTTAACAGCATTTTCTCCTTTTCCCACAATGTTTTCAAAAGACTTCTTCCCCAGGGTTGTTAAAAGTCAGTATTGTGCGGTAATGGGTTAATCAAGTAATTTCTTCTTTAAGCATGATATTTTCTGATCTTTTCTACAGTAGTCTGCTGAAAAAAAAAGTAAACAGTTGGCTGAAAAATGTGGCGAGTTATTAGATTCATATACATGTATTAAAATCAAGTAATTTGACAAAAATTCTATCAAATTCTATCTATAATAATTATAGTCTTCTTTTTTACGCCCCGCCCGGGTGGCTCAGTGGTGAGCGTGTCGGACTCATGACCTGGTGGTTGCGAGTTCGATACCCGGTTGAGGCGAACTTTCTTTCCGGCGTATTTTCGCCTCTCACCTCTGCTGAAGCATGTGAGAAAAGTAGTCGGTGGCTTTGGAAAGAAAGTTGTGTTAGTACTGGTGTGAGAAAGCCAGGAAACACATGTGCGTCACCGACCGCCATGATATGACCTTAGCTGTTAAAGTGGCGTTAAACCCCAATACAACCAATACAACCAATCTTTTTTACGTTAGTTAAATTAAAGTGAACAACATAGCACTATCCTTACCAAAGATACTATACTTTTTCAGCTGTTTTTCAAACTCCTCTAAACCTTGTTGCTTCAAAAACTTCAGGTGATCAAGTCGCAATCCAGCACTAGCAAGCTTTTCTACTACTAATGGTTGTATACTTTTTTCTGCAACCATCTCGGCATAGCAATCTTTTGCAGTTAAGTAATCTGTGCATTTTATAACAGAACTAAATCCTCTCCAAAGTAAAACATCAGTAAACAACTTCTTCATCCCTGTCACTCTTGATATTGGATCCCTGTTTACATCCATGTCTAAAAGTTCCTTACAAAGGTCCTGCAGCTTGTAACTTGACACAAATCTTGGAGGAATATTCATTCTAGCCATGCAAAATAAGTCAATGTAATATGGACTTGCAGAAATAAATTCATCATATAAGCCAAAGTGCATAAAGGAATATCTTAATTTTTGGACAACACTTGGACAACCTTCATAGGCAAGCAAAATAGTGTTATCATACTTCTTAATAAATTTCAGAAATTCTTGCATGGCTTCTTGTGGTTCAACTGTTTCCATCAGTTGTCCACTGCTTGAATTAACATTCCCATTTTCATCACAATCCAAGCCCAAAGAGATTTTGTGGTATTCACTCAAAACCCCATCATGTCTGCAAATTTTAATGAATTGTTCTGTATCAGAAACTGCATGAATGAAAATGAGGTCAGACGCTGGAGATGATGACGATGTTTTTACCTCTACTGCAATATACTGTGCGTTGTCAAGGTTAATTTGTGGTGGCAATGACGTGACATCCCTTGCATCTCGAACCTTTGTATAACCATCTTTCAATCTTTGTATTGTCATGTCATTTAACTTTTTGACCCCACCAGAATTCAATTCTCTTTCTGTATTTTCCTGCCCAAAGCATCGGTTGTGTGAATAAAAGGGGTCACTTGTTTCTCTCTTCTTCAAATCAATGCTCTGTAAACAATAAACAAGAGGACCATGATGGTCCTATATCGCTCACCTGAGTACTAAGCAGTAAAGGTCTACAATGAAGATAAATACCAAATATTGAGGTTCAAGGCCAAATGATAATGAAACAAGAGCGGCAAATTGTTGCAAGATATGCCCGTCCCACCGCCAGTTGTCAAGGAGGTATAATAATCGCAAAGGACAGGTAATGCAACAAACATGGTTACCAAGTCTCAAGTCAATTTGACTTGAGACTTCAAAGTTCCGTTCCAGACAAGCAAGAAATACTGTAAAAATGAAGATCAAAGTGGAATTACTCAAAATACGCGCCAGGTAGAGTTATTGTTCTTGCGCACAGTACTCGGTAATATTGCAACAAACATGCATACCAAGTTTGAAGTCGTTCTGACTTGAGATGACAAAGTTATAATCCTGACAAGCACTAAATGCTGTAAAAATGATGATCAAAGGGAAATAATTCAAAGACAGCACAAGGTAGAGTTACAATTCTTGTGCACTTCACTTCCAAATATTGCAACAAATAAGCATACCATATTTCATGTCATTCCTACTTAAGATGACAAAGTTTTGTTGCTATAAAAATGATGGTCAAAGTGGGAATAACTCAAAATTCGTGCTAGGAAAAGTTATGGTTCTTGTGCACTGCACACCGTAATTTTTCAACAATCATGCATACCAAATTTGAAGATGTTCAGGCTGGAGATGACAAAGTTATATTCCAGACAAGCAGAAAATGCTCTAAAAATGATGATCAAAGGGAAATAACTCATAAACAGTACGAGGTAGAGTTATGGTTCTTTCACATTGCACTCCGTATTATTGCAACAAACACAAATGCCAAGTTTCAAGTCAATTGGACTGGACATGACAAAGTTATGCTCCGGACAAAGAACTATTCTAAAGAACTTTCTAATTCAAGGGCAAATGATTCCAGTTGTTCTGGTCTGATTAGACCGGTAATCGAACTCACCCGAGATCTTAGAGTCATATATATTTTGACCAAGTTTGGTGCTGATTGGTTGATATTTGTAGATGCTAGATTGTAAACAAAGTCAAATATAGCAATTTTTCTAGTTCAAGGGCAAATAACTCCAGTTGTTCTGGTCTGATTAGACCCATAATTGAACTCATCCGAGATCTTATGGTCATATATATTTTGACCAAGTTTGATGCCGATTGGTTAAAAATTGTAGATGCTAGAGTGTAAACAAAGTCAAATATAGCAATTTTTCTAATCCAAGGGCAAATTACTCCAGTCGTTCTGGTCCGATTAAACCCATAATCAAACTCATCCAAGATCTTATGGTCATACATATTTTGACCAAGTTTAGTGCTGACTGGTTAAAAATTGTAGATGCTAGAGTGTAAACAAAGTCATATATAGCAATTTTTCTAATTCAAGGGCAAATAACTCCAGTCATTCTGGTCAGATTAAACCCATAATCGAACTCATCTGAGACCTTATGGTCATATATATTTTGACCAAGTTTGGTGCTGATTGGTTGATATTTGTAGATGCTAGAGTGTAAACAAAGTCAAATATAGCAATTTTTCTAATTCAAGGGCAAATAACTCCAGTCATTCTGGTCCGATTAGACCCATAATTAAACTCATCCGAGATCTTATGGTCATATATATTTTGACCAAGTTTGGTGCTGATTGGTTAATATTTGTAGATGCTAGAGTGTAAACAAAGAAATGTGGACGGACTGACAACGGACGCCGACGGACGGTGAGTGATCACAATAGCTCATCCTGAGCACTTTGTGCTCAGGCGAGCTAAAAAGAACAAAGATACCCGTGTCATTGGCCTATAGATTTACATACAACACAGATAAATGTATTTTTATATATACAGTACAGGGTAAATGTCTGTGAGCCATGCTTTGGCAAAGGGGGGCTTAATGCATCTCTATGATGCATTATACCGAGCAAGACATCACCTAATTACTGTCCATCACATCCATTTCATCAAACAACCGACAGAATCATACGCTAGAATTATCCTTTGATATGCAAGAAATTTGAAGATGGCGTAAAGTTTTGGCCCATGTCAGCCTGCATGGACTCTGCAGGCTGACACGGGTTGATACTTTTCCCAAATGCATTAAGCCCCTTTTTCCGAGCATTGCTCATATCTAAGTAAATCTGATCATCCAACGCTTTACTTAATGACACAGTCTTGGACCTGCCCACCAGGGTGGCAAAATAAGTTGTCTGGATTACCAGAGTCATACATTTTCGAGGGCAAACATTTTTTCCTTTAGTTTGACTAGCCAGTGGTCAACTAAAAATGCTGCACTAGTAAATCAGTTGATGGAGATATTTTAGAATGTGCACTGCTTTGCTAAATTCGGAAGGAAGACTTAACAAGAGGGCCATGATGGCCCTGTATCGCTCCTCTGGCTTTTTAACCCTTTACCACACAAATCAAAGTGTTAATGACCCTGAAAGAGAAGGCTTTCAAAAACATCATGAGAAAAGGACAACATGTTGTCAGCCAGTATTTTCTCCTTTTCCCACGTTTCCTAACCTATCAAAGACAGAAATAGTCATTTAAGCTACATTCAATTTGTCTTTTTGCGATGGCTTTAAACTTGGTACAGTAAAAAAAAAAAATTGTCATTTCTTAAAGAGTAAAATCAATGTATCATGCGCTTAATCGGCATTGACAGAGACATACAGCATAAAAAGTCTGTGTGGTAATAAACTTACTTTGAAAACATAACCTCCACCACGCCCGCCAAACAAAAACAGTCATATCTTTTTTGAATGCAAAGATAATGTCAGTGAATACAAGCAGGTTTATTCATTAGCATGAAGGGTAAAGTTCTGAAAAAATTTGAGTGATAGAAACCTTACTTTAAATTAAACATTCCATTCATGTGAGCATAACTTAACATCAAAATAAATCACTCTCCCTTAAAACAGAACATTTTGTGCAGTTTGATAATCAAGGGAGGTAAATAATAACAAACTTTATCTTGTATAACAGATTACTATTTTAAATTACAGTCACTATATAAGCCCATGTTAAACTTGTGATCTCCGGGGCAGAGCCAATTTTGACCCCACTGCTATATGAATAAACTTGACAGAGGTACATTAGATAAAGCTACATGCCTTATGGTTTCAGACAAGAAGATTTTCAAAGATGTTCAATATTTTTCAGTTTTGTTGCCATGGCAACCAGAGTTTTTAAAGGAATCAAATTTGTACAAGAAATTCTGAAGAGGACCATGGCAGGATCATTTCTGTGAAGTTTAATCAAATATGGATGGGTAGTTTCAGAGAAGAAGTTTGAAAAAAGAGTTAATGCAAGCACAGACGGACGCACGCACGCACGCACACAGACAGACACATGCACAATGGACACCGGGCCATGACATAAGCCATCTGGCTTTTGGCCAATGAAGCTAAAAAAAAAAACATTTTAAAAATCATCAAAGGGCTATAACTCATTGGAAAATGTTTCAACCATGACCAAACTATAATATGCAAATCTTTGCTTTGTATTGAAACTTCCCATGAAAATTGATTGAAATCTATAGTGTAGTAATTGAGAAATAGGGCAGACATAAAAAATGCATCAAGGGCCATAACTCATTTGAAAATCATTTAATTATAATATGCACATCTTTGCTTTATACTGACACTTTCTATGAAGATTGATTAAAAATTGTATGGTAGTTACTGAAAAGGAGCTCCGACAAAAAAATACATCAAGGTCCATAACTCATTTAACAAGAGGGCCATGATATAAGCCCATGTAAAACTTGAGACCCCCCCAGGGCGGGGCCAAACTTGACCAAAGGGCTGTCATTTTGGCCCTCTTGGTAGAGGCCCACTAGATAAAGCTACATGCAAAATCTGGTAGCCCTAGGCCTTATGGCTAGGTACCAGAAGATTTTTAAAGTTTTCCCTATATAAGCCCATATAAAACTTGTGACCCCCATGGCAGGGCCAAATTTGACCCCAGGGCTATAATTTGAAGAAACTTGGTAGAAGTCCACTACATAAAGCTACATGCCAAATTTGGTAGCCCTAGGTCTTGTGGTTTCAGACAAGAAGACTTTCAAAGATTTTCAATATTTTTCAGTTTTGTTGCCATGGCAACCGGAGTTTTTGAAGGAATCAAATTCTTTCAAGAATTCTCAAGAAGACCATGGCAGGATCATTTCAGTGAAGTTTCATACAAATCTGATGGGTAGCTTCAGAGAAGAAGATTTTTTAAATAAAAGTTAACACATGCATGGACGGACTGACGGACGGATGCATGCACGGACACACGATGGACAACAGGCAATGACATTAGCCCGCTGGCCTTTGGCTAGTGGAGCTAAAAAATCATTCAACCATCACCAATTTATAATATCCACATCTTAGCTTTATAATGAAACTTTCTATAAAGTTTGATTGAAATCTGAACCCTATTGAGAAATACAGTGGACAAAAGAAAAACATCCATGAGCCATACCTCAATGGAAAATCATTCAACCATGACCAAAATGAAATATGCACATCCTTGCTTCCTACTGAAATTTCCTATAAAGTTTGATAAATCTGTCCATTACTTACTAAGAAAAAGCTCAAACAAAAACATTGCATTAAAGGGCCATGACTCATTGGAAAAAATCATTCAACCATAACCAAATCATAATATGCACATCTTCAATTTCTATTAAAACTTCCTATAACATTTGATAGAAAGCTGTCCAGTAGTTATTTACAAATAACTGGGACAAAAAAAAAATGAAGGGCAATAACTCAATGAAAAACTATTCAATCATAACCAAATTAAAATATGCACGTCTTTGCCTTGCATTGAAACTTCCTATGAAGTTTGATAGAAACTAATGTAGTTACTGAGAAATAGCACGGACAAAAAATTAATGAAAGGGCCATAACTCATTAGAAAAATACTCAACCATAACTAAATTATAATATGCACATCTTAGCTTGGTAATGAAACTTCCTATGAAGTTTGATTGAAATCCGTCCAGTGGTTATTGAGAAATAGAGCAGACAAAAAAACTACAGACCGATCAACAGACTGACCTACAGACTGATACACTGACTCCCATATACTCCCTCAAACAAAGTTTGTGGGGGGTATAACTATGGTGCAATAGTGATGCAAACCCATAGAATGGGCCACTAATACACTACAATCTTTCACCAACTGTTCATTTCATGCATGTATAACACAGAGACAATCTATTTTTAGTTCATTATAAAACCATTAAGAAAGACTGGCCCAAAACATATGAGTGATGATCTGCAACCAAATAAAATGTACACCAAGGATGAAGCACCTTGGCAACTATTCACCTAGATTCAAAATTTATTTTTCTGCCAGCAACCAACACGCTGACCATACAATAATAGATTTTCACCTTCGTAATAATTTCCATACTTTTATATGGTACTGTTAAAGTGAGTTAAGGAAATTCTACTCCACCTTCTGGGGAATAAGAATGATGATGAACTGTTTTTATGAACAACTAGATTGGTTGGTTGGTTGTATTGGGGTTTATATCATGGCGGTCCGTGACGCACATGTGTTTCCTGGCTTTCTCACACCAGTACTAACACAACTTTCTTTCCAAAGCCACCGACTACTTTTCTCACATGCTTCAGCAGAGGTGAGAGGCGAAAATATGCCGGAAAGAAAGTTCGCCTCATCAGGGTATCGAACTCACAACCACCAAGTCATGAGTCCGACACGCTCACCACTGAGCCACCCGGGCGGGGTTGAACAACTAGAAGAAATAATTGACATGCAATCTGATCTTGATCTACACATTCGCTACTTAATACTAACATATGACCAACATCAGCTTCAACGGCAACAAGAATATGCTTTTAGACCTCAAAAAATGTTGAATCCATTTATTTGGTAGCAAGAAAGTTAATGTTTATCACAGTCTTACCATCAACACAGGTGAAATATGAAACAATGCTTAACCCCTTACCACACGAGCAAAATATAGGCTTGTCCTACTTAAAAGCATTTGTAGACCATTATTTGAATGTAATTCAAATGGTAGAATTTGTATCTGATTAGGTAGAAAACATTGTGGGAAAAGGAGAAAATGCTGGTTACCAGCATTTTCTCCTATTTCCACAAGGGTTTCAATAGGTTCCGTTCTCAGGGTCAGTAAAACTTGGGACTGTGTGGTAAAGGGTTAATTGATCATTTATTAGAATTCCCTCATATTTTTTTTACTAGTTCCCCTCTTTTTTCAGGAAAATCCATCCTTTTAAAATTCTTGAAATGACAGGGCTTTTTTTTTTCAAAAATGTTTTCAAAATTGAATATCTGCACAAAAAGACACTTATTAATGATAATGTAAGCAAGCTTTCATATTTTCTCTCCCCCCCCCCCCCCCTCAAAACTCAGGAGAAAAGCATATTTGATTGACTACACAGACAAAGAAAGAAAACTGATTTCTCTACCTTAACTTCTAAATTCTGTGGACCACATGCATTGGAAATGGATGCAAAATGTCTGGAGGTCAACAACCTAGATAAATAAAAAGTATCTAAAAATATCATAATGTTTTATCTTTAACTCTATACCACAACGTTTTCAAACCCTTTCTCTCTAAAGGTTGTTTAAACTCTGGGTTGTGTGGTTATGCAACATTCCAACACATTGTGGCAGTAATTCCTTGTTACAATCAACCCCTCATATTCACACTGTTTCCATCATTGCTTTACCAGACAAAGAATTTTAGACCTGTCTATATTTACCTCTTTACCACACAATCACATCCTTTAACAACCCTGAAGGAGAAGGCTTTTGAAATCATTGAGGGAAAAGGAGAAAATGCTGGTACACAGCATCTTCTCCTTTTCCCACAACGTTTCCTACCCTCTTTTAAACGAATTTC
Source organism: Hippopus hippopus (assembly GCA_946811185.2). NCBI lineage: Eukaryota > Metazoa > Mollusca > Bivalvia > Cardiida > Cardiidae > Hippopus > Hippopus hippopus. The sequence goes on along the minus strand of OX328108.1, from coordinate 21,214,019 downwards.
ATTGTTTTAGTCATATTTATTTTGTCGTCTGCAAATGCTTTCAATTTGGACAAGTTTAAAATTCTGTCGTTTGGTAAAGACTTAGGATTATATTTTGCAGACAACAAACTAAATATGGTGCAAATAAGGGGATTGAATTTTGAACAGGTATACTCAACAATACCCAGTTTTAGAGACCCTAAGAAGAAAACTTTAAAAAGTTGTGGGAAAGGGATAAATTGCTAGTAAAAGCATTTTCTTCTTTTCTGTCAATGTTTTCTACCATTTTGAAGACATAACTCATCTTTGTGAGGTTTGATGAGAAAGTGGAATATATTTCAAGTCTTGTAGCCTGGGTCCAGGTGGCAAAATTCTTTTAATCATTCTTTATCGCAGTCTACCGTACTTCAAGGTCCATACAGATCTGTGGCAAAACAGTTTATCACTTGGAACCTAATTAATACCCTCATTTTTGACAATGTAATGTCCGAAACCTATAAAAGGAAAAAAAGAACTGCCTAAAACACATGATACAAGTCTTGTAACTCTTGTTCAAGACATTACACAGAGAGGCTTACCATGTGGTAAATGGTTAAGGAGACAAATCACATCATTGGAGGTATGTTCAATGTGTCATTTGCAAATGATTTCAAGATGTCTAAGTCTGAATTTTTTTCCTCTGATAAAAGTCTTTTCAAGCATAATTTTTTGGCTCTATTAACAATTTGGCTCTATTAAAACATGGTAAAATGGACATCATTCTGTGGAAACTGGAAAGAAAGTCTCCTGTGGCTGTTCCATGTCTCTGCCCTCTGATATTTCATCAATGAATCATTTGACATAAATAAATCATCATTTTCCACTACTCGACCAAAGAGGAAAGAAAAATTCAAGGATTTACTAATATTTACAGTTTTTGATAAAAATTGACAATGGTGAACAATTTGAAATTCCACCAGCAAACACATGTAAATCAAGTGTTTTAGATATTTTTCATGTCATGATAATGTCTACGTTTTTTCCTCATAATTTAATAATAGTTTATTTCTTTATTTTAATAGAGCTTCAAGACTCATTCTCCTTTAGTTTTCCCATTCAATGTTCCCATAATTTTAATGAAAAATAAAACAAGAGGGCCATGATGGCCCTAAAGTTGCTCACCTGAGTCTTTTGACCAAACATGACCCATTTTCAACCTCATTTGAGATATCACGACAAACAATCTACTAAGCTTTCATAATTATTGGACTGAAAATTTGGTCTCTACCATGTACACAAGCTTTTTCTAGAATTTCTCTCAGTGACCTACTTTTTAGCCAACCATAGCCAATTTTCCCATTGTAGATATTATCAAAACAAAGATCCTGACCACCTTTCATAAGCATTGGACAGAAAATGTGGCCTACAGAGCATGCACAGATTTTTTCTAAGATTTGACCTACTGACCTAGTTTTTGACCCAACATGACCACTTTTCAAAGTCATCCGAGATGTCATCAAGTCAAACATTCTGACCAACTTTCAAGAAATTTGGACTGAAACTGACCTCTAGAGCATACACAAGGTTTTCTTTTAAGATTTGAACTAGTAACCTAGTTTTTTGCCAGACATGACCCATTTTCAAACTTGTCCGAGATATCATCAAGACAAACATTCTGACCATATTTCACAAGTTTTAAACCAGAAATGTAGCCTCTAGAGCGTACACAAGGTTTTTCTAAGGTATGACCTCGTGACCTACTTTTTGACCAGACATGACTGTTTTTTCGAACTTGTCCAAGATATCATAAAGACAAACATTCTGACCAACTTTCAAAAGCATTGGACTGAAAATGTGGCCTCTAGAGTGTGCACAAGGTTTTTCTAAGATTTGACCTAGTGGACTAGTTTTTGGCCCTGGATGATCAATTTTTTAACTCGTCTGAGATATCATCAAGACAAACATTCTGACCTAGTTTCATGAGTATCTGACTGAAAATGTGGCCTCTACAGTGTACACAAGGTTTTTCTAAGATATGACCTAGTGACCTAGTTTTTGACCCGACATGACCCATTCTCAAACTCGACCTAGATATCATCAAGACGAACATTCTGACCAAGTTTCAACAGTTTTGGGCTGAAAATGTGGCCTCTAGAGCGCACACAAGGTTTTTCTAAAACTTGACCTAGTGACCTAGTTTTCTGCCCGACAAGACCCATTTTTGAACTTGTCTGAGATATCATCAAGACAAACATTCTGACCAACTTTCAAGAGTTTTGGACTGAAAATGTGGCCTCTAGAGCATACACAAGGTTTTTCTAAGATTTGACCTAGTGACCTAGTTTTTGACCCGACATGACCCATTTTCGAACTTGTCCAAGATATCGTAAAGACGAACATTCTGACCAAGTTTCATGAGTACCTGACTGAAAATGTGGCTTCTAGAGCGTACACAAGGTTTTTCTAAGATTTCACCTAGTGACTTAGTTTTTGACCCAACATGACCCATTTTCGAACTCGTCCGAGATATCATCAAGGCAAACATTCTGACCAAGTTTCATGAGTATCTGACTGAAAATGTGGCCTGTAGAGTGTACACAAGGTTTTTCTATGATTTGACCTAGTGACCTAGTTTTTGACCCCACATGACCCATTTTCGAACTTGTCCGAGATATCATCAAGACAAACATTCTGACCAAGTTTCATGAGTATCTGACTGATAATGTGGCCTCTAGAGCGTACACAAGGTTTTTCTAAGATTTGACCTAGTGACCTAGTTTTTGACCCGACATGACCCATTTTCGAACTCATCCGAGAAATCATCGAGACAAACATTCTGACCAAGTTTCATGAGTATTGAACAGAAAATGTGGCCTCTAGAGCGTACACAAGGTAAAAGTTAACGACGGACGACGCACGACGGATGACGCATGACAGACGTCGGACACAGCACGATCATAAAAGCTCACCATGAGCACTTTGTGCTCAGGTGAGCTAAAAAGATCCACGACCTCCATGGCAGTTTATGGTGAATTCAAGTGGTGTATTTTTTTTTTGTCATTAAAAACAAATTACCCTAGCATCGATTCTCCTTTGCAAATAATAATCAAAATGCTTGATTAAGAGCCATGAAAAAACACATACATGTGTCCATATACGATTTTTGAGAAAAAAAAAGCAATGATTTGGTGATATCAGAGACTCTATATACTTTGTTTTATACTGAGTCAATGGTTCTAGTATGCCACGTGGTGAATTAATCAGTATATGATGTGGACTTTACATACATGTAGTTAGCCATAAAGTTTCTAATTATATGAGCCATGCTTAATGCACCTGCAAAACATCAATCAACCCAGGTCAGCAAGCGCAGGCTGATCAGGGCCAAAACTTTTTGCTATTGGTCAATTTTCTGGAGCTACTGACCTATCTTTTTGGTGTCCTCTATTAAAAAATATTGGAAATCTCACAGCCTATACACAATGATATTGATTAACCTTTAAGGCCCCTTTCACAACTTTAGTTGCCTTTGCAGACAATGTAGATCAATATCAGGCTGCACAAAACATGAAGCCTGATCTTGACCACAATGTCCGCTGTAAAGAAACACAGTAGTCACAAGCAACCCTGAAATTGCATTTATTTGGGTTATATTTCTAGATTGAAAATATCTTTGAAAATATCTAACAGGTTTATTCTACACTCTAAGCGTTAATTTCTCATACAAGACGGCTACGATAGCTCTGAGTCACTCACCTGAGACAGTGTACCTTTTAGAACATTCATCAGTATTGGGCTGAAAGTCATTAATCAACTCTTTACCAAACTAAAAAATTTTAGCCTTATCCTAATTGAAAGCATTTGCAGATGACAAACTGATGTGGCTTAAATGATGGAATTTGTCTTTCATAGAGTAGAAAATATTGTGAGAAAAAGTGAATATGCAAGATACCAGAATATTCTCCTTTTCTCACAATATTTTCAAACGTCCTTTTTCCTTGGTTGATTAATTGATTGAATTGGAGTTTAACGTTGTTTTAACAGCTTAGGTCATATAACGGTGGTCAATGCACCTACGATTTCTCACACCAGTAATGACACAACTTTCTCTCCAAGTCACTGACTAGTTTCTTATGTGCATCAGACGTGAGAGGCGAAAGATCGTTGGAAAGGAAGTTTGCCTCAACCGGGTATCAAACTCAGAACCACCAGATCATGAGTCTGATACACTAACCACTGAGCTACCTGGGTGGGCCGTTTTCCTTGGAGTTGTTAGAACTTAATATTGTGTGGTAAAGGGTTAAGACCAAATTTCTCAGTCAAGCAGCTGTCAGATGTCTACTCTTATAATTTAGAATGCCCTTAAATTTTGAATTCTTGGTCAATAAATAGCTTTCCATGATTCAAATTAAACATGGTGAATTTTCAATTTTTACTCAGCTGTCAAAATTTTAAAATTGTCCATTTGCAGATGATAAATGATCAAATGTGGGTCAAATGATGTTTTGTATGTTTGTATGGTGTTTGCCCCTTTTCATAATTATGCCAATTATATCATGGTATCAAAGTCCTGTACGCTGCCAACTGCACTACTGGCCTCAATTGATCAGTTGATGAGATTTTTCTTGAAAAAGGTAGAAAACTTAGCTGGAAAAGGAGATGATCATTAGCAGTGTCTTTCTTTCCCAACCTGTTTTCAAAAGCTTCTTACTTTGAGTTTGTTCAAAGAATTGTGTGGTAAAAGATTAGATGCTACACTCTATTAGCTCAAAGGAAACCATGGTCTGCAATACAGAGATAAGGGTGGGGGAGTATATATAGTAACAACTAAGTAGACATAAGAAATATCTCTATGAGTATCAATAACAAAGGTTTTCTGGAAAACTCATGCTGCTAGAATTTGATTTATCCCAGATTTCACATAAAACCACCTCCAGCAGTGTATTAAACCCATGACTTAATGTCGATAATACACTAGTGTATAATCCTTTTTTGGGTCCTGTTTCTGGTTATTTTGTAGTTATGAGCGTGTGATGAAACCAACTGCAGCCTGTGCAGTAAGTTCTACTACTTTGCCAATTCGCGGAAAAATGATGTGACTGTTGCTAGGACGTATATGTGCGGAAAAATACTACAACTTTCATGTTCAATAAAACAAAAAATGCAGCGTTAGTCATTTAAAGTCAAGAAAATTGTGGAAATAGTTTGATTTACCCCCTATTTTAAACCCTTTAATTTTACTTTCGATGAAAGTGTCACAGAGCTATCTTCTTGTGCACGTACACATTTCAAACCACACTACATCTGTATACATGGACCCGTGAATGGTATTTAGGCTGAAGGTGATGATGGAGGATACATATTTGTCTTTCATTCATTTTATGTGATAAATAGAATCTCATGCTCATGTTTATGTATTGTTATCAAACTCGTTGACTAAAATGTACATGACGCTCTCCAAAGGCTTGCATCATATAATTTTGGTCAACTCATTTGATAAAAATGATAATACATAAACACTCAGGTATTACTTCAACAAATTGACATGAAATGAATGACCTCTATTACCATATATTACACGCTTGAATGATTGTCCAAACTTAGCATCGGCTAGTGTCAACTGCATGCGGAACTATGTAAACGTTTTTCGACTCTTTATGCGGCTAATAGATTCATCGTGTCTTTAATGAATACTTAAGATACCTAAAATAAACATGATTTTGTTGGTTTAAATTGGTAATACGTGGCGGGTGACATAGATGTACGATGCACTCTCTGAACAGTCTGATCTTGATCTATGTCATCCGCAAACACTTCTTGTTTTGACTATGGCACAGTAAGGGTCAAACCTGACATTTACCGTTAACAGAATTTCCGTGCTGTCCGATTATACCCGATAATATAAATATTCACTCTTTAATTATTCTTTGCATAAAGGTCAATTTCAGGTAAATTTATTCGAATAATAATACCCTCTATATCAAGACTTCTGTGAAAAAAAAGATCAAAGAAAAAAGGCATGTTTCTGTTAACCCTGTCCCACTAGCTCCATCACCCACAAACTAACCTGTGTTCCAAGAACCAGTGAGCATGGCATTCCCTACTGAGGAGTGTTGGTACCTTGTTCGGGAAAGAACAGGCTGTTCTGAATACAGCTGTGCATGGCATACTGTAAGAGTTGGGTCTTCTGCTCTAATCCAAAACTTTTACTGCATCTTCATTCTGAAAAAAGACCATCTACATTATGTCCAACAAAACTATAATCAAATGAGCTGTGCTCTGGCAGAAGGGGATCTCTGTGATGCATTGTAACAAGGAAGTGACATCATCATATAAAAATAGACCCATGAAATCAATTTTGTCTAAAAATCAACTGAATATGAGTGTCACTAAAAATTAATTGCCCTGCTCTGAAATAAGATTAAACCAACAAAAAAAGGTCAGTACAGCACTGTAGCTTTTCTACTGGAAAGAAATATGGACTTGAGACAGTAGAGCAAGTTTGTGTATCATTGGACACTTCTGACCGCTTCTCTGATAGTGAGCCTCACACCTGCAATACATGCTGTTATCGTGTTATTGCAAAGAACTTTGTATCTTCTACCAGTTACAAGCTTCATAGACATTTATTGGCATGATACCGTCTATTAAATTAAGAAAATACACTTCTTGTTGACGACAGGTAAATTCGGACGTTTGCATTTATTATTCGACATACATTTCTTGTGCCAGATTTCTGCCAGATAAGACTGAGCTCGACCTTCGTAATTCAATCCTTTTCCTGATACACCATTTCACAATGTCTAAAAATTGTGCAAATGTGCAAACTTACAACAATTCAAATGTAATCAGAAGCAATGATTGAAATACTGATAGTACAGAAGGTAATGGGAGAAATGCGAAGTACTACCATCGTCGTTTCCCTTAAAAATTTTCCAGAGATGTCTCATACTAGTATAATAGAATCCAAACATGTCACAGGTGTGGATAAAATACATGTAGTAAGCCTCATTTTACCGTTGTGGTGCTCACTCGTTTTCAGTGAAGGGTTTACTGCCCAGTCCTGATCAAAAACATAACTGTGAAACTGTCTGATGTTGTACGCGCATTAAAAGAGAGAGAGTGTTCTTGAAGGGTATGATTCAGGGATTGTATATATGTGTATATATATGATCCCTGGTACGCTTGGACAAGATTAATTTTAAGAAAATGAGATAAAAATCTCGCAAAATTCATAAAAATGTAACAATAAATGCGAAACCTGTTGAAATTAATACTTCGAAAACCCCTAGTCCAGGCAAGGATAATAAAACCTCGTCCAAAAATGAGTTTCAACAAAAAACAGGGTCAGTCCGTTGAAGTTCCTGAAGATAGGTTAAAAAATTGGTTAGTATGACGAGAAAGTTAGACTTATAGACTGTAGTTTGAGAGATCGACAGAAAAGCTACAGGATGTCACAGTTTTTGAACGTCTACCATTAATAAACATGATTATTTTGTCATTGTATTAATGGTTAAATAAATGTTGAAAACAAGGTTGTGTCAACAATAATGGTAATGTCTGCAGTGATGCAGTTTTATAAGCATAGTATTCATAATTACATGAAGAGATTACATTTGTTAAATAAAAGGGTAAACATTCCAGTAATAAAATAGTATTGTTACATGTGGCCCCCAGTTTTCCCGAATGGCCCTCTACCTCAATGACTTTGGGCCCGATGGGCCCCCGTACAAACAAAGCTAGATTGAACATTGTATAATTTTAGGGCTTTTAAGGTAGACAACGACATCAAGATGTGATGTGTTAATAAGTTATAACATTCACTGAGGCATTTCAGTAATTGTCCGATATCGCTTACTCAGTCCAAACATGTAAAGAAGCATCGTAAAAATAAATGTCAAAATATGCAAAAAAGCATCGTAAACGTTTTTCACACTACACTCAGATTAGCTTACTGGTAAGCGCTACTCAATGGTACAAACTTTTGCACTTAAGCATTATTGTAAGTAAAACTTACTTATCTCAAATAAATGAAAATGACCTCTTCAGTTTTTTCAGACTATTTCCACATGCCAATTCCGGGACATCCCGGCCCATAACGATTTCGGCCCATTACAATTTCGGCCCATCGTCTGTATACAAATCGGATAACACTTGAGTGTTTCTTCTCACGTTTGTCTGTCAGCTTGCATGCTACTCCTACCTGTGTTATGTTATGTTATGTTATGTTATGTTATGTTATGTTATGTTGTGTTGTGTTGTGTTGTGTTGTGTTGTGTTGTGTTGTGTTATGTGTGGCTATCAGTCTATATGTTGATTGATTACTTTTATATGACATTGTTTCAACCGCTGGTCCTACACCTTCGAAGGTTTGCCTAATAAAACAGCTGCTTTGAGTATTGGGCAAGGAAGGATTAGTGTCATCGTTTAAAGTAACATAGTGGCATTTGAATGTAGGTAAAAATGTCAGAGGTATAAATGATGCCAGATACTAAAATGCCAGAGGTAAAATTGTCAGAGGTAAAAATGTCAGAGCCAAACTGGTAAATATGCCAGAGATAAAATAATGTCATCGGTAGAAATGCCAGATGCATTAACTAGGACCTATAGTATATGGGGGGAAAAGCAGTAGCTATTCAGGTTACTTCAGTTGGTCAAGACGTAGCAGGTTCGAAACTTGGTCAGAACGCACTAAGTCTTATATCTGGCCTCTGAATCCTCTGAGAAAGCAGACAGTCAAAATCAAAATTGGTTTATGAACAAATAGAAGAAATGTGTGGACTAAGATTGCAAACTATCATCTAAGATACTTTTTTTTTTTTTTTTTCAGGATTGCAATGTTTTCAAATGAACAGTATATTTGGGAGAACTTCTTCGAAATATCCATTTATCGGAATTTATGAACAATATTGTACAGATACCTCATTGTTTTTATTTTTATTCAAATTTAATTGGAAAACACATGATGAAACATCAATGGAAAAGCAAAGATGTGAATATAAATGTTACATCTAGAATCTACCATTTATTTATAAATCATCATTGTGACAAAACAAATATCATCCCTTTGCTCCAGTTCATTTACATGTAGACCTATATAAATTACACAACAGTCTTTTTGTGTCCAACAGCAGAGGAAATTTGAAGAACATTGTGAACAAGAAATTGCCCATAATGTTCTCATAATCAGCAATTTTTCCTTTTGTTCCAATGTTTCCTCGTTTCTTTCACAACAGTTTAAACAAGTAATCTGTTGTCAGCCGAAGATGCTATGATGTAACCTACATATATCTGGTAAGAGATCAGAGTCAAATGATTTTTGCTTACATAAGTGCGTTTCAACCTGGTATCTAATCCGCAAAGTTCTGAGCTAACCTGGATGGCTGCTACTTTTTCCTCACATATTTAAAATAGTTAACACATCTGGCATTTTACCTATGACAATATTACCTCTGGCATATAAATTTACCACTCTGACTCTGACATTTTTACCTCTAGTATGTTTACCTCTGTTATTTTTACCTCTGACATTTTTACCGCACACCCGGCATTTACATACTTGTAAACTTGTCAATCATAATTAATTTCAAACACAGTTTTAGTTGAAGAACGTATGTTTTCTACGGATATTTCATTATGCAGAGCTTTCATTAAGGACTAATTTTAGGAATTTTGAAATTCCAAGTCTCGGTTTAAATTTTTTTTTTTTAATGAGAATTCGGGAAATTAGATCTATATAGATATCTCGGTAATATTTTACCAGGGATCAGATGAAAATTTTGGCTTCAGCCGATTAAAAACATTACACAATCCTTCTGAAGATCCCGTGTGTAATTACAGGTAGACCCGCAATATAGGGTTAACTGGATTGCTGGAGAACCCGTACCCTGGAGAACTCGCACTCTGGAGAACTCGTACCCTGGGTAGGAATTCTCCAGAGAACTCGTACCCTACAAATATTTGGGGGGGAATAGACGACTTATATTATTGTATTTGTAGTAAAATATCAGATTTGGTACCGGGTGTTTGGTAGATTTAAATGGAAAAGAAGGTAAGTTAAATGGGCAGGTAAATTTCAGAAAGATGAAATTATGAGGTAGATCTACATAATCTGGATACCTTGAATGTTTCGAAGATATGATTTTTTTCAAAAGCTTTAAATATTGATCGTTTGTTCATTGAATATGCCAATTTATTCATGCCAAAGCTGTCGGGTACAATAAAGTCATGTGAATCAGATGTGATAAACACCATTTTACACACCATTTACCAGCACCTTAAACCAGTATAGTACATTACTGGTCCTTTTAACAGAACAGAACAGAACAGAACAATGTAAGTATGACTATGTACTGTGTACACGTCGAATAAAATGTTGTTCTGTTCTGCTCTTTTAACCCTTGACCAGGGATTGTATATACACATATATATACACGATCCCTGCCCTTGACCAAACAATCACATGTTTTAACGAGGAAAGTACAAGTTTCTAAAAGCATTATTGGAAATGGAGAAATTTGTTTTAACCGTTTTTATGTAACATTAAATAAATGAAGAAATTTAGCTTTTTGAATCTTTATGGATCATTATTCCCACATTATATCCCACCCTTTCAGAGAACTAAAATCCATTTTACCCAAATACGAATTTGTCGTCTGCAGATGTATAAAATTGTAACTGTTCATATAGAGCAGTTTCTCCATTTCTGTCTATCTCTCTGTCTCTCTGTCTGTCTCTCTCTCTCTTTCTTCATTCTACAAATTTCCTCAATGTTTTGTGAACAGTTTACTACATGATCTCGAGTTTCAACCACCTTGAAGAAGCTTTCGTAAGCATTGTGGGAAAAGGAGAAAAATCAGATAACGAGCATTATCTCCTTTTCCCACATGTGTTCTAACCTTTCAAACACAAAAATATAGCATTTAGTCTAATCTGTTTGTTAATCTGCCGTAACAGATATTGTAAATAAATCTATAAATGAACTTAACAGCAAAAAATTGTATTAATAATTATATTATGATAGTCTATCATTTTCATGAAAAAAATATGATCAATCATATAACTCGTTAGTTAGTTTTTTTTTTTTTTTTTAATATGTAGATGTAATAAAAAGTTGCCTACTACTTGTCTTGAACCAACAATTATATTTAAGACCAAAAAAAAATTTAAATTCGTCCACTTTACAAAGCTCTGCAGACGGCAAAAGTGAAATTTAACACGTTACAAGCATTTCTGCAGTAGCATTTTTGTATTACTAAAACAGTGGTGAAACGAAGTTACTTTCATGATCGTCAGAAGTTTTTACTTTTCCAATCATTTTTGTATGTGCTTATCTCTGTTTGGCGCCATCGACGGCTAAAATTTCGATTCACCGAAACTCAGAAAAGGATTTTTATCTGAAAGGTTTGGCTAAGAATGTAGATTATGTAAATCCAGGCTCATACTGCACATTCTTTGCATGCTGATCATGTTCTTTGCAACCGTAATCGACTATGGCGCTAAAAGGGTTAAGGGTTCCATACTGAATATTATGTTATTGTAATTTGATTAATCTACTGTGAAAATCACATCTTTCTCGCTCTCTTTGTTTTGGAAATTTGCCTTTTTAACTAGGTGTGAAAGTTTGATAAATTATGTGTTCATTTTACCCACTTCTTCCATTTACTAAATATCTAATCCAATCAAATATTAATTGTTAATCTGTTCCCACACATTTCAACACCCATCATCAATTCCAAACTTAAATGCAAGTGAAGGTTACCCGTAGGATTTAACATAGCAAAAATTCATACGATTTACCTGTTGGTTTTAGTAGAAAACAACTTACTTGCCATTCTTTTATGTTCTTCTTTATGATTTTTTGCATCAAATATGACAAACACTGTGTGAGAAAACATACAAATTTCGTCTAATTAATTTATGTTTTTTCAACACATGTACTAAAAAAAAAAACCTAGATCTACATCACAATAAAGACATACACATTTTGTTTGAAACAAAAACAATGTTATTTTAAAATCTTGTCACTTTTGGAAATAAAACTTGAAAACATTTTGGTAAACTATCATTTTATCTATTTGTGGGGTACGAGTTCTCCAGAGAACTTGTACCCTTGAGATTGGGGTACGAGTTTTCTAGGGTAAGAGTTCTCGAGGGTACGAGTTCTTCTGATACCCATTATTTTGCTGAGCTGAGTCTGAAATGTTGTGCCAACCTAGGATTTGAGGATGTTTCTAGAATATATTCGTGTAAGTGAAATGCATCTGGAATAACGAACTAAACTTAAAGATACCCATTTACTCATTTTAAGCTAAAAATTACCGATTTTCTCGACATCAAACTATACAGTCATTCTTGTTGCTTCATCACAAATATTTCATCTGGCGGTTGCGAGATTGCATAGATAACGACGGATAGAAAATGTAATTATGGATTTGGCTTCTATCCACTCCTTCATGATGCTTGTCACGTGACCGCGTACGACCTTCGCCTTGCACATTCATGTAGCTGGCAAGAAAGTGAAGCCGAGGTATATTAGATCTACACAGGTCTACTGTCGCAACAATCTATGTCTCAAGAACCCATCAGCAATTTACTCGAAGATGTCGGAATTTTATATCAAGAGTGCAGTGGAATGATTTTAAAGACAGTAGAAATGTAAATTTCGTATGTGCACATTAATATTAAGCGCTTTTGAATTGCTAAAAGAAGGGGAAAAGACATGATCCTACTAATAGACTAGAGCGCCATTTCCCGTCTTGAAACAACAAGTAGTTTAGCTTTTTATTTTTAGATGGGGTATGTAAATGACTCTAGTGATACAATCCCCCATTGTTTAGCATTTTGACCTGACGTAATTTTGCACCGACCAAGATTAATTTCAAATAACAAATCTGAAACTTCTTTTCATTCTTTTGGGCCATAAATATTAGTGATTTATTGATTTCAACACGTATCTACATTCGGCTAGAATAAGTAAATAGGTATCTTTAAGTTGGAAAATGAGTCTGTTAGCGGACTTGAGCAAAATAAGAGACTAAAGTTTTTTTCGTGAAACCAGGGCCTGGTCAGCTTTGCAACAGGCATAATCATGTTGCGTGCTCCTTCAATAATGACAGGTTTCAGTCGAGCGGCTTAAATTCATATAGGTTATGCACTTTTTTAAATGCAGCAACGCCACGACGCCAAGATTCTGCAGTCTCATCTTGGATCTATACTGTCACCGCGTGTTTAGTCAAACATGTTTGATATAAATTTTTTCGAATTTCAGCGGACTGTACTTTAAGTTGCCGGAACATGTCAAGTTCATATGAGTCATGCTTTGGCAAAAGGTGGGTTTATGCCTCTCCGTGATGCATGGTACCTACCAAGTTATCACTTGGCCTGCAACACGCGAAAAGGGGCATTCGGACATTTGCGTAAAATGTCGTCTCGGATCAGCCTGCGCAGTCCTCGCAGACTAATTCGAAACGACACTTTCCGTTTTCAGGTAATTTTCTGTTTTGCACAAGTCTACTGTAGCACAAAATCTGATGTAGTCGTAAAGTGCCGTCTCGGATTAGCCTGCGCGGGCTGCGCAGGCTGATCCGAGACGACACTTTACGCAAATGTCCGAATGCCCCTTTTCGCGTGTTGCAAGCCAAAGTCTTAATCATTGGTCCATAAAATCCGCTTTGTCTAACAACCGACTGAATCATCAGGTAGACTGGTCCTTCGACATACAGAAAATTGACCAACAGCAAAATGTTGCGTTCTAGGTCAGCCTGCGCCGATTGCGCAGGCTGACCTGGGTTGAGACTTTTTGCAGATGCATCAAGCCCCTTTTCCACAGAGCGTGATTTATATTTGACACTTTAAGAGTTTAAACAACTTTGTGGTGTGAACTGGTCGGAGAGAGTGAGAGAGAGAGAGAGAGAGAGTAATATCATTTATGAATGAAATCATATAAAAGTAAAACATCTTTTTTTCATAAATTTATGTATACATGTATTCAAATATTCGGTGCGTTGAATCTACTCAGCTATGACTGATCAACTACCCGTAAACAAATAATGAAACCATAATTGTATTTTCTGGGCTAGGATTTCTAATCGAACAGAAAGATTTTCAGCCTTGAAAAAGAAAGGAGAAATGTAATTTCGAGATAACCATTGGAATGTCACAGTAGAGCGAACTTTGCAGATCAAAGATTTGTGTGCACATGTTGTCTGATCTTGATCTACACAAACTGCAAAAACAATTATTGTTGTCATGTTAAGAGTATAACAGCGAAAGAGAAAATGTAACATATACGTATAAATGAAAGAAAATGACGTCTGAAAAAGGTACACATATTGATCTTCCTTCCTTCCTTCCTTCCTTCCTGCTGCGTCTCTTTCTTTCTGTCTTTCTATCTTTCATTCTGTCTTTCTTTTTTTCTTCCTTTCTGTCTGTCTGTCTTTCTTTCTTTTTTCTTCTTATCTATCTGTCTGTTTGTCTTCCACTCTTGATTTTTACGTTTTAATTTTTTTCTTTCACTTTTTGTCATTCCGTTGACTAATATTTTGAACAGCAGTATTTCGTTTCTTCGAATTGATGTTTTGCGAGGGTTACGATCCATGTTAATCCGCGCATTCCACGAAGGCTGGCAATGGTCGAAACATTTTGCTTTTTGTAAATTTTTTCACGGCATGTCCAAGGACTATGCTACTTCCAGATTCAGTCTATTGGTAGAATAAATGGATTTTATGGATCCATAGTAATGTAATAACTTGTTGGTATCATGCATCACCGAGACGCATTAAACCCCTTTTTGCAAGAGCATGGCTCTTTTATTTCATGCTTTCTGGTAGGTTATCGAGAAATATCGGTGAAATATTTTTCGATATTTCATGGTTACGACCAGTGAAAATACCGATTTTTATATTCTAACTCTTCAATTGAAGGTGGAAACAGTTGTCCCCGCGCACTAGTTACCTAGGTAAAATGCGCGTGCCTCAAGACCAGATGGAAATATGACGTAATTTACTTTACATTTCTCGCGCTTGACGTAATATTGTAAAGCGTTGCTATGCGGAGGGGGTACGCCACGGGGAATAACCGAACAGAACTGTACTGGATTTTGATTAAGTTCCCTCCAGAAAGGGTGAAAAGCATGAAATAAACATTTTTTTTTGTAAAAGATCGAAATTTATTTCATGCATTAAACCCCTTTTTGCAATGAAATGGAGAAAAAGCCGTTTGGTACAAGTTTATATGTAAATTTGACAGGAGACGATGCCTTTCAATCTAAGCTGGATGAAAACAGTAAAATAAAGGCGTGGGAAGAGCTCAATGAAAGGACTGAGAAAGACAGACAACTCGCAGTTCATACTTTCCGACAATGGATAATACAGCAAGATCATTGGCTAAAAACTCCAACAGGTGAGCTACGCATGTGTATTTTGTGCGATGAAGACACCCACAATAAAGCTACTAGAGACGGGGAGATAATTTAAGCTCTACACATAACATGTAAATGAGCCATGCCCCTTGAAAAGGGGGCTTCCTACATCTGCGAAAAGTATCGACCCAGGTCAGCCTGCGCAGTCCGCGAAGGCTGACCTGGTCCGAAACTTTTCACCACTAGTTAATTTTCTTTATGTCCAAGGACCGGTGTACCTCATGTTTAAGTCAGTTGTTAAAAATGTGGCTGTTATGGATCCATAATTATGTGATGGCATACTTGGTATCATGCATCACGGAGATGCATTAAGCCCCCTTTTGCCAGAGCATGACTCAAATGTATTTTGGTAAGCTTGGATAATATATGACGCCGTTTTATATGCCACGGAAAAAGCTCATTTCTTCCTGCTTCCTCGATTTTTAATTACTAGACCGAGCTCTGTTCAAAGTACTTTGCATATAGAGGGTCTATTCAAGCGTTGTCATCGGATATGAAACACGGGAGTTCTACAATAGAAATCAAATGAACGGCGTGACTTCCTACCAAACAATTACGAGTTTTAACGAACCTGAAAAAGAAAGCATTCGAAAATATTATGGAAATAGGAAAACTCTTGGAAACCGGCATTTTCTGCCCTGATTTAAAAAAAAAAATTGAGTCATATTTATTTTGCAAATAATTTTAATCAAGAATATCTTAATAAATAATGTCGTTTTGTAAATACTTAACCAGTAAGCCGAGGAGGATCCGTGAAACGAAAGGAACATTTTCAGCCATTGATTAAAATGACCAACAAAACAATATACGAGATATAATTCGAGAACGCAGTTCAGACAATAGTTTCGAAAAATCACTCAGGTCTAAGATCAGACGCCAACAACAACTAGATGATGACGACGATTATGATGATGACGATGATGGTTGATTTTTCGTTTATTTATCAGTGCCACCGGTTTTCCATATGTGCGACGCCCCAGAGGACTGTTAGTTTTGTTACAAGGGATAGTTCAGGATCCAGGACGAAACCTAAGTTACGCCTGGTTCTTCCACGTGTTCAGTGAACATGTATAGCGCTGTCGAACGGGACCTAGCTTTAACGTCTTATCCGAAAGATTTTTTAGTAATTTTAGGTGGCCAGCCATGGGGATCGAATCAACACCCTCAATTGGTCAGATATTTAACGTCCACAGGAGTTATTTGGGCTGGTCAGTGAAGTTCTTGAAGGTTATAGATTCTATATGAGCCATGCTTTTTGAAAAGGGGGCTTAATGCATCTGCGAAAAGTATCGATCCAGGTCAGCGTGCGCAATCTGCGCAGGCTGACCTGGGTCGAAAATTTTCGCTATAGGTCAATTTTATGTATGTCCAAGGACCAGTCTACATCATGATTCCGTGTCTTTTTTTTTTTTTTTTTTTAAAGTGGCTATTATGGATCCAGAAGTATGTGATGGCTTGCCTGGTGCCATGGATCACGGAGATGCATTAAGCCCCCTTTTGCAGGAGCATGGCTCATTTCAAATTTTGACGTGTAATGGTACCACCTCTAATTTTCAGATTTTGCGTTTCTCCTGCGGTTTTTACGCGTCCGAAAGTTTAGCCAGCTTGGCGCCAGGCAAACATTAGAGAATTACTGGAAAAATAAAAGCTTTCGTCCGAAATGGCACACAGACATTGACCCTGCAGACCCAGTCCTTCAGGAAATTTTGAGAGCTAAGTACGAGTTAACGTATTAGTTTAATGACGTATATCACAAATTTTTCTAACGGGCAGATTTATTTTTAAAAAAAAAACTTCGCACATAAGCAGCTCATCATGTTTCTAGAAGATTACAGTAAAGATATGGGTCTCCGTGCTCGTTTCTGAGAAATTTGCCTTTGAAAAAGGTATATACAGTTGTAAAATTCAGCTTATATTGTATTGAACACGCTTTTCTTTAATAGTCAGTTAAACAGGATAATTACCGGAAGAATATACAAATATACATCATTTTAATGAAAAGTCATTTAGTTTTGCACAAAAAATATACAAAAGCCTGCTTTTGAGCATGGTAAATGTACAAATATGCATTTAGATAAAAGGGAGATATTTGAGTTAATCTTTAATAAATATATACTTTCTAAGGGACAGATTTTTCTTAAAATTTCCTCACTTATAGTATTTATAATTCTTAACAATAAGAAAAAATAAAAATGAAAAATAAAAATGGCACCTATCCGTGCTTATTTCGTCAGAAAACAGGGATGAAAGTCACTGTGGAACTTAATTTTTTCAAGGAAAAAAAACAGGATAAAAGCTCAGCAGACATATTGGGAAAAGGAGAAATTCTCATTAGGAGCGATTTCTGCTTTTCCCACAATAATTTTCAAAGTGGAAACAGCTATACGTCCACAGCTTTAAATTTCCTGCTTTTGTTTGCTTGTTTGGTGTGTAACGCCATGTCAAGAGTATTTTAATTATTTCACGGTGACAGTTCGCAGATCCATTTTTTTCTCTTTACTAATACTACACGATGAAAGTGCTACTTGTTTCAGTGCACCAAAAGTATAACTATATGTGCGAAAAAAATATAGGTGCACTTTTGATTCACTTTCCATAACAAAAACACATGCACAGTAGGATGCGCACAAATATTTGTGATATACGTCGTTAACTCTTATCCAAACGACACAAATTTAGACTTGTTCAAATTGAAAGCTTATTGCGGATTAGAAATTAAATGTAGCTCGATACTGGGATACGGAATTGAAAGGATAGAATAAATTTTGGAAAAAGGAGAAAATGCTGCTTACCAGCATTTTCTCCTTTTCCCAAAATGTTTTCAAAAGCCTTCTTTCTCAAGATTGTAGCAACTAGGGATTGTGTGGTAAAGGGTTAAAGGCCGCATTTAGAGTTATATATATATAAAAAAAACACTATAACAAATTATAAAAAGGACACACATAAAGGACAGAAACTATAGTTTTCAATAGCATGGCAAAAAAACTTATGTTGGGAAAAGTAGCTTTTGCTTATTACAAGCATTTTTTAGCAACACTGTCAACTACAGGGTAGGAAAATTCTCATCCGTAAAAAAACTGGTTGACCCTCACTAAACACAGATTTTTTACGTCATTGACGTAGATCTGTTTTGAGTCTACAGATGAGCCATGCTCTGTGAAAAGGGGTCTTAATGCATCTGCAAAAAGTATCGACCCATGTCAGCCTGCGCAGTCCGCGCAGGCTGACATGGGTTGAAACTTTTTGCTATTAGTCAATTTTCTGCATGTCAAAGGACAAATCTATCTCCAGATCCAGTCGATTGATAGACAAAATGCATTTTATGGATCCAGAATTATGTGATGATTTTCTTAGTATAATGCTTCATGGAGATGTTTTATGCCCCCTTTTCATAGAGAATTATTGGAAGAGAAGTAAAACAAGTGGACATGTATGTTTTAGGACTTACTACTGTCCAAAGAAATACGACAAAGATGGATGTCGATGGATATTT
This sequence comes from Hippopus hippopus, assembly GCA_946811185.2. Taxonomy (NCBI): domain Eukaryota; kingdom Metazoa; phylum Mollusca; class Bivalvia; order Cardiida; family Cardiidae; genus Hippopus; species Hippopus hippopus. The sequence continues at coordinate 21,195,147 of OX328108.1, read as the reverse complement.
TCGCCCTTTGGTAAGCCACATTCCTTGATTGATTACTGTAATTGAATGAATGTTGTTTTACGCCGCTTGCAACATTATTTCAGTCAAATCACGGCGACAGTTCACATATGCATGTATGTCCTGAGTTACACCTGTACAAGGCTTGGATTCTGAAGTGTCTTAGCCAAGGACACTCCCCTAGAAAACCCAGTGCTTTCATTGAGGCTCGAGCCCGGGGCCTCCAGGATGCGAGTCCTACAATTATCACAGAGCCACTTAGGACCCTACCCCTACTTTAATTTATTAAATTTATTTCCACATGTTTTCATGTGAACCTTTTGATGCAGGACCATCTTAGCTAAAGTAAAACTAGTTTAAAACAACATCTACTTAAATTGCACAATACATAATTGTGTCATGGTCTGTGGCAGGACAGTTTAACTCATCTACAAAGAGTATCGACCTTTCGCCAGAGGTGAAATTTCTGCGTGTCAGCGGGCCACTCCACTTCATGATTTAGCATATTTTAGAGAAAATAAAACAGTATTATGCTACAACTTGCTTGGTATTGCTACTTTTCCATACAGACCACAAAGCCCACGAATCGACCCGAATTGATGAATTTTAGGATTCGTGGTATTTCACCTGTAAACTTTCAAGTCCAATTCCTGACGCCCTAAGATTCATTTACGATACAGGTACGGTAGTGTTGCGAAAATTTGTGGGTTTCGACTGGATTCGGCTGGAATCACACAAATATTGTCAGGAATTCTCTACGATTAACACTAATCTGTTGGGAAATAACGCACGAACACTAGGAATCAGTTAAGAGTACACTGAATGCATGTATGATCCCGGTACGAATATAGAAATGAGCTTGTGACAATCAGTAGTGCTTTCTCTCAAGATAGGTATAAAAAGGCTCTGACCCTGTTTTATACATCAGTTTCAAAATGAATCTTCAACGTAGAGCATTTGTAGTATTGGCCCTGGAATTGGAGTATAAACACCAGCTGCTGATAGCTAAAAAAATAAGTGCTTCGAGGAAGAAGAGCCCTTACCACCACCATCATCCCCGGTTGTAGGTTCAAGAGCAGCTAGAAGACTAGAATATGGCTACTACAACAGACTGATGTAGCTGCTGGGGTTGGAGGATGAGAATGCTTTTGCGAATTTTGGGAGAATGTCATCCCACACGTTTGATTGGCTACTCAACAGGATTAGCCCAGGGTAGGCGCACCCACACACCCACATGAGACGATCCCTAAAAGCCTGAATGAAACAGGCCATGACCCTTATACACCTGGCTACAGAAGACCGGTATCACATTCTCTGGCATTCATGAATCCCCAAGTGAGCTGAGGATACCTACGAATGCCTCCGAGTGGATCACGTTTCAGTTACGATGCCTAGGAACGCACAACAAATGTTACTAATTAACGACTTTTTTCCTTGAATGGAGAGTTCGTTAACATTATGTTAAACTGGTCAAAACTTTTGCTACGAATTCCTGGTGGCTGAAAAACTGCAAGAACTGACTCAGCATATATACGATTACGATTCGGTTAGTTTCAGATTTAGACTGGCTGGCTAAATCTCTACCATACGATAAAATTTTAGGCTCACAAATATTGAAAGCATTTTGCAGACAACATTAAATTTTGCTCAAATTGTAAGATTTGTCTGTAAAGAGGTAGAAATTGTTGCTGATTATCAGGATTTTCTCCATTTCCCACTACGTTTTCAAAAGGGTTTTTGTGGTATTTGTCGAAGACAATACCACTATGAGTTCAATATTGAATTTTGACGACCATGTATCGTATTTTGTGCAAAGCCGAAGGAAATAAACCCAATTAAACTCAATTTTTCTCAGACAAATGAGTTTTTCGGTAGCACTCAGATATGTAATTGGAAATGGCATGTTAAAATACACTGGGTGAGGCCATCGGTCGTGGATATACTAATTTTTTATTGAAAATAGCTTCACTCGCTCATAGCCTTCTATTGGCGCAATGATACAAAATATTTCTACCGATCACTTGGTCCTGGGCTTTTTCGTTCCAAAACCAGTTCGTCCCATGGCTTGTTCATCCAATGATTGCGCGCTACTCCATTTAATGGGACATGAATATTCATAGATCGAAATAATTGATTGTAATGTTGGGAATTAAATGTTAACGGCTAAAAGATATTTCAAAATCACAGTTTTCAGGTACAAACTTAATTTTATTCGATATAATCACTTGGTTTCTCTCTCTATCCATCATGCATGCTACTGTCAAGGGACGTTACTCCTGACTCCTAATGATCAAAGGGAGACCACCAATACACAAAATTCGTAACTTTGTCATGAGTACTCCCCCTTCAACCAAAAAAGGTATTCATTTGCTTAGAAGGTTTACTTTCAAGCCAGTATTTGAATAATATTTTTCTTTTTCTTTCAAATTATTAATTCCACACAATGGCTTCCTTGACAAATACCACTTCAGGGTTCTCAACGCTTTGATTATCCAGAGTCGTGAAAACTTGGAACTTTGCAGTAAATGGTTAATATACAGGCCCAGCGGTCCAAAATTTTCTCTCATTTTCAATTTTTTAAACAGGAAACCAGACACTCGAAGATATAAATAGATGGGGATTGACCAACCTGTATCGAGCGATTGTGCTATTTTCAGAATGGGTTAGTTTTGACGAAAATGTCCAAGTAAACGGAGTTAAATGGTTTATAGACTTTACAGGACTCAGCATGGCTGTGGCTATCAAGAAATATTCAAACCCGGAGGATCAAAGACTTATCAGCCAGTTATTTCAGGCAAGGTCTATTTTTTCCCATACTTAGGAACATAACATTTTAGAACGCCATTGAAAACTGTATGTTGGAAAAAAGGCAAGATCTTCTCTTCCCCCCCCCCCCCCCCCCCCCAAATTTAGGAACATAACATTTAGAACCTCACTGAAAACTGTATCGAGAATAGGAAAGATCTTTTTCTCCCAAATTTAGGAACATAACATTTAGAACCTCATTGAAAACGGTATCGAGAATAGGAAAGATCTTTTTCTCCCAAATTTAGGAACATAACATTTAGAACCTCATTGAAAACGGTATCGAGAAAACAGGCACGATCTTTTTCTCCCAAATTTAGGAACACAACATTTAGAACGTCATTGAAAACATTATGGATAAAACAGCCAAGATCTTTTTTCGCAAATTTAGGAGCAAGGCAAGATCTATTCTACACAAATTTAGGAACATGACATTTTAGGACTGCATTGAAAATTGTATGAGGAAACAGTGGCATGCCAATAAATTCTCTTTTCCCCTCACCGTTCTCGAAGGCAATCTACTGAAAAAAAAATCTGGCGTGATCTAGTTCAAAAACAATTCAAAATTCAATTTCTGTTGCTTTAGATACCGTATTTGCCTTAACAGAACTATTCTGTAATCTTCATGAAACGCTTTAAATCAAATTTATAAGTGAATAAATCAAATGTAGAGAGTATGAAGAAACTATAGTTACACGAGGATAATTTTTCTAGCATTTCCATGATTTGTGATCGTGCCCTTTGCTCAAAAGTCAAAATTTGTCAGTAGGCGGGAATGCGTTAACGGTCCTTCGAACGATCCACTGTGGCCTGAGGGTGTTGTTTTTTGAAACATCATGGGCAAAGGAGAACATCGTAGTAACAGGCATTTTCTCCTTTTCCCGGGATGCTTTTTACGGTGTCATGTATATACAAATTCGATCATGTGAGCCACGTGTGTTATCTGTAAATTCTTTCTACGTGAACCAGTATGATTTTTTTGTCTAACAAAGAGTTTCAAACAGGGAAAGAATAGGACTACACCTTAACCCTTCAATACACAGTCCCGAATTTAATCGACCTTGAGGAAGGGGGGGGGGGTGAAAACATTGTGGAAAAAGGAGAAAATGCTGGTAACCAGCATTTTCTCCTTTTCCCACAATATTTTCTACCCATTTGAAAAGCAAATTTCAAATTTGAGTTACATTTACTTTTTGCGTCTGCAAACGTTTTCAATTTCTTTTTTGGTAAAGTGTTAATCCATGGAAACCTTTGTCTTTCAGCGCTCCATGCCAATAAGGATGAAAGCATTTTATTTGTTCAACGAACCCAGTTTCTTCGACATTGTTTACAAAACGGTATCTGCTCTAACTCGTCAAAAACTCATGGACAGGGTGAGAATCTTTTTATTTTTTCAAACAATCATTCAATTTTGTGAAGGAGAATAAAGCATCCGATCTTTGAACTCTCTTCAAACGTTATAAAACTCTTTACCAATCAACAAAATTTTTTGGCCAGTCCAACAGGAAAGCATCTGCAGGCAACAAACTGAATGTCACTCAAAATTGAATTTTTTGTTTGGAAGGGTAGAAAACATTGTTGGAAAAGGAAAAAAATGCTGGTTGCCAATATTATCTCCTTTTCCCACAATGTTTTAAAAAGTTTTTGTCATAGAGATCGTTAAAACTCGGGGTCTTGTGGTAAACATTTAAATGCATTAATTATACTTAGTTATACTTCTAAACCTGAACCATTTTTTTCCTCACAAGAGTTAATAGATAACATTTCGAGTCATTCTGTATGCATTTTTTTGCAATGTATAAATTTTGGTCACTTACTAGTAAACCATTAGTATTTTCAGAAATTACTTCTGCAGTATCTTGTACCCATTTTTAAGACGGTTGTGACGATTTATGAACTGGTTAACGAGCAGTGCCTATTTCTAAGACATTGATATACATGTACCATCAAATGTCGTGCACTTCGGAGCAACTTTTTTCGTTTATACTGAAACGGGCGAAGCAGAATTTTTGGATTATTTGTTATAAATACAAATAAACACTAATGCACGATCGTACTTTTATGTGTCTTCGTGCCGATAAGAAAGATTTAAAGCGTCAAATTACACCTGTACTTTTGACAAATTCTATCACCTGAGTGTATTGATTGAATTTGCGTTTTATTTATTGTCGCCAACATTGAAATCGGGACTTTTGATCGGAAAGCAGCTCTTATTTGACACTTGTCTCGCGTATCTGATTATGTGTATTTCAATATGAAAAGCTAAGTAATAATTTCTGGACCTTCCCAGGATATGAAATGCATTATTATGGTATGTAGAAATTCCTGTACATTTGTAGATACATATGGTGGGGAAGAGTCTGGTGAAGGTATATGAGATGATTGACAAGTCTGTGTTACCGGACGAATATCTACCTGACGATTATACAGGACCAAGTGCCGGCCTCCAGTCCGAAATTGTTGGTATGTTATCAGCAGTCATCCATATGAGCGGAGCTCTGATAAAGGGGTTTAATGCATCTTAGTCATGCATTATTCCAAGCATATAGTCACATAATTGTGGATTCACAATACCCATATTGTCAAACAACCGGCTAAAGTCGGAGGTAGAATGGTCCTTGGACATACATAAAATTTACTAAAAGCAAAAGATTTCGACACAGGTCAGCCTGCGCGGAATGAGCTGGGTCGATTCTTTTAGCAGATGCATTAAAACGCCTTTTCACGGAGCATGACACATATGGCTTGCAACACGCGAAAAGATGCATTCGGACATTTGCGTAAAGTGTCGTCTCGGATCAGCCTGCGCAGTCCGCGCAGGCTAATCCGAGACGGCACTTTACGACTACATTAGATTTTTTGCTACCGTAGACTTAGGCAAAACAGAAAATTGCATAAAAACGGAAAGTGTCGTTTTGGATTAGCCTACGCGGACTACACAGGCTGATCCGAGACGTAACTTTACGCAAATGTCCGACTGCCCCTTTTCGCGTGTTGCAGGCCAATTATATGATTACTAAAAAGATTATTTTCCGTCTTCCCAAGAAAATCATTATAATTTCAGGACGGAGAAACATTCTACGGAACATTTCAGATTATCAGCTTTGTCGTTGTATTAAATAAGCAATAAAATAATATCTAACATTTAAACCCTAAACTTGTACATGTATATGGCGGAAAAACCGGTTCTCAACGGTGTTATTTGACATTTCTTTTTACCCGTTTTAAACCCTTTACACTCGTCCATGTTAAAGCATTTATATACGACAAAATAAGCTTGTCTAAAATAGTTGAATTTGATCTCCAAAGGGTAGAAAACAATATGGGAAAAGGAGAAAATGCAGGTCACTAGCTTTTTCTCATTTTTCCATGTTTTCAAAAAAACCGTTTATTTTCGGGCCCTTTAAAACACTGGATTGTTTGGTTAGGGGTTACATGAAGAACTGCTTGTAAATGTACATGTACTTTAGAGTTTGCTCAACATTTCTCTATCATCTAAAATAGTCTTGGCATCAAGATAGTCAAGAATTCTCGACACATACAATATTTGTTGTTCAGTTCATAAACAGAGGACTGGTATTTAGTTAAAACGGTAAAAGCGACATGGTGAAACAGGTACCTGGCGAAAACATGTGTGTCGTCAATTGTTGAGAAATGGTAACATGTAAGATAGACAAATTAATCATTGCTCTGTTTCATTTTCAGAGGACATGCTGGCTGATATGATGGCACCAGCCTTCAGAAATTACATCCGGGAAGTAACGTCCTCAAAATATGGTATTGACTTAACCAAACGGACAACAAATGATGAAGTACCCATCGCATCTTTTAGGAAACTCGCTTATGAATAATATCATATTTCATTTACTTTTGAAGTATATTCGTGCATATTATGTATATTACGTATATTTAGGCAACACTAGAATTATCATCAGAGGTAGATTTTCATTATCTAATATAATGTTGTTCTACTAAAGCCATGTTTTTTCCGGGACACCGGTCGGTGTAAATTTGCATGTGTGTGTAATTGCTTATAGATGCAAAGTCTATCAGCGCAAAATTATCATGAGAGAGAGAGAGAGAGAGGTATTTAGTGAGAGAGGTTTAGCATATCCACCTTGTCTGTTGGACTTTTCCTCCAAAAAGTTTTTGCTGGGTTATATATACATTGTTAAGTAATTATTAGAGAGCCTAGGACCATCTTTACAGAGGTACTTTGATGCCTTAATTTGTAACTTTTGTTTAAATCCAGTTCTAAACATTAAGCTTTAAAAACAGGCGATTTTACGGTAAACATCTGCGAGAAAGTGAACAAGGATACTAAAGGACAGCTGTCAATCTTTATGCATACCATGGTGCAATCGATGTAGGTTTGCTGTAGGATAAGTGCACAATATTCGTGATGTCTGTGACACCTGTGAGGACATTGCCCCCAACTCTCAAGAAACCTTTCGTATACATGTACGTTTGGCTCGATATCTGCCGAACTTCGTTGAGTCACAGCACGGTCAACACAAAGCTTCCACATAATACAAGGGGTCTGTTTTGTCACTATCGAACCGTCTACGGATTATTGATTAACGAAATTCATTTTGTAGGTGTTTTTGACGATACAAGTTTGCATTACTTCTTGCTGAAAAAAAAAAAATGTAGACAACAAAAAAAATCAACGCAAAATTTGGCTGTCGCGTTCACTTCCATGGAAAGAGAGACACGCACACGAAGAGTAGGGCATAAATGAAACCAGACACGACTAAATGAACAATCTTGCTTGACACAGCACGATAAAATTTTCTTTTCGCCACAATGTTAACCAACGTTGTTTCTTGAACGACAAAGGAAGACGTCAGCAGCTGGTTTTGTGTTAACAAAATACATGTAGATATTTTCTATTGAGATACTTAGTAATGACATTTCATTGTTCTGAAACCTTTGTTGTCGAGTATACACAGAGGTAACTTTTCTGACATTTATGGGTTTGTTCAATTATAACTGTAAAAAAAAGTGAAAATAAATCTTTACCGAGACCTTATAGATAAATACTGATAAAACTTCAACTTATGTTCAACGCATATGTTCAAAAACACAATCGATTTATATTTCACAAGTATTTAATAATAAAACAACAATATTAGACACACAATGTATCAATGCATCATCAAAGTTCAAGTTTTCTAAACGATGGCATCGGTTTAGCGTCACTCGTTGGTTTTTTCTTCGAGTCTATTCCATACTTTGATGATGTCACTTCCGTTATATACTTCATGAACTTTGGTGATGTCATATCCGCTAACATGTCCTCTGAAACGAGGAAACAATTAATTTAGAATAAAGCTTTACAATCTCGAATCATGCTCTTTTATCTGTTTTGGTTGCCGAATTATTACGTGTTTATTCAACCAAAAGTGATGAAGTAGCAAGAGTATGCAACAGTAGCGTGCGAGGATAGTTGTTGTGCAATATGATGTGAAAGAATTCAAAATCATTAATTTTTTTGTGACACTAATAAGCGTATAAGAGTCATGCTCTGGCAAAAAGGGCTTTAATGCATATTCGTGATGAATTATACTTTGTAAGTCATCAAATCATTATGAATCCTTTAAATCCATTTGTCAATTAACTGACTGAATCATTAAAACCCTTTACCAAACAATCCCGGGCTTTCACGACCCTGTAGAAGAGGCCTTTTAAAAACATTGTGGGAAAAGGAGAAAATGCTGGTAACCAGCATTTTCTCCTTTTTCCACAATGTTTTCTACGCTATCAAATCAAGATTGCACCATTTGAACCACATTGAAATTGTTGTCTGCAAGTGCTTTCAATTTGGACAAGGCTAACATTTTGTCATCTGGTAAAGGGTTATGTAGTAGTCTATAGTCCTTGGACATGAAGAAAATTTACAAGTAGCAAAAAGTTTCGACGCATGTCAGCCTGCAAGGTCTATGCTGGCTGACACTATTCGATACTTTTCGCAGATGTATTCATCCCCCTTTTCACAGACTATGGCTCATAAGTAGTTCTCCGCTTAAAAAAAATTAAATATCAACCTAAACCTTTATCAAACAACACTTTGCTTAACGACCCTGAATGAAAAGATGAATTTTGTTTTTACAGCGCGTCAACAGCTTTTGTTATTTAGCGCGAATGTCGGTATTAAATTAAGAAATAATCTTCCTTCTATCGTGGTTTATCGTTCAATAAACCACGGTTGTGAGTTATCAGGCACAATAAATAATCCACGAGGACGATAGCCCGAGTGGGTCATTCAATGCGCCTCATAACTCACAACGTGGTTTATTGAACGATAAACCACGATACAAAGAATTCTAACATGACCAGCTCTTAATGAAAGGAAACAAGTTCATACGCAGAGTAAAAACGCGGATGCGCATTATATTCCATTGAATAACTTACTTACTTTATACAGAATGACGTCACTCTATACAGAATGACGTCACTCTATATAGAATAACGTAGATTTTACTACGCTTTCGTTGCACTGTGCTTATAGAGCTGAATTCACGTGTCATGTTAGAATGAGGATTAAATAACGACCATGAAGAAGGAAGCTTTAAAAAGCATTGTGGAAAAGGATGGAAAAAAAAAAAAAACATGGTCTGATTAGAGAAATCGTCTTCGATTGAGCTGGTTTTGTGGCAGTATAATGAAATTCCTGTGCTTACCAACTATCTGTGCCTCCGGGCCGGCACTTGGTCCTTCATAATCGTCCGGGAAATACTCGTCGGGTAAGGCAATGTGGTCCACTTGCTCGTAAACCTTAGTCATGTTGAAGCCCAGCATATGAACCTGACGAAATTTTATAATATACTCGTAAATAAGTCATACTCTGTGAAAAGAGGGCTTGATGTATCTGCAAAAAGTAGTCCGCGCAGTCCGCGCAGGCTAATCCGAGACGACACTTTCCGTTTTTATGTAATTTTCTGTTTTGCGCAAGTCTACTGTAGCACAAAATCTAATGTAGTCGTAAAGTGCCGTCTCGGATTAGCCTGCGCGGACTGCGCAGACTGATCCGAGACGACACTTTACGCAAATGTCCGAATGCCCCTTTTCGCGTGTTGCACGCCAATTTAAGACAACTTTATACATGGAATGGAAATTGCAATAAACCCATACAGCACCAAAAGCGAAATCATGTTCTCTTGAGGACGGTATAGATCAAGATCAGACTGCACAGAACGAGTAGTCTGATCTTAGATCTATATCGTCCCCAAGTTTAGTCAAGCCTACAAGAACGATTCTTTATTCGTTTCAGCCACTGAAAGAGGTCGAATTTATATTATAGAAAAGAACCGAAAAATTGCATAATATCGGGTATTATAAGTTAAGCTTAACACTCGTTGGTTATCCGTATTTTACAAAAATCTTTTCAGTGTTGTCTACAAAGTTAATTTTTGGAGGTATAATGAGATAAATATAACAATTATCTACTCTTACCCTGCCGAATATTAAATTGTTGACTATTACAAAAAGTAGATTTCGTTAAGTTATTTAGCGTTGGAGTGCGTTAACATAACCGAAACTATTGATACAGCAAAGGAGAGTGTTGAACAAGATGAGACTGCACGTATAAGCAGGGTGGTCTTAATATACCCATGGACGCAATCTGCGAGAGCACATTTTAAAGTTACCCTTTCAAGAATTTTTGGTCGAGCTACAGCGCTGAACGTGGAGTACAGAAGGTCGAAAAACCCTGGCGGGTTGTATACGTATACCCCCTTCAACCGCAATGGCGTCGATCTCTGAAAAAAAAAAATAAATGAGCAATTATCTGTGAAAAGGAGGCTTAATGACTCTGCAAAAAGTATCGACCCAGGTCAGCCTGTGCAGTCTGCACAGGCTGACCTGGATCGATACATTCTGCTTGTCAAATGGCTATTCTACCGCATGAATCAGTTAGTTGTTACACAAACTCAACTCTATGGACTCATAATAACGTGATGACACAGACTTGCTCGATAAACTGCATCATGGAGATGCATTAAACCATTTTTGCCAGAGTATTGCTCAAAAAAAAAAGTGTCCTTTGATTTGTAATTCATCTAAAATGTATGTATCTGTCAAAAATAGGCCCCTGTCTGTCTGTCTGTCTGTCTGTCCGACCGTCCGTCCGTCCCTCCCTCCCTCCCTCTCTCTCTCTCTCTCTCAGAGATAAAAAAGAAGATTATTATTATTATTATTATTATTGTTATCATTATTTACCCACCTGGAATATTTGACCCATATGTTTTTGATCGTCAGGTTTAGAATATTTACTGATAAGCGCAGCTATTGTGACCCCTGTAAGATCCATAAACCACTTGACGCCGTTCACCTGAACATTCTCGTCAAAACACAACCACTCTAGAAACAGTACCATGGCCCTGTACACGTTTGTACGGCCCCATCGTTTTATGTTTTCTGCCGTCTGGTACCCTGAAAGGTTAGCTTTAACTTTCAAAGACATTTATATTGCATTATGTTTTATGCCGTCTTTTTTTTTAATCATGGCGACAGCTCATTCTGGGTTTCATCATTCCTAAACTGGGCTCTGCTTTGCCTTGCACAAGGACACTCCAATGTAAATAGCCCTTCGACCGGGAATCGATCGCATAACATCGCAATGACTTTCCCAAGCCTAAAGCAGACATTTACTCTATCTTATAATAATTATTAGCATACCATTTAGATAGGCCATATTTTCGAATTAAACTGTCTTAGAAAAGATTCTGTTGAACGCTCTAAAGTCTGTTTTAAGATCTACATTGTCCTTTATATTTTGTATGATTGTCCGACCAAGACAACAGTAAGTTGGCAACATTTGATGGTAAAAGACCATTACTATGCAGGTTAACTTTGCTTGGTTTCAACAATCGAAATCCAAGCATCTAAACATCCTTTAAAGATTGTATTTTGCGAATAAACCAATTCTAAAAACTCAGCATTTCCGGATACATATGAGCAACCCTCTGGCAAAAGAGGGCTTACTGCAGCTCCGTGATGCATTATACCAAGCAAGTCATCATATAATTATGAATCCATGAAACCCATTTTGTCGAACAAACGGCTGAATCCTCAGGTAGAATGGTTCTTCGACATACAGAAAATTTACAAATGGCAAAAAGTTTCGACTCAAGTCAGCCTGCGCAGACTGCGCAGGCTGACCTCGGTCGATACTTGTTGCAGATGCATTAAACCCCTTTTTAATAGAGCATGGCTCATATACTAAATAATATACTCGTACATGTACTAGTAACTTTAAAAAAATGTAGAAAAATGGTGTTAAAACCCTAGTTAAAAGATAATACCAAATGGTGAATAGATCCATCGACATCCGTCCTTGTCGCACTGTCTTGGACTGTAGTAGGTCCTGAAATACAGACAGTTACAATATTCAACTGTGCAACTATTTCGAAACCATTTCTTAAAAACATTGTGAGAAAAGAAGAAAACTCTCCTTAAACAGCATTTTGTCCGTTTCACACGTTTTCTACCACGCTAAAGACAAATTCCATCATTTGAACCATATCTAATTTGTGGTCTGCAATTGTGCTTTACTCTTAAAACGCCTTTCACTACCAAAGTTGCCTTTGCGAACAGTGTAGATCAAAGATCAGATTACACAAAACGTCCTGTGTGATCTTTATCTACACTCTCCACTCTATAGAAACACTATAGACAAAAGCAATCACGAAGATACATCTGTAACTATTTAAATGTCTGTTGGATTCATTCTTCCATCTAAGGGCAAGATAAGACAAAACAACTCTACAATATCCCGACGTCTCTATAGTTAAGGAATGACAGGGCGAGGGAACATTGTATCAGTTTTATCATTCATGCTATCAGAAATAATACGGGGGCTGATTTATAAGTCGTGAGCCTTGCATTGAAAGAGTTAAACTTGGATCATGACTATTTAATTGAGGTTGTGTACCCGAAAACTGGCGTCATTCGGTCGAAGAGGTAGCACACTACAGTAAACAAGGCAAGTGACTTTTGCAAAATGGACAAAACCGCTGAAAGAGCAGTGATTCAATATTTGCACAAGAAAATATTGATGCATAACATCAATGGCGCCGCAAATCAGTTGTTTCTGAAATAGAGCACATTACAGCGGGCTAATTTTTTACGCCAAGAGCATCACGTGGACAAACTTCGTAGAGGTCCCCGTGGTGATACTACATGACAAATATTTAAACTCTGGGCCATCTGGTTTTGGACAAGAAGATTTTTAAAGTTTGCACTATTTAAGGCATTGTGTTAATCCCGAGTATTAACAACCTTGCGGAAGAATCATTTTGAAAACAATGTGGAAGAAGGAGAAAATGGTAACCGCATTCGAATTGTCGTCTGCAAATGCTCTCAAAAGTCTAAAATTATGTTGTTTGGTATAGAGTTAAAGTCTAAGAAAGAGTCATGGTTTTGCGACATGATTTATGAAGAACACAACATTTTCTCTCCTGAAAATTTTTAACGCAGTTCAAATTGACCAAAGTAAATTTATGCAGAACTCTGTGAGAAATGAACTGAGAGGTCCTTAACAATCTTTAGAATGCAAATTTAAACTTAAAAAAGAAAGAACCACTATTGGTGAGACACAATCATAACCATTCTTCGGCAGAATTTAACATAATTTCAGTTGGAGCTATGTACAAAAGCAGTTGTCATTCGGCAAACAACACAAGAAAACTAGGTTCTAAATTACCAAATTGATATTAAAAATTGGGTATGAAATGACCAAAGTAGGTACGAAATGATCAAAGTAAGTTCGAAATGACCAAAATAAAAAGTATAGGTGGGTACGAAATGACCAAAATCGTACGAAATGGCCTAGGTACGAAATGACCTAGTTATGAAATGACTGGAAGCCGAGTAAACAATATGGCTGCCTCCATAGGTACTTTTCAAAAGCGAATAAAAATATAGTGCCGCCGCTCATACGGCGCCACAATAAGCATCTACAGATATCCATACTGATATGGTAGCAACACAAGGGGATGATACTCCTTCATATGCTACTGTGAAAAGTTGGAACGCAGAGCCTTGAAGATGACGCCCGTCCTGGAAGACCCGTCACCCGTTGCAACCACAGAAATAGTCAATAAAGTTCATGATACTCAAATGGCTGACAGACAGACGACTTATAGACAGTACAGCTGGGATTTCACAGGAAAGATGTAAATCTTATTCTATAGGAGGATCTTGCAATGCGAAAGCCCTGAAGCCCGTTATGTACCAAGACTTCTGACAGTTGATCAGAAGCACGACAAGCGAATTTTGTCACGTGCTAATCTTTACCCTTTATAGACAGATCCTGCTAACTTTCTGCAGAGATTTTTGACTATCGATAAAACATGAGTCAATCATTTCACCCTAGAGGCAAAGACTATTCAATCAGTTGTGAAAATTATTGCCTCATTTTTCTTGGATGCTCATGGTATTCTGATGGTAGACTATCTGCTAAAGGGGTCAACAACAAACTGCACATATTATGCATTCTTCATAGGCAGCTACAAGAACATGTTAAACTCAAGCACCGCAGAATTCTTGGTAAAGGTATGTTGTTCGGCTAGGACAATGCCCCTTGTGGCCAGTCTTTGATTGTACTGGATGCCATTAACTATTGTGGCTTTGAGTTGATTGAGCATCCGCTTTATTCGCCTGATCTCGCTCCATCAGACTTTTATGTATTTCCAAAATTGAAAAAGGCCATTTCCGGTACCCACCTTTTGTCAGATGATGACGTCATACATGCAGTTGAGGACTTCCTGAACGGTCAAGAAAAAGACTTCTTTATAAGTGGTATTCAAGCTCTTAAACACTGGTAGCAAAAGTGTATAGAAACTGACGGGGATTCTGTTGAAAGAAAAATGCAACATGTCCGCCAAAAGTCAAACTCTTGCATAAGGGGCTCACAACTTATCAATCAGCACTCGTAATACTACTTCTCAGTTTTTCTTAGAGAAGCTGTTTTATAAATGTGTCTACACTATAAACCTGATATGTACTTATATTTTACAGTTTACACGCATACATATATACATATTTCTGAACTGAAAACCAGATAGACGGACAGACAGAAAAACATATGGGTGTCTTTTCCCAAATGTTCTGTTACGTTCCATACGAAGTGGTCTGAAAACGTTTACATTGAAACAACTTTTGATTTAACTTTTACAAACGACCCTGTGACTTAAAGAAAAAGAAAAGAAAAAAAGAAAGCTTTATGAAAGCATTTTTGGATGGGAGAAAATGCTGTTAACATAGTATTATCTCCTTTCCCAACAATATATACTACTCACGCTTTGATAGGGATCATTTAGATATATCAATACAGGTATATGTTACAAAAATAGAGTTTTGCTTAAAAAAAATTATTTCCTCAGATGGTTTATTTCATCAGTGTGGCAATATTCCATATTGAAAAACCATACCTAATGCATGCCACACATACATATTAGCTGAATCTAAGATGGTGATCCGTAGCAAATTTTGAGTAGTATATTATGCTCTTCAAAACACATATTCGATCTTTCGAGCCATCATTTGCCGTCTGTATGTTTTTGGCTTGTTTGAGTTTATCGTGTCGTAGCGAGTTCAAATCATTCTGATATCATTCAGTTCTAAGACAGTACTGACGCATCATACAAAAGAGTTTATCGTGGCTGACTTTCTTTCAGCATGGAGTAAACTTCTTACTTTGCCCTCAAGATGTCTTGTATAATGGGGTCAGTCGGGTCCAAATCTGTATGCAGTTCTGGGCGTTTGAGCTTATTTGTCCAGTAATTCTCCAACGTCTGTCGGGCTCCAAGTTGACTAAATTTACGGATACGTAGGAATCGTAGAAGAAATTCAAAATCTGAAATAGGATTTAGAAAAATTTTGATTTTAGCTTTTAAAGGAGCCTATTTACATTTTTCGCCGTGAATTAAAGTTCCTTGTATAACACTAATAAATGCTATCAAATATATTTGGACAATGCTCTGTGAAAAGGGGGCATTTGCGAAAGGTATCGACCCAGGTCAGACTGCGCAGTCCGCGCAGGCTGACCTGGGCCGAAACTTTTCGCTGTTGGTCAATTTTCTGTATGTCAAAGGACCAGTCTACCTCGTGATCTAATCAGTTGTTAGACAAAACGGAATCTAGGGATGTATAATACTGTGATGACCTGCTTGGTATCATGCATTACAGAGATGCATTGAGCCCCCTTTTGCCAGAACATAGATCATATATTTCTTTGCAATCGTTGAGAAACTGAACAGTTACATTCAGTAAAAATGTACAACTTCGTGTTTTCGGGATGATCGTTTGCAACCGTGCACTCCGTCCATTTTATATGACCAGAAATGACGTCATCAGACTATTTTAAGACCATCCCACATAATCGACGAGTGTTATATTGATCATCTGGTATTATGTTACCACAAGCATTCGCGAAATTTTTTATCCAAATCTAAAATCAGCTTAGGAGGCTAAGAGTCACTTCATGAAATTTCTCTAATTTTTTTTACACTTTCTTATTTATTGATGGTATCAAACATTAGATACTTTTTAGTTTAATTTGCATGGTTTTAAAATCTACAAAGTCCCCTTTGATTTCAGTTGCTTAAACACAAAGTGTAGATCAAGATCAAACAGTACGGAACTTGCTATCTTGTCTCGGATCTACACTGCCCTATTATTTTGTGAGACATTCCGACAAAAAAAGGCTGTAAAATGTTCATTTGCGGTCATAACAGATCCAATATCAGACTAAACAGTGCAGCCTAACCTTGAATGTACGTGTACACTGTTCGATACCGTTAGGTTTTTCCGGGAAAAAAAAGTTTAGAGATCACAGTAATGGTTCAAGGTTTTTTTTTCCCTTAAAATCGGCTGGAAATGTTCATTTGTGTTTTTATTTAACACTTTAAGGCTTAAGTATCAAAGTATCGGCTCGTCAATGTTTTTTTCTTGACACTGTCATTCATTTTTCGTTTATTTATTCAGCAAATCAGCACAAAATATGCTTATGACCACAACTATCTGAAAGCAATTAATTAGGCCTGAAAGAGTACAAACCAATCGATCTCTCAAATAACAATAACCATTAATCATCGTTGGTCGATCCGTTCATATTTATTTGCGCCTTGCTCTGTGAAATGGGGGTTAAACGCGTCTACGTGGGGCATTATAGCAAGCAAGTCATCGCATAGTTATGGATCTATAAAACCCATTTTGTCTTACGACTGACTTAATCATGAGGTAGAATGGTCCTTTGACATGCACAAAATTGACCAATAGCAAAACATTTCGGTCTAGGTCAGCCTGTGCGGATTCCGCAGGCTGACATGAGTCGATTCTTTCTGCAGATGCCTTAAACCCCTTTCTTCACAGAGGATGGCTCATTAACTTTGCGACGAAGCAAACAAAAAGTTTTATAAAACTGCAACTAAGTCAGCCTATATTGATGTTGTCTGATTAATCATATCACTGAAGCACATCCTTATGAAAACGGATGATGCAAAAATAGAAGATTTCAATTCGAAATGTCACTTGGAAAATGTTTTTTCTCTTTGTCGCCGCAATAACAAACGGACAGATTGATTCAGGAGTGTATTTTATCAACAGTCGTACGCTCATGCTTTCTTAATCTAATTCTTGATTGAGAAAGTAACGCAGAGTCGGATTGGCTAAACCATGTGGTTTAGCCAATGAGAAATTACGTTACAATCAAGCATAGATTCTTCTTCAGAATTAAACAGGGGAGTTTACTTGAAAATATAGGTGAATACTGGCCCTGAAATAGCTCACCTGTTGGAGTTTTCAACCAATGATCTTGCTGTATGATCCAGTGTCGGAAAGTCTGAACGGCGAGTTTCCTGTCTTCATTATTCCTTTCATTCAGTTCATCCCTCGCCTTTGTTTTACTGGCCCCATTTAGCTTTGACTGAAAGATGTCATCACCTGTCAAATAGAAATTGAGTGTCATCTAACTCTTTACTGGATGAGAAAGTAACTATGGCTCAAATGATGGAATTCGTCTATGATAAGGTAAAAAACATTGTGGAAAAAGGAGAAAATGCTGGTTACCAGCATTTTCTCCTTTTCCACAATGTTTTCGAAAAGCATTAATCTTCAGGGTCGTTAAAACTCGAAATAAACTGGGAAAGAGATAGGAAAGAGACTTAACATTCTGCGTGGCTTTGTTTATAATGGAGTTTAACGCCGTTTTAGCAGCTAATTATGTCATATCACGGCGGTCAGTGCGCCTACGCATGTGTTTCCTGGCTTTCTCACACCAGTACTGACTCAACCTTTTTTCCAAGCCACTGACTACTTTTCGCGCATGCATCAGGGGTGAGAGGTGAAAAATCACCGAAAAGAAGGGTTGCCTCAACCGGGTATCGAACTCGCAACTACCGGGTCACGAGTCAGATACACTAACCACTGAGCTACCCGGCCAAGCCGATCGCATGGCACAATTTCTTCCCGCGCTGCAAGCTGATTGGCTGACTTCGGTTGGTTCTCGCTTGATAAAGACTCTTTCAAAAATTTGACTAACGTGAGTTTCAATTGAAGTACAGTAGGGCAGTAAACAGCTCAGGTCCCAGGGTCCATGTTTATAGAACTTTGGTTCTTACCCATCTCAGTCAATGCTTAAACTTTGGTCTAATTATGCTTCACCTTATGAAAATAATAATGTAAATAGGACTTCAGTTTCATAGCAAGAAAGATAGAAAATCTCCCAATTAGAAAATTACTTTATATCGTTCTAACTCCATCCATCATACCTCAGAAATAAACGGTTAGTCGAGGAATCGAGCACGACACCCCTGTATCACATGCTAAGAGTGCCGCACACTGACTACCGATTTTGGCCTAATTTTCATGTTAATAAAGATTTTGTTTCTTTGTTTTAGATACCTCCTCCTTCCACCCCCCCCCCCCCCGCAACAATCAATAACGTGTTGATGAATTACATTGCCTACGTAAACGTCAATCTCAGTTTTTGCATAATTATTGTACCACATACATGTATATTGAATTTCCCAGTGCAAGAACATCTACTACCTTGCCTACATGGCAGAGATGGTAGCCATTGACTAATAGGTTGGGCAAAAAGCCAAAATATTACTTTATTATACTCTCTCTCTCTCTCTACCCCACCCACCATTGCTCTCATCTGGTGCAACCATTAGACCTAGGCCTCTTGGGACCATTCCAAGTGGCATGGATTGCTGCATGTCAAAATCACCTACGTGAATCTGGCGGATGTGTTGTATGTTGTAACAAGATGTGATTTTTTTTCACATAGCTGGTGGAGTTCACAATTTCGCATTGTCTGTATCAAACATAACACCATCATTCAAAAAGAAGTGCAATCTACCCTTTAATGCGCATGCTATTTTAAACGCACTTGGTCCTGCTATATCACTGAGAAGATTGTCATAGATTTCTAACAAACACGGAAACGATATACATGTACAGTCAATTGAAGCATTCTTTAACCATTTCGGCGCCATGGGCTAAAACGTTGACTTTTGCGGACGGCATAGATTAAGATCAGACTGCACAGACCGAGCAGTCTGATCTTTGATCTATGCCGTCTGCTTGTGTAGTCAGGCCTATACAATCAAAATCTTTGTAAGTTTCAACGAATTCTATTTAGAACTGTCGAAAGAGAGATCGAGTTTATTTATTTGTTGCTGAAAGAGTTAAAAAGAAAGGATGTAAAATACTACAAAACAATGCAAAAGCTAAACAGACCAGAGACAGTCTCAGTAAAGTCGTTGGTGGAAGGTCAATGACTGAAGACGAGGTTGTTGGAAAAATGAAAGAACTCAATGAAAAAAAAAAAAGTAACAATGAAAATTAAATACTTGTAAATACGTTCTGAAACTGTTAAATATCCTATTTCATCGGTAAAATGTTGTTTACAGAGTTGACTTCAATGAGACATTAGTCAAGCCCCTGTAGCTCGGTCTGTAGCGTACAGGACTTGAAAACAGGAGGTCACTGGTTCGATCCCCGGCTCGGAAAACTTTTCTTTCAGAGGATTGATGATAGTCATTGAGACAGGATTCATTCCACTCTCACCACCTACCATTGTTTCGACAATGGTTATGTGGGAAAGTAGCCAGTGGCTTGGAAAGAAAATTGTGCGGAGTACTGGTAACAGAAACTCCAGGGAAGCATGGATAGGTGCATTGGCTCCTGCGATATAACTGAAATAATGTTGAAAACAGCGTTAAACATCATACAACCAATCAATCAATGAGACATTAACAATTTTGTGCAGTAAACATTTTTTGAGCTCGTTTTATCCCTGACTAGAAACACATTGGACTTTAAGACTAGATGCAGCAATTGAAAAAATGTTAGGGTAAGGTATGGCAGTTTTTTTCCGAAATCTGAAAAAAATTGTTGTTGCTGAAAGATATCCTATTTTAATTGGTTGCGTGTTATTTAAAGGTTCGAATAACTCTTGTTCGGCAAACCTCGGGTGATCGATTGATAAAATCCCTCAGCTGTATTACGAGGGCATTCGGCAAACCTCGGTTGATCCGTTGATCAAATCCCTCTGCTGTACCACGTAGCTTGATATGAACCTATACGGTACATTACTTCGCCGGAAGTACACTGCTTTACCGTTCTTTAAATCGTAACACTTCACTTAGAGAGCAAACACTGGTCACAGTTTTCCGTTGAAATCTTTCTAATTACATTTTCGATAACAAACAGTTTGCACATTAATTCTCTAACTCGGTCTATCAATAACGTTGGCATTTTTCAGCGATAGGTTGATTATCACCATGGCTGTTGTTGCCAATGCTAGTCGATTTACAGGCCGCCGCCATGTTAAAGATCATGTGACTAGCACTACTTCAAAATGGAAACCCCGTTGATCGTGGGACGGAGAGAGTTGCAGATGTCGTTGTTGTTCTAGTTTGTTTGCATGTTGAGCTATGCTTTTATTTTTTGCATATGCATGTGTCTAGTATATGCTAGACACTTACCTTTGTTTTTTTCATTTGCCTTAACCTTATTTAATTGTCATATTGTTTTTATTTGCTATAAATACGCCCTAAGTGTGCTTATCTGTTTATTAGGCTTACTCACAACACCCTTGATCTTAATGTGAATATTTTACATAAACTATTCAGACTCTGTGAATTATTTCAAAGCAGTATTTCACCCTGGATTACCACCACTCTTAAAATTGTGCTGGTTTCTAGACTGAAACACTGCCAGTTTAAGTGTGATATGGAATGAGTCTTTCAAGTTTTTGGCATCATTTACTTCTTTTACTAATCGTGGATCTTACCCTTTGTCTCTTGTATTAATGCAAATGTCTTGTATGTGATGTTTTTCCTTTGTATGTTTATATGTTTTATTGTGTGCTTACATGTCGGAAAATAGCGATACATCGCCAATGTTTTCTTGTTTGTTGAAACCGACGTTAAATCAAATTTTGTATCTTGTATCTTGTATCTTTTTGTGTTTTGCATGTTGCAAGAAATACACCGCTTTATACTGTTCTTAAAATTGTAAGGCTCCACTTGAAATTTCTATCAAAATCTTTCTAAATACATTTCCGATGACAAACAGTTTGTACACTCAATTTTTAACGTGGTCTGTCAATTCTTTTGGCAGATTACACGACAGGTTGATAGATGTAATAACTTCACTGTGGTTGTTGATGTTGTTGCCGATGCGAATCGATTTACAAGGGCGCCGCCATGTTTAAGATCATGTGACTGACAGTTTTTCAAAATGGAAACCCCCTTGATACGGAGGACGTTAGAAGTAGTTACGGAAATGACCGAGTTGTGATGAGTGGTAAAAACTCTTTGACTGAAAAACTGTTAGATGACCGTTCGGTGATGCACCGGGATACATAGTGTCCAAAAAGAAGGTTTGAATTTGAAATGTACATTTATCACAGGTCTGTCATCTAAACGTAATAAATCACATCATAAGTTTCAATAGATGAAAGTTATTTTTGGGATTTTCGCAATCGAATTTCATAATCGGTAAATCATTTGAAATTAAACACAACCCTGCAGTATTTGCACTATTTGGAAAAGCACCCATTCAGTATGCAGAGATAAAGTTGGAAAAGGAGAAAATGCTGGTAACCAGCATTTTCTCCATTTCCTGCTATGTTTTCTACCTGTCAAAAATATATTCCATTAATTGAGCAACATTTAAATTGTCGTCAGCAAATGCTTTGACTTTGGACTAGTCCAAAATTTCGTCCTTTGGTGAAGAGTTAACTGCCCTAATTA
The DNA here is from genome assembly GCA_946811185.2 of Hippopus hippopus. NCBI lineage: Eukaryota > Metazoa > Mollusca > Bivalvia > Cardiida > Cardiidae > Hippopus > Hippopus hippopus. The sequence goes on along the minus strand of OX328108.1, from coordinate 21,173,074 downwards.
TTGAAGAGCCAGCCAATCTTCCATGCAGTTGTGGAACTGATTCTCAGCAGGTATTTTGTTGCCCGCCAGCTCCAGTGTTTCCCTTCCTTATCTGCATGATCTTCAACTATTTATTTCATTTTTGAAATGTTTGCACGAGAATTTCGGCAAAGAATCCGGCTTTTTAACATAATTTACTGATTTTAATTGGCACATTTCTTGCATTTGTAATGCCTTCATTTTACATAGCTAGGAAAAAAATTATTATACATTAACTGATACCATTTGTGAGCTTTCTGTACGTGTATCCAACTCAAAGAAAATTGAACTTTCATACCGGTTGCATGCGCAGTCAAAAGAATTTGTATTTTCTTTCCAAAAATAAATATATGAATGGGAGAAAAAAAAAAAAGCATGTATCGATATTTCCGTGCAGAATTTCAATAGAAACATACCTCTCTCTGTCGTCATTTTGAGATGTCCTCTTATAGTTACCCACTTTATTTGATAGAGATTTCACTATTGCTAACGTCAATCTGCACGCAAAAATAGACACGTTGTTGACATTTACACATTCATCATTTATTAACCCATTCGCCGCTAGGTATATGATATTGCCCCCTAGCCTTTTTGGCCAAAGTGACTCAAAATTTTGCATGGTAAAGATCCAACGTTCTGTGCAGTGTGATAATTATCTTTCATGTCCGTAAATGCACTGAATGTTGCGTTTAGTAATTCATGTTTTAACACATTAGCCATTAAAATTTCTTGATATTTCAGTACAGTTTCGTCGAATGTCAGTAAAGTTTTGCGCTTTCTAGGAAATGAGTCATGCTCTGTGAAAAGGGAGGTGTGATGAATCCGCAGAAAATACTGACCCAGGTCAGCCTGCGTAGTCCGCATGTCAAAGGACCGTTCTACCTCTTAAATCAGTCGTTTGTTAGACAAAATTGATTGTAATGGATCAACAATTATGCTATTACTTGCTTGATATTATGCATTACCAAAATGCATTAAACCCCCTTCTGCCAGAGCGCTGCTAAAAACGCAGTTTCAGTAAAAAAAATTTTTAGCTGTTTAAAAAACTTCACTCTGTTACTGTATCTTTTCAGGCTGTTTCATTAAACTTTCCAGCCAATAGGAAAAACCTAAATTTTGCTATTTCAAAGTTATTTTGTGGAAAAATATAATTTCCTGCGTTTGAGGAACGAATTAGAAGGAAATTATTTTCCCTTTTTCGATGACGCTTCGATAAGTACCTGTAAGGTATGAAGCACGGGATTTATGATAAGCATGTTGTACATGTAGTTGGTACAAGGTTCAATCAGCTTTGTGAGGGCAACGCGTACAGACGTTTTTTCTTTTGTGAAAGTAAGCGTGCGCACCCATGGTTTAGCACTATAGCTCTGAAGCACTGTCGCTAATTCCTTGTAAGAATACCATCGATACAATAGTACCATTCCCAAAAGAAGTAATTTTATTTCCACGGGTGTTGTTATTGTCATACACAGTTCATTTGTTTTCTGTAGCTCAAAATCAAATTCATTGAATGAGGCCCAACATTCCATGGCACTAGACGTTGACAAATGGGCACAGGTTTCCAGAGTTTTTTCTACACGTAGTTTTTATCTCTGGTTTTTCCTGGGCGAGTCGGCCATAGAATAATTGATAAATGCAATGAACAATGGTCATATGCTCAAAAATAGTGTTGAAAGAGACAGAAATCACCATTTCATTACTAATGCATATGGTATTACATATAGTCATGTATTGTACATACTGAATGGAACAGTAAATTGAAAAATGTCAATGTGTCATATGTATTCATATATTTGTGTCGCTGCTCATACCAGCATTTCTGTTTGCTCAACAAAGGTTTTTGTTGGTTGTTGTTGTAGTAGACAAAGCATCTAGGAGAAGAGGTGTAGTTCAAGTTCGGTCAAGCTAAACAAGAGTTGGTGTAATACTACATATGTTTGTTTATAGCTAGTTGGTGATAAATGCAATGTATTTGAAGACCTGTATATACGCTTGCTCTCTCAAGTTCTTACGTACCACATTACCATTTGAAATAAATATAAACTATATTTAGTTGACTTAGTGTTGTACAAAGAGAAAGTCTAAGGGTTAAGGGAAAGATATCCCCTTATCGGACAGTGTAGATTCAAGATCAGACTGCACGTTCTGTGCAGTCTGATTTTGATCTACGCTGTCCGCAAAAGGTCCTTGAGTCGCGCTTAGCAGCCTAAGGGTTAAATTTTGTAACGTATCTGTAAAATTTTAATCCGTGTCAGTACAACTTTATACTGTTTCAAATTCAGTGCAGCTTCATGCTTTTAAAGTACAATTTCACATTGTGTAAGAAAAAAACTCATTTCACCAGACGACAAAATGTTGGTCAGGTCCAAATTCAAAACGTTTCAAGACGACAAATGGATTTTGCTAAAATGACGATTTATATCTCTGATAGGGTAGAAAACATTGTTGGAAAAGGTTTCCAGCATTTTCTCTATTTCCTACAACGTCTTAAGAAATCTTTATCAGGATCGTTAAAAGTTGAAGATTATGTGGTAAAGGGTACGGGTCTCATATTAAGTTTTCCGGGATTCCATGTACTTCGTCATAGTTCTTGTAAACACAATGTTAATAACCGGCCGAGCCCCGGTAACTCAGTCGGTAGTGTAAAGGACTTGAGAACAGGAGGTCGCTGGTCCCTGGCTCGGCCAATCTCCTTCCGAGGACTGATGATAGTCATTGCGAAAGGACCCATTCCTCTTTCGTAGCCGAAACTTTTTGCTATAGGTCAGCTTTCTGCGTGTCCCAGGACCGGTTTACCTCACGATTTAGTCGCTTGTAAAATAAATGGATTCTTTGGATTCATGATCATGATATGACTTGTTAGGTAAAATGGATCACGGAGATGCATTAAGCCACTCTATTGCGAGAATGTGGCTCAATTGTGCAATTTCGCAACTTTACTTTGTGACCCACTTTAACTCTTTACCAGACGACAAAGTTCTACACTTTTCCATAGTGACAGTATCTGCAGACGACAAATTAAAACGTGGCTCAGTTTCTCGAATTTTTCTTGTAACAGTCCGAAAACACGGTGGGAAAAGGGGAAAATGCTGGTTTACCAACATTTTCTCCTTTTTCCTCTGTGTTTTCAATAGTCTTCGTACTCAGATTCACACAAAAATGCTTGGTCGTTTAGTGCAGGGTTGAAGGAATATGTAAATCGTTCCTGCGTAATGTTAATACATTTAAAATAGATTACTGTAAGTTGAAAAGCGTGCAAAATACAGAGTGTCACTGAAGTCGCGCACCATCCAGGTTTCAATAAGAGCCACCATATTATTTTAAAACCACCTTTATTGATCATAATCGTTATAAAAACCCATTCAACTCTTTCTTGTGTTGTTAGCTTATAAGCCATGATTAAATCTGAAAGAGAGAAAATAATAATTAAATTCAGTATTACACCTGAAACACAGAAACGAATTATGAACATCAGGATGGTACGCGACTTCTGCGACACCCTTTATAGTAGGATCTGTATATATCGGTTAGCCTTTAAAGGTGGCCCTTCAGATTTTGGGACGAAATTTTACAAAAAAAAAAATCATCCTTATAGTCCCAAAGCCTTTTAATTTTCATTCATAAAACCCCAGTAGTCGAAAACCATCCGACAACAAGAGAAATTAGAGATTTACTACGGCCCAGGTCGACACCGACGGGAAACACGGTCTATTTTTACATGAGCAACTCGCTCATTTACATTCCGGAAATACACAGACGAAGCTTCAAACATAGCGTCCGAAGAAGACATTATGGAAAATAATTATATGTTTGTTATGTTATGGAATTTAAGCGTCATTAGTCACGTGCAAGTCACTTGACATTCCCACAATGCTTTTTTTATTTTTGGCGCGAAATCTAAAAATACCTTAAGAGGCTACGTAGCCTTTTAAGATAACACCATCAAAAAAAAAAATTTTTTTTTGTAATTTTATGATTCTTAATTATTGATGATTTGTATTGTTTTTTCATATAAATTTCAGTGATATATATATATTTTTTAATTTGGTGAGATGTGAAAAATCTAAATACCCACCTTTAAGGCGTTGCATTGATGTAGTGGACCTATTCATTATTCATTACTAAAAATAAAGACAACCAAAATGTTGCACTTTGAAGGTTACTATTGTAAGAACATGTAACAAAGTAGCAGACTATGCGTTCTGTGCAGTCTTGCCTTGGTCTACAATGTTCGCAAAAGCAACGTAAGTCGTTGATGCCAACATTTTCTCCTCTTATCACGATGTTAAAAAAAAAATCTCGTTGTAGGACAATATTCAGTAGGCTAAAGTTTCATCGAGTTTTTTTGAAGGAGCAAACAAACAAACAAACAAACAAATAAACAAATAAAAAAAGCAAGCCTATAGATTCGTTAGTTCTAGATAAAGTAAAACACAATCTTAACCCTTATCCTTCTATATAACTAACATGAAACATTCAAGTTGATAGTAAAAGCTCAAATTCTGCTATTTTATAGGTATTTTTGGGAGAAAGATATCTTCTTATCGGACGGTGTAGATCCAAGATCAGACTGCACGTTTTGTGCAGTCTGATCTTGATCTACACTGTGCGAGTCGCGCTTAGCAGCCTAAGGATTAAAATAAAAATTTTCAGCAAATCAGATATTGTGTTACATGTACTTTCTCGATTTTGAATTGGACTAAGAATACAATTTAGATGTGGTTGGTATATAAAGCCACAGCTGTTCAGAAATAGCTTGGTATTTATGCAAATCTAACGGGCAAATAATATATGTATCATCAATCAGTCTGTCAGCCAATAGTCAGCCGTCAAAAATCTGACTAATGCAACTGCGCAATGCATGCTATAAGCGACCAGGTCAAAGCTTGAATGAATATAGTTAAATGATCATTAATGTCTCATCATGGGTGTCCAAGTTACCTATTGCCCTGCCAGGTGTCTCGATCGTCCAACCTATGAATACAGAAGCAACAAAACAACAATAAAAACAGCTACAGTATTGAATATTATTTTCTGCGTGCCTGCCCTTCAACATATTTTTTAGGATCGTAAAAATACGCTACTTTGAATGGTGCAGTTCAATGCAAGAAAACATTGTATCATCTACAACAGGGAGGTGAGCATCATGCATTTGAATGATCTCTATCTGAAATCATGTGACAGAAGGAAAATTACTCAGCACGAGCAACTTCTCATATGATCTCAACATTTTCTTAAGACGAATGCAATCATGTTGCAATGTGGCCATTGAGATAATATTAGTACATCCATAAGCCACTGAAACTCTATTGGTCTATCACAGAATTCCGAAATTTTCATTGCGTGATTGTCGGACACCGTTGCTAAAAATAGCACATTGGCGCACCGCCTCAAAATATCCGTGGACCCGTCACAACTCGGCCGATTCCGTACCTACATCTTGATCACCGGATCACCCGAGGTATGCCGAATGCAAAATATCGTATTAACACGATATAGAGGGCGTATACGCCAATGTGTTACTTTCAGTAACGGTGTTCAACTATTGAGCAATAAGAATTTCAGTGAAATGCATGTGGTACATCATGCCGATCGACTGCCCTATAGTGGATCAGACCATATTTTCCGGAGTTCGTGAATACTAATTATAAAAGGTTAACTGGTGTAGTAAGCGAAGTATGAGCATCCTTTTCTAAGAGAGATCAAGATATATTCTTTCGTAAATATGTTCTCATATTACCTGACCTTCAGACAATCTTTTTAATCTAACGGTAGATCATTCGTGGATCAAAATCATCAATGTGACAAAAGGAGAAAATGCTCTCAACTTCTCCTTTAACCCTTTACCACACAATCCCGAATTTTAACGACCTAGAGGAAGGAAAGCATTGGAAAACATTGTGGGAAAAGGAGAAAATGCTGGTTACCAGCATTTTCTCCTTTTCCTACAATATTTTTTGCTCTGTCAGAAATAAAAACCATGATTTGAGCCATCATTAAACTGTCGTCTGTGTTCGCTTTGGATTTAGACAGGGGTAAAATTTTGTCGTTTGGTAAAGAGTTCAACACAATGTTTTCATGAAATGAGCGTCATTGTTATCGATTTTCCATATTCTACCGGAATGTTTTCAGAGTCACGTGAGGCAAATTTGTTTTGTTTTAATGATCAAATATGAAAAAAAAAATGATGTATTATCCTAGAAATAGATCTCTTTCTTCTCTGTCACTAGGATGTCGTCTGTCTTGCAATTCGTCTTCACATCTTTAAAAAGCAGTCAACACTTTAATCAAAGGCTGTAGCCAGACGCCATTTGTCTTTATTTCAGATATAATTTGAGTTAGAATACTTCCGTTGTCTTCGCATGTCATATTCTTCGACAATTCGACCCTTCTGCTATGCCGCATCACTACCCTGTGCAGCCGGATAAATATTGCCGAGCCCCGGTAGCTCAGTCGGTAGCGTGCTGGACTTGAGACCAGGGGGTCGTGGGTTCGATCCCTGACTCGGCCAATCTCTTTCCGAGGACTGATGATAGTCACTGCGACAGGATTCATTACTCTCTCACCGCTGACCATTGTTTCGACGATGTTTATGTGGGAAAGCAGCCAGTGGCTTGGAATGAAAATTGTGCGGAGTACCGGTAAAAGAAGCTCCGGAAAAGCATGGATAGGTGCACTGGCCGCCGCGATATAACTGAAATAATGTTGAAAACGGCGTTAAACACCATACAATCAAGCAACAGGATAAATATTAATACGCAGTGTGTAAACTTCAACTCGCCGCTAATATAGCAGTAATGGAGAAAATGGCTATAAACAGCACCTCTATGGAAAAATCTAGCCTGTTTTTTGCTTCTAATTTCTTAGAAATATAATTATTTCAAACGGGAAAAATAGTTTTTACAAATTCTATCGTTTTATTGCACATCTTTGAATACAGTTTCTAAATACAGACTTTAGGGAAACCATGATTCGCGTAGGATTTTTCCACAAACTTATCAACAAGAGGTGTCTGGGCTTATACCGAAGCTATTACCCAAGCCCGTAGGGGTTGTTTTTATAAATGACTAGTGCATAGGTTACATGCTTGCCGACCATAGCTGAATGAATCGTACCAGGTGGCGTTGTATTGAGTAAACGTTCATTTTATTTTGAAATTCAAATTAACGGTTGTCGTTTTGAAAAGTAGTCCGGTTTTGTACCCAGAATGCCCAAATCAGATGGGTCTGTATTTGTAAATTAGCGGAAGATAATGAGAAATAGAGAATAATCAACTGGTTGTGTGTGATATTAAAAATCTGTAACTAGAATGGGGTGTGATACGATTCAAAAACGAGTCCGAAGGACGAGTTTTTTTTAACGGCATCAACCCCCATTCGAGCGACAGATTTTTCATATTACACAGAACCAGCTGATTATCCTTCTTATTATATTGCTAGTGCACCCTTTGTTTTCTAATAATTTTCAAGAATGGTAAAATGTGAGCAATACAGGAAAGAAGTAGTTCCGGCAAACATTCTCAAACTACATGTATATCGCCACTAGTGATGGTACCATAATTGTCATCACTAGTGGTGTTATTCACTGTGAAATCCCAGTATTTTCACTAATAGGAATATAATAATACCACTTATTTCCATTATTAGAGCTCTTCAAGTAAAAGACGTGTAACTTAGACCTCAAGCGCAAACAAAAGCAATGGCATCATAAATTAAGTACAACCAAAAGCAACCATCTGCACTAACGAAGGCATATTTTATTTCGATGCAGTGTCTAGTAAGTATATTAAAGCTTTCACTTCTCATTTTTTGTATCCATTATTGGTAAGTTAACGATTTGGAGCCCTACGATACCGGAACCGTGAAGGTTCCGATAACATCGCGCTGTCTCGCAAGATTTGTTCATTTTTTTTTTATCATAAGTGCACAAGAGTGATCAAAGAGAGATAACTACTCGGACTGACGATGATAAGTAATACTTCAGCAGTCTATGACTTCAGGCTGTCAAGGGCGACGTCAGTTCCCTTTCGGACAGCGAGGATGGAGATTGAACTGCACACAAACGTGCAATCCGGTCTCCATTTTACCACAGACCTATTCGATGTTTTTGTAGATATTCCGACCATTTTAAAGTACGGAAACATGGTACAAATGACAATCTTTTATTGTGCGCTCGGTCAAAGTGTTAGTCGCTGGGAAAAAAAAAATCAGGCAAAAAGTAACAGAAGATAGAGTGACCTACAACTCTTAACATAGTTTTGGAATAAATTTCTCTGCCAGCGACTGACAGTTGGACTGACCAAACAACAACAGATTGTCATCTTCACGATAGTTTCCATACTTTTAATGGTATCATTTAAAGATACATCTTTGCAGCCACAAAGAAAAAAATCCATCAAAACTTGAGTCTATAGAGTGGTTCAGATATGGGTCAGCTGTGTAAGCATAAATAAATAATCGATATACATGTATTTGGTGTATGGGATAGAGAAACTCAATGGATTTGTCTCAATTTAAAACTGGAAATGACAACATTGCTTCCTTTGATGGCCCCAAGAGAATGAAATGCTTTTTTTATCGGCCGTAATCTGTACCACCTTGAAACCGTGATGAAGGTGATGTTTGTTTGAAATAAAAAGTTTACACAGCATTAGACAGAGTCGAAGACTGATACACAATAGATATCAGCCATTCGGCCATGATATTAACTTGTGTTCCTCTCTCCAGTGCAGATACACGTAATTGAAGTGTGATAGTGTTTCTAGACTTTTAATGACTAAAGTACTGTCACATTTGACGCATTTTAATGCTATAAATTAAAGAAAAATGCACAATTTAAAAGTATACATAGATAAAGTGTAGTATTTTTTAAGACTGATACTCACAAAATAAATAAATTTAAAAATGCTTAAAACTATAAAAATGATAGTTCTAAAATCAACAACCAAAAGGTGTTCATAAACTAGACTTGCTACGTAGTCAGCACCGTTGACCTAGACTAGTCATGCCTAGAGCATTTCATTACACATGGAGACGTAGCTTATGATAAGACAGAAAACACAACCGTTAAATTACATCAGAGAAAGTGGTGATTATTTGAAATATGCAGGCAGAGACCATACTGGCAGTTACGTATACTAAAATATCTGTAGTGATCTGATAAAAACTCGTTATAAATATGTGGCTGTAGCTAAAACACCTTTTTACATACACTTAAGTTTACTTTCAAGATCTAGGGCAACAGTAACTATTGCATTATTTCCAATAATCTTAATGCAGATGGTCTTTCCTTCCACTTCCCCTGCTGCTTTTGTTAAACTCTCAGGGGTAATTCCACGAGTAGCATGTGATCTACTGGCAGCAAAACTTAACTCCTCAATTTTTGGGCATTTCTTGATCACTTCAAAAATTCCTTCAGTTGTTACATGATTGTTTTTTATGATAGTCAGTTTGGTAAGATTGTAGCAATGTTCAGAAATGTGATGAAGGCAGTCATCAGTGAGTCTGCTACTTTGGAAGACAGAACCACCTGAAATATTTAATTTACGAAGGTATTGGCAGCCCTGAGCCAATGCAAGAATACCAGCATTGGTTACCATTGCACATCCCTGAAGATTCAAACAATGTAAATCAGGACAAAATTTAGCTATTTGTTTCACACACTTATTGCTTATCTTTGAACAAAATCCAAGGTTGAGGTTTCTGATGTGACAATGCCATTGAAAACTCTTAATGAATAGGTTTGTACAGCTAAGATGTTCATCTCCTGTCATTTCATTTTTCTCATGTCTTCTCTGGATGGCTACCTGCCTTGAAGAAGTTTCCTGGATATGATTTAAATTTTCTTTAACAGTAGTCCCATTTGATATTTCATCCTCAATGTCTATTTCCATTTCAATGTCATCAGATGATACACTTTTCAAGTCAGAATCACTGCCTCTCTCATTAGTATGCACTGTACTCAAACTGCCAGATTGAACTATGTACCAGGTTTCCAAGTCGATGTCAGACAGCCTGTGGCAAGTTTCCAAATTAAGGTATCGTAGGTTTGGACAGCTGAGTAGAACTTTGTTGACACTGGCTGAGGTAAGTTGTACACAATGTCCAAGGTCCAGCCTTTCAATCCATGGGCAATTCTTCACTATGGAAAGAACTGCAGCATCAGTAATTGCTGTGCATCCAGCAACTTCAATAACAGTAAGATGTGCACAAGCCTCTGTAATTGCTTGTACTCCAACATCTCCTATTTCATCACAATAGACAATCTTTAAAACACGAATGTTTTTGCACCTCTCTGCAACCATCTGTAATCCTGAGTTTGTGATGTTGCACTTGGAGTATTCAACTTCATTTATGATCAATGTTTCAAGGTATGGGCAATTTTCTGAAAGAAACTCAAGTCCATTGTTTGTCAGTTCAACACAATCACCAATTGAAATATACTTGAGCCCAGATGCATTTCTAACAAGACTTCCTAAAAGTCTGTCATTGGATCTAGTGTTGGTGAGAACCAGCTTTTCCAAACCTTGTTGTTGAATTCCAATTAAACTGATTTCATCACAGCTGAAATTACTATTTGACAAATCAAGTGATATTAAACCAGAAATATTTGACAGAATAAATGCCAGGACCTTATTGTCTAAAACAGAAAATCTGATGGACAAGTGTTTGATGCTTGTGTGGTTGGCAAAAAATCTCTCAACAAACACATCTGCACTGTCTTTAGACAAATCACAGTATTCTATTTCAATTTCCTCTAAGTCCAAAAACAAATCAACTAAGTCATTAATATGAACCACATGAGAACACAAATGTAGTGCTTTCAGATTAGGATATTTCTCGGATAGTACAGGTAAATATGTACGTAGTAATGCACCATCATGACAATAAAGTGTATAGTCTATTCTGCCATTCTTAATGCTCTGTGAATCTTCAAAATATATAAACAGTGTCCTTAGATTTGAACAAACAACACTTTCATGAAGAACTCCTGCACTATCTAGCTGCTTTAGATCCATGCACAAAATCTCAACACTGTCAGCAACTTGAGATAGCATTTCAGTAAATGTTCTTGCACAAAACTTTAAGTTGTGAAACCTTTGCATGTGAAGTGTTTTCCATAGAATCTTTTCATGGCTCAGTTGATACCACAGTTTACATGTCTTCCTCGCTGAATTAATCAAATCCCTATGACCAAGGTAAGAAAATATACTTATCATTACGTTTGGGGGTAGATTAAGGATATGCATCTTTTGTAAATCACGTGGAAGGAGGAATATAATAACTTTTCTGCTGCAACATAAACTTGTATTTCCGTTATCAGTACCTTCAGGACTTTGTTCGCAGAAACGATCATTTTACGTTGTATGCATTGAATGTTTCAACAGTGTCGTAAAGGATACGAGTATCTGAAACAACTGCAGTTATTCTCAATTAATGTTATGAAAAATTAAAGATTCCCAGATGAATTTTAGAAAATCTCCAATATTTTTTGATATGACGACTTCAGTTAACAACTCTACAATATGATTTTAGAACATTTTTTTTTTTAATCGAATATGATTCTTATTTCTTTGGTTTGAAATAAAATGAAAGAAGTTAATAATTATCTATAATTCAGAGATTCAGTTGTATCAGAATAAAATAAAAATTTGAATAGAAAGATTAATTCTGCGAATTCAAAATCCTGTTAACGAGAGAATCAGTAAACCTCTGAAGAGTCTAAGTATGTAATTAATTTGAATCAAACACGCCAAGTTGAAAGCTACTCTTTAATCTAGAAGGTAAAGAATGACCTTAACGACAATTGTAAACAACGCAGGATCAGTATTGCTTTAGGATTTTCAAATTCCATGTGAAACGGTACACATGTGTATTTTCTTACTTTTGCACAAAAAAAAAAAAAAAAAAACGAAAGTTTATAACTCTAACATCCGATACATTTCGAAGGAATAATAAACGTCCCTTTTTTGCGTTCTTCAATATTTTGAAGACGAATCGAGTATTGCGTTTTTATTGCCTCAGTCTCAATCCAAATATTCAGCTGTTTGCATACCAATGTTTTCGTTAACATCCTTCATTTTTTTTTTTCAATTCCAGAAATTCTCCTCGGTGCATTTTACTTGGCTTTGCGGGGGGGGGGGGGGGGAAAGAGATAATGCTAGGAATGTACGGATTGAATGTTGAAAACACAGGAATCGGATGCTTAGGTGGTGAAAATAGGTTGTAGTCGACCAAAATCAACGTTTTCTAATGTAAAATACACAAGGAATCCAACAGATTTCGGGTCAAATTTTGACTCGAACAATCTGAAAAACGGGTTAAATCAATATAAACACTCATTGACTGTGCTCTTGAATATTTCATCTACCCATTTATGACGTCCTTATTTGCTCTGAAACACTCTTACCATGTCATTCACCGGGTTTTCCTAGTGTCTGAAGATACCAGAAGTGTCTATGTAATGGAGTCTTCGCCAAAGGTAAAATTTGGGATAATGTTCCACTAGGAAAACCCAAATGATTGAAAGAGTAAATAAGAGTAAACATTTAAGTTAATGACATTTATATATTTTTTCTGCCTGCAATGTTTTTCCCATACAAAACTTTAATCATGGAAATTATTTTTCGATTAATTCATAAAGTATGTTATATCACCATCATTGTGTTTTCTCAGAAAATAGCCACTAACAACCATTGGATAGTGTAAATCTCTTTTCTTTGAAAAATACTGCCACAGTGATGAATAATTTACAGCATGAATACCAAATGGGATTTTATCTGATCTTTTAATCAAACTTATGATCCTAAAGGAAAAATATGACTAACAGTAACATTTCTTAAAATGTTTTTCAGTGACTAAATAATTTGTGTATGATGAGAGTTTCATATATGAAAAAGATTTTATTTGTGGTATAAACTATTGAATTCTCATATGGAATGATCACCTCTATTTCAATACGAAACATAACTTTACCAAGGGACAAAATTTTAGACTAGTCCAAGTTGAAAGCATTTGCAGATGACAGATTAAATTTGGTACAAATGATGAGAATCGTGTCAGAAAGGGTGGAAAACATTGTTGAAAAAGGAGAAAATGGTGGTAATCAGCATTTTCTCCTTTTGCCATGATGTTTTCAAAAGCCCTTTATGTCAAGGTTGTGAAAACACAGGATTGTTCAGTAAAGGGTTAAATTAATAAAATGTCAGGCCTTATATAGATAAGAGCAATGCATACATAATGTAATGATCAAATATAGCACAGCATCAAGAGAATAGTATGACAATAAATCCACACACTTTTAAGGGTGTAGCATCCATTACATACAATATGCAAGGGGGTAATGGTAGAAAAGATAGGAACAGGCCAAACATTCTTTTATCACTTTATAGATCAACTTGATTTTTCATAACTTAGCCTAAAACTTCACAGAAAAATAAAATGAAAATCTCCAACCAATAGCAAAAAGCAAAATATTTCTATTTCACCCAATCTCCTTCCTAGATGGAAGATGGAATGCTCACTGTATTGGACAGTGTCTATCAAGATCACACTACACATTCTGTACAGTCTGATCTTGATTTACACTGTCACACTGCTTACACTGCTTAGCTTAAGGGTGAAATAGCACTCTGGATTCAGAGTGCGTAATGATTCTGAACTGCTGGGTATGACCTTGAATTTCTCATAACTTTATCAATGGTGTTTCAGATATAAGTTTCCATAATGCCTGGGATTTCCCAGCCGGTTAACAGAGGAGATGAGCCCTCAATGTCCCTTCAGAGGCCATCTACTGGAAAGTCACAAGATGTGAGGCATATTCTGGTGAAGACTTTCAGAGAGTTGTTTACAAGAGATGCTATTGCCCCAGAAACGGTGAAGAATTTATCTGTGTCTAAGGGTGGAGATGATCCTTATCATGAAAGATATGTGGAAGCCCTGCAGAAGGTAAGAATTCTAACCCTTTACCTAATGACAAAACTTTAGATGTGTCTAAATTGAAAGCATTTTGCAGACAAGAAAGTAATTGTGGCTCAGAAATTAACATTTGTAATTGGAAGGGTAGGAAACATTGTGGGAAAAGAAGAAAATTTGAAAATTCATGTTATCAGTGTCAATGCATTTGAGACTTTCGAATGTCAGAGAACGAAAGAAAAATAATTTCTGAATCCATCTGCACCAATCACGATGTTCCTTTTTTCTGTTTTCATTTAAATATTCTGCCTGATTTCATCAAACACCTTGTGTTACTATACACAATATAGAGGCAAATGTGCTATTTCAGGTAACAGTGTCCTATGAATGAGCAATGAAAATGTCAATGTTTTTTGATAGATCGATGGAGCTCTAAAGGCTTGTGATGGTTACCAGCATTTTCTCCTTTTTCCAAAATGCCCTCAAAAGCCTTCTTTTGTAGGGTCATTAAAAATCAGGATTGTGTCCTAAAGGGTTAAAGTAGCTTTGACAACTATAGATACTTTTGTGGATTGTATAGATCAAGATCAAAGTGTATAGTACATGCCATCTGATCTTGGATCAGTACTCTCTGCTGTGTAAAGACATTCCAGTCAAAAGAAGCTTTGATATTGAAATAATCAGGACTGGACACTAAATTTCAGTGCAGGTCTTGCGAGGCCATAATTCAATGGGATTTTGAACACCTCAATCTGGCAAACATTTTTGGAGAAACTGGCTTTTTTTAACCCTTTACCAGGTGCCAAAATTGTAGACTTGTCTGAATTGACAGCATTTGCTGACAACAAATCAAGGTAGAAGACATTGTGGGAAAAGGAGTAAATGCTGGATACCAGTCTTCTACCTCAGGGTCTTTAAAACATGGGATTGTTTAGTAAAGGGTTATTACATACCCTGTTTTATCTACTCAACAGGTTTTCTCTGAGAGACAAAGACGAATGGAAGAAGCATCCATGCTTGAGAGACACATAATGCAAGCCCAGGCCAGAGCCATGTCTGCTGATGAAAGGCAGTTAAACAGAGCAAGAGATGCATGTGACCAGTATGACAGTCTCGGCCTTCCACCTGGTAAATTGAAACGTTTACTAGATGATCCCCTGTTTTTCTGACCCTGAAATAGACGCCATTTGTAAAAGAGAGGTACTCTGGCAAAAGGGATTTTAATGCATCTTTGTGAAGCACTATATCATGAGGTAAAATGGTGTTTGGACATCCAGAAAATTTATAAATGGCAAAAAGTTCTCACCCAGTTCAGCCTGTGCGGACTGTGCAGGCTGACATGAGTCAGTAACTTTATGCAGATGCATCTAAGTAAACCCCTTCTCACGGAGCATGACTGCATTTCAAAACATTCTTCCCAGGGTCATGAAAGGATGGAATTATTTTGCAAAGAGTTAAAAGCCTTATGAACATGGGAAAAAGTGCAGTCCTTTCCCACTCAGTATAACAGAAAAAAACTGAGATAAAATTACTCTTCCAACAGTTTACAATAGTTTTCATTTCCACCATGGAATAGTTTACATTGAATGTTTTCTTTAATACCAAAATACCACCTGGCCTGTTTAACAGGTTAGAGGATCAGCATTTTGTTTATATATGTTTAATCCTGTGTAACAGTTGTGCTTGAAATAAAATGTCACCACTGAAATATGTCATCACATCTGGTTCTACATACATGTACAGTATTTGGATTGAGTTACATTTAAATCATTCAAATACATGTACAAGCTGCCAAGCACAGCAGCTCTGTCGATAACATATAGCACTTGAAACCAAGGGGTGGCTGGTTCAAATCCACAGCTCAGCAAATTTCTTTCTTGGAATTAATGAGATTCACTGCTACAGGATTCAATCCTCTCTCCCCACTGGTCATTGTTTTGACAGTTGTGTCATTGGAAACCAGCTTGAGAAGAATATTGTCCAAAGTATGGTAAAAGAAACTCCTGGATTGTATGGATAGGTGCACTGGCCCCAGCAATATAACTGAAATGATGCTGAAAAAGACATTAAATACCAAACAATTATATACAAGCTGTTTTTAGGCATACCACTAACTGGTACATAGAATACAAAGAAAAATCATCTGAAGGAGAGGAAGCATGTAACTTTTAAACAAGTGGAAATCATTCTGGCAACTTTAATTCCAGTTTTTATATTCATTGTTCTGCCAGTAACTGGAACTTGAACCTACCATTATGATAATCGCCATACTTTTATTTGATATAAATTAACCCTCTACCATACAATCCCGAGTTTTAAAGCCCTTGAGAAAGGAAGCTTTTGAAAACATTGTTGGAAAAGGAGAAAATGTTGGTAACCAGCATTTTCTCCTTTTCCAACAATGTTTTCTACTAAATCAACGGCAAGTTTTATCATTTTAGCCACCTTTGAATTGTCATCTGCAAATGCTTTGAATTTGGACAAGGCTAAAATTTTCCCATGTGGTAAAGAGTTAACCTGTATTTTCCACTCAGAATTGTTTATAATACATTGCTGTATTGGGCCTTTAACAGGCATGTTCTGTCTGAAAATGGGACCAAAATAAATGCAATTTCATTGTTGCCCCTGTTGAGATAGTTGAAAAAAACAGACAGTGTAGATCAAAGATCAGACTTCACATTTTGTGCAGTCTGACCTAAATCTACATTGGCCATAACCTTGGAACTGTGTGATAAAGGGTTAATGGAATGACAGACTGAATTAAAATGTGCTTATATTTTACAATGAACCCCTATATGAATCCATTTAAAGGAACAATTGCTGAAGGTAATGAGATAAACACCGTGTGATTTTTTGGGGGGGGAAAAATGATTTTTGGTGTCAGCTTTGTTATTTAATGTCTCAGTCAACAATTTTTAATTGTTTGTTGTATTTCTACATGTGATAACGACGGACTGATGTTGAGGGTTCAGTCTGTTAATTAACACTTTACCTGACAGTCCCTTGTTTAAATGATCATTGTGTGAAAATGAGAAAATGCTGGTAACCAGCATTTTCTCCTTTTCCCACAATGTTTTCAAAAGGCTTCTTCTTCAGGGTAGTTTAAACATGGGATTGTTGGTAGGAGGTTAACTTATTAAATTTGCAGCAAAAAGTCTTAAAAATAATCTCGTTTAATAAGGATAAGCAAGAATTACTTAACATGAGAAAGTTCTTCTTTTGACTTAATGTTTTTAGTATGTTCAAGTATCTTAGAAGCATGATTCATGTTGACTATCACTATTTCACAGCAAGTTTTTTTCAAGTCATGTGATGCAAAATTGTTTCAAGTCTTCAAGGTTTATGTTGACCATTTATGGAAACTTAACCCTTTACCAAACAATCCGAAGTTTTAACACCCCTGGGGAAGAAGGCTTTTGAACACATTGTGGGAAAAGGAGAAAATGCTGATAACCAGCATTTTCTCCTTTACCCATAATGTTTTCTTACCCTTTCAAAATAACCCTCATCATATGAGCCACAATGAATTTTTCACATGTCAGTGCTTTAAAACTGAACAGATGTAATATTTAATTGTGTGGTAAAGCGTTCAACAGACTATTTTGATAGCAAAACATTAGGTATTCTGGAATATGGTGTAAAGTAAAATTACTTATTATCTCTGTTTTCGTAATAGCAGAAGAGTGTGAAGGTACCACAAGAATCACATGATTTCAGTATCTGTTTTAATGTTCTTCTTTTATTTTTTTACCACACTGTTACCATGTTTGATGGTTGCTTTTTCTTTTCTGTTCAATTCAAACTTTGTATTGAAGATCTTGTAACTCTTTACTATGTGATAAAATTTTAGAATTCTGCAGATTAAAAGTATTTGCAGGCAATAAACTGAATATGAATTGAGTGATGGAATTTAACTGTGATAGGTATAAAAACTTACTGGGAGAAGAAGAAATGCTGGTTACAAGCTATTTCTCCTTTTTGCACAATGTTTTTGAAAGCCTTCTTCTCCAGGGTCATGTAAATAGTAAATAGTAAATAGTTTATGGAGTTAGTAAAATTCAAAAGTTATTCTCTCAATAGAATACTGCTTTTGATTTTTTTTTCTTTCGCTTATGTGAATTCAAGTAGAAAAAATAAAAAAAATATTGTTGGCAAAGTTAGTTGTAGAAGAAGTAAAGAAAATATCATGATGAAAGTAGAAAATGCTTTTGTAGTATGGATGTTTTTAACTCTTTACCAAACAACAAAATTTTGGACTCGACTTAATTGAAAGCATTAATTTTGCAAACAATAAATTAAAGGTACATGTATTTAAAATTATGATTTCTGTCTTTGATAGGGTAGAAAACATTGTGGGAAAAGGAGAAAATGCTGGTTACCAGCATTTTCTCCTTTTCCTACAATGTTTTCAAAAGGCATCTTTCTCAGGGTCTTTAAAACTTGGGATTGTGTGGTAAAGGGTTAAAGGTTGCTTGCTGGCCATGAGATAGAGCACATTTTCATGATGGGAAAGGGATTTACAATTTCACTTTAATAGGTTATCTTTTATTTTACCATTCCATAAGATATGGAAATATGTAAGTGAATTCACCTAAAAGAAAAAGAAATTCCTAGCAGCTCTCCTTATCATTACAATAGATTGACAATAGTGAAAGGAGAAGTTATACTTTAAATGTTAAAGAGTTAGTGTTTGTTATCAGTTCCGCAATAATTTAACATTAGATCTTCAACCCTGTGACACAACGATTATACATACATAGCCATTTTCTCATGCTGTTCACTACAGATTTAAAGCAAACCTTTTTTTGTGTGAATTACATGAATCTTTTCCCAGGTTTAGAACCATGTTTCACAGAATGGCTCAAAGGAGACTTGTGACAAAGTCAAAGGTTACTCATCAATACATTAATGCTTTACCACACAACAAATTTTTAGGTTAGTCCAAAGTGAAAGTATTTGCAGACAACAATTTATATGTGCTCCAAATGATTAGGTTTTGTTCTTGAAAGGTTAGAAAACTCTGTGAGAAAAGGAGAAAATGCTGGTTACCAGCATTTTCTCCTTTTCCCACAGTGTTTTCATAAGTCTTATTTCCCAGGGTTGTTAAAACTCGGGATTGTGTGGTAAAGGGTTAATCCTATGCAAGATGACAAAATGTTAAGACTCAACAAACTGAATGGTTTATGTCTGTGAAAATATTTTTTTAAAAATGTGGAAAAACGAGAAAATTTTGGTTACCAGCATTTTCTCTTTTTCCCACAATGTTTGCAAAAGCTGTTTAAAACTTGGGATTATTTGGTAAAGGGTTTAACTGTGCCCATGTCCTTGTTTTATAGGTACTTATTATAAGTCTATGTAGGTCGGTCTTTTTTTGGAGTTCAAATTCAAAACTTGAAATAACTGATTCAATAGACATTTAAGAGTTTGACTTTTACACATACCTTTGTATTCATTGGACATTCAATGAAAATTACAATCTACATGATATTCATCAAAGTTTTAATTGATTTAAGAGATGACAAAAATTTTGACTGGTCCAAGTTGAAAGCATCTACAGATGACAAACTGAAGGTAGCCATTATGAAGAAATTTGTTCATGAAAAGGTGGAAAACATTGTTGGAAAAGGAGAAAATGCTGGTTACCAGCATTTTCTCCTTTTTCAACAATGTTTTCAAACGCCTTCTCCCCCAGGGTCGTTACAAGTCGGGATTGTGTGGTAAAGGCTTAAATTAGTTTCAGTTCTGATTAGACCTCGAAAGGAAAGCAGTGTTCAGTTCTGGCAAAAAAGTTTCTTTGAATGTTGTATATATAAATTTTCACATATTCAGCCAACATTTCTTTGAAAAGCTTTTCTTTCTTTACAGTTTTATTAGCTCTTTACCAACAGCAAATTTTAGACTTGTCCAAATTGAAAGCATTTGCAGATGGCAAGATGAATGTGACTTGAAAATTGAAATTTGTTTTGGGAAGGTTAGAAAACATTTTTGGAAAAGGAGAAAGTGCTGGTTACCAGCATTTTCTCCTTTTCCCAAAAAAAGTTTTCAAAAGTCTTCTTCCTAAGGGTCATTAAAACTCAGGATAGTGTGGAAAGGGTTACCTAGAACATACTAAAGCTGCGACATATCTCGCACTGAAAAACCCTTTATTCAACTCAGACACTCAGATATTCTTAAAATGATATTTGCAGGTCGTTCCAACTTCCGTTCTTGCTTGGATACAGAACTGCTGAAGAAGCACAAGTTACTTACCCCTGAAGATTATGCAACAGAGGAACGACCAGCAGTCTTGCCTCCAGCAGGTATATCAACCTAAACACCTTACCGTTACTGGCATTTTTAGGCGGTTGTCTCAAAGAGAAAGTCAAGTTATTGTCATAGCCCTGTCTGTGCCTGCATCATGCAAAAACTAACATTTTATGATATATCTGTTATTACAGAAGATATTTATTTCAAACTTGGACAGTTTGTTAACTGTAAAAGGGGAACCTAAACAAAAAGGGTAGATAACTATGAAAGTGTTTTTGATGCAGTCATGTCCCTTTTTAAACTTAGAATTTTCATCGAAAATCAAGCAACTGCTGCCTAGCACTGGCATCCGCATGTAATGCTCTTGTTTGGAAATTCTTTCAGGAATAAATCAATAGGAAACTTTTTGCATAGGTATAGTTGTAACAAAGTCATGTCAACAAAGCCATTCTCTTACTGTAGATGCCTGTACAAGAATTAGCTGGCAATGCATTATAACCATGAATTTAGGTTTACAACATAATCACAATATAAAAACGTGTCAAAAAGAGAAACTTATTTTCCTCCTTTTTTCAAATTGGTTTCAAAAGTTACCTGCTGCAAAATGAAAAAAGTTGTTTGCAGCTAATGTAACGTAATACCTCTTTACCGAATGAGAAAAATGTAGACTTGTCCAATTTCAAAACAGTTGCAAACAACAGTTTGAATGTGGTTCAAATGGAATTCCCCTGTAATAGGGAAGAAAATACTGTGGCAAAAGGAGGAACTGTGGGTTACAAGCATTTTCTTCCTATTGGTATCACACAATATTTTCAAAAGGCTTTTTCCTCATGGACATTAAAATTCAGGATTGTGTGGTAAAGGGTTAACCTATTACCACACAATCCTAAGTTTTAACGACCCTGTGTGAGAAGGTTTTTTGAAAACATTTAGGAAAAAGCTTGTCAGAATGGTTTTTACCCTTTTGAAGACTAATTTCAATGTTCGGTCCTCATTTCATTTATCGTCTGCAAATGCTTTCAAGTCGGACAAGTCTAACATGTTATCATCTGGTAAAGAAGTAATAAACCTAGCAGACATTTTCCGTCTAGAAATAAGATCAAAATAATTGTAACTTCAAGTTTGCTCTTGTTCAGAATGTCTCTGCAGAGCAGATAGTGTAGATCAACAATCGGACTGCACATTTTGTGCAGTCTGAAATTGATCTACACTTGCTGCAAGGAATTGAATTGCGTTTTACAGGTTGAAACTTTTTTTAATTATTTAGTGGACAAAGTACCAAGCTATGCCCGAGACACTGTGACCTCTCGTCAACACACCCGTGATGACCTTTTTCTGCCGCCAGTACAGCAGCATTCTCCTATTCCTCAAGAGCCGACCACGGGACGTAGTCAATCAGATATTGGTAGTTTGGTATCTGAGGAACCCATCAGTGAAAATGAGAAAGATGAAATATATCTGGTATGTTTTGATTACAATGAAAAGTTGATTATTTAACTCCTTACCACATGACAAAAATGTGTCCTTGTCAAAATTTAAAGCATCTGCAGATAACAATTTAATTGTTGGTCCAATGACAGACTTTGTCTTCGATAGTGTAGAAAACATTGCAGGAAAAGGAGAAAATACTGGTTACCAGCATTTTCTCCTTTTCCACATTTTTTTTACAAAAAGACTTCTTTCTCAGGGGCTTTTAAACTCGGGATTCTTTGGTAAAGGGTTAAAATGTCTGATGAATTGCATCTAATGCTTTTTTCCTCCCAAGTATTGCCTGAATGGATTTATTCTGAATGAGTAATCAGAACTTTTACCACACTGTTTTTCACCAAAATATCTAGTTATTATTCTGATATCAGAAAACAAATAATTCAAGAATGGTATACCTAAAAATGACATGTATGATTACAGATTTACGGTAATTCAATTTCCTTGCAATTTCATGATCCTGGATTTCTCCTAGTTCATTGCAAGTAACTACAGACTCCAGGTGTTATTTGTTGATTGATTAGCTGAATGAAATTCAGAATGGTGTTTACGTTAAGCTGCTTTCAACATTATTTAAGTCATATCACAGCTACAGCTCACTTAGTTACATATGTCCTGGTTTTAACAAGGACAGTTTTGTATGTCCTTGTTGTAACCACAACTAGACTAGAGTCTGATATTCCCACAAAAAGTCCTTTGCTTGAGTGAGGATCAAACCAGGGTCCTCCAGGTTTTACTGTTTTAGTGATCATTTTCTTTGCAAAATGAAACAATATATGGACCATGCTCTGTGATTATGTTATGCATCTTTGTAATGCATTATACCAAGCAGTCCTTACAGTCCATTTTGTCTAACAACGAACTAAATCCTGATTTTAAATTGGTCCTTGGACATGCAGAATATTTACAAGTAGCAAAAAGTTTCTGAATATGTCAGCATGTGTAAACTGCTCAGATTGAGTTGGATACTTTATGAAGATGCATTAAACCTCTTTTCATTGGGCATGGGTCATATTTATGTTACAATGGGATCCATTGTTTTTTTTCAACAAGGCACGTTTTCCAAGAAATGATGCCTGGAAACATCAGCTGAATGAGGACCAGAGAGAAATGGAGAGACGAGACTTAAACAACCTGAACTCAAAGGTTAACTATCTTAGAAATCCGAGATACGTTCCACCCTCAGCTCCACCTGGTGGTCGTTCCTTGGTTAAAAGTCGGAAAGTAAAACCGAAAGAAATCGGAATTCAACCAAAGGCAGAGCCTGAACCTCAGTAAGTGACATTTGTTGTTAACCCTTTTCCTCACAATCCCGAGTTTTAACGACTCTGACAGAGAAGAATTTTGAAAACATTTTAGGAAAAAGAGAAAATGCTAGTAACCAGCATTTTCTCACAATGATTTCTTTCATTTCAAGGACAAAAAACATCAAACAAGTCATTTAACTTGTTGTCTTCTAAAGCCTTCATTTAAGCCAAGTCTAAATAATTGAGCCATGCTCTAGCAAAAGGGGGCTTAATGCATCTCCGGGATGGATTGTATCATTCAAGTCATCACGTAATTATGATCCATAATCCCCACTTTTTTTAACAATCGACCAAATCATGAAATGGTCTGGTCCTTGGACATACAGAAAATTGACCAATAGCGAAAAGGTTCGGCCCAGGTCAGCCTGCGCGGACTGCACAGGCTGGTTTTGTCCGCGCAGGCTGGCCTGGTTCGATACTTTTCGCAGATGCATCAAGCCCCCTTTTGCCAGATCATGGCTCATTTGTGGTTTGGTAAAGAGTCAAATGAATAATCAACTCTATACCAGAAGACAAAATATTAGACTTATCCATATCTGCAGACAACTAAATGTGTTGCTTGAATCATATTTGACATTGTATAGCTAGGGATTTTTTTCTGTTATCCCTTATTTTTTATCCCCATGTGATGCTGGTATTTGAGGTGAAAAATTTATAGGTATATAATGAATTTGTTTTATTTTTTACAGCAGCAAAGAACCATCTCAAATATTTCTAGTATCCCCTCCAGCTGTTGTGTTTACTGATTACAAGATTGGACAAGTTTATGAGGCAAGTTTATTAGTATACATAATATTACTAAAATAGAACTAACTGTCCATGTACACGTTTTTTAGGAACTAAAAACATAGGAGAGTTTGTAATTTAGGCTCTGTGCTCTCTGGATCTAATGAAACTGGTGTCATAGATTTCAGAGTGATAAAGATAATTTGTTTAACCCTTTGCCAAGTGATCCCTTGTGTAAAAGACCATGAACCAAAAAGCATTTGGAAACATAGCTGGTAACCAACATTTCTCCTTTTCCCACAATGCTTTCTATCCTTTCAAAGATTAACCATATCTATTTATACATGTATTGCGTTGTTGTCTGCAATTGACTTTATCTTGGACAAGAGTTAAAGATCTACTTTAGCAAGCATAATGTTCGCAGTTACATATTGTAACTAAGTACCACGATTTTGTCAATTTTTTTTCAGTAAAAGAAAGTGCAAAGACTGTAAAAAGTGAAAAGCAAAACAGACCCTAAGTTTTAAGTCTTAGAGGTCGAGAGAACCAAGTTGAACTTTTAAAGTTAAAAGAAAAAAAGAAAAAAAGACCAGAATATTAATGTTTCAAGGTTGCTTTAGCCATAATTTTTACAAAGTACATGTAGCATATAATGTAGATTCATCATCAGATCACACATTCTGTGTAGAGTGCTCTTGATACAATAAAGTCTTAATAAGTATATTTAGATAGGAAAGATCAGTTTTCTTCCCTATCCAAGCACTTTACAGGGCTATTTAGAAACTTTGTTTCGCTTATTACCCTGTGAGATAAATTCACTGCAGACGACTTTGATAATATCTTTGTAAGATGAGGATATTGCGCAGAATGAGCCATTTCTCCTTTTGCCATGTTGCTTTCATAAGTGATGTGCTGCTGGAAATCATCATCAAGTTTTATTTCCTACAGATAACCTTGACATTGAAGAATGTATCAGCATGCATAAGACAATGTAGGGCTTTACCACCATCTACGAACTATTTTTCTGTTGGCCTGGGTAAGTAACAAATGAACTCTTTTGGCACACAATGATTGTCCTGACTTTTTACGACCCTTAGAAGGAAGGCTTTTGAAAACATTGTGGGAAAAGGAGAAAATAATGGTAAACAGCATTTTCTCCTTTCCCCACAATGTTTTCTGCCTGCAAGAAGCAAGTTCCATTGATTGAGCTGCCATTAATTTATCGTCTGCAAATGCTTTGAATTTTGATAAGTCTAATTTTTGTCATCTGGTAAACAGTTAAAGACCCTGCGAAGGAAAGCTTTTGAAAACCAGCATTTTCTCCTTTACCACAAAGTTTTCTACTCTTCTGATAACTAATTTCAATTTTTGAGTCACATTTAATTTGTCATCTGCAAATTCTTTGAATTTTGACAAGTCTAAAATTTTGTCATTTGGTAAAGAGTTAACATGCAGACGTACAGAGAGGCCTTCATGTACCAGTGGTTGACTCTTTACCAGTTATCAGAGTTTTAGACTTGTCCAAATTGAAATCATCTGCAGGAATTAAGTGTGCCTCAATTGATAAGCTTTTGTCATTGAAAAGGTTGAAAACATTGTTGGTAACCAGCATTTTCTCCTTCACTAACAATGTTTTTCTCACTTATCTAGGATAAATCCCTTGACTTAAGCCATGTAAGATGTTTTGTATGTGACAACATGTACTTGCAATTTGGATCAGTCTAAGATTTTGTCATCTAGTGAAGAGTGAATTTACAACCTTCCACAGACAACATTTTTTTTGTCGTGCAGTGGAGCATTCTTTAATTCTATTTTTAATCAGCAATTTTGTTGTCTGCCACAATGTTTTTCAGTATATCCAATGATTATTGTTTGTTGATTATCCTTTTAACTTTTTTTACCATTTACCAAACAACAAAATTTTAGACTTGTCCAAAGTGAAAGCATTTACAGACAACAAGATAAATGCGACTTTAAATTGAAAATTGTTTTGGGAAGGGTTGAAAACATTGTGAGAAAAGGAGAAAATGCCATTACCTCAATGTTATCAAAAGGCTTTTTTCCCAGGGTTGTTAAAATTTCTGAATTTGTGATAAGGTGAACAGAGTCAGTAATAAGACAGAATAAAATCCTCTACCCTACAATCCCATGTTTTAAAGGACCCTAAGATAGCTTTAGAAAACATTCTGGGAAAAGAAGAAAACTCCCTCTCCAACAATATTTGCTACCCTTTCAAAGACAAATACATGTACTGTCATTTGAGCTGCATTCATCTTATTGTAATTAAATGCTTTCCATTTGGACAGCTGTAAAATTTGATTGAGTTGTAAAGTAATGGTAGTTTGTTTTTGTTAATTTATGTATAGGTCAGTTTCCTGGAGAACATGGCCTTGTTGCCCCTGGAATGAGCTGTCACTATGCTATCAGGTTCAACCCAGACTCTCTGAGAGATTTTGATGATGAGATAAAGATACAGACGCAGTCCAATGTGCCGCTCATAGTGCCCATCCTTGGACGGCGCCCACCACCAAAACTTACACGTATGTGGATTGCAATTTGTGCTTTATGTTCCGACATATATTAGCCATGCTCTGTGAAAAAGGGGTTTAATGCATCTGCAAAAAAAAAAAATCAACCCAGGTCAGCCTGCGCAGTCCATG
The DNA here is from genome assembly GCA_946811185.2 of Hippopus hippopus. Classification (NCBI taxonomy): domain Eukaryota; kingdom Metazoa; phylum Mollusca; class Bivalvia; order Cardiida; family Cardiidae; genus Hippopus; species Hippopus hippopus. The sequence goes on along the minus strand of OX328108.1, from coordinate 21,146,719 downwards.
GAAACTTTTTGGTATTGGTAAATTTTCTGCATGTTAAAGGACCAGTTTACCACATAATTCGGTAAATTGTTATACAAAATTGGTTTTATGGATCCATACTTATGTGATGACTTGTTTGGTATAATGGATCACGGCATAGTAAACCCCCATTTGCCAGAGTGCAGCACATATCTATAGTCATAACACTGTAATGAAGTTACTTCTATTGAAAGAGTTTACACCAATTTTTTCTGGAAGAAATTAAAAAAGGAATGAATAGCCAGTGTGTCTCTTCTATCACCTATACATGCGTCATTGAGGAACATTTAGATAATGGTTTTTTGCAAAGAAAACAGAATAGAACACAAGAATTTTTGCATAGTTGTGCTTCCCTTCAAAGAACTTACTCAACCTTGTTCACATTACATGTATAAGTAAATGCTGATTTTCTCGCTAATGATTAAAAGGTCAGAGGGTCAAGGTCACAAAGAGGTCAGATATGTACTTGTGTATGCCAGTATCATTTGAGTCACAGTGTATATTGACAAGACATTGAAAGAGTATGGATATATGTACGTGTCATGTATCATAGAAACCATGTTTTACTACATGTATTGACTTATTATTATTATTATTATTATTATTATTTAAGTACCAACCACCATTGATGTCGGCCATTGTTTAGTTGGAGGATGTCATGTGACCCAGCTTGTCCTCAAAAATGAAGGAGGTCATGGCAGATTTTGCATCATGCCTAGCTCTGCCTGGCCAACAACCAACTTCAAGGTCTGTTAAATTTTTACTTTAACATAGACAACATAAACATGTTAACACGTTCCTTCTTCTAGAATACTGAGAAGGTACGTGATTTTGTGTGTGGTGTGCCAAGATGATACTGCACAGAATCTGATTTGATAGACAGACAGACCAAACAACAATTTTTTTCTGTCAAAAAAAATGTGTGTTGCTCATTCTGTTCACACTTTTACTAACCTTTACCAGACAATCCTGTGGAAGTAACTTTAAAAAGTTTTCGTTGGAAAAGGAGAAAAAAATCGTAACCACTGGGGTCTTTTTTGTCCTAAAATGTTCCCATTCTTTTAACCCTTTACCAGACAATCCTGGGTTGTGACTACCCTGAGGAAGAAGGCTTTTGAAAATATTGTGGGAAAAGGAGAAAATGATGGTAACCAGCATTTTCTTCCTTCCCCTCATTGTTTTCTATCCTCCCAAAACAGTTCATGTCATTTGAGCCAAATGTAAGATGTCGTCTGCAAATGTTTTCAGATTTAGACAAGTCCAAAATAATGTGGTTTGGTAAAGAGGTTAAGGCAAGTTTGATAATTTTACCCGCCTGTTATTTGTCGACTGCAAATGCTTTCAGTTTAAGTCTAAATTATGTTGTCTGATAAAAAGTTTAGCTTTATTACAATTTGACTGTCCATATTTGTTTCAAAAGTATTTACTGTAAATTTGTTTAACTGTTTACCACACAATCCCAAGTTTTAACTGCCCAGAGTAAGAATGCTTATCAAAACATATTGGGAAAAGGAGAAAATGCTGGTAACCAGCATTTTCTCCTTTTCCCAATATGTTTTCTACCCTATCAAAGACAAATACTTTGATTTTAGCCACTTGTGATTTGTTGTCTGCAAAGGCTTTCAGTTTCGATTGGTCTAAAAATTTGTCATTTGGTAAAAGAGATAAATAGTGTAATGAGTTAGTGACATGTTTCTTTACTTGTTTACAGTCTGTGGTAAGAAATGGAAATGTCTCCATTCCACCATTCGACATACGACCCTCTGTCCTAGAGATTGACAGAGGACAAACCGGTTTGATGGAGATAGTGTTTCAACCTCCAAGTGTGAAGAGTTACTCAATTGACATGTGTATGGTGTGTGATAACTGTCATGTGAAACACTTCACTGTCACAGGTAACCTTTCTTGAACTTGGGCCATGCCTATAAAACTTGAGTTTATTCTCAGTTTAGTTTGTGCTTAACTTTGAAGTTAATTAATTCTTCAGTCAATTAGAAAAATTAGACATTGATCTATGGAGAGGAAGAAAGGAATTGCTCTACAAGTTATAAATTTGCTCCATAAAGCGTTTCACCTTGTATTTGTTTAACTGAAATTTTATGCTCAACAGGCTTGAACAGTAGAAAAGTTTTATTTATAAGAACTTAGCAAGGGCTCAGTGAACATCATTTCCCGTGATTGATTTGAGTTATTGCAACAGGATTCATTCCACTGTCACCATTAGATACTTACTTGATTTCATTCTTAACCCTTTTAGCTCACAATCCCTACTTCTAACAACCCTGACAAAAAATTTTTGAAACACATTGTGGTAAAAGGAGAAAATGCTGGTTTTCCTCAATGTTTTCTTACCTTTCAGAGACAAATTCCATTATTTGAGTCACATACAATTCGTTGTGTGTAAATGCTTTCAATTTGAAGCAATCTTAAATTTTTTTGTTCGATAAAGGGTCCAAGTACCCATCAAAATTATAGTTGCCTTTGCGACGAGTGTAAATCAAGATCAGACCACACAATACATGAAGTCTTGTCTGTGGTCTTTTCTGTTTTGCTGAAATATGAAGACTGAGGCAACCATTAATTTGCAGTTATAGGGGTCTTTACTTTGAGTCTTTAATGGGCTGAAACAGTCTGTTGGGTTCTTTGTGGTGCCCACAGGATTAGCTTTATTTTCAAAAACAGCAACTGGCAGCTTTAGCTCTTTACCAGGCTATCCAGAGTTTTAATGACCCTGAAAAAAGAAGTTGTATGAAAATAGTGTGGAAAAAGAAGAAAATGCTGGTAACCAGCACTTTCCCCTTTCCCGCAATGTTTTCTTCCCTCTCAGTATTTGAATTACATTTACCTTGTAGTCTTCAAATATTTTTACTTAACCAAGTCTGAAATTTTGATAAAGTTTTAACAGAATGTGTGCATATAACTGTAAAAAGAAACTGATGGAATTCACAGAAAGTTGCACTGGCTGCCATGTATTATATAAACAAGCAAACAGATACACAATGTGAAAAGTGGATAAAGTGCAATGTTACATTTTATTCAACATTCTTTGAAATGTTACTACAGATATTGATATCATTTGTATAACTGCAACCCTATTCTTACAAATATAATTATGAACTTAAAATGTTTCAATAAAGTACATTTAGGGTATTGAGTTACCAGTTAAAAATTCTGAAATGTGTTGTATCCTCAGTGATGAAGACTTCGGATTTTTAATAAGAAAACTTTGCTCAGATACCTGCTGACATTGCTGATGTGAAGGATGTGTCCTTTGGCAATGCACTACTAGGCTGCAGCATAGTATTAGTGAAATTCCGGATAGATATAACTATGAGAGCTTTGACTATGATATGACTTTAAAATTCTGTTGAAAGCAATGTAAAACTTAATCTAAATCTCTACAAACAGCAAAATTATAGAATAGTATTGATTTTGGAGACTACAAATTAAATGTGGTTCTATTGATGATATTTGGCTATTAAAGAGTAGAAAACACGGTGAGATAAAAGGGGAAGATCATTTCTCCTTTTCCCATGTTTTCAAAGCTTTTTTCCCTTCAAGATCATTTAATTGCTGGATTGTTTGACAAAGAGATAAACAAAGACATTAAAATTTCAGGTGAATCTCAGAGAGCAGGAGTGGACCTGGTGTCAATTGAGAGGGGAACCACAGAGCCTCTGCCTGGGGAACTGAATGATTGCACTGCACAACATCTCATCAAGTTTGACCAGTTAAACCCATTTACTTACACTGACAGAACAGCTGTCCTGAAAAACACTACGTAAGTATGATTTGTTTTTCCCTATCTTATTTTAAGGTCCTCCATGGCAAAGTTTCATTTCTTACAATAAATCTAAGAGTGTTCCATGTTCAGCTGAGACATTTTTTCTCAGCCAATGAGATGAAGGCCTTTGAAAACATTGTAGGCAAAGGAGTCATCTGCAATTGCTTTCAATGTAGACCATTGTAAAGTTTTGTTGTCTGGCAAAGAGTTAAACAGAAACTCATTTTTGTATGTGATCTTCTGATGGCATGATCAGCATTTTTTACTTCTCCCACAATGTTTTCTATAGTTTTCTTTGTTAGAGTTGTTAGAACATGGCATTGTTTAGTAAAAGGTTACCCCCATTACTGAAAGGACTAATTTTGGGCCAAACACAAACAACTGCAAATGTAATGAACACAAAGGAGGAACATTTGTGCAGTATCATTGCATCTAACTGACAAAAAAATATTTGTACATGTATTATTAAAATGTATTTTGATTTAGCAATTCCTCAGTTTGCATTATGTTTTCAAACAATTTTTGTAATGCACGAGGCATATTAGGCACTTGTATTGAAGGAATAGTTTAATTTGTTTTTATATTCTTTAAGAAATGTGAGCCTGCCCTTCCAATGGATGATTTACAAGCCTCAGTTTGACAGTCCAGGTGCAGATGATGCCAAAAGAAAATACGAACGAGTACCAGACGTAGACTCTGTTTTTAGTGTCCACCCGCCCACTGGTATCTTACCACCCAATGAGATTACAGAGTTCAAAATTACATATGCTCCTCCTGTGGTTAGTCCTCCTCCTTTACTTTTGAAAAAGAAAGTTATCTAGGCATTACTGTACATCCATACCAAAAATAATTATCTGTACCTAATACAATGTTTGAATAGGAGGAACAGTTTCAGTTTGAAGGCTGTTTCTGTCCAGAATGTCTCAGTAGAGTGAACAGAGTTGATTGAAGATCAGACTGCATTTTCTGTCAAGTTTGATTTTGATCTAGACTGGTCACTTCAGTAACTGTTGTGAATGACGCTTTAAGGGTTAGTAATTAGTTTGATGTATTTTGTGAGGATAAGTATCACTCAGTAAATGCAGCCCACCTATATATGAGCCATGCTCTGTGACACGGGGGTTTAATGCATCTGCGAAAATTATTGACCCAGGTTAGCCTGCACAGTTAACAAACTATATAGCTTTATTTTTAACTTCATCCTATGACTAAACAATCCAGCGTTTATATGACCCTGTGGTTAAATGCTTTTGAAAGAATTGCTGAAAAAGGAGAAAATGCTTGTAATTAGCAGTCTCTCCTTTTCCAGCCATCTTTTCTACCATTCCAAAGACAAATTCTGCCTCTTAACAATATTTCATGCATTGTCTGAAAATGCTTTCACTTTTGATAGGTCTAAATTTTGTTGTTTGGTAAATATTTAACATGATATTTCAGGTGGACAAATTTCATAGTGTATTACACTTACTATTAAACATGGTACCTTCTTCTATGGAAACAAGCAGTAGTAAAGGAAGTTCTGCTGCAGCTGGAGAGAAAAATGGTGCTAAAACAAAGGAAGACGGACAGAAAACAGGGGAGGAGGAAGATAATTTGTCAGAAATTATTGTACATCATGGTGAATGTAAGTGAAATAAATATGAGCCATGCTCTGTCAAAAGGGGGTTTATGGCATCTGGAAAATGTATCGACCCATGTCAGCCCATGCGGACTGCACAGGCTGACATGACTCAAAACTTTTGGCTATGTGTAAATTTGTCCAGTTGTTTGACAAAATGGATTTTATGGATCAGTAATTATGTGATGACTTAATTGGTATCATTTATCATGAAGATACATTAAATGTCCTATCGCTCAGATATGTTTCTGTTTCTAACTTTTGTAATGCTAAATAAATGAAATGAACAATCTCAGTTAGTACAAAAGATGCAAATATTGGTATTGCAAGGCTGTTTATGTCTGAATATGGCCTGCATCACGCAGTCCGCGCAGGCTAATCCGAAACGACACATTCCATTTTTTATGTAATTTTCTGTTTTGCGCAAGTCTACCGTAGCACAAAATCTAATGTAGTCGTCAAGTGCCGTCTCGGATTAGTCTACGCAGACGACACTTTACGCAAATGTCCTAATGCCCTTTTTCGCGTGTTGCAAGCCATATATGGCAAAAAGGAGAACTGTGTAGATCTAAGATCAGACTGTATAATCATAGCTGTGTGATCTTGATCTACCCTGTCCACATAATCAATTAAATCCAGGATAACTTAAGCGAGGTGCAGAAACGCTACAAGATGTCCAAACGTGCAAACAACAGATCGTTCTGGTATAACCTTGGACTAAAACCTGCCATCATTGAAGGAGCATGCAACATATATTATAATTATACCTAATGTCCCATATAATTATTCATGCATAACATGAATTAACATTGAAAATTGTGATAATAATGTTGCAAAATGACAAATTGCACTTTACAAACTTTTTTTTTGTTTTGCCTCTATGGTTTTATAAGTGAGACCTAAATTTCACATGTAGGTATTCAGTAAAGTGTTTTGATTTGTTAATTTCTAGTACCCCCCTTCACTGATGTAACGGCCCTGGAGATTGAGGTTAAAGGTGAAAGTGTACCCCTGGGTGTTGTTCTACACCCATACTCCATGCATGTCCCTGGGAAAAACCTTGTGGGGACAACACTGAAAAAGATGGTTACGGTAAGACACAATCATTTGCCTCAATGGCATGCCACATTTGAAGAGTTATTAATCTTAAGGGTGCAAAGCAGAACTTTTATTCCTTTTGCAGACAAATCAGGTCAAGATCAGATGGCCTTTATGCAGAAGTGAAGATCAAGATGAGACTGCATACAACATGCAGTTTGATCTTTGATCTACTCTGTCTGCTGGTTTGTGAAATATTGTAGCAAATATCCTTGAAATTAAAGTATTTTTATCTTCTTTCTGAGGCTTCAAAAAGTTCCTTGGATTTACTTGAAACTTTAAGGGATAACTGATGTAAACCTGGTGATTTTGCAAAATGTTGTCATTGAAACTGTATATTTAGTATATCTGATGTTGAGATTTTTAAAAGAGTTTAGTATTGTGTCTGAGCAGTGGCAATGTTATAGATGTAGTAGTCATAATATACCCATAAGATTATTCTCTTTTAACAGTCATATCACACTCAAGCCAATTAAAAAAAAAAGTAACAGATTTCCTGCAAGGTAGGGCCACAACTTGTCTTCCACAGCACAGGATGAAAATGTAAATGGCAACTGCCAAAAAGGTGCATGTCCGCTGTTACCTCCAATCAAGAGAAAAAGAGTCTGTATGAGATAGAACACCAAGAAAACCACATTCTCAGAGGAAATTACCAAGACTAATCCCAGTTTAAAGCATGCGTAGACCACCAATCAAATATTGGTCAAGTAACATGAATTACCTTAGAAAGGGTAAAAAAGTGTTATGGTATTCAAAAAGGAGGAATTTTTTGAAAAAAAAAAATTCTTTGTCATGGCTGTTAAAGGCCAGAATTGCTTGGAAAATTACAAAGGAATATACTTTAATTCTATATTATAATACAAGTATTTGAACAAAAATTCATAAAACAGTTCAGAAAATAAAACAGGATTGTTAAATAAACTGAGCAAGATAGAAGTGCATGTGAGAGATTGTGGACAATGCACCTTTGTTATTCTTTCCTGATTTAGATGGCAAATCACAGTCATTCAACGATAACCTTCCAATGGGATCCATACACTGATGATTATATTCTGGAGGTGGAACCCCCTTTTGGAGAACTAGGTACTCTCTCTCTCTCTCTCTTTCTTTCTCTCCCTTCCCGCTCTCTTTCTCCCTCTCCCCCCTTTCTCTCTCAGTGTTTCTTTCTCTCTCCTACCTCTGTCCTGTATTTACTCGTTCTTTATATGGATGCAATTAAAGTTCAGAAACAAGCCAAGTCTGAGATGTTCTATCAACACAAATAGCTAGGTGTGGTATTCAGATTTAAAATTGAATTTAGAGTGGATTTGCTTGCTGACCTATGTTTTTCACATCACTCAGGAAGTGCTTTTTTTTCCTTTTGTTCAAATTACTCTTTCAAAGTCTTTCAAATTTTAGAAAATATTGTCTTTTCGAACACAAGGTACCATTTGTTAACCCTTTACCAGACGACAAAGTTTTAGAATTGTCCAATTTGAAAGCATTTGCTGATGACAAAATAAATATGACTCAAAAATTGAAATTAACTTATGGAAGGGTAGAAAACATTGTGGGAAAAGGAGAAAATGCTGGTTACCAGCATTTTCTCCTTTTCCCACAATGTTTTCAAAAGGTCTTTTCCTTAGGGTCATTAAAAGTCGGGATTGTGTGGTAAAGGGTTAAAGGATTATAAACCTGTGTTTCCTCTCTTTTTAGACCCTGGGATGGCCATGGACATGGAGTTAAGTATCACAGGACCCAAGCCTGGAAGGATAGACCACACCCTGTACTGTCATGTAATGAACTTGGAGGAACCATTACATTTACAAGTGGTAGCAGAATTCAAGGTAGGAGGATTGACTTATTACTGTAGATGCTGAATTTAGATTGGTTGAAAATTTAGCATAACTGACTCAAAGTCCTGAATAGTGGATTTGTGAGGCTTTGTTTGTTCATATATTCTTAAAACCCGTTGTTAACATTGTTTCAGTTATATTGCAGCAACCAGTGCATCTATTCATGCTTTCTGAAGAGTTCCTTTTATCAGTACAATATTCTTCTCATGTGGTTGGTTTTTTCCGTTATAACCATCGTCGTACAATGAGAGGAATGAACCCTGTCAAAGTGACTATTATCACTGTTGAAAGAAATTGGCTGAGCTTTGTATTTGAACCAGCGACCCCCAAGTTTCCTGCCAGATACATTATGGGCTACGCTACCAGACTTAGCATTTGTGAGGCAATGGTTCATTTTTTAGAGCTCTGCCACATTAACCCTTTACCAAACAATCCAATGCTTTAACAACCCGGTGGAAGGAAGCTTTTGAAAACATTTTGGGAAGAGGAAAAAATGCTGGTAACCAGCATTTTCTCCTTTTCCCACAATGTTTTCTACCCATCTAAAGACAAATTCTATCATTTGAGCCACATTTAATTTGCCCTCTGTAGCTGCATTTAATAAGAACCAGCCTAAAATTTTGTCATCTGGTAAAAATTGACATGAATTAGTCTGCCAGAGGAAATATGTTGAAGTGTTGGTGAAGTTTGATAGTTTGTTTCTATTCATATTTGGCCTGCAACACGCGAAAAGGGGCATTCGGACATTTGCGTAAAGTGTCGTCTCGGATCAGCCTGCGCAGTCCGCGCAGGCTAATCCGAGATGGCACTCTACAACTACATTAGATTTTGTGCTACAGTAGACGTGCGCAAAACAGAAAATTACATAAAAACGGAAAGTGTCGTCTCGGATTAGCCTGCGCGGACTGCGCAGGCTGATCCGAGACGACACTTTACGCAAATGTCCGAATGCCCCTTTTCGCGTGTTGCAGGCCATTTATTATCAGACATTTTCTGTTTTCAACAATCCAAATTTCACTTTCAATTCAATTGGTGTTTTATTTTCAGGGCCCTGAGGTAACAATAGACCAACCGGACTTGAACTTCGGACTTGTGCGCCTGGGACAGACTGTCAGGAAATATATATCTCTGAACAACGTGGCTCAAATCATCACAAAATGGTCCATCATGGACAGCCCGGCTCCATCAGCATCGTCATCATCATCTAGTGAAGACATATTTGTAAGGAAAACTTTTTATGATGTAGTGAATACATATACCTCTATTTTTAATTGCTTTTATTCCATGGAATCAGTTTCCAAAGTTGTCAACTTCAGAAGGCTAAATAGTTGAGAAGTGCTCTTGGAAATGGGGGCTTAATTGGTCTTCCTGATGCACTCTACCAAGCCAGTTGTAACATAATATGAATCCCATTTGTCTTCAACATAGATGAAGCATGGGGTAGATTGGTTCTTTGACATGCAGAAAACTCACCTATTGCAAAAAATGTTGATCCAGATTAGCTTGCATGGATTCTGCAAGCTGAAAGCGGCTGATACCTTTTACACATCCATGAAACCCTCTTTTTACAGGTCATGGCTCATTTATGAATCCCATTTGTCTTCAACATAGATGAAGCATGGGATAGATTGGTTCTTTGACATGCAGAAAACTCACCTATTGCAAAAAATGTTGATCCAGATTAGCTTGCATGGATTCTGCAAGCTGAAAGCGGCTGATACCTTTTACACATCCATGAAACCCTCTTTTTACAGGTCATGGCTCATTTGTGTTTGTGGAGCAATGGATTAAACCATAGTTATATTAACCCTTTACCGCACAGTGCCGAATTTTAAAGACCCTGGGAAAAAAGCCTTTTGAAAACATTGCGAGAAAAGGAGAAAATGCTTGTAACCAGCATTTTCTCCTTTTCCCACAATGTTTTCTACCCTATCAAAGAAAGATTGCACCATTTGAGCCACATTGAAATTGTCTGCAAATGCTTTCAATTTAGACAGAGCCAATACATTGTTGTCTGATAAAGGGTTAAATCAGGTTTTGAATCACAATTTGACAAATTGTGATTAATGGTTTTAACCCATAATCATAGAAAGATGAATTTGTATGCCTCTGCAGTGAGAGCTTTTGAAAACATTGTGGAAAAAGAAGTGACTGCCCATACGACTATATGGAAAATGATGTTTTACTTTCCTCCAATTGTTTGTTTTTCATATGGATCTGAATTGAAGTTAAAAGATATCCCTGTGTGAAGTGACAGGTTAAGTCATTCACATAACGGTAAATGATTTATTTTATAGGCATCTACGGAGTTGACCTTTGAACCATCTGGTGGGGAACTGAAGCCATTAGAAACCAAACAGATCTGTGTGACTTTCCATCCTCTTTCACTGAAGAGTTTTAAACGAGTGATTGAAGTTTTTGTTGAAGAAGGACAGAAATGGTAAGCAATTTCATTACTCCATAACATTTTATGGCTTACTTAGAAGATATAGAAATTACAGAACAGCACATCTGATTTACTGACTAATTTTCATATTCACAGACACAAAAACAGGTATCACAATACAGAAAGGATTATGCTAAAAATTCAACTTGTGTGTCAAACATCTTTCCTTAACCTGCAATCTTTTACTAAACATTTCAGTATTTAAATTAGCCCAAGAAAGAAGAATTTTAGGAAAAGGAGAAAGTGCTGCTAGCCACTGTTAATTTGTTGCCTGCAAATGCTTTCAATTTGAACACAGTCTAAAATTTTGTTGCCTGGTAAGGAGTTACACCTTCATTTGCCTCAATTTTGATAACAATTTTTATTGTATTTCTATCAGTGAATTACTGGGATTTCTCAGTGTATTATTTTATCAGTTTTTCACAGTGAATAACATCACTAGTGATGATATGGTATTATAACTAGTGATGATATAGTTTGAGAATGTTTGGCGGAACTACCTTTTTCCTATAATGCTCACAGGCTAATGTTTCCGCCTCTGCTTCAAACATCCTTAGTAAACAATAGCACAGTGAAAAGATTTTCGTTACAGTCTTTCCAAACAATCCTGAGTTAACGACCTTGTAGGAGAAATCTTTTAAAAACATTTCAAGAAAAGAAGATAGATTTTGTGGGAGAGAGCTCTTGGAAAATATTGTGGAAAAATGAGAAAATACTACCAACATGTGAAAATACAATTTTCTCCTTTTTCCATGTTTTCTTTCCTATCAGAAAACCTAAGGTCTTTTGTACCAATTTAGTATTTGTCATCTAGAGATGTTTTTAATATGGGAGAGTCTTAAACTTGTCATGTGGGAAAGGGTTAACTGTTTCTTCTTCTAATTTCATATGGCTGGTTTTAAATTCTAAAGGTGCAAAACAATGCATGCCTTCAAATGGAGAGATAGATGATGTAACTTAAGTGTGAATCCTCGAGCATTACGTCATCTATTGCGTTGGCTGCTTCTGCCAAAAATTGATCATATATTTGTAAAGAAAAGTCTTATGCTTACCTACCAGTCTTGATAATCATTAGCAAACAAAGGGACAATTAGGAATATAATAAATAGAATGATCAACTGGTAATGTGTGATATTAAAAATCTGTCACTCGATTGGGGTTTGATACGGTTAAAAAACTGGTCCTTTGGACTCGTTTTTCAACTGCTTCACACCCCGTTCTAGTGACAGATTTTTAATATCACACACCACCAGTTGATTATCCTCTATATGTACCCAACAGTTACTGCTGTTAACTCTTTACTGAATGACAAAAGTTTAGACTGGTCCAAATTGAGAGCATTTGCAGACGACAAACTGAAAGTAGTTCAAATGAAGATTTCTGTCTTTGACAGAGTAGAAAATGTTGTGGGGAAAGGAGAAATTACTGGTTGCTAGCATTTTCTCCTTTTCTCACAATGTTTTCAAAAGGTTCCTTCTTCAGGGTTGTTAAAATTTGTGATGATGTGGTAAAGAGTTATGGATTATAAGAAGTAATCCATGTACCTCAACCCTTCACAGGCCAGGAAAATTTCGACTGTTCTGGTCCAAGCTAAATGCATTTGCCGATGACAAATAAATATGAATCAATAGATAGAATTTGTTTTTGAAAGTGACAAAAAAAAAAGATTGTATGATATGGAGAAAAATTCTGGTCACCAGAATTTTCTCCTTTTCTCACAATGTTTTCAAAACTGGTTTTCCTTGGGGTCATTGAAGCAGGGATTTGCTTGTTATAGGGTTGGAAGAAACGGTTTAGCTGAAACAATTGATTTGGTATCGAAAGGAGAAGCCAAAGATCAGACTTGTTCCGCTCTTTTTGCAAAGGACAGTGGGGGTTTGAATGTACAACAGATTCACATAAGCCATGTTCTGGCAAAAGGAGTTTAACTCAATACCACACAATGCCCACTTTTAACGACCCATTGGAAGAAGCCTTTTGAAAACATTGTTGGAAAAGGAGAAAATGCTGGTAACCAGCATTTTCTCGTTTTCCAACAATGTTTTCTACTCTACTCAAGGCAAGTTTCATTATTTAGGCCACATTACAATTCTTGTCTGCAAATGCTTTGAATTTGGATGGGTCTAAAATTTTATTATGTGATGAAGAGTTAATGCATCTCTGTGATGCATCATACCTAGCTAGTCATCACGTGACTATGGATCCCTAAAATCCTTTTTGTCTAATAGTCAATTGAATCATAAGGTAAACTGATCCTTTAACATGTAGAGAATTGACCAATAGCAAAAAGTTTTGATCCAGGTCAGCCTGCACAGGCAGGTTGGAATTTTTTTAACAGATGCATTAAACCTCCTTTTCACAGAGCATGGCACATATCAGTTCGTTCAGTAATTAATCTGTACGGAAAATGGCTGTTTCAGTAACATAGCCTGCTATGCGGAAGTCCAGTCCCCACAGGTATGTTTTCTACAGTGTGAGCTGACGATGCCGGAAGTGTACAAATGGGTGCCCACAGTGACAGTGGCAAAGATTCTCAACCAGACACTCTTACCTACAGTGTTTGAATTTGGACAGGTGAGACTGCATCACTCTCTGTCCTCTGGTTTAAGTATTTGTGTTTAACCCATAACCTAAGTTTTAACAAAGGCTTTTGGAAACACTGTCAGAAAAGGGGAAATGCTGTAAACAAGCATTTTCTCCTTTTTCCCACAGTGTGTTTTTTTTTCCTTTGAAAAACAAATCCTATAATTTTAGTCACATTTAATGTTAGTTTGTTGTCTTTAAATGCTTTCAAAAAGGGCAGGTCTGAAATTTTGTTGTTTAGTAAAGAGTTTACCAATTGCTGTACACTCTAAGATTTAGATCTTTCAAAAAAGCTATTACAAGTGGCACATTTTGAGACGGAAAGATCTTTTTTTGTTGGTTTAAATCTTAGAGCAGTGGGGACAATTTAATTTGCCTTATGCAGGTATTGTAGGTCAAAATCAGATTCTACAGAACCTGCAGTCTGATCTTAGGTACACACTGTCTGCCTCTTACTTCTTTACCAGACGACAAAATTTTAGTCTTGCCTAAATTGAAAGCTTTTACAGACGTCAAATAAAATAAAACACAAGCAAAAGAATTTGCCTTACAAAGGATGGAAAACAGTGTAGGAAATGGAGAAAATGCTGGTTATCAGCATTTTCTCCATTTGCCACATTGTTTTCAAAAGGCATCTTTTTAAGGGTAGTTAAAACTCGGGATTGTGTGGTAAAGTGTTAATTACACATTCTGGCAGAAACAGCATTGAAATGGCAATATTTTGACTTTTTTTTCCTTTTAAATTGAAAAGTCCCACTCATTGATTCAGTGCTTTCTGGATTAAGAACAACTTAAAAGCAATGTGTCAAAATGTAGTTTGTGTCAGGGCAGTGAAAGGTCCTGTTTGCACTCTGTTTTGTTTGGATTGAATTTGCGCAGTTCAGTGAAATCTTGAAAAGTTGAATCCTATATACATGTGTTCACATTTCAGTGTATTAATGATACAGACAATTTCAGGTGTTTGAGAAGACTTTGCAGCAGAAAAAGTACCTGTTGTTTGAATAATAATGAAATTACCTGTTTATTTCATGCTTCCCGGTAGGATATCGAGAAATAGCAGTGAAAATATTTTTCGATATTACACGGGTACGACCAGTGAAAATACCGATTTTTATATTCTAGTTACCTAGGTAAATTGCTCGCGACTCACAACCAGATGGAAATATGACGTCATTTACCTTACATTTCTCGCGCTTGACGTAATATTGTAATGCATTGCTATGCGCGAGGGGTACGCCACGGGAAATAATTGAAAAGAACTGTACTGGATTTTGATAAAGCTTCTCCAAGAAAGGGTTAAAAGCATGAAATAAATAGAATATTTGTTTTTTTTGGTGAAAGATGGAAATTTATTTCATCTCGTGAACACCATTGGTAATATTTTCACTCGTGGCTGCACCACTCGTGAAAATATTACCGATTGTTTTCACTCCATGAAATAAATTTCCATCTTTCACCGAAAAAAACAAATATCCTCTATATATACAATCAGTTAAATATAGCAAAATTTATCCAGCCATTATTATTTACTTGTTTTGTTCTTGGATTAGTGTAAAATGGATCATATTGTTATTCTTTACAGCCATTTGGTGCAGACTGTGAAGATTGTAGCATTGAAATTGAAACACCACTTGGTGAACTTGGACCACGACGGGAAAAACATGTGAAAATACAATTTACAGCTTTGAAAGAGGTTTGTTTGGTATAATTCATAACAATTTCCTTTTTTTGTGTCACAGTTACTTTCTTTTACCTTTGATCAGATGACCAAATCAGACCAATCTAAATTCAAAGCATTTGGGGGTGACATGTGGCTAAAGGCTAAAATGATGTACTTCTTCTCTTTAAAAGGGAAGAAAACACTATGAAAAAAGGAGATAATGCTGATTTGCAGCATTTTCTCCTTTCCCGCAGTGGTTTGGAAGCCCTTTTCCTCAGGATCATTGAAAGACAGGGTTTCTAGGTAAAGGGTTAGAAAAGTTTTTGATGATGATTACTCTCTCCATAAGACCATTTGGCCACCAAATGATTTTATTGTAAAATAACTAATAAATATGGTGATGTTGGTTTTATAACGTTATTGTCATTTTGCCTTTTTGCAATAAATAAATGTTATGGTAATAATAATATTTATAACATGATGCACTGTCAAAGATATTAAGATTTTCTGTGTAAAACTACAGGCTGAACAACCCTGAAGAAGAAGGCTTTTGAAAACAGTGTGGGAAAAGAAGAAAATGCTGCTTACTAGCATTTCTTCTCTTCCAACAATGCTTTCTAGACAAATACCATTATTTGCCTATCATTTAATCTGTCATCTGCAAATGCTTTCAACTTGTACAAGTCTACTTTTTTCTTGTCTGGTAAAGAGTTAAAACAGATTGTGCAGTAAAAGGAGAGCTTACCCTGCAGGGCTGCCTTTCAATAAACTGAATAGATTTATACAAATTATTTGGAATTGTCCACATGCAATCCCTGCTTTACCCAAAGTTATGAGCTGGCATAAAGTTCTGCAAATATTTATTCAAATCATAGTTATGCAATTTAGTGAAACTTGCTTTACGACTTGCTTGCTATACCTACTTAAGCAGATTTTATACCTATTTAGTTCAGACAATGGCAGCCCAGGAATCAGGCAGCCTACAAAATACTCCTTCCTATTTACAGAAAGACTTCAGTGAAGTGAGGATTCCATGTAAAGTAGAGGGACTAGAGAAACCATTGATATTGGCTCTATTTTGTAATGCTAAAGGACTAGCTGTTAGCTATTCCGTCTCCAACAATGCACATGATCTGCTGTAAGTAATCTTCACCTTTATTTTCTTGGTCCTTATTCACAAACCATTCTTAAGAATATTCTTAATCTGTTTCTCCAAGATTATCTAAATAAGATTTGAAAGTAGCCAATCAGAGTCGTGTTTTTTTTCAAATTTTGAAAATTGTGGAGAATATAGTCTAAGAACAATCTTCGGAATGGTCGGTGAATAAGGACTCAGATAAAAAATTGTTGGTATCGTCTGTTTTGAATGGATTTGCAGATGACAAGTGAGATATTGCTAAAATGATAGAATTTGTATTTCATAGAGTAAAAACATCATGGGGAAAAAGGAAGAAATGCTTGTTGCCAGTATTTGTCCTTTTCTCACAATGTTTCCAAAACCTTTTTCCCTTGCAAGATTATTTTCACCTCTGTTGTAATTTACCAGGGTCTCTTACCAGTTCCCAGTGAGTTTGTGTTTAACCATTGGCAGGTGAATTTTCTATTCTCTTTCATTGAACCATTCATGAAGTAATTGTGTCTGAAAAAGAAATTGCCAATCGTGTTACTGCTCGTCCTATCAGATACCCTCAGTTAACTCTTTATCACACATTCCTGCGTTTTAACTCTAAACCAACAACAAAATTGTAAACTTGTCTAAATCGAAAGCATTTGCAGATGACAAATTAAGTGTGACTCAAAGACTGAAATTTATCTTTGGAAAACATTGTGGGTAAAGGTGAAAATGTTGGTTACCAGCATTTCCTCCTTGACTCATAATGTGTTTACCTTTCCAAAGACATAATCACTTCATTTTCATGAAAAAAAATTGTTCTGTTAACTCTTTACAAAGCAATAAAACTTTGGACTTGAAAAAACTGGAAGCATTTGCAGACAACAAAAGTAAAATAGCTTAAAAGAAGACGTCTTTCTTTGACAGGGTAGAAAACATTGTGGGAAAAGGAGAAAATGCTGGTTACCAGCATTTTCTCCTTTTCCCACAATGTTTTCTAAAGCCTTCCTCTTCAGGGTCGTTTAAACTCTGGATTGTGTTGTAAAGGGTTACGCATTAAATTTAAGTCATTAGATACCAGTAATCAAGATGTAACCCTACTTACAATATTTTGCATGTTGACAGCTCATGTCCATGGAAACAAAAAGGTTCATTTTATGTTTGCTGACAGGGATCTGGCTGAAACAAGGCTTGACTTTGGTCCAGAAGTTCCACTGGGTTCGACTCCCAGAATGTACGTACATCTCCGTAATGAGACAGCCATTGCAGCCCCTTTCACACTGAACATGGAAAACTTTTTTGCTAAACCTCCATCCCCTCCCAGTGATAAGAGAGATACAGACATGCTGAGGACTGTCAGGTAATATTTGTCCTTCACTTTTTTTAATAGTGTAAGGTTCGGGTCCTAAATCCTAACCCTAAACCCTTACCGCAGAATGAAACCTTTTATAAAACAATCCAGTATTTTAACGACCCTAACAAAGAAGCACTTGAGCTATGCTCTGGGAAAGGGGAGTTTAATGCATTTTTAAAAAGTATTGACCCAGGTCAGCTTGCACACTTGGTACAGGCTGACCTGGGTTGATACTTTTTGCTACTGGTCAATTTTCTGTATGTCAAAGGACCACTTACCTCATTATTCAGACAGTTGTTACACAAAATTGATCTTATGGATCGATACATTTCTATTTTTGATATTGACAAGTCTAAAACCTTGCCGTCCATTCAATAGTTCTGTGTCCCTCTTATATTTGAACAATCAAACATTTATATAAAATAACTTTTTCATATTTCATTGATGTGCATTTTCATCCAAACTTTCTTTTCAGTACAAGAAGAACAATGCTGGGTAAAACACCGAACCTTGCTGATCCATTGAGCAAAACATCTGGGAAAGCCGCTGCAGGTAAGTAGTTTAAGAGTAACTCTTTACCAAACAAACAAAATTGAGATATGTTAGAGTTAAAAGGATTTGTAGACAGCAAGTTGAAATATCTCCCAAATAGTGGAATTTGGTTTTTACATGGCAGAAAACATTGTGGGAAAAGAAGAAAATACCAGTTACCAGCATTTTCTCCTTTTCCCATAGTGATTTTAAAAGCGTTTTTAAACAGGGTCATTAAAACACAGGATTATTTAGTGAAATAGAAATAAATTTTAAATAGACAAAAAATTAGATATATTGATTATGATAAATAAATGAAAGTTAATCAGATATACTAAAATCCAACTTAACTTACTCATAGAAACACATAAAAGTACATGTATAAATGATATGTGAAACAGTGTTGGGAAAGGACCAATTACCTGACAGTTTATTAATAAATTGAACCTTTTGTCAACGTTTTTCTTTTTATATGCCCCAGAAACGAAGTTTGGGGGGGTATACTGGGGTCATCTTGTCTGTCCGTCCGTCCGTCATGAAAAGCTTGTCCGGGGCATAACTTCCAAAGTATAAAAGCTAGTGACTTCAAAGTTCATATACAGATAGATCACATAATGGAGAAGTGCAGTGTACAAGAACCATAACTCTGTCTTCAGTATATTCAGAGTTATTGCCCCTTGTAAATTTTTAACTTTGGATTTTTGTCTGGGGCATAACTTCCAAAGTAAAAAAGCTAGTAACTTCAAACTTCACACACAGATAGATCACATTAAGGAGAAGTGCAGCGTACAAGAACCATAGCACTATCCCCACTTTTTTTTAGAGTTATTGCCCTTTGTAAATTTTAACTTTGGATTTTTGTCCGGGGCATAACTTCCAAAGTATAAAAGCTAATAAATTCAAACTTCATATACAGATAGATCACATTAACGAGAAGTGCAGTGTACAAGAACCATAACTCTATTCCCACTATTTTTAGATTTATTTGTAAATTTTAACTTTGGATTTTTGTCTGGGGCATAAATTCAAAAGTATAGAAGCTAGTAACTTCAAACTTTACACACAGATAGATCACATTAAGGAGAAGTGCAGTGTACAAGAACCATAACTGTACTCCCACTTGTTGCAGACTTATTGCCCTTTGTAAATTTTAACTTTGGATTTTTGTCCAGGGCATAACTTCCAAAGTAAAAAAGCTAGTAACTTCAAACTTCATATACAGATAGATCACATTAACGAGAAGTGCAGTGTACAAGAGCCATAACTCTATTCCCACTATTTTTAGAGTTATTGCCCTTTGTAAATTTTAACTTGAATTTTTGTCAGGGGCCTAACTTCAAATGTATAGAAGCTAGTAACTTCAAACTTCACGCACAGATAGATCACATTAAGGAGAAGTGCATTGTACAAGAACCATAACTTTATTCCAACTCTTTTTGAGGTTATTGCCCTTTGTTAATTCATATACAGATAGATCACATTAACAAGAAGTGCAGTGTACAAGAACTATAACTCTATTCCGACTATTTTTAGAGTTACCGTATTTCCCCTAAGTATTCGGACGGGAAAAAATAATTATTTATTTTGGTGTCCGAAAGTTTTTTTTTAATAAAGTAGCTTTTACTGTATGTACTCTTCAACTTTAGATCTGTGTGCAGCAATGTTAAGCACTGGTAAGGGAGCCTCATTTGTACCTGTTCCCTCCACTGGAACGTTGGGTCCATTCAGTGAGGAGATTATAGAAGTGACAGGATACTCAGATATGTGGGGTGAATACATGGATCATGTGATCTGTAAAGTAAGTTCTATTGGCTCATTCATTACCCACTGCAGACACTTTATTAATACATTTGCAAATAATATTCCAAAAATAGAAATAACTTGTCACAATTAGATTCTCCTATTACAACAATATTAAGAAAAAGTTGTCTTGATGAAGTCTTTTCATGATAAATTCTTCCAACCTGGTAGAACAATGTTGATATTTAGAGACACTACACAATCCCTAGTTCAAACAACCTTAAAAAAAGAAGACTTTTGAAACATTGTTGGAAAAGGAGAAAATGCCGGTAACCAGCATTTTCTTCTTTTCCCATGATAGATCTAATACATGAACAGGTACATGTGTATATAAATGTATTACATATACAGGTGTTTATGTATAAATAGGACTTTGACAGTATTTTTTTTTTCAAATTGCATATGAGTCATACCCTGTGAAAGGAGGTTTAATGTAGATGTATAGTATCTTGACAGAGTATTTTTCTATCTCCAGGTTGGAGATCTTGATATCACTAGAATTCCAGTCACAATGACAGTGGTGGGTTGTCCACTAGCTTTCCAGATGACATCTGGTCTGCCAGATCTTAAACCAGTGGTCAGATTTGGCACCCATGTTGCAGGGACAGCCACTTGTACCAGGAGTATGAGAGTGAGAAACAACAGTCCCTATGGTAAATTGTCTGATGATGATGATCATCATCATCATCATAATCACCACCACCACCACCATCATCATCATCATCATCATCATCATCAGTAGCTTTAAAAAATAAGAAAGTTATCATTTATATAAGCCCTTATAGAAAAGGTTATGGAAAATTCTCAACAGGTTATGTAAAACTTATTTTCTAGCCTTGAATTTTAATAGAAGAGTGAAATTTACAAATATACTTTTTGTAACAAATTTTTACCAATGATCAATATACATAAATATATATGGGGTTCAGTGTGTAATATCTATTAAGTTTGTACTCAGTCCTTTGTTTTGGATACTTCTTTTTCAATATACATGTAATCATAGTGAGTATCGGCAACACAAATAGTAAAGAAAAAAATAACACATTTTGAATTAGTTAATTCCCCCACGTCTGCTTTTGGTATGCTAGCTTATATTATTGACAGCATGTTTGCCTTTGAGTAAAAGTATCTCTGTTTTTTTATACGCCCGTCAAAGACGGGACATATTATGGGATCACCCATGGCAAACGGGCGGGCGGGCAGGCGGCGTCCAGTTCTTTGTCCGGAGCATAACTTTGTCATCTCCAGTCCGATTGTCTTGAAACTTGGCATTTGTGTTTGTTGCAATAATACGGAGTGCAGTGCAAAAGAACCGTAACTCTACCTCGTGCTGTCTTTGAGTTATTTCCCTTTGATCATCATTTTTACAGCATTTTCTGCTTGTCCGGAATATAACTTTGTCATCTCTAGTCTGAACACCTTCAAATTTGCTATGCATGATTGTTGAAAAATTACGGAGTGCAGTGCACAAGAACCATAACTCTTCCTAGCATGAATTTTGAGTTATTCCCCCTTTGATCTTCATTTTTATAGCATTTCTTGCTTGTCCGGAGTATAACTTTGTCATCTTAAGTAGGAATGACTTGAAATATGGTATGCTTATTTGTTGCAATATTTGGAAGTGCAGTGCGCAAGAATTGTAACTGTACCTCGTGCTGTCTTTGAGTTATTTCCCTTTGATCATCATTTTTACAGCATTTAGTGCTTGTCCAGAATACAACTTTGTCATTTCAAGTCAGAGCGACTTCAAACTTAGTATGCATGTTTGATGCAATATTACGGAGTACAGTGTGCAAGAACAATAACTCTACCTAGGGCGGATTTTGAGTAATTCCACTTTGATCTTCATTTCTACAGTATTTCTTGCTTGTCCTGAACAGAACTTTGTCACCTCAAGTCAAATTGACTTGAGACTTGGTAAACATGTTTGTTGCAGTTACGAAAAGTGCAATGCACTGGAGCCGTAACCTTACCTAATGCTCTTTTGGAATTATTCCCTATTCATTATTTTTTTTTACAGCTTTTCATGCTTCTCTACAATATAACTTTGTCTTTTCATGTTGGAATGACCTGAAACTTTATATGCATGTTTCCTTAACATTACAGGAGACATTCATGCCTATTTCAATCACTTACATGATTTCTGTTGCACTACTGTTTTCCTCTACCTGCCCTTTACGATTATTATCCCCCCTCAACAACTGGCGGTGGGATGGGTGTATCTTGCGACAATATGCCGCTCTTGTTTTTTTATTTTTTCAAAAACAAAAACAAGCAGAGCTAATGAAATAAAGTATCTACTTGGGTTAGCTTGGGCAGTCTTTGCTTTTTGCTATGGGTCATTTTTCTGCATTTCAAAGGACAATTCTACCTGCAGATCCTATTGATTGTTAGACAAAATGGATTTTATGAATCCATAATTACGTGATGACTTGCTTGGTATTATTCATCAAGGAGATGATTGCATTAGGCCCCCTTTTGTCAGATCTTGGCTCAAATGTGTTTCATACATAGGTTTTGTTTTTAAATACCCTTTTTTATTAGATAAACAGTGTTATTTGTGACTCCTTTGCTTTATTACACACTACTTTTGAAAACATGGTAGCAAAAAGAAAAACTGGTCATAAAGCCGGTTTATTCATTGACAACAACTTTTTGATATGCATATTGGTTATCCATATTTTACCAAGAAGTTTTCTAAGTTCTCTCAAACAAATTTGATTATGGAGGTAAAACATGTATGATTTAAATTTTTCACCTGTACTTTTCCACAGATATTCGAGTGGACTGGCAAGTCTCAAATGTTGTAGAAGACGACCCTAAATTGATAGATATGGTTGTTTGTTTTGGGACTCCATTTCCATTGTTGGACAAAGAAGGCAATGAAATAGTTCCTCCTAAAGAAGGTAGGACCTATCCCCTTATCACAATGTCTATTTTTAACCCTTTAACCCATTACCACACAATCCCGAGTTGTAACGACCCTGATAGAGAAGGCATTTGAAAACATTGTGGGAAACGAGAAAATGCTGGTAACCAGCATTTTCTCCTTTTCCCACAATGTTCTCTTCCCTATCAAAGATAAAAATCGTCATTTGGGTGAAATTTAATTTGTCATCTGCAAAGGCTTTGAGTTTGGTCGAGCCTCAAATTTTGTCGTTTGGTAAAGAGTTACCAAACTACAAAAATACCATAACAAGACTCGTGCAAATTGAAAGTATTTACAGACAACAAAATAAATGTGACTCGAAGATTTAAATTTGATTTGGGAAAGGTAGAATTCATTGTAGGAAAAGGAGAAAATGCTGATAGCCAGCATTTTCTCCTTTGCCCACAATGTTTTCAAAAGCTTTCTTTCTCAGGGTCTTTAAACATCAAGATTGTGTGGTAAAGGGTTAGGCATATTACTAACCTTATCTATTTTTAGACATTTATTACATTGTGCTTTATTTAGACATATTAACATCTGTTATATTTAGACATAATCATTAATAATTTGTGAAAGTTCCACAAAGGAAATAGTTTTAAGAAAGCTAAAAATCTTTTTAAGTATGTAGAAAATATTGGAAAAGTGGCAATAACTCATATCATTGATTTCTGTAGAATGTAGAATGCCAGAGAAATGCTTGAAATGACGATTGTCTTTGAAAAACAGGCCTAAAAACTGAAAATCTTCTAATGTTTTCAATGTCTGGACATGTATGGAGTAGGCTTAGACATGTTGGTGAGCAAGAACTAATTACTTTTACATAGCAAACTTGACCAATAGCCAAAATATCCCATGTTTGATGACACAGAGAAAGAAGGCTTTTGAAAACAATGTGGGAAAAGGAGAAAATGCTGGTAATCAGCATTTTCTCCTTTTTCCAAGTTTGTTTCGACCCATTCAGCAACTAATCCCATCATTTGAGTCATTTCTGTCTTGTCATCCACAAACACTTTGAAGATGGGCCATTTAAATTTTTTCGGTCTGGTAAAGAGTTAATTATACCCATAATTCCATCTTCTTGTTTCTGCTTGAATGCTCTGATAGAATTCATACAGTGTAGATAACAGATCAGACTTTATGTTGAACACATGTGATTTTTTTATGCTATTGAAATGGTACAGTCACACTTTTACTTTGTCTTGTGTCCTATAAAGTTTTTTTGAATTGGTAAATATCAACAGAAAAACAATGGAGAATCATGGGTAAGCTTTATCTGCTCATACGTGCATTTGAAAATTGTTACAGCACTTTGTTCTGGATGTTGTGCTTATGAATTTTTAGCACACTGGCAGAAGGCCAGAGGTGCTTACAGGATGGTTGTCCTGCCATGTGTCTGCATTGCCTTCTTCTCTTTATATCAGACTTTCTTGTTTATGCCATAAAATCTGAAATGTTGAATTTTTGTGAAACTTGACCACCCAGTTGTTCAATAGCTTCGTTAAAAGGATTGTTTGTAACAATGAGTGCTGAAGTCCAATCAAATTTGGCTTGATTTAAAAGATGGGTTTTGAGAAATGATGTTTTGATCATTTTGTAATTCATTTAGTTTAGCATTCATACTTTTTATGCTATCAAATGCTGACACCTTGACATCTGTTGGCTCAAGTCCACTTGAAACCCAAATGTTTTAAAATATTACCTGCTTGTAATGGTATAGAAAAGTTGTTGGAGAAGAAATAGAGGATATTTGTTTTTTTTTGGTGAAAGATCGAAATTTATTTCATTGAGTGAACATCATCGGTAATATTTTCACAAGTGGCGCAGCCACGAGTGAAAATATTACCGATGGTGTTCACTCGATGAAATAAAAATTCGATCTTTCACCGAAAAAAACAAATATTCTATTTATTTCATGCTTTTAAACCTTTCTGGGAGGAGCTTTATCAAAATCCAGTACAGTTCTTTTCCGTTATTCCCCGCATAGCAACACATTACAATATTACGTCAAGCGCGAGAAATGTAAGGTAAATAACGTCATATTTCCATCTGGTTGTGAGGCACGCGCAATTTACCTAGGTAACAAGAACATGAAAATCGGTATTTTCACTGGTTGTACCCGTGTAATATCGAAAAATATTTTCACTGCTATTTCTCGATATCCTACCGGAAAGCATGAAATAAGCAGTGTATACTTTACCTACCCCGTTTTCCAGAGCTGTAAAATGCAGGAACATGAAAAGTATTTCTGAATTAATCGCTCAATGATACTTCTCACATCTTAACCAATTTATTTAGATTTTATAGCATTTTTGATTGACAAGATTCTAGTGAATGTTTGAAGCATGGCCTTCAGTTTAGTATCTCAGCTGAAAGTTATGTTTTATATTATCATTCTTATTATTTGTTCAGAGGACGAAGAGTTAGACAGATTATCAGGTAGATTTAAAGCACCCTTATTTAACCATTAAAGTGCCTTTCATGACTAAAGTTGCTTTTATGCCCAGTGTGGAGCAAGATTAGACTGCACAAGATATGCCAACTGATCTTAAATATATACTATCTGCTAAACTGAGATACTCAAGCAGCCTGGAAAGGGCAGTTATTTGAGTGTTTTTTTTCCAGACTGGAAATTCAGATTTTGGTTACCAGTATGTGGCACTCTAAAGGTTAATTTTAAACCTGAAGATTATTTCTCCTGGTATTGTTTGGTGATTGGTGTATTGTTTGTGTCTTTCTCTCAACTACTGAAACAACTCATGTTGTGGCCTTTCTCTTGAATATGCACACATTAATAGAGTCATGCTCTATGCAAAAGGGGTATAATACATCTGCAAAAATTATCTAACCATGTCAGTCAGCGCAATCAGCATTAGTAGCTCTATTGGTCTATCACGGAACATTAAAATTTTCCTTGGTCGAACATCGAACACTTATAGCACATTGGTGCATCGCCTGTATATCACGGAATATACTCAAATTTTCATTGACACCGTTACTATAAATAGCACATTGGCAACCCTTCTATATCGATAAAGAGGGAATCGCCAATGTGCTATTTATAGTAACAGTGTCCGATAATGAAAATTTCATTATCCCTTGATTGACCAATGGAGTTTCAGAGGCCTATGGGATAAGTATAGTAATTAGTGTAAAAGTATTTCATTTGTCATCTGCAAATGCTTTGAATATGGACATATTCAAGACTTTTTCCTATTGTAAAGAGGTGAGAAAGTAAATAAAGAACAGGAAAAGTTAGATAGTCATTTGTTCATAATAGATAATAAAAATTTGTGAAACTGTCCCTCTTAACCCTATACCAAACAATCCCGTGTTCTAATGACCCGTAGGAAAAAGGCTTTTGAAAGCAAAGGAGAATCAGCATTTTCTGTTCTTTTTACACAATGTTTCCTGCTCTGCCAAACACTAGTCCAATTATTCTAGACGTGATTTTTTTCATATGCAACTCTTTCAATTTGAACAAGTCTAAAATTTTGCCATTTTGTAAAGGCCTATATAGAAAAAGGAAGAAGTATTCTTTGTAATTCTACCTACAATTGAAGGCATATAAATTTGGATGTCTGAGTTCCTGCTCTTACATTTATCACAATAGCTAAAGTCTGTTTTATTTGAGCCATGCTCTGGCAAAAGGGGGCTTGATGCATGATACCAAGCAAGTCATGACATGTTCATGGATCCATAAAATCCATTTTGTCCAACAATCGACTGAGTCAGAAAGTAGACTGGTCCTTGGACATAAAGAAAATTGACCAATACCGAAAAGTTTTGGCTTAGGTCAGCCTGCGCGGACTGCGCACGCTGACCTGGGTCGATACTTTTCAGCGATGCATTAAGCCCCCTTTTCACAGAACATGGCTCATTTTGATGTGACTGAAGCAGTTTTTCTTTCAGCTTTTGTTAACTCTTTATCAAAGTATCCTGAGTGTTATCTCTTTCAGTGCCAAATATATACTCAACTTCTTCATTGGCTTAAAATAAAATCTACTGAAACTGAGAAATATTTTTATCTGACTGGCTTAACTAAACAGGGGTATGATATAGATCCAAGGTCATACTGCATGTTCTATTTCTATGCAGTCTGATCTTGATCTATGCCATCCCGAAAAGCCATTGCTTTTGTCAATGGGGCTGAAAGAATTAACAACCCTGAGACAAAGAGGTTTTTAGAATAATATTAGAAAAGGAAAAAAATGTTGGTAATCAGCATTTTCTGCTTTTTCAATAATGGTTTCTTCCTTTGCAAAGACAATGCCATCTTTTTTGCCTCATTTATTTTGTTGTCTGCAAATGTGGTCAATTTCTAAAATTCTGTTCTCAGGTAGTTTACAGAAACATTTTTGCATGCATGGAATTTTCCTCTTTCTGTTGTCTGTCCCACATGTATTGAAAAGAAAATATATTGAACTAGAATTTGAATAGACCTGTGTTCTGTGCCCCTTTGCCAAACGATCCCGGATTTTCACGTTTCTCAGAAAGAAGCCTTTTGAAAACATTGTGGAAAAAGGAGAAAATGCTGGTAACCAGCATTTTCTCCTTTTCCCACAATGTTTTCCACCCTTCCCAGAACAAACTTCAATTTTTGAGTCACGTTAATTTTGTAGTCTGCAAATGCTCTCAATTTGGACCAGTCTAAAATTTTGTCGTTTGGTAAAGAGTTAAACCCTATGTCATACAGTCCTGAGTTTTAATGACCCTCAAGGCTAAAACTTTTGAAACATTGTGGGAAAGGCAGAAAATGCTGGTTAGCAGCATTTTCTCCTTTCTCAACAATGTTTTCTACCCTTTCAGACATGAAATACCATTATTTGACCCACATTTGAATTGTTGTCTGCAAAATTTAATGCTTTCAATTTGGACCAGTCTAAAATGTTGCTGTTTTGTAAAGAGTTAAAGATCCTGAAAGACTTCCTGCATGCAGCAACCCACTGCTTTAACCGTTTACCAGACAGTCTCGACTTTTAATGACTCTGAGAAACATAGCTTTTGAAAGCACTGGAAAGGAGAAAATGCTGGTAACCAGCATTTTCTCCTTTTCCCACAATTATTTCTACCCTTCCTAAAATAAACTTCAATTTTTGAGTCACATTTATTTTGTCATCTGCAAATGCTTTCAATTTGGACAAGTCTAAAATTTTGTCGTTTGAAAAAGAATTAAGAGATGATTGCCTTGATCCTATATCCCTACCTAAGTTTATATGATTGAACTTGCAGTTAAAGACCACCTGTTGTAAAAAACCTCTTTTTTACTTCCTTTTGGGTGGTCTTTGATTACAGGGTTGACTGTACATATATTAATACATCCAAGAGCCATACAGTTCTGTAAAAGACCAGAGCTGGGTTTTTTTTCATGGAAAATTCAACATTTATGAGTTTGTTTTCTGGCATGTTATGATTTTTTTGAGGAAAAAAAAAACTTTATAAAAGAAACCCAGTCATTTGTTAGCTTTTTAGATAAAATTTTGTCAAATTTATCTGGGAAATTATTAATTAGTTTGTCAAAGACTTACACAATAACTTTTTTTCTAGACAAAAAAAATAAACTGTATCTCAAAAACCAAGATATGTCAGATCCTATCTTTGTACCTGAAACAAATTTGCAGCAGACAACTTCAAAGGTGTTCTTGTTAAAAAGAACTATTGAACATAAAGATTAAATGCATGGTTGTATCATGAAAATAATTGAACAAATAGAAATTGCTTTTATGAGTGTAGCTTTACCGTTGTGCTATAATGCATTAAAAAATGATTTGAAAGCCACTGTAGTAGATCTAGAGAGTCAGAAAATCATATTAAGTTTTGAATAAATCATATATGCATTTAGAAATATACATGTAGCTGCAATATAATGGAGGTATTGTTTAGGAAAATATATAGAGGATGTTTGTTTTTTTCGGTGAAAGATCAAATTGATTTCATCAAGTAATATTTTCAAGAGTGGTGCAGTAATTCCCTGTGGCGTACCCCCTGCACATAACAACGCATTACAATATTATGTAAAGCACGTGAAATGTAGGGTAAAAATTATGTCATATTTCCATCTGGTTGAGTGGCACGCGCATTTTACCGAGGTAACTTGTGCCCGGGAACTACTGTTTCTGCCTTCATTTGAAGAGTTAGAAAATAAAATCGGTATTTTTCACTGGTCGTAACCATGAAATATAGATAAATACTCCACCATTATTTATTGATAAACTACCGGAAAGCATGAAATAAAAAAGACTAATTACCTCACATCCTTGTCCATTCATAGTGCCCGTGCCAGTGATCCGTGAACCAACTGATTACATTCCTGACTCAATTGATTCATCCCAAGCAACGAGCCGGGAGACAACTGAGGAAGCCATGTTGCAGGAGACAGCCCCAAAGACTGAGTCAACTCCAAGTCTACTAAGACCAAAAGTTGTGTCTTTGTTCTACCATACACATGAAGGACAACTATCAAAGGCACCATACAGTATTAAACCAAGGCAACTGGTGAGTGTTGCTGCAATAATTTTGTATTTATTATGTGTGCATTGAATGTACATTATCATATCCTAGAGCACCATGCATTACTAATTATAAAGAGATAGTTGGTTTTCATACTGGATAGATCAGGATCAGAATGAACAGAATATGCAGTCTGATCTTGGCTCCACTTGGTTCACAAGGGCAACTATAATGTCGTTCCTCTTCCTTGGACCTGAAGGATGGATATGAAATGCACAGTTTTGCATAAACTCCAAATGACTGGTAATGTTGCTACTATAGAACTTGAATTTACATGAGCCATGCTCTCTGAAACGGGAGTTTACTGCATCTGCAAAAAGTATCGACCAATGTCAGCCTTCATGTACGGTCTTCACAGGCTGACTTAAATCAAAATCTTTTGCACTTGGTAAATTTTCTGCATTTGCAAGGATCGTTTAACTTCATGTTTTTATTCAAAATAGGTTTTATAGATCCATAATTATGTGATGACTTGCTTGGTAGATCTTTTATGGATCACAGAGATGCATTATGCCCACTTTTCCCAGTGTATACTCACATGCATGTTGTAAGTACAGGACTAACTTTGTTGGGCCCACTATTGTGCCAAGCAGTGTAGATCCAAGATCAGAATGTACAGAATGAGCAGTCTGCTTTTGAAAATACACACTGTTATAAATGCTTAGAGATTCTGACGAAAACAGTGTTTGAATTGCTATATTTGGGTGTTACGGGAGACCACTTCTTCCTTACAGTGTTACGGGAGACCACTCCTTCCTTACTGCATAGCTTCTTCCTGTATTAAATCAATACCTAACAACTGCATTAGGGAGAATTCTCTGTAGCTCAGTGGTTAAGGTGCTTGTCTTTTAAACATCAAAAACGAGGATCTCATCTCTACGGGTTCCAATCCCGCCAGGTGCGGTTTGTATTTGAGCTATGCATTTGTTGTGAACTTTCATGTTCGTAAGAACAGCATAGCTTCTTCCTGTATAAAATCAATACCTAACAGCTGCATTAAGGAGAATTCTCTGTAGCTCAGTGGTAAGCGTATTTGTCTTTTGAGCCTCAAGAAATGATGATCTTTACCACATGGGTTCGAATCCCAGCCGGGGCAGTTTGTATTTCAGCCATGCATTTGTTGCAAACTTTCATGGTCATAAGATTGGGTCATTTACATTGACTTAAAATGACCATTTCTATCATTCGGTTAATATTGTATGCTTTCTATTATGTAGATGCATTTTAATATTTCTGTTTGAATTCAGGGCATATGTTATGTTGTATCAATATTATTTACTTGTGTAGGCGAGAAAGTTCAAATATTCATGTTTCCTTACCTATTTTGAATCAGTATGAACCACATTTTCTCAACGTTGGAGCAAGGAATAAAACACATAATACTCTACATCTTTCAAGGTCATTCCAGCCAAAAGTCATGCCAATGTGTCTGTTAGTTTTACCCCTCACCCCACAGAGGAGGTGACAGAAGATATGGACTGCAATGGGTTTATCTATGGGTTCTTGAATCTGGACGGGGATAGAGCTAAGGGAGAAGAGGGCAAGGTCACAAGGTCACTTGGATATGAGTGTACTAGGCTGCGTCTTGACATGACAGCACATTTGAAGCCAGCACTGTGAGTAAAAAAGCATGAATGAAGGAAAGTGCGAGTGTCGTTTGAAGGGCCCTATCCAGATATTTTTGCTACAAATCAAAATTTCTTGTAAAATGCTGATAATTACTATCAGATACCTCTGTTTTTCAAGCATGAAGAAACCTGATGGTTACATTCAGTAAAGAGGTGCAGTTTTGATGTTTGAATAATAAGATGTTTAGTTATTATGTACTCGGTAAATTTTTATGGGATTAGATTGCTTTAACCCATTACCACACAATCCCGAGTTTTAACGACCCTGTAAGAGAAGGCTTTTGAAAACATTGTGGGAAAAGGAGAAAATGCTGGTAACTGGCATTTTCTCCTTTTCCCACAATGTTTTCTACTCGATCTAAAAGAAAAATCATCATTTCAGTTACATTTAATTTGTCGTCTGCAAAGCCTTTCAATTTGGACCAGTCTAAATTTTTGTTGTTTGGTAAAGAGTTAAACCTTTACCACACAATCGCAATTTGTATCGACTTTGAGGAAACAAGCCTTTTTCAAAACATTGTGGGAAAGGAGAAAATGCTAGTAATTAGCGTTTTCTCCTTTTTTCCACAATTTTTTCTTACCCTTCCGAAGGGGACTTTATTTTTATGAGCCACAATTATTTTATCATTTGCAAAACCTTCCGATTTGAACAGGTCTAGAATTAGGTCGTTTTGTAAAGAGTTAAGAAAGTACCATTTTAATTTTCTTTTTCTTATCCATGTTTGTTTTATTCATTGCCTATTTGAAAACAATCACTTTACTTAATTCTGTGATATAAAATTTTGATGTTTAGTATGATTATGAAATTCAGAATCAGACTGCAACAGAACATGGGCTTTGGCTTGGATCTTAACTGTCAATTATTTTGTGAAATATCATAGCAAAAACATCCATAAAAGTTGCATTGCTTTGGCCTATTTACTTGGCTGAGAGATTCGATTTTTTATTTAGCACTTTGATTCTTTACCAGACGACAAAATTTTAGACTTAGCTAATTTGAAAGCATTTCCAAATGGCAAATCAAGTATGGTTGAGTTGGAATTGTTTTTGAAATGGTACTAAACATTGTGGGAAAAGGAGAAAATGCTGGTTACCAGCATTTTCTTCTTTTCTCACAATGTTTTCAAAAGCCTTCTTCCCATAGGTCATCAAAACTCAGTATTGTGTGGTACAGGGTTAATTTCAGATTTTATGATTTCATACAGACTGACAATTGAATGTGCTGAAGAGGAAGGCATGAGGTACACTTCTGCAATGAGTAGTTTATTGAAAGAAGATGGACAGGTATAGATTTTATTTTGTTTTTTATCCCTTTACTCTTATTATACTGAATTTAAATTGTGAGCAATTACACAAATATGATTGATTGATTGATTGTATGGCGTTTAACACTTTTTTCATGATTATTTCAGTTATATCGCGGCGGCCAGAGCACCTATCCATGTTTTTTTTGAGTCTCTTTTACCAGTACTCTGCACAATCTTCTTTCCAAGCCACTGGCTGCTTTCCCACATAATCATCGTCGAAACAATGCTCAGCGGTGGGAGAGGAATGAATCTTGTCGCAGACACAAATGTGAGTCATGCTCTGTAGAAAGGGGGTTTAATGCATCTGCAAACAGTATCAACCCAGGTTAGCCTGTGCAGTCCGCTTAGGCTGACCTAGATTTAACCTTTTTGCTATTGGTCGATTTTCTTGATGTCAGAATACCAGTCTACCTCATGGTTTAGTCAGTTGTAAGACAAACTAGATTTTTTTTATCCATAGTTATGTGATGACTTGCTTGGTAAAATGGAAAATTGATCACAGAGATGCCTGCTTTGTCGGGATCGTTAAAACTTGCCTGTACTTTGAATTTGGACCAGTCTAAATCATGTCATTTGGTAATCATTTAATGATAATGTAAACAGTTTTATTCTCAGAATATGCTTTTACATTGCACAGAAATTATGCTGTACAGTTAATGTAATATTTATACACTAGTTTGTCATTTTCTGAACCTGTTATATTTTATAACTTGGTAAAGTATACAGAGAAAGTTATGTACACTTTACTCAATCGTATAATATTCAAAATAGAAAAAAGATTATCTTTTCGTACTTTTCTTTTTGTTCTCGTCTGATTTCAGCTTCTTGCAGAAAGCCTATCAGTAAATCAGGTCATGTTGTCCAATCTGACCTTGACCCCTCTGTCCTTTAGACTGGTTACTAAGAAACCATTTATGTTGGTGGACCTAGAACCTTCAAGCAACAAAGAAGGAAACACAAGAGCCCAGTCCACTGAGATGCACACCTTGAAGCCAAGACATAACCTTATTGTAAGTAGTATGGTCTGGTGTAACCCTTTACCATACAATCCTGTGCAGTCAGCATAGGCTGACGTGAGTCAGACTTTTTGCTACTTGTAAATTTTCTGCATGTCAAAGGACCATTCTACCTCATGATTCAGTTGTTGTACAACAAAATGTATTTCATAGATTCATAATTATGTGATGATTTGCTTGGTAGCATACATTACAAAGATGCATTAGACTCCATTTTGTCAGATCATGGTTCATATATAAAAACACAGATATATATGCAGGCACTGAAAAAGAATTGTGACAAATGGAGAATGAATAATTTATTTATTTATTTGTTGTAATGCTTTCAAAAGTTGTCTCTATCATGAAAGTGCTACTTAAAGTAAAGGAAAAGGAAATCATTAGTTGTATACTCTCAGTTATCCTTCCACTTTGGACAGTGATAGTCCAAAAATAGACATCGAAATGTTAAACTTGCCCAGATGGAAATCATTCATAAACAACATTTGTAAATGACCTTTAAATAATGGGATTTTTCTTTAAAAAATGATTATCAGTATTTTCTTGTTTTCCTTCTTATGGAGGTTATTAAAAAAACTTTAAAATTACATTCTCTCTTGTTGTTTCAGGTCAAGGTTGGTTTCCAGACTACAGCCGGACTACTTTCTGAAATTATGGATGAATACCTGGACAATGACAGAGAAGTTCCAGAAAGTGGAAGAAAAATTGAAATGATTGATAATTTAGTAATGGAGTTCAACAATGGATCAACCCAGGTTTGTATTGTATACTCACATATCAACCAAATCTTGCACAAGTAGTCTTTAATTTGTTACCAATCGACAAAATTTTGGACTTGTCCAAATTGAAAGCAATTGCAGACGACAAATTAAAGGTGGTAAAAATCACTCAATTTCCTATCTGTTAGTTTTTGCAGAGAAGAAAACATTGTGAAAAAGCAGAAAATGCTGGTTTCAAGCAATAAATTCTATGTCAGAAATGTGTTTTGTGAGTGTTAACTGAAGTAGTTCCTATTTCCAGGCAGTTTTAGCCAAGGTAGCCCACAAAATTCTACAAAAGAGTAAATTTAAATTAAGCCTTTATTATAGGACAAAGTTTTAGACCTGTATGCATTGAAAGCACTTGCAAGCCACAAATTAAATGTAGCTCAAATTACAGGATCTGTCAAAAAAAAAAAAAGCTAGAAAACATACATGTACTTGGAAAAGGAGAAATGCTGGTTACCAGCATTTTCTCCTATTTGCCTAGCCCGGGTTCCAACCCAATCATTTTTCCTTTTATATATTCGGACTTTACTTTGTCAAAAATGAGGAGACGGAGGTTGCTGCAGCCTCGATCTTGTGCTCATCCTTCATTATCGACACCATGACATCACACGAAGAACAGTTATCTATGTTTAGATTATCAGAAAAGTTGTCCATCGGGGGACCCGTTTGAATGTACCCAGGCTGTCTTTTTCTTTTTTGACACAGTAACATCCAAGAGTAAAAAAGGAAAACAATGTCTGGACTGGAACCAAGGCTACTCTTCGCCCTACGTATTCAAAAGCCTTCTCTGTCAGGGTCCTTGAATTTCAGGACTGTGTGGTAATGGGTTAAAGCTCACCTGTATTACAGACTGACTCAGATCTTCACTATCTGCAAAACAGCTTCACATAGTTAACTCTTCTCCATACAACAAAATACATGTAAAAGGCTTGTCCAAGTTGAGAGTATTAGCAGAGATCAATATAAAGGTGGCTCAAATGGATTTTGTTTTCAAAAGACTTCTTCCTCAATGTCATTAAAACACAAAATTGTTTGGTAAAGAGTTAAAGTCAGTGCTGAAAGGCTTGCAGGAAATGGAAAAGTTAGACCTTTAAAGCAATAACTCTTTTTCAAAAGCATTTTCTGAAAGTATAAAAGTACAGGGTACCATTTTACTAACTATCTGTTAGTTTTTGCAGAAGACGTTTTGTAACTTTAAGCTTATGTTCAGATTTAAGGAATTTTTTACTTACGTTTGCTTAAATTCTATAGTAAAACAGTCCCCAGGAGTATAAAAATTTGTCATATTAATCCTTTATAAAACAATCCGGAGTTTTTACAATCTCAAGGAAAAAGGCTTATGAAAACATGAAGGGAAAAGGAGAGAATGCTGGTTACCAGCATTTTCTCCTTTTCCCACAATGTTTTCTACCATTACAAAGACAGTTTCTGTTGTCAGCTACAGTAAATTTGTGGTCTGCAAATGGTTAGTGAAGAGTTAACTCTTTACCACATAATCGCAAGTTTTAACAACCCTGAAGAAAAAGCCTTGTGGGAAAAGGAGACATTGCTGGTTACCAGCATATTCTCCTTTTCCCACAATGTTTTCTACTCTTCCCACAACTTCATTTTTTGAGCCATTTGTTGTCTGCAAATGCTTTGAATTTGGACCAGTCTTGAATTTTGTTGGTTAGTAAAGAGTTAAGGCAATTAGGGTCTAGGTTTCTCACGCAACACTACACTGCTATAGATTCAAGATCAAACTGCAGCTTTGTGCTCATAATGTACTGAACCAAAAAAAGAAACTTCCCATGTGTTTGAGTGCAAATGCAATGTTATTAAAAAAAATCAAAATATCAGATGACCTACATATATTCGGGTGAACGATTATGTGTCCGATATAACAAATTTTAACTCGATTGAAAGCATTTTGCAGAAGAAACCGGCTGAAAGCGATTTTCACGTGCATGCATGGACCAGTATAATTCGTGTATATTTTTTGAAACCTTTCAGTCTAATTTTATAAACTTTCATGTCGATAAGAAAAAGACGTCGAAAAAAATTAAATTCTTTTTAGTTTTCTTTATTTTTGATATGCCTAGAATTCCGCAAAATTTACGCGAACGTGCCATTGGCATGCTTAATGCTGGTATGACGATGAATGCTGTTGCTATGAATATTGGATGTTCTACTCGTGCTATTCAACACCTTAGGCAACGTTTTCAAGCAACAGGGCGTATGGAAGATCGACCACGTAGTGGACGTCCTCGCGTCACGACGCGTGGCCAAGACTGCTATATTCGGAACACCCACCTGCGCAATCGCTTTCAAACTGCCACAGCCACTGCTGCTAAAACCCCTGGTACACATAACAACCGTATATTTGCCCAAACTGTGCGCAATCGCCTGTGCGAGGGTGGGCTACGTGCACGTCGTCCATATGTTAGTTGTGTTTTGACGCGACGTCACCACGTAAATCGTGTTAATTGGGCATGTACACACCAACGCTGGCTTAGACAACAATGGAATAGCGTTCTTTTCTCTGACGAGTCCAGGTTTTCCATTCATCGAGGTGATGGCAGGGTTCGAGTATACCGTAGGAGAAATGAACGTTGTGCCGACTGTTGCGTACTTGAATGAGATTGTTTTGGGGGTGGGGGTTCTGTCTTGGTCTGGGCGGGCATTGCACATGGCTTTCGCACTAATCTCGTCGTTATCGAAGGGAATTTGAATGCCCAACGCTACCGAGATGAAATTCTTGCGAGGCATGTTATCCCACTGTTCTATATATGTTTAATAACTACATCTACGATTGTTTGATAAAGACTATAGTATATCTTTGAGCATGCGCATTATGTATGTAGCGTTCGTCTGCTGGACAACTTTCTTTAGTTCTTGTATTAAAGTTTCTGTAGTAAGCACGCTTGTGTTATTTCAGTTATTCTCAATAGAGAACCTTTGCAGATACATTACAAGACTCAAACACAAACACAACATGGTGTCAGAAGTAAAAACAAAAAACACGAAGTAAATTAATAAAGTGAGAATACCTGGTCGTAAAAATGGATTTAAGTGGAATTCCACACCCGAATATCAGTTGGGACTCAACGAATATACCTGATGAATGGGAAAAATTCCAAACTCATGTGGAACTGATATTTTCTGGACCTTTGAAAGAAAAGTCAGAGCAGGAGAAAGTATCATACTTGCTACTCTGGGTTGGAGAGCAAGGACGCCAGATCTATAAAACATGGACTGGGATTTCGGAGGAAGATTCCAAAAAACTGAAAACGTACTACGACCGTTTTAAAAGACATGTCCAACCGAAACTGAATCCCATTTTTGCCCGATTTCGTTTCAACAACGAAGTTCAAGGATCGGACAATATTGATGCCTATGTGACAAGGTTACGTATTCGAGCCCGGGATTGTAATTTTCGAATGAACGAGAACACGGACATAACTGAAGACATGATCCGCGATAGAATTGTGTTCGGATGTTCAGATCCCAAGGTTCGTGAAAAATTGATAAATGAAGGTGATAAGCTCACAATGGACAAGGCTATTCAAATCGTTCAAAACTTTGAATACTGTCAACAACAATTACACTCGATGGCAACCTCTCAAGCAGGAAACAATGTTAACGCGGTCAAGAAGTCTACGAAATGCACCAAAAAGGCACAGAGACAACGATCAGACCAGAAGAAACGTACACAATGGACTTGTGGTCGTTGTGGTTATAACCACGATTCAAAAGCTGTGTGTCCAGCAAAGGGTGAAAAATGCAATAAATGCAACAAACTGAACCATTTCGCTAAAGTTTGCAAAACTAAATCTGTTGATTTTGTGAATGAAAGTGATGATGAATGCAGAGGATATTCCGTAGACATGGTAAGCGCCTCTTCTCTTTTTACACACTCTGCCAGTGATGATCAGATGCTTGTAAACCTACAAATTGGTCCGAAAATGTCTAAAGTGATGTTCAAAATTGATACGGGCAGTAGTGCAAATATCATTCCATTCACACAATTTCAGCTGTTAGGTATTAAAGGTTCCCTAAAACCTCCAGATTGCAAATTAATTTCGTATTCTGGAGAAATGCTTAATGCGAAAGGTATGATCAATTTGAATTGTCGATATCGCGATTCGCAATTATCTGCACGCTTCTACATTGTACACACTAAGTCTCCGCCATTGATAGGTACAAAAACATCAATTGACCTGGCACTAATTAAACTGACATACTCTGTAGATAATGACGCAAATGAACACTTGACAAAAGACTCCGTTTTACGAGAGTACAGTGACCTTTTCAAAGGTATAGGGACAATTCCAGGTAAATGTCATTTACACCTGAAGGACAATGTGATACCGACTGTCAATCCTCCACGCAGAATACCAGAAGCCTTGAAAAATAGACTCAAGACTGAGCTTGATCAAATGGTCAAAGACAAAATTATTCGACGTGTTACAGAACCAACGGACTGGGTAAATTCCATAGTCGTAGTGGAAAAGCCAAAAACTGGCAAACTGAGAATTTGCCTTGATCCAAAAGCTTTAAACGAAGCAATTCGCAGGCCACATTTTCAGATGCCGACGCTAGATGACATTACATCTAAACTTGCCGGTGCAAAATATTTCAGTATTTTGGACATAACACACGCATATTGGAATGTTCAGTTAGACGAGCAATCGTCTCTGCTGACTACATTTAATACACCTTTTGGAAGATATTGTTACTTAAGACTTCCATTTGGGATAAGCTCTTCAGGAGACATTTTTCAGCAAAAAGTTTGCGAAATTTTCGAGAGCTTGCCAGGTATTCAGGCCATTGTAGATGATACTCTGGTGTACGGACAGACAAGAACTGAACATGACCAAAATCTAAGAAATGCGTTGAACAGAGCCCGCGAAAAAGGTATTTGCTTCAATCCCGACAAATGTACAATCGGCGTAACCGAAGTTCCTTTCTTTGGACATATCATTAGTAGTACAGGGTTGAAACCTGATTCGAGCAAAATCGAGGCTATTTTGCAATTACCAGTCCCAGACAGCCGCGAGAAACTTCAAACATTCCTAGGGATGGTTAACTATCTTGCAAAATTTGCCCCAAATCTTGCTGAGGTGACAAATCCTCTTAGGGTATTGTTGAAAAAAGAATCAGATTTCATTTGGGACGAGACTCAAACTAGGGCATTCAACAAGGTCAAACAGTTAATCACTGATGTACCTGTTTTAGGATATTATGACCCTAATAAAGAACTAGTTCTTGAAACTGATGCGTCTAAATCTGGGTTAGGGTGCTGCATCTTTCAAGATGGCCGACCAATCGCCTACGCTTCAAAGAGTCTGACCAAGAGCGAATGCATGTACGCACAGATAGAGAAGGAATTACTTGCTATTTTATATGGCTGCAAAAGGTTCCACCAGTTTACGTATGGTAGAGATATCATAGTTCATTGTGACCATAAGCCAATTGAATCAATTATGAAAAAACCACTTGCTGCAGCCCCTCCGCGCCTTCAAAGAATGTTGCTTCAGTTACAGAAGTACAACATTTTGGTACGTCATGTGAGTGGAAAAGACATTCCAGTCAGTGACTACCTTTCTCGTCAATCACGCAATGAAACAGATCAGAAGATGATCGAAGGTCTTGATTTACACGTTCACGTGATACGAAAGCAATTGTTCGTTACAGACAAACGACTTGACAAAATAAAGTCAGGCATTGAAAGTGACATGCAAATGCGAGCATTGAAACGGACTATAATTGAAGGCTGGCCTGAAATGCGTTCTAATTGTGATCCGAAAGTCCTGGATTACTTTAATCATCGGGACGAGTTATCAGTTGAGGACGGCCTAATTTTCCGAGGTCAGAGAATAATTGTTCCCGCCTCTTTGCGAAATGAGACCCTTTCACAAATCCATAAAGGTCATATGGGCGTTACCAAATCTGTTGAACGTGCTAAAGACAGTTTATTTTGGCCAGGCATGGTCAAACAAGTCACCGATTACGTTTTGAACTGTCCAGTATGTCTTACACATAGAAATTCAAATGCAAAAGAACCTATGATTCCGTCAGAATTTCCAGACAGACCATATCAAAAGCTAGGTGCAGACATATTTCATTTTGATGGACAAAACTACCTATTGACGATAGATTATTACAGCAGGTTTTTTGAAGTAGACTTACTACCAGACATGAAATCTTCGACTGTCATTCGAAAACTCATGGTTCATATGTCGCGAAATGGTATCTGCGATATTCTTATCACAGACAACGGACCGCAATTTGTAAGTACCGAATTTCGCGATTTCTCGAAAACTTGGCTATTTGAACACCAAACTTCGTCACCGCGTTATCCAAGAGGAAACGGTTTGGCGGAAAAGGGTGCAGGGATAGCTAAAAAGCTTATGAAAAAGGCAAAGGACGATAAAGAAAGTCCCTATGTGCTTTTTCTGGAGTACAGAAACACGCCACTAGATTGTGGATATTCCCCTGCACAATTATTGCTTGGTCGTAGAACAAAATCGTTTGTTCCAATTACGAGTAAAGCGCTGCAACCAGACCAAGTTGACCCTAAAAAAGTCCGCCTTTCGGTAAATAGGTCAAAAGGTAAACAAAAACAAGATTATGACAAATCCTCGAAGGTATTAAAACCCTTACGCATAAATGACGCAGTGCGCATTCAACTTGGAAAAATTTGGAAACCAGCAAAAGTCCTGAAAAAGTTAGGTGAAAGATCATATCTTGTACAAACGAGGGATGGTAGTACTTACAGGAGAAATCGTCTTCATTTAAACCAAACAAATGAAGATGTATCAGATATTTGCCCATTTGATTTGAACATTTTGCAAAATGAAAGTTCCCCAAGCACCTCCGTTCAGCATGAAACAAGCCCATCCAGTTATCAGGATAAGTCATATGTAACACGATCTGGCAGGGTTGTAAAGGAAAACAGGCGTTATACTGGCGAGGAGTGGACGACTTGATATAGATAGTGTTAATTACTTGTATGAATGAGAGACACATACCGCTATGTAATCCGAGATGCTTTATGATATTCCCAGCAGACGATTTTTCTTATTTCCATTGAGAAAGATTTTTTTAACCCTAGTCTTACCTTTATTTTTTTTTAAAAAAAGAAGGGAAATGTTCTATATATGTTTAATAACTACATCTACGATTGTTTGATAAAGACTATAGTATATCTTTGAGCATGCGCATTATGTATGTAGCGTTCGTCTGCTGGACAACTTTCTTTAGTTCTTGTATTAAAGTTTCTGTAGTAAGCACGCTTGTGTTATTTCAGTTATTCTCAATAGAGAACCTTTGCAGATACATTACAAGACTCAAACACAAACACAACACCCACTGTTTCAAAATAATGCCAATATCACTCTTTTTCAGCATGATAATGCCACAAGCCATACAGCTAGGGACAATGTGAATTTCCTCAGGGCGAATAACATTGCATTTATTAATGACTGGCCTGCCAAAAGCCCTGATCTGAATCCCATTGAACACCTTTGGGATAATTTGGACCAGCGTGTTAGACGTCGCCCTATTCCACCGTCAAACATCATTCAGCTAAGACAAGCCTTAATTCAGGAATGGAACAACATTCCACAAGCCGAAATCAATACACTTATCCGTTCTATGCGCCAACAATGCCAGGCAGTCCTTCATGCTGAAGGTGGTCATACCCGGTATTAATTTGTGATTTTGGTGAGCGACCCCTTCCGCATTTTAACTACCATTTCACTACTTTTGGATAAACCCTCAGCAATAATTTTTTTCACACAAAGTCGCAATAAAATACTCTTTCAATGCACATAAATCTAGTTTAATCCTGATTTTCATATTTGTGTATATCTGCACTTAAACACAGGGGAAGTGTCTTTTTTGGTTCAGTATATATCCAAGAGACTTGATCAATAGATCACTGGAGGTTTGTAAAAAGTCTCCAGACTCTGATATGTCCAGATATTAT
Source organism: Hippopus hippopus (assembly GCA_946811185.2). Taxonomy (NCBI): domain Eukaryota; kingdom Metazoa; phylum Mollusca; class Bivalvia; order Cardiida; family Cardiidae; genus Hippopus; species Hippopus hippopus. The sequence goes on along the minus strand of OX328108.1, from coordinate 21,104,755 downwards.
TGTTTATAACAAATTTAATAATTTCTTTCCTCCTTTATATTTAAAACAGACGGTTCCCCTTCATGCCACATTGACGGTTCCCCAGTTTGAGCTGTCTAAAGAGTCTCTGGACTTTGGTACCTGTCTAGTTGGTCAGACTCGAGAGCTACAGCTGATGATTCTGAATACCACCTCTTCTCATACAAGCTGGTCTGTCTGTCAGGGTAGGGTTTCACTTTTCTGCATTAAATTTTTTTTTCTGCACGGAAACTTTATCAAGAAGGTATTGCATTTGAACAGACATCTCTGCCAAAAATAAAGACAGAATGGGACAGAGGGATGGACAGACAGATGGACAATGAATAAACAATACCCCACCTTTCAGCTGTAGATGAATAGAAACAAATAGGATCAACCCAAAACTCTTGACTAGTTAACAAAATTTTAGACCTGTCCATATAAATGCATTTGCACAGAACATATAAAATGTGGCTCAAGTGATGAGTCATTGTCATTGGAAAGGTAGAAAACATTGAAAAGGAGAAAATACTAGTTGCAAGAATTTCCCATTTTTCCCCCTCATTGCTTTCGAAAGCCTTTATCCCTAGGTTTGATAAAAAAGCATTATTTAGTATAGGATTAACCGATATATATTACTGTTTGGTTTAACCATTTCCCAAACAACAAAATCATACTCTTCAAAATTGAAAGCATCTGCAGACAACAATTTTTGAGATTGGTACAAATAAACCAAAGTTGTCTGACTGGATAGAAAAGAAAAACGTAGTGGGAAAAGGATAAAATACTGGTTACCAGCATTTCCTCCTTTTCCCAAAAATATTTCCAAAAGCTTTCCTCTTCAGGGTCATTACGTGAGGTTGTTTAGTAATGGGTTAACTTAGAGATCCTTCAGTCATAGTGTCAATAGTGTTAATAAATAGTATGTGGAGCTCTAATTTCTTCTATAATTTTACTTCCAGAATCCAAATCTGAGAGTTGTGCTATGGATACTTTTAAAGTAGAGCCTTCTTCAGGCCTTCTAGAGGCCCACATCACTCATATCAGCAACAGTAAAACTTTGCTCAAGATTTTCTTTATAGCCAAGTAAGTAAACCACAATTTTTCACAAGGCAACTTAATTTTAGATTTGTTCAAATTAAAAGCATTTGCCACAGACCAATTTGTCTTTGAAAGGAGAGGGAACACTCTTAGAAAATCAGTAAGTAGTATTTTGTAAAAATTTGTAGGTTATCAAATATCAAATGTCATGCTCTGTGAAAATGGGGTTCAATGCATATGCAAAAAGTATTTGCCCATGTCACCCTGTGCAGTCTGACGTAGGTTAAAACTTTTTGCTACTTGTTGGCAAATTTTCTGCATGACCAAAGACTAAACTACTTCATTATCCACTCGATTGTTAGACAAAATGTTTTTTATGGATCCATAATTACATAATGACTTGCTTGGTAAAACGCATCATGGAGATGCATAACACCCCTTTTTGCCAGATGGCTCAAATACATGTATCTAATTAACACCTACAGATGACTGTTTTTTGTTGTCAAGGACACCTTTTGACAAAAATAAAAGTGGTTTTTAGGAGTGATATCTCCTGCCAAACAGCTCTAACATACATTCCTATATTATAATCTTGGTTCATGTTGATTATGCTTTTTCTTTGATAAACTGAAAAATTTACATGTAATGAAAGTTGTAATAAACTGAAAAAAGTAAACAATTTGTCCAAGTTTAAAGTACATATCTACAGTAATAACAGAGATAATTACAAAATGTCAAAGTATTTGCACAACGTGGACGACGACAGACGACCACAATGACGCCTGGGCTACTACAATACCTCAACATTTTCTTCGTAAACAGCCAAGCTAAAAATCTATTGAGAATTATGATAAACAGAAAAATCTATTGAAAGTAGACTACTCTAAATATCATTCCAATTCAAACAGATATTCTGATTACGCCCTTTACTTTTTTCAGACATGCTGAAGAATACAGTGCTGTTTTCACCTTCCATGGTATATTGGGAGAATCTCCACGGCGTTTATATGTCAGAGGTCAAGGGTCATATGATGGGAAACATGAAGCTGTACTGAACATTTAGAACTTGTTACTAGTTGGTTAGTGATTAAACCCATTACCACACAATCCTGAGTTTTAACAACCCTGAGGAAAAAAGGCTTTTGAAAACATTGTGGAAAAAGGAGAAAATGCTGGTTACCAGCATTTTCTCCTTTTGCCACAATGTTTTCTCCTCAAAAAGTGAGTTTTATCAATTGAGTCACCCTTGATTCTGTGTCTGCATATGCTTTTAATTTGGACAAGTCAAACATTTTTGTCATGTGGTAAGGAGTTATCTATGTACATTGTACCAGACCAAAAGATTTAGACTTGTCCAAAAAATCACAACTAAATGTAGAGCTCTCAAATGATGGGATTTGTTTCTGAAAGGGTTGAAAGCATTGAGGGTAGAGAAAATGCTGTCCTATTCCCACAATGTTTCCAAACTCCTTTTTTTCTCTCTCCCAGGAAAACATGGGGTTATTTGATAATATGATAAGCTAGATTATTTTACAAAATAACAAATAAAAGCATCATATACTGGTGACGTTCTACTCACTAGACCATATACTGTGATACACATTTTTTACTTTTATGTTATTTTCAGTTCCTTTTCACATAGGCTTTATGATGTGTGTTTTAGTTCATAGAGGTTAATGATAATAAACTGTTGCAATATTCTTATCTAGAACAAATGTTTGCATTTTTAATCATCCTTTCTTTTATTCATATAATACACTCACAGAGTTTGCATTCTTAATTACCAGACTTAGAACAGGACTCAAATGGCAGTTTTTTTCATGATAATACTTGTTCAATACAGGTACAATTAGCTTAAATTTTGGTTAAGAGCACTTTCTACTTTTCCCACAATGCTTTCAAAAGCCTTCTTCCTCAGAGTAGTTCAAACATAGGATTTTTTGGTAATGGGTTGAAGTAGTATCTCCTATAGATGTCGTTTTTTATCATGCTACACACCATCCTTATAATCATTGTGGAAAAAGGAGAAACTATTTCACAGGCAATTCTCTCTTTACCGTTTTTTTTCACATGTACATGTATTTGTATATTTACCCTCCACAACACAATCTAGAAGTTTAACAACCTTGAGGAAAAAACACTTATGAAAACATTGTGTGACAAGGAGAAAATACTGATATTCATCTTTTTTTCCTTTTCTCACAATGTTTCCTACCTATTAAAAGACATCATGACTGTGAAAGGGTAGAGAAGTTTGTTGGAAAAGAAGAAAATGTAGGGTTTGTCTGTGAACAGGTAGAAAAGTTGGTTGGAAAAGGAGGAAATGTTGGTTTTGTCTGTAAAAGGAGAAGTTGGTTGGAAAGGAAAAAAAAATGTTGGGTTTGTAGAAAAGTTTGTTGAAAAAGGAGAAAGTATTGGGTTTGTCTGTGAAAGGGCAGAAATGTTTGTTGGAAAATGAGAAAATGTTGGGTATCAACAATTCATCTTCTCCTTTATTTATATTTTTCCTCCTCAGGGGCTGAAACATTGGCATTTTGTAAACCTGGGGCCCATTTCTACAGACTGCGTAGATTTACGCCAATTTTTTAGGGATTGAACAAACACACGTAGGATCCTTACTTTACCCAAACATATGAAGTGGCGTAATGTTATCCAAATTCTTAATCAAATCGTAAAGTTATGTAGTTCAGTGAAACTTGTTTTCAGACTTAATGCTTGCTTACAAAAACTGCGTATGCAAATTTCGTGCGTACGCAGTTTAGTGAAATGTGCCCCAGGTGAATAGTGGAAAATTGTAGCCAAAAAGAAGCATATTAACCCTTCACAAGTCAACAATCAACAAAAATTTGGGCTTGTTCAAATTAAAAGCTAAATTATGCTGACGATACCAAAAATGTGGCTTAACTCGTTAACATACAACAAAATTCAGACTCGTCCAGCACTTTCTCCTTTTCCTATCTGGTCAAAAGCATTTTCCTTCAGGGTTTTTAAAACTCAGGATTGATTTATATAAAGTTAAAAAATGCACTTTTTCTTTGAACCAGTAAAAACATGGCTTGAAAAGGAGAAAATGCAAGTAACCAGTATCTTTTCCTTTTCCCATCATGATTTAAAAAGCCAAATTCCACAGGGTCGTTGAAAAAGAGAAAAGCTTAAAAAAGGGCTCACACAATCACAAAACTGAGAGATGATAAATCATACATTACAAGTTACTAAGATTTTAATTTTCCTTTCTTTTTCACAAATCTGAGAAAATCTACTTCAATATCGACAGTTTTCCTTCGATGATGTTTATATGTATTGTCTAAGTTAAATCTTAGTTCAGCAACAACTTCAATATCCACTCCCCAATCTGCAGCTTTTTTCTGTATGTGCTATTGGAAAAACAAAACAAAAAATCTGCGTAGTTACATGTGCAATCATAGCACATCAATAAATTTATAAGAATTAGCAGAAAAATGTAGTCTGAAGGAAGTATATTGAGCTGTTAACTCTTTACCAAACGACAGAATTTTAGACTCGCCCAAATTGAAAGCATCAGCAGACGAAACTAGAGCTGTCACTGAATGTGACTTAATACCCCCGCCAGCGCTTTGACAGAAAAAAGTGTCAAGTTCAAGAGGAGATAATTCCTCAACCAGGATGAGTTGACACTTGAAAATTACGTCTTGCAAACCTTCAATATATGATCAACATACGTGCAAAGTTTCAATACAATTGAAGGAAAACTGTAGGAGGAGTTCGCGACACAAAATTACTAGTATTCTGTACACAGACGGACACACGGACGGACGGACAGACAGGCTGATTCCAGTATACCCCCGAAAACATTCGTTTTGCGGGGGTATAAAAATTAAAGTGACTCAAAAATCGAAATTTGTTTTGGGAAGGGAGGAAAACATTGTGGGAAAAGGAGAAAATGCTGGTTACCAGCATTTTCTCCTTTTCCCACAATGTTTTCAAAAGGCTTCTTTTACAGAGACATGAAAACCCGGGATTGTTTGGTAAGGAGTTAATACATGTGAAATATTAACCCTTATCCTGCTAAATAAGCGAAACAGAACTTTCAAGCCGACAATAAAAACCCAAACTCTGATATTTCAAGGTATATTTTTTGGGGAAAGATATCTCCTTATCGGACAGTGTGGATCAAAGATCAGACTGCATGTTCTGCAGCCTAAGGGTTAACCCTTTTCCAGATAAGCCCTGGTTTTTACGGCTCTGAGGTTGAAGGCATTTGAAAACACTGGGGGAAAAAGGAGAAAATGCTCATAATGAGCATTTTCTCCTTTTTCCCCAGTGTTTTCTTCCCTTACAGATAAAAATACCACCTTTTTAGCCACTCTAAATTTTGTCGTCTGCAAATTCTTTGAATTTCAGCAGACCAAAATTATCTCATCTGGTAAAGAGTTAACTAAAACAAAGTACATGTAATACATCTCAGAAAATTGAAATCCATTAGAACTGGCAAATGAGATTGGGACTTAAGCTAAGCAATGTACCCGACACTGTAATATGCAAATAAATGGTTACAAGCATTTTCTCCATTTCCAAGATTGTTTTCAAAAGCCCCCTGCCTCAGGATAAATAAAACACAGGGTCATTTGGTAAAGGGTTAACATGTGATGAGTAAATGCGACATGATGTACAGATGTATCAATAAGTGAGCCATGCTCTGGCAAAAGGGGAATTAATGCATCTCCATGATGCATTATACCAAGCATCACATAATCATGCATCCATAAAATTCATTTTGTCTAACAACTTATGGAGTAGAGTGGTCCTTGGACATAGAGAAAATTTACCAATAGTGAAAAGTTTCAGCTCAGGTCAGCCTGCTCGGACTGTGCAGGCTGATCTGGGTCTATACTTTTTGCAGATGCATTAAGCCCCTTTTTCACAAAGCATGGTTCAAAAATATTTTTACCTCCCTAGTTGAAGATTTGTGAAGAGAGTAAACTGCTGTAGAGGCAGTGTCAATAGCTGTCTTGAGAAATATCATATCTATCCCTGAAAGTAAACAAAACACTTCATTCATCATTTACCAAACATTTCTGTTTGCTAAAAATCCATGCTTTTGAAAACACAATGGAAAAGAAGAAATGCTGGTAACCACCATTTTCGTCTATTTCAACAATTTTTTCTATCCTTCTGCAGACTCGTCCTGTAATATGAGTCATGTTTAAATTGTTTTCTGCACATGCGTTAATGTTGGATAATTCTTAAATTTTGTCATTCCATAGAAAATTTAGCAAAGCTGTTGTGTGCAAAATAAATAAAGCACACTTTTTCAGTCACTAGACCCTGATTTTGCAATTTCCAGGCTACTTTTGCCACAATATCTCACAAAATAGGCATATAAAAACTCATGACAAGATTCATGTCCTATGTAGTCCAGTACAGAAATATGTTTTCCATTTAAACAAAAAATAATAATTTAATTTGCACCCAAAAGTTTGATTTGTTTGTTTGTTAGTATTGGAGTTTAAAGCTGTTTTAGCAGCTTAGGTCATACTATGGTGGTCATTCAGTGCACCTACAAATGTGTTTCTAGTCTTTCTCACACCAGTGCAAACACAACTTTCTTTCCAAGCTACAGACTACTTTTCTCACATGCATCAGAGGTAAAAAGCGCAAAATAGCCGAAAAGAAAGTTTGCCTCAACCAGGTATCGAACCCAAAACCACTGAGCTACCCTGCCATGCCCAAAGGCAGGAACAATATCTGTCATTAAGATTTTGTAACACTGCAAAGTAATTAGAGTTGGGGTTTAATTGCAACAAAAATTGAGACATTTCCATCTGCGAATAACTGTTTGAGCCATGCTCTGTGAAAACGGGTTATGGTGCATCTCTGTGATGCATTATACCAAGCAAATTATCACATAATTATGGATCCATAAAATGCATTTGACAAACAAGCGACTTATAAATGAGATCCTATGTAGGATGGTCCCTGGATATGCACAAAACTTACAAATAGCAAAATCTCTTTAACTATTTATCAAACAAATTTGAGCCACACTCTGGCAAAAGGAGTTTTAATACATCTCAGAGATCCATTATACCATGCAAGTTTTCACATAATTTTTTATTCATAAAGTCCATTTTGTCTAAAAACTGTGCAGGTCAACCTGTGTGGACTATGCAGGCTAACATGGGTTGATACTTTTTGGAGATGCCTTAACCCCCCTTTTAACAGAGCTTGGCTCACTTACATTCTGTAGCAAGATGACTTTCGAAAACACTGTGAAGTGTGAAATCTGATCTGCCTGCCCAAAAGCAGTAGGTACAAGTCCTGAGCAGCAATCACAGACCACTGAGTAGGCAGTCCTACCATGTCATCAAGATATTCATTCATGATTTTCTTTATCTGTAATTCGGTTTGATTTTTTATTATATATTGTAAAATGTAATCATAAAGTAATCACAAAGTAATCATAATTAAGTGCCATTTTGTGATGTAATCGATTACATTAAAATTACTTGTAAGCATGGAAATTCCTGATTATATTACAAAACGATTACTTAGAAACTGTAATCAATTACAAGTACGTGATTGTATTCATGATTACAGGTTACAATTACCACAGGTCTGTCCCCCAGTCGGAGTTATCCCAGGATGGTAGGTTAGCCAAATGATGGATAACCTAAACACACATTCAGCCTCAAAGCACTAGGCACAACTTCATGTGCATTTGCAGACAACAAAAACTAAAATTAGACTACCCCAACTATGAGGTTATCTTGGATATACATGTACATTGTAAAGTATTGTGAGAAGATGCTGTCCAAAACAGCCAAGAAATTGCCAAATCTGGTTTTCTTTAACGCTTTTCCAAACAACCCTTCTTAATGACCCTGATGGAGAAGGTCTTTGAAAACATTGGAAGAGGATTTTTCCACAATGTTTTCTACCTTTTCACTAGAAAATCCCAATATTTGAGCCACACTTTACTTATCTGCAAATGCTTTGAATTTGGACAAATCCATCAATTTGCTGTTTGGTAAAGAATTAATTTCACTGAACCATTCCTGGCTCTTGTAGGATAAAAACACTTGCAGTCTGGCTAAAACTAACTGGTCACCAAGAAGCTGCATTGGTTAAGGCACTGCAGAGTCTAAGCCTAGTACAGTCGAAACACAGGAAAGATATGATATATGTACATGAGCCATCACCATGATGTAACTTGGGTACTGTAGAAGCAGTATAAACCCCATTCAAAGAAACAACCAGGGCACATTTTCACCAATCATTTTCAGTTTCATTCTCTGTCTTATTCTAGATGTAGAATGTAATGCAACTTTTGATTTATCCAATCAGAAGTTGTTAAAGGTGCAGTGGCAGCCAAAAATAAACAATGTTAAATTCATTTTTTAAAAGTTTAAATCATACCATTTAAAAGTAGGGAAATTAATCTGAAATTCACAATCTTTCATTGTATTATAGGTCTTAGTGTTAGTCACTGGCAGAAAAATGAATTTTAAAACCAGGTAAAAAGTAAATATATGATAGAGTCACTTGGCAACTTTTTACCTAGTTTCAAAATACATTTCTCTTCCAACAGCTAACACTTAGACCATCCGTACAATAGCAGATTGTCAACTTCAAAAAAAAAATCCATACTTTAAAAAGGTATGATGTAAATTTAAATGCATTTTTATATCCACACTCTTTACTTTTGGCTACCACTGTGCCTTTAAAAATGGTTGGTGAATCAAAATCCAGAACTTACCTTGATTATGTTTTGTTCCAAAGGGAGGATTCATTATCACTGTATCCACTACACTGTCTAGTATGTCTGTTTTGTTCTTAGTTAATACTAAACATTTGATGTCCTGCTGTATAAAATCTACATTCTTTATGTCAAATTCCTCCATATTTCTCTGACATATGTCCAAAGCATCTTCATCAATATCAACAGCTAAAATGTGCCTGTTGGGAGACAAGACGGTCACATGTCAGTCACAGGTCAGTAACCATAACACCAGTTTCTTTTGCAGACAGTGTAAATCATAGTCTGATTTCACATTGTGATGTCTGATCTTTGATCTCTACATGACTAATATCTGTTGAGGATCTTTCTTCTTTTTTGTTTTCTCTTTTTTTATTCAATATGTAATGATACCAGGGGTTTTAGGGCTTGTGGTGAGGTTTATTAACCCTTTTCCACACAAAGTCACAAACCCAAGTTTTGCCGACTTATATGAAGAAGCCCTTTGAATTAAAGCATTGTGGAAAAAGGAGAAAAAGTTTTTTGCCCTTCCTAAGGTAAATTTCTATGTTTGAGTAATCTATCATTTGCAAAAGCTTGCAATATGGGCAATTTTGTCATTTGGTAAATGGTGAACATATCACCAATTATCACAAGTAGATGACTGTTTTAGTCTAATAGGAGATCGCCTGAAATAAATCATTTTGGCACAGGTCAAATTACTTCTTATGAAAACTGAATTGAAATTGCAGTTTCTTAACTCTTTACCGCATAATACTGACTTTTAACGACCCTGGGAAAGAAGCTTTTTGAAAACATTGTGGGAAAAGGAGAAAATGCTGGTAACCAGCATTTTTTCCTTTTCCCACAATGTTTTCTACCATATCAAAGAAAAATTGCAGCATATGAGCCACATTGAAATTGTTGTCTAAAAATGCTCTCAATTTGGACAAGGCTACAATTTTGTCGTCTGATAAAGGGTTAAACTCTTTACCAAATAACAACATTTTGAACATTTCCAAATTGAAAGCATTTGCTGACAACAAAATAAGTCCAAAAAATCAATATAGCTCAAATGATAGGATTTGTCTTTGAAAGGTTAAAAAACATTGTAAGGATAGGAGAAAATACAGTGATCCATTACCAGCATTTTCTCCTTATCCAATAATGTTTCGAAAAACTTTCTCTCTCAGGCTCATCAAAACTCTGGGCTGTTTGGTAAAGGATAAACTGAGCTATTTGGGGTTGGCCCTTTAGCTCTTTACAAGACATCAAAATTTTAAACTTGAAAGCATTTACAGGCAATAACCTAAATGTCACTCAAATAACGAAAGTTGTCTTTGAAACGTTAGAAAACCAAAAACTCATTCAAAAGTGTTCACTTATAAAGTCATTAAAATTCAGGGTTATGTGGTATAGGGTTAAAAAAAATAATGTTACTCACCCAGCACCAAGAATGGCAGCTCCAATACTCAGTACTCCGCATCCACAGCCTAAATCCAGGATGACACGATTAGCAATGTCATTATACCTCATATGTATTGTGTGTAACATGCAAGCTGTAAAAGGCAGGAGAAAACAGGCTGTAATTCTAGTGTTCAGTAATTACCATCAAAATATGACTACAACGATGGCTTTTTAATAAAAGAGAGCAAATCTCAACATTGTAGGTCTACGCACATGTTTTCAAGAGGTACTTGTCTTTGAACCAAACAACACTTAATTTTTTTTACAATGTATGCATTGAAAGAAGTAACCAATTTAGATAAACCATATTCCACCTATCCTCAAATGAGAATTTTTTTTTTTACTGGTCACATCCGGGTACAGACACCATTGCAAAAAAAAAAATCGGTTGAAATCTCCACACAGACTTAAAGTTAGTGTAGACTATAACTGATCGAATTACAGACGTTTTGTACCATGACCATTTCGTACCAGTCACTTCCTATCATAATTTGACCATTTCGTACCATAGGTTATACCATTTTGTACCATAATTTTACCACTTTGTACCATAGTCATACGATTTCGTACCATGTTTTTGGGACCTATGACAAGGTTTTGACGATGTCGAAAGAAGAAAAAACAAAATCAAAAACGCTATTTATTCAAGTTAAGATTTATATTGAAGTGAAATAATATATAATAATTATGCAATAACACTTTCTGATTATCTCCTTTTCCCAGGATGTTTTCAAAGTAGTTTCTCTGAGAGTCATTAAAACGAGTTGCTTTTGTAAGGTGTGTAGTTTTAGCAAATGAATATTGTGGAAAATGATATTTTCACAAGAAATAAAATTGTCACATTTACCATAACGTTTGACCTTGTCCTTGTCTCGGCATCATGTTTAAAAAAATAATAATAAACCAGACTGAAATGGAATGGGTGACAGATGGGGGTATACAAGATCCCTGATCTAGGCAATCAAGGGTAATCAAACAATTATAATTCTCTGACTGAATGTTCATGTAATTAGTTTTATCCCAGTTAAAATTACATGACCTGCAACAAACATTACAAACAGACCAATTACCTATCTTCTCAGTTGCATAGTAACTGATTTAATTGATACGTGATTATTTCGTTAACTTTGATTACCAAAGCAATGGTTTATACTAAGTAAATATATTACGATGCTGTCCGGTAATCTTGCGCACCTAAGCAAACAACTGTTTAATTATGACACAAAAAGAAAATGCTAGATCCTCACAGCTATTTATCTATTTATAGAAATATTTCATCTAGATAATTACACAAGATGGTAATAATAATATTCCCCTAACTATATAAACATTCAAGAAGTAAACATTGACCGTGAGGTTTTATCCGGCATATAACTGTTCGGTGATCTTGCGCACTTATATTAAGTAATGTCACTGCTAAGGATTTCTAAAGTATTTGTGGCCCATACAAAGAATTATATCAGAAAAGAAATAGTTATGCTCCATTCGAGCCTTCAATTCAGAACTTTGACTAAATGGCGGCAAATAGGAAGTGGATTTGTCGTCTATTGAAGGTTACATGTAAATAAAGAAAATAGTGTTAAAACTGTTTCTTAATATCTTATAAAGTTGTAAAATAGGTATTTAATTGATTTGTCTTTGTGATGCGACATGAAAATCGCGTTTAATTGAAAGACGAAAAGTGTTACAGCCAGCCTTATCGGGAATTGGGTCATAGGGCGTGTTTATGAATAATTAGTTAGGATGATGCCATAGACAAACTTTAGTCGCTATCAGGTAAAAAATTTAGCTAAAGTTACTTTCTGAAGGTTTCTCTGTTATTCCAAATTCCTATGGTCTAAGAAACACCTCAGAAACGGCTAGAATTCATTACACAAACTCGCGGAACCAGAATCTACCGAAGTGCGCAAGATTACCGGACACACAAGATTACCGGACACGAGTAAGTAAATATATTAAATGTCTCTTTTTGTCACACTTATTGATTTTTATGGTCATGGTACGAGGTGGTATTATCATGGTACGAAGTGGTAACGCTATGGTGCGAGATGAAAAATTTATGGTACGAAGTGGTAAATCTATGGTACGAAATGGTCATAAACGGAATGGTACGAAATGGTTATGGTACGAAGTGACTGCATAACTCACTGATCCCTCGAAAACAAGTCGACCATACCTGCAATATGTGGAGTTGTCGGGTACTGTTCAAGCCCTATTTTAGGTTTTTCGAACACATCGACATCTTGTAAATATCCCTCAAGTTCTTTTAACTTGAGATTTTTAGAAGCCATAGCTGGTTGACAAATCTCATGAATGCTCACAGAATAGTCGTCTAAACACACAATAACTGCAAATGGCGACTTTTACTTCAAGGGAAATAACTTTTCTGATATGAAATTGTAAACGCGGTGAGCCGGGGATCTAAGGTATGTAGGGGACCACTACGATACGAACCTTGTAAATTATGGATAGTTCTACTATAAGGAATCAACAGTAACATTAACCCTATACATGTACCAGACGACAAAATTTTAACCTTATCCAAATTGAAAGCATTTGCAGGCAACAATTTCAATGTGGCTGAAATGGTGCATTTTTTTTTTCTTTGATGGGGTAGAAAACATTGTGGGAAAAGGAGAAAATGCTGGTTACCAGCATTTTCTCCTTTTCCTTCAATGTTTTAAAAGGCTTCTTTCCCATTGTCGATAAAAGTCGACTTTGTGTAGTAAAGGGTTAAAGCACCCTTTACAACCAGATTTGCCTTTGCGTCAAGCATAGATCATGATCAGACTGAAAAAAACGTGCAGTCTGATCCTTGATAGATCTATATTCCGTCTTGGACATTCTGAACAACAGCAAGCTTGAAATTACAAGTATTTGGCTTTTATTTCTAGAGCTGAAAATGTCGGTTGTTAAAATTTATTCGGTGCGCTGATGGTTGACTTTGATTCAATACATTGCAAAAACAATAAAAAGGATAAACTTGGATTTTCTATTTACGGTCGATGCCCTCCTCTGCCCACTGTTCAAACGTGTACAAGGGCGCTATTTTATGTCATGTGATATTTATGGGACACTTACATGTTGGTTATTTATCTAGGTCTATTTCAAAATGGAAAACAAAGTAAGAAGTAGAAGGGGTAATTAATGATAATAAGAAGGTACCAAAGGGATGCTGACAACAGGTAGGTAGATGTGGTAATAATAAAAGGAAAGTATGTAGAAAGGGTAATGATAATAATATGTAATATATAGAAGGAATGATGATAATAGGTAGGTATATAGAAGGGGTGATGATAATACATATGTATGCAGAAGAGGTGATTATAATAGGTGGGTATATAGAAGGGGTGATGATAATAGATGGGATATATATAAGGGGTGATAAGAAAAGGTAGGTATCTAGAAGGGGTAATGATAATAGCTAGGTATATAGAAGGGGTGATGATAATAGATAGGTATAAAATAGGTATGTAGATGATGTAATGATAATAGGAATGCATGTAGAAAGGGTGATTATATTAGGTAGGTATGTAGAATGGGTGATGAAAGTAGGCAGGTAGGTAGAAAATGTGATGATAATCTGTAGGTCTGTGCAAGGGGTGATGATAATAAGTAGGTGTATAGAAGATATGATGATAATGGTGAGGAAAGTGGGGGATGATGATAATAGGTAGGTACTACTGGTAGAAGAAGGAGTGGTTAGGTGTAGGTATGTACAAGAGGGTGTAATGATGATGGGTAGATAGGTAGAAAAAGGGTTGAATATAATGGGTAGGTACATGTAGGTAGAAGAAGGGGTGATGATAATGGCTATGGGTATGTAGATGAAGAAGAGATGTTGATAATAGGTAGGTAGGTAGATGAAGGGGTGATGATAATGAGTTGTTAGGTAGATGAATGGGTAATGGTAATGGGTAGGTATATAGACGAAGTGTTGATGATAATGGGCAGGTAGGTAAAATAAGGGCCGATGATAATCAGTGAATAGGTAGAGAAAGGGTGATGATAGTGAGTAGGTAGGTAGAGAAAAGGATGCTGAGAATTGGTGGATAGGTAAGAGATGAGCTGATAATGATAGGTAGGTAGGTAAAAGAAGGGGTGATGATAACGGGTAAGTAGGTAGTAGAAGAGATAATGATAATGGATAGGTAGTTAGAAGAAGGGGTGATGATAATGGGTAGGATGTAGAAGAATGTGTGATTGTAATTGGTAGGAAGGTAGAAGAAGGGAGGTTGGTAATGCGTAGGATGTAGAAGAATGGGTAATTTTAATTGGTAGGTAGATAGAAGGGGGGGGGTGATGGTAATTGTTACGGAATAGAAGAAGGGGTGATTGTAATGAGTAGATAGGTGGGTAAGTAGGTGGGTGGGTAGGTAGGTAGGTGGATTTGTGGTTAGGTTGGTAAGTAGGTAGGTGGGTAGGTAGGTAAGCAGGTGGGTGGGTGGAAGGGTATTGCCTGTGTAAATACGAATGTACATGAAAGGTGATGAGCGGGACAGTGGGCTAGCAGCCAGGTAGGCAAGCCGGTAGGCAAGTAGGCAGGCAGGCAGGAAAGCAGGAGATTCTATGATAATGGGTAGGTAGGTAGAAGAAGGGGTGATGAAAACGAGTAGGTAGGTAGAAGAGACAATTATAATGGAATGATAGGTAGAAGAAGGGGTAATGATAATCGGTGGGTAAAAGAAGAGGTAATGTTAGTTGGTGGGTTGGTAGGTTGAAAAAGGGGTTTTGGTAATGGGTTGGTAGGTAGAAGAAGGAGTGATGATAATGGGTAGGTAGGTAGAAGTTGGGGGCGGAGGGTTATCATGGGGAGGTTGATAGAAAGAGTGTTGGTAAAGGGCAGGTAGTAATAAGCAGGGATGATGGGAACAGATAGTAGAAGAAGGGGAGATTTCAAAGGGTGGGTAGGTGCAAGAAGGGGTGTTTGTAATAAAAAGGGGTTAGAAGAACTGATGATGATAATGGGTAGGGAGAAGAAGAAGAGCTGATAGTAATAAGTCGGAAAGTAGAAGAAAGGATGATTGTATTGGGTAGGTAGGTAGAAGGAGTGATGGTAAAGGGAGGTTGGTGGAAGAAGGGATGATGGTGATTGGTGGGAAATAGATGGGTTGATGACGATGGGTAGGTAAAATAAGGGGAAATGTAATGGGTGGGCGAGGGTGAGGCAACATGGTGATGGTAATGATAAGTCAGATAGAAGAAGGAGTGATGATGGATAGGTAGGTAGAAGAAGGGGAAATGGTTATGGGTAATGGGAGGACAGAGTGGTGATGGTAATAGGTAGGTAGATTGAAGAAGGGGTGATGATAATGGATGTGTAGGTAAAAAAAAAAGGAATAATGGAACTGGGAAGTGATGATATTGTGTGGAAGAAGATGAGGTGATGGTAATAGGTAGCAAATAAAAGAAGAGGTGATGGTAATGGGTTAATAGGTGAAAAAAAGGATTGATGGTACTGGGTAGGGAGGTAAAAGGGTGATGGTAATAGCCTCATGGGTAGGTACATAGAAGAAAAGGTGATGGTAAAGGGTAGGTGGGTAACAGAAGGAGTGATGGTAGTGAGTAGGAAATAGATGAAGAGGCTATAGTAATGAATAGACCTATAGGTAGAAAAAGGGATGATCATGTTGATAATGAGTTGGTAGGCAAAAGAAGGGGTGATGATAATAGGAGGGGTAGATAGGAGAAGGTGTGGTGGTAATGGGTAGGTATACAAGGGGATGTTGGCAATTGGTTGGTAGTGATACGAAGGGGTGATGGTAATGGGTAAGGAGGGAGAAGAAGGGGTGATTGTAATGGATATACATGTAGGTAGAAGAAGGGGTGTTGGTAATAGGTAGGGAGGTAGAAGAAGGGTGGTTTAGGGAGGTAAAAGAAGGGTTGTGGTAATGGGTAGGGAGGTAAAAGAAGGGTGGTTGTAAAGAGTAGGGAGGTAGAAGAAGGGTGGTGGTAACGAGTAGGGAGATAGAAGAAGGATGATGGTAATTAATGGATATCAAGGTAGAAGAACGATTTATGGTAGTAGGTAGGAAGGTAGAAGAGCTGACAGTAATGGGTAGGGAGATTGAAAAATAGGGTTGATGATAATCTGTAGGTATTTAGAAATAAGGGTTGATGATAATGTGTAAACCTGTATCTAAAGAAAAAAAACCGGGTAGATCTAATGATAATGGGTAGGGTATATAAAAGAAGGATTGATGACAATGTTTAGGTTAGAAGAAGGGATAATTGATATAAGGAGGAAGGGCACGTCTCTGTATAATACAATAAAATATGGTCAATGGTATGTGTATGTGGATGTGGCTTTGATTTAAATGGGTCGTGGAGTGCTACCAACAAATACTCACGTTTCAGTTAAACGATAGTGCTCTATTTGAGAGGGAAAAAAAACATGAAATAGATCTACCATTGATTTACAAAAGAGTTTGACCTTCGAAGTGCAATAAAACAAAATAGGAAATTAATTTGTTGGGGGTGATGTCTTTTGAACGTACATTAACGGAGCCCTTGATGGTTATTCATTAGTCATAGCCATTCGCGCACTTTGGCGGGATTTGCGAAATCTGTACAACACGACGTATGATTGGATAATATTGTAGTCACAGGAAGTGCCATTGGCTAAATCGTGTTACTTAGCATCGCTGACACAGTTGACATCGTAAGGGCAATAAACTCTGTCAGGAATACAGGTGATTAACAGGTAAGAGCGTTATTTTGTCTTTTGAATGAAAACTTACTTTTTCTACATTCAGAAAAGTTTATCGTACCACCGCAGTATCTATGAATATTATCGATAAAACGTATCATATCGTCATGACCAAGCATGTCAAACTCAAAATGTTCGATTCATATGGTAATCATATGCGTCCCACAGTACTTTCGTACTAATATTCTTGTTCACAGAACCGTGTATAAGAATATTCTCTAACTAATTTTTATACATAGCGCGATTGATCAATTTATTGCTCACATTTTTCACATAGGTCATTTAGACAATCTCTCAAATTCACAATGAAATTGAATTGTCAATGAACGTGCAGATTAACTTGCATCCCCAGTTTGAACAATGCAGAGAAAGAAGGCTGTTGCAAATCCTCAGAAATGGTGAAAATGATGGTTATCAGCATTTTATCTTTTTCCCACTATATTTTCTACCTTTTCAAAGGCATAATTAATACACCTCATGAGCTACATTTTAACTGTTGTGTGCAAATTATTTCAATCTGGTTGATTCAAAAATTGTGCAGAATGGTAAACAGCTAGTTGATTTTCTGCAAACCAATCAACGATTCGATGCAATGCAAGAGATATGCATGGATTCATTTTTGATTAAATTCACCACAAAACACCTGTTCTGTCTTTGAAATGATTTACGAAATACTGTTTCACACTCGGCCTTGAAGTTGCTAATCACCAAAAAACATTTGGCAACAATATTTCTCATCTGGCAAAATTGTAGATCTAGTATTCATTAGATTTTTACAGCAAAAAAATAATGTTTCACTAGAAAAGAATCTAATAAGGCCAAATAAACCTTAAAAGGTATTTCAGATAAAGACAATGATTGATGCTGTCAAATTTTCTTGATAAATGAAAGAAAGAACTTGGTAAGTTCATTCAGCACTATAGTGTCTAAAAGTTGTGATTGCTTATGTATTCTATTAATAGAACAAGAACTGAACAATCTGATCTTCTATCAGATACTTAAGGGAAATGCAAGGGTTATCAGCTTTGGACACCTGGTGATAAGCAGGTTGACATAGTCTCATTTCATAGTTTGGGAAGTGTTCAGTATACAATACTGATAATAGTTTCATGGTCAGCGATTTTTACTAAGAAAGTGACGCCAATAGTCAGCGTCTTCCCCTTAGCAAATTTTTCCCCAAAGATGTAGTTTTTCCCCCGAGCAATCAACTTTCCCCTAAGAAATTGACTTTTCGTGCTGTAATAAAAAGTACTGTACTAAGGTTTAGTTAATAAACCCAATCCCAGACTGAAAGATTGGCTGCAAAGACGACCAATATTTTCGTAGAATAATGAGACATCCACCTTTGAGATTCGCGGGAAACTGTTACTAATTGGTTGATTTCGTACTTTCTATTCATTCTTTGCACGGAATATTCCAAACATGCTCGCTGTATAATACCAAAAAGCTCCGGAATTCAGCTTTAGGTATTCGACACTTTCTTTCGTGCATTAACAAAAATGTGGATAGTGGATACCAATAGTCAGCGTTTATTCCGGATAGGGGCGATTGCACAATTCACGCTAAAATCGTCTAGGCGCTCCAATATTGCTACATAATTTGCGATAAAGAAGAAAAGAAAAGATAAAATAAGATGCAAAAAAGATTTACACATATAGCTATAACATTTATAAACTCGAAGGAAAATATTCTATATTACGAAATTTTCATGGGAGGGAGGTAACCAATGACACTTCCAGAAAACCAGATTCTCCGAGTTGTTCTATTTTTAGATCACTTGCAGACAAATTCTGCTGAACAGGAAAAAAATCCTATTTCTCTCCACATTCAAGCATTATAAAGTTGGAATATTCAGGTTGTATAATCATTATCTTTTGACACGAACTAACCTGGAAAAATCCGCGATCATTTTATTTCAATTAATAATTTCGGTGAAATATATTGGACTTTGTAACGTTATAGGAACTGATCACAAATGTAAACAAACAGCAGACGCTTTTTTCTTCTCAACTGAGTTTCGAATTTTATTTACGTGCGAAGTGATGAGGATCAGCAATCAGTTTTCTTACAAGATCTAGATATAGTTTAACTCTTTACCAAACGACAAAATGTTGGACTTATCCAAATTGAAAGCATTTGCAGACGACAACTTAAATGTTGCTAAAATGAAAATTTCTGTTTGTGATAGGGTAGAAGACGTTGTGGGAAAAGGAGAAAATGCTGTTTACCAGCATTTTCTCCTTTTCCCACAATGTTTTCAAAAGGCTCTTCATCAGGGTCATTAAAACTCTGGATTGAGTGGTAAAAGGTTAACTTCTGATGAAGATCTTCAGCAAATTGTATTTATCAAGAAGCAAACTAGACCTAGATCAAGTCTTAGGAAAAACTTAGGTTGTTTTTGAAATGAAAATATGCCTGTAACCTCAGAGCTTCAGACTGACGGTGCGCCCGCGCCAATCCCGCATGATTTCAAAAGATGATGCACATATTTAGTAAGTCGTGAGCCATAGAGGCGCGGGCATTTCAAACATATTCCAGACATGCTTATTTAGGGTTATCAATAGGTTAAGCCCCTGTCACACTATGCGGTGTTTCCACTGCGTTGGGACGGTGTTGTTTGATTTCCCAGAGCGCCATGAGATCGCAGAAAAAATCAGATGTTTTTCGCAAAGACAGAGATGTCATGGCGTTTTCACCACGACAGAGGCGTTGCTATGCAGCCCCTATGGCACGTAATCACATTCCTACGGAGTTCTTGTTGGCAATTCTCTGCGCTCTCATGGCGCTAACACTGCGTGCTCTGTGCTTTCATGGTGCTCATACTGTGTGCATTGGGTGTTCACAGCGTTCTAAAGGCGCTCACACTACGCTGATGGCGTGACAATGAACTGTCTCTGAAAACGAATTGTATGTATACATGTTTATTCATCACTTGTTTCTTTGCTGTGGTCTCGAAAATTCTCGGAGAATAAACTATGCTCGTAAAAAGAAAAGTGGAAAAAGCAGGACATAAACCCCAACCCTCTCAAACAAAAGCAAGTCAACCACTGTCAACTCAATCATTACTAGCCCGGCTTGCTAGCATACATCAGCCATGGTGAAATGAATGTTTATTTGCATACTTCGTTGACTATATGTTCATTTTTGTCAGACAAAGATTGATGGACGCTGTAGAAGCGCCTTACAAGCGCAATGATCGCCGTTGCAGCTCAGAGGTGTCATTTTAAGAGCGCAGTAAAAAAAATAACACTCCGTGTCAGCGCCGTTGACGCACTGTATAAGCGCCGCTGACGCGCTGTATAAGCACAGTAGAGACGCAGTGACATCTCAGAGCGCGTGATACAATCTCCATGCAAGTGCCACCGACAACCATAGCGTTCGCACTGCTACCTCTGTGCGTGCCGGCAGAGCTCCCATGGCGTTGTGGGAGATCTTACTGTGCCGCTAAGACGACCTTCCGGTGATCCTACTGCGCTCTTCTCAGAACGCCGAGCGACTACGTTTGTTTTGTGCTTGCTCAAAATGCGCGCCATCCCTCGGCGTCCTAGACGATCCCAATGCGTCTACTCGCGATGTCACTGCGTTGCTGTGACGATGCTTGCAATCGTACTGCGCGCACCTCGGCGTTCCGCATTTTTTCTTGGATGCCGTGGGATCGCCGCCCTGGTGTGACAGGGGTTTTAGTATCACACCTCTACCTGTGGTCGTTTGATTTTGTTTACACGCTGTTACAACATTAACCCCTCTGATATAAAAAGTTTATCCAATCGCGTTCTCGATAAACAGATGTGATTGGTACTGGTTTTTCTCTAAATAAAACCGATAGAGCCCGATACCCAGTCTAGTTTCAGTTTACAATATCTGGTTATCAGAATGTCGGACTCGAGACAAACGAACATTGAACTTTTTTTTCAAAAGCTCCCATCTAGTCAAACGAAAGTCAGTTGGAGATACCACTAGTAAAAAATGAAAAATATTTTGAAATGATGATCGTTTGCTAATAATAACATTGAGGGAAAACTTTTTCAAATATACATGTAATTCCAAGCAATGTTTTGTAGACTTAGCAGACGACACTTACTGTGACTATCGTCTCGTCACGGCATATTACTCGGGCTTTCAACAGCCTTGTTTGGCAAACAGTGCCATAAAGATCTACAATTTCCACTAAAATTTAAATGGCCGAAATGTTCTTACAGGGTAAATTTGTATTATGACCTACACTGTAAGAAACTTTGGGAGAGAAGAAATTGCTTAATTTGGGCAATTTCTCGTTTCCCAAAATGTTTTCCAGTAAGAATTTTCTGTATCTGTAGAAACCGAAATTCGTTTTGTAAATGTTATAGTTTAAGTTTGACCCATGGTTTTGAAAAATGACCCCTCAAATTCCTGCTAGATGGGTCATGTGGCCCACAGGCAGTGAAAACAATCTGAAGCTCTGTAACCTTTATAGATTAGATGGTGGGGGCGGATGGAGGTTAGACCTTCTTCTCTTACAGTATTAGCACTGGAACAAGTGTGGAAGAAGAAGTAACTGGACCAAAAAAAGGCTAAAATTTAAAGTAATAACACTTTAATGTATTTGATCTTTATTTTCTCCCTTTTCCACAATGTTCTAGGCTATGAAAGACAAACCAAATTGTTCCAACCACATTTGAATTGTCGTCTGTAAATGTCTAAAACATGATAGAGTCTAAAATTTTGTTGTTTGGTGAACATATTAATTTTAAGGTAGTTTGTGTGTGTTAGTTCATACAGATGAATTGCATGCTAGGGCTGCAAGTTAAAATTCTTTTATCAGCTTCATTCCAACAAGTCTATACATAAGATGAGATATTTTCTGTCTAATTTGTTTTCATAAACAAAGAGCATAAATGAAAAATTATCTTTATTTCACCCATATCTCTCCATGATAATCAAGTAATTTTGACACTTGGACATTTCTCTCTTGGAAATTCCATTTTGACTCAAGAAAATTTGGGCCCAAGAGTAAATGACTCTTGGGATTCTGGTCCTAGTGAGAACCCTATTTAGAGTTCCCAGTATTCACAAAACAGTTTAATTCAGTTTCATATGTTTAAGTGTTATTGCAAAGATTAATTCCAGTGTTTTATTTATAGTACATAATATGTAATGTATGTCACATACATGTATAATGATGAACACCAACATACCGGTATACAGCAGGACAGTAAATTTTCCCCAAATATGGCCTTTGTTGTGCATTTTTTCCCTTTTTGACCAGTGTCCAGTGTCTTCCCCAAACCATAGAAAAAAGCCTTTATGTGCAGACAACAGATTTCTTCCCTTTGAAGCTAAAACTGAAAATTAAGAACTGTTCCAGCACGTGAGGATCTGCTCAGAAAATGTATTTAGTGAAGTGAAGTAAGTAAGGGGTTTAATGCATTTTCTACCCATGTAATACTTATCAATCACAGTCTTACCAAACCACATAATTTTAGACTTGCTTAACTCTTTACTACAAGGCAAATTGTTAGACTTGTCCAATTGAAAGCATTAAAATTTTGTAGACAACAAAATAAAATGCCGACAAAATGATGGGATTTGCTTCTGAAAACAGAAAGCATTGTGGGAAAAGGAGAAAATGCTGATTATCAGCATTTTCTCCTTTTTTTTTTCCACAATGATTTCAAAAGGCCTTCTTTCCCAGGGTTGTTAAATTTCAGGATTGTGTGGTAAAGGGTTAACTAAAAGATTATTAAAGGCGACAAATTAATGTGCGACTCAGATGGTGGGAATTGTCTCTGAACAGGTCGAAAATATTGTGGAAAAAGCAGAAAATGCTGGTTACCAGCATTTTCTTCTTTTGTCACAATATTTTCTGAAGAATTTTCATTCAATGTCATGAAAACAAGGGATTGTTTTTATAAAGGGTTTGAAACACTGTTGAATAAAACATTAGTCTACCAACAATCAACCAAAGAGTAAAATTGAATGTGTGAAAGAAGGGGCAAAGGATTAAGTTTTTCTGCCTGCTTGATGATTGGAAAAACTTGAATAATTTATTGATGTTTTTGAAAAGATATGATTTTGAATTTTCCATATATTCATAAATTCTCTTTCTACTTGATCCTTCAAATGTTGGGCACTTGCCAATAATTGCATTTTAGACTGTGTAGATTAAGATCAGCCTGAACAATACATAGTCTGATCTTGCATCTACACAGTAGTACATAATTATGTAATTTTATTATATACCAGTAAATTTTCTGGCTGAAATACATGCATCGCATTCGGATAAAATAACAGACATGACATAAAAA
The DNA here is from genome assembly GCA_946811185.2 of Hippopus hippopus. Classification (NCBI taxonomy): domain Eukaryota; kingdom Metazoa; phylum Mollusca; class Bivalvia; order Cardiida; family Cardiidae; genus Hippopus; species Hippopus hippopus. Next base: position 21,081,543 of record OX328108.1, on the reverse strand, counting down.
ATCTGTATCTACACACTGTGAAATGCGGTTCTAAATATGGTATGATGATTTTTTTTGTGCATGGACTGAGAATGCATGATTTTTTATTTGATTAGTCAAATTGTTACATAGTAATATTAATCAGGCATTCATAAAAACAGAGTTACTACCTCCCGCACAATTAATTGTCTCATTTTGTTTACCATTTTCAAGTAAAATGTCAATAATTGCAAAATGTTGTCGATGAAATATGTAGGTATGTAATGAAAGGAACATTATGTTGTAGTACCTTTCCTCTAGCTTGTATTTAGTTCTCGCTGCACAAGAAAATTTTGACATCGTGCTCAATTTTTGGTCTGACATGATACCAAATTTTCTCATGCTGCTCAAATCAAATACAAGCACCAGGAAAGTTATTACAACATAATATTCAGTATGTATTTTTTTTGATGTGACCAAAACCACATTGCATTAAATGCTGCTTTATCTGTGATTGGTTCTAACTCTTTAACTCTTTACCACACAATCCCGACTTTTAACGACCCTGAGAAAGAAGGCTTTTGAAAACATTATGGGAAAAGGAGAAAATGCTGGAAACCAGCATTTTCTCCTTTTCCCACAATGTTTTCTACCCTTCCCAAAACAAATTTTGGTTTTTGAGTCACATTAATTTGTTTTGTCATCTGCAAGTGCTTTCAATTTGGAATAGTCTGAAATTTTGTTGTTTGGTAAAGAGTTAACAATTGACAAAATTTTGGTCTTATTCAAATCTGACAAATTAAACCTTTATATATACTATGTAAAGAGACTTTCAGACTTGTCCATTCAAAAGCTTTTGCAGATGACAAATTGGATGTGTCTCAAATCATGAGATATATCTTTGAAAGTACGGAAAACATTGTGGGAAAAAGAAAAAGTGCTTGTTACTGGCATTTTCTGTTTTTCCTACAATGTTTTCAAAAGCCTTCTTCCCCCGAGCTGTTAAATTGGAATGGTGTGGTAATTACTGGAATAAAGGTTAAATGTTGCCCAAATGATGAAAGTTGTCCATAAAAAGAGTACAATTATAACACTGTGGGAAAACAGTCTGGTTATCGCTGTTTTCTCCTTTTACAACGAAGCCTTCTTTCTCAGGGTTGTATTTGTTAAAATTGGGGATTGTTTAGTGAAATGTTAATAAGAAGAAATTTTTTCAAGTCACGAAATACCTGTTAAGAAGAATTTTTTCAAATATCATACCAGTCCAAACCAGGGTGAAATTTTGATCATAGATAAATTAAACTTCAAGTTTATCCAGTTGAAGATTATAAATGGACCAATAAATTAAACATTTCTGAATCGAGAGCAAGGTGAGTGCTTTTAATATCAAACGATTGATAAGAAATTGATTAAAATATCAGATCTGACATTTTATCCTTTTCGAACATTTTAGATGAATTTTTGACCAAAACTATTGGTTTTTATTTTCAAAACCAATGGAGTCAAACCACTTATAAAAGATTTGCAGGAAAAGGAAGTAGTGCATACTTATAGCAGCTGTTTTATTACATTTATGTCCTATTCCAACAATGTTTAACCTTTTACCTTATAATGTCAATTTTTAACGACCTTGAGAAGGACGACTTTTGAAAACGTTGTGGGAAAAGGAGAAAATGCTGGTGACATGCATTTCTCCTTTTCCCAGAATGTTTTCTATCCTATCAAAGAATATAATTTATTTTACGCAAATTTAGCCACATTTAATTTGACTTCTGCATATGTTTTGGATTTGGTAAGGTCTAAAATTTTGTCGTGAGAAAAAGGGTTAACTGTTTACCACACAGCATTCTCTCCTTTTCCAACAATGGTTTTACCTGTTCTGATAGAATCCCTTCATTTGAGGCATACTAGTCTCAAATTTATAGTCTGCAAATGTTTCGAATATGGTGGGGTTAAAATTTTGTTGTTTGATCAAGAGTTACATGAGTTATTTGGGATCATCTGGTAAACCTACGTTTACACCATATTCCAGGCAGCCACGGCAGCCCTGTTTGTCCGAAACGTGGTGTGAGTGAGATTTTGTTCGTTTTTTTCTCCATGACCAAGTTCAGTTAAGTCTCTTTACGGTACCTCACGGTGTCTATGACAAGCTGTGGAGGAACCCTACGTTTACTCTGGCAGCAACGGCAGCCACGTTTCTGAGAACCGTGGACAAAATTGGATTGACATGATGCAACACAGAGGAACGGGATAAGCAAACTTGCCAGACCATGATTGCTGGGGTTGCCGTGCAAAATTTTTTGACTGTCAAAAAATTTACCACGGCAGTCCTGGTGCTGATGAGAAACCTAACAGACCATAGTGGAATGGGTTGATCGTTGCGTTCTACCATGGCCTGATTGATACCGGTGAAAAAAGGACTTCCACGTCCAAACACGGATTGTCTCTGAGTCTTGTTATTGCTTGTTACGTGCTGGTAAGTTCTGATGCAATCAAGTTTGCTTAACCCATTCCTCTATGTTGTATTACGTCAATCCTGTTTTGTCCGAGGTTGTCAGAAGCGGGGCTGCCGTGGCTGCTGGGAACATTGGTGTAAGCCAAGGGTAAGAATAACTCAGCAGCTCACTTAAGACTGAAATTCTAGACTGTTCCCTAAAGGAAACGCAAAAATCCAAAATGAAGAATACTCAAAGGAACAGAAAATGTAACTTGTTCACTGTTGTGTGAGCAGAAGCTGCTGATTACTAGCATTTCTTCTGTTACTGAGAGTGTTTTCTACTAATTTAATGGTATATCACCATTAGAGCCTATTTAAATCTGTAACAAAAAACAGCTTTGAATAATGAGGGCTTTAAAAAAAATATGTGTTTATGGTTTCCCGACCCTACCTAGAAAATGCTGCTGACCCTGAACTTTTTACGCTATGATTAAAAGAAAAAAATCTGTCGGGTGTGATTTCGGTACATGGTTCATGTCAAAAGTTCCTAGAAAAAAAAGAAATATCCCGTCCTACCCTACCTACAGCATCTCAGACCGAAATGGTAAACACAGATATTTTTTGTTAGGCCAGACGAATAAAAAATTGTCACATTGTAATAAAAGGGTCAAATATTTTAACCAAACAATTCAGTGTTTAAATGACGCTGGGAAAAAAAGGCTTTTTAAATCTGTCAAGGGAAGGGAGAAAACTCTGATAAGCAGCATTTTCTCCTTTTTCCTACAACGTTATACACTCTGTCTTAGACAAATACCTTTAATTTTGGCCGTTTGTGATTTGTCCTCTGCAAAGCTTTCAAACTGGGCAACTGTAAATTTTGTCACAGAAGGGAAGAAACCACACACAATGTTCTGTTAGATATTTTACCCCAGCCCCATGTATTTAACAACGTTATAGACGAAAGCGTCTGAAAACATCGTGGCAAAAGGAGAAAACCTGCATTTTCTCCTTTTTCCCCAGAATGCTTTTTAAAGACAGTTTCCAACATTTGAGCCACATTTAATTTATTGTCTGAAAATTCCTTTGGTATGAATAAATTCAAAATTGTGTTGTTTGGTAAAGGATTAAGGGGCATTAAACCAGTTTGCAGGAGAGAGGAGGTGGAGAGAAAGTCAATATTTTGTAAGAAATAATCATAAGGATGTGACTGTAGGAGAAAAACATAAAAGAGATTGCTGAAAAAGAATATTGTCTCAATTGGGACTTGACCCATGAATGTCAAAATCGTAGATGTCGATTCTATCAACTAAGCTATCAGGCCAATCGATTTTTACATGCCCATTCTGTATTAAAAAATATATTTACACCTTGTTAATAATACTTTTGCATTAAGCGCGATATCCATGATTTCAAAAGCATATTTTGAAACTCAAACAGGATTTGTTGCATTAATTTTGCTTTCCAAAGCTTTCTTACGCTGTCAGTATGTTTTGTTACGCCCTTCTTACAAAACTAAAACAATTCTGATCAGGATATGCCATGATTTTTTTTTTGGTCTATTAAGTTCTCTTATGATTACTACAATCTGCTGTCATGTTTTATCATGTTCTGTTCAGACCCACATATTATCAAGTTCTGTTAAGCTCTGCTATGAGACCATCAAGGTCCCCACTTTTTCAGTACAACATAGTGGAGATCACATAAGAGAACAAGTTGAATTTATCATTTAGATTTGTCACCGTCTTTCAGTTAGATTCTTGGAAAATGAATTTTGATAGAAACACATCAGAAAAAAGATGCAAAGTTCTGTACAATTTAAGTGGGAAAACTGAGTAAAATATGCATCCAAAACGCAAAACCACAATCAGGAGAAAACACAGCCTTTAACCCTCTATTAAACAATCACGGCCATGAGGAATAAGGCACTTGAAAACATTTTGGGAACAGGAAAAATGCTGGTAACCAGCATTTTCCCTTTTTCTCACAATGTTTCCTGTCCTTTCATAGACAAATTTCATCATTTGAGCCAGATTTAATTTCTCATCTGCAAGACTTAGTGCTTTCAATTGAGACCAGTCTAAAACCTTATGTTTTGATGACTAAATAGTTAATGCATATTGAAACTTTTAGCTGTAGTTTGGGTGTGCAAAATATGGTACGCTGTCAACGAATTTCTTGGCTCTTCACAAGTTCTAATTATCAAGGTCCTGTTGTATTATATACTATAAGCGGAATGGATGAATATTTAATAAACTTAGCTGTTTGTAGACTGATCTTATCTTTGTCATAGAAGAACACTGTAAGAGCTATTTCACATGCCAATTTTTACATGTATCCAGACAACTGTGACTAATTTAGGTCATTTTGTTCCAACCTTTTCTCTATGTACATTTGAACTTACAGAGATTTTACATGGCCTTATCTCAAAAGTATCTACTAAAGGTCTAATTTAATCATTCATTGAGAAGTTTAATATCAATTTTCATCTTCATTAATGAGTTTTACCTAGTGATTATTTCAACAAAACAACTTCCAGTTGAAGTTGGCCTGTATAATTTGGTAGAAAAAAAAAATGATCCTTGGATTCATTGAAAAAATGAAATGTCTTTTCAGTCACAGAAAGGAGCCTAAATATTGCCTTTCCCAGGCTGTTTTTGCTAGAATGTGTTAACCACAAAATTTTGAAAAGTGTAGATAGAGATCACTCAGATTAGGCTGCAATTTTTTTCAATCAGCCTGAATTTGCTTTGTTTGTAGAAGCAATTTCAGTTGTGCTTATCGTTTTAAGGATTTTGCCCATCACTACACAATCCGGAGTTTTAAGAACCCTAAGGAAGAAGGCTTTTGAAAACATTTTGAGAAAATGAGAAAATGCTGGTAAACCAGCATTTTCTCATTTTCCCATAATGTTTTCTTATATCTCAAAGACAAATTATCTCCTGATCTTCGTCGAATTTTTGTTCACAAGTGCTGCCAATTTGGAGAAGTATGAAATGTTGATGTGAGGTGAAGGATTAAGTTGTAAAGGGATTACTGGCACACTACCCCATATAGTTTTTGTCATGGCATTGTGTCCGTCGTGCGTGCGTCCGTCCGTCCGTCTGTCCGTTTGTCCGTTCGTCCGTGCGTGCGTCCGTAAACTTTTTCTTTAAAAAACTTCTACTCAGAAACTATTGACTGGATTTTTACCAAATTTCACAGGAATGTTCCTTTGGTGGTCCTCTTTCAAATTCCTTCAAATAATTGTGTTCCATGAAGAATTCTGGTTGCCATGGCAACCAAAGTAAAAAACCTGTCAAAAAACATGGCTTTTATGGGAGACTCATTTTCCTTTTATGGTATAAAGTAAAATCTTTGAAAAATTTCTTCTCTAAAACTATTCATTGGATTTCATTGTTGTTTTGCAGGTAAGTTCCTATGGTGGTTGTCTACCAAATTGTTTCTTCAGTGAGCTAAAATGCAGGATTGAATGATAATTGTTAAAAACTTCCTTTCGCCATTATAGAAATATCAGGCCTGTGGAGCGATACAGGCGCTCAGGCGCCTCTAGTTTGTGTAATCCTTTATAGTCTCAACCATATAATGAGAGGTATGGAAAAAAAAATTAGGGCTGGTTACGCGCATTTTTCCTTTTCACACAATGTTTTCAAAAGCTTTCTTCTTCAGAGTTGACTGGATAGTGGGGTAAAGGGTTATCCCTGTACTATATGATTTCAGGTTTTCATGATCCTGTAAAGAAAGCTTCAGAAATCAATATGTGGAAAGGAGTAACCAGCACTATCTTCACAATGTTTTCTACCCCGTGAAAGACAGAAGTCGCCATTTTAGCTTCATTTAATTTGTCATCTGCAAATGCTTTTTATTTTGACAAAGTCCAAAATGTTTTCATTTGGTATATAGAGTTGAATGTAAGTATTTTCTTTCATTCTAAGAGACAGGTAAAAGGGTGATTATGTACTAATTGAAATACAAGAACAGTAATAATTCCTACTGTGAGTGACCTTATGGAAACTTCAATAATCTTGAATAATATCATTTTCTTTTGTCTTTTTTTTTTTAACGCCTTAGAGGGCACAGTGTCACTTTGGTCACCTCTTTTTAATGTAAAAATATTAGCATAATTACTTCATTCTGTCACAAAATTTAGTGAAAGAGGCATTCTGTCACAAAATTTAGTGAAAGAGGTATTAGGTGATAAAGGTTTCAAGTATTTTGAAATTTCTGAAGAGCTCTAAGCTCTTTACCAAACGACAAAAATTTGGACTGGTCCAATTTGAAAGGATTTGCAGACGACAAATTAAAGGTAACCGAAATGATGATTATTGTTTTGGATGGGGTGGAAAACATTGTGGGAAAAGGAGAAAATGCTGGTTACCAGCATTTTCTCCTTTTCCCACAAGGTTTTCAAAAGCCTTCTCTTACAGGGTCGTTAAAACTCGGGATTGTGTGGTAATGGGTTAAGAGTTGGTATGTGAGATATATAAGAGCAAATATGCCTTGTCATTGACTTCTGTGAGAGGTGTGTTTCAATCTTGTTTTATGGTAACTCCATGATCTGTTCTAGAGTGTGTTATCTTTGAGCATTTTGGATGATCAAATGTCTTCACTTAACCCTTGACCAGATGACAAAGTTTTAGAATCACCAAATTTGAAAGCATTTGCAGACGACAAAATAAATGTGACTCAAAAATTGAAATTTGCTCATGGAAGGGTATAAAATATTGTGGGAAAAGGAGAAATTGTTGGTTACCAGCATTTTCTCCTTTACCCACAATGTTTTCAAAGGGCCTTTTTCTTAGGGTCGTTAAAAGTAGGATTGTTTGGTAAAGGGTTATCATATGTCTATTACATTTTAACTCTTTACCACAGGACAAAATTTTAAACTTGTCCAAATTCAAAGAAATTGTAGATAAAAAATCAAAGGTGCCCAAAATGATGGAGCTAGCCTGTAACAGAGTAGAAAACATTGTGGGTAAAGAAGAAAATGCTGGTTACCAGCATTTTCTCCTTTTCCCACAACGTTTTCAAAAGCTTTCTTGCTTTAACCCATTACCACACAATCCCTACTTTTGATGACCCTGAGAAAGAAGCCTTTAGAAAACATTGTGGGAAAAAGAAAAAAATGCTGGTAACCAGCATTTTCTCCTTTTCCCACAATGTTTTCTACCCTTCACAAAACAAATTTCAAATTTTCAGTCACTTTTCTTTTGTCGTCTGCAAACGCTTTTAATTTGGACAAGCCAAAAATTTTGTCGTTTGGTAATGAGTTAATCATGGGATTGTGTGGTAAAAGGTCAGTAATTCTGCCATGGTTTGATTTTTGGCAGGCAAATAAAGAATAACCATTATAGTGCTGAATTAGTGTAATATACCCTTTCAGTTAAGGGCCCACTGGTGGCCAGAAGTAAACAAATTTTTGGGGGTTGAATTGCAGTCAAATCTAATTCATACCATTTAACTCTTTACCAAACGAAAAAAATTTTAGACTTGTCCAAATTGAAAACATTTGCAGACAACAAATCAAAAGTGGCTCAAATGACTGAATTTGTCCTTGATAGATCTGAAAACATAGTTGGAAAAGGAGAAAATGCTGGTTACCAGCATTTTCTCCTTTTCCAACAATGTTTTCAAAAGTCTTCTGCCACAGGGTCGTTAAAACCAGGGCTTGTTTGGTAAAGAGTTAAAAGTATGGATATTATTATGAGGCTGACAGTGTATTACAGTATTGTCTGTCAAAGTTCGAGTTGTGGCAGAAAAATGAATCTTAACACTAGACATATAGTTGGCCCGCAATATTTTCAAAAGAGGCCCTCATCAACGTTGTAGAACCATTATGATTGTTCAGTATAGGTAAATATATGTACCCTGTGGTCATGAAATGGTTAATTAACGTATCTAGAGCCAATAAAAATATTGATGATTAGACTATTTTTTACACTTAGTCTTCGAGGTTTTAAATACTAGGTTTGGGTTTTGTCCAGATTACTCTGTACTGTATAAACAATCCTGTTCTTTAACAATGCTGAGGAAAAAAGTCTTGAAGTTTTAATCATTTAGGAAAAAGGAGAAAATGCTGATAACGGGCATTTTCTCATACACCCATAATAATTTTGATCTTTTCAAAAACAAAAAACAAAGTCAATCATATGATACGAGTCATGTTTGTGCTCTGCAAATACTTTATATATGGACCAGTATAGGTTTTGGACAATTGGTATAGAGTTGATTTGCATAGTTGTCAGGGAAGAGAAGTGTGAAATATTCATTTATCACAATATTTGGCAATATGCTGTAACACAGTAGATTTTTAATCATTTAAGCTCATAGCACAATTTTGAGTGCTTTTGTGATCAGTGTAGATCAAATTTGACTACAAAGGTTATGTAATAATTTGTGAAATATTTTGAGCAAAAAAATTTAAAATTATGATATATCTGGTTTTTTTCTGAAGACTGGAAATACTTATTTTATTTATTTAGGAATGTAAGGGTAATACCCAGCAATCTTCTGTAAACATTCATACACTATAATATAGTATAACTCTTTACCACACAAACCAGACTTTTAACTACCCCTAGGAAAACAGTGAAAACAGTGTTGGAAAAAGGGAAAATGCTGATAACCAGCATTTTCTCTTTTTCCAACAATGTTTTCTACTGACAAGCTGGGTTATTATACTCTAGTATATCGCTAGTCTTTTTAGCCTCAAATAAACCAAGAGACTGTTTCTGTGTAGTAGTTAGACCCAAATAAGTGCAGTCTTAGGGTTGCTATTGCCCTGAATGTATAGGCAAAGCAGACTGTGTCAAAGATCAGACTGCACTTTTTGTGCAGTCTGATCTTGACCTAAGCTGTGACAAATGGCAACAAAAGTAGTTCCGGGTGCTTTAAGGGTCAACCCTTTTCCTGACAAGGTATTAGACTGGCCAGTAGTGGAAACATTTTCAGACGACAAATTAATTTGGAGCAGATCATTAGATCTACCTTGAAAGAGTAGAATATGAATATATTGCTGGATAAGGAGTATGTAGATTATGTGCATTTCCTGATTTTCCCACAAAGTTTTCAGAAGTTTTCTTCTAGGGGGCCATTATTCTCTAGGGATTGTTTAGTAAAGGGTGAAAAGGTAGTTTGTCAACAGTTAGGCCAAACAGAAATTCAATCAAATATTGACGAATGCGTATGATTGATTTTACTGCCACTGTTGCTATGCATATCATTGTACCATTTTGAAAAGGTTCATTATGATTAGAAATTTTGTCAGATTTGGATGAATAGTTGTGGTAGATCTATACTGAGTATGCGTGGAAATAAAGGATATCCTAACACTATACTTTACAGCAAAAATAAAGACTTGTCCAAATTGAAAGCATTTGCAGACGACAAATTGAATGTGGCTGAATTGATGGTAATTGTGTGTGACAGTGTAGAAAACCTTGTGGAAAAAGGAGAAAATGCTGGTGAACAGCATTTTCTCCTTTTCCTACAAGATTTTCAAAAGGTTATTTCTTCAGGGTCTTTAAAACTCGGGATTGTGTGGTAGAAAACTAATTCTTTACCGAATGCCAAAAAAGAAGACTTTTCCAAATTGAAAGTATTTGCAGATGACAATTGAAATGTGGCTCAAATGATGGAATTTGTCTTTCATGGGGTTGGAAACATTGTGGGAAAAGGAGAAAATGCAGGTTACCAGCATTTTCTCCTTTTCCCATATTGTTTTCAAAAGACATCTCTCTCAGGGTTGTTAAATCTTTGGATAGTGTGGTAAAGCGTTAAATTATTTCACATAACAATATTTTAGACTTGTCTATAATCTATGCACTTGCAGACAACAAATTAATGAAATGTGGTTCAAAGATTGAAATTTTTCTTTGAGAGAGCAGAAAACATTGTGGGAAAAGGAGAAGATGATTGTGATCAGGCTTTTCACTTTCCAAAGTGGTCACCCATATGGTTGGTAGAGAATGAAAATTGTTTGATAAAAGATGAAAGACTGAGATTGACTCTTAACTCTTTACCAAACGACAAAATTGTAGACTCGTCCAAATCGAAAGCAAAATTTTGCAGACGATGAATGAACCCTTTACCATATAATTCCAAGTTTTAACGATCTTGAGGAAGAAGCCTTTCGAAAACATTGTGGTAAAAGGAGAAAATGCTGGTAACCAGCATTTTCTCCTTTTACCACAATGTTTCCCGCTTTTTCAAGGAAGAATACAATCATTTGAAAGGCATTTGAATTGTTGACTTCGTTATGGATGAGTCTTAACATTTTGCCATATGATAAAGAGTTAAATATGATTTGGACTGTGGAATTTGTCTTCGAAAGGGTAGATGCATTTCTCCTTTTCACACAATGTTTTCAAAAACTTTCTTTCCCAAGGTGGTGACTCATGGTCTAACAATCTGAAGACACTTTTATAACAGCAGGAATTCCTCATTATCAGAGATTAGCATGTACCACAGTTACAAGTGTTTTTCGCTGGGTTTTACTCTTGCATTGAATGCACTTTTTTCTGTTTCAGCTTTCTTTATGTTGTAATTGCTGCCATGGTCAGTTGACGCTAGAGAGGGGCCAGCCCCTCAAGGTACCTGACTAGTCATCATGGGTGATCAGAGCATTGGCAAATTGACAGCAAGTCTTGAAGACTTGTCCCTCAAGAAACAGCTTCCATTACGCCAACAGGTAGGTCTTGAACCTGGCCATATACTGGTGTGAGAATATTTATTGATATATTTGTATCTGTGAATTACTGGGTTTTCTCAGTGTATTATTTTTTACTTTTTTTTACTGTGAATAACATTACTATGATTGTATCATATTATCACAAGTGATGATATAGTTTAATAATGTTTGCTGGAACTACTTTTCCTTCTTTATGCGTACAATCTAATGTTTGTGTCTCTCTGCTTCAAACATCTTTTGTAAACAAAAGGCAAAGCACACTGAACAGAATTTGGTTAAATCTTATCGTAACTCTGTACCAAACAATCACAAGTTTTAACAACCCTGTGGGAGAGTTCTTTTGAAAACATTGCTGGAAAAGGAGTGAGCTTTTGTAGTAAAAAGCTTTTGAAAACATAGTGCGATTCTGGTGAGCAGCATTTTCTCCTTTTTCAACAATATTTTCAAAGCCTGTTTCCTCACAGGATCATGTGATATAAGGATTAAGTAACAGAAATAATGTCAATGTGGGGTAAAATATTAAACAAAACAACATTGTTTTTTTTTTTCAGGCTCAAAAGCCCATGCTCAAATACAGCAATTCTTCAATAAAACCAGTGCAGCTCTTTAACCATGCAGACCTTGTTAGTATACGAAGCAACGCAGAGGCTGCCCGTAATGCATACAGCAGCCTTAGTCAGGCCTCTACCACAAGCACCATGACAACTATGAACACCATGAACACACCCTTTAGATCCACTTTGAAACAAACCCCAAGCCCACAGACATTGCTGAAACAGGCTACAGGTAGGTATCTTATCCTATTCTGAAAAAAGCCCAGACTGGTAGCTGTTGTTAATTAAACCTCTACCAAACAATCTCTACTTTTAACATTCCTCAAAAGGGAAGCCTTTTGAAAACATTATGGGAAAAGGAGAAAATGCTGGTAACCAGCATTTTCTCCTTTTCCCACAATGTTTTCTACCCTATCAGAAAAATTTCATCATTTGAGCCACGTTGAAATTGTTGTCTGCAAATGTCTTCAGTTTGGACTTGTAAGGCTAAAATTTTGTCGTCTGGTAAAGAGTTAACATATACAGTTTTTGACACCAGGGAGTCGCTTTACCGAATCCCTAGCTTCTCTAATTCCTTCTGAGTATTGATAAAAACCATTGTAACATGATTCATTACCCTCTCACAGCTGGTCATTGCTTTGACAATGATCATATTAAAAAGCTGCCAGTTGCCTGAGAAAAGTACTGTGCAAAGCACAGCCACAGTATGATGGAAATAATGTTGAAAAAGGTGTTAAACACCATACAGACATTCATACCATCTGCAAAAAAGACTTTCTTGCATACCGAGATATATCAGGGCTGATTAAATTCATGTTTACTTTTCTCATAGACAAAAATGTTTTAGTAAAGAAATGATGGATCAGAATTCTTAAAAACTCATTTTCTGGTTCATGCTGTGGGAGTGCTTGCAAAAATGACAGATAGACAGTTGATTTTGATGTTTTTACATTATTGTTAATCTATCTCTATTAACCTTTTACCAACTTTTAACAACCCTAAGAAAGAAGCCTTTTGAAAACATTGTGGGAAAAGGAGAAAATGCTGGTAACAGTATTTTCTCTTTTTACCACAATGTTTTCTAGTCTATCAGAGAAAAATTGTACCATTTGAGCCACATTGAAATTGTCATCTGCAAATGCTTTCAATTTTGACAAGGCTAAAATTTTTTCATCTGGTAAAGGGTTAATTTTTTTTTAAAACCTTTGCCAAACAGTTCCAAGATTTCAAGACCCTACATAGGAGAATGCTTTTGAAAACATTGTGGGAAAAGGAGAAAATTATGGTAACAAACATTTTCTGCTTCTCCCACAATGTTTTCTGTTCTGTCACAGACTAATCTTGTTATTGCATTGTAATTGCAGCATATTTGATTTGCTATCTGCAAATGCTTTGAAAATGGAAAAGTTTAAAATTTTATCGTTTGTTAAACAGTTAGTCAAATATAATATTTTTCAAAACTGCTTGAAGCATTATTATGCCTTCCCTTTAATTCTAACCCTTTAACAAGCAGTCCCTAATTTTAATGACCCTAAGAGGAAGGCTTTTGAAAACATTGTGCAAAAAGGAGAATGTGCTGTTAACCAGGATTTTCTCCTTTTCCCACTATGTTTTGTATCCCTCCAAAGATAACTTTCAGGTTTTGAATCACAATTATTTTGTCTTCTGCAGTTGCTTTCAGTTTTGACCTCTGTGAGAATTAGCCTTTTCATACAGAGTTCAGGGAAAAATTGATCTTTATTTTGATTAATTTGCGGACTGCAAAATTTAATGTTTTCATTATGGCCAAGTTTGAAGTTTTGTCATCTGGTAAAGAGTGAACTTATTGCCTTCTGAAACAAATTTGAAGGAGATATCTTTTGATTAGTAGTAATTTCTCCTTTCGTATCAATGTTTTCAGAAGTACCATCTGCAGGAGAGAAGAAGTTAAAGCAAATGTTCTTGTTTGTATGAAAATACTTGATTTTACTGATACAGTTTGACATACCAGTATGTCATGAACAACAAAATGCTTATATATATTCTCACTGAACAGTCATCATAACATCATAACTGATTTTCTTGCCTTCCACAGGTACAAATGGTTCATCCTCAAACTCCTCAACAAATATGTCAGCTGCTAGACCTCCACTATCTAAAGGTCATAGCAACCCCTATGCTCGTCCTCTGAGTGCCAAAGACATTGTTAATGACCTTCAAAACCAAAAAATGCACAAAAGCCCAAGTACCCAAGTAAACCCATCAAGCAGTTTTATGATCCCAGGGGGTACAGGGACACCCATGTTTGGGTTTCAGATGAACTCTTTTATGAGACCTCAAAGTGCTTTAAGAAAGGATTCACCCTCCTCTCCACCAAAAACTGATACCAAAAACCATAATTATTCCTCCAATGGTACAGCCAAGACTTCTAATCAAGGGTCCAGGAGAGTTATAAGTGAAGAAGAGGATAAAACACAAGTAAACAAAGCCCAAAACAGTACAAGAAAACAGGGACCACCTCAAACTAAACTAGAAAGGGAGAAAGATTTAAGTGAAACCCTTTTTGAAACTGGTGCTAAAACTGTTGGTCAGGTCACCAAGAATATATTTGGTTCTGCCAAGTCAGCTCCAAATGTTGCTCAAGAGCCTGAAAAACCAGGTTCAAATATGGCAACAAGGGCCAGCACAAGCTCATCTGGATCATCTTTTGTCTCCAATACCAAAGTGACAACAGCCTGTCAAACACCAAACAGTGCTGTGTCCAAAATGCATGAAGCCTCAAATGCAGCCATGAAAAAAGTTGTGTCAAAATCTAGTGATACTAATCCTAATATGCCATCTAAGTCTGTGATATATGCCAAACCAGTGTCTTCATTGCCTCGACCAGGATCAGCTGCGGCACCAACTGGACCAAAACCATCGACCCCAGAGTCACCAGCAAAAGTCCGAAATCTGAATTACACTCCTACAAAACCTTACAGTGAAGTAATGGATCCATCACCATCTAGTGCAGCAGTTACTGGTAAACCTCCTGTGTCTACCACAACCAAAACACAGCAAACTGCAGAAACTGCTATTACTGTTAAACAGGATTCAGTAAAACATGGTACCACATACATGGCCCCAAGTAACATAGATAAACATAAAGATACTAAAACACAAACAACTGTGAGTACCTCTAGCAGTGCAAGCTCAAAGGAATCAAGTACCAACTCCAGTACCCAATATTATAGAAAAGAGTCAAGAAATGAGTTGATGATTCATGAACAAAGACCCCCTGCAGTAGGGGCACCAGCTAAACACACCAAACTTCCTGAAAAAGGCTCCAGAATGACCTTGACCTCTGGAATGTCGGGGTCAGAAATAGATGAACTTGATGATGAGTCAGAACCAGGAATTCCATCAGGGTAAGATTTTCTTGTTTCAAGGACTTACTATCTTTTTATTATGACTTACAAATTAGCAGCACTGTGGGAAAAGCGGCTGTATTGCATCTTTGTACTTAACTCTTTACCAAATGGCAAAATCTTAGACTGGTCCAAGTTGGAAGCATTTACAGACGACAAAATAAACGTGACTCAAAAATTGAAACTTGACTTTGGAACAGTAGAAAACATTGTGGGGAAAGGAGAAAATGCTGGTTACCAGCATTTTCTCCTTTTCCCACAGTGTTTTCAGAAGGCTTCTTCCTCGGGGTCGTTAAAACCAGGGATTGTTTGGTAAAGGGCTAATGCATCATACCAAGAAATTTGTTTCAAACTATGGGTACATTTTGTCATAAGTATGGGTGGAATGGTGAGGAAGTAATGGTGCTGTGAAAAGCAGAAATTTTAGCTACAGCAAAAAGTTTCAACCCATGTAAGCTTGCACAGACTTCATAGGCTGACATGGATCAATATTTTTTTGCAAATGCATTTAACAACTTTTCCACAGATCATAACTCAAATATATGCCCCTCAGATTGTCTGCTTCTGAAAGCTTTGCAGCAACAGGAGGAACTGCTTATGACTATCAGTTGGTTCTTTTCCCACAGTGGTTTTCATAATGCTAAAAAAGGACATTTTCCTGCCATGTTAATGTTTTTCGGTTTTTTTTTTTCACTTGTGAAAGACTTTAGTAAGTGTACAGAAGAAATGGATTAACAGTAATTGCTGATTAGTTTATCAGTAATATTATTGTGACTCATCAGCAACAGAAGAACCTAGAAGAAGACAATATAGGCAAAGACAAAATGCTCTCAGCTCTTTACCAAATGAACATATAAAAAGACCGGTCCAAATTAAAAGCATTTGTAGATAACAATTTAAATGTGGCCCTAATAATGGAATTTGTCTTTGAAAGGGTAGAAAACTTTGTTGGATGCTCCTTTCCCCACAATGTTTCCAAATTGCCTGTTTCTTTGGGTCATTAAAACTCAGGATTGTGTGGTAAAGGTTTAATAAGCAAATTCTCCTTTTTTGATAAGATTTTCTGAAACTAGTCTATGTCACTGTTTAACTGTTTACAAAACAATCCTGTGTTTTATTGAACCTAATGAATAAGAAATTTCATTTGTCCTTTGTAAATGTGTTCAAAATGGAGTGGTCAGAATTTTTGCTGTGAATTAACCCTTTACCACACAGTCTCGACTTTTAACGACTCTGAGGTAAAATACCTTTTGAAAAAATTGAGGGAAAAAGAGAAAATGCTGGTAACCAGCATTTTCTCCTTTTCCCACAATGTTTTCTACCCTTCCCTACACAAGGTTTAATTTTTGAGTCACCTTTTTTCGTCTGCAGATGCTTTCAATTTGGCCTATTCTAAGATTTTATCATATGGTAAAGAGAAGAGTTAAATGTTTTTATCAAGGATGTAGCATATTTCATGTACAGGTATTATATTAGTCATGCTCTGGCAAAAGGGGATTTAACTCTTTACCACACAATCCCGACTTTTAACAACCCTGAGATAGAAGCCTTTTGAAAACATTGTGCTTTGAATTTGGACCAGTCTAAAATTTTGTCGTTTGGTAAAGAGTTAATGCTTTTCCATGATACATGATACCAAGCAAGTCATCATATACTTATGAATCCATGAAATTCATTCTGTCTAACAACCGACTGAATCCTGAGGTAGAGTGGCTCTTTGACAAGCTAAAATTTTACCAAAAACAAAAAGTTTTGACCCAGGTCCATCCTTCACGGACAGCGCAAGCTAATCTGGGTCGATACTATTTGCAGATGCATTGAACTCCTTTTTACAGAGCATTGCTCACACGTTTTTCATCTTTGAAAATTTTGGAATATTAGGTGAGAGGTGATGAGAAAAAAAATTTAAATATTCCAATCAATTTAAGACAGTAGGGATAGAACACTTACGCTGTCACATGTCCTTGAAAAAATAGGTTGAGCTACCTGATAAATTTTAAACTCCTAGTTTATACTTTTGTTTATCTGGAATAGCTTTTTTTTTATCTGAGTAAGTGTAGACAGATGTGAAGTTTTTTCCGCTTATGTCCAAAGTCCAGAAATTATCTCTTTACCAAACAACAAAATTTTGGACACGTCAAAATTCAAAGCATTTGCAGACGACATATCAAATGTGGTTCAAATGGTGGAATTCCTCTCTGAAAAGACAGAAAACATTGTGGGAAAAGGTGAAAATGCTGGTTACCAGCATTTTCTCCTTTTCCCATGATGTTTTCAAAATATTTCTTCTGCAGGGTCGTTAAAAGTCGGGATTGTGTAGTAAAGGGTTGAATTAACTGTTTAGCAAACAACAAAATTTTAGACTGGTCCAAATCGAAAGCATCTGCAGGTGACAAAATATTGATCAAACGGTAAGATATGTCAGTGATCCAGATTGAAAACTAATGGGAAAAGGAGAAAAATGCTGGTTACCAGCATTTTCTCCTTCTCCCACAGTGTTTTCAAAGGCCCTCTGTTTCAGGGTCGTTAAAACTGGTGTGGTATAGAGTTAACTATATATATGACCAAAAGTGAGGGTATGGTTTCTCACTTTATGCAGAGGAAGTGAAATTTTTTTATGAAAAATTTAGGGATCCTGCATGGTTGAGTGGTTAAGTGTAGGACTTGTAACCTAGGCCCAGGGTTCGAGCCTTGCTGGAAGCACTAGGTGTTTTCGTTGGAAAGCCCTAGGGCAAGACATAGTAGGGCCCCTAGCCTAGTACTATTGAAACCCCAGACATACATGAATAATTGAGCTGTCGCTGTGATATGACTGTAGTAATGTTAAAAGCAGAGTTAAATACCCTTTAATCAATCATCATGAAATATGGAGAAACAGCTCTAACCCTTTACCACATAATCTAGACTTTTAGTGATCCTGAAAGGGAAGGCTTTTCAGAACATTGTGGGAAAAAAGAAAATGCTTAATGCATTAGACTAGATTCTGACAATTTCTTCTTTTTCAGAAATGTTTTCAACTCTTTAACAAGCAATTTTGTGTTTTAACAACCCTAGGGTAAAAGGATTTTGAAAGCATTGTGGGAAAAGGAGAAAATGCTTGTAACCAGTGTTTCCTCAGTTTCATACATTGTAAAGAGAAAAACTACACTGGTAAATTCAACTGAAGTTTGTCATAGGTCCGTTTACTCTTTACCAAACAAAAAAATTGTAAACTTGTTCAATTTTGAAAGCATTTGCTGATGATAAACTGAATGTGGCTAAAATGACGGAATTTGTCTCAGAAATAGCAGAAAATACTTTGGAAAAAGGGAAAAAAATGCTTGGTAACCAGCATTTTCTTCTTTTTCCACAATGTTTTCCAAATCTCGTCTCTAATGGTCGTTAAAAGTTGGGATTATTTGGTAAAATGTTTGAGCATTAACTCCTTACCAAACGACAAAATTGTAGACCAGCCCAAATTGAAAGCATTTGCAGACGACAAAATAAATATGGCTCAAAAATTGAAAATTGTTTTGAGAAGGGTAGAAAACATTGTGGGAAAAGGAGAAAATGCTGGTTACCAGCATTTTCTCCTTTTCCTACAATGTTTTCAAAAGGCTTCTTTCTCAGGGTCGTTAAAAGTCGGGATTGTGTGGTAAAGAGTTAAACCAGATTTTGATCTAAAATATTTAGGGGGTTGAAAATTGATATTTCAAAAGGAAAAATCAAAGAGCTGATTGCTTACCCTAAGATGGACAAATCAAAAAAAAAAATATGGGGAAAAAATTGCCTTTGGTGGAACTGGAACCCAATACCTTTAAAACCAGAGTCTGCGTTTTTTACCACTGCACTATGGACCACACTAATATATGATTGTTTTCAAAATGTATTCATCCTCCTCTTTTATATTATGCAATAATGGCTATATTGCTACTTACAATAAAGGAAATTTTACAGTAAACATGTATACAAAAATTTTGGTAATTCCATGTGTTATCTACATGTATTTCTATCTATGTTTCAGTTAAAGCTGTTTCTGCACAGGAATGAAAATTAGTCGTCTTTGCTAAGCCCTCTAAAAAACTTGTGAAACCAAATCTGGTTTAATGGTCCTTTAACCCTTTGCTACATAACAAAGTTTTAGACAAGTCCAAATTGAAAGCATTTGCATAGATGACAAAATAAATGCTTCTCAAAAATTTAAATTTTCTTTTGGAAGAGTAGAAAACATTGTGGGAAAAGGAGAAAATGCTGGTTACCAGCATTTTCTCCTTTTCCCACAATGTTTTCAAAGGCTCTTTCAGGGTCGTTAAAAATCGGGATTTTGTGGTAAAGGGTTAAGTATGAAATCTTGTGTTTAATTTTTTTTGTTTATTGTGCAGGGAGCGGATGCCAGGTGATGGTGAGGCAAGCATTGAAGGAGATGATGATGTAGATGATGAGGATGATTTAGGCGATGATGAAGATGACCTTGTTGATGATTTAGATGATGATGCAATTGGTGGTTCTGATGGTAGGTTACCTCTATGTTCTCCTGATAGTTTCTTCAACTTGTTGCCTCCTTAACTTTTTACCATATGAAGAAATTTTCAGACCTGTCCATAATTTAAAGCTTTTGCAGATGATATCTTGGGTGTGTCTTTACCCTTTACCAGACGACAAAATTTTAGCCTTTTCTAAATTGAGAGCATTTGCATTGCAGACATCAATTTCAGTGTTGCTCAAATGGGTCAATTTTTCTTAGATAGGATAGAAAACATCGTGGGAAAAGGAGAAAATGCTGGTTACCTGCATTTTCTCCTTTTCCCGCAATGTTTTCAAAAGGCTTCTTTTCGAGGGTCGTTCAAAGTCGGGATTGTGTGGTAAAGGGTTAAATGATGTGGTATATCTTTGAAAGTGTAGAAAACCTTGTGGGGGAAAAAGAGAAAATGCTCGTTACGAGCAATTTCTCCTATTCCAACAATGTTTTCAAAGGGCTTCTTCCTTAGGGATGTTAAAATTTAGGATTGTGTGGCAAATTGGTGAAGAACCTTCAGAAATTCATGGATAAGTGAACTAGCCTGAAAGTCTAATGAAAGCTTATATCTTCAAACAGACTGAAAAAAATTCTTTTCATTTTACAGAGATAGGTTTGGGTTGAAATGTCAACTTTAGGTTGTAATTTTATATTTCGGTTTTTCATGCACATTTTTCTGTATCTTCTTCATTTTGCAGGAGAATCTGACGGGTACTCTTTTACAAGCAGCAGTCTGTCCCGTCGATCCTCATCAGCACATAGACTTAAGTCCCGCCCAGTGAGCGGAGCTAGTACAGATATGGGTGGATATGCTCGACCACAGACTGCCTCCCCTGACAGGACTGTGAAACCTGGATTTACCAAGAGTTTGTTTCCCAATATTCCACCTATTGTTACCTTTGTGGCTGAGGGAGAAAAAGGTTTGTTAGTTTTGTGTTTATGCTATGTCAGGGTGGATATTCATCACCTGTTCAAAATTGCATGCTTAGTCTAATTCTAAACCAATAAAGTAACACAATTTCTGCTTGCCTAAGCAGTTTGGTAAAGCCAATCAGAAATTTCCATTCCTTTGAAGTTTAGAAAATTCTGGAGACTTTGACAAATGTTATTAAGATTCGTTGGTGAATACAGGTCCAAAATCACATCACAAACTAGTATACCAGAAAGAAATGTATAGACAGTCTGGTTAGAGAGACAACACAAGAAAATGGATGAAAATAGTAAAATGCCACGGAAAATGCACATTGATTTATCCATTTTGTCTGAGTAGAGATCAGTTGGAAAAATGAAGGTAATGCAATTACATGTATTATTTTGAACTGCAAAGTAAATGGGATTGTGTCTTTTGTGCAATTTCTTCTTTTGTCACAGTGATTTAAAGCTTAGCTACTATTGATTTATATGAAAAGTTTTTAACTCTGCTTGCAAAGCAGTCATAAAAGAAAATTGAAACTTTGCCTATCCTAGATTTTGTTGCCTAACATAATCTCTAGTATTGGACAAGGAAGACTAAGATCAGACCATACTGTCCACAAAAGCACTGAATATCATCTGTAGTATGCAGAGAATACTAAAAGGGATAAAAGTTCAATGGTAAACTTTTCTTTTAAAATTTCAGTTGATCAGCTGCCGTGGGACATCAGAAAGTACCTCAAATGGAGACTAAGTCCCATAACTCCGAATGTCGTCAAACACTGTCTGGCAAGATCAGGCTTCAGAATTACAAAACGTAAGTATCACTGACAAAATAAGTATATGTAACACTATTAGTCCAGGTTCATGTGATTATATAATCAGTTGTAGAATTTCATGTGGATTACTGTGTTAATGAAATCTCATATCAAAAAGTGTATTTTCATATTTTATATAATCAATTCAATGTTTTCCTTTATCAACTAATTGACTATTACACACTGAAACTGTAATGAAATACATGCATCAGTCTGCGTCTAAAATTTTTTAACGAAATTTTTGATGTGGTCAGGTTGAATGCATTCAAAGATGACAAATTGAAATGTGGCTCAATGATGCGACATGTCTTTGAAAGGATAGAAAACGTGATGGGAAAAAGAGAAATTGCTGGTTTCCTACATTGTTTTCAAAGTATTCTTCCTTACGCCCATTAAAACTCAGGATTGTTTGGCAAAGTATCTATTCAAGTTATGTAAATTTCCAATCTTGGATGAAGAGGGATGTGAAATCCATGTACATTTGAGCAGTGGTCAGGCAAATGAGGGTGTAATGCATGATACCAAGCAAGTCATCATTATGATTATATGGCCTGCAACACGCAAAAAGGGGCATTCGGACATTTGCGTAAAGTGTCGTCCCGGATCAGCCTGCGCAGTCCGCGCAGGCTGATCCGAGACAACACTTTCCGATCGTGTGTGATTTTCTGTTTCACGCAAGTCTGCTGTAGGACAAAATCTAATATTTACGTAAAGTGCCGTCTCGGATTAGCCTGTGCGGACTGCGCAGGCTGATCCAAGACGACACTTTACGCAAATGTTTGAATGCCCCTTTTCGTGTGTTGCAAGCCATATATCCATCAATCCATTCTGTCTAACAACTGCTTGGACATTTAGAAAATTTAGCAATAGCAAAATGTTTAGACCCAGGTCAGCCTGTGTGGAATGTGCAGGTAGACGTGGGTCGATACTTTTTACATGTGCATTAAACTTCTTGTTCACAAAGCATGATCCATTTATATTTTACAGGCAACCATGATTGGCTGGGGTGTTGGGGAAAACACATGAAGTCACCAGCATTTAAAGCTCTCAGGGAATACCAAAAGGTAAGACGTGTCTAGTATTGTAGATAGTTTCTATAACTTTTGTGTGCTGGACCCTTAGTTTGCTGAATGATTAACATAAAATGTCCTGCAGACATCTTTGTTAACCCTTTCCCACATGACAAAATTTTAGACCTGTCCATGTTGACAGCATTAAAAGACAATAAGGTGAAAGTGGCTTAAATGATGGGATTTGTCTTTGAAAGGATAGAAAACATTTTGGGAAAAGGAGAAAATGCTGCTTACAAGCATTTTCTCCTGTTCCCACAATGTTTTCAAACGGCTTTTCCCTAAGGGTCGTTAAAAGTTGAGATTGTGTGGTAAAGGGTTAATCTTACAACAGGCCTCTATCAAAAACATTGTAGTGAAATAAATTGATTGTAACTTAAACTCTTTACCAAAAAACAATATGTTAGACTTGTCCAAATTGACAGCGTTTGCAGATGGCAAATTCACTGTGGCTCATATAGTCTTGAAGGAGGAGAAATTGTAGGAAAAGGAGGAAAAAAAAAAGCAAACTCATCTTCAGATGTTTGTTCTCTTATTTTGGTCAGTTTAGAATCAACTTGTACAAAAATTTGTTAAGATTGAAGCAGTTAACTCTACCAAACAACAAATTTTGGACTAAACCAAACTGAAAGCATTTGCAGACGACAAATGTTGCCAAAATGATTGTTTCTGTCTGTGATAGGTCAGAAAACATTGAGAGAAATGGAGAAAATGCTGGTTACTAGCATTTTCTCCTCTTCCCAAATGTTTTCAATACTTCTTTCTCAGACTCATTAAAACTCGGAATTGTATAACAAAGGGTTAAGAGGCTGACAAATTAGTTGTTAAGGATGAGAAAGGGTCAGACAGCTATCTGAATACATGTTTGATATGCTTAGCTTTGGGATATACAGATTGTTGACTGAACATGTGCCAAAATGTCAATTTGTTTGATTGACAAATGATGAAATAAACATGATACATCTAACTAGGTCAATTTGAATGACTTGATCAGTTTAACCTAGATCTAATTCTTTGATAAAAAAATCTTTTTTTCAATCTGTACCTGAAAGAAGTTTTGGCTTTTGAATCAACTCTTTTGCTACCAAAGAAATCAGTTTTTGTGCTTTTGAATGTTAAAAAGGGAGTAATTCAGATTTGTTAAAATCAAACAATACTTGAAAATGAGCCATGCTGTGTGAAAAGGGGGCTTAATGCATCTCTGTGATGCATGAACGAAGCAAGTCTTCACTGATTATTGATTCACAAAATCCATTTAGTCTAATAATTGACTAAATCTGGAGGTAGATTGGTCCTTGGACATGCAAAAAATTTAAAGATAGCAAAAAGTTTTGGCCCATGTCAGCATGCGTGGAATGCGCAGGCTGACATTGGTCGATACTTTTTGCAGATGCATTAAGCCCCCTTTTCACAAAGCATGGTTTAAATGTTTTATTACTGAATTTAGTAAGGTGATACCTTGCAAATCATCAACAAAAGAATAAAAGAAGAGTTAGGGAAAAAATCCTTTTAATGGTATTTCTTTAAAGGCCCAGTAGTGGCCAAAAACAAACAATGTGGATATTAACTCTTTACCAAACAACACAATTTTAGACTTGTCCCAATCAAAAGCATTTGCAGATGACAAATGTGTTTTAAAGTGTAAGATTTATCCTTGGAATGGATGAAAATATTGCGGAAAAAGAAGAAAATGCTGATAACTGGCAATGTTTTCAAATGTTTTCAAAAGGTTCCATTCTTAGAGTCGTTAAAATTTCGGATTTTGTGGTAAAGGATTAAAATGCATTTAGATTTAAATGGTACCATTTAAAAGTATAGAAGTTATTTTGAAGATGACATTATGTTATATTGTATGGTTAGACCAAGTGTTAGTGCTGGCAGAAAAGTGCTGGCAGAAAAATGAATTTTAAAACTAAGTAAAAAGTTGCTAAGTGACCCTATTTATTGTTTACTTTTTATCTGGTTTTAGAATTTATTTTTCACATTCTCCAAAATTTAGGCTTTTTTGCATGGGCATAAAAAATGTATGCATGAGGAAAAAGGGTAAAATACACCTCACAGGATATACTATTGAAGGGTTGAAGGTAGAGAACAGAAAATCATGGCAGTAAACCCACTAGTATTGGAAATAATTCATTATCTGTATTGATCTGTAATTTACATGAGTTAACCCTTTACCACACAATCCTGAGTTTTAAGAACCTGTAGGAGAAAGCCTTTGAAAACATTGTGGAAAAAGGAGAAAATGCTGGTAACCAGCATTTTCTCCATTTTCCACAATGTTTTCTACTTTTATCAATGACAGAAATCACTTTTTGAGCTACATTTAATTTTCCATCTGCAAATGCTTTGAGTTTGGTCCAATCCAAAACTTGGTAGATTCATTATAGGGCTAACCTTTGCACAGGCTATTGTTAAGCCTACCATTAACTGTTTACCTGGGGCTCTATTAACCAACCATTCTTAATCTCATTCTTGGTCTTATTCTGGATTAAGAAAGAAACGCAACTTCTGATTGGCTAACCATTTGGTTTAGCCAGTCAGATTTTGTGTTGCTTTTAAATTTAGATAATTTTTGAGAATAAGACTAAGAATGTTCTTAAGAATGGTTGGTGAATACAGACCTGATGGCTAGTTTAAATTCAAAGCAGTTGCATATGATAACTAAAAGTGGTTTGAATGTCTCTACATGAATAGAAAACATTTTGGAAAAAGGAGAAAATGCTGGTGGTTAAAAAGGAGAAAATGCTGGTTAGCAGCATTTTCTCATTTTTCTCCTCAATGTTTTCAAAAACTTTCTTGTTTAGAATCATTTAAGGACAGGATTGTCTTGTAAAGGGTTAGTCACCTGTAATGACCCCTAGGATAAACATGTGAAGGAAGAGAAAATGTCTTTCTTTAATGACATAGAAAAACATTCAAACAAGCAATTACTCCTTTTTCCACAGAGTTTTCAGAAGCTCTTACGCAACACTGGCTTAGAAAGTTGTAATTGTATGGTAAACTGGTAACCCTATACCAAACAATCCTGAGTTTTGATGACCATGAAGAAGAAGTCTTTTAAAAAAAATTTTGGGAAAAGGAGCAAATGCTGGTAACCAGCATTTTCTTCTTTTCTCTTAATGTTTTCTATCCCTTCAAAGACAAATCCCATCATTTAAGCCACACTGGTACTCTGTATATGCTTTAAATTTGAACCAGTCTGAAATTTTGTCATTTAGTAAAGAGTCACCAATTACATTTTACAATTATAATTATGTTAGGGTAATTTGACGGCCGCTATAAACATAATATCTCACACATTGGTGGACACTGCAGGTCCAAGATTGGACCACCATTTTGTGCAGTTCAATCTTAATCTACAATGTCCCCAAATGCAACTTAAGTTTTGTTTGGTTTTTTAGGTGTAAACGCTTTACCAAACAGTTGTTTGTTTTAAATATCCTACAGAAGAGAGCTTTTGTAAACATTTTGGAAAAAGGAGAAAAATGCTATTTTCCTTTTCCAACCAAGTTTTTCATTCTTTCAAAGACATTTGGTAAAGAGTTTCCCACAATCTCATATAACAGATCCTTTTTTGACTCAGAGTGTTTTTTTAACTTTAGTTATTTGTTTGTGTTGGGAGTTTAACACTGTTTTAACAGCTTAAATCTCATCATGGTAGTCAGTGCACCTATGCATATCTTTCCTGGCTTTTTCACACCAGTACTGCCAATACTTTCTTTCTAAGCCACTGACTACTTTTCTCGCGTACATCAGAGGTGAGAGGCAAAAAATGCCGTGAAGAAAGTTTGCCGCAACTGAATATCGAACCTGCAACCACCAGGTCACAAGTTAGATACACTAACCATTGTGCTACTCGGTCAGGCTTTTTTCTTTACTACAAAAGACATTATTGTAAACAGTTGATGATTGCATGTATTAACTCTTTACTAAATGACAAAGTTGTATACTTGTCCAAATTGAAAGCATTTGCAGATGACAATACAAACATAGCTCAAATGATGGGATTGATCTCTGAAAGGATAGAAAACATTGTGTTGGAAAGGGAGAAAATGATGGTTAGCAGCATTTTCTCCTTTTTCAACAAGTTTTTCAAAAACTTGTTTTCTGAAGGTCATTGAAACTTGGTTTGTGTGGAAAAGGCTTAAAAAAATTGCATTATTATGTGAAGTTGATCATTCTAAGTTGATCTGTGTCAGTATCACCAGTGTCACCTTTAATCTCTTTACCAAACGACAAAGTTTAAGACTAGTCCAAATTGAGAGCATTTTGCAGACAAAATAAATGTGACTCAAAAATTAAAATTTGTCTTAGAAAGGGTAGAAAACACTGTGAGAAAAGGAGAAAATGCTGATTACCAGCATTTTCTCCTTTTCCCACAGTGTTTTTAAAAGGCTTCTTTCTTAGGGTCGTTAAAAGTCGGGATTTTGTGGTAAAGAGTTAATCTGTTTTATATTTACAGTTGAACCATTTCCCAGGATCATTCCAGATTGGTCGTAAGGACAGACTGTGGAGAAACTTGTCTAAGATGCAAGTGCATTTTGGGAAGAAGGAGTTTGGCTTCTTCCCGCAGACATTTTGTCTTCCACAAGATTCCAAATTATGCAAACGAGCTTTTGAAGATGGTGGACCAAAACAGAAATGGATCATAAAGCCAGTAAGCTGAACTTTGTAACTCTTTCCTAGATGACAAATTTTTAGACTTGCCTGTTTTGAAAGCATTTTCAGATGACAAATTATATGTGCATCAAATAAAGGAATATATCTGTGAAAGGCTAGAAAAGAGTGAGGGAAAAGGGAGAAAATGCTAGTTTTCAGCATTTTTCGCCTATTCTCACAATGCTTTCCAAAGCCCTCATTCTCAGGTTTGCTCAGAATGGTTACTGATTGGTTAAGGGTTGACTTGTTTTTACTCGAATCAAATTTGAGGTAGATGACAGGAAAATCACTCTGACTTCTGATTTAACCCTTTATTATCCTTTACCTGTGTTTTAATGACCTTGAAATAGAGAGTTTTACAAAAAATGTGGGAAAAGGAGAACATGCTTGTAACAAGCATTTTCTCCTTTACCCAAAATGTTTTCTATCCTTTCAGGGACTACTGCCATTTTTATAGTCACATAAAATGTCATCTGCAAATGCTTTCAATTTGGTAAAGGCCTTAAGTTTGTTTTTTGGTAACAGTTGAATCCTGAATACTTGTGAAATATTATTGCTAATGGAGAAAGGGCCTATTACTAGAAATGTCTCTTCTGCATTAATCTATTCGGAAGCAGTCCGACTGAACTTGATAGCAGACGAAAATATGTTAGACACCCAAATCACTGAAAAATGAACAAATCTGTAGGGTCAAAGGTCATGATGTTTTCAAAAGCAAAGATGAAGATTGACAGTACGAAGACAAATCAGAAAGAATAAAATATAGACGATGCAAATGCTCCTATTTTACATGAAGTCTAGCAATACCTTGGACAGCACTTAGGAATTGCTAATCATAGAAATTTGGTATTCAAAAACCTGTGTAAATTCATGACACAAAAAATACAATAATTTACCCTGGAATTGTACTTAGATTTTGAAAATATCAAGTAGAAAGTAGCAGTTACTTTTTAAAAGCATTTTTTTCTTCCTTCATACTGTTCAGTTCCTTTATACGTAGAAGTTTGTGTGAACTTCTTAACAGATAGCAAATTTTTAGAATGGTTGAAATTGAAAGCATTTTCAAGTGATACTTTAGTGTGACTAAAACTAAGGTATTTGTATTTGAAAGAGTAGAAAACATTGTGGAAAAAGGGAGAAAATGCTACTTGCCAGCGTTTCCTCTTTTTCACAGTGTTTTCAGAAGCTCTCATCCTCTGGGTAGATAAGACTATGGATTGTGTTGTAAAGATTTAAAGCATAAAGCTTGGACAGATTGTTTGTAGCATTGATTACCCTATACCACACAACCATGAGTTTTAGCAACAGTAAGAAATGAGCCTTTTGAAAACTTTATGGGAAAAGGAGAAAATGTTGGTAACCAGCATTTTCTCCTTTTCCCACAACGTTTTCTACCCTTTAAGTGACACACGCCTTCAACTACACATCAATTAATTTGCAGTCTGCAAATGCTCTCAAAGCAGGCAAGTTTAAACTTTTGCACTGTGGTAAAGGGTTAAGGAAATGCCAACAATTTATAATGTACATGTATTTTTCATGGCAACTGATACGATAATTTTACTGAAATACCATAAGCATGCTTTAATTTATGCAAACAGTCAAAGCTTAATTATGATTAATGTTGTTTATTTTCAGCCGGCATCAGCTCGAGGTATTGGAATAAAAGTGATCAATAAGGTCACTCAAATACCAAAGAAAAAACCTGTGATTGTACAGAAGTAAGTAAACACTGATTTCCAATTTAGAGTTTACCCTTCATTAGTGATAGAAGAGTAGTCAACCATTCTGAATGTTGTTCCAATTCAAACTTTCAAGACAACACATATTACTCAATGATATTGAAAGCATTTGCAGACAACAAATTAGATGTGGCTCCAATGACGGGATTTATCTTTCGAAAGGTAAAAAGCATTGTGTGAAAAGGAGAAAATTCTGGTTGCCAGCATTTACTCCCTTTTCGTACCATGTTTCCAAAAGTCTTCTGACTCAAGGTTGTAAATACATTGGATTGTTTAGTAAAGGGATAACGATATAAAAGAGTCTATCAGGACCCTATTAACCAGCCATTCTAGATACAATTTTAAGTACAGAATTTTAAGACAAGTAATCATCTAGGCTAAGACATTCTATTTTCAACAATCGGATGGCTTCTCTATGCAAATGGAGGTTAAACCTGAAATAAAATTTATAAGGGTTAGTGACTATGGTCTCAGAAA
The DNA here is from genome assembly GCA_946811185.2 of Hippopus hippopus. Classification (NCBI taxonomy): domain Eukaryota; kingdom Metazoa; phylum Mollusca; class Bivalvia; order Cardiida; family Cardiidae; genus Hippopus; species Hippopus hippopus. The sequence continues at coordinate 21,052,349 of OX328108.1, read as the reverse complement.
GTCTATGTAGAGCACAGAGTCTGTTACCTTTTCTGTATGTTCTGTTGCAGATACCTGGCAAGGCCTTACCTTATCAATGACAGCAAGTTTGATTTACGTATCTATGTGTATGTTAGTTCCATGGATCCACTGCGTATCTATGTGTTTGAAGATGGGCTTGCAAGATTTGCCTCCATGAAGTATGTAGACATATTTTACCTTTACATAGTTTAACTTGTACATTGCTTTCTAAAAGAAAATAAAGTGTTTATGTATGTGTTTCAACTAGAACCCAACAGACACATGCATAACTTTGAAACATTTTTAAGTTTTAACCCATTACTACACAATGCAGAGTTTGAACAACCCTGGGAAACTAGACTTTTGAAAACACTGTTGGAAAAGGAGAAAATGCAGGTCATCAGCATTTTCTCCCTTCACCACAATGTTTTCTAACCTTGCAGAAACAAATCCAATCATTTGAGCCACATTTTATTTGTTGTCTGCAAATGCTTTCATTTTGGACTAGTCTAAAATATTGTTGTGGGGTAAAGAGTTAGGTGATTTTTTGTAATCTGAATTAACTATGCTCTTGGCCCTAGTCATAATTACCTCTATTATCCAAATGATGAAATTGTAAGACCGTTCCATATGGCAAGCATCTGCAGCAGACAAACGAAAAGTGGCTAAAATAATGGTATTTCAAGGGCAGAAGGTATTGTAGGAAAAAAAAGAGAGGCAATGCTGTTTACCAGAATTGTTTCCATTTTCATACAGAGCTTTTCTAAACCTTGTTTCTCATGGTCATATAAACATAGGATTGTTTGTTAAAGGACAAGATGAATGCCACAGGGTGGAAAAAAAGTAAATTTTTGTATCTACTACTTTAGGTACTCCTCTTCAATGAAACATCTCGGGAACAAATTCATGCATTTAACCAACTACAGTGTTAATAAGAAGAATGCAGACTATCAAGCTAATGCTGACGAAACTGTATGTCAAGGACACAAATGGTAAGATGCATTACAGTTATTGTCCTTGAGGACCAAGGTTTTAGTGATGACCCTTTCAAAATATTGCTTTAAAAAGTTTGTTTGTTTGTTTGTTTGTTTGATTGGTATTTAGCATGGTTTTCAACATTATTTCATTTGTATGATGGCAGATGGTGCATCTATCCATACTTCCTTTTACCAGTACTATGCACAATATTCTTTCAAAGCCTCTGGAATGCTATCCAACATAACTTGATGAAACATTGATCAGGGTTAGAGAGGAATGAATCCTCTGGCAATGACTATCATCAACCCTTCTTCAAAATGACTTCTCAAGAAATATTTTGTGAAATGAAGAAAATGCTGAAGGTAAGCAATTTTTCCTTCTCACTCAGAAGCTTTTTTTCTTAGTAAATATTTCTGTCATAACTTTACAGACATCTTTCACTTTGCAAAACTTTTTCCGAAGTAGTCTAATCCAGAATAGGGTGGTAGTGTTTACATTAGGTTTTCTAACATCAGTTAAAATGATTGTTAAAATTATTGCAGGAGTTTAAAGGCCTTATGGAACTACATGAAGAGACAGGGTATCAATACAACAGCTATCTGGGACAGCGTCAAGGATTTGATTGTGAAGACTATTATATGGTATGTTGTTTGTTCAATAATCCTCTAAGAGTCAAAGGCAAAAATAATACCTTTTGCGGACAGCATAGATAAAAATAAGATTGCACTCATTTATAATCATCCTTCAGACTTTCAGTGGATTGTGTATTCAGCAGTAAATAGAGGTCCAGTTATGTGGCACTGAATGAGCTAAATCAATCAAGGTCACATGTCCACAGCCTCTAGCTCTTGAGATGAGCTCTAGCCCCATGGCTACTTGTATGTTTGTCCTTGGACAATTTGTGTTTAACTGAAATAATGTTGATATATTATTAAACACCCAGTCAACCAAAGGATATAAAGAAATGTTTTCTATAATGACAAAGTGCCTTCAAATGTAGATTCTCTGGGGTATGGAATAGGGGCCTTTCACATTTGGTCTTTAGGTCTTTACCTAACAGCAAAATTTTGCACTCCCTCAAATTTTTGGAATTTGCAGACAACAACTTGAATGTAGTTCTGCCAGTGATAGGGTAAAAAGATTGTGGGAAAAGGAGAAAATGGTGGTTACTTGCATTTTCTCCTTTCCCTACAATATTTTCAATAGCAATCTTCTTCAGGATCATTAAAACTCAGGTTTGTGTGGTAAAAAGTTAAAGGCATGTTGCATAAACAATGGCCTTTGACCTATTCCATCAGTTGTGACTTTTGAAACAATCTGATGGTAACCAGCATTTTCACCTTTCCTCACAGTGTTTTCTCCCATTTTATAACAGAAATCATCTTTTGAGCCACAAGGAATTAGTCGTGTTCAGATGCATTCCATCTGGACAATTCCAAAATTTTGTTGCGTGTGGCAAAGTGTTAAGGACAAGCCTTGGTTATGTGTTTTCCATGACTTCTGTGATTGATTGCATTCTTTGGGGTATTTCTCTTGAGTATAGTTGTCATTAGGAGTTCATACATTATGTACAAGATCACATGACAAGTTTGTTTTTTTCTACCACATATCAAATCCTGTGCATATAAATGAGACAAAACTTGACAGCTTAGCGTGCTAACGAAACCCATCCGACATTGGTGATCTAGAAATAGGACCCAAAGAGTAGCAATTTCAAGGTTGCTCCAGTCCAGAATGTCTCAGCAAGCATACAGTGTAGATTAAAGATCAGACTGCTTGTTTTGTATAGTCTGATCTTGATCTGCACTAGCTACAAAGGCAGCTTAAGTTGTAAGATAGGCTTTAAGGGTGAAGATTTGTATCATACATGCAAATGGGACAGAGTTGTAAACATATAAACAAACAATTCTTCATGGGTGGTAATGTGACTGACCAAGTTTTATCTAGATTAACAAGTGAGAGATGTTACTGATAAAATGTTTATTGTCTTAACTCTTTAGCAAAACTAAATTTTAGACTATTCCAAATTGGTAGCATTTGCAGGCGACAAATCATAAACAAGTAAAATCAAGATATGTGTCGTTCACAGGGTAGAAAAGAATGTGGGAACAAGAGAAAATACTGGTTAACAACATTTTCTCATTTTCCCACAGTGTTAAGAAAAGTGTTCTTTTAAAGGGTCATTAAAAATCAGGATTTTGTGGTAAAGGGGTTTACTCTTTACCAAATGACAAAATTTTAGATTTGACCAAATAAAAAACATTTGCAGAAGACAAATGAAATGTTGCTCAAATGAAGGGACTTGTCTTTGAAAGAGTAGAAAACATTGTGGGAAAATGAGTGGGCAACTTAAATGTTTTCTTTGCCAGGTCGTTTATATACAGGATTGTTTGGTAAAAGGTTAACTCATTACTTTCTCAAACAAAACTTGTATCAGGCTTTGAAAATACCTTGTAAAATATAAACTCTTCACAAAATAAATGAAGGAATAGAAAAGGCTTTTGAAAACATTGTGGATAAAGGAGAAAATGCTGGTACCCAGCATTTTCTCCTTTTTCCACAATGCTTCTCACAGGCAAACCTCACCGCATGAGCCACATTGTATTGGTTGAATACAAAGAGTTAGATTTGGACAAATCCCAAACTTAATTATCTGGTAAATGGCAAAGAACTACAGACAATTGTAAAGTGAACTTTTTTTTCAGCCATGAAAACTCAATCCACCCTAGAGTGAAAGGGTTAGTTGGTTTGAATATTGTGCTGTATTTCTGTTGTATGTTCCAAAGCACATACTTCAGGATATTCTCTCTAATGTCTTTCTGCACATTAAGCTAAGATTTTATCTAATGTTTCTGTGACGAGACAGAGAGAGAGAGAGAGAGAGGGAGAGACAGAGAGAGACACAGAGAGAGAGAGAGAGCAGCAGCAGTAGCACCAGCAGCAGCTATATTGTAATTTCTTAATTGATCTGTTTTCATCAGCCATTCAAATTTTGATTTCAATTAGAAATTACCTCAATATTCTGCCTCAACTTATCTAATTGCTTGTCTTGTAATCTGAAATTAGAAATGAAGTAAGAAAGCTGGGTAAATAATGCCCCTGGTATTCAACTTGAAGGACCCCAGCAGAACTGCTGCAGGTCAGTTTTAAAGAAATACTCAACCCTTTATCAAACAACCCTATATTTAAACAACTCTGAGGAAATACTTAATTGAAAACACTTTAGGAAAAGGAGTAAATGCTGGTTACAAGCATTTTTTTCATTTTCCCACAATGTTTTCTATCTGGAACTGTGGTCAGTGTGGACAATTATTGTAAAATTTTGTTGCCTGGTAAAGGTTTAAACATTACGATGGATAAAAATCTTACACTTGATGACTTGTTGATTATTGTAGAAATTGTGTTGCTCACATATTGTATTTCAAGTCACATAGATGTGAATATATCACACGCTCACATAATCCTTTTTTTAAGTATTTAATGAACCCATTTTAGTGCTGAATTACTGAAATGCAAGAGATTTTTTCAGTCTCGAAATAAAACCCAATTGCAATTTCAAGGTTTCTGTTGTCAAGAATGACTCAGCAGAGAAGACTGTGTAGATCAAAGATCAGATTGCACATTTTGTGCTGTCTGATCTTGATCTGCACTGGCAGCAAAAGTAAGTTAATGTCATGGGAGGAGCTTTAAGTGTTAAATATTCTGTGCACATATTCTTGTCATTAATTACATTTGAAATGAGATACAGAATTGAATCGATTATTTCACATTAATTTTGCTGTGCTGTGTAAAGTTTTGCAATTTAATGAATGATAATGAATGAGAGATTTAAGTCTGAAAACTAATGCATTATAAGCTGTGAATAGTGTAGAAATGAATTGAAATTCTTTTTTTTTCTCTCTCTCTCTTCTTTTTTTATCTATAATGGTATAGAATTGTAAAATCATTTTAACACTGAAGATACTGAGCAGAACTTAATGTGATTTTGGGGTCAATGTAGATTGAGATAAGACTGCTAAAATCTTTGCAGTCTGATTTTAGATCCACAATGTGCAGTATTATCAGAGATTATTCTTCTAATACTACCAGTTGCCTTGAATTTGCAGTATACTTCCAAATCTTTTTCACAGACTAAAAATCCATGTTCTTTATTTGCCGTCAAAGGCTTCAACCTATATTGAAGTACATGATAATATATGAACCATGCTGTGGTAAATGGGGAACTCATGCATCAGGAGATGCATGATTCTTAGCAAGTCATTGTATAATCATGGATCCTTAAAATCCACTTTGTGTAACAACCGAATTAATCATGAGGTAAACTGGTCCCTTGACATGCAGAAATTTGCAGACTGCACAGGCCAACATGGGTAGATACTTTTTGCAGATGCATGAAGCCCCCTTTTCATGGAGCTCACTATCTGATGCTGTGTGTGACTTTTCAACCTAAACTTTGAATATGCAATATCTCTTTACATTTTACTATTGATCTCTGCATCCATCTAGCTTTTTTACACGATCTGGAGTTTTAACAAGCATGAGGAAGGAAACTTTTGAAAACATTGTCAGAAAAAGGAAATGCAAGCATTTTCTCCTCTTCCAACAATGTATTTCTTTTCTTTCAAAGACAATTTCTGCCAATTGAGCTATATGTAATTTGTTGTTTTTAAATGCATTGGATCTGGACAACTCCAAAATTTTGTAATTTGGTAAAGAGTTAACTCTTTATCAGATGATGAAGTTTTAGACTCATCCAAAGTGAAAGCATTTGCAGATGACAAATTCAGAGTGGTTCAAATGATTGGATTTGTCTTTGAAAGGCTAGAAAATATTGTAGGAAACAAGAAAATCCTGGTTGTCAGCATTTCTGCTTTTCCCATAATGTTTTAAAGGCTTTCTTTATGGTCATCAAAACTCTGAATTATGTGGGAAAGGGTCAAGGACATTTACGTGTACAGTCTTTTTTTTTTCCTACAGTTCGGATGCTCCTGTAAATAGCCTCATCAAAGCAAACTGTAAGAGTCGGTATTGTGTTCATGAACTGTTTGGATTTGACATTCTATTGGATGAAAGTCTACGACCTTGGATCCTGGAAGTCAATATCTCACCTAGGTAAGTGGGTTTCTTGTTGTTCCTCAAAATATGTCTAGGTCAAACATATAACTGGGTCAATGCTAGGTAACTGTCAAACTGATAAAAGTAATGCTGAAACCGTGGCAAAACTTTGGTCAAACTAGGTTAAACTGATGAGACATGGGAGGGGGGCAACATTTTTCATCCAGTTGTCAAGTTTTTATGTCTGTCCTTCCCTTTTATACGAAGGGCAACTACAAAAGTGAGTCATGTGTTGCCAAAACCAGGTCATTTTAATCAAAACATTGTTAAATATCTAGAAGTCCTGTAGAAAAAGGAATGTTCTACCTGGCAAGATATATTGATATGTTGCAAGATATAATTTTTAAGACCCCTGGGAAGGAGGCACTCAAAAACATTGTGAGAAAATGCTGGTATCTGGCCCTTTTTCCCACAATGTTTTCTACCCTTCCAAAAACAAAGTTTTTATGACACATTTATTTTTCATTTTGCAAAAGCTTTTAATTCATGCGAGTCTAGAATTTGTCATTTGGTAAAGACATGGCGAAGTGGATCAAGCAATGCCAATCATGAATGCAAAAAGTTTCGGTGAGTGATAGAGAAACTGAAAATTCCTTTGTTCTGTTTTCAGTTTACATTCCAATTCCCAGCTTGATATCAACATCAAAGGTCACATGATCCGAGATCTGTTAAATATTGCTGGATTTCGGGTACCAGATAAACATGACCTTTCACATAATCCACCACAAAGCTCAGGACCACCAGATCTCAGGTATGTTCTTGCTGTGCCAACTTTCAGTGATTGGGTCCTGAGTACAAGTCTTTGCTTTATTTCTTTACAACACTACAAAATTTGGCAGTGTGTACTCTTTACTCTCATTTGTGTTATTTGACCTGCTTGAAGTGAAAAGAAAGCAAATATTTAATTAACCTTTGACCACACAATCCTCAGTTTTAACGACCCTAAGGAAGAAGGCTTTTGAAACATTGTTGTAAAAGGAGAAGATGCTGGTTTTCACCTTTTCCAACAATGTTTTCTATCTTATCAAAGACAGGTATCATCATTTGAGCTGCATTTATTTTGTTGTCTGCAAAATTAATGCATTTAGTTTGGTTGAGTCCAAAATTTTATTGTTTGGGAAAGAGTTAAGTCCTCAGCAGCCAACAAAATTTTAGACTTGTCCATATTGGAAATTTTTGCAGATGACAAAAAGGGTGATGCTTGAACTTGACAGATAGTGTTGAAAACTTTGTGGGAAATGGAGAAAGCAGCCTTTCCTCCTTTTCCAACAAGGTTTTCAAAGGCTTTCTAACTCAGGATTGTTAAAACTCAGAGGGGTTTTTTGGTAAAGGTTCAACTTCTTCAGGAACTACAAAATTTTAGCATAATGTTCCTCAGACTTTCTCTCATGGGGATCATTTGACCAATATGAAATGATTGAATAAGGACAAATATTCGAAATTTGGAGGACATTTAAAAGATTGGAGTCTTTAAGTTTAAAGAAACAAGGGGTCAGGGAAAACATTGTTTTTAGTTTCATTCATATTGAAAGCACTCGTATGATGGACTTTGTCTTTGAAAGGGAAAATGTATTTAGCATTTTCTTCTCTTTCCAAAATGTTTTTAACGCTTTACTAAACAATCCTAAGTTTTAATGAGCCAGCTGGAGAAAGCTTTTTAAAGCATTGTGGAAAAAGAAGAAAATGCTGATTATCAGCATATTCTCTTTTTCCCACAATATCTTCTACCCTTTCATAGACAAAATTCATCTTCTATGCATCGTTTAACCCTTTACCTTACAATCCCGAGTTTAAACTACCCTGAGAAAGAAGCCTTTTGAAAACATTGTGGGAAAAGGAGAAAATGTTGGTAACCAGCATTTTCTCCTTTTCCCACAATGTTTTCTACCTTTCCGAAAAAAAATTTAATTTTTGAGTTATATTTAATTTGTCGTCTGCAAATGCTTTGGATTTCGGCAAGTTTAAAATTTTGTTGTATGATAAAGGGTTAATCTGTCCTCTGCAAATGCTTTAACCCTTTACCAAATGACAAAATTTTAGACTGGTCCAAATTGAAAGCACTTTCAGATGACAAAATAAACGTAACTCAAAAATTGAAATTTGTTTCCAGCAGGGTAGAAAACATTGTGGGAAAAGGAGAAAATGCTGGTCACCAGCATTTTCTCCTTTTCCCACCATGTTTTCAAAAGGCTTCTAACTCAGGGTCGTAGAAACCAGGTATTGTTTGGGAAAGGGTTAAACTTAAAAGAGTCTGAATTGCGTCCTTTGGGAAACGGTGAACCTTTCAAGGACAAATCCCATCGTTAGAGCCTTGTTTAATTTGTTGTCTGCAAATGCTTTAACCCTTTACCTCACATTCTAGAGTTTTAATGACCCTGGGGAAGAAGGCTTTTGAAAACATTGTGAGAAAAAGGAGAAAATGCTGGTAACCAGCATTTTCTCCTTTTCCCACATTGTTTTCTACCCTTTCAAACAAACATTTCCTGATTTGTGCAACATTAAGTTTCTTGTCTGCAAATGCTTTCAATTTGGACTGGTCTAAAATTTTGTCATTTGGTAAAGGGTTAAAGTTATACAGTGTAAAATTTTGTTATTTAATAAAGAGTTGTTTGAGTAGAAAACATCATTTATAGCTCAGCTGTTTCAAAGAAAGAGTCGAATTGTCATAGCCCTGGCACTGTCTGCGTTGTTTTTCAAAAACTTTGGCATTTTGAAATACCTCTTTTATTACTGAAGATATTTACTTCATACTTGGACAAGTTGTTAACTATTAAAAGGGGAAGACATGCAATAGGGGCAGGTAACCATCAAAGTATTTTGATAGTTATGTCCCTTTTTCGACCAAGAGTTTTTAGTGAAAATCAAGGAACTGTAGGTGATAGAGGGGACCCACATATGGTACTCTTATTTAATTATATGAGAAATATTGTGCGAACAGAATCCATTACTTCCTGTACTTCAGAAGGGTAAAATAAATCCTACTTGTCGGGTATTGGATTGGTCTTCCAGGACAAATTTTTTTCTTAGTTGTTATTGACCTTGCGTGTCAAGAAAGCTGTAGTTTTCAGGTTTAAACAGTCAGAAAGAAAATGTTATTACTGTGTTGTCACATGCAATATGAATAATACATGCACTCATGTACCCTTATACAACTGCAAACTTTTCTCTTCCTGGTTTAGTGACGTGCATGTTTGGTGGCCTTACTCTTAGCTGTTTACCACACAATCCAGAGTTTTAATGACCCTGAGGAAGAACCCATTTGAAATCATTTTGGGAAAACGAAAAAATGCTGGTAACCAGCATTTTCTCCTTTTCCTACAAAGTTTTCTGTCCTATTAAAGGCAAGTTCCATCATTTGAGTCTCATCTAAATTGTTGTCTGCAAATACTTTGAATTTGGACATGTAACATGTTTTTGTGTGGTAAGGAGTGAACTACACTATCTCGTATTTTAACTAGCCCGACAAAAGAGCTTCTTGAAAACAATGTTGGAAAATGAGAAAATTCTGGTGCTTCTATTTTCTCATTTTCTCTCAAAACTTTCTACCCAACCAAAGATATCCTCAAATTTTTTGACACATTAATAAGTCATCTGCAAATGTTTTTAATTCAGACATTTCTAAGAAAAATTTGTCTGGTAAAGAGTTAAGATCTGTGAGAATTTGTCTGGTAAAGAGTTAAGATCTGTGAGAAAACCCTCAAAATCATGAATGTGTTTCTCTTGCCCCACCCCATTTTACTTAACCCTTTACCAAAGTACTCTGTGTTTTTTGTGACTCTGTGGAAGAATCCATTGAAATCATTTTGTAAAACAGAGATTGTGCTATTAGCCAACATTTTCACTTGTTCCTTTCTCTCGTACCCATCAATGTTTTCTACCTAAAGTAAGTTAAATCGGACCAATTTTGCCACACATAATTTGTATGCAGACTGCTGTCAAGATTGTTTGGTAGTGGATTAATATGTATGCCATTGATATTTTAGGTGTATTGTATTACCCTTTACCACACAATCCTGACTTTTAACGACCCTGAGAAAAAAGGCCATTAGAAAATATTGTAGGAAAAGGAGAAAATGCTGATAACCAGCATTTTCTCCTTTTCCCACAAAGTTTTCTACCTGTCCCATAACAAATTTAAATTTTCAAGTAACATTTACTTTGTTGTCTGCAAATGCTTTCAGTTTAGGCTCTTCTAAAATTTTGTCATTTGGTAAAGAGTTAAACAAAGATCTGAGTAGTAAAAGACAAATACAAAGGCAGTTGAAAAAGAAGTTTTCCCCAACTGTTGTAGTATTTACAAAGTCAGATATCACTATTTTCATATGTTAAAATGAAATAAAAAATAACTCTTTACCAAACATCAAAATTTTGGACCTTGCCAAAGTGTAGAGAACAAACCAAATGTGGCACAAATTATTGGATTTTTGTTTGGTAAGGTTAAAAAAAAAATATGGGAAAATAAGAAAATGCTAGTTACTTGCATTTTCTTCTTTGCCAACAATGTTTTCAAAAGCCTTTTTATTCAAGGTACTTAAAACACAGGATTGTTTTGTAAAGGGTTAAGACTGAAAACTCTTTGTTCTAGTCACTGTCATATTTAGTTTTTTTTCTGTACTGAAAAAGGTTGTAGAAAAAAATAAATGCTGTTCTGGAAATGGGGATATGATTCAAAAAAGCAGTTTTTGGCTTTTGCCTTTTGTCATTAGTTTTAAATCATCTACTGCATGGTTTGATTAAGGGTTAATTTATTAAACTGCACAATCTGCACGTTCTGGTCTTGATCTATGCTGTCTTCAAAAGTCTGTTTTCACTTTTATAAGCCCCGGTAGCGCATTCAATAAGGCACAGGACTTGAGAACAGGGAGTAGCTGATCCAAACCCCAAGCTCAGCCCATTTCTTTCCAAGGATTGATGGTAGTCCTTTCCACAGGATTTATTCTTCTCTAACCACTGATCATTGTTTTGACAAGTTTTTGTGTGAAAGCAGCCAGTACCTTAGAAAGAATATTGTGCAATGTATTAGTTGCAAAAATTTTAGGAAAGCTTGGATAGGTGCACTGGCAGTAGCCATGTAACTGAAATGATGTTGAAAAACCACAATAAACACCATACCAACAAACAAAAAATTTAAATAACCTGCTGTGTGCTTGCTGTATGCTCTAGTTAAGGGTTAACCCATAGGCCTGTATTTATGTGAAATCTGATCATGATCTTTGCAGTCTGCAGAAGTTCTTGTTGTCACCTTTTCATATCGAACGGGTTATTACCCTTTACCACACAATCCCGAGTTTTAACGACCCAAAAGGAGAAGGCTTTGGAAAACAAATTTTGGAAAAGGAGAAAATGCTGGTAACCAGCATTTTCTCCTTTTCCCAAATTTGTTTTCTACACTTTCATAGACAACTCTCACAACTTGAACCATGTTTACTTTGTCATCTTCAAATACTTTAGATTTGGACAAATAAAAAAAATTCTTCGTTTGGTAAAGAGTTCAGAAAAATAATGATTTTCAATACCGTTGAAAATATTGTAAGAAAAGCAGCTCTGATGATGGGAGGTTTTTTTCTAAAACAGTCCTGGTTAAAGTAAAACACCAAGCATTGTAAATGAGGGTTTAGGCTGATAAATAATGCGCAGGTCTGTATGGAGTGTTTGTACAACTCTTCATTCTGTAAAATAATTCCCCATTTGGTGTAGATGTTAAATAGATCTATTGATAGAAGTCCTTATTGTAAACGATTGTGTCTCTATTGTAAATATTGTTTTACACTTAGCTTCTATCTGCTCTTTGAACCTTTTACCTCACAACCCAGAGGAGGAAGGCTTTTGAAAACAGTGTTGGAAAAGGAGAAAATGCTGGTAACCAGCATTTTTTCCTTTTCCTACAATGTTTTCCACCCTTTGAAAGACTGAATTTTATGTTACCGATTGCATTTAATTTCCAGTCTGTAAATGCTTTCAATTTTGACAAGGCTTAAATTTTGCCATGGGGTAAACACTTAACTGTCTATCAAAAACTCTCTTGTATTTGCAACCCTGATAAAAAAGGCTTTAGAAAACATTTGCGAGACAAAATGCTGGTATTTCCTGGTTAGTTTATCATTTTCTCACATTGTTTTCTACCTTTTACAGCCTCATACCATCATTTTAGCCACATCTGTGATCTGCAAAGCTAAAGACAATTTTAAAAATTTGTTGTCTTAGCAGAAATAACATTACACCACAAACTGGCTAATTTTTGAGACTGAATTATACCTTTGAGGTAAAGTAACCCGAGGTTGCGCAAAGGGAATATTCAGAGGAATTAAAGAGCATCTGTTTCGAATGATATAGCCAAGACCCAGTAGCTCAGTCTGTAGCATACAGGACTTGAGAAGAGGGGCACACTGGTTTGATCCCGGGCTAGGCCAATTTCTTTTGGAGGTTTGATGATAGTCATCTCCCTCATCCCTGGTCATTGTTTCGATGATGGTTATGTGGAAAACAGCCAGTGGCTTGGAAAGAATATTGTGCGGAGTACTGGTAAAAGAAACTCCAGGAAAACATGGATAGGTGCACTATCCACCTGGATATGACTGAAATAATGTTGAAAAGGGAGTTAAACACCAATAAATGAATAAATAAATTCAAATGATACAGAAAGTTGGGTAAAAGGAGTTATTGCCTGTTACTAACAACGACTGTTTCCAGAATGTTTTCAAATCTGTCTGCTGTTGGAAAAATATTTACATGAACAGAGATGCAAATCAGTAAAGGGTGTTCTTGCAAAAAAAAAGTACATGTGCTTCTCAGCTACAACCCATCTTGTGGGTGTTTACCTGACATATCCAGAGACAATGTACTGAAATATTTTAACCCTTATCCCGCTAAATAAATTAAATAAAACTTAAATAAGAACCTGAGTACTGCTAGTTTCGACTAATTTTTTGGGAGAATAATATCTCCTTATCAGACAGTGTAGATCAAAGATTCTGTGCAGTCTGATCATGATCTATACTGTCCTTATAAGGTCAATGAGTCGCGCTTAGCAGCCTATGGGTTAACAATAAGGCTACGAAAAGCAACTAAATGTGCCTTTGTGGACAGGTAAAATGAAGATTAGACTGTGCAGAATGTGCAGTATGATCTGGGTTCTACATTGTCTGATGTAGTGAAACTTTTTTGGTGAAAAAAAAGTCTTTACAATATTTTGGTTTTTATGCCCATGGTAGAGTGTCATATAGCAGTTGCAACTTCTGTCTGTCTATCTATCTGCCTGCCAGCCTGCCCATGTGCACATCCATCTACCCGACTTGCTTTCATTGGTTTGAAGTTATCATTATGAGCTATGTAGCACTTTAACCCTTTACTACATTATCCCATTTAAATTGCCCTGAGGAAGTAGACAGTCTATAACATTGTAGGAAAAGAAGAAATGCTGGTAAACATCATTTTCTCCTTCTCCCACAGTGTTTTCTACACTATCAACGCCACCGATTAAGCCACTTTTCTCTTCTGCAAGTGTTTAGAAATTGAACTAGCATGATATTGTGTAGTTTGGTACGGAGTCTATGTAAAAGTTGACTAAGTGTCATGTTGATTCCATATTTGTCTTCATGAAAATTGAATATTTTCAAAAGGCCATTGATTTTATCTTAATAGTTAATACCAATATAAAATTTGCTTTTTTCATGCAGTGAAAAACCTTTTTAAACCCTTACAGTGCCTTTCATGACTATAGTTGCCTTTGCAGCCAATGTAGATCAAGATCAGGCTGCACTAAACATGCAGTCTGACCTTTGATCTGCACTGTCTGGTTTGCTGAAACTCTGTTGACAAAAGCAGCCATGAAATTGCAATTATTTGAGTCGTTTTTCTTGAATGAAAATGTCTGATAAGTTTATTCGGCGCTCTGAGGGTTAAAATTGGTTATTTGATCTTAATTGTTATTGATATGATTTTGTGTAAATATGTTTTGATTTACAAGAATGAATTGTGAAATTATCTCCAAGAAAAAAAAAAAATTATCGAAAATATGAACTTAAAGATTTCTCATACAAAATAAATGAGCCGTGCTCTGTGAAAAGGGGGCTTAATGCATTTGCGAAAAGTATCGACCCAGGTCAGCCTGCGCAGTCCGCGCAGGCTGACCTGGGCCGAAACTTTTCGCTATGGGTCAATTTTCTGTATGTCCAAGGACCAGTCTACCTCATGAATAAGTCAGTTGTTAAAAAAAGTGGCTATTATGGATCCGTAAGTATGTGATGGCTTGCTTGGTATGATGGATTATGGAGATGCATTAAGCCCCCTTTTGCCAGAGCATGGCTCAAATATTATATTTGAGTAGCGCTCTGGCAAAAGGGGAGAGTATAATGCGCCTCCTTGATGCATTATACCAAGCAAGTCATCGCATAACTATGGATCTGTAAAATGCAGTTTATCTAGCATTAGCAACCAACTGAATCATGAGGTAGAATGGTTGTTTGAGGTAGAATGGGTTGTTTGACAAGCAGAAAATGTACAATTTTCATACAGTTTCGACCCATGTCAGCCTATGTGGACTGTGCAGGCTGATTTTGGTCGATATGTTTTGCAGATGTGTTAGACCAGCTTTTTACTGAGCATGACTCATTTATGTACTCATTTATGTCATACTCGAATAAATAAACAAGATGGAGTGATAACAACACAATTTAATAAGCGTTAAACGCAAATACTGTCAGGAAAAAACAGAGGATGTAAATATATAGGCGTGGAATGATTTGGCCGCTCTTAAGGACGATACCGGGTTACCCATGTCACGTCCTGGCATTGTGTAGATTCCGTCGAAAATAAGACATCCAGAGAGTGAAAACAAGTAACTATTACGCTAGTAAATTTCCATTTGTAGAAGCAAAATTAAGTCACTACCGGTTACCCAGGAAGTGAGCCAGCTATTGCTCTACACGCGACTGATTTTTGCCGCCCCTTACAAGCTAATCACAGCGATAAGCGACACAAGGCTAAGCAGCAATGAACTATGTATTTTTTTTTATTTCCGGCTTATACCGACAAGCAATAGTGTACTACACTCTAACCTATACAATCCGAATTAGATATGCAAATTTCGCTCCTTTACACGGCGAATATGGCTTTTCCTTTACACATGATGCTGCTATAAGTTGTCCAAACGTAAAATGAGCAATCCGCTAATTAGCTACTTAAATGCAATTTACATAGAACACCACAGCAATAGTAATAGGCAGAACTTACATGATTCCACCTAGCAATAACCTATGCCGAACATACTTAGAACTCGTTTCATACGGCAGAAAGTGAAAGCAACGCAATGGCAAGAAAGGCATCACCAAGTACTAGGGCGAAACCTTTGTAACAGCAAATACACGTTTATACGACAATGAAGGGGCGGATTGATTCGTGGAATTTACAGTTGCGATCTACCAAGAAGTCCCTCCCGAAGTGGGTGCCCGACAGCGGATAGCGACTCCTTGATCAATCAGTAAAGTTTCCTAAAACAGAATTAAAAATAGAGCTACTTGGAATTAAGATTTACATAAACAGCCCTATGTTAGACGGAACCTCGCTGACCACAAGAGCAACAGTCCTAATATCACTATGGCTTTAAAATGGCTTTCTTTGCTGAATCCACTGAGCTGTGTACTTTGCCTTTGCTGGACTTCTGCCCTATACCATTGAACATGCGTCCATTGTGTGTATCCTCTGTCCTTCTGACCGACTACTTGTTTCTGTAAAGAATAATAACTGGAGAGATTTAGTGTAAGCTAAGCCTCGAATAGACCGAACTACAACCAGCACGGCTATTTTAGATGTAGTTGTAAAAGATTTCAAAGAATTTTCTGATAACAATGTGACACTAACATAACAGCCTTTGCAAAAAATAAGCCTCGCTAGTTGTATTCTACCCTAACTGTTGCCCCATTACTATGGACAAGGGAGATGTTTGTCCTAAATAACGTTCTCTAACTTTGCCAAAGATAGAGGGAGAGGCGGGTGGGATTTTCTCTACAAACTGACTTGGTCGCCGAAAGTTTAAAGAAGAGGGCGATGCACGTGGAAGCCCGCCGTTAAATACTCTCGTCTTGGCGGGAAGCCGAAGCAATCATGTGTAACTTACGCGAGCGTTTTACATTGGTAATTACTATTGGAAAAAACTCTACTAGCAGACGACAAATTCTCAATGGAAATAAAAGAAATTATTTTAAGTTTAAAATAACTTATATTATTTTACTGAATCATATCTTGGATTTTGTAGTCCCATTTAACCCTTTACTACACAATGACGACTTTAAACGACCCTGAGGACGAAGCCTTGGGAAAAGGAGAAAATGCTGGTAATCAGCATTTTCTCCTTTTTCCACAAAGTTTTCTACCCTATCAAAGAAAAATTGCATCATTTGAGCCTCTTTGAAATTATCGTTTGCAAATGCTTTCAATTTGGATATGTCTAAAATTTTGCCGTGTGGTAAAGGGTTAACTTGTACTTCTTCCAACTTGACCCTTGTAGTGCTAAATAAACAAAATGGAGATTGTCAGACGGTACCAAAGATGCATATGTGCCATGCTTTGGCAAAAGGGGGCATAAAGGGATCTCCATAAATGATAATGAATGATTCCAAGCAAGTTATCACAGTATTATGGGTCCATAAATTCTAGTTTCTCTCACAACTAAAGGATTCATGAGGTACACAGGTCCTTTGACATGCAGAAAATTGACCAATATCAAAGAGTTTTGGCCCAGGTCAGCCTGTGCAGACTGCGCAGGATGACCAGGGTTGATACTTTTTACAGATGCATTAAGCTCCCTTTTCACAGAGCATGGCTCATATCTTTAGTACAAAACATTTTTTTGTATGAATATTTGGCATAGAAGGGGATAGTCCAAGATCAGACTGAATATTCTGTGCAGTCTTTTGTTGATCTACAGTGTCTATGAAAGCAATTCAATCTGGCTTCATCTGTAGAGGGGTTAAACTTCCTGTTGTATACTTCAAAAAATAATCAGTAGTACATGTACTTAATAATAATACTATAAATGGGGAGACATTTATAGTATCCAAAAGGTAGCCGTATTTCTAACCGGAGAGATTTTGAGGGAAACTTTACTAGTTTTGGTGGACAGGATGAATTAAGATTGGACCCAACACAGCATAATGCTGTATTATTTCAATCAAGACCATCTGACTTTTTCCAGCTAAAGTTACCCTGAAAATGCTGGAAGTTTCCTTTTTCATATGCACCAAATGTCATTCATTATATACAGTACTAGTAGCTTTAACCCTTTCCCACACAACAAATTTTAGATTCTCCCACACTCAAAACATCTAGACGTTACAAATTCAAAGTTAATACATATGAGCTTAACTTCTCTGATATGATAGAAAATATTGTGGGAAAAGGAGAAAATGCTGGTAACCAGCATTTTCTCCTTTTCCCAGAATGTTTTCAAAAGGCTTCTTACTTTTGGTTATAAAAAACTCTGGATTGTGTGGTAAAGGGTTGAGCTGTTACTGTGCAAATGCATATTTGGTTTCATTGTTCTGTTATTTATAATGATTGCCATTCCTTTCTCTAATTTGTGTCATAATGTTGAGTGTATGCAAGATTGGTTTTGGTGAAGAACTGATGACTTTGAAATGAAAACACCCAAATTCATTTGTACCTCTAATTTTTATATTTTCAGTAATTATTCTCCGTCCAACAACTATTGTCTTGATAAGCGACTTTTTGCTCAACAATTATCACCAGATGAACGTGCCAAACATGCATACTACAGCCAACGATATCAGGATGAGGTAAAATACTTTTTGATAACAAAGCTCTGATATAGTGAACCAACCCCCAGTGTTGATAGCCAGCTAGCTACAGTATAACCCTATATGCAGTATTTGACTGCTCTGATTGAAAGGGAAAAAGTTTATATTTAAGAAATAATCTTCTTTCTATCATGGTTTTTTTGATCAATAAACCATGGTTGTGAGTTATGAGGCACAGTAAATAATCAACAAGGGCGATAGCCCGAGTGGTTTATTCACTGTGCCTCATAACTTACAATAGGTTTATTGAACGATAAACCACAATAGAAAGAAGATTATTTCGATTCTAACATGACCAACTCTTAATCAAGAAAAGCAAGATCGTACTTAGTGTAAAAGTGCATATGTAGATAATATTCCAAAGGACAAAGAAGAATGAATGTATTGTCCAGCACTGGAGCCGTAGTTGCTTCGAATGCTCTGAATATTACTCCACCCACCCCAAATCCCATTTCCAATGCAGCACAGGTCAATTTTGAACTAACCTTCAACTTGAAAAGACACTTGATTTACATATGTTTGATGGTAACATCTCAAATAGTTCCATGGTTGTCAATTTTTATCAGAACAGATAATATCGGTAAGTCCTTGAGGATTTTCCTGCCTATCTGGTCAAGAAGCAGAAAATGACGATTTGTGTTCATCAAGTGACTTTCATTGATTAAATATCGGAGGGCGAAAACATGAAACAGCCACAAGTGACTTACTGTATACAGAATGGCGTCACTCTGTATAGAATGATGTAGATTTTACCATGCTTTATAGAGCTGAATTCATGTGTCATGTGAGAATTGTACATGTTTAACTTTGATGAAGAGACTTACAAGACAACTTTGTGAGAAATTACGAAAAGACACTAACTGAACACATACTTTTTTGTTCAAAATATTTTAAAAAGCCTTCACTAAAAGGTGAAAAAGTAACATATTGAAAGCATTAAATTTTGCAGATGACAAATTGTATGTGGCTCAAACGAAGGTTTTCTTTTCTTTGAGAGTGTAGAAAAAATGTTGGAAAAGGTACAAATCAATACTATTACAGGTACCGTTGTTATTGAAAAGTCATGCAAGAGTATGGGATTCAAGACTTTCGGATCCAGTCAGTTATTTTTTTCTTCATGTGTTGAAGTACTTTTTCTTTTTTCAAAATCCATTGTTGTTGATGAATAAGAATAATCTAAATCAAATATATATTTCCATAAAGCATAAGAACCATTATGTTTATGTACAATGTATAAAGATAGAACTTTTGTAAGAAGCAAAAAAAATGTCTTTACCACACAATCCTGTTTTAACTCTGGCAAACAACAAAGCTATTGTCCAAATTGATAGCACCTGCAACCTACAGAATGACGGATTCACGGACAAATCTTGTCATCTTTTAATAGACCAGTATATATTGAAAGTGTTTGCAGACAAGAAAAATGTATTTGAATTTTTTTCTTGTGTGCAAACACTTTCAATATATATGGGTCTATTATTTTGTTGTTTGGTAAAGATTCAATGCTTTTACGCACAATCTAGAGTTTCAAAGACCCAGAGAAAAAAAGCTTTTAAAAACAGTGAGAAAAGGCAAATATGATGATAACCAGCATTTTCTCCTTTTCCCACAATGTTTTCTTTTATTTCACAGCTAAGTCTGATAATTCCAGCCACAAATGAATCATCGTCTGTAAATGCTGTCATTTTAGACCACTCCAAACTTTTGTCATTTGGTGAAGAATTAATCAACGTTATGAGAGGTCTGAAAATACAGACTGACTTTCATTGCTTTGATTTTGTTTATATTACAGCAAGTGTTACAGTCTATGTTAGATACACTCACCCCTGATGATATCAGAATTTTAACAGAGAGTATAGATGAAGACAGCAGAAAGGGTGGGTTCCAGAGAGTGTTCCCCACCCCCAGTACCCATAAGTACCTCAAGTACTTTGAAACTCCACGATACTACAACTTGTTACTGGATCAGTGGGTACAGAGATACAACAGAATGGAACAAAGAGGTAAATTGAATGAAAAGAAAGAAGAAGAAAAAAATGGAAGTAAAATGGGACTGAAAGAAAAAAAAATCTATTTTATTCTTAGTCATACAAATAAAACTTGACCATTAACTCCATTTACTAGACATTTTTTGAAAACATAAGAAAAGTGAGAAACATGAGCAAATGGCACATTTCTTGAATGCAATGTTTTCCATATTTTCAGAAATGACACTTTTCTTTAACTTGTAATGAGTTCATCATGTTATCCATGATTGATTTTGGTAGGTGTGCTGTGCAGCATTCAAAATAAAGGGAGTAGCCAAATGGTTAACCTTTTACAACACAACCCTGACTTTTCATGAACCTGAAAAGAAAGCTTTTCAAAACATTGTGGGAAAAGGAGAAAATACTAGTAACCAGCATTTTCTCTTTTCCCTACAATGTTTTCTACCTTTCCCAAAATACCAACATTCCTCCTTTTTCCATGGTGTTTTCAAAATCTTTCTTCCCACAGGTTGTTTAACCTTGGAAATGTGTTTTAAAGGGTTTATTATCAATATTTTACAATGGTGTTTCTAAAGGTATCTGCTACAATTTGTTTCCAAAGAGTTCATGTACTTCCAGGTATTTCCATTTTGCAGTCATACTGTGAAGATTGTCTTCACTTGGAATTGAGCACAGAAAATCCTCATCATCAGGTATGTTTTTGTCAGCTTCCCATATAGTAAGGAATATTGTAATATGTAATCCTTTTAGTGTCCAGCATGCTTGGAGTTCCAGTGACTCTGTGGAATATGCTTTTGAAAACAATGTGAGGAATAGGAGAAAATGCTGGTAACAATCTGTATGTTACTGTTGCCGAAGCGAAATTGTGAAATTTTTAAATGATCTGTGATGTATTCTCCCTGAAAACATCCTTGAACTAGCAATTATTGGGTTTTTTTTTTAAACTGTTTAATGATATTACTGTTTCATTTATTTTTGGGCTGTACAACTTATGTGAATTTTTTTCAGTGGAATCCACCCAATGCAACTTGCCATAGCTACAGGGAAGGGAGACTACTCAGTGCTCCTCTCAGCAAACAGAAAGACAATGAAGCTTTAAAAGCAAGGTAAACATTTTTTAACAACCTCTCAGTTTCTTGTATCTATAGTAGCCTGTGGTAGTGGACAGTTTTTAGCTGGGTTGACCAATAGTAAAATATACTCACTAACTGTTCTTCACTCTTTACCTGACAACTACATTTTTAGACTTGTCCAAATTGAAAGCATTTGCGGATAACACATCAAATATCGCTGTATGTGGGGTTTTGTTTCTAAAAGGGTAGAAACCATTGTAGGAAAAGGAGACAATGCTGGTACCCAGCATTGTCTCCTTTTCCTACAACGTTTTCAAACATCTTCTTCCTCAGTGTTGTCAGAATCTGGAATTATTTGGTAAAGGGTTAACTAAACTCTTTTTCAAAAAACAAAGACTGATGTGACACATCTGATTGACTGACACAAAACATCTGGGCCAATCAGATGGTTTACCTTGGAAATTAAAAGTACAGCAGTGCTTATGGAACTGTTCGTGATAAGAGATCCCAATGTCAGTCAGGCAAGCGTTAGTATGTGCACTTGTTTCTTCATTAACCTTGTTTTTAAGCTTCACCTCTTCTTTTATTTCTAAACTGCTAAGGAATCCTTTGCTCATTGTCTTTTTGGACCCACAGGTTAGTTTGTTTTTACCTGTTTATACTCGGATTGTAGATTAGTCAGTGGCATATTCGGTATGTGTCTAGAGTACACTATGAGTAGATGTAGTTGAGTGATGCTTTAGCAAAAATCGGTTTAATGCATTTCTGTTATACATTATACCAAGCAAGTCATTACATAATCATGAATTAATAAACAATACTTTCCGTTTTTATGTAATTTTCTGTTTTGCGCAAGTCTACTGTAGCACAAAATCTAATGTGGTCGTAAAGTGCCGTCTCGGATTAGCCTGCGCGAACTGTGCAGGCTGATCCGAGAAGACACTTTACGCAATTGTCCGAATGTCCCTTTTCGTGTGTTGCAAGCTATTTGATCTCACTGCAACATTACTGTGATATGTGGTATTGTGTTTTTTACAGAAATCAGTGAAAGCAGCAGAAAGATTTTAGTAGATAGATGGATCCTTAACAAAGCAACCAATTATATTTACTATTTTGAAGAAAAAAACTTTTGAAAACTTGGTGGGAAAAAGAGAAAATGCTAGGAGCAGGCTTTCGAAAACATTGATGAAAAGGATAAAATGCTGGTTGCCAGCATTTTCTCCTTTTCCCAAAATGTTTTGTGACCTTTCATAGACAAATTCAGTCATTTGAACTGCATTTCTCTTTTATTTGCAAATGCTTATAAGATGGCTGCATCTAAAATTTTGTAATTAATTCAAAATCATTGCATGTGCCACTAGTTAAAGTTACAGTAATAAGATCCCCCCCATTGGTAGTTGTTTACAGTGATTAGATTTTTCTCCAGTGGGTAGTTTTAGTGGTTAGAGTTTTTTTTCCTATGGGTAATTTTACAGTACATGTAATGAGAGTTTTTTCCTATGGGTAGTTTAGTTTCCCCTGTTATTCTTCCAGATGTTTATCGTTGAGTGCAGCTTTAGATAAAATCTTCAAGATTTAGGTATTCTTGAGTTTATCTTGCAGAAGTTAAAATTTGGGTTATTTGTTTGGCAAATGCAGACAGATGACAGTATTAGTTGTACGGTCAGGTGGCAGGGGACTTGGAAACTTGTTCATGGTTGTGGTGAATCATGTCGCCACCTCGGCGAGGTGGCGACATGATTCACCACAGCCATGAACAAGTTTCCAAGTCCCCTGCCACCTGACTGTACAACGAATTTATTATACAGCAAAGTTTTACCATTCCAACGTGTGTTAAGCGGAATTTACCTGTTTTTTTTTTTTTTTCTTTCAAAAATTGAGTATGCTGACAAAGTAGAATTTCCCTTCTGAGTGCCTCAATTCAGTGTAAACTGATGTCACTGGGAACTGATGTCACTGAAACCTTGGTAAAACGTGCAGTTTAGTACATAATCTTGATGTTAATCTTGATCAACGCCGCTATTTCGGATGTTGTGTTGAAAGTGCAGTCATGTATACGGGGCTTCCAAAAGGGAAACTGCTTTTACGTCGGTTTTGCCAGTGTACATGATATATTTGTTCGGGGCATATTATCCAATCAGATCACGAGAAATTTCTTTGCAGTATAATAAGAATTTATCATCTATCTGCATTATCTCTTTACCAGACTGTTAACCCTTATCCTGCTAAATAAGTTAAATGATACCTTCAAGTCAACAGTTAAAACCCAAAGGTTGCTGTTTCAAACTTATGTTTTTTAAGAAAAATATCTTCTTATTGGACATTGTAGATCATAGATCAGACTGCACATTCTGTGCAGTCTGATCTTGATCTACACTGTCCACAAAAGGTCAGTGATACACGCTTGGCAGCATAAGGGTTAAATTTCAAACTTTGAAGATGATTTGTTAACTGTTTACCACACAACAAAATTTTTAAACTTGTCCAAATTAAAAGCATTTGCAAATGATAAATTCATTGTTGCTTAAAAAATGTTTTAATGCATGAAATGAGAAAAGGATTGAATACTGGTTACCAGCATTTTCTCCTTTTTCCCACAACATTCTTAAAAAGTATTTTTTGTCAGGGATGTTACTACTTGGGATTGTGGAAAAGGGTTGAATTAAGTTAAGGGTAGAAAAACATTGTAGAAAAGAAGAAAATGATGAGGACCAGCTGTTTTTCCTCTTCCCACAATATTTTCCAAAGATTTCGTCCCTGTGTCTTTGCAATCTGATGATAGGCCGTCAGCTTTTGTAGCGAATCAGTTTTTATCTGTAGCAGTTTGTTCCTTTTTGAAGTTCTTTTTCTTTTGTTTGTCCTTTTCACTGTTACTGTGGGGTCTATTTATAGATATTAGGCCACACCATCTCGTAAAATATTAGATGATGTAAATTTATATAGAATACTACAACAGTCTGCATTTCTGCGTGGTCGGATCATGTCGAGTTGCGTGTGTAAAGAGGAGCATATTGGATGAGACCAAACGAGACATGATCCGACCTCGCAGAAATGCAGACTGTTGTAATATTCCCTTTATTATATACCTAAGTACAATAACTATAGAAAAACATCACAAAGTCAATACAAATAACCAAAATTTCAGAGAACTACATTTCATTGTACATATATGTACGATATTTATAAATGGCGGATGAATATACATAGATAACAGTAAGTCTGCATAGATCAGTATGCATTTAAAAATGGCGGGTGCTACCCCTGAGCCGCTACAAGAAAAAAGACAACTGTGGTTTAAATGTTATTAGTTAAACACTGAAAATGGATTCAGTGGTTGTTATTTACTGTCACTGTCAAAAACAGTACATTTCTCTCCGTTTTCATGAGGGAGGCAAGTCAAACTTGTGATTATGAATCGCGATTCTTAGTTCACGAGTGTATCGTACAGTAGCATATAGAAATACCCTTTCGAAACAACACAAGTTTATGTAATGGGCATTGATATTGGATAAAATCAAAATCTGCATAGAAATAATTTTTGACAAAAAAAAGATGACAAATAATGGATGAAACAGCTATAGGTACACAAAAAATGGGTTTTTTGTGCATCATCATGCTGGCAGAACGTGTTTGGAATTTGGCAAAAAGACCCGAACGTCAATACACAGATGTTACGTAGTATGTGTACACAACTATGCTCTACACAGTACTAGGGTGATACAGAAAAGTTTTCTGCCGAGTTGTATTGGCGAGTAAGATAACGCCCGTATTTTATTTGGATCATAGATAGGTATATAATAAAAGATTATACCGCATGTTCAACATAGTTCTAGTTTTGCCTGCACTGTCTGCAAAAAAAGACCGAAAAAGTGCCTAATGTTGTCTGTCTTTAGCCTGTAAAGAGTATCAATCCTTTACCACACAATCTTGAATTCTAAGGACCCTGATAGAGAAGGCTTTTGAAAACATTGTGGAAAAAGGAGAAAATGGTGGTAATCAGCATTTTCTCCTTTTTTCCTCAATGTTTTTTGTCCTTTCATTTACAGTTTGATCATTCGAGTCACTTTTATCTGCAAATGCTTTGAAATGGGACCAGTTTTAAAAGTTTACTGTTTGAAAAAGAGTATTAAAGTTACGTATCTCTGGTATCCAAATTCACCAACCATTTTAAAACGCATTGTTAGTCTAAGTCTAAATACAGGAAGTAACACAATTTTTGATTGGCTAAACCAAACCATTTGGATCAGCTAATCAGAACTTGTGTTACTTTTACATTTGTTTTAGAATGGTTGATGAATATGGACTCTGGTGTTGATGTATATAACTGAGATCTGAGGTTATAAGTTATTGTTTGAATGAATTTCAGGTTTAGAATTATCAACCCCCAGCTTTTGAATTTACCCATAGTTCCGCCAAAAAAGATTTAGTAAGAAATCTGATGCTTTTTTGGGAAGCGGATTTTCTTTACCATTCTTTTTTTTTTGGTGTAAAAAGCTTTTTTTTGGAGGAGATAAAGATAATATTTTTTCTAGTTCTTTTGTTAATATGGAGAGTTTTTCAGTTTTTGTTATGCTTACAACTGTGATTAACTGTGTATTTGATTTGCTACTTTTAGACTTTTACCCTAGTTAGGTAATTTTCATACGGACGGCTTTGAATCATATGACAAAAAGAGTGCAAGAAAATTTAAATAGTTTAAATATCATATTCTGATGAATTTGTGGCAGATTACTTCCCAAAAAACCTAGACTTTCTGTTTTTACATGTGCTCTAAATTCGGCACAAAAGCATAAGGTTAATGTAAAATTTGAAAAAAAATTGTAGATTTTCTACTTTTTTTTTTATGTTGTTCTTAGTCGGCAGAAAAGTTTTTACCTGTAATAAGAAGGTAGGATTGGTATTGTGTGGTTGGAAATATTGTCTTGTGAAAATATATCTTTATATACAAAACTGTTAACCCATTACCAAACAATCCTATGTTAAATGACCCTGAGTTAGAGGGCTTTTGATAACATTGTGGGAAAAGGAGAAAATGCTGGTAACCAGCATTTTCTTCTTTTCCCATAATGTTTCTGCCCTTTCAGAGGCATATCCCTAAGATTAAGTCACATCTAATTTGTTGCCTCCAAATGCTTTCCGTTGGGTCCAGTCTGAAGTTTTGTTGTTTGGTAAAGAGTTAAATTTGTGCAGTTATGGTTATCTAGACAAATTTCTGTTGCTAAACTTTTTGCTACATGCAAAAAACATATACAGTAAAACCTTTCCTCAAGACCACCCTGACAATAAGAGCAACCCGCTATTATGAACGATTTTAGTCAGAACGGAATATTTCCTGTCTAAAGATCAATGATCACGACCCTGGAAATACGAGCACCCCGCTATTCCGAAATTACAACCACCATTTTCAGTACCAATATTAATTTTCCTGTAGATTTTAACCCCTTGAAACGACCACTCGATTTCCAGAACTTCTTTACGACCAGTTAATTTACACGCGTCCGTTATCGCGAACCACAGACTGTGCCACATGTATGAATATTCTTGGGTCTGATGGTATTAACAATCAATTATCGGTCTTTTGTTTGTCTATAGACCATTAATTGTAACATGATTGTGTTGATTGATCAGGATAATCAAACGACCTGTGAATTGATATTTTTAAACCAATGATTCGGCTTTCATGCAGTAATCAAGCGTTTATCACACATCGCTGACCCGGATGACAAACATGTCTACATCCGGGTGATCATGATTTATTGTTTACAGCCAGCTGATGTAATTCAAGACGCTTGGATTTAGTGGTGATCGAGATGGGATTATCATTTTGTTTTTGATACTTTACATACTGTAATTATACCGTAACGAATATGCGATTGTAAACAAGTGACCACGATGAATGAAATGCATTTACTATTGGCATCATTTAGCCCTGCAAAAGTCTGCTAAGAGCCAGGGTTTATTTCAAAATGTAGGCGTGTGAAACCCCGGAAATCAGACCACCCCACCAATGAGACCAAATTTGAAAAGTACCATGGGTGGTCTTAATAGAGGAGTTTTACTGTACTTGTCAAATTTGAAAGCATTTGCAGACAACAATTTAAATGTGACTCAAATGAGGAAGTTTGTCTTTGATGGGGTAGAAGACATTGTGAGAAAAGGAAAAAATACTGGGTAACCAGCATTAATTTTTCATTTTCCCTCTGCTTTCAAATGGCTTTTTCTCTAGGGTCGTTAAAACTCATGATTGTGTGGTAAAGGGTTAAAGTAAAGGTAGGAATGGTATTGTATGGTTGATTATACTGTTGGTGAAAACATTACATGTACGTAATGTGTTAAAGTTTTGAACTAGTTTTATTTTTCATGATTCTGAGAGATGTTTACAAATGCCTGTTATTTTAAAATAAGGTAGGGATGGTATTGTGCAGTCAGTAGTACTGCAGGCAAAAACATAGTATTGAAAGTTAAAGCTGTAAAATGTTTCTGTTTACTTACTTGTATAGGCTCAACAGTGGCCAAAACATCGATGCAGGTGTTAAAATACATTTGAATTTTAAATATGTGGTTGGTCCAGGTATTAGTTGCTTGCAGAAAAATGAATTTCAGAAGTCAGGCAAAAAGTAAATGAAAGATAGAGTGACCTAGTAGGTTTTAATATAGTTTTGAAATTAATTTCTCTACCAACGACTAACACTAACACTTGGACCAACCATACAATAACAGATTGTCATCTCCACAATAATTTCTATACTTTCAAATGGTATGGTTTAAATCTATATGCATTTTAACTCTTTACCACACAATCCCAACTTTTAATGACCCTGAGAAAGAAGCCTATAGAAAACATTGTGGGAAAAGGAGAAAATGCTGGTAACCAGCATTTTCTCCTTTTCCCACAATATTGTCTACCCTATCAAAGTCAGAAATCATCATATTAACAAGATTTAATTTGTTGTCTGCAGATGCTTTGAATTTGTTCCAGTCCAAAAATTTGTCGTTTGGTAAAGAGTTAACAACTGCTTTGTGTACTTTTGGCAGCTATTGTTACTTTAACTTGGCTCCTTTTTTTTTTTATTCAAAGAAAAAGCAACAAGGGATTGCTGTAGCCCTGTCGTTTTCTGCATCTGTCATTATTGAGATTAAATCAGCAGTGCTCTGGCAAAAGGGGGGTTTAATGGATCTGTGTGATACATTAAATCTTTACCACACAATCCTGACTTTTAACGACCCTGAGAAATAAAGCTTTTGAAAACATTGTGGAAAAAGGAGAAAATGCTGGTTACCAGCATTTTCTCCTTTTTCCACAATGTTTTCTACCCCTCCCAAATCAAATTTCGATTTTTGATTCACATTCATTTTGTCTTCTGCAAATGCTTTAAATTTGGACTACTCCAAAATTTTGTCGTTTGGTAAAGCGTTAAACAAAGCAAGTTATCAACGAATGATGGATTCAAAAGATCTGATTCAAAAGATTCAACAAACTGAAACTGGAGGTAAAATGGTCCTTGGACATGCACAAAATTTACAAATAGCAAAAAGTTTCAGCCTATGTCAGCCTGCTTTCTGCAGATGCATTAAACCTCTTTTTCAGAGAGCAATTGGAGCCAAGGGTTGCCACCTGCATGTAGTGCTCTTGTTTGTCTAGCAGCTGACCACTTGAAAACATTGTAACAAAAGGAAAAATGGTTGAATTTCAAAAGGTTTTTTCCGAAATTTGAATGCTGTGAATGGCTACAAAATTGAATACTCAGTGACAAGTTTTGAATATCAATTAATCTAAGTTGTTGCATGTTAGGTTTCCCTACATGAAAGCTGAACAGCCACCCTGTAGAATTGATGTACAAAGATTTACCATGGACAGATCTGTATTGTACAGCAAGTGCATGGTAAACATGGCATGTGTGAAAACATAAAAAGAATGTCTAGGCTTGTTTACTTGAAGATCCACAAGTCCCTAGTTTTAACAACTCTGTACAAGAAGGTTTTTTGAAAATGTTGTTGGAAAAGGAGACAATACTGGTAACCAGCATTTTTTCCTTTTCTCACAATGTTTTCTAGCCTTTCCAGGACAAACCCCAGCATTTCAGCAACGCTTAATTGGTGGTCTTCACATGCTTTTGATTTAGAGTATAGGCCTCTGAAACTCAATTGGTCTATCAAGGAATAACGAAATTCTCATTATTGGACACCGTTATTATAAATAGCACATTGGCGATTCCCTCTTAATCTATATAGTAAGACAAGGTATGCTATAAAATCGAAGACAGTTTGACCCCCATCCCCTTTCAGGGATAATATTTAATGGAAAATGGATAAATGAACCTAGTTACCGGTGCAGATAGGTTTATAAATGATTTTTCTTCTATACCTTGACCTTCCAAAGTTCCAAACAGCTCTTGCCATCAAGCAGTAGCTCTCATCTAAAAAGATTTCAAAAGCTTCCACATTTGCCAGATTGCCATGCACTGACATCACACAATTTATAATCCTGCAGTGAAAACAACTGAATTCTTTTATTCAAACATAGATCGAAAAATTTTTTGTTGGTGTATTGATGAAATTGTCAATTAATATTTTGTCTGATGTAATTTATCTTTTCATCTAATCCAGTATCACGATTTTCATCTCCCATTTCACATATTTTCAAATGCGTTTTTACCGTTCATTGGTCAAAAACTTTGGCCTGTCTTTTGATAGCAAATTCACGTGACTTATAATTCACTGTGTCATAATGAATTATGTGACGTCAGCGCATAGTGACCCGGAAAATGTGGAAGCTTTTTAAATTTTTTGAGATGAGAGCTATTGCTTGAAAAACCTTGTGTAAGCTCTAGAGGCCACATATTCAGTCCAATAGTCTTGAACTGTGGTCAGAATGTTTGTCTTAAATATATCTCAGACGAGTTTGAAAATGGGTCATGTCAGGTGAAAAACTAGGTCACTAGATCAAATTTTAGAAAATCCTTGTGTATGCTTTAAGGCCATATTTTCAGTCCAATACTCTTGAAAGTTGATCAGAGTGTTTGTCTTGATAATATCTTGGACGCTTTTGAAAACGGGTCATGTCAGGTCAATAACTAGGTCACTAGATGAAATCTTGGAAAATCCTTGTGTACGCCTTAGAGGCCATATTTTCAGTCCAATAGCCTTGAAAGTTTGTCAGAATGTTTTGATTATGTCTCGGATGAGTTAAAAAAATGTAACACATTGGGTCAGAAAACTAGGTAACTAGGTCAAATCTTAGAAAAACCTTGTGTACCCTCTAGAGGCCATGTTTTCAGTCCAATACTCTTTAAACTTGGTCAGATTGTTTGTTTTTATTATCTCTGACAAGTTTGAAAATGAGTCATGTCAGGTGAAAAACTAGGTCACTAGGTCAACTGTTAAAAAATCCTTGTGTATGCTTTAAGGCCATATTTTCAGTCCAATACTCTTGAAAGTTGGTCAGAGTGTTTGTCTTGATAATATATTGGATGATTTTGAAAATGGGTCATGTCAGGTCATTAACTAGGTCACTAGGTCAAATCTTAGAAAATCCTTCTGTAAGCTTTAGAGGCCATATTTTCAGTCTAATACCCTTGAAAGTTTTTTCAGAATGTTTGTTTTGATTATGTCTCGGACAAGTTCAAAAATGAAACATGTTGGGTCAGAAAACTAGGTAACTAGGTCAGATCTTACAAACACCTTGTGTACCCTCTAGAGGCCACTTTTTCAGTCAAATACTCATGAAAGTTTGTCAGAATGCTTGTCTTAATGACATTTAAAAACAAGTATGAAAATAGGTCATGTTGGGTGAAAAACTAGGTCACTAGGTCAAATTTTAAAAAACCTTGTGTACACTCTAAAGGCCATAATATAAATTCAATACTCATGAAACTTGGTCAGAATGTTTGTCTTGATGACATCTTGGATGAGTCTAGAAAAAGTTTGTATACATGCTAGAGGCCAAATTTTCAGTCCAATAATTATGAAAGCTTGTTAGAATGTTTGTCATATCTCAAAAGAGATGGAAAATGGGTCATGTTTGGTCAAATGGCTCAGGTGAGCAACTTCAGAGCCATCATGGCCCTCCTGTTAATTTTGCTTTAGGTATGCAATTGTCTTTTTTTCATATACTTTTTTTTATGTAGTTTTACTTGTGGTAGGCTTGAATGTATCTTTTTACATGTATTTGGGGTTTTTTTTAATTATGTCTTCAGTATTTCACAATTCTTATATTTCCATGAATAGCCATATCAATATTCACTTGCATAATAACTGTGCTTTAAAGCTTTTATGTACATATCAACCATTTGATAATAGTGCTGATATAATATCACATAAAAGTAATTTTGATAGTGTATTACTCCTGTCGAAAGAAAAAGTTAACAGTAAAAATGTTTGAAAGGGAGCAGTTCAGATATTGCAGTCAAACAAAACTTCCAAAATGTTTTATCAATGAATTTAGTTGGTCAATAGCTAGCAAAACATAAAAAAAAGAGAGAATGGAAAAGTGTTAGAAAAAAACCTTTTTGATGATTTTCTTAATGAGCTGTATAGCCACTTAGGGTATTTTCAAATTTCAACTGGTGGGAATGTTGTATGATCAATAAGCACAAATGGATAGTTTAGGATCATGATTCAAATCAGCATGATGATATCATATCTGGTCACATAACAATAGACAGAGTTACGGATTACATCATGACTATCCTGTTATTTAAACATCAAAACTGCACCTTTAAACTGAATGTAAGTGTCCAGGGTTCATTTTCACCAACCATTCTTAACCCTTTTGGCGCCCCAGGCGAAAACAAGGACTTTTGCAGACGGCATGGATCAAGATCAGATCGTACAGAATGTGCAGTCTGATCTTGGATCTATACCATCCGCTTGTTAAGTCAATCCAATAGGATAAGAAATCTTCTTAAGATTCACTGGACTATATTTTCAGCCATTGAAAGAGGCCGGCTTTATATATTTGGCACCGAAAGAGTCACATTCTTCAGAATTTTGTAAATTTGAACATAACACTATTCTGATTGGCTAAACCCTATGGTTTAGCTCTTTCCCAAAGGACAATATTTTGGAAGGGTCCAATTTGAAAGCACTTGCAGACGACAACATTTATATGGCACAAATGATGGGATTTGTATCAGATATTCTAGAAAACATTGTGGTAAAAGGAGAAAATGCTGGTTACCAGCATTTTCTCCTTTTCCCACGTTTTCAAAAGGCCTACTTATCAGGGTTGTTAAACTCAGGATTGTGTGGTAAAGAGTTAGCCAGTCAGAGGCTGTGTTACTTTCAAAGTTGGAAAATGTCAGAGAATAAGACTAAGACTGTTTCTTGGAATGGTTGGTGAATACAGACCCATAAATATTTATGTTGTAGTATTTAACAGTGTTTTTTGGGAAATTTATATTCATATAAAAGCAATTTAATTGGGCTGCTTTAAAGGCATCTTCCAAGTCTTCACATGTACATATCTTACATATATATTCTTCTATTGTCCTAACTTCTTTATTCCACAGTTACTCCTCTTCCACTATCCTCAAGGCTCCAAAACGTGTAAACAATAAAAACCCACCTCAGCGTTCCGTTAGTCAGTCCAGTAGCGTTTCTTCCGTTAACACCCTAGTCCTTAGTCCGCAACCTGCAGATATATTGTCACCAAAAGGCAGAGTGCCGAACAGGTAAAACTTGGCTTGCGGTGACTTTGCTTTAACTTGAGCCATGCTCTGTGAAAAGGGGGCTTAATGCATTTATAAAAAGTATTGACCGAGGTCAGCCTGTGCAGTCAGCCCAGGCTGACCTGGGCTGAAACAGTTTGCTATGGGTCAATTTTCTACATCTCCAAGGACCATTGTACCTTAGGATTCAGTCAGTTATTGGACAATATAGATTATAATTATGGATCCTGAATTATGTGATGGCTTGCTTGGTACATTCATCACAGAGATGCATTAAGCCCCCTTTTGCCAGAACATGGCTCACTTCTTTAGCTTCAGTAGAATGTGTGTGGCTTTAACCCATAACTACATTGACTTACTTCAGATCACTGGAAAGCTTGGAGTGCAAGGAAAATGTGGGGATTTTGGTGACATGAAAATCATTGTTGGAAAGGCATTTATTGGCTTGTTGCAGGCCTTTGCTGTTTTTCCCTCAATACTTTTATAACATTTCATGTCTTCAGTGTTGTTGAAAATTGTTTTTGTAGTGGTAAGTGTTAACCTTTTGTAAGGTGCCTTTCATAACAATAGATTAATTTTGCCTACAGTGTAGATCAAGATCAGACAGCACAAAAAATGCAGTCTAATCATGGATCTAAGCTGTATGCTAGATGTAAATATTTTAGGTAAAACTAGCCTCTAACTCTTCACCAAATGACAAAATTTTAGACCACATTTGCATACAACAAACTAATACAGTTATAGCTTCAAAGATTAAATTTGTCTTCGAAAGGGTAGAAAATACTGTAGGAAAAGGAGAATTTGCTGGTTGCAAGCATTTTCTCCTTTTCCCAAAATGTTTTTAAAAGGCATTTTCCTCGAGGCCTTTAAAGCATCCATGTTTTGTTAAAAAGTTAAATTGCAATATTTGTGGTTTTTATTTCTTCACTGTTTACTACCTTTTCACAAACATCTTCTGATTTGAGCCACTTCTAACTTGTCAGCCGTAAGTAGTTTCATTGCAGATGAGTTAAATTTTGTCTTACTGTTATAGGTTAGCCCTTAACCCTTTACCCGACAGCCCTGACTTTAACAACCCTGAAAAAAGAAGCCTTTTGAAAACATTGTAGGAAAAGGAGAAAATACTGGTAACCAGCATTTTCTCCTATCCCCCACAATGTTTTTTACCCTTTAAATGATGACTTCTACAATTGGAGCCACATTCAATTTTTTTGTCTGGGGATACTTTGATTTTGGACAAGTCTAAATATGTTGTGTGGTAAAGGGTTAAAATTGCCTTTCACAATTATAGTAACTGTTGTTTTTGCAGCCACTGTAGATCAAGATCAGACTGTAAAAAACATGCAGTCTGATCTTTGCTGAGATGCCCTGGACAAGAGCAACCCTGAAACTGCAATTACTTGTCTTATTTCTTGATGGAAAGTGTCCATTTGGTTTATTTGGCGCTTTAAAGGTTAATTAAGTGAAAAAATATGCTCATAACAACGTAGTGCAAAAAGGAGAGGGTACTGGTAACCAGCTCTCCACTCCATTATTGTCAGGGCCATTACTTCTATATGGATGGATTTTAAAATAAAAAAGTGCAATTGTATGCTGTGATTAGTAAAAGAAGAAGATACAATGTCAAGGTTACAGTTGATGGTCATTTTGTCAGAGCCAAATACTTAAACTTGGCTACTGTACTTTCCATGGCTGAAAATATAATACACTGAAATTTAAGCCATGGTCACATTTACAGTCATGCACGTAGTTGTCAGTAGTTCAGTTCGAACGTAGTCTGCCATAGTGCTACTACGGTCAACTACGTTGAAGTATGTTCAAAGTAGGTTCAAACTTGGCAATATAGAAAGTCTAAGTAGGTTGAACTATTTGTAAGTACGGTTAACTACGTTCAACTGCGTGCAAAGTGGCTAGGGTTAACTAGGGTATTACTACGTCAAACTATGATTAACTACGTTAAACTGCGTATAAACTACGTCCTAAGTACGCACAACTGCGGAAATGAAGGTCAGCTGCGTTAAGCTACGGTAAAACGTTGTGGTTGTGCCTGCTCAGTACGGGTAAGCTGCAGTCATTGTATTTTAACCGCTGTCACACCTTACATAGTTGACCGTAATGAGGAATTACCGTAGTTGGCCGTAGTTGAACGTATTAAACACACTACGGTTAAGTAGGGCCAATTACGGTTAACTACGGTCAACTACGTTCAAACTACGGTCACAGTAGGGTCAGAACATCGTAGTTAACCGTAAAAATTTTTTGGACATGTTAAAAAATTTTGTGCTTACTACGGGCAAACCGTATGTTTAAACTATGTTCATTACTGCGTTGAACTACACCTTTCTATGTGTAACTACGATCAACTACGTTTAATACG
Organism: Hippopus hippopus; assembly: GCA_946811185.2. Classification (NCBI taxonomy): domain Eukaryota; kingdom Metazoa; phylum Mollusca; class Bivalvia; order Cardiida; family Cardiidae; genus Hippopus; species Hippopus hippopus. The sequence continues at coordinate 21,017,336 of OX328108.1, read as the reverse complement.
GTCAACTACGGCCATCTACGGTCATTCCCCACTACGGTTAACTACGTAAGGTGTGACCACGGCTTTAGAGAGATATTTTTATTTTACAAGCTTGATTGAAATAAGTGGATGGTATAGATTCAAGATCAGACTGTACCTTTTGTGAAATCTGATCTTGGTCTGTGCCATCCAAATAAGCCCCAGTTTTCGCCTGTGATGCTGAAAGGATAACATAACTATGCTTCAACTTGTTCATGATTAGCAAAGTCTCTCTTCCCTGTAATGTTTTGAAGCAAAATACTCCTTTTTACACATTGTTTTCAGAAGTAATCTATCGCAAGACATCAAAATGTCATCAGCAGTTGGTAATGAGACTCTTTTATATTTGAGAAATGAGTCTGATGTCCATAGAAACATGTTTTATTGAACAATTTTTTTTCTTTTGATTACAACAGTGTCTTTGAACCCTGTTTAGATGATACTTGTACCACCACCATCCCCAGAAAGAATAGGTATTTTCATATAGAAAGATCCTTTTTCTCAGTGTGCTTTCTTGCCTTATTTAACTTTTGTCCCTAAATTACTGATGCAGCTTTGACAGGTTTTAAAAATGTTTTGTTTCAAAACATTTTATAATTACTCAAAGCAAGTATTTTTGTTTCTGTTAGATAAATTTGTCAGTTTAAAGGGGTTGAAAGGAATACCTTCAAAAGAAATATTACCAGTACTCGAGGAAAAATTGGATTAGACCCAGCTTGCTTTATTTTATAGATTCTGGTATTTGATCAATATCTGATTTGATTACACTTTGGACATATATTCTCATTATTACCTTTCAGTATTGGAATTCATGGAACTGAGTATCAGTAGATTTGCTTTGTTACAATCACAGGAGGGTTTTTGTTCACTTTGTCAAAACTAGATGAGGATTTTTATTTGGTTGGACAAAAATGATGAAAGGGTTACTTTCTGGGATGCTTCACAAAACAAGGAATACTAAAAATGAAGGCTTGAGAAAAAGGTTGATATAGAGGAGTGTTGTGTTTTTCCCCTATTTATGGTTGATTCTGCAGCATTCTAAACCTTTGGAAACCCCTTTTCTCTATTTCCTGTCCTTAACCCAGACAAAGTTCCAGACGTGTCCATATTGAAAGCATTTGCTGATGCAAACTAAATGTGGCCCACATGATAGGAATTGTCTCTTAACCTTTTACCACACAGCATAATTTTAGACTCGTCCATTTTAAAAGAATATACAGACCACAATTATAATATTTTTTAAAAGATAGTGTTTGTCTTTTAATAGGTAGAAAATACTATGGGAAAAGGAGAAAATGCTGGTTACCAGCATTTTCCCCTTTTCCCACCATGTTTTCAAAAGGCTTCTTTCCAAGGGTCGTTAAAAGTCAGCAGTGTGAGGTAAAGAGTTAAAGGACTGTTAACATTGTGAGGAAAGGAGAAAATTCTGGTAAAACAGCATTTTCTCCTTTCCCTCAAGGTTGTTAAAAACTTTTGATTGTGTGGGAAAGGGTTAAGGCTGTTACATTTTTACATTTTATCACTTGTCCAAATATAACTCACCATGTTGTATATTCCTTTCCATCTATCCACAGCATTTATCATGGTTTATTGACAGTGTTTCACTCACATGCTCCTGAAACAAATTTTCCGCAAACAACTCCAGTATGTAATTTCGGATAGTCAACTTGATTTAAAGTTCTATACATGATTGCATGTGAATACAATTTAAAAAAAATGAGAAATTTCTCCGTATGAAGAATTTCTCTTCTTGTTACAATACTTTCAAAGTGGTTTGCAGGAAAACAAGAATTTTACCTGCAGGAGGTAATGTGAACACTGAAACCAACTACAATTGTATCAGCCTTTTACCTTTTAATCTACCTTTAATCCTGCATTTGTGCAAAAAGGAGAAATGCTGGTTACCAGCATTTTTCATGTTTCGTATTTCCTACGTTTTCAAAGACAAATCCCATCATATGGTCAAGTCTGAATTTTGTTGTTCGATACAGTTATTTATTACCCCATATAAGGTATAAATTACCACAATACATAGAGTTTATTTGATGTTTTTTCATTCCTTTCTTATTAGATCAGCAGTTTTCAAAGAAAACATCAAGGTATTGCTGTAGCCCAGGCATGGGTGTTGTGTGAAAACTGACATTTTTAAAAACTTTGACATTTATAATATCTCCATCATAACAGAAGATATTTACTTGAAACTTGGACAAGTTGTTCACAATCCAAAGGAGGACAGGTAACCATCAAAGTATTTTGGACACCCTAATGCCCCTTTTTTGACTTACAGTTTTCACTGAAAATCAAGCAACTGCAGCAGAGTGTTGGTACCAGTGTGTGGTGCTCTTCTTTTACATAAGCATTGTGTTAGCTCTTTACAACAAAGTTTAAGACTTATCCAAATTGAAGGCATTTGCAGACGACAATATAAACGTGGCTCAAATGATGGAACTTGTCTTTGATAGGATAGAAAACATTGTGGGAAAAGGAGAAAATGCTGGTTACCAGCATTTTCTCCTTTTCCCACAATGTTTTCAAAAGGCTTCTTCGTCATGGTCGTTAAAACCCGGGATTGTGTGGTAAAGAGTAAATCTTCAATTTGTATTTCTAATTTTATATGTATGATACATAAATGTAAACAATGCTCATTTACTATAATAGATGCAATTTTTGTACATTTTTCTTTTCACAGTTTTAACGATTAATTGAATTAAAATCTTTGGTGATTTTTTGTCATTGTTGGAATACCCTAAATTTGGATATGAAGTAGAGGTTGTGGAGCATAATCAATCAAAGCTTTCCATGTTTATCTATATTTTATAGGTTTACTAATAGAATGCTACAGATAACAATAGTTTTTGTCAAAATGAAGAGATAAATCTTAATTTTTGGAAAGTCATTTCTCTTTTGCCCTCATTGTCTGATGAAATAGGGATAGTGTTCATACTAGTTTGACAAGATTAGATTGCAAATTTTGTTACCAGACTGCATGTTCATTTATCAGACCACAAATTCAGTAATCTGACCTCCAAGTTCTGTTATCAGACTGCAACTTCTATTTTTAGACTGTAAGTTCTATTTCCAGACTGTAAGTTCTCTTATCAGGCATCTTGTTTTGTTACCAGACTGCAAGGTCTGCTTACAGACTGCAAGTTCTGTTATCAGACTGCAGGTTTTGCCACCAGACTACAATTTATTAGATTGCAAGTTCTCTTATCAAACTGCAAGATCTGTAACTAGACTGCAATTTCTATTAGTAGGCTGCAAGTTCTTCTACCAGATTGTATGTTCTATTACCAGACTGTAAGTTCTGTTATCAGACTGTAAGTTCTGTTACCATGCAGCAAGTTCTGTTACCGGACTGTAAGTTTGTTACCAAACTGCAGTTTCTGTTTCCAGAATGCAAGTTTTGTTATCAGACGAAGTTCTGTTACCGGACTAAGTTCTGTTATCAGATTCTTGGTTCTGTTATCAGATTGCAAGTTGTGTTATCAGACTGCAAGTTCCTTTACCAGACTGCAAGGTCTGTTATCGTACTGCAATATAATATCAGACTACATGTTCTGTTATCCAACTATATGTTTTATCTTTTCATCTTTCTACCATTTTTAACATTTGTTTGTAGAGCTGCTTAAGATGACAAACAGACTTATCCCAGGAACATTTTCTATAAAATGATGCAGATTTTGATTTAGTTAGAATACCGGTACTTCTCTTAATAGCAAACTTGGTAGATCCTAAATCTCACTACACATTCTCTACAGTCTGATATTGATATACTCTATCCCAACAAGCTACTTAACTGTTGGTTGGCTCACCAAGTGTTCACACTCTACACATCACAAAATCTTACACTAGTCCACAGTGATCACATTTGCAGGTGAGCAATGAAATAGGGTTCATTTAAAGATACTTGTCATTGAGCTGGTAGAAAATATTGTGGAAAGAGGATAGAATGCTGGTAAACAGCACTTTCTTTTTTTTTTTTTGCAAAATTTCAAAACGCCTTCATTTTCAGGGTCATAAAAAAGGGCCTCGTTGGTTCATACTTAAATTGACTGGCCGGGTAGTTCAGTGGTTAGTATATCCGACCCGTGACTGGAGGTTGTTGGTTTGATACCTGGTTGCGGCAAACTTTCTTTCAGGCGATTTTTCACCTCTCACCTCTGACGCATGTGAGAAAAGTAGTCAGTGGCTTTGGAAAGAAAGTTGTGTCAGTACTGGTGTGAGAAAGCCAGGAGACACATGGGTGCATCACTGACCACCATGATATGACCTAAGCTGTTAAAATGGCGTTAAACTCCAATACAAACCAATACAAATCATACTTAAATTGGTATTTTTATTTTTTAGGTGACTGTCGGTCCGCCTACCCCCTCTACAAGATATTTTTAGCGGTGTCATGCCAGTTTTCACCTCCAACAGATACCAGAGACTGCGCATTCTCAGGACAGAGATATCTAAACCTCAAGCCAAGAAGTTGAAGAAGAAAATCAAACCAAAGACGGAACAATTCTTTGGTTAACCTATTACCAAATAGTCACGTCTTTCAACAATTCTGAGGAGAAGGTTTTTGAAAACATAGTAGGAAAAGGAGAAAATGCTGCTTACCAGCATTTTCTCCTTTTTCCACCATGTTTTCTATCCTTTCTCATATTTCAAAGTATTGCTGAAGTTTAATTTGTCCTTTGTAAATGCTTTGAATTTGGACAAGTCTGAAAGTTTGTTATTTGTTTAAGAGTTAACCTTTTTACCCAACTGTCACATCTTTTAACAATCCTGAGGAAAAAAACTTTTGGATACCATGTTTTCCTTTCTTTCAAAGAAGAAGTTAATCCCGCTGTTTAACTTTTTTACCAGATGACAAAACTTTAGACAGGTCCAATTTGAATTCATTTGAAGACCAAAAATGTGACTCAAGTGGTTGGGTTTTTAGCTCCACTGGCCGAAGGCCAGCGGGCTTATGTCATGGCCTGTTGTCCGTCGTGCGTCCGTCCGTCCGTCCGTGCGTTAACTTTTTTTTAAAACGTCTTCTTCTCTGAAACTACCCATCCAATTTTGATGAAACTTCACAGAAATGATCCTGCCATGGTCCTCTTCAGAATTTCTTGAAAGAATTTAATTCCTTCAAAAACTCTGGTTGCCATGGCAACAAAACTGAAAAATTTTGAAAATCTTTGAAAATCTTCTTGTCTGAAACCGTAAGGCCAAGGGCTACCAAATTTGGCATGTAGCTTTATCTAGTGGACCTCTACCAAGTTTCTTCAATTTATAGCCCTGGGGTCAAAATTGGCCCCGCCCCGGGGGTCACAAGTTTTACATGGGCTTATTTAGGGAGAACTTTAAAATTCCTCTTCTACCTAGCCATAGGGCCTAGAGCTACCAAATTTGGCATGTAGCTTTATCTAGTGGACCTCTGCCAAGATTGTTCAAATTATAGCCCTGGGGTCAAATTAGGCCCTGCCCGGGGGTAACAAGTTTTACATGGGCTTATATAACAAGTTTTACATGGGCTTATATAGGGAGAACTTTAAAATTCTTCTTTGACCTAGCCATGGGGCCTAGGGCTACCAAATTTTGCATGTGGCTTTATCTAGTGGGCCTCTACCAAGAGTGCCCAAATTATAGCCCTTGGGTCAAATTTGACCCCACCCCGGGGGTCACAAGTTTTACATGGGCTTATTTAGGGAAAACTTTAGAAATCTCCCTGTACCTAGCCGTAAGGCCTAGGGCTACCAAATTTTGCATGTGGCTTTATCTAGTGGGTCTCTACCAAGAGTGCTTAAATTATAGCCCTGGGGTCAAAATTGGCCCTGCCCCGGGGGTCACAAGTTTTACATGGGCTTATGTAGAGAAAACTTAAGAAATCTCCCTGTACTTATTCATAGAGCGTAGGGCTACCAAATTTCGCATGTAGCTATATCTAAAGGCCCTTCACCAAGAGTGCGTAAATTATAGTCCTAGGGGGGAATTTGATTCACCCCGAGGGGTCAGAAGTTTTACATGGGCTTATATAGTGAAATCTTTAGAAATCTTCTTGTTACTAACCATATGAACTAGGGCTACCAATTTTAGTCCTGTTTCAGGGGTCTTATGTTCAAAACCAATTGGCCAAGTATTGTAATGTTTGGCATGTAGTGATTTTACGTATTAGCCAGTGGAGCGATACAGGGCCATCATGGCCCTCTTGTTTTGGAAGGTTAGAAAACATTGCAGGAAAAGGAGAAAGTACTGGTAACTACATGTAGCATTTTTTTCATTCTGACAATGTCATCAAAAGCAGTGTTCTTCAGGGTTGATGAAACAGGATTGTATGGTAAAGGATTGAATTGCTTGAGTGTTTTAACTGAATGCATATTTCTATGAGGAGATGTCTAGCATATTTACCTCATTAGACATGCCATAGAAATGTGTCATGCTCTGTGAAAAGCGGGGTCAATGCATCTGCAAATAGTACCCATGTAAGCCTGTGCAGTCGGTACAGGCTGACATAGGTCCAAACTGTTTGCTATTTGTATATTTTTTGCATGTCAAAGGACCACTTTTACTCTAGTCGATTGTTTGACAAAATGGATTTCATGGCTCCATAATTATGTGATGACTTGCGTGATATTATGCGTCGCAGAGATGCATTAAACCCCCCATTTGCTAGAGCATGGCTCCAATGTTTTATCAATTATACCTCATTTGTTGCATTGTAAAGTAGTTTAATTTTAGGTCAAGCTATATTTGGTAGTTACTATTTCTTAAAAAGAAAAAATGGCCGCTTCTCTTCTAACTCTTTACCAGACAACAGTTGTTTGGACTAGTCTAAGATGATATCATTTGCAGACAACAAATTCAATGTGGCCCAAATGATGGGATTGTCTTGAGAAAGGTAGAAAGGAGTGTGAGAAAAGGAAAAATGCTTGGAAGCATTTTCCTCTTTTCCCACAATGTTTTCAAAAGTGCAGTTCCTCAGTGTTGTTAATACACGAGATTATTTTGATAAAGGGTTAAAGTTAGCTATGGTAAATTTGATTTGTATAAATGGTGTTCCACACTGCTTTGAACATCATGTTAGTTATATCATGGCAATATCCCACTTCTTAATATGTTGTGGGTTTCACCAGAACTGGATGGTGGCTCTAGAGTGCTATGCCATCAAACTTTTCTACACACTGTTGGAAAGGAGATGCTGGTATTTCTACTTTTCCCATGTTATCTGTCTTTTCAAAGACAAATTCAGTTGAGTTTTTTATCTGCAAAAGCTGTGTGTATGGGAAAAGTCTAATACTTTTCTCATATCTTACAGATTTAACTCTGTAGAGGTTCCCAAGGGATAATTTAGAACTGACCAGGCAGTCTTTCATTTTGTCAGTGGAAGTTTTCTAGTCTGTTTTCTTAACCTTGCCTTTTTGCCATGTAGAAGAAGGTTCTGTGTCGAATGAGCTGTCTTAAACAGCCTTCTATTGTGGGCCTTGCATATTAATGAAAATTCAATTAATAAACAGTGAAAATTTATTACAGCACATTGTGATCTAAAATGCGTAATCAGCATTTCGGCTTGCTCATTCTTCAGGGCGTTTTTTTAAAATCAACTAACTCAAAGAAAAATTACTTATAAAGTATGCAATTGGAGTCTGCACACAGTTTTATTGTCTCATAAGTAAATGTATGGTGTTAGGTAATGGTAAATCTTTACCCCACAAGTTTTAACGACCCTGAGGAGATAGCCTTTTAAAAATGTGGGAAAAGGAGAAAGTGCTAGTGATCAGCATTTTCTCCTTTTCCCACAATGTTTTTAACCCTTCACAGATGATTACCATCATTTCAGTCACATTTGATTTGTTGTCTGCAAATGCTTTCAATTTGCACAAGTCTAAAATTTGTCACTTGGTAAAGGGTTAAAAATAGTTTTCTTTTCCCCTGAATCCTTCACCAGACAAACCTGAGTTTAACTCTTTACCAAACGACAAAATTTCAGACTGGTCCAAATTGAAAGCATTTGCAGACGACAAAACAAAGGTGACTGAAGAATTGAAATCTGTTTTGGGAAGGGTAGAAAACATTGTGGGAAACGGAGAAAATGCTGGTTACCAGCATTTTCTCCTTTTCCGACAATGTTTTCAAAAGGCTTCTTTCACAGGGTCGTTAAAAGTCGGGATTGTGTGGTAAAGGGTTAAATGAGGAAGAAGGCTTTTGAAAACATTGTAATATAATGAGAAAATGCTAGTAACCAGCATTCTGTCCTTTTCCTGAAATGTTTACTACCCTTTCGTTGCATCATTTGAGTCTACATGTAATTATTGTCATCTTAAATTTGCCTTCAAATTGGATGAGTCTTGTATTTTGTAGTCTGGTAAAGGGATTAGTCATTACCTTCTGCAAAGATTATACATCAACAGACCATGTTTGAAAATACTGTGGCTTGTAAAAGGAATTTCTCTTTTTGCCATACTGTTTTAACATGTACACATGCATCAAACCAAATTTCCTCTTGATAATTTATTTGAGTCATGCTATGGCAGAAGGGGGTATAATGCATCTCTGTGATACACTGTACCTAGCAAGTCATCACATTATTATGGATCCATAAAGTCTATTTTGTCTTAGGACCAACTGAATCCTGAGATAGAATAGCCCTTCAACATGCAGAAAATTAACAAAAAGCAGGCTGACCTGGGTTGATATTAAACCCCCTTTTCACAGAGTGTGGCTCATATGTAACACAGATTTTTGCAGAATCGTCTGATGCAAAATTGTTCGAACAGGTTAAAGAGTTGGTTAAAGAAGTTCACTTCATGTTCCATTCAGTTCAAGTTTGATCTACTATAATTGTCTTCACATCATTCAGGCTAGGTGTTGTTGTTAAGTTTCTTTTTGTTACTTTTGTTCATTTTGTTGCCATGGGTTGTCATTGTCATTTATATTTTCATGTTCTTTTTGTCTGAATTAAAGATTGTGGGAAGAAAATGATGGCTGAAAAAATGGGTTGTAGGACCATTTTTTACATTTTTAACAATAAAATCTAGAGGGGGTAGGTGGTATACATTTTAGGCAAGTTTATTTCAATGCACCACTTTCAATATTTCCATCTCCCTGGCATCATATTTGTTCTATGTCACTTAGTAACCAGAAATATCATTGCACACCATAGAGTCATAGCACCAGCACCAGTAGTTATCTCTAAACCAAACGACACCATTTTAGACTTGTTAATTTAAAAAGAAGTAGCAGATGACAGGCAAATGTGGCAAAAATGATGAAATTCGTCGTTGAAAGGGTAGATAACATTATGAGAAAAAAAGAAAAAGCTGGTGACCAGTGTTTTCTCCCTTCTCTATAATGTTTTCCAAGGGGTTATACTTCAGGTTTGTTGAAAAATAGGATTGTTTGGTATAGGGTTAAATAAATCACATTTCCAATATGATCCTTTGTTAATATATAAATTCAGTAAATTACTTGCAAAGAAGCCATCCCTTTTTGACATACTTGGAATGGCTTAACTCGTTACCAAAACAAAATTTCAGATTTCTCAAAACTGAAAGCATTTGAAGATGGCAGGTTAATGTGTCTCAAAAATTCAAGTTGGTTTTATGAAGGGTGGAAAAACATTGTGGAAAAACGAGAAAATGCTGGTTACTAGCATTTTCCCATTATACTACAATGTTTTCAAAAGCCTTCTTCCTTCAGGTCATTAAATATTGGGATTGTTGGAAACTTCATCATACGACTAAATTTTACTTGCCCAAAGACTTCTCTGAATTGAAAGCATTTACAGACAAATATGGCTCAGATGATGGGATTCCTCTTTGAATTGGTAGAAAAAGTTGTGGAAAATTGAGAAAATTCTGAATACCAGCATTTTTTTCTTTTCCCACAGTGTTTTCAGGAAGCATTTTCTCCTTTTACGACACTGTTTTCAAAAGGTTCCTTCCTTGAGGTTTAAACAATTTTTTTTAAAAAGGTTAACAGAAGTATTAGAGTTTCAACTTTGAACAATCTGGCAGACATTTCTGCAGGCAGTGGGATCTCAGCTGAGCAGTCTAGGGTTCTAATGGCCCTCTTGTTTGTTATTTATTATAGATACACATAGATTCATTCATACCCATCAATAAGTATCATTGCTCATTTTAATTTAGAATGGCGCTATATTATTTCTGTATTACTTTGTTATATTTTTTATAGGTTGAAAAAATATCAGGGTGTTGTCTTTTTTCAAATTTCAGTTTCTGCTTTTATTGCAGCTTAACTCTTTACCAAACGACAAAGTTTTAGACTGGTCCAAATTGAAAGCATATGCAGACGACAAATTCATTGTTACACAAATTAGGAATTTTTCTTTTAAAGGTTAGAAAACAATGTGGGGAAAAGGAGAAAATGCTGGTTACCAGCATTTTCTCCTTTTCCCACAGTTTTCAAAAGGCTTCTTTCTCAGGGTTGTTAAAATTCGGGATTGTGTGGTAAAGGGTTAAATGAATGTTTATATAGAGTGAAGAAAAAAAAAAAGACCCAAATTTTGCTATTTCATAGTGGTAAGGATATATCATATAGTATGAGACATTTAAGATCCAAGATAAGACTGCATACTCTGAGAAAGAAAAAAGTATTGTTAGCTGTATATATATATTTTTTTTCCTTTCAACAATTTTTCAAACTTGTCAAAGATAGAATCTCATCATTTGAGCAATGTGTAGTTGTGGTCTTGCAATCAATGTAGGTCCAAGATCAGACTGCATTTTTGTCATCAGATCTTTGTCAATACTTTTAGCTGGAGCACTTAAAGACAATCTGTACATTCAAAGTTTTAACTGTTTATCAAATGACAAATTTTAGATTCGTCCAAATAAAAGCATCAGCAGGCAATGAAATAAATGTGAGTCGAGAAATGAAAATGGTTTGTGGAAGGATAGCAAACATTGAGTGAAAAGGAGAAAATGCGGATTGCTGGTTGCCAGAATTTTCTCCTTTTGCCATTTTTTAGCTGCCTTTTCACTCGAGGCCATTAAACATCAGGGTTGCAAGGTAAAGGGTTAATGCCTACCATATGTGAAAATATTCTGGCAAAAGGAGAAATTGCTAGAATTAGAAACTTATTTTAACGCATTGTTATGAAAAATTGATTTTTCAAAACTAAGAAAGTTGCCATAAGGATGTTTATCAGTTTTGCAAGTTGTATCATAAAGTTGATTCAGGACACGAGCAGTATTTTGTATTTTGCCTGTGATCACACAAGCATAATTATTGCTCTTATTTTTATATTAGGATAAGATGTTATTACAGTAAATTCCAGTTATAAAAATTTACAAAGTTGTGTTCTTTTTTAAGTCAACATAAGCATGTCTACATCTGTCATGTCTTTGTGTAAATAAAGCAGACAGTTTAGATTCAACATCAGATCGCTCATTCTGTATCTTGTCTAAGTGTTTTCAAAAACATGGGATTACTTCTATCCAGAAGTTTGTGGACAAATTAGATATTGTTTTCATTTATTAGCAAACATTAACGAAAACTTCACATCTTAAACATTTATATAGTATGCATTACAATTTAATAAATTATCTGTAACCGCAGTTAGAGCCATCATTACAACTTGCATATAAGGATATTGCCGTACCACAAAATTTCAAACAATGTCATTTGTTTACATCTTAATTTCCTTAAACTACCGTGGAAAATATTCAATACATACTGACATAAAATCATTTACATTGCAAATGTCATTTTTTGAGTTGTTTCCATTTTAATAAGAGAGAGTGTTGAAATCAAGTAGTAAATAGCATTTTTGGTAAAAACTTTGTCTGAAGAAAAGCTAAAACAAATGGCAATTATTCAATTCCACGTAGGTCTTGGACATACGCCAGTTCAAACCATACCAATGTGAAATAGATCGTACCAGAAGCACTCCATTGCACAGTCTTAAGTGTATGAAAGGCATAAGCAATACGGTTTAGGAAGGGAAACAATAATGATAATAGATGTGGCCACCCAGTATCAAAGTCCAAAATAAGTGTTGACGTTAAGTTGGTTAAGGATTGTCTGGATGTGGACTCTTTTAACTATGCATGAACTTTGCAGTGAATTAGACATGAGTTACTGGACAGTACACGGGATACTGAGGTTAACTGAGTAGAGTTAGTGCCTATTGGGTTCCGCGGTCACTAAGGGTTATGAGACAGAGCAACGGGTCACAAGGTGCATATTTTGAGAAAAACTAACTTTGCAACGTCATTTAAAAAATAATCTTTCTATCCAGTGCTTCAGACTGACGGTGCACCCGCGCCAATCCCGCATGATTTCAAAAGATGGCGCACATATCTTGGAAGTCGTGCGCCATAGAGGCGCGGGCATTTACAAACATATTCCAGTCACGCTTATTTAGGGTTATCAACACGTTATTATCAAGCCTTTACCCACGTTGGTCGTTTGTTTTTGTTTACGCGCTGTTACAACATTAACCCCTCCGATATAAAAAGTTTATCCAATCGCATTCTCGATAGACAGATGTGAGAGGTACCCGTTTTTCTTTAAAGAAAATCCCGATACCCAGTCTAGTTTCAGTTTACAATATCCGGTTATCAGAATGTCGGACTCGAGACAGACGAACATCGAACTTTTTTTCAAAAGCTCTCATCCAGTCAAACGGAAGTCAGTTATTACTGGTAATAAAAAAAAAATTGAAATAATGATCGTTTGCTAATGATAATATAGAGGGAAAACTTTTTCAAATATAATTCAAATCAATATTTTGTAGCGTTAGCAGACGACACTTCCTGTGACTGTCGTTTCGTCACGGCATATTACTCGCGCTTTCAACAGCCCTGTTTGGCAAACAATGCCATATAGATCTACAATTTCCACTAAAATTTAAATGGCCGAAATGTGCTTACAGGGTAAATTCGTATTATGACCTACACTTTAAGAAACTTTGTGAGAGAAGAAATTGCTTAATTTGGGCAATTTCTCCATTTCCCACATTGTTTTCCAAAAAGAATTTTCTGTATCTGTATGACCTGAAATTTGTTTTGGAAATGTTATAGTTTAAGTTTGGCCCATGGTTTTGAAAAATGACCCCTCAAATTCCTGCTGGATGGGTCATGTGGCCCACAGGAAAACATTCTGAAGCTCTGCTATCGTGGTTTATCGTTCAATAAACCACGGTTGTGAGTTGAGGCACAATAAATAATCCACGAGGGCGATATTTCCCCCTCTACCAAACACTTCCATCTTTTAAATTTAAATATTTTTATTCAAAAATATAGGCCACCGGCCCATAGTATATTAGCAATTTTACAGTACATTCCCTCAGAAGATTTCACATGTTGATAATCATTCAAACCGAGACATTATCGTTCGACAGACGAGGAAGTCTTGTCTTATCCAATTGAAAACGTGTGCTGCAAGTAGATCAACGGCTCAGTTGGGTTGGATTTGTTCTATAATAGTAGAAGACACTGTTTGAATAGAGAAAATGCCCGTTCTGAGCATTTTCTCAGTTTCCCAAAATGCTCTCACTGCATACTATCCCTAAATTCATTTTTTCTTTTCGAAAACGTAGTTTTAGCCATCCTTGTATAAAAGGCTTTTGAAAACATTGTGGGAGTAGGAGAAAATGCTGGTAACCACCATTTTCTCCTCATCCCAGAATGTTTCAAAAGTTTCAGAAACAAATTCAGTCATGTATTACCAGCATTTTCTCCTTTTCCAACAATGTTTTCAAATGTGTTCTTCATGAGGATTGTGCAGTACAGAGTTAACTCATCACCTCCTGAGGCCAAATGGCAATAGACAACTTTGAAAACAAACATGTAAATTATGGATGATTACAAGAACAAAGGTATAAAGCATATGACCATGTGAAATTAATGCAAGCAAAAACAGCAATTTCTCATGGTAAATTAATTCACATTTGCCACGATGTATTCAAAATGACGTCCTGCAAGTGGTGAATTCTTTAGCCAATACTTTACCAATCGCATTTTAATTACGGTCACATGACACCGTCGTGTTAAGCTGTGATTACATTTACATCCTGCTAATGCGGGAATCCATTTAAACGCTTTACAATACAATTCGGAGTTTTTACGACCACAACTGACTGAATGAATGGTGTTATATACTGCTTTCAATGTCATTTCAGTTACATCACAGCAACAGCTCACATATTCATGTATGCCCTGGGTAACATGTATGATTATGTGTGTACTAGGCTAGAGCACTGAAGTGTCTTGCCCAAGGACACTCCAACCTCAACTGAGAAGACTTTGAAAACATTATGGGAAAAGAAAATATTAGTAGCCATAAAGAAGAACAAGTCGGACAAACATTTTCGAACTCTATGTAATTATTTAAATGTGAGTTAAGAACAGTGAAACAAACATTTTGACTCCTATATAAAATAAAATGGTCATGTCAAGTCATCAACCATGACCAGGGGCAGGATTCAATGCATAATTCTTTACTCAATTTCTAGTATTCACAACTTTTAACCCTACACCTTACAATCTTGTGTTATAAACAACCCTGAGAAAGAGGGCCTTTTCAAAACATTTATGGAAAAGGAGAAAAGCTGGTAATCAGCATTTTCTCCTTCTTCCACAATGTTTTTTTATTGTTTCATAGGCAATTTCCATCATTTGGGCCTCTTTTAACCCTGTACAATCCCGACTACCAACGACCCTGAGAAAGAAGGCCTTTTCAAAACATTTTGGAATACGGAGAAAATGCAAGTAAACAGCATTTTCTCTTTTTCCCGTTTTCAAAACCGTTCTTACACATTGTTGGTGAATGTGTACCCAAACACTGATAATAAGGATACCTTGCAAAAATATCTAAAAAATGGAGATAGAAGATCAAACTTGATCTATTTTCTGTCCGTATGATCTTAACCAAAACCTTGTAAAATTACCTAAAATTGCCTTAGATTACCCTAGGTTAACTCTTCACCAAACAACAAAATTTTGGACTCTACGTAATTGAAAGCATTTGCAGACGACGCAACAAATGTTCCTCAAAACATTGTGGAAAGAGGAGAAAATGATGGTTACCAGCATTTTCTCCTTTTCCCGTCATGTTTTCAGATGCCTTTTTCTTCAAGGTCATTAAAACTTGGAATTTTGTGGTAAAGGGTAAAATACCATTTCTTTATTCTTTATTTTCTCAAAGCTATATAATATATTCACTTGACCCCGACTGACACCAATACTTCAGATCTTGCCTCTTCTTTTCCTTTCCACAGTTCTTTTTCTACACATGTTACACGGTCCAAAACAATAATATTCGTCAAACTTTATCTACAAAACATTTTCCTTATAAATTCTTCCAGTATCTTCCGTGCATCATCTGTCCATATGTACTAGCAGGGGCCATTGGACTGTTTGCCAAAACACGGTTCACTTCTTTGTTATTCCTCTTATTGCCATTCTTGTCATAAAAGAAATCTCTGCAATACTTCAACTGAGGAATCTAATGGGGAAAAAAAGACAGAAAAAAAAAAAAAAATTAAAGAGCTCTACCTCAATGCATCAAAATGTTTTTTTTTTTTAATTTCTTGTGCCTGAAACAATTCTGCAGCACAATGACTTGGAAATCAACCTTGCCAAATATAAATTATCATTGTGCATTCATCCTCTATCAAACAGCAAAACTTAGACCAGTCCAGATGGAAAGCATTTGCATATGACATATTAAATATGGATCAATAATCAGCTTTTCTTTCTTTAAAATGGTAGAGGAAGTTGGCAGGATGAAAAAAGCTGTTTATCAGAATTTCTCTTTTTCCAACAATTTTCAGGGGTCTTCTCGGTCTGGGTGGTTACAACATTGTGACTTTGGTAATGAGTTAAGATGATAAATGAATGAAAGTGAAAACATTAGACTATCTTCTCTTTTTGCCGAAATACTTTAGAAATTGTCTGCTCTGACTGGAAAAGTTGTTTGCAGGAGAAACCAAGGCAAGCTGATTGATGAATATGAGGAGAGTAGAAAAAAACATTTTTATCTAAACTTAAGTTCAGGTATGGTAGTACTGAATGAGTGCTGCTGCACAATGGTTTCAGTTTTATCATATCCCAGCAGTGGCTCAAGGTGCTTGCAATGCCTTGCTCATTGAAAATTTCATGTAAAAATGTCACAACAAGGACTGTATCTAGGACATACAAATTACAACAATAAAGGCTTAACTACTAACCTCAGGGTTCGAAATTCCCATATATTTACTTGCAAAATGCCAGTCAAAATTGGAAAATGCAAGCTAAATTTTCAAGCACTTTTAAAAAAAAAATGTGAGCACAAACTATTAGTTACCCAAATGTACTAAATTTTACCTATAAATACATAGAAGGATATTCAGATGTGATACAACTATTATTCATGCATAGAAATAGTCCACCATTGTAAATTTTATGAAAATTTGACTTGATTTGAGTACAGATATTAAATTGGTATTGAATAAGGATTTTATTATTGATTTACATTCTTTTTCGTTCAGTTGTTGTCTCTTATCAATAAAGCAAGTAATAGAATTGAACAATTTGTACTGGTTCTCTGTGCTCTATATTCAAATGGACTCGTCATTATCACAGGTGTTTCTCTTTATTTTAATGATAAATATTATGATCAAAAGCTTAAGGAGAAAAATAAATTTACCAATTTCTCTCTCTGCTAATCTTTTTTAAAATGTCTTTTCTATGTTAAATCTAACATTCTAACATGACACGTGAATTCAGCTCTATAAACAGTGCAACGAAAGCGTGGTAAAATCCACATTATTCTATGTAGAATGACGTCATTCTATATAGAGTGACGTCATTCTGTATAAAGTAAGTAAGTCATTCAATGGAATATAATCTGCATCCGCATTTTTACTGTAAGTATGAACTTGTCTTCCTTTCATTAAGAGTTGGTCAATAAACCACGTTGTGAGTTATGAGGCGCAATGAATAAACCACTCGGGCTATCGCCCTCGTGGATTATTTATTGTGCCTCATAACTCACAACTGTGGTTTATTGAATGATAAACCACAATAGAAAGAAGACTATTTCTTAAATAAATCATACAATTATTAAGAATACAATGAATTCATCGTTTGTTATTAAATGTTTTTGTTATCTGTACCCCTAAATTTGTAGTGAAACTTAGTAACTGCACATTTTTCATACCAAAGGATGCATGTACCCCATATTTAATGAAAAACTAGGTAGGCATGCTGGGCTTCAAAGAAATACAAGTCTCATATTAATTTTGCAGATAAAAAAAAAAAAAAAAAGCCAGTCGCTCAAATTTGCAAGGGGGCAAAAAAATGAAATTCAAACCCTGAACCTCTTTTTAGCTCCTCACCCTTTGAACTAAATTTTAGAAATCCAAATTCATCAGATTTGCAGAGAACAGACTGAATATGGCTCTGATGACATTTGACATTGAAAGAGTAAAAGCATTGCAGGAAAAGGAGAAAATGATTGTAACCAGCATTTTCTCCTTTCCCTAAAGTGGTTTTGTAAAAAGTTCTTTCTTCATGATTGTAAAGCCTTTACCACAAAATCCTGACCTTTAACAATCCTGAGGAAGAAGGCCTACAAAAACTTTATGGGAAAAGGAGAAAAGGCTGGTAACCTGTATTTTCTCCTTTTCCAACAAAGTTTTCTATCCTAACAATGACAAATATTGTCATTTGCACCATCTTAAATTTGTCATCGGCAAATGCTTTCCCTTCGGACAAGTCTTAAACTTTGCCATTTGGTAAAGAGTTAAAATGGGATTGTTTGGTAAAGGAATTGCAATTAACCTATAAATATAAAAGATGCGCAAAACAATAAGGTTGGTTTTCTCTAACTACTCACTGTATTTCTGATAGCTTGAAACTGAATATTTTCAGCTGTTGTCAATGCCTCCTCTGGTAAATCTCGAATCTCTTCCTCATGTAGAATTCTTTCTATTGTTTTGTCACTTGAAATACTGCAATTAACAAGAATGTCACCAAAAGACAGCTAGGCAAAGCGGGTGCAATATACGCCCAAAGGAAGCTATCCAGAGCATGTCACCTTTGACCCCTGCTGTGACCTTGATCTTGGAGTCTGGCATCTGCTACCAAGGTTCACATATGTAAGGAATATTTTCATACATTATACCAGGGTTCAGTCCTGTGGCAATGACTATCATCAGTTCTCTGAAAGAAACTGGCTGAGCAAGGGAACTAACCAGTGAGTGAATCCATAAATATGGGACCAATACTTTGGACTTTATTGCATAAACAAGAAATTATCAAAGGGCTTCTTTCTAAACAAACAGTTGCATTTTCTTTGTTTTGAACAGATCTAAATCTGCTAATACAATTAATCTGTGCAATCTACGTATCAAATTCCTCCTTCGTTATAAATTGTCCACTTTCCTTGCATGTGTATGTTTCATAGGAATCAAAACGTTGACCTTACCTTGAGCACTGCATGCAGGTGCCAATGCTCAGGAGGAGTTACTTTTAGTTATAGACTGTTCACTGAAAATCAATTTAAGTCAAAAGAAGGGCTTAACCGTGTCAAAAATATATGGTACCTGCTCAGCTTGTATGGGTCCCTCTTTAGATAGTTAACAACTAGTCCAAGTTTGAAGTAAATATCCTCTGTAATGACAGAGATATTATAAAATATCACAATTGTGCACCATCACACCTCAGACGACGACATGGCTATGACAATATTTCTCAGTTTTCTTGTACAACAGCCGAGCTAAAGAAGTGACTCATTCCAGGAAACACCTTATGGTAACATATTCTGGCTCTCTGGCTAGTAGAACCGAAAACCAAATACCGAGTTGGTATATAGCTCTATAAACATATCCAAAAATACTTACGCTAAGCGAAAGACGCTAAACTGCTCTTCTTTTTTCTTCCTCCAGTCATCAAATCTGGCAGGTTTGTCTATCTGTATATTAGCAAAGTCCATCTTTTCTAAATCTAATGACAGCTGAAACAGACAGAGAGAAGTTTGGTCATTTATACTGTAGGCCTTTTAAGTTTTTACCAAACAGCATACCGTAATTTTGGACTTGTACAAATCAATTATGGCTCACTTAAAGGAAATTGACTTTGAAAGGGTAAAACACATTGTGGGCAAAGAAGAAAATGCTGGATACCAGCATTTACACTTTTTTTCCCCACAGTGTTTTCTGAAGCCTTCTGCCTGAAGGTTGTGAAAACTCAGTATCGTGGGGCAAAGGATTCACTTAGTACCTCCTGAAATAAATCTGCAGCAGATGACTGAAAAAAGCCATTGTAAACTTTTCAAAATCAGAATAATTTCTTTGTTTGTACATGATTATATGTGCAAATGATAAATTGCCCATGAGTACCTCCTTCTGCAACACTGATTTCAAAAGTGGTCTTCTCCGGGACAAAAATGATCACCTTCGAGTGAAATGAAACAGTTCACATTACATTCCTTTTCCCAGATAATATGAATTTCTGATTCCTCCCTTTACAACTATTCTCTTGACACTGGTAGGACAGTCATAATTCTTTTGAGCCAAGTCCCAGTAGCACAGTTGGTACTGAACGTAACTTGAGAACAGGGGTCGCTGGTTCAAACCCCCAGTGAATTCCTTTTTAAAAATTAATGACAGTCCTTGCGACAGTATTCACGGCTGATCATTGTTTTGGCAATAGTTATCTGGGAAAGCAGCCAGTGGCTTGGGAAGAAGAATGTGTGAAGTACTGATTACTACAGGAAAACTTAATTAATGTTGAAAACAGTGCTAAACACCATACGATCAATCTATCATAATGTTTTCCAAGTGCCTGAATTTAACATTGACATATTTGCAAAACGAAATACAGTAGGTTTAGAGGTTTTAGCACAACAATATAAAAAAGAACAAAGATAAAGAAAGAAAAGCTGTATAGGAAAAATATAATAATTGGAAATGAGAAATTCTTCTTACCAAGTCCATGTCCGGAAGATCTGTGACATCAAAAGAAAGCACTTCAGAATATGTACTGAAAACAATGAAAAGCTTTTGATTAGATAGCGTTCTCATCAAGCCACAAAAACAACTGACATCATCAAAATCAACTTGTGTCTGAAGACACACCATCTTGCTAATGGATGGCAGCCAATCATAAATGCATAGCAATGTTAATGAATGACCGAAAAGTTTTCAATATTTTCTACAAGCATTTGATTTGAATATGTATCAAAAACTTGGTTTTAACTTACGGATAAGCATAAAAGATTTAACTTAAAAAAGGATTTCTACTCTTCTTAACTTCAAAGTTAATAACTCTGATAAACATCAATAGATCTTAACCAATGGCTAATTCATTAAGTATCTCACTGATATTAAGCCATACACAAAATTTGGTTTTAATCTGTTTATGAACGATTTTTGGTATTAACAAAGAGTTCCTAAATTTTCACAATTTCAAGAAAAATGATAATCAAATTCAAAGAATTGAAAATATGTCTTGCAGCACTCAACAATAACTAGAAATGTCACATGGCCGACAAATACTCCCACCAGCACCTTGTCACTATCAGAGATCGGAAATGATTTTCAAAACAAAGATCACCAGTGACCTTGACCCCTGTGACCCAAAAGCAATACGGCACCTCCTTGGGTCATGAACAACACTTGTATAAAGGTTCAGGGTCCTAGGTCAAACAGCTATCGAGTTTGTGCACAGAAGCCATTTATAGAGCATGGAAGCCATTTATAAACAGAGTTCAACAGTGACCTTGACCTTTGACCCATGTAACCAAAAAACCCATGGGGCACCTTCTTGGGTCAGGAGCAACACTTGTATAAAGTCACAGGTTCCTAGGTCAAATGGCTTTTGAGTTAAGAGCACAGAAATGAAAAGCCTACAAATGGACTGATTGGCAGACAGATGAACGGACAGACATGGTATTAACAGTTTACCACCCTCTACTTCCTAGGTGGGGGTTACAATTAATACTTGAACTTGAAAAACAAACTACATGAAAAATGAAGGAGAAACTACATATTTAGGCATTAACGGTGAAATCAAACAAAGGACAAAATCTACTCAAAATCTGACTAACAGCTTCAGAGTATGTGTTACAGCACTTGATAACTACCATCCTGTGACATTTTGATAAAAAAAAAGCATACAAAAAGTACCGTAAGTGGTGGTTGCCCACGGAAGCATTTTAAGCCTTTATGACACAATTCGAGCTTTAACGACCCATTAAAAGAAAGCTTTTGAAAACATCATGGGAAAAGGAGATGTTGGTAACCAGCATTTTCTCCTTTTCCGTCAATGTTTTCTACCTTATTTAGGACAAATCCCATCTTTTGAGGGAAATTTGATTTGTTGTATGCAAATGCTTCAAATTTGGACCAGTCTAAAATTTTGTCATTTTTGTCATTTCTTCTTAATGATGTATATCACAAATGTTCGTGCGCATCCATGCTGCGCATGTGTTTTTGTCCTTGATATTGAATCAAAAGTGCACACATACTGAATATGCTAGGTTGGCGTTACTGATTGCCAAAATCGCCATTGGCAATTAAATTTTACAGCTGGCGACTAAAAACACAAAAAGAGCTGATACTGGCAATTTTAAAAAATGTGTCAAGATGAAATCGCTGACCGTGAAGTTCCTATCAGTTTTGTATATTGGACACTTTCTACACTGTGAAATCAGCGTATGTCAATTTGATTATCATATATACCATGTATCCTAAGCTGAAAACCCTTGCATCTCCCTTAATTATCCAGTAGACGAAGACCCAATAATAGTTGCCCTCGGCCAGTTACCGGGTAGCTTTGTTCTATAAACAAAATCCATCAGCAATCGCAATTTTTTTGGATGCAATAGTGCTTAACGAATTAATCTAGTTTTTACTTTCGTTTATCAAGTAAATCAGACAGCATTGCGGTTTTTTCCTGAAATACTTGACATTTCAAGCTTTATGTGGCCTTATTAGATTATTGTCTAGTAATTTTTTTGGTGGTAAAAAACTAATGAAGACTAGATCCATATTTCGCCAAGGGGGAATTATTGTCGCCCAATAATTTTTGGTGATCGGCAGCTTCAACTTTAAGAAAGGTTAAGTGTGCAACGATTATCTCTTGAATCATTTGAAAGACAAAACAGGTATTTTGCGATGAATTTAATCAAAATTGGATCATACATATCTGTTGCAATGCATGAAATTGATGATTGGTTGGATGAAAATCAAATAGCCGTTTAGCAGACGGCATAATTTTGGACTCGCCCAGATTGAAAGAATTTTGCAGACGTCAATTTTAATGTAGCTCATGAGGTTTTCTAATTATGACTTTGCAAAGGAAGAAATCATTGTGGGAAAAGGAGAAAATGCTGGTTAAAACCATTTTCACCATTTCCTAGCATTTGAAATCGTCTTCTGTCTCTGGGTCGTTCAAACTGGGGGTTGTGTGGTGAAGGGTTAGGCTTGATTATAATACACACTGTTGAATTCATGAAACTCTAATTCATTCTTCAGCCTTCAAGCACAGAATCTGTAGCCGACTCTTGGGGCCGGTTGCATAATACAGGTTTAAAGATAACCTCGAGTTTAAGCTCGAGTTTTACGCTATTCCGTTGCATAAACACAGTTTACTAAGTCCTGGACTAACAGTTAAACCTACAGATGACCGAAATTATTATTAAATATGTGCATTGCTGACCTTTATCTTTCCATTTGGCTGGACAATATAGACAACCATCAGCCTACACATCTCAATCCACATCTTCTGCTGCTTAAGCTTAGATAGATTCGGGAAAAATGAAACTACCCGGGTAAAGAGAATAAATGAACTCTTCCTATCTCCCTCAGAATAGGACTTTATAAATCAAAGGGTTATAAATATGTTTCAAATGCAGATTGAGAGCTTCCCAGTATCCTCATTTACAATCAACATGAGGACAGTTTAGTGCAAGACCAGTATTCTACAACTATGCAATCTAATCTTAATCTAGGCCTCACACAAATTCAACCGATGTATTGCAACGTCATGAAAGGTTATGATGGTTGATTATTTTGGACAGAGACACTTCTTAACACTTTACAAAATTAGCCCTGGTTTTTATGGCTTCTGGGAAGACGGATTTGAAAACATTGTGGAAAAAGGAAAAATGCTCATACCAAGCATGTTATCAAACAATGTTTTCAACTCTTCCAGAGAAAAAAAAATCCATCATTTGAGCCACATTTATTTTGACGTCTGCAAATGATTTCAATTTGGACGAGATCAGGATTTTATTGTCCGGTCAACAGTTCTTCTCATATTCCATATAGAATCTACAATTGTTTTATCTTATCATGGGGTGTACTTAGACGGGCATGTTACTAAGAGATTGAACGGTATATCTGATATATACAAATATATATATATTTGTGCTGTCTGATCTTAGTCACCCCTTTTTTTTTGTATTTCTGTATTCTCTGATCCAGAAATGATAACAATCTAGTTTAAAAAAAAAAAAAGGTAATGGCTCTTCATGTTGATCCATCAGCAGCAGATCGTACTGGTTAGCGGCGCATTCAAACCTGTATATAGACTGCATAATCACGTGCAGAATGGTGTCGTTGTCTAGACAACAGCGGTGCACTGAACAAAATCAACCCATCGTTTAGTCCTACCTGGAGGATAGCTAAACCTGGTCTGGATAGACTGGGGCTGGGTAAACTCGAGCTTAACTCGTTTTATGCAAACCGGGTTAAAATCCTGGTCTACCCACACCTGGGTTAGGCCTTGTTCCAGTCTTAAATAAACCTTTGTTATGCAACCGGCCCTTGATGTTTTAATACCCAGCTCTCAATTGCATGTAATGGGACAATCAGAAGCATTTAGAAGAACTGAAAGACTTACAAATTATAGTGATTCTAAGCTGTAGATCTAGCTTCATATTGATCATAAATGACTAATGTCATGAAATACTTAAAAAATGTCAGTCATTACGTTCATTGACTAAACCCGGGTTTTGACCGACAAAAATTTTGGCTACTAAAAATTTTTGCCTAGCGCCAACCTAGAATATGCCACTGACTAGTCTAAAATCCAAGTATGAAAAGGTAAAATCAAACTAATCTGTAGGTCCAAGAAGGCAATGAGCGGATGACTCCTTAGCAATATAGAGGTAAAAGAAGAGGAGAAGCTTTGGGTAGTATCAGTAAAGAGAAAAATGGATCTGTAATCTGTGATCTGTCACTGTGAAGTACTGTTAACATGGTGTTACACACTAAACAAGCAAACAAAAGCGGTAAATTTAAAGCTGGGAAATATAGCTGTTTCCACTTTCAAATGAGCAATTTCTCCTTTTCCCACTATGTCTGCTGAGTTTTTACCTTATTTTTTTCCTTGAAGAAATTAAGTTCCACAGTGACCTTCATCACTGTTTTCTGACGTAATAAGCACAGATAGATACTGTTTTTATTTTTTCTTATTGTTTAGAATTATAAATACTATAACTTCTATAAGTGTGCAAATTTTAAGAAAAAACTGTCCGTAAAAAAGTGTGTATTTATTAAAGATTAACCCTTAATTCCTTCAAATTATCCCTCTTTTCAACTCAATGGTCTATATATAACATGCATATTTGTACATTTACCATGCTCTTATAAGGGTTTATATATTATTTTGTGCAAAACTAAATGAATTTTCATTAGAATGATGTATATTTGTATATTCT
Source organism: Hippopus hippopus (assembly GCA_946811185.2). NCBI lineage: Eukaryota > Metazoa > Mollusca > Bivalvia > Cardiida > Cardiidae > Hippopus > Hippopus hippopus. The sequence goes on along the minus strand of OX328108.1, from coordinate 20,992,670 downwards.
TCCTGTATTATCCTGTTTAACTATTATAGACAAGTGTGTTAAATCCAATATAAGCTGAATTTTGGAACAGTATATACCTTATACAAAGGCAAACTTCTCTGCAGAAACAAGCATGGTGACCCATATCGTTTTTTACTGTAATCTCCTAGAGACATGAGGAGCTTTGTATGTGCAGAGTTTTAAAAAATTCTGTTTGTTAGAAAAATTTGTAATATACGTTGTCAAAACACAGAATTGTTTGGTTCAGGGTGATTAAAAAAAAAAAAAAAAAAATGACAAGCAAACTATACAAACCTCATGAATGGCAGGTAACTCGTTGTGAAGTTATGCTTCAGCAGATTCACATACTTCTCATTTAGCCCTGGTACACCTTCCAATGCCGGCTACAGTTGATACAGTTAAAAGAACATATTACTGTACATGTGGATATATATGCGTGTTGGAAAGTTTGCGGATTACCGATTACAGACATTTTGCGAATGGAAACGTTTGCGAATTCAAGACACTTATTATTTGTCAGTATACTTGTGGTAAAATACACAAACAGAAAAGTTTGCGAATTTTTCAAATTCGCGAATTTTCAAAAATTTCCATGTCGCAAAAATTTCCACTTGTACGGTAATACAGCCACATTTAGCCCTTCACATAACACAGTACTTCTTGCAGACAATTTTCTTCTGTGTCTTCTAAAAGGCCATTATAGAAAAAAATTACGGCAAAAGGAGTAACTACTCATAATGGGCAATTTCTCCACAATTAGTTCTCAATCCTCAAAAGAAAAATACAAGTTCTGATCCCCAGAATGCAAAGCACAGGTTAGGTTGCTAATGCTGACAGTACAGATCAAATTCAAACTACAGAGTATGTTTGATTATTATTATATGAGACATAGAGGATCTTACATTCATGAGTGTTTATGTACTATCATTTTGACCATAAGAGTTGACTAAAATTATGTGACACAAGGCTTGGCTTCAGTTCTTAGATCGGTTCAGTTCTTAAATCAGAAACTAGCCTGATCTTGATCCACACTATCTGGAGTGTCTGCACTCTAAACTTTCACTAAACAAAGAAATTTTACACACACAGAGTTAGAAAGCATTTTATAGGCAACAATTTAATTGTTGTTAAAATGGTACGGTTGGTCTTCCAAAGGTTAGAAAACATTGTGGAAAAAGGAAAAAATGCAGGCTAACAAAGCCCCTTTCCTCAGGCTTGCCAAAAATCCTACGGGTATAGATTTACTTAATTATCCTTACATTACTCTTCACCATCTGTTCCAAGATGTAGGAAGTCGGGCCTTCAATATGCAGTACAAGATGTGGCTTCCATATTCCCCATAGTACTGTGCTCTTGTAATCTTTGTAGTATCGAATTGCTGAAATGTAACAATACTAATTAAATATTCCAAGTCTCTCACTGATTTTTAAGAACGCTACAACAATTTAACCCATACAAAACAGTCCTGATCTTAACCCTTAGAACACTAAATAAACCAAACAGACACTTTCAGTCCAGAAATAAATCCCAAATAATTGCAATTTCAAGGTAGCTTTTGTCCATAATGTCTTGGCAAAGCTGACAGTATAGATCAAAGACCAGACTGCATGTTTTGTGCTGTCTAACAGTGTGTCAACAGTTTAAGAGTTAACAACCTGGAGAAAAAAGCCTTTTTAAGACATAATGCATTCTCCTTTTCCCGAAATGTTTTCAATAGGCCTCTTCTGCTGGATCATTAAAACGCAGGATTGTGTGATAAAGGGTTAATAAAGACATTTTCAACATAGCCTAATTAAATTTCTCCACATGGTTCAATGTTTTCATCTGTATCTATGAAGATCTACTACACTTTGTGTTACTAAACAATATTTTTGTGGATACTTTCAAAAGTATCTGCCACACATTTTTTCAGGGGTTAATGAGTCCAGGCTAGCCTGGGTTCCAGTCGATTCATTTTCTCCTTTTCTATCAAAAGACTATTATTCAGAAGTTACTTCATCAAAAAAGACAGTCTGACATTTGAAAACCAATCAGGGCTACATCTACTTTACCCTATCTCACAGTGAAGTAAAACAGATGTCTTGGAACGTAAATGACTAAAAATAGATACTAAAATTTAAATAGCCTCAGATTGATCATTTCCTGTTTGCGCCTCTTCTTTGAAAATACTGACAACACATTTTCGAACGAGTTATTCACAATGAGTATGTTTTAATAATAACAAGTGTTGTTAAAGGTCCAATATGGGTAGACCCTCGAATGTCTCTAGGTGGTAATAATAAAAAAAGGGATAAACAGATAGCTACCAAATATTAATAGTTTTGCTAACTTCTTTTTCAGGATTGATAATAGTCATGGTGAAAGAAATCATTCTTCTCTCACCACCGATCATTATTTCAACAATGGTAACTTATGGGAGGACAGCCAGTGGCTTAGGTAATAGGAAGAATATTATGTGGAGTACTGGTTAATTCCAGGAAAGTATGGATATGTGCACTGGCCACCGCAATATCACTGAAAAAATATCAAAAATGGTGTTAAATACACACAAAGAAATCACATTGCTTGTTGTCAAATTTGTCTGGCATTTTCATTTAATCATATAAATATGACTGTGACAGAAGTATAGATCAGATGAATTCTCACCAAGACAATTCTGATGAATACCCACAACATCAGTCTAGGTGAAGAAAGGTGATATTACTCTCCAAACTCCAAAATACTCCCATTACTTGGAAATGTGTTAAGTCTCAAATGTAGTAATGGTTGACATTACACATTCACCAAAGAATCCCATGCGAAAATAACCCTGTGCATGAAGCTGTTTAAAAGCATCGTGGGAAAAGAAGAAAATGCTTGTAACAGCATTTTCCTCTTTTCAAACAAAGTTTTGTTACTTTCTAGAAAACCTCTTTTCATTTGTATCAATTTCCTATTTGACATCTACAGATGCTTCTTACTTTGAGAAGTCTTAATTTTGTCATTAGGGAAATGGTTAAACAGTTCTCCTTACTTACCATTCCTAGATGTATAGCCTAGTTTATAGAGGGTATCCGCATACACAGCATCTGCCCAAACACTGTTCTCCATCACAACACCCTGCCCTGTGATAAAAGGAAATAGCTAGTGGTCTTGGTACTTATAAAATATTGACTAAATTTAAATAGCCATGAATTCATAGACACAGAGTTATGGTTCTCACTTTCCTTTGCAATGAAAGTGGTGTAATGTATAACCCTTTACCAGATAATCCCGAGATTAACTCACTGTGAGGAAAAAGATTTTTGAAAACATTGTGGGAAAGAGGAGAAAATGCATCTGGTAACCAGCATTTTCTCCTTTTCCAAAAAGAAATGTTCATCCCTTTTATTAAAATATCCATAAGTTCAACTATAACTCTTCACCAAACAAGCCCTGGCTTTCACGACCCTGGGAAGAAAAGCTTTTGAAAACCTTGTGGGAAAAGGAGAAAATGCTGGTTACCAGCATTTTCTCCTTTTCCCACAAGTTTTTCTATCCTTTCAGAGACAAATTTTAATTTGAGACCCACCTTTAAATTGTCGTCTGCAAATGCTTTCAATATGATTCTTTGCCAGATACTCTGATAAAAACAGCTTTGAAAGTCCATTATCTGCTTCTTTAGTACTGACAGAGAATTATCTAGTTCACTTACTAAGCACATGGGTTAACATAAATACTGACCAGTGTGAAGAACATGGCGTAATGCATCTATATATGCTTTGAATTTCCAGACAAAATACTTTTTCTGTGTATTGTGTATGAGCCTGCCATTCCTAGGATCTTCTTCATTAAACAGCATCTCCATATCGTATGCCCTCATCTTGGGGTTAGGAAACATGCCATTCATTTCTCTAATGTCAAATCCATTCTCTTCGAAAATATCCTGTTCTGTAGGGCCGGGGATATGGTGCAAATTAAATTCTTTGGCAATTGTCTCTGCGATTTCAGTCTTTCCGCAGCCAGGAGGTCCTTCAACGCAAATAATGATACTATTTTCATTTATTCTCGATACAGTGTAGTCATATAGCGAATGAAAGTAATTAAACTGCTTTTTCTTGTATGGCCATGGCTCCCTTTTGTAAACACTGCGATCGGTTGTCAAGTTTCGTTGCCCTTCAAACTTTGAGGGCAAAAGGCGCGCTACCGGGCTGAATGCAATTCCAGAGGATCTGCCTAACACCAGGCAGTTACGAAGTTGCCCTAGTGACATGCTAGCTGTAGTGACAGTCTCCGAAGACCTGTCAAAACTAAAGAAATCTTGTTCTGTTTTTCCTTTTCCCTGTTTTCCTTGAAAAGTCCTTCCAACGGAAATAGTTTGGGGCGCATGCGCGTGTCGGACATGTTTATTGTGCGGAGGGGGGGGAAGTGTATTCTCAGGTCCCATGAATTAAACTATCATTCCCGGCCACTGCCAAGTCTAAACATTTTATTAGTTGTTTGGTTTCCTTGAAACTAATTTCAAATGAAAGCTTAAATGCAAACTTTTCGTATGATATACAATACAATTTGGTCGCTCAAATAACTCAACAGACATATCAAATGAAAGATGGGTGAAACATTTGTCATTTATTTTCAGCAATTCACAGTTCACAAAACTCAGGCCCCTTTTTAAAGAACATTCATTTCATTGAAAAACAGTCCCGAGTCCCTAAGTCTAGTTTCAATTAAAAGTTTGTAATCTCAACTTTACATTAGTCTAAAGAAAACTAACTTCTGACAAAAAATAAAAGAAAAATAGCTCTCTGAAACTTCCGCTGATCAGCATATACTGAATAATGAGTCCATTCTAAAATCTGGCCCCCTATCTAAATGTTTTATTTGTTGTTTTGTGTTGATTATAAGTTCAAATAAAAGCCTATAAAAATCTTTTCGTGTGATATAAAATACAATTTGAGCATTGGCATACTTTAATTTTGAGATATTGTGAATGAAAGATGGGTGAAATTCTCTTTATTTTTTGGGTTATTTTGGCATCGTGTCCAAAAGTCTGGCCCCATAGAAATATTTTCATTTCATGAAAAAAATACCACTGAATTTAGTTTTAAATAAAAGTCTGTGATCTTTGCTTTCCAATGGTATAAGAAAGACTAAATTCAGACAAATAGTAATGGAGTCATAGCTGTATGAAATTTCTGGTTCATGACCCGACTCTAAATCTAGTCTAAGCGTTCCCTTATAAATACAAACACAAGCCATATACATGTATTTACATCTATCTATGGGATAGACCAGAATACTACACATTCACAAATCCGGTCCAGAGTCTAATATTTCAAGTGTAATTTGATATCAAATCTCACTGATTTCACAATGAAAAAAAAGGGAAAATAACATTTATTAGTCTAAGTTTCCAACAACGAGAGATATTTTTTGTTTTTGGATACAAAATGCTAATTTTATGTTGTTACCTATGCTGGTTTAAATACATGTAGATTTTGCGAGATCTCATCAAAAATTTGTTTCCAGTCACTAGTGTAAAAGCTCTTGAAACATGACAGTCTTATCACACCCATTATAGTCTCAAGTAAAAGTTTATATATGTATAACTGAGATTGAAATGCAGGAAAAGGTTAGTGTTAAACCCACTACCTCTCATTTATCCATGATGCCTTCAAAATATCAGAGCCACAGAATTATGTTTGTTAAGAGGTAATGGGACATAAAGGATTTCAAATCGAGTCATGATGATTTTTCTTATAGTGTAGTTTCAAGCTTTATTTGCTTCCATTCTGAAAATTGCATCAATCTGTAGATGTAAGGTTTAAAGTATACAATCTAACCTAATATAGTTGCATAAAAAGTGGCCGTGTGTTTGTTCTATACTATCTAACCTAATATAGTTGCATAAAAAGTGGCTGTGTGTTCGTTCTATACAATCTAACCTAATATAGTTGCATAAAAAGTGGCCATGTGTTCGTTCATAATCAAGTCTTAGTAAGCTAAGAGAGAGTAAAAGAGAAAGAGAGGCAGAGAGACAGATGAAATTAAAACGCTTATCAATTCATAAACACCAGCATCAGATTTTAGTTTCTTTACACAATTTGAAAGATTATTTTATCCACTTTGGAATTACATTACAGGTAAAACATTTTTAGTCAGATACACAATGAGGTCTTAATATATGCCAAATTTCTCTTATTTTTTCTAGATTGTTTTTCCTAAAAATTGATAAAATTCAAACGCTTATAACTCAAAAATGCTCGCGTCAACTTCAAGTTTCTTTATAGCATTTAAAAGCTTCAAATATTGTCTTTGAAATTATATCGATTTTTTTTTTAATCAGACACACATCAACATTTTAAATATAGGGGCTGGATATCTCCCTTGTTCTTATTAGGTATTGATCATTTATTCCTACTTCTATTCATTTTGTGCTAAAAATAGGGGGAGGAAAGAGGAGAAAGCGGGATTGGCAGGATTCAAATAAGGGAGGCTACTATCTATACCATTGAGTTTACAGCTATATAAGCTTTTTCCCATAGACCATGAAATGAGAGAAGGTGATTGAAGCCGGTCATTTCGTCACTATTGTTTTGACACTAATGAAATTATTTTTGACAAAACAATAAAATAACTGCCAACATCTATTCTAAAATTCTCTAACTTTGAATTTTTCTGCATAATTTTGTGTCAAATTGTTGCTTCAGATAAACTTTTCTGTTTTATTCTATCTCAGATATATTTGCCAGAACTTTAATGTTAATGGACATCTTTATGCAGAGTTTGCTAAATGTGTGTGTGTGTGGGGGGGGGGGGGAGGGGGGGCTGATAGTGTTGAATTCTTTAGTAATAAGTAGACTATTTTGATTAGTGTTCAAAACAGTTGCTTTGTTGTAAATTTCAATTACATGTACGCTTAAATCACAAACTCATCTGTAATGGTAGAGAAGGTCAAAATAACCTAAATGTTTCAATTTGACTAGACTTGATAATTTTATTTTACTGAAGTTAGGCTTCTTTTATTGAAATGTTTTTTCTTTAGAATTCTTAGTAAGGCATACCCTCTTAATCTGTCAATTTACCAGACTGCAACAAAAAGTTTTTGAGTAGACGGGAATGTTTTGAAGGTACTGAACCCTTAGGCTGCTAAGTGCGACTGAAGTATTACTCGAACAAATTGACATAAAATAAATGACCTCTATTACCATTATTACACGCTTGAATTATTGTCCAAACTTAGCTTCGGCTATTGTCGTCTGCATGCAAAACTTTGTGAACGTTTTTCAACTCTTTATGCAGCTAATAGATTCATCATGTCTTAAACTTAAAATACCTGAAATAAACATTATTTTCGTGGTTTAAATTGGTAATACATGGAGGTTGACATAGATCTAAGATGTACTTTCTGTGTAGTCAGCTCTTGACCTATGTCATTCACAAAAGCTCTCATATTTTGACTAAGGCACAGTAAGGGTCAAACCCGACATTTACTGTTAACAGAATTTCCATACCATCCGATTACACCCGATGATATAAATATTCACTCTTTAATTATTCTTTGCATAAAGGTCAATTTCAGGTCATTTATTCGAGTAATATCTTTTGCGAACAGTGTAGATCAAGATCAGACTGCACAGAATGTGCAGTCTGATCTTTTATCTACACTGTCCGATAAGAGGATTTTCCCCCCAAAAAATTACTTTGAAATAGCAATATTTGGGTGTATACCATTGGCTTGAAAACTTTCTTTTCAGTTATCCTTTATGCTTAATGTTAACCCTTAAGCTGCTAAGCGCGACTTACAGACCATTGGCAAACAGTGCAGACCAAGATCAGACTGCACGTTCTGTGCAGTCTGATCTTGATCTGCACTGTTCTATAAGGAAATATCTTTCCCCCAAAAATTACTTTGAAATAGTAAGGTTCGGGTTTTTACTGTTGGCTTGAAAGTTGCATTTCACTTATTTAGCAAGACAAAGGTTAAGACTACAAACACATGTTGTACCCTTCGTTCAAAACATTCTCATTTTATTCTCATTAATTGTAGTAAAGACTGGAATCCTAAGTCTTTCTCCTCTTTATTCCTTTCCCATTTCATAATATTTTTTCAACTATTCTGAATTCTAAGTATCAATGATTTTGTTTAACGAAAATTAGATACACAAATCTCTCTCTCTCTCTCTCTCTCTCTAAATAAATTTAAACCCAGGCCTGTGTCTGGCAAAAGGTGGTTTAATGCATCTTCATGATGCGAATGTTGGACGTTTTGGCCAGGATGTTTTGGCCATGGACGTTTTGGCCACAGGCATTTTGGCCAGCTGAAATTACAAAGTAGGACTTTTTGGCCAAATGTTATTAGAGATTTTGAGCCCTATAAACCATGATTAAAAACATTGTAGGGAAAGGAGAAATCACTATGTTTGACTTATATAGAGTAATGGGTTATTTGATTATTTTTTCAATTTATTAGAGTCACAAATAGTTAACTTTTTCCATTATTTTTTTCGTTTTAAATTGATTGGTGCTACAAATAGAACTTCAGTTTCAAGTGTTATTTTGCTTTTATGCACTTTGAAGGACAAAACTGTGTTTTATGATTGCTTTAATAGTCAGTTATCAATGTTGTCATATAATGGTGATTGAACAATAACTTGAAATTTCTGTTTGCAACGTCCGTTCACCTCATGATGCATTATACTAAATAATTCATCATTTGGTTATGATCCATAAAACCCCCCTTTTTTAACAACCTATTGAATCATAGAGTAGATTGGTCCTTTGACAAGTAGAAATTTGACCAGTAGCAAAGAGTATGGACTCAGGTCAAGTCAGCACAGGCTGACCTAGTCGATACTTTTTGCAGATGCATTAAGCCCCCTTTTCACAGAGCATGGCTCAATCAATGAATTAACTAAAATTATCCCAGTTAAAATAACCAGTTATATACCCACCTCAATACCTGCAGGCAGAAGTCTTTACAGTTAACCCTTTATGAAACAGCAATTTGACTTTTCAAAGGAATTGCAGATAACAAATCAAATGTGGCTTAAGTGATGGAAATGGGTTTTGAAAGGGTAGAAAACATTGGTTACCACCATTTTCTCCTTATTCCACAATGTTTTCAAAAGCCATCTCTTTAAGGTTTGCTAAAAGTTGGGATTGTGTGTTAAAGGGTTAAAAATGACTTTTGTAAACATTGTTACAAAGCAAACAACTGCTGGTGGTGAGCAATTACTCTTCTTCCTACAGCATTTTCAACTGTCATGCACTAAACCTAGGTAACAAGCACACATTTTCACAAATAATTGATTCTAAAATTGTCCTACAAAGCATATGGTATCATGAGCCAATAATAGCCAATCACAATCAAGGCAGCATACTCAGTTGCATTAACTGTTTACCAAATGACAAAATTTTAGACTCATCTTTCTATAAACATATTTATTTTACATCAATTAAGAAACAAGTTCTTACAACTTATACTGATCTCTCTCAATTCTGCTTCCTGGGAACTACACTAGTACTCGCGCTGAATGTCAGGGCCAATGAAAAATCCCAAAGTTGACACCCGCTCCCAGGTATCGAAATCGGGACCTTATGGTTGCGAGGCCGGCGTTCTACCTCACAACCATGGACACCACTTATCTTAATTCAAAGCATTTGCAGACGACAAAATTAATGTGACTCAGAAATGAAATTTTGTGTTGGGAAGGGTAGAAAACATTGTGGGAAAAGGAGAAAATGCTGGTTACCAGCATTTTCTCCTTTTCCCACAATGTTTTCAAAAGGCTTCTTTCTAAGAGCTGTGAAAACCAGGGATTGTTTGGTAAAGGGTTAAAACAACTACCTTTTTTGTTTTTCAAGTACTTCTTTATCGATAGTTTTTCTCCTTTCTCTTTTCACTCTCTCCGATTTTCGAGACTGATCAACTCTTATCAAGGAAATCTATGAAACAAATCTAAATAACAAACAGCCATGGGGGGACTAGTTAAAATTTATTTTACACTTATAGTATACAATTATAAAAAGTCTACATGCAATTTGTATAAAATATTGCAAACACAACCCTGTAGCCATGACAAGATTTCACTGTAGACAGATTTTGGTAAGACATAAATATATTAATATGAAAAGTTTACTTATCACACATGAATGTTTGTAGTAGACTTGCTAAAACCTTGTGCATCTAAAACAAAAGAGAATTTGATCATTTAAGAAAAGGAAAACAACTTCATGAGTTGAACTAAAAAAGAAAACAACCCTTGTTCTGAAAACCTTGTTAGAAAAGAAAAAAATAATTGTTTGTATCTGTTGCTTTTCACTCAATGTTTTCAAGAGGTGTTCACAGCAGGTCTGTAAACAATCATTACAATATTTGTGTAGTATTGTGTGAAAAAGCTGACACCATGTGAAAAGCCAGGAATATAGCAAAGATGAAGGCTTGGGCAGAGCTCAGCTCAATTCAGAGGGTAGCTCCTATGTTATTTTTGTCATTGTGTTATAAAAATAACATTGGAGCTAACCTTTGAATTGAAGGTATATGTAGGACCAAGTTTTCACCTAATTGGATATTTTACCTATTTCCCTAAAAAGACTTAACCCTTAACCTGATAAATAACTCTAAAGAAACTTTCAACCCAATAGTAACAAGAGGGCCACGATAGCCCTGTATTGCTCCACTGGCTATTAAGTACAAACCATACATAATATACATTTGAATTCTAGGCCAAATGGTTTTGAAATGAAGACATTGGGGCTTTAACTTGAACAACTTTGGAAGAGACCTGTAAGATAACACCTACAAAATATTATAGTTGTATCTCAAGGTAAGGACAAAGAAGTTCTTTTAACTTTTCACTATATAAGCCTATGTAAAACTTGTGACTTGCGGGATGGGGCCAATTTAGACCCCAGGGCTAAAATTTGAGCAACCTTGGTAGAGGTCCATTAGATAGATATATTATACATGCAGAATTTGGTAGCCCTAGGTCTTATGGCTAGGAACCAGAAGAATTTTAAAGCTTTCCCTGTATAAGCTCATGTAATACTTGTAACTCCTAGGGTCGGGCTAAATCTAACCCATGGGCTGTATTTTGGGCTATCTAAGTTGAGGATCATTAGATGAAGCTACATGCAAAATTTGGTGGCCATAGGCCTTATGGTTAGGAAAGAGATGTTTAAAGTTTTACTATATAAGCAAATGTAAAACTTGTGACCCTAAGGGAGGGCCAACTTTGACCCCACAGCTCTAGTTTGAAGAATCTTGGTAGAGGTCCATGAGATGGAGCTACATACCAAATTCGGTAGACCTAATTGTATTAGTTTAGAACCAGAGGACTTTTAAAGTTTTCACTATATAATCCAATCTAAAACTTCTAACCCCAGGGATCGGCCAATTTTGATCCCAAGGTTAGAATCTGAAGGAACTTGGTAGAGGTCCCTGAGATGAAGCTACATGCCAAATTTGGTAGCCCCAACCCTTATGGTTTTGGGCAGGAAGATTTTCAAAGTTTTTCAGTTTTGTTGCCATGGCAACAAGGGTTTTTAATGGAATCAAATTTTTTCAAAAATTCTGAAGAGGACCTAGGCAGGATCATTTCTGTGAAGTTTGGCCAAAATCAGATGTGTAGTTTCAGGGAAGAAGAAGTTTGAAATGAAAGTTAACACACAGCAGCCATGACATAAGCTTGCTGGCCTTCTGCCAGTGGAGCTAAAAACCCTAATTCGGTCCAAGTTGTTTTTAGGAGGAAAATATCTAATCAGACAGTGCAGATCCAAGATCAGACTGTATGTTCTGTGCAGTCTACACTGACTGATCTACACTGTTTACAAATTAAGTAATGCTAAGCAGCCAAAGGGTTAATTGCAAATATCTATGTAGAAGCTAGTTTCAACGCTTCCAACTGCCTACAGGCCTGGATGCCTTCATTACCGGTGCTTCATTTGCTCTAACTCATTACCAACTAATCCTGTGTTTTAACAACCTCCAGGAAGAAGGTTTTTCTAGCACATTGTGGGAAAGGGAAAAAATAACAGTAAACAGAATTTTCTCTACTTCCAACAATGTTTCCTGCCATTTCTAAGAAAGAAGTCAGCTTTTTAGCTATACATTTAACTTGTAGTTTGCAAATCATTTCAATTTGGTTGCACCTAAAATTTTGAAGTTTGGTATAGGGTTCCATGCCCTTTTCAACAGCTTTCTTCTACATACTAACATCAAGGTTGCCATTGCACAACCATATTTCAAGGGCATAGAATTATGCCAATCTGTCTCATCCCTACGAAATGCTGTAAAGATTTGACTCGACATTATACCTCCTGAGCAAGCCATAATCATGTACATGCATGTAACTATAATTATGTGCCATAGGAACAACTCAACTCTTAAAACACCATTAAATCTAATCAATTTTTAATTAAGGGTAAAGAAAAAAAAAGCAAATGATTTCCATTTCAAGTTCTCAAATCCTGTGTGCTATTGACTGCACTAACAGGGCTCGGGTCTAAGCATTAAGTTCTATGACATTACAACATGATTGCCAGTGTCTGGATAAACTGAGCAGTCAGTGTTAACCCTTTCTAAAATAACAAACTTTACACTTCCAATTTCAAAACATTTGCAGGCAACAGGTTACCAGCATTTTCTCCCTTTTCAACATCATTTTTAGATGCTTTCTCCACCATGCTTTAAGCTTTACTTTGTCAGGTTTAAAATTAACCTTGAAAAAAAAAAAAGATTTTCAATAAGAAATATATTAATTTTGAAAGTTTTGCAAGAAGTTTTGACTAGAAAATCTCCAGTAAATTTTCAGCATGTAGATCAAAGATCAGACTACCACACTGATTGCAAAAGGACTTAAAGTTGCACCAAGAACACCTATAGTTTATCCTTATCTTTACTCCTTGCAGAATAAACTTAAATCTTAGAGTGCAGAATAAATCCAACAAGCATTTTTAGTCAAAAAATAAGACCAAAATAATTGCAATTTTGTCACTGCTTTTGTCTATAAAGATGAAGTAAAGTGGACAGCATAGATCAAAGATCAGGCTGCATGTTTTGTGCAGTCTGATCTTGATCTACACTAGCCGCAAAGGCAACTGTAGTTGTGAAAGGGGCTTTAAGGGTTAACAAATATTTTCTGTCAAGAAATAAAAAAAACGAACATTGCTTCTGTCCAGAATGTCTCAGCAAAGTAGACAGTACAGATCAAAGATCAGAGTGCATTTTTGAAGCAGTCTGATCTTGATCTAAACTGCCTTCAAAGTCAACTACAGTTATGTTAGGCGCTTTGAAGGGACACAAAGCATGTTTGTGTGGGGGAGAGAGTAAATATTTTGTAAGGAAAAATCATAAGAACAAGAGTGTTTACCTGAGTTGGGGAAAAACAAAAAACAAAATCAAAAACAATGCCTCTGCAAAGGTTCTGACCCACAACCGACAAAACCAACACCCAGCTACGCTACCAACTGCGCGATCTGGGCAAATGTTATTCTTCTGTTTTCAAAAAAGCATTCATCCCTTACTGCAGAATAACAACCATCCTGCTTCTAAAAGAACAGGAAATTTTACATAAAAAAATACTAAAAACTTGGCAATTCTTTGTCTCTTCTTCATGTACATGTTTTTTTATATATATTTTGGTTTTAACCCTTTCCCACACAATCACGAGTTTTGATGACCCTGACAAGAAGGCTTCTGAAAACACTGTGGGAAAAGGAGAAAATGCTGGTGACCAGCATTTTCTCCTTTTCCCACAATGTTTTCTTCTCTATCAAAGCAGGGATCATATACATATACGATCCCTGATCAAAGACAGAAGTCATCATTTGAGCAGCATTTAAATTGTCGTCTGCAAATGCTTTCAATTTCGTCCAGTCCAAAATTTTGGCATTTGGTAAAGAGTTAAACCCCTCTTCGCTAGTGGATTAAAATTACATGTCTTTGCTAATATTTTTTCTGAAAAAAAAAAAAACCTTGAGAACCGAGATCTAGTTGGATGCCCCTTAACCCTTTACCACACAATTTTTTCACAACCCTGAGGAAGAAGCCTTTCGAAAACATTTCAGGAAAAGGAGAAAAAGTTGGTAATCAGCATTTTCTCCTTTTCCCAGAATGTTTTCTAACCTTTCAAAGGAAAATTTACTAATTTGTGCAACCTTTGATTTGTCGTCTGCAAATACCAATCTAAATATTGGCCGTTTCGTAAAGAGTTTACTCTTCATGAAATGACAAATTGTTAGACATGCCCAAAGTGAAAGCATTTGCAGTTGACAAAATAAATGTTACTCATATATTGAAATAAGGATGGAAAAAACTGTGGAAAAAGTAGAGCACTTTCTCTTTTTCCCCACAATGTTCATAAAATCCACTGTCCTAAGGATCATTGAAAGTTGGGATTATTTGGTGGAGGGCTAAAGGTCAAAGTAATCAATGAATTCTCCCATAGACATATTATGAATCTATAATCTACATGATATAGGACACAAAAGAGAATTTTTCAGACAGTCTCGTCTCCTCAACTCATATCTCCTCTCAAAGTTTGCCTGTACAATGTATTTGACATTCTCTACTTATTTCTGTGATAATGCATACAAGAAGACACCAAACGCTGACACACCAATCACTGTTCTTACTGCATGCTGTTTGTTCCATCGCACTATGTGATTTCTAACCCATGTTTCACCTACAATAAACAAGAACAGATTAGGTAAAAAAGTACAAACTGTCATCTTCAGACAATAACAATATCTTTTTACGGTTGGCCTATTTCATAATAATGGGGGAAACAGGAATTGTTTTTGTCACGGAGAGAGGTTAGCTATATAAGCACTTCCAACCTGCCTTGCTGCTGAGCTAGCTTTTACAGCGATGCGGTTTGGTGCATTTCTCTCCGTGGAAGTGAAGCAACGTACATTAGGTTAGTGCCTGGATGGGCGACCGGGCCATTGCATGTTACATTTTCTTCTAAAATGCCCGTTGTACTGTTTATGTAATGAAGCAATCTATTTAACCTGTCTTACCTTTTATGTGTTTGTTTTGTTATATTGTGTATGTCAACAAAGGCTAGAATTATCATCTGAGGGCAATGTTTTTGTAATTATAGCAATGCCAGGTTTTAACATCCCTGAGGAAAGAACCTTTTGAAAACATTGTGGGAAACAAAGAAAATGCTGGTAACCAGCATTTTCTCTATTTCCCACAATGTTTTTGTACCACTTTAAAGACAAATCCATCTTTTAATCCATGTCTAATTTGTCATCTGCTTAATGTTTTTGATATGGACAAGTTTAAAAATTTGTCATTTGGTAAAGTCTTCTCTTTCAGAATACCGGTAGTTTATTACCAAAATTGTGAAAGGTTACTTTAACATCTTTGAATGCTTTGACTTTGGACTAATCTAAGGTTTTGTTGTCAGGTAAATGTAACGGTAAATGTTGTAGAAAAGCTCATACCAGCTGTTTCCAGAACATCGTCTTTCAAGTTTTTCTTGATGTCACCCATCATCACCAACATTGTGTATGGTAGCACAGTAAAAATCATACCAGAGCCCACCAACCACCATACTCTACTTTCCGCTTTGTTGTCCATCAGAAAAACTATTCCAGCAGCAGTGCTTGCCCCGACTGCCATGCCTGCCTGAAGATGAAAAGTTTAACCCTTTGCTATGCATAAAAGTTTTAGACTAATTCTTATTCAAACCATTGGCAGACAAGACAGTAAATGTGGCTGAAATTGAACAGTTGGAAAAGATTGTGAGAAAAAAAGAAAATGCAGGTTACCAGCATTTTCTCCTTTTGACACAATGTTTTCCAATGCCTTTGTCATTAAAATATCCAATTGTTTGGTATAGGGTTAAACAAGAAAGCTATAAGATTTTGTTTTCATTATAAATTAAAAGACTAGCCATCTGTTTTGGAGAGAGAGGAAACACTGTGTAAAAGGAACATTATGCATTTACTCCTTTTGACACAATATTTTCAATAGCTGTATACTTCAGGAGTATGAAAAGGTTTTGTGTGGAAATAGATTGTAACACAGAAAAATGCAATTCAGATGTTTTACTTTTACCACACGATCTCCACTTTTAACAATCTTAAAGCTTTCCAAAACATTGTGGGAAAAGAAGAAATTGCCAGTAACCAGCATTTGCTCCTTTGCCTACCATGTCTATTACTCTTTAAAAACAAGAGCCGTCGTAGATGGATTATGCTCCCCGAACAGGTCTCTTTTTAGGAAAGTGAAGGCTATCAGTAAATGGTTGGTCACAGGAGAGGAGGGTGGGGGTGAAACAGGCTACTTGTGTTTGGTCCCGTCTGCCAAACTGCATTTGCCAATGTTCAAATAATTAAATAAAGAAGGGGCATAACTCTTGGAACAGTGGAGTAAAACTTCCTGTCAATGTGAACAATCTGTAAATCAAATAGTAATGGCAAAATTGTCTGAAAAAAATCAGATTAAACATTTATAAACTTTGTGTTTGAGTTTGTCATTAAGCCGTCTTTTTCTATGACACAGCTTAGTATAAATAGGAAGGAATGAATACATGGTCTGGGGCTTTTGATCAGCAACATATATGTTGAATAGCTTTGAAGAAACTGGGAAATGTTTAATTTCAGAGTTCAAAAAAACAAAACCTGAAGTTATAAGACATTAAGCACCCTTTTCCCGTAACATGGTTTCGCATAGATAAACAAGAGTGCCGTCATCACAATATATGCCACCACATGGCTGCTATTTCAAGCAGCTAGCTATACAGACTAAGTTTGAAGGGACATAGCTCTTGCAAAAATCAATGAACCAAAGAATCCCTGCTTCATGCACAACTACTTATTATGGTAATGACATTGAGCAAATTTTAAAAAGATACAATCAGAAGCTTAGGAGGAGTTGCGTTCACAAGAAATGGACATACGTACGGATGGGCTCAGTTACTGAGAAGATGACGCCAAGATAAATGCGTATAAAAACTGAAGACTTATTGGTCATTGGCTTTAATTAACCAATAAAAATATGAAGCTTCATGAAATTATGTCCATTAGTTGGAGATACATTAATGAAAAATTAAATTTGACATGAAGCCTCCTTTTTCCATGACATGGCAATAAATTCCAAAACCCTGACAATATGCGCTAGGTCACATGATCTGTGAAAATTTCATCCAAATCCATTGAGAGATGTCAAGTAATTAAAGAGATATTGGTGAAAAATGAAAAATAACATGAAGCCCCAAATCCGTCAAGAAATGTGGGAGGAGTTGTGTTCACAAGAAATGGACGTACGTATGGATGGACGAAGGGACAGACGGATGGACATAAGGACGGACGGACGGAGAAGATGACACCAATATATGTCGCCTTCGGTGGCAGAAAAAAAAACAAGGGCACATGGTGAAAATTTTAATAAACAATATAAATGTGAAGTTTCATGAAATTTTGACGAAAACTGAAGGAGATATTAGTAAAAATTGGAATTTTACAAGAAACCCCCTTTTTCCATTACACAGCCTCAAATTGGCAAACCGGGAAAAATACATCGGCGCAATATCTGCAAATTAGTAGTTCTCTCTTGGAAAAGCTTGTACAAATATCACAATCAAACCATCAAGCAAGCAGCCAAATGATAATCGATAAATAACTTTTTCGCATGTATTCATTATTTCCCATTTTTCTTTCTCTCTACTCCCCGTTTATTGTAACAAGAGGGCCATGATGGCCCTGAAGTCACTCACCCGAGTCTTTTGACCAAACACGACCCATTTTCAATCTCTCTGGATATTGTGACAAATATTCTACCAAGCTTTCATGATTACTGGACTGAAAATTTGGCCTCTGGCATGTACACAAGCTTTTTTTAGAACTTCTCTCAGTAACCTACTTTTTAGCCCAACAAAGCCCATTTTGCCATTGTAGATATTATCAAAACAAAGATTCTGACCACCTTTCATAAGTATTGGACTGAAAATGTGGCCTCTAGAGTGTACACAAGGTTTTTCAAAGATTTGACATGGCGACCTAGTTTTTTACCCAATGTGACCCATTTTCAATTTCATCATAGTGACCACCTGGAAAAACATTCTGATAAATTTTCACAAATATTGGACAGAAAATGATGATGCTTGAGCTATATAAGCTATTCTAAAGATTTGACCTAGAGACCTAGTTTTTGACCAGACATGACCTATTTTCAAACTCAGTCAAGATATCATTATGACAAACATTCTGACCAACTTTCACGAGTAATGCACCAAACGTGTGGCCTTTAGAGCGTACAAAAAGTTTTTCTAAGATTTGACCTAGTGGCCTAGTTTTTGACCCAACATGACCCATTTCCAAACTCATCTAGATATCATCAAGACAAACATTTTGACCAACTTTCAAGAGTTTTGGACTGAAAATGTGGCCTCTAGAGCATACACAAAGTTTTTCTAAGATTTGGCCTAGTGGCCTAGTTTTTGACCCGACATGACCCATTTTCGAACTCGTCCGAAATATTATCAATACAAACATTCTGACTATCTTTAAAAGAATTCTGGACTGAAAATGTGGCCTCTAGAGCGTACACAAGGTTTTTCTAAGATTTGGCCTAGTTACCTAGTTTTTTACCCGACATGACCCATTTTTGAACTTGTCCGAAATATTATCAAGACAAACATTCTGACCAAGTTTTATGAGTATCAGACTCGAAATGTGGCCTCTAGAGCGTACACAATGTGAAAGTTGACAACACACGACGCATGATGAACGACTGACACTGGACACAGCACGATCACAAAAGCTCACCTTGAGCACATTGTGCTCAGGTGAACTAAAAATGTATACAACAGCATTTTTGGTCTACGCTAAAACTTTCTGTATGTGTGTAACAGACCTATACTGTAATAGATTTACTATATGACTGTTTTCTTGTTGATGATGAAAAAACTTTGTATAGTTTAAGTCAATAAAATACTCTGTATTCTATTCTGTACTCTGATAAATGTTTGTGTAACTCTTTGCCAGACAACAAAATTTTATGTGTGTTTAAAGTGAAAGGATTTGAAGACAACATATCAATTAGGTATGACACAAATAATGAGATTTGCCTGGGAGAGGTCAGAAAACATTGTGCCAGTCAAACTGCCTTTTTCCAGCATGTTGCTAAAAGTCTGGAATGTGTGATAAATGGTTAAAATAGATTCTTGCTCAACCCCTTACAACACAATCCCAAGTTTTAATAACCCTATAAAAAAGGCCTTTTGCAAACATTGTGGGAAAAGGAGAACATGCTGGTTACCAGCATGTTCCCCTTTTCCCATAATGTTTTCTACCCTTTCAAAAGTAAATTTCTATCGTAGAAATTGAGTTACATTTCTTGTTGTCTGTAAAAGCTTTCAATTCAGGCAATTTAAAATTTTGTTGTTAAATGGTTAATACAGGTATCTTTTCCTTGTTTTCCTCTACATGAGAATGGGAATATTGGCTTTGATTGATTATATGGTGTTTAACGCCGTTTTCAACATTATTTCAGCTATATCGCGGCTGCCAGTGCACCTATCCATGCGTTCTTGGAGTCTCTTTTACCAGTACTTCGCACAATTTTCTTTCCAAGCCACTGGCTGCTTTCCCACATAATCATCATCGAAACAATGGTCAGCAGTGGGAGAGGAATGAATCCTGTCGCAGTGACTATCATCAATTCTCGGAAAGAAAATGGCCAAGCCAGGGATCGAACCCTGGACCCTGTGTTCTCAAGTCCTGCACGCTACCGACTGAGCTACCGAGGCTCGAATGTTGGCCTCAGAAGACAAACTTGTAGCTTCATAGATGGGGCCATTATAGCAAGTGTGACTCTACCTGATACCATTTCGCTTTCAAGTAAGCTTCTTTCCAGTGTACCCTCGCTGATTTTATATCCTCTATCTTCATGGTTGCAGGAATGTCACTTGTATTGACATACAGAGCTGCACCTGCAAACATCCCTGTAAGTCCAGTAGCACCAATCTTCAAAAGGTCTGTGACAGACATATTTTTTCTTTACCTGCAAAATAGTTAGTTTTGTTTCGTTTGTTTGTACTGCAGTTTAATCCCATTTGTCAGCTTAGGTCACATGATGGCAGTCAGTGCATCTACACCTGTCTCCTAGCTTTCTCACAACAGTACTGACACAACTTTCTTTCCAAGCCACTGACTACTTATCTCACAAGCATCAGAGGTGAGAGGCGAAAAATTGTCACCATGCCATGATACACGATAATCATTGAGGTACCTGGCAGGGCAAAAAAAGTCAGAAATATTTCAGAAGCAGTTCATTGTAATGAGACATAGGAGGTTTGCTTTTACCCTTTACCACAGAATCCTGGGTTTTAAAGACCATAAGCCAAAATTCTTTTGAAAACATTGTGGGAAAAGGAGCAAATGCTGGTAGTCCTGTAGTTCAAATCTTCAAAAGGTCTGTAACTGACATTGTTATTTTGTCTACAGAAAAAGGTGGAAATGTTTCAGAAACTGTTCACTGCAACGAGACATAGAAGGTTTACATTAACCTTATACCATACAATCCTGGGTATCAATAATCTAAGCAAGAAAACTTTTGAAAATATTGTGGAAAAAGGAGAAAATGCTGGTTTTCCCACAATGTTTTCAACCCTTTCAATGACAGAGCTCATCATTTGATCCTGTTTGTGTTGTTGTCTGCAAATACTTTCACTTTAGATTAGTCTTAAATTTTGTTGTATGGTAAGAGTTAACCCTTAAACTGCTGAATAGATGAAACAAAGATTTCCACTCCAAAGTAAAAAAACAAATATTGCGATTTCAAACTTGATTTCACCAGAAAGAAAATACTGTATCAGTGTAGATCAACGATCAGAATGCATGTTGAATTATTATGTTCTATGCAGTCTGATCTTGATCTAAGCTGTCCACAAAAGCGCCCCAAGTTTTCAAGTGAGTTTCCAATGCTTTCAAAATTTAATTTACTGATGTTTTGTAAAGAGTTGAACTAAACTGTTTTTCAGCATATCCTATGCTACCACCCTTTGCATAGTTAACCATACCCCCAATTCAGTGACTAGCTCCGATTTTATTTTTATGATAGTGTCTCCGCTTTTCCACCGTTTTCAAGCGGTTTTCAAGAGGCCATTCTACTTTCGGTTTTGCATAAAGCATGACAGCAGAAGTAAACAAAACAAACGAATACGAGTAAAGGTACATTTTTCGCGTGGATATAAAGCAGCATTTAAGAAATATGTTGTTAAAATTTTTACCTTTCTTCATGCAAAACTCTCGGGTAAATATGTTGCAATTGATATTGTGGAAATGTCAAGGTCAATAGATAACGTCGGACATCCGGGCATTTTCGATGATCACGTGATAGCAACAAGGACCGAGGTGAAAACAAACGCAATCTTGAACATACCCGTATAGTAATTTGGTGACATTTTAGAAATGAAATTCACCGTTAAAACGATAAATATGCCAAAAATCGGCCGTACCGATAGTTGTATCAATTATCACTTTCGAAGAGGCAAAAACTGTCAATTTATCAATTTTCCGGTATCCTACAGAAAAAAGAATTATAACATGCGCTGTCTCCTCTTGGTTTTGATAAAAACTGTCGTATGGAGACTACATTATTAACACCCGAGAAAGACATAATTAATTTCTAGCAAACTGTCTTAGATTTAAAAGGCAAGAATTATAAAAATTAATGAATTTCCAGCTGCAGTTAAATCAGGGCTCCATAATAATGCATTTGAAAACAAAAAAGTGCGGACATACAAGTTTATGCATCTTTTGAACCAGGGATCGCATATAAGATCCCTGTTTGAACTCAAAAATGAGAATGGACTTACCCTATGTAAAAAAATTGATAATTCCAAATCCTATATACTGTATTTTCAAATGATCATCTGATTTGAACAGGGCAGACACATTTTTATGACACGTGTGTGTTAGTCTGTGTTTAGCAAAGACTATGTGTCACCCACTACGGCAGTGATATACCGAGATCAAAGGAACACCCGGCTAACCCTTTACCAGCTTTATTATGAAAACAGTTTTAGCACATATTTCTCTCCTAAAAATGAAACTTGAACTACCATTTTTGTAACGAAAGGAAGGTTTAAAATTTGAACTGACCTTCGTCGTTACGATAGTCATCGATTAAGAGGGATGTTAAGAAATGCCACCTAGAAGACTTAATATTTTCTTCGGCCAGAATTTTCTCAAGAAACTCAAACTTTATGGTGTTCCAGCTTTCAAGAAATGGTCTGTCGCTGTCTCCTTGCAAATAATAAATCTCTTTTTTCTTATTACAAAAATTTATCACCACTCTAATCCTTTACAAAAAAAAAAAAAAAACATCTCCAAGTTGAAAAACATTTGCAGACTTCAATTTCGTACGGCTCAACTAATGAAACTGAATAGAAAATATCGTGGGAAAAGGAGAAAATGCTGGTTACCAGCACTTTCTCATCTTCCCACAATGTTTTCAAATGATTTCTTTTTATTTCTTTCTTTCTTTTTTAAACTCGGGATTGTGTGGTAAAAGGTTAATAGTTTAAAAAGATCGAACTAGCGAACCCCGGGTTTCAAGCCCTGTACTTTACAAACTTGGAAATGTCTAACATGTGTTGAACAATCAGACCATCTATGGCAATTTTTATAAATTTATTCTTTACAGAACGACAAAATTTTGACTTGTCCAAGTTAAAAGCATTTAAGGACAACAAAAAAAGTGCGGCTCACAAATGGAATTTCATTTAAAAAGGGTAGAAAGCATTGTAAAAGGAGACAATGTTTGTAACTAGAATTTTCTCCTTTTTACACAATGTTATCAAAAGCTATCTTTCTCAGGGTCTTGAAAAGACGGGATTTTAAAGGTTTGCTAAATGGATTTGAACAATGAGAGTGATGGCATATTTGACTAAAAATTTAAGTAAATTGCAAACCTTACGACCTAACGAAATCCAAAGCATTTGAAGTCGGCAGTTTAGACGTGGGTCAAATTGTTGTGATGGTTTTTGAAAAAGTAGAAAATATCGTGGGAAAAGGAGAAAATGCTAGTTCCAAGCATTTCCCCCTTTTACATTTTTTTTCAAGCACCTTCGTTCCCAGGGTTGTTAAAACTCGGAATTGTTTGGTAAAGGGTTAAGAAGCTTTCCAGTCATTTCCAGCTTTCCAGTCCATTTACTGAAGTTACAGCACCACAAGCATACTTTGAATATTAAGAAAATCCCGATCTAAAAAAAATGCCGAATTTTTTGTGTTGCGCATGATTTAGTCATGTTCCTATTTTAAAGACGAATAAAGTACTGTTCACATACATAATAGAGTCACGTTCATGTAGTAAGAAACATAGCTTCAGTTCAAGTTTTTAATCTTCCATCTCCATACCAAAAATATTTATATTCCAGCTTAAGTTTTTAAAGGTTTTTAAGAAATACTTTGTACGTGTCATATGAATTTTCACAAAATGGGTGAAGGGTTTAACTCCGTGTTCCTTTGATCTCGGTATCGCACTGTAGGGTCGGCGACCCGAGAGCTGTAATGTAATTGCTTGGTAGAAATAAAAATTTACGCACACGTGTCACATTACACTGACACTTTTTTGTAATAATCTTAATTCACCCTTATGTTGATCATTTGTAATTAGGATTTGGAATTTTTCGCAGGTTACAGAGGGCAGGGATCGTATATACGATCCCTGCAGAGGGTAAGTTCATTCTTCAAACTACCATGTTTAGCCAAATTAGAAAGAATATTCGAACGAGACATGCCAAAGCGATATTTGTCTTTGAAAGAGTAGCAAACATTGTGGAAAAAAGAAAAGATGCTGATTAGTTTTTCCTTTCACTGCAATATTTTCAAAATTCTGATATTTTTTTGTACTGGGTTAGATAATTAGCTAACTAAGTCTGTCTCGGGGCACTGTTTAAAAAGTTTTATCAGACTATTCTTTTTTTGGGCTCAAATATTAGACTATTAAAATGATCACCATCAAATACTAAGATATTTTACAGGTATAGTTAATTTTTTTGACGATACTTGAGAGGTTTAATAGCTTATCAGCCTTTGAAAATTCAGGAAATCGCTTTGGTCAGAGAGAGAGAGAAAAAAAAAAAAAAAAACAATCCTCGGGAACCATGGAATTCTCCGACCTTTCTTTTAATCTGATGAGCAACATAATGTAGATTACACTTTTTTTTAAAGCTCGGACATGAAATAAAAAAAAAAAAAAATGGTACATAGATTGTGTTTGGAATATTCATTTCATGTCTGAAGGGTCTAGACCCACTTTATATTTAAATGGTAGGTCTATTTGTGGTAGGCCCATTTGACGAAAATCGTCTAAAAGAAAAATTGACAACTCGTCATACGTATTCTAAAGTATATTTCTAACAGCTATGTTAACTGTCAATAGCTTTTATTCGTAAAAAACGTAGTTTTTCTTAACGATAAAAATTGCGAACAGCACTAAAATATATGGTTGCTATATTTGATCTATTTCACCTCCGAAAATGGCGGACGCTTGTTGCTAGGGAATGTGACGTCACGCCTATGTACCCTTGTTTTCAAATAGTTTATTGGCTTTTAATTTCAATATATTTTGGTGCATGTAAACAAACAAGTCAAAAAGCCGCCGCGTAGAAACCTCGTATGACGGTCATTTGACCTTCTTGCCGCGGTTTCAAGTCGCATAGGGTACATCGGCGTGACGTCACATTCCCTAGCAACGAGCGGCCGCCATTTTCGGAGGTGAAATTGATAACATAGCAACCATATATTTCAGTGCTGTTTGCAATTTTTTACGAATCAAAGCTATTGACAGTTAGGATAACTGTTAGAAATATACTTTAGAATACGTATGACGGGTTTTCAATTCTTCTTTTAGACGATTTTCATTAAATGGGCCGACCACAAATAAACCTACCTTTTAAATATAAAGTGGGTCCAGACCCTTCAGACATGAAATGAATATTCCAGACTCAATCTATGTATCTTTTTCTCTTTGTCTATTTCATGTCCGAGCGTAAAAAAGTGTAATCTACATTATGTTGTTCATCAGATTTCTCTCTCTCTCTCTCACCAAAGCGATTTGCTGAATGTTCAAAGGCTGATAAGCTATTAAACCTCTCAAGAATCGTCATAAAAAATTATGTATTTGGTGGTGATCATTTTAATAGTCTAATATTTGAGCGAAAAAAAGAGTAGACTGATAAAACTTTTTAAACATTGTCCCGAGACAGACTTAATTAAATCTAACCCAGCACAAAAAAAAAAAAAAAAAAATCCAGGGTTTTTCCGACAATGAAGAGAAAGAATTTTAAAAATATTTCAGTGAAAGGAAAATACTAATCAGCATCCTTTCTTTTTTCCACAGTGTTTTCTACTCTTTCAAAGACAAACATCGCTTTGGTATGTCTCGTTCGAAAATTCTCCCTAATTTTGATGAACATATTAGTTTGAAGAATGAACTTACCCTCTGTAACCTGCGAAAATTTCTACATCCTAATCACAAATGATCATCTTAAGGGTGAATTAAGATCAGTGACAGACAAAAACAGTCAGTGTAATGCGACACGTGTGCATTAATTTCTATTTCTACCAAGCAATTACGTTATGTACAGCTCTTTGGTCGTCCACCCTGCAGTGCGATACCGAGATCAAAGGAACACGGAGTTAAACCCTTCACCCATTTTGTGAAAATTCATATGACACTTACAAAGTATTTCTTAAAAACTTTTGAAAACTTAAGCTGGAATATAAATATTTCGTGAAAGGGGATGGAAAATTAAATATTTAAACTGGAGCCAGGTTTCTTATGTCATGAAATTGACTTTATTACATTTATTCGTCTTAAATAGGAACATGATTAAGTTATGCACAACATAAAGTTCGGTATTTTTTTTTAGATCGGGATTTTCTTAATATTCAAAGTATGCTTGTCGTTATGTAATCTCAGTGAATGGACTGTCCTTGTCTCTTTGAAGGCACTGGGAAGCTTCTTAACCCTTTACCAAACAATACTGAGTTTTAACAGCCCTGGGAACGAAGGTGCTTGAAAGGAGGAAATTCTTGGAACTAGCATTTGCTCCTTTTCCCACGATATTTTCTACTTTTTCGAAAACCATTTCAACAATTTGACCCACGTCTAAACTGTCGGCTTCAAATGCTTTGGATTTTGATAAGTCTTAACTTTTGCAGTTTACTAAAATTCTTAGTCAAATAAGCCATCACTCTCATTGTTCAAATCCTTTTAGCAAACTTTTAAAATACCGACTTTTAAAGACCCTGAGAAAAATAGCTTTTGAAAACATTGTGGGAAAAGGAGAAAATTCTAGTTACAAACAATGTCTCCTTTTACAATGTCTTCTACCCTTTTTGAACAAAATTCCATTTTTCAGTCACACTTATTTTTGTTGTCCTCAAATGCTTTTAACTTGGACAAGTCAAAATTTTGTCGTTCTGTAAAGAATACATTTATAAAAATTGCCATAGATGGTCTGATTGTTCAACAGGTGCCGTTCAACACATGTCAGACATTGCCAAGTTGGTAAAGTACAGGGCTTGAAACCCGGGGATCGCTGGTTCGATTTATTTTAACTATTAACCTTTTACCACACAATTCCGAATTTTAAAAGAAAGAAAGAAAAAGAAGTATTTTGCAAACATTGTGGGAAGAGTAGAAGGTGCTGGTAACCAGAATTTTCTGCTTTTCCCACGTTGTTTTCTATTCAGTTTCATTACTTGAGCCTTATGAAATTGAAGTGTGCAAATGTTTTCAACTAGAAGAAGTCTTTTTTATTTATTTATTTATTTATTTTTATTTTTATTTTTATTTATTTATTATTATTATTATTTTTTTTTTTGTAAAGGATTAGAGTGGTGATAAAATTTTGTAATAAGAAAAAAAGATATTTATTGTGTGCAAAGAGACACCGACAGACCATTTCTTGACAGCTGGAACACCATAAAGTTTGAGTTTCTTGAGCAAATTCTGACCGAAGAAGATATCAAGTCTTTTTAGTTGCATTTTTTTTACATCCCTCTTAATCGATGACCATCGTAACGACGAAGGTCAGTTCAAATTTTAAACCTTCCTTTCCTTATAAAAAAGGTAGTTCAAGTTTCATTTTTAGGAGAGAAATATGTGCTAAAATTGTTTTCATTATAAAAATGGTAAAGGGTTAGCCGGGTGTTCCTTTGATCACGGTATATCACTGCCGTAGTGGGTGACACATAGTCTTTGCTAAACACAGACTAGTTAACAAGTGTTATAAAAAAATGTCTGCCCTGTTCAATTCTAAGTTGATCATTTTGTAAATACAGTATATAGGATTTGGATTTATCAACTTTTTCACATAGGGTAAGTCCATTCTCATTTTTGAGTTCAAAAGATCCATAAACTTGTCTGTCCGAACACTTTTTTGTTTTCAAATGCATTAAATGGAGCCTTGATTTAACCAGGGATCGTATATACACATATATAGGATCCCTGATTTAACTGCAGCTTGCAATTCATTATTTTTTTTTAATTCTTGTCTTTTAAATCTAAGGCAGTTTGCTAGCAATTAATTATTTCTTTCTCGGGTGTTCATAATGTAGTCTGCATACGAAAGTTTTTAATAAAACCAAAAGGAGGCAGGGCTTGTGTTATAACTATTTTCTGTAGAATACCGAACAATTGATAAATTGACAATTTGTGCATCTTCGAAAGTGATAATTGATACAACTACCGACACGGCCGATTTTAGGCATATTTATCGTTTTTACGGTGAATTTCATTTCTAAAATTTTACAAAATAACTGTACGGGTATATTCAAGATAGTGTTTGTTTTCACCTCGGCCCTTGTTGCTATCACGTGATCATCGAAAATGCCCCGATGGCCGACGTTATCTATACATGGATCCGTGGAAATCGATATTTGACCAATCAGGTCATCGCATCTATTCTACCCGATGTGCAGCCTTGTTGTCTGCTATTTCGGCTCCCAAATAAACGACTGTTAACGTTGGAGAGATGCGACAGTTTTTACTTATTTTGTGTATTAAACGTTTGAAATTAAGAAAAGGTTCAAAATATGTGTTTTGCGAACGCGTACCGCTGACGTGAGATCACGCAGAGGCTGTAGACAAGTTCGAATTACGATAATTACTGAAAATGGGACAAAGAGTTCTGATCAGCGCTACATTACACAATGGATTAATTAATGCTATAGTTTTTCCCCCCTCTGAAAGATTTTGAAAGAGACAAAATGTTTTAAAGTGGACAACAAAGGTAAAAATAGATCTATATGAAATACTAATAAAAAGAAAATACGTTTACTTGAATATCTACCCTTGTTCAATAACCTATGCACATCCAAAAAGTGGCACTTGTCATCAATGTATCAAATTGACGTTAATCGTAACCCTTGGTGCATGAAGAATATGATGAATGTGTAGATAGAGATCAGATTGCAAAAAACATGCAGTTTAATCTTGGATTAAAACTATCTACTATTTACAATAAGCAAATTGACGTGTATTCCTCTCTATATATTCCTCACTAAAGGTAGAATTCAGTTATTAAATTAAGTCTAGCTCTATTCTGTACCGGTAGCAGTTCAGATAAAAAAGCAACTTATGTTAATTAAATAAACTTTTTACTTAGTTGTATTTAAGTGGATTAGCACATCTGCCATTTCAAAGGATGTGTCGGTAAACTGTTAACTGATCAGAAGTATGTTTGATTGCAAACCAATTTGCCGCTCTAATCAACTTGACCACCCGTTGTCTTCAGTATATCACAACAAAAAAAAAACCAAACTACCGTCACTGATATTAACAAGTTTTGTAACTGACAGCACACTTAACATATTTTAAAATCATAAGACAACCCTGTTTCTCTTAACCTGAAATCGAAATTTTTCATAGTCATGTCATAGTCAATTTTTCATAAACTTACACTTCTCTGTAGAATCGGACAATCTATAATTTTTTCGAAATGCTTGTAATTCACTGTTATTTAATTGGGTACGATGTTGAGATGACCTTACTAGCCCTAAGAAAACAATAAGTATATTTTATTCTATTATTCTGTGTCAAAACGGAGGTTTGTTGAGGTGTTTTATTCTTTCTCATTGAAGTTCAAAACTTTGCTAAAACAAGTAGATCTATTACATTGTTAGTAACCCCGTAAATCGCCCTTTTTTGTACATTTCTTTGTGTAAATTAGTTCAGGCATCTTTAAATTTCTTACCAAGTATTCATCATCGGCAGAAACATTACGATAAAAATATTTTTTTCCGGAATTTTGAGAGAAACATTCAAGACAGCACGATTTAAGTAGGCTATCTGCTATACTGTATATGTATTTACTGAATGGCGGTCAAAAACCCCTCCGGTCATTATCCCCCTATCCCTAAAACTAACAAGGCGGTCAAAAGCCCCTTCACCATTTTGCGAAGGCGGACATAATCCCCTTCATCAGCTTGTAGAGGCGGTCAAAAACCCCTTCGCAATTTCGCAGAGGCGGACATTATCCCTTTCATCAAATTCTACAGGCGGTCAAAAGCCCCTTGGTGAAAATGCAAAGGCGGACATTATCCCCTTCCTTGAATTTTCGGGGCGGACAAAAGCTCCTCTTTCACAGGCGGACAATAAGCCCTCTCATTTGCGACCAACCCTTCACAGACCTTAGTTGGTAATTTGACAGTTAACAATAAAAGCTATATCAATAATAAATGTGTATGTATGAAAATGTCCGATGTGAATCTCGAACATTTAAAAGGAAGGAATTGGCGGACAAAAATCCCTTTTATTTTTACCCAGTTTAATATGTTTGTTGTCGGTCTTTTTTCAGTCAACTTTTAAACGAGCGATCATTTTTGCCCACTTTATAATATTATCTTCTTATCTGGGCTGTGCATCCCTACCGGCCTATTTTTGTCCCCAATTAATAATGTTTGCTGTCGGTCTTTTTTTAATCAACGAGTAAAAGTGTGATCATTTTTTCACGCAAATAGATAATTCCATATCTTAATCCGTCCACAGTTTGTGTTGTTCAAGAACAATAGATGTTAAGGCACTGCCTTTTAGACT
Source organism: Hippopus hippopus (assembly GCA_946811185.2). NCBI lineage: Eukaryota > Metazoa > Mollusca > Bivalvia > Cardiida > Cardiidae > Hippopus > Hippopus hippopus. Next base: position 20,962,642 of record OX328108.1, on the reverse strand, counting down.
AATTTGAGTAAATTATCCACATTAATTGCAATTTTCAAACTGTTTAATCCCTAATTAAAATTACACATAAAATATTTTTACAAACGGATTTTCATTTCACTTGAAAAATGGAATTCATTGCTACAGCTCGTGGTTCAAGAAAATTGTGTTATGATGGCCATGCATACACGTTTAAGGCCGAAATTAAAAGTACGAAAAGATGGGAGTGTAGTCAACGAAAAGGAAAGCAGTGCAGATCCATACTTACTACAGATATTGATGTAAGTCCTAAAATATTTTCTTTTTCTCAGTTGATATTGTATTATATGTCTCATTTTCTTTTTTTCATTCTCTCTCTTCCATCTTTCTTTCTGCTTATTTGTTCTGTTTCTTTCTTTCCTTCTGTTTATTACTGTTATAAACCCTTCCGTAACGACAAATTAGACTCTTCCAAATTAAAAGACCCCTAGTGGTTAGAGCAATTTCTCCTTTTCGCGCAGTGTTTTCAAAAGACTTGTACTGCAGACATGTAGAAAAAAGGGCTTGTTCAATTTATCTCTCCCTCTTTTAACGGCTGTCTGTCAATCTACTGATGAAAGGCCATTCATGCTGCGGGAAAAATAGAAATTACTCGTCACGAACAATTTCTCTTTTTCCCTCAATCTACTGATGAAAGGCCATTCATGCTGCGGGAAAAATAGAAATTACTCGTCACGAACAATTTCTCCTTTTCCCCAACAATGATTTCAAAAGTCTTGTACTGCAGACACGTAAAAACAAGGGCTTATATGGGAAAAAGTTAATTTCTCAATTTCTTTTTATCTCCACGTATTATAACTACATGTCAGTCTTTAACTAACCACCATATTGCTCCAGCAAATCACGGGAAGACTTTTGAAAACAATTAGGTGAAAAAAGGAATTGCTGTTAAAAACCAATATCTTGTCGTCTGTAAATGCATTCATCTTGCAAAGTTGGTAATTTCGTCCTTTTTTAAAGAATTAAAGAGAGCTGAATATGTTCGTAGGTGGCTGTTGCTGCTGGGAATGTGCTGGCATTAAAAAGGTTTGCAAGAAGACAAAAATAAATTGCAAGTGAAAAAGAACCAACATGCATATCTGATATACCTATACCCCTTCCGGATGCCTACACCCGTAACATTTTGTATGACAACGAATCTTCAAATGAACGACCGATTGTCTATGCATCAGATGAAGGTCTTAAACTTCTTGGAGAGTCCACTACTTGGTTTATGGATGGAACACATTCAACAGCACCTTCACAATTTCAGCAGATATTTTGTATACGCACAGCGCTGGGTTGTTCCTATCAGTCAGTTGTTTATGCTCTTCTTCCGTCAAAGACACAGACCACATACGAGGAGTGCCTTACTGCGATTCTTGATACTTGTCTACGCAAAGACATTCGTCCCAACCTTGAAACGGTTGTCACTGATTACGAGTTGGCCATCCACAATGCCCTGAAGACATCAGTTTCGTCTAACATACACATTCAAGGATGCTTCTACCATCTGACCCAGTCAACGTGGCGCAAACTTCAATCTGAAGGATTACAACCCTTGTACCGAGATGACGCTAACATTCGCCAATTTTGTGGAATGCTAGATGGATTGGCATTTCTTCCAGTCACAGACGTTAAACAAGGGATGGAGTACCTAAGAAATATAGCCCCAAGTTATGGTGGCATATTTCTGCTGCGAGATACGAGATAGCTATCATGATAATTTAAGAGAATTATCGTGATAAAACAAAAAAATTCACGATAAAAATATCGCAATAATGCTAACTCTTATCATGATTTTTTTTGCTTTCGTGCCCACAACTGACATTCATGATATCTATAATTAGATACGGTTTGGGAATACCTTCGTATACAACCTTATGAATTCTCCTTTCCCCTGTACGGTTTCAAAGTTGTTCGTAGGAGGCATTTCGAGTCGTCTTTGTGATTTTACAGACCTCTGTCATTCGGGCATTGTCAAAATTTACCAGTTAAGCTACAATTGTTAATTAATGATTCGAAATTTTACTGACTGCAATCTTATTAAAGGGTAACTCCACACCAAAATTTTCATTTCAAAATCGGATAAAACGACACTAGAGTATGTTAACAAAAATCTTGTTAGCGTTCTGTGATGTTTACTCCACGAGATATAGAGGTTTAAACTTTCGGATTTTCACCTGTGTGAAAGTCGCTAATTGAAAAAACCGTGACTTCCGGTAGTTTGCCGTGATCTCACAAGTGTGAGAAGATAATTATAGTCGCTATATATGAACTAACACAGAAAATTGAGAAAACTGCATGATATTTATAAAGATATAAATCGCTATTTCACGTTTCAGTCACTTGTGTACTGCAGAGTTTCAATCTCTATAGACCCGTCACACCAAACTAGGTCTTACAACGTCTTAACCCGTCCTGACATAATCGGAAAACGGGTTACGGTCGGGGATGAACGTATAATTTTGGTCTGATAATGGCTGAAGCCCCTATCTCACCAAACCTATTCCCAGAAAGTCTTAACCCGGTCAACAAAATCGAAAAACTGGCTGGGATAGGACATGTAATTTCGGTCAGTAAAATGCAAACGCACTGCAGGTTATTGCCCGACCGCACTGCGTCTCTAATAGGATCGAAGTACAGCAGTTCCGTTCGTAGTACGTCCATCTCGCTTTAAGTACGTTGTTACTCCGTCTAATCACAGGACGGGATGGATGGCAAAAAATTTTGAGCAGGCTCAAAGTTCTGGAGCACCCTTCGTAAAAGAATACTAATACGCCCACTTCGTTTGAAGACAGTTTTAGTCCGATCAGCAAAAAAATCTGGAACAGAGTGAGAACGAGTTTGGCGTGACGGGGGTATATCGCTCTTACATCTACAATCATAGGAAAGAAATTTTGAATGAATTAGCTTAGTGGAGAAAGTACTTATAAAAAAGTGAATAGTTATTATTCTGGTAACGAAGATAAATATTTTGAAATTTGTTTCTTGATGTTATTTCAATTGTACCACTACCTAATCAACGAGTTGTAATAGATAAATATAAAAAAAGAAATAATAAGATAATTGAATCATGCCAAAATTCTCTTCTACTAGGTCGTAGAAGGAAGAAGGAACGTTGCAATGTGAAAAGGAAATCATTCGAGTTAATTTCTAAGGCTGTTTCTACCAAATATAGGACACCGTCGATCATTTAACGGTCTACAAATCCTGCGCAGTCTGATCTGAATCTACACCATCAGTGTCAGCATTTTACATGTCTCCTTCAGCTTGGAAAGAATTAAAAGCCTTGATCTGCCTTAGAAATCTTATCCTCTCTTTAACATTCACGAACAACATTAAATCCAGCACACATCCTGAATTTGCTGTTAAAGTTAAAAAAAAAATTTTTTTTTCACTCGATCTTCATTTATTTTCCTACGTGCTTTTTTTTCATAATCTCAAATTTGTTTCTTTCATCAACAACAACGTTAAAAGATTGTATGAATTGCCTCCTGCCTTCCTGTCCTCCATATCATGCAGTAAACATTTTTGATCGTCTGCAAAATACAGGGTCAGTCCATTTCCTAAATACTGAGACATGTAAGGCGTACAATTTAAAAAGAAATACCAACGTGGACAAAAATTGTTTAACTGTCTTCTCCCGTGTTTCTCCCTGTAATCATATACGAGATAAGAGATGCTGACCATAAAAATGCAGCGTAAATTAAAAATTTATAACTGCGTACAAACTTTACAGAAAATTTTAGTGTGCCAACCTTTTATTTTGAGAAAAGAATTGTGTGTTCCATCCATGTACAAGGACAAAAGGTTAATTTGGTGCCTCTTTTGTGATGATATCGCACCGTTGTGGTCTGACATATTTTTTTTTACCCGGCTTGCAGCTTGAGGTTAACAAGCACTTGTCATAAACATGTCATGTACAAAGTTACTCTTTTGTTTTCACGACCATATTGAACCCTTTTTCGTAAATAATGTAAATGGAATTTGGAATTTTACACAGGTTAAATGGGTAAGTCGAACGTCATAACTTTTGTATTTTCCTCATTCATACGATCTTAAAAAAAAAAAAACGCATAATCTGCTTGTCGAATTTCTTTTCTAACTACTCTCTCTCTCTCTCTCTCTCCCTCCCTCCCTCCCTCCCTCTCTTTCTCATGAAAGAGATGGATAATCAACAGTGAATTTACCATTTATTGCTTGCCTCATTTAAATTTCTGTGGGGCCCCAAGGCTGCTGAGCGCGACTCAATGACCTTTTGCGAACAGTGTATATTAAGATCAGACTGATCTTATGTACAGTGTCCAATGCGGAAACATCTATTTTTGTTTCTCCAAAAACTAGCACTATTCAAAATTTTGCAATCGGCATGAAGGTTTATTTAACCTTTTGAGGATTAACGGTAGATCTGATATTAAGCCATGTCATTTAGTTCAGACAGACAGACAGCAGACTGACAAATAAATAGTCATCTCCTGGCTCGAATGGCTTAAACTCGGCACCCGGCATACGATAGGGATTTTTGTGACGAAAAAAGTCGTCTCCTGACATGAGGGAGGATAAGGCTGAGAAAAAAAAAAAAGTACACAGAAGCCGAAATAAGAGTGGCATCACATCCGGTTTATCGAACATTTCACAAACTCGCACAGGTGTGCAAACCACATCTTCGCTTAAAACTCTCTTTCTACGATAGACATTGAAATGCGGTTTTTCTATTTCAAGATGGTTTTCATTTAAGGATTCATATATCCAAAAAAGAGATTTTGGCTGTAGTTGCCCTTTAAGTCAAAACTACCGAGTTCATCCAAATGATGAATTTTCTATTTATAGATATCGAGAAACGGATAAAACTATCAGAATAATTTTATCTCGCATGTCAGCTCCGAGCACGGTGGAGAAATTTTGCGATAAAATATTAAGTTTATCGTGATATTTTTATCATGAAACTTTTCACGATCTTGATAAGATTTCCAGGAAACTTTTAATTTATCGCGATAATTTACCAGAATTATCATGATAGCTATCTCGTATCTCGTGGCAGAAATATGCCACCATACCAAGTATCCTTATTGGTTTGGTAGATTACTTTGATGCTACCTATGTTAACGGTGCTTTTAGGTATGTTCAAACTCTATAGACTTTTCATCGATTAAGTCATTTTGCACATAACAAATTGTCATCTTAATGAAAATCAAATAGGCCTACTTTTAGACACACTTTCTATTTAAATGCTTTTTGGTATCCGGTTTTTATGCCCCCGTATCGAAAGATCGGGGGCATATTGGTTTACTGTTGTCCGTTTGTCCGTCCGTCTGTCCTTCTGTCTGTCTGCACAAACTTAACGTGAAAACTTAAGGTCGAATATCAAGGTTACATTTTTCAAAAAATGGGCGTTTCGGGGGCACTTTTGTTTCACAAACACACCTTGTTCTACTTTAGACATCAGTTACAAACGACTCTGTTTGAAAAGACTTAATAATATAGGAAGATAAATGAATAAAGGAAAGGACTGCTGGTAAACATCATTTTCATAGAATTTTTTGTAACCTATCGCAGGCAATTCCCACAATTACAGCCACATTGAAACTGTCGTCTGCAATTTATTTTCTTTTTTCAATTATGTTGTTTGGTAAATGGTTAATGCACACAAATCATATAACAAATTTTCTTTTGCATCGATTTAGATCTGTCCTCTCAGCCAACGGAAACGTAAGATTCAGGCGCACATCACCAATATTTCAGCTAGAAACATGGAATGTGTTCACTGCGACAATGACGGGTGCAGCGAGAACTAATAATGTATGTGAAGGATGGAACAACGGTTTCCGCAATCTTGTAGGTCACAAGAATCCTTCTTTGTGGACTGTAATTGACTGTCTTCAGAAAGACTCAGCAATGGTACAAGCTGACATTCTGCGGTACAACATGGGCCAAACCCTTGTCACCCGCCAAAAAAAAAGTGTAGAACGTCATCAAAAAATCTTGCAAAACTTATGTCTGCAGTACACTAGAAAGGAAAAGCCATTGGAATTGTTCTTACATGCCATTGGTGAAAACATCAGAATCAAAAAGTAGAAAAAAGTGTTTTGAAAAAATTGTTGGGAAAGAAGAAATAGCTGGTAACCAGCATCTTTTCCTTTCTGCACAATATTTTCTAACCTATCTATGGCAAATTCTACTATTTCATCAACTTTTCTCTGTCGTCTGAAAATTCGTACAAATTTTAAGACGGGTATGGAAAACTTTGTGCGGAAAGAAGAAATTGTTGATAACCAGCATTTTCTTCTTTTCGCATGATATGGCATATTTTGTTATTTCATCAACTTTTCTCTGTCGTCTGCAAATTTCGACGTGTCAAAATTATGTTTTTCGCCTCTGTATAAAGTATTGCTATCTTATTGCAGTTTAGATTGCATCTGCATAAATGCATTCTATTTGGACACGTTGAAAATTCTCTTCTTTTGTACTTTTTTCCCCATACAATATTCATGTGCTACTGATATTGTGATTTGTAGAAGTCGTAATAAAATGTGTTTTGATATTAATAAATAATGCTTGTAACCACCATTTACTCCTTTTTCCACAATATCTCTTGTAAAGTCATGGCAAAACCAGTCAATTTTCATTGTCGTCTGCAATGCTCTCAGTCTGGACTAAGTCAAAAAATTGACGTTAGGTTAAATAAAGGAAATGGAGAAACGCTGGAAACCTTTTTTTCCCATGTTTTCCTTGTAAAGACATTTGCAATCATTTTATTGCTGTTGAGATTGCATATGTAAAAGCATTCTATTTGGACACGTCGACAATTTTGTATGGTAATTTCTTTTTCAATATTTTATTAATGTCTGTTTCGATAACATCAAAATTTTGTACCATGTTTATATATAAATATTTCATGTGCTACTGATTATGTATAAGTCAAAATAAAAATGTGTTTAATTCTGTTATTTATAGATTTTTTTGTCCACTTTTTCATTTTTCGAAGTCATTGCAGACAAGAGTTTGGAAGTAAATGCTGGTGTATAATTTCTTCGATAGAGAAGAAAACATTGTGGAACAATGTATCAGCCTGGTATCAGACAGACTTATAAAACCTTTTTTCCCCAGGCATAAACTCTGATATTTTTGTTAAGGATCACAATTAGATCAACTTACGTTACAATTGGTTGCAAATAGTTTTCAGCAAAATCACGACGCATGTTGTGAAGCCCGATCTTGATCTATACTGTTCCCAAACGTTTTTTTCCCCCCGTTTCTGGCGAAGAATTAAAAAAAAAAAACCTTTCTCAGTTCGTTCAACTGGTAAAGAACCGGAAGGAAAAAAGCCCCTCTTTCACTGGCGGACAGTAAACCCTCTCAATTGCGACCATCCCGTCACAGATCTTATTCTGTATTTCGCTAGTGAAAGAGGGGTTTTTGTCCGCCCCGAAAATACAAGGAAGGGGATAATGTCCGCCTTTGCGTTTTCACCAAGGGGCTTTTGACCGCCTGTATAATTTGATGAAGGGGATAATGTCCGCCTCTGCGAAATTGCGAAGGGGTTTTTGACCGCCTCTACAAGCTGATGAAGGGGATTATGTCCGCCTTCGCAAAATGGTGAAGGGGCTTTTGACCGCCTTGTTAGTTTTAGGGATAGGGGATAATGACCGGAGGGGCTTTTGACCGGTTACCGTATTTACTGTGGTTGTTTGGGAGCCCTTGGCAACAGTAAGCAAGGAAGTCGGTTTATCTTATCACCACGGATCCATGTATTGACAGATCTCGTAGCTTAACCCTTTAATACAGGAAATTATTTGATTTTGATTTTTCTGATGCATTTATATCGTATTCTGGATGGAAGAAAAGCATTTCGTTTAAGGCGTCGACATTTGGTTCGCCAGCTACTTGTACCTATAGAAAACTAATAAAAACCTCCATTTTAATTACCTATACATTGGTCGCTGGGTGCGAATTGCCAGATTTTCCTTTACAAGTGACTGCTTACTAGAAGGTGACTAGTAGCTAGTAGCTGGCTACAAATAACCAATTTTACCAGCTGGCTACTAGAAGCTAACTTTACCTGAACAAGTAGCTGGCTACAATGTAGCTAACTTTACTTATCTAGAAAACATTGTGGGAAAAAGAGAAAATGCTGGTTACCAGCATTTTCTCCTTTTCCAACCATGTTTTTAAAAGGCTTCTTTCCCAGGGTTGTTAAAAGGCAGAATTTTGTGGTAAAGAATTGCTGACCCTGAAGAAAAAGTTTTTTTTTTTAAATACATGTAGTAGGAAAAGAAAAAAAATCTCCATCTAATTCTAGATTTAAAAAGTTACATAATATCTAATTAGCTGCAACATTTGGATAGCCAGTCAAAAGCAGCTTCTTCTTTGAAAGTTGGAATATAACAAAAAATACAATTTAGAATAGTTTGTAAATATGGGCCTTTAATGCCTGTATATGTATTTTAAGTGAATGTTGCCGTAATTTGAAGGTGTTTTAACTGTTCAAACAAACAGGAACTACTTACTAGTAGATTCACAACTTCAACCTCATACCACACAATTCAGAACTTTAACGACCCAGAAGGAAGGGACTTTTGAATGCAGTGTGGGAAAAGGAAAAAATGCTGGTAACAGGCATTATTTTCTTTTCCCCATGTTATTTCCTACCAAAATCAAAAACAAAGTTTGAATTTTTATTCACATTTTTGTCATCTGCAAATGCATTCAATTTTGACAAGTCTGAAATTTTGTTGTGTGGTAAATAGTTAATACTGATCTATGTAGAAGCTAAAAGCTGATAAAACTAGCTAGACAACCAAGTTTTAGATTTGTTTTGTCCATACTTAAATAATTTGCAGAGAACACATTAAATGAGGAATGATGCGATTATCTTTTTCATGGAGGAAACATTGGTAGGAAAGGAAATAATGCTGGTAACCAGTATTTTCTTGTTTTCCCATGCTACTTTCTTCCTTTTCAGAAATAAATTTTGATTTTTTGAGTCACATTTATTTTGCAGTATGCAATAATTATTGCTTTTGATTTTGACAAGTCTAAAATTTTGTTGTGTTGTAAATAGTTAACCCTTAGGCTGCTAAGCGCGACTAAATGATGTGCTGCAGACAGTGTAAATCAAGATCAGACTGAACAGAACATGCAGTCTGATCCTGGATCTACATAGTCCAATGAGGAGATTCCCTCCACAAAAAAACTCCTATGAAATAGTGACGTTTCTGTTTTTACTATCTGCTCGAAAGTTTCATTTAGTCTAACCCTTTACCAGACAACAGAAGTTTCGCCTTGTCCAAAATGAAGGCATTTTGCAGGTGACAATTTCGGTATGGCTCAAATGACGCAAGTTTTCTTTCATAGGGTAACCAGCATTTTCTCCTTTTCCCAGAATGTTTTCAAAAGGCAGACAACACATTAAATGTCAAATGGCATTGTATTTGAAAGGGAGGAAACCATTGTTAGAAAAAGAATAATGGTAGTTACCGGCATCTTCTCTGTTTTTTCCACATTGTTTCCAAAAACCTGCTTTTTCAGGGTTGTAAACAAGAGTTTTTCTTACAGCGATAACCTTTTATCACACAACCTCCCTTGTTTTCAGTGTAATATACCCATTACGAATTTTCTTATCTTATACACGTTTGATATCATATTTGTGTGATGTCATTTTTGACGTCATTTTGTACGTATTTCATAGAAGTGAATAGGTTTTATAGCTATTACCGCGGTGCATCTAAAATGGTTTTGCATCATCTGATCTATATTTCGTGAAATATCGTTATGTGATAAAAAGGCTCGCTTAATAACATTTCCCTAGACTCGTTTAATAAAATTTTATCTCAAAAGCCAACTCATGTCAGATCCTATATTTACCAAGGAGTCCAATGTTTTAATGACCTTAGGGAAGAAGGCTTTTGAAAACATGGCAGGAAAAGGAGAAAATGCTGGTCACCAGCATTTCTTCCTTCTTCCACAATGTTTTCTTCCCTTAAAGACAAATTCTATCAAATGGGCTAGCCACATTTGATTTGTTGCCAATTTTGCAAATGCTTTCAATATGGACAAGTATGAAATTTTGTCCTTTTGTAATGAGTTGACTATATACTACACAATCCAGAGTTATTACAATTCTGATGGGAAAAAACTGTTGGAAAATATTGTGGGAAAAGGAGAAAATGCTTTGTAACCAAAATCATCTCCTTTTCCCACATTTTTCCTAACCTTTCAAAGACAAGCCCAGTTATTTGAATCTCATTAATTTGTTTTCAGAAAATGCTTTCAATTTGTCCCTGGTAACGGCACTTAGTTCTAAGAGAAAACGCACTAAATTATATGTGGACATCATACAATGCAGGTCCCTGGTTATGTCAGTAGGGCCAGAAGACAGCCTATATAATTTGAACACCATATAATGCAGGTCCCTTGAACTATGACAGTAAGGAGAGAAGACGCTCTAAACAGGGATCTTATATACGATCCCTGCTCTAAATAATGTGCACACCACAGGTCTCTTAAACCTTTACCGCACAATACCGACCTTCTAACGACCCTGGGAAAGAAGCCTTTTGAAAACGTGTGGAAAAAAAAAAAAAAAAAAAAGAGAGAAAATGCTGGTAGCCAGCATTTTCTCTTTTTCCCACAATGTTTTCTACCCTATTAAAGAATAATTGCATAATTTGAGCCACATAGAAGTTGTCGTCTGCAAGTACTTTCAATTTGGACAAGTTTGAAATTTTATCGTGTGGTAAAGGGTTAAAGGTGCAGTAGGGATAAGAAGCGACCAAAAACTATTCATACCATAGGATTAGAAAACTCTTTAAAATGCTTTAAATAATGTGCAGACCATAGAACGCATGTCCCTTGAGAGGTCAGGAGGGGCAGGAAATTGCAAAAAGCTATGCACACCATAGAATACAGGTCCCTGGTTTCAACAGTAGGAACAGAAAGCAGTCTAGATAAATGATATGCACACCATTGAATGTAGATCCCTGGTTACGGCACTTGGCAATTTTATGCCCTTGTTGGTCATTCTGTGTAAATATGTAAAAGGTCTCTTGATAATTGGAAAATATTTGGGAAAATAAGTAATATATTCATAAATATTATATATTAAACTGTTCCAGAGCGTTTTATGATAACATAGAAAATAAATATTTACAGTAGTGTCTTTGGGTGCCTTGTGGTGAATAGACCGATAGGCCACTTCGATAGCGTTTCTATAAATCAGCAAAAGGGGCGTGGCGTATCCATAGATAGCGAAAGGGGCGCGACAGGATTGACATTTGATTGATTAGAATTGTATGGTGTGTTAGCATACATGGTATGTAACTAGACACATCCGAATATCCTTGTCCAGAAGTGAAAACAGAATCGACCAGGAATGGAATATTTTCTCCACTGATGCTAATAAGATGACCGATGGTAAAACAGATGTGCAATTCTCAAATAAAAGAGAAGACTATGAGTTAAAAGACGTCATAGGTAAAAATATTCATTCTGCAAGTCAATTCATTCAGGACACTCTTAAATCGCTTTTGATGTCATTATCCACGATTAATTTGCAAAAGATGAAGCTAAAAGATAGATTTCTAAATGACAAAGAAAGTATTATGTTCGTTTTTAGCTTAGTCTTTGAGCTTAAGGTACGCAGGAAACTGTAATGAAGCAAATGTTGTTCTGTTGTGAATATTTTACAGAGGGAGTTGTAGGTGACTTTGAGAGAAAGAGTCTACAGTACGGCCTGTTTGTGCACCAGAGTTATACAGTAGAGGTCATTATTGTCTCATCAGTATGCAGTACGCACTGTTGAATTTTAACTCTTTATCAGACGACAAAATTTTAGACTGGTCCAGTTTCAAAGCATATGTAGACAACAGAATAAATATGACTCAAAGATTTAAATTTGTTTTGGGAAGGGTAGAAAACATCGTGGGAAAAGGTGAAAATGCGGATTAAACAGCATTTTCTGCTTTTCCAGCAATATTTTCAAAAGCTTTTTTTCACAGAGTTACTTAAAGTCAGGATTATGTGGTAAGGGTTAACTCTTTACCAGATGACACTTTTGAACTGGTTCAAGTTAAAAACATTTGCAGATGAAAAGTCAAATCAGGCTCAAATGATTGGATTTGAGTTTGAGAGGGAAGAAAACATGGTTGAAAAATGAAAAAAAAAAATGCTAATAACCAGCATTAATTTTCTTTTTCCTTGATGTTTTCAAGTCTATTTCCTCAGGGTTATTAAAACTCAAAATTAATTGGTAGGTCATTCATTTGTTAGTCTGGATTTTGTGAATTTGATGACATCTTCTTAAAAAGACAAAGAATTTTTAAGTAAGGGATGAAAAGTAAATACACAAGAATTATCATAAATTGAAAAATTGCCCATTTGGAGTTTCTATAGAAATGTTCATTATTTCCAGTAGTGAAGCTCCACAACTGTGTCGCATGGTGTACATGGTCGTGAGGTAGAGGGGCGGCCTCGTAACCAAAAGGTCCTGAGTTCGATACCTGGGAGCGGGTGTCAACTTTTGGATTTTTCATAGGCCCACACATTCAGCGCGAGTACTGGTGTAGTTCACAGGAAGCAGAATTGAGGGAGATTGGTATAAGTTGTAAGAACTTGTTTCTCAATCTATGTAAAATAAATATGTTTAAACTAAACTAAGATCTTCAACTCAAAGACATGTTCAGACTTACTAAATGGGACAATGTATAGTAAACAAACAACCATGGCATCATTAAACTCTTTACCAGACCATGACGACATAAGTTTTGATTGGACCAAATTGAAACCATTTGCAGACAACAAATTCAGTGCTGCTAAAATGATTCTGACATTGATAGGGCTGAAAACAATTTGGGAAAAGGAGAAAATGCTGGCCACCAGCATTTTCTCCTTTTTCCACAATGTTTTCAAAAGGCTTTGTTGGCAGGGTCTTTAAACCACGTGATTATGTAGTTCAGAGTTAACGACGTTCGCGACAGTTTCCATTATCACATTTCATGTAACTATCACGCTCAACTTTTACTTGAAACGATGAGCACCTAACACAGTTGATCTTGCCACACTTGTCAGTGTCTGCAGAATGGATAAACCAAGAACTAAATCGGGTCGTTTCATGTCAGCAAAATGAAGAAAAAAGTATTTGAATCAAGCCATATAATTATATGCCAGGCAAGAATCCAAAATTACGCTTTCAAAAGATCGGACTGAAAGTCAAAGTGAATCACCTAACCATGTCATCTAACAATGGAAATATGTACACAGGTGCTACTGGCGCTCTGTCTGGCAGACGTATCGTCAAGCTAAAATATCTAAAATAAAGTAGATGCTTTCAGTTTGGTCTAGTCTAAAATTGTGTCACATAATGAAGACTTGCAGAAAACAAGGGGCTGTAACTCTTTCTCCTTTACCAGGTTATCCCTTAGTTGATGAGTATGCAGCAGACAACATTAGAAAACATTGATGTCAAAAGGAGAAATTGCTCCTAATGATTAATTTCTCCTTTTCACACAATGATGTCTGACCCATCAAAGACCTGTGATACATGAATACCAGGTTTTGGTTTAGCGTCTGCAAATGTGTCAAATTTAGAAGAGTCTACAATAATTCGTTTGGTAATGGGTTATATGCTAACATCAGTATTACACTTATATGCTATGGATTGGTTTATTATGACCAACAAACTTGATTCTTATAAACATTGTTGTATTGTTGAAAAAATTGAGATTATTTACTTCATATAATGTCTTTGTCTTTGACATACCCTACATTTACTCATTAATTAGTGTCCCACCCACAAACTTAAAATGTATTTCCTTAAAAAAAATAAGGCTGGTGACCTATTTGTTTTCAGTCTGATTCTTTTAGTTTAGTACCTGAATATTATTCATAGAAAAAATAAGAAAAATCTGAATGTTAGAACATTATAAAAAATAACTTTAAAAGATACTCTGTGTGTTTTTGTTTTTTTTTCCCAAAATAAAGGTGTTTTAGCCATAAGTTAAGGGTTTTTTTTTTCTGATTGATACTCAGTATACTCAAAATTATTTTTTTCATTAAATTTGATGTTTCACCAATACAGTGATATAAAAGTTGCTTATAATTGTTGTCATTTAGAAAAATATACATCAAGTTAGTTTTCATAGGTGAAATTTCATCCTGAACTGCCGCAATGAACGGTGTACTAAAAGAAATATTCATAGAATTTTCCCAAAGCTGGTGACCCCCCTTTTCTATCTCTTGTTTTTGAAGATCAGATAATATACTATCACCAAACAAAGTTTCATGAAATTCTGAATGTTTGAAAAAAAGGGTGAAACTGTAGCGATTGTGTTTAAAAGAATCACAAAATGAAACATGTAAATTGAGTTATTTTTCACAACAATGCAATAGTTTAACTGGTATAGTTTTCCTTTCATTTCTTGTTATTCATGTTCATGGTTGTTTAATGTACATGTTACTCTGGATGTGCAAATAAAATTGCTGTGTGTCACTAGACTCAATTTCCCACCAAAATGTATACAAGAATGCAAACTCCCACAGAATGCTGATAGTGAATGTTACTCAATTTAGATTGTTCTTCTGTTCATTAACTCTTTACCACATGACAAAAATGTAGACTTTTCCCAATCGAAAGCATCTGATGACAGCTCAAATGTTGCTCAAATGTTGGAATTTGTCTGCAACATGGTAGAAAACATTGTGGGAAAAGGAGAAAATTCAAAAAGTATTGACCCATGTCAATCTGCACAAGCAGACCAGTGTCAAAACTGTTTGCTATCAGACAATGTTTTGCATGTCAAAGGACCATTATACCTCATGATTCAGCCAGTTTTGAGACCAAATGGATTCTTACTTTGTGATGATTGACTGTCTTTGCATAATACATTATGAAGATATCTATTAAACCCTTTTTTCGTACAGCGCTTCTCAATTGTATATTTTGAAAGTTATATGTTTCAACAAACTTCATAAAGTGAAATGCATGAATCATAAACCAAAACTTCATATTATGGCAGGGGCTGGTGCCACAGCTGTAGTACAGGCTGCATTCTGTAAACCACAGAATGAAGAGGTTGCCATCAAAAGGATCAACTTGGAAAAATGCAACACGACAGTGGAAGAATTATTGGTGTGCATTATTTATTTCTATACTTCATGTAGACTTATTTCAACCCATTACTACACATTCTCGACTTTCACTGACCCTGAGAAAGAAAGCTCTTGAGGACAGTGTGGGAAAAGGAGAAAATGCTGGTAACCAACATTTTCTCCTTTACAGCTACATTTCCTATTCTTTGGAAGACAAATCCTGTCATTTTTACCACACTGAATTTGTCGTATGCATGGGTCAAGCTACAGCTGTGGGCCAAGGATAGATCAAAGTGGAAAGCTCTGGTAACAGCCTTATGTGCACCCCAGCTTGAAAAGAATTAATAAGAAAGTGCTTTGGATTTCAACGAGTCCAAATTAATGATGTTGTTTGATAAAGAGTAAACTCTTCACCAGATGACAGAATTTTAGACTTGTCCAAATTGAAAACGTCTGCAGATGACAAATGTCACTCAAAAAGTAAAAGTTGTTTTCAGAGAAACTTTATGGGAAAAGGAGAAAATGTTAGTTACAAGCTTTTTCTCCTTTTCCCACAATGTTTTCAAGTCTTCTTTCAGGTCGTTAATAATTGGTATTGTGTGGTAAAGGGTTAATTAACAATTAACTATTCACTAGACAATAAAATTTGGGCTCGACCAAGCTGAGGGTATTTGCAGAAAACAAATATATGTTGCTCAAGTGATGATTTCTGTCTTTGATAGAGTAGAAAAAATGGTGGGAAAAGGAGAAAATGCTGGTTTTCAGCATTTTCTCCTTTTCCCACAATGTTTCATAAGAGTTGTTAAAACTTGTGTTGTAAAGTATTAATTATGATTTAAGTATAGATAAAGCATCCCCCATACCGTCTTATACTTAACCCATGTGTAACTTCTTCCATTCTCTGTTTATGTTTCAGAAAGAGATACAGGCCATGAGCCAATGTAAGCATGAAAATGTGGTCAGTTACTACACATCATTTGTTGTTAAAGAGGAATTATGGGTAGTCATGAAACTGTGTGGAGGAGGTAAGGGCAACTGTATATTTAGTTATTAACCATGTTAGTGCTTTACCAAACTTTATTTCCTTCTGGGGACAGTGAAGATTGAAGATCAGACTGCACAAAGTGTGCAGTCTGATCTTGAATCTATGCTGTCTGCTATTTTGTTACATATTCTTGCCAGAATAACTATGAAGTAGATATTTTGGCTGTTTTTTCCAATTGAAGAGGTCCATTTTATTATTTCAGCGCTCATAGACCAGCCAATACATTGGCTGTGACATTTTATCTCAGCCAATCAGATGGCAGGTCATGGAATTTAGAATTAGAGATGCATTTGGATGGGTTAAGAATAAGCTAATTTTGAAGTATGGAGTAATGAGAGTACTGGTAAGCACATTTATTTTGTAAGAAAGGACAGATTTGAATTAAAATGTAGAAAAGTGAAGATCAGAGTAGTGATCTAAACACAAGAAAACCTTAAAAAAAAATGAGCCTTGTTTCGGCCTAATGGGGATTTTGGATCAATGAAATTCTGTGATACATGATACCAAGCAAGTTATCTTAAAATTATAGTCCCATAAAATCCATTTTGTCTAACAACCAACTGAACCAGGAGGTAGAGTGGTAGACACCAAAAAGTTTCAATCCATGTCAGCCTATGTGGACTGCGCAGGTTGATATGGGTTGATACTTTTTGCACATGGATTAAGCCCCCTTTTCACAGTGCATGGCTCAAATGTTATGAACTTTGGAAGAATAATCTATGAACTTCTGATAAAAACTATTGGAATGCATTGATAGGAATACTGGTTGGCCAGATATAACTGAAACAGTGTTGAAAACGGTGTTCTGCGGCATACAAACAAACAATCAAGTACTATTAAAGCAACAGTCTTGCAGTGATAGACTGAAAACTTTACCTCCTTGCTAAATGACAAAATTTTGTACTCGACCAAATTGAGAGCATTTGCAGACAACAAATTGAGTGTAGTTCAAATGATTATTTGTGGTGTTGATAGGGTAGAAAACATTGTGGAAAAAGAAGAAAATGCTGGTTGCCAGCATTGTTCACCTTTACCTGCAGTGTTTTCAAAAGGCCTCTCTCCTAGGGTGGTTAATACTGGGGATTGTGTGCTAAAGGATTAAATAACTCAGTGTATCTCTGTATTAATTTGTCTTGCAATATTTTGCACTTAAATTTCAGGTTCCATGCTGGACATAATAAAGGCATGTATGAGAAGTGGTGGCTGTAAAAACGGCGTGTTTGATGAAGCAACCATAGCAACCATTTTGAAAGAAGTGCTCAAAGGATTAGAATATTTTCATAGCAATGGACAGATACACAGGTATATGTTTAGCTTAAACATATTAATTTTACTTCGATTAAGAAGTAAGTTCGTGCACCTTTTACCAATCTCTGTTGATTCTGCTTCATGGAAACTACACCAGTACTTGGGCCAATTGTGTGGGCCAATGAACAGTCCCAAAGTTGACCCCTGCTAAGGTATCAAACTTGGGACTTTATGGTTATGAGGCTAAGGCTTTACCTCACAACCACAGACACCACACTTTAACCACAGACACCACACAACAACCATGGACACTACAACCACAGACATATGTATATGTAACCCCTAGTTGGCTGAATAAACTAATGAAATATTTTCAGTCTAGAGAAAAGGCCATAATATACTACTCAAAATTTGATAAGGATCACTTATAAGATTGTGTCTATTCCTTACCTAAGGTTGAAACTTTAAAATATTTGCTGTGATTCTGAAAATTTGTTCATTTGACATCAGCTTTGTGCCAAAAAAGGAATGAGCCAACAAACTATTGAAGCGGAACAGCGGTTGAAACTTGGTAGGGGCAATAATGCGGGATAACACAGAAAGGTAATCAAATGAAGCTTTTTGGAAAAATCAAGTAGGGTGCCTGAATTTCGCTTTAGTATCGCGTGTGGTGGCCATTTGATTGGATTACTGCTCGGCATCGCCTTTGAATGCTTTGTTGTAGGATTCGAGCCCACTCGTCCAGTAGTGCCTATTGGAGCTCTGGAACTGTGGTTGGCTGGACTGGGCGGGCAGATATTGCAGTCTGCAGCATGTCCCAGGCATGTTCAATTGGATTAAGGTATGGGGACTTTGCTGGCCAGTCCATTCTCTCTATAGTTGCTGTCTACAGGTACTCCTTGGTGACCCTTGCCCTGTGTGGACGGGCATTGTCGTCCATCAAAATGAAATCAGGGCCTATAGCACCGGCGTATGGGCGAACATACACATCTAAGATCTCATTGATGTATTGTGCAGCCGTCAATGTGCCGTTTTGAACGATATACAGGTCCATTTTTCCCTGCATGCTAATACCCGCCCACACCATGACTGAGCCCCCGCCAAAACGGTCATGGTTAGCAACGCATACGGGTGCGAAACGCTCATTGGACGATCTCCATACCCGGACTCGTCTATCAGTGAAGTACACACAAAATCTGGATTCGTCAGTGAACAGTACTGGGGTCCAGTCATTCAACGTCCATCTGACGTGAGCCCGCGCCCATTGGAGACGTGCCTGGGTGTGGTTTCGCGTCAACGGAATGCGGATTGCTGGTCGTCTGGCCCTCATGCCAGCTCTATGAACACGGTTTCTGATTATTTGCGTAGAAATTCTTACGCCAGTGGCATTCTGCAAGTCATTTTGCAGGGCGGTAGCCGTAACAGACTGCTGACGTCACGCTTGGACGACAATAAAACAGTCTTCATGCTCAGTTGTGACCCTCTCACGACCACCACCATGCCTATGCCTGACATTTCCGTGAGTTCGAAACCATTCCCACATCCTTGCAACAGTGCTCTGGGACACCCCAAGGACACCTGCCACATGCCATTGGGAACGCCCAGTCTCAAGCATCCCTATCCCCCTATTCATCTCTTCGGCATCAAGACACCGTCTTATTCGTAAGTAAGCCATACCCAGTGCTAGCTTTGAAATAAACATTACCATGCACAAGCAAAGTTTGAATATAACAGATGTGTACATGAAGGTACATGCCAATGTTGCACCCTTTTTTCATGGGTATCACGTTTCCCGTGGATATCAAGCCAGGTACATGTGAAAAATCAATATCTACTGGACAGGTCAGGTATGCCATTAGAATAATCTACATGCATGAAAAAATCACTTACCTTGGGTTTACCTTTAAAGAGATATTTAAGAAATAAAAAGCGATCCCTATCAAATTTTGAGTAGTATACTTGCAGCTGTAAGGTTGTTCCTATCCATCTGTCTCAGCAAAGTGAACAGTAGTTATCAGAGATCAGACTGCAGGGTTTTTTGCGGGCTAATCTTGATCTACACTGACTGCAAAGGAAACTAAATCTGTAAAGAGCACTTTAAGGGTTAATCAGTGTCTAGCTCATGACCTGAAAGAAATTTGCAGCTTACTATTGGAGTGTATTATTTACCTCTATATGGCCTGCAACATGTGAAAAGGAGCATTCAGACATTTGCGTAGTGTCCACGCGGATCAGCCTGAGCAGTCCTCGCAGACTGATCAGAGATGACACTTTACGACTACATTTGATTTTGTCCTACAGTATATTTGCACAAAACAGAAAATTACATAAGAACAGAAAGTGATGTCTCAGA
Source organism: Hippopus hippopus (assembly GCA_946811185.2). NCBI lineage: Eukaryota > Metazoa > Mollusca > Bivalvia > Cardiida > Cardiidae > Hippopus > Hippopus hippopus. The sequence continues at coordinate 20,942,912 of OX328108.1, read as the reverse complement.
TTAGCCTGCACGGACTGCACAGTCTGATCCGAGTGAACACTTTACGTAAATGTCCCAATGCCCTTTTTCGCGTGTTGCAGGCCATATGTCATGTAGACATATTCCAACCCTGTACCACACATTCTCAACTTTCACTGACCCTTAGAAAGAAAGCTCTTGAAAACATTGTGGAGAGGGAGAAAATGCTGGTAACCAGCATTTTCTCCTTTCCTTCAATGTTTTCAAAATCGAGGTTTCACTGTCTCCAAACCCTATTTAACGACCTGGGGAGTTTTGTGTTCGTTAACTACGGGTTTTGCCCTTTTTTCAACATGAATACAGTGGACTAAAGTGTTAAACTCATCTTTAAATCAGTTTGTTATAGAACACTGTTATCATTTGTAAATCTGTAAATGAGCCATGCTCTGGCAAAAGGGGGTTTAATGCATCTTCTTGAAGCTGTACACCAAGGGAGTCATCACTTAATAATGGAACCCTAAAATCAATTTTGTCTAACAACCAATTGAATTCTGAGGTAGAATGGACTTTGACATGCAGAAAATTTACCAAAGTGCAAAAAATTTTGACCTAGCTCAGCCTGCATGGACTGTACAGGCTGAGCTGAGTCAATACTTTTTGTAGATGCATTAAATTCCCTTTTTACAGATCATGGCTCAAATTAACTTATACTTTGCAGGGACATAAAGGCAGGAAATATCTTGCTGGGCAAAGATGGATCTGTATATATTGCAGGTTGATATATTTTATATCTCTTCTTCTGTGCTGTATTTGTTGAGCTCATTAGTTCAGTTGGAGAAATAAATGACCATGAGTTCAAACGCCAGCTGGGCCAGAATTTTGGATGGTTGATGATAGTTATTGCTACAGGATTCATTTTTCTCCAACTGAACATTTTTTTCAACCTTTATTTATGTGTAAAAGCAGCCAGTGCTTTTGGGAGTGAGGTGAAAGGAATGTATGAGTAGGTGCACAAGTAGCTGTAATATGACTGAAAAAAAATTGGAAGACGGTACTAAGCACCAGACATGCAAAGACACATTGCTATAATCTATTTTCAACTTAGAATCTTCACTTAAACTCAAGTACATGTACTTGTAGCCGAGTGTTGGTACCCATATGCAGTGTTCTTGTTACAGTGTTCAATCTAGAGTGTGCCATTATGCCATAGGCCCCCTAAAGTCCCAGATGGCACAGTTCTAAACCAACCTCAGGCCCGTAGGGAGCACTCACAAGTCCCATTCTACAAATTTGGGTCCTATTCGTCCATTTCTGCTTTTTCCGCTCAATAAACATAATTCCAAGCTTCCTAGTTAGAATATATCGATAACCTGACAGATGTTATGGCTAGGATAAAACTGTTAGCCTGGTATTGATCTTCGTGTCAGACGGTTTCAGCAGAAAAACGGGTACTGGCGGTTATGATTCTTAGAGCTTCTGCTGATCATTCAACATCGCAATGATAATAGTACGTCGAAAAACACAATCAGGCCAGTACCTACCCCTAGTTCAAGCAACAATAATAAAACCCCACAGAAATGCGAGTATCAACTAAAATGGCTGCCAGACAAATGGTTCAAAAGTGGGTTAGTTTATGATGAGAAAATTAAACTCTAGTTTGAGTGATCAAAGGGAAAGTTAAATCCTTCTATGATCCGATATCAGAATTTTTTCAAAAGTTTACCAATGGAAGTACATATTTCATAATTTTTTTTTCTTGTTAGGATTAAATCAATGGTGGAAACAAGGGTGCCTCAATAACTGATAATTTCTTCAGTGTCGCAGTTTTGTTAAATAAAAAGGTTAACATTTCAGTAGTAAATTATGATTTTTTTTTTATGTGTGGCCCCCAGTTTTCCAGAATGGCCCCCTATTTCAATGTCTGTGGGCCCAATGGGCCCCCTCACAAGCAAAGCTAGATTGAACACTGTTGTTATTGTTGGTTGTCGTTGTTGCTGGACCAAAGTATAAAATTTGTCCAGGTAATTATAAGGTTCATGTGAAAAGTTGCTTATTCTGACTAATTATTCCTTTTACCATGTTGTCTTATGTAGAAGATGCATCAAAGTATGATTGTATTATTTTTTTTGAAGATACGCATATAATATGACTTACGCTGTGTGAAAAGTTGGTTTAATGCATGTGGAAAAAGTAGCAATTGATGTCAGCCTGCACAGTCTGTGATTTTGCTAAATTTTCTGCTTATCCAAGGATCATTGTACCTTGTGGTTCAGCCGGTTGTAAGACCAATGGTGACATCTCACTTGGTCTGATGCAATACGAAAGTATGCAGTGAAACCCCACACCCAAATTCTCTTTCAGAAATGACATCATTTTAAATAATTATACTTGTATGAAATATTTTGTAAAGACCAACACTTTTTTCCTTGCAGACTTTGGTGTATCTGCATGGTTGGCCACTGGGAAGGATCAAACCCGTGATTCTGTCAGACATACATTTGTTGGAACACCATGCTGGATGGCACCTGAAGTAATGGAGCAGGTAAAGTACATATATTATCTATGTGTCAGCTTTATGAGGTAGAATTTACGAGTGACATGTTGTGCTAAATCTTTCAAATGGTAGACTCTTCCAAATTCAAAACGTCTACAGACATCAAATACAAAATTGGTACAGATGTGCTTCATTTCTATAACAGGGTCAAAAACATTGTGGTAAAAAGAGAAAATTCTGGTTTCCAGTATTTTCATCTTTGTCAAATAATGTTTTCCAAAGCTTCTTCCACAGGGTCGTTAAAACTTGGATTGATTGGTAAAGAATAAACTCGTTATGAAACAAATTTGTGTTTTAACTCCTTACCAAAAGACCAAATTTTGGACTCCACCAAGTTCAAAGTATTTGCAGACGACAATAAATGTAGCTCAAATTATGATTTCTGTCTTTGATAGAGTAGAAAACATTGTGGAAAAAGGAGAAAATGCAGGTTATCAGCATTTTCTCCTTTTCCCACCATGTTTTCAAAAGGCTTCCTTCTCAGGGTCGTTAAAAGTCGGGATTGTGTGGTAAAGAGTTAACCCTTTACAGCACAATCTCATGTTTTAATGAGTTTTAGAATCATCAAAATCCAGAACATTTGCAGAGGACGAATTCAATATGGGTTCAGATGATAGAATTGGTCTTGTATATAGTATATTTAGAAAAAAAGTGCAAGCAAAGGAAGAATTGCAGGTGACCAGCATTTTCCCCTTTTTGCACTAGGTTTTCAAAAGTCAATTTCCCTAGACATTTTAAAAGCACAGGATTTGTTTGGAAAGCATTGATTTGCATGCATATGATTTTTTCAGGTAACAGGGTATGATTTCAAGGCTGACATTTGGAGTTTAGGTATCACTGCCATAGAGCTGGCCACTGGCACTGCCCCTTACCATAAGTATCCACCAATGAAGGTACGCTTTTATCACATAACCTCCCTTGTTTGTAGTGTAATATACCCATTACGAATTTTCTTATCTCATACACATTTAATATCACTATTGTGTGACGTCATTTTTGACGTCATTTTGTATGTATTTTGTAGAGGAGAACGGGTTTTATTGATATTACCGCATGCGCATCTATAGATGGTTTTGCATCTTCTTATGTATGATTTGTGAAATATCGTTATGTGATAAAAAGAATCTGGCATTCGTTGGCGTATGAGATAAAGATTTTATTAAACACGTCAAGAAAAAATGTTATTAACCTCGCCAAAGGCTCGCTTAATAACATTTTCCCTAGACTCATTTAATAAAATTTTATCTCAACGCCAACTCATGTCAGATCCTATATAACTTATATTAGCAGGGTCAGGAAGTTAAATGCATCTCTGTGATGTATTAATACCAAGCCAGATATCTCATAATTATAGATCCATAAAATCCATTTTGTCTTGTCAACCAACTTAGTAATTGGGTAGACTGGGCCCTTGACATGCAGAAAATTGACCAATACCACAAGGTTTTGACCCAGGTCAGCCTGTACAGACTGTGCAGGCTGGCCTAAATCAATAATTTTTGCAGATACATCAAACCTTCTTTTCACAGAGCCTGGCCCATTTGTTTTTGTACTAGTTTTTTACCACCTAATGGCATAGTATTGAAGCCGTAAATGTGTCAGCTAAAGAGCCAAATGAATGCTACACCAGAAAATTCTCAACTTTTGTTATGAACACATGTAACAACTGTATTGAATGATTAATTGGTGTATTGTTAGAGGCTGAACAGGAGTTGTATTCATTAACTTTTCTAAATTGTGTGCTTAGTATAATTCTATATTTAGAAAGTACTATTATTTATGATTGGCTAAACCATTTCAAAATTTAAAAGTGAAGAACTTCTGATTAAGTGGTTTAGCCATATCAGAAGTAGTGTTATTTTCAGATTTAGAAAATTCTAGACAATAAGACCAGGAATGTTGTTAAGAATGGTTAGTGAATACAAACCAAGGTCCTTACCAGACCAGAAATGGTAGAGAGTTGATTAATCTTATGTTCATATTCTTTTATTCCTCAGGTTTTGATGCTTACATTACAAAATGAGCCACCATCTTTAGACATTGCAGCTGAAGACAAAGATCAATATAAATCTTATAGCAAGGTGTTCAGAAAATTTATATGTGATTGTTTGAAAAAAGAGCCAGAGAAGAGGTGGGTGAAAACCTCCAAACCACTAAACATTTTAGCGGCACACTGGAAAGGGGGTTTAATGCATCTGCGTGATGCATTTGACCAAGCAAGTCATCACAAAATTATGTTTCAGTAAGATCCATTAGATCCATTTTATGAAACAACCGACTGAATCGTGAGGTAGAATGGTCCTTTGAACTGCAGAAAGTTAACCAGTAGCAAAAAGTTTCAACCCTTATAACCCTGAGCAGATAGTGCAGGCTCATCTGGTTCGATACTTTTTGCAGATACATTAAACCCCCTTTTCACAGAGCATGACTCATATTGAATTATTAGTTTTAAAGGAAAACTTAAAGTAACAGTAAAGTCCAAAAGTAAACAGAGCCGGTGTTTAAATGCTTTTGAATTTAAATCATACCATTTAAAAGTATGGAAATTATTGTGAAGATGACAATCTGTCATTGTATGGTCGGTCCAAGTTTTTAGTTGCTGACAAAAAAATTAATTTCAAAACTAGGTTAAAACCTACCAGGTACCTGTGCCTTTTGTTTACTTTTTGCCTGATTTTATAGTTCTTTTTTCTGCCAGCAACTGACATATGGCACGACCACACGATAACAGACTGTCTTCTCCACAATATATTTCATACTTTTAAATGGTATGATTTAAATTGAAATGTGTTATGACACCTGCTTTGATATTTTGGCCTTTACTGGGCCTTTAAAAATGCAATTTCAAGGTTGTTTGATTTAAAGAAAGGAAGTCTAAACTTGAGCCTGAAAAGAAATAAAACTTTTTTTGATATTCAAACAATCTTAAAGAGAGATAAGTGTAAGTTGCCAGAACTTGTTTCTCAATCAATGTAAAATAAATATGTTTAATCTAAGGTTGTTCGAATATCAGAAAGTGTTTATCAGTTTTAAGATTCAAGTTTAGACTTTCTTTTTGTATGCAGAAGATGCAGTCTGATTGTAATCTTCACTGTCTAAAAAACAACCACAGTTGTACTTTTTTTTGCATTTTTTTGTTCCTCTTGCTCTTGATGTTAATAAATACACTGGGAGGCCAAAAGATTTCTGCTTCTATGTAAGAGTTTGTCCAGGTTATATATGAACAGAATCTTGCCACTTTCAAACTCTGTGTCAGTGCATAAATTTATGTCTACATTAGCAAAAAGTTAAGATCTTGTGAGACTCTTTTTACAATTAATCATGACTACAGAAAGAAAATGAGCCATGTTCTGTGAAAAGGGGTTTAAATGCATCTACAAAAGGTATTGACCAACATCAGCCCCAATCTGTGTTGAAACTTTTTGTTTTTAGTAAATTTCATGCATGTCCAAGGACGATTCTACCTCAGATTTTAGCCTGTTGTTCGACATTATGGATTTTATGGATCCATAATTATGCGATGACTGACTTTGTATAATGCATCACAAGAGATGTGCTAAACCCACATTTGACATAGCACGGCTCCTTATATAATGAATTGAAAGTTGTATACAATACCTAGGTTCTATGGTTGTAACATTAACCCTTTGTCACACTATCCTGACTTTTAATGACCCCGAGGAAAATGCCTTTTGAAAACATCGTTGGAAAAGGGGAAAATGCTGGTAACCAGCATTTTCTCCTTTTCCAACAATGTTTTACCCTTTCAAAGAAAACTTCCGATTTTGTGCAACATTTAGCTTGTCGTCTGCAATGCTTTCAAATTGGACCAGGCAAAAATTTTTTCATTTGGTAAAGGGTTATCTTTTTACTAAACAATGAAATCTTACACTTGACCAAATTGGAAAAGATTTGTTGACAACAGATTTGATGTGGCTAAAATAATGGGAGTTGTCTATGAAGCCTTCTTACTCAGAGCAGTTCAAACGCTCAATTTCTTGGTGTAGGGTTGGTGGCATTTTCTCCCAAATTTGTTGCATGAGGTAATGTCTTTAGCTTTCTTTTGAAATTTCAGACCTACAGCTAAACAATTGCTGAAACATGATTTTATCAAAAAGGCAAAAGTAAGTATCTTTTAAAGCTGAATTTATGTCATGATTATTCTGTCCATAGTAACTAATTTAAAGGAACTGAAACCTCGAAAGATTTTTATTTCATAGGCTTTGGCTAAACAAGGGACAGTATAGATCCAAGATCAGACTGCATTTTCTATGAAGTTTGATCTTACTCTACACCCTCTTTGAAAGCCCCTGATTTAGCTTACATTGCTAAAAATGTAAAGAAAAAGTGTCAAAAACAGGGTGGGAATAGATGCAATTACTTGTCACAAGTTATCTCTCCTTTCCCCCAATAGTGTTGTCCAAACTGCCAAGTACAGATGTTTAAAATAAAAAATGACTCGGTGCAGAAATGTATTATAAATCTGTTTTGCACTATTTTTTTTTTTAAATTCTGTGTAACAATGCTCTATTAGAGTCATTGATGAAATTATTGAATTTTTGGAATATATTTGCACAGTCATCTAGTGAAATTTGGGCAATTTTCAAGACCTGTCTTATGAGATAAAATTGTTGGTTTTAATATAATCATTCTTGCTTTAAGAAATCACTTGTTTCAATTGCTAGCTGGTTAGAACATGTTTGACTAATAACCTTCCTGTCTTTTTAGGATAAGGCATTTCTTGTGAAAACCCTCCTTGCAGAAGGTTCCTATGTAAGACCACAGAAGGTAAGTAATTGTTCAGATTGTTTACAACAATAATGCATTCAGAAAATATTGTTATAGCCCTGTAAAACAAATGTTTTCGGGGGTATACTGGAATCAGCCTGTCTGCCCGTCCATGTGTCCGTCCGTGTGTCTGTCCATGTGTCTGTCTGTTTACAAAATACTAGTAATTGCCTGTTTCTGTCAAAGCGCTGGCGGGGGTATTAAGTCACATTCAGTGACAGCTCTAGTTTAAGTCTACTACACGCCAAATTTAAGCCTTGTCCAAGTTGAAAGCCTTTGCAGGTGACAAATTAAATGTTAGTCAATACATTGAATATGGCTTTCAAAAGGTAGAAAACATAGTGGGAAAACAAAAATGCTGGTAACCAGCATTTTCTTCTTTTTTTTTCTAAAATGTTTTTAAAAGGCTACTTTTAGGCTGAAAATTTTTGTTGGTTTTTTTTTTACGCTTTCTAAGGGTTAACTCTTTGACAATCTTTTGGACTTGTCCAAATCCAAAGCATTTGCAGATGACAAATTAAATATGGCTCAAATTGTTGGATTTGCCTTTGGAAGGGTAGAAAACATTGTGGGAAAAGGAGAAAATGCTGGTTACCAGCATTTTCTCCTTTTCCCACAATGTTTTCAAATATATTCTTGAGGATCATTAGAACTTGGGATTGTATGGTAAAGGGTCACTTGTCCAGGTGATTTTATCATAGGTAAAGAGGGTTCCTGGATCAAGTGGGCGGCTACATAAAACAGAGGATGGTGAGTGGGAGTGGTCAGATGATGAAATGGATGCATTGTCCGAAGAGGGGCAAGCAGCCGTTACACAGCCAGGAAGGGTGAGTCAGAGGTTGCCATAGTGATGTTGCAGCAATTTAGCAAAAACATAGCAATCATTGTGATGATTGATTCATTACCACTTGTTGAAAGCATTGTGGCTGATGAAAATATTCTTAGTACTAGCAAATATCTCCTTTTGTCGTAATTTTTTCTCATGCACTCAGTTTTAAGTAATTAATGTCAAACATCTCAGAAGATAATTTCTGTGATTTTTTTTTTTTTTTCCTTGAAAAGACCTTTTGGTTAGTATGTAATACAAGAGTGAAGAAAACAACTGGGGAGAATATAATTTCAATTAGATTCAATGCTTATTACATGTTACGTAAAAATTTAGATTTCTTTTTTCAGTTGGCAAAATTATCATTTTTGATTTCTTGACTACCTGTAGTAAAAAGACGCACGCAAAACCCACTTTAAGTCTAAAAGTGGACGGCACACAGGTTTTAGCCCTATATCAAACAATACCATGTTATTATGATAGCTTTAGAAAAGATCGTTGGAAAAGAAGAAAATGGTGGTAACCAGCATTTTCTCCGTTTTTTAGTAATGTTTATACCCTTTTAAAGACAATACCCATCATTTGAGTCACATTTGGTTTTTCATGTAAAAATGCTTTCAGTTTATACAAGTCTAAAATTGTTTTGTCTGGTAAAGAGTTAAGGCTTCAGCTAAAAATGATCTATTCTATACAGTTCTAGGGGTTACAGAGCTCCAGATAAGAGGGGGTGATGGTATTCTAAATCCATTATTTCGCTTCGAAACCCCATGTTGTGGGTACTCATTAGAATCGTCTCAATGAGACGATTCTAATGAGTACCCACAACATAGGGTTTAGTGGAGAATAATTAATATTTTCAATCTTGAAATCAAAATCACTCCCACTATCTCGAGCTCTGGGTTAGTGCAAAAAGGACACATATATCTACCTTTATCTGAACTTTTTACACGTCTTGGAACAAAATGGCAGCCAAATCTGAGAAAAATATACTTGCAAAAGGGGGATGTCAATGTAGATTAGCTTTAAATGCATGAAAGCTTCATGGTAAAAGGAGTTACTGCATAACTGGCTTTTTCTCCTTTGCCATAATGTTTTTCAAGGTACCAAATGGAACATGTATGCAGAAATGTTTGAGATGTTTCTGTTTGGCACTGTCCTCTAGAGATAAGCTTTGCTTGTTGTGTGACTAATGCATGTTTACGTTAACTCTTTCCAAGCCTTTTTTTTTTTGCCCTCCAATGTTAACTTTGCTGTGAGTGGTAATTTCATCTGTTTATGCCATTTAACTTGTTTGTTAAGACCGTCCAGTGTGAAGCATTTCCTCCTTTTTTTTTTTTACTGTGTTTTAGAGAATGGTCATCTACACAAGGAAAAAAGTCATGTACAGGTGATTAGATAAAATAGGTTTATTAAATATGATAACCATTTATAATTTGTTACTTTCAAATTGCTAGAACAGGGACACTACAGGGTATGTTTAACCTGTTCATTACAAACTAATTTTGGGTTTTCTTAACCCTTTCCCACATGACAAATTTTAGACACTGTCAAATTCAAAACATCTGTGGACAAAAAATTCAAAATTAGTACAAATGAGCTTAGGTTCTCAGATAGTATAGAAAACATTGTGGGAAAAGGAGAAAATGCTGGTTACCAGCACTTTCTCCTTTTCCATAATGTTTTTAAAAAGCTTCTTAGAGTTGTTAAAACTCGGGATTGTTTGATAAAGAGTTGATTCTTTACCTTACGACAAAATTTCAGACTTTTCCAAATTGAAAGCATGTACAGATGACAAATTAGATTTAATTCAAATGATGTGATTTACCTTTTGAAATGTAGAAAACATGGTAGGGAGAAGAAAAAAACAGGTGGTAACCAGCAATTTCTCTTTTTCCCAAAACGTTGAGACATATACTAAATTTGTTATGTCAATTAGCCTGATTTCTTTATCTGCCACTGACTGAGAACTGACTTACATTTTTAAGTCATAAAAATATTGTGGAAAGAGTTGACCATACTCATTTCTTGCTTTAAGCTTTTTCATAATACTTAAAGTATAGCTTGTATTTATAGCATTTATACTAAATTCAGTTTTAAAACTGTCATTGCACAGCCGCATTTCAGACAGAGCAAACAGTAGTACAACACCTGCATTTGAAGTAAAGTTAGATGCCGCTTCAATGGAAAACATTATAGGAAAAGGAGCAGCTGCTTCTTCTCTTTCAATGTTCTCAAAAAGTTGTTTACTGCACAGACCTGGTTAAGGCAGAATGTATTTATGGCCTACTTATTTACTAATGGAAAAAAAAGAAAACTTAAATGTGATTCATCTTTTGAGAGTGTCTATATTTATTACTTTAACCCATTTACCTCTATATTACAACTTTGTTGCATATGACTTTGAAAAATCCTTGTACAATCGGAAAAATTATGAATGACAAAGGTTTTTATATGAATATTTTTTAAATTGTTGTTCCTTATCCCTTTACTGCACAATTCTGAGTTTCAGCAACCCTACAAGTGTTTTTTCTTTGTCCCACAATGCTTTCCAATGGGTCATTTAAACTCTGGATTTTGTAGTAAAGATTTAATATGGACAAGTCTTCAATTAAGTTGTCTGGTAAAATGTTGGGATGTTTTAACTCTTTACCAAACGACAGAATTTTGGACTAGTCCAAATTGAAAGCATTTGCAGACAACAAAATAAATGACTCAAAAATTGAAATTTGATTTTGGAAGGGTAGAAAACATTGTGGGAAGAGGAGAAAATGCTGGTTACCAGCATTTTCTCCTTTTCCTACAATGTTTTCAAAAGCTTTCTTTCTTGGGGTCGTTAAAAGTCGGGATTGTGTGGTAAAGAGTTAAGTATCTTAGGACAAAATCAAGGTATGGCATCTGTGAGAGAGTGTAAAGCATGCAGTTTTGACAGCCCCTTTTGAATTACTGTTTGTAAATAGGAATTGCGGGACATGAAAGACAATTATTTTTGTGATCAAATTTTACAAAGATGGTCCATAAATGAGGATAGAATTGAGGTTCAAGTTACTATCTCGTAACCCTTTACAATTCTGTGTTATGATAACCCTAAAAGAGAAGGCACTGATGAAAAGGGAGAAAATGCTGGTGATAAGGGTATGTTAGCCTTGTCCAGATTGAAAGGATTTGCAGACGACAATTTCAATGTGGCTCAAATAGTAAAATCTGTCTTTGATAGGGTAGAAAACTGTGGGAAAAGGAGAAAATGCTGGTTACCAGCATTTTCTCTTCCCACAATGTTTTCAAAAGGCTTCTTTCCCAGGGTCTTTAAAAGGCGGTATTGTGTGGTAAAGGGTTAAACTGTCAAGTAGATTGTTTGAGAGTGTCTGTGTGGAGATGGGGGGGGGGGGGCATTGTTGGAGAGAAAGACATGCGGTTGTCATTTGCAGGTTTAAGAAAATGTGGTAGAGATTTGCAACAGAAAAACCTGGAATAGGGGTATGGGAAAAGGGTGTACTTATTCAATTGAATTAGAAAAAGGTGTCATCATATTGTAAATAGGTGGGACTTTGTCCTTTTTTCATATTTATTTGAGAATAGATATTCAGTTGATTTGTCCCTCTTATATGAGTGATGCTGTATGAAAAGGGGATTTAATGCATCTGCTAAAAATATCAACCCAGGTCAGCCTGGGCAGTCCATGCTAATCTAAACTTTTTGCTTTTGGCAAATTTTGTGCATGTCCAAGGACCATTCAAGATTCAGCTGGTTAAAATGGATTTTATGGATCCATAATTATGTAATGACTTGCTTGGTATTAATGCATCAGGGAGATACATTAAACCCCCTTTCACTAGAGCATTGCTCAGATTGATAGTTTACCCTATTTGAACAAGTTTTTGAGACTATTGTCCACCGACTCAAACCTTTACCAAACAATTCTTTGATTTAAGGACCCTTAAGAAAAAGCTTTTGAAATCATTTTAGAAATAGAAGAAAATGCTGGTATGCAGCATATGAATTAAATCTAATTTTTTGTGTGCAAATACTTCCAGTTTGGACCAGTCTAAAATTTTTTCGTGTGGTAAAGGGTTAACAATCAGTGCCAGAACAGTTGGAGGGGAATAATAGATGAGACATTTGGTAAGTTTTATACAGGTACATCTGGTCCCCTTTCCTATATCTTATAGACCCAAGATCATGGTATGGAGTCTATAACAGAAAGCCCAGAGGAGGTAAGATTAACACCCAATTACACCTTTCCTCATGTATAATTAGGTGCCGGCAAAATGAATGATTTCAGGTGTAAACTAGAATTGACCTCTATGTTCATATGGCTGTCGGTCAGCTGGTTTGTGAACATGCAGATAGATATAAATGAGCATCCCCCTTAATAACTATTTACCACACTATCCCAAGTTTACAAACCTGAGAAAAAGGCTTTTGAAAACATTGTGGGAAAAGGGGAAAATGCTGGTAACCAGCATTTTCTCATTTTCCAACAATGTTTTCTACCTACTCAAGGGCAAATACTATCATTTGGAAAATATGTGATTTGTCATGTATGAATTGCTTCGATATGGGCAAATCTAAAGTTTTGCCATGTGGTAAAATTTTAAAAGGGACTAATGCGTCACTGATATGCATTCCACCATGCAAGCCATAGGGCCATGTGTCAAATGTTTTTTTCTTACCAATTTTTATAGTTGTTAATATTTACACTTCTACTTTTAAGTAGTTACTGTTAACACTTAACAGGTTTAGAAAACATTAACAGAAAAGGAGCATTTTCTTGTTACAAGCTCTTCTTTCTTTTGCCACAATTTTTTTGGTTTTTTATGTTCTTATCACAGAAAAAAGATACTTTTCCTTCAGATTTTTTTCCTGTGTACTAGTTAGTAGTATGTCATAGATAGTTTGTATGGATAGGGGTTAACTCTTTACCAAAGAACAAATATGTAGATGCGTGAAAGGGACTGCATTAGCACACAACGAATTAAATGTTGCCCAAATGCTGGGATTTGTCTTTGAAAATGTTGAAAACATTATGAGACAAGGAGAAAACAAATGTAGTTAAAGTGATGATTTCTGTCTTTGACAGGCTAGAAAACATTGTGAGTAAGGAGAAAATGCTAGTAACCAGCATTTTCTCCTTATTCCCACAATATTTTCAAGGGCTTTCTTTTATCAGGGCTGTTAAAACTTGGGACTTTTTGGAAAAGGGTTAAATGTGGAGTTGTCCAACATTTATACAAGAGGTGTTGGGTCTAAATGTTTTGTTTTCCTGGTAACCTTAAGATTGAAAAATAAGAAATTATGTTGGGACAGGTTTATTGTGAATTCAGTTCTGGTGACTGGGTGATTAAGGTACAGGGCCTGTAATTCAGTGTCACAAGTTTTATTCCCTATTTGGCCAAGCTTAATTCCAGGATCAATGATACTCTTTGTGAGTGAGATTTATTTATCTGTCACAACTTAACTTTTTACCAAACAACATTATTTCACACTGGTCAAAATCGAAGTCATTTGCAGACCACAAATTCAGGGTAACTCAAATGATGATTTTTGTCCTCGATTATGTAGAAAACATTGTGGGAAAAGGAGAAAATGCTGACTACAAGCATTTTCTCCTTTTCCCACAATGTTTTCAAAAGGCTTCTTCCGCAGGGTCGTTAAAAGTCGGGATTTTGTGTTAAAGAGTAAGCCCTATACCAAATGACAATTACACCTGTCATAATTGACAGCAATTTGTAGATAACAAATTAAATACATGTATGTCTTCAATAATGGAATTTGTGTTAGAAAGGTGAGAAAACATTGTGGAAAAAAGAGAATATCCTGGTCACAAGCATTTTCTCCTTTTTCCACCATGTTTTCAAAAGGCTTCTTTCTCGAGGTCGTTAAAACTCTTCATTGTTTGGTAGAGGTTTAACATCTTTTTGAAAAGCAGCCTGGTAGCTTGGTGGTTAGTGCATTGGACTTGTGACCTGGTGGTTGCAGGTTTGATACCCAGTTGCAGCAAACTTTCTTTCTGGCGATTTTTCACTCTCACCTCTAATGCAGTTGAGGAAAGTAGTCAGTGGCTTGGGAAAGTTGTGTCAGTACTGGTGTGAGAAAGCCAGGAAACACATGCATAGGTGCACTGGCTGCCATAATATGACCTAAGCTGTTAAAACAGCATTAAAATCCAATGCAAAACAAAGAAGTGGCTTGGATAGAGTGTTTTGCAACGCACTTGTAAAAGAAATTCCAGAAACACATGGATAGATTTACTTGCCGCCTAGATACATGTATGACTGAAATTAATCTTGAAGTGGTGTTAACCGTACTAGAGGAAACTTTGTACATGTACTTTTTGTTTCTTGTATGTAATAGTTTCATAGATAGATTATTGTAGCTGAGAATTATTCCCATAGTCTATTGGTACTTTAGATAAACATATTCAGAACATCTGTGTATATATTACATTACTAACATTAAAGGCCCTAACATTAAAAGCTGTGAAAAAATAAAGCAAGTATTGAAATGCATTAAAATTTAAAACTTACCATCTAAAAGTAAGGAAAATATTGTGAAAACGAAGTCTGTTATTGTCTGGTTGGTCCAAGTGTTAGTCGCTGGCAGAAAAATAAGTTTTAATATCAGGCAAAAAGTAAACAAAAGATAGAGTGAAGGAGCAATTTTTAGCTCCACTGACCGAAGGCCAGCGAGCTATTGTCATGGCATTGTGTCCGTCGTCCGTCCGTCCGTGCGTGCGTCCGTAAACTTTTTCTTTAAAAAACTTCTCCTCAGAAACTATTGACTGGATTTTTACCAAATTTCACAGGAATGTTCCTTTGGTGGTCCTCTTTCAAATTCCTTCAAATAATTGTGTTCCATGAAGAATTCTGGTTGCCATGGCAACCAAAGTAAAAAACCTTTAAAAATCTTCTCCTCCCAAACTGCTATTTGGATAGCATTTTATTATTTTGCAGGAATGTTCCTTAGATACAGGTTTACAGAATTCCTTAAAAAAAAAAAGATCTGTCAAAAAACATGGCTTTTATGGGAGACTCATTTTCCTTTTATGGTATAAAGTAAAATCTTTGAAAAATTTCTTCTCTAAAACTATTCATTGGATTTCATTGTTGTTTTGCAGGTAAGTTCCTATGGTGGTTGTCTACCAAATTGTTTCTTCAGTGAGCTAAAATGCAGGATTGAATGATAATTGTTAAAAACTTCCTTTCGCCATTATAGAAATATCAGGCCTGTGGAGTGATACAGGCGCTCAAGCGCCTCTAGTTAACCTAGTTTTGAAATTGATGTCTCTGCCAGCGACTAACACTTGGATCACCATACAGTAACAAAACCATTAAATCTTTCCCGCACAGTCCCCACTTTAAATGGCCCTGAGGAAGAAGCCTTTTGAAAACATCGTGACAAAAGGAGAAAATGCTGGTAACCAGCATTTTCTCCTTTTCCCACAATGTTTTCTGCTCTATCAAGGAAAAATTGTGTCATTTTTGCCACCTTTAATTTGTTGTCTGCAATTGCTTTGAATTTGGACAGGTCCAAAATTTTGTGGTTTGGTAATGAGTTAAAATAACTTTCATAGTTTTGAATGATACGATTTAAATTTAAAAGCATTTAAATACCCACTTTGTTTACTTTTGACTGCTCTTTAAGGAAAGGATTAAATGATAATTGATGCATTATTGTCTTAATCCTTTACTTAACAACCTTGAGAATTTCTCATTTTCTGACAATGTTTTCTATGTGTTCCAAAACAAATTTATTTTGAGCCATATGTAATAATTATGTCATCTGCAGTTGCTTTCAAGTTGGAGAATATAAAACTTGGAAGTCTGGTTAAAAGTTTCCCTCCTCTCATACAATCAAACAACCCCCCTCCTCCCAAAAAAATGTTTTACAAAGAACAAATACATTAATTATTTTGCCTGGCTTTGTGATATACCAAATGTTTTATGATTACAGATTCACAAAGCTATAAACCTTTTTTTTTTTAATTAAGTTTCATGTCCTTCAAAATTAGACGTTCACAAAATTAAATATTTGTATATACTAAACCCTTTTCCAAACATTCATGTGCTTTTACCATCCCAGGCAAAAAAGTTTTTTGAAAACATCATTTGAGCTACCTTCCAATAAAGATTGAATGAAAAAGGCTAAGCCATATCTAATTTGTTATCTGTAAATACTTTCAATTTGGACATGTCTAAACTTTTGTTTGATCATCTACAGTATAACTCTTTAACACACGATCCCGAGTTTTAAAGAATATGTGGTAAAAGACATTTGAAATCATTGTGGGAAAAGGAGAAAATGCCGATAACTAGCATTTTCTCCTTTAGCCACAATATTTTCTGCATTTCTAAGTGTTCTTCAGCATTTTAGATTCATTTAAATTGTTGCCTGAAAATGCTTTCAATATGGACAAGTCAAAAATTTTGGGATTTGTAAAGAGATACCATGCTAAACATAGTTCCATCACCAATAATCTTTTGAAAAAGCCTTCTTCTCAGGGTCTTTAAAAGCTGGGATTGTGTGTTCAAGGGTTAAACTCCTCTGTAATTATTATCATCATCATTATTACCCCCCTCTTTTTAGCTCACCTGAACACAACATGCTCAAGGGGAGCTTTTAGGATCACCCGGTGTCCGTCATCCGTCGTGCGTCGTCAACAATTCTTTAAACATCAACTCCTCCTAAACCGCTGGGCCAATTTGGACCAAACATGGCTGGAATGTTCCTTGGGAGGTCCTCTTTAAAAACTGTTCACAGAATTTGATTCCATCAAAAACTCTGGTTGCCATGGCAACCAAATGGAATTTTCTAAGAAATTCTTTAAAAATCTTCTCCTCTGAAACTGCTGGTCAGATTTTGAAATAATTTCACAGAGATTTTCCTTGGGTGACCCTTTTCAAAAGTTGTTCGCGAAATTGTGATCCATCAAGAAACATGGCTCTGGTGAATGGGGGCTTCTTGCACTATACAGAAATGAAGAAATTCTTAAAAATTCTTCTTCTCTGAAACCGCTGGTCAGATTTTGAAATAATTTCACAGAGATGTTCCTTGGGTGACCCTTTTCAAAAATTGTTCGCGCAATTTTGATCCGTCAAGAAACATGGCTCTGGTGAATGGGGGCTACTTGCACTATACAGAAATGAAGAAATTCTTAAAAATTCTTCTTCTCTGAAACTGCTGGTCAGATTTTGAAATAATTTCACAGTAATGTTCCTTGGGTGACTTTTTTCAAAAATTGTTCACAAAATTGTGATCTGTCAAGAAACATGGCTCTGATGGTGGGGGCTATTTGCACTACAGGGACATGAAGAGGAATTTCTTAATTCTTCTTCTCTGGAACGGCTGGTCAGATTTTGAAATAATTTCACAGAAGTGTTCCTCAGGTGACCCTTTTCAAAATTTGTTAGGGAAATTTTTATCCGTCAAAAAATAACAGCCAATTGTTGGCACCTGCATGTGGTGCTCTTGTTCAACTTATGTTTTTAGTCACTATTGAGCATGTGCTCTTCTTCAAGAAATTGTCCTTGGGTGATCTATCCAAAAATTTATTTGCAGAATTCTGATTCATCAAATTCATTGCTGTGGTGATGATTGTAGAGGTAGTGACAGATTTTGAAATGACATTTACAGGTGACCTTTTCAAAATTGCTTGGCAAAATAATGATTTTGTTTCCAAAGTTTCAATACCTCAAAAAAAAATTGATTATGTTCCTCTCAAAAATTCAGGTGAGCGATCCAGGGCCATCTTGGCTCTCTTGTTAATACTCTGATCTCTAATCTAATGCTTGTAAATGGTTTCCCATATTTAACCTCCACAAACAAGGAAAAAAATGATTGTGGATATCATTGAAACTAGGGAAGAAAGCACAGTCTCTCCCTTTCCTTCCTTGTTTTGAACAATTTGTACATTATAACTGTAACTATTTACAAGTAAAAGATAATTAGACTTGTTCAAATCACTTTTAAAGCATTTGCAGACATTTGTGGCTCTCACAATGGAACTTCTATTGGAAAAGGTTGAAAACATCATGGGACAAGAAGAAAATGCTGTTCCCGTCACGTGTATATTCTGCTTTCTGACTATGTTTTCTATAGCTATCTTCTATAGGGTGTTTAACTCATTACCAAACGACAAAATTTTAGGTTTGTCCAATTCGAAAGCATTTGCAGACAACAAAATAAAAATGACTGAAAATTTGAAATTTGTTTTGTGAAGGGTAGAAAACATTGTGGGAAAAGGAGAAAATGCTGGTTACCAGCATTTTCTCCTTTTCCCACAATGTTTTCCAAAGGCTTCTTTCTCAGGATCGTCAAAAGTAGGGATTTTGTGGTAATCGGTTAAAAGCAATTATTGGTGGGTAGAGGCTTAATTATGTAACTACATGAGCGATTAGTGATATTTGTTATTGAAAAGGTAGAAAAGCAATGTTGGTAAGAAGAAAAATTTAATGCTGGTTTCCAGCATTTTCTTCTATTCCCACTATATTTTCAAAAGACTTCTCCTTTTGATTAGCAAAACCATGTATTATTGGGTCAAAATGTTAATCACATGACAAGATAATGGATAATGATGATTCTTTATCATTTACATAAAGTACACATGTAGCCTATTTATCACACTAAAGTTAAACTAAGAAGGTTTCTCTATTTTGTCAGACTATTTAGAGAAAAGACTATGTGATGTCAAATTGAAAAGTTATTTTAATCTTTTTACAGGCTCTAGAATTATATGTGTCTAAGTTGAAAGCATTTGTAAGCATAAAATTAAATGTAGCACCAGTTGTATTGGTCTTTGATAGGCAAATAGCAGTGTGGAAAAAGGAGAAAAAGCTTATACTGATTTAAATCTCTACCAGGCTACAGAGTTTCAGACATGTTGAATTTGAGAACATTTGCAAGCATAAAATTACATGTGGCTCAGGTAGTGGCAGTGGTCTTTCAAGGGAAAGAAAATACTGGGAAAAGGGAGAAAATGTTAGTCTCCAGCATTTTCCCCTTTTCCCACATTGTTGTCAAAAGCTTTCTTCTGTAGGATTACTGATGGGAAAAGTGTAAAACAATAACTGTATTTTGAAAAATACTTCCTTCTGCAGTTGAAGAGATAGGTAGAGTATATGGAAGGTCAAGGGGCAACAACTTTGTCATTTTTCACTTAACCTTATGTTGTGGGTGTCTCTTATGCAGAATCACCCATAATCCCTCTTCTTCTTTATTAAACTTTTACTATCGATCTATATTTTTTTTAAATATTTTTTTTAAGATCAACCTAATGCCTCTACAAAAACTGTATTGTGCACTATATGACCTTAGCTGTTGATGCACCATAAAACACCATTTATTATGTTTTGAGTATGTGCAAGTTCTATGTCATTAAACTGTGTTAACCACCCTGTTTCAGAAGGCTCTTTTTCCTACCATGTTTTCAACCTTTACCACACAATTCGAGTTCTAATGATCTGTAGGAAGAAGGTTTTGTAAACATTGTGGAAAAAATCAGAAAATGCTAATAACCAGCATTTCTCCTTTTTCCCATACTGTTTTTTACCCTTTCATAAGCAGATTTCAATTTTTGAGTCATGTAAATGCTTTCAGTTTGGACAGGTCTAAAATTTTGGCTCTTGGTAGAGGGTCAAAAGCCTTTTTCTGGAAAATGCTTGATGACTGATATAAAATGCTTTTGGTAACATTGTTATAATCAGCATTATCTCCTTTGCCCATGACATATTCTACCAACATAAAAGAAATTACATCTTATGAGCCCAATTGAATCTAACATCTGCAACTGCATGTGTTGAGGAGTCCAAAATTTTAACATTTATTAAACCTTTGCAAGATAATGCAAAGATTTAATTACCCAGAGGAAGAGGGCATATTGTGGGAAAATTATTAAATGCTGGTAAGCAGCATTTTCTCTTTGTCCCACAATGTTTTCCACTCCCAATCATTTATGACAGCTTTTATCTGTCTTTGCAAATTCATTGGTCAAGTTTAAAATTTTGTCCTTTGGTAAACAGTTAACCCTTTACCACATGACAAAATTTTAGACATATCCAAGATGAAAGCATTTGTAGATGACAAATTAGATGTGGCTCAAATAATTGAATTTGCCTTTCTTAACTCTTTACCACACAAGAAAATTTTAGACTGGTCCAAATTCAAAGCATTTGCAGACGACAAATTAAACATGCCTCAAATAGTTTGTTTCTGAAAGGATAGAAAACATTGTGGGAAAAGGAGAAAATGCAAGTAACCAGCATTTTCTCCTTTTCCCACAATATTTTCAAAAGGCTTCTTCCTTGGGGTCATTAAAACTCGGGATTGTGTGGTAAAGGGTTAAGGAAGAAAACATTTTGGGAAAATGGTTACCAGCATTTTCTCCTTTTCCCAAAATAGTTTCAAAAGCCTTCTTACTCAAGGTCGTTAAACCTTGTGATTGTGAGATAAATTGTTATAGAGTTTCTTCTCTTGCAGTCTCCCCGAGTAAAGGTAAAGGAAAATAGTGATAGTGAAGCAGTGGAGAAACTGGCGGAGGATGCGGCTAAATTGTCTACGAAAGCAGACACTTCGCCTGTACAGGCTACCTCTGACAGTGACAAACCTTCGAAGGAGGAGAATGGATCAACACTGCCGGTCCCTAGCCAGGTGGAACCACAGACATCCAAACAGTCGGAAGGAGGGAATGATGTCAGTGATTTTATCCCACCCGTGAAAAAACCCGAAAGCCCGGTACCAATAAACCTAGTTTTGAGATTGAGGTGAGAGTTTATGCGTAGTGTTATAGGAGATCACTCCTTCCTTACCACATAGCTTCTTTTCGTATAAAATCAATACCTAGCACCTGCATTAGGGAGAATTCTCTTTAGCTCAGTGACAGTTGTTATTGTATTGGTCTTTTAATCCTCGAAAAATGAGGATCGTTGCCACACAAGTTTGACTCTCAACCAGGGTGGTTTGTATTTGAGCTATGCATTTGTTCCAAACTTTCATATTTTTAAGACAGGAGCTCACACGGGGTTGGCCATGGAGCCATTTGTTGTCAGAAAAAGACTTTCTGCCTAATAAGGCTTCATGTCATTAAAAAATGATGACCTTCAAGAGGGGATGTGTTACCGACTCCTTTCTTACCGCATATCTTCTTTCCATATAAAATCAATAGACTTTCATGTTTGTAAAATTAGAAGTTTAATTCTTTGATAGGTAATATCTTTAGGACTGTCTACTCTAAGTTTAAAAGAAAGTTATACTGCATCCATGAAAACTGCTGTCACAAATACCTGAAATTGAAATTTAACCTTTGACCTAACAATCCAGTGTTTTCATGACCATAATGTCATTGGCAAAGAAGAAAATGCTGGTAACCAGCAATGTCTCCATGTCCAACAATGATTACTATCTTACAAAGACAATTCTCGTCATTTGAGCCACACTTAAACTGCCAGATGCATCTATTTTGTGTTCGGATGAATTTCTTAATTCTGTCATTTGGTAAAGAATTAAATGTAACTGTATAGGTTAACCAATGAGCTGCATGTTTATTGAGAATTATTTTAGCCATGCTCTATGAAAAGGGGGTTTAATGCATCTTCAAAAAGTAGCTAGCATGTTAGCCTACACATCTGCACAGGCCGAAACTTTTTGCTGTTGGTCACTTTTTTGCATACCGTCAGAATTTCTGCATGCCTAAAGGCCAGTTTACCTCATGATTCAGTTGGTTGTTAGACAGTATGGATTTTATAGTACCATAATTATATGATGCCTTGCTTGGTACTATGCATCACATAGATGCCTTAAACCCCCTTTTGCTCGGGCATGGCACATTCATAAGTTTTGTCTTCCCCCCCCCCCCCCACTATGTGGTGTATGTGTTTTTGACTTTTATTCTTTGTCAGTATCATAGTTTAAAGAAAATTTTGCAGGCAAGAAAAGAGTCGTTCTTTTTTCCGTGTAGCTGAAAATGGCTTTTGACCTACTTTTTGGTACTGATAAAAAATGAATAAATAGAAATTTGTGATTGGTTAAAAATCTAGACATGTTTATTTTAAGGGCTCCTGCCAATTTGTGGGCAAGTTTACACCATCTATCTTTTTTTAAAGATTTTTCTTGTTTAAACTGGCTATAAGAAAATTGGGCCTAGTTTCAGAAAAAACTTAAGTCTCTTATTTTGCTCAAATCCATTAACCGACTCAATTTCTGACTTAAGTTGAGTTTGCTATTTGACAGTAATTTCACTGTCACGAACAGACTGTAGTAACATTCACTAATCCTGAGTTGACACGTTTCAGACCCGGCTCAGCATATGATGGACTTTAGTCTGTTTACTTATATACTGAACCAAAAAAGAAACTTCCCCTGTGTTTAAGTGCAAATGCAATGTTATTAAAAAAAATCAAAATATCAGATGACCTACATATATTCGGGCGAACGATTATGTGTCCGATAAAACAAATTTTAACTCGATTGAAAGCATTTTGCAGAAGAAACCCGCTGAAAGCGATTTTCACGTGCATGCACGGACCAGTATAATTCGTGTATATTTTTTGAAACCTTTCAGTCTAATTTTATAGACTTTCATGTCAATAAGAAAAAGACGTTGAAAAAAATAAAATTCTTTTTAGTTTTCTTTATTTTTGATATGCCTAGAATTCCGCAAAATTTACGCGAACATGCTATTGGCATGCTTAATGCTGGTATGACGATGAATGCTGTTGCTATGAATATTGGATGTTCTACTCGTGCTATTCGACACCTTAGGCAATGTTTTAAAGCAACAGGGCGTACGGAAGATCGACCACGTAGTGGACGTCCTCACATCACGACGCGCGGCCAAGACCGCTATATTCGGAACACCCACCTGCGCAATCGCTTCCAAACTGCCACAGCCACTGCTGCTAACACCCCTGGTACACATAACAACCGTATATCTGCCCAAACTGTGCTCAATCGCTTGCGCAAGGGTGGGCTACGTGCATGTCGTCCATACGTTGGTTGTGTTTTGACGCGACGTCACCGCGTAAATCGTGTTAATTGGGCACGTACACACCAACGCTGGCTTAGACAACAATGGAATAGCGTTCTTTTCTCTGACGAGTCCAGGTTTTCCATTCATCGAGGTGATGGCAGGGATCGAGTATACCGTAGGAGAAATGAACGTTATGCCGACTGTTGCGTACTTGAACGAGATCGTTTTGGGGGTGGGGGTTCTGTCTTGGTCTGGGCGGGCATTGCACATGGCTTTCGCACTTATCTCGTCGTTATCGAAGGGAATTTGAATGCCCAACGCTAGCGAGATGAAATTCTTGCGAGGCACGTTATCCCACTGTTTCAAAATAATGCCAATATCACTCTTTTTCAGCATGATAATGCCACAAGCCATACAGCTAGGGACAGTGTGAATTTCCTCAGGGCGAATAACATTGCATTTATTAATGACTGGCCTGCCAAAAGCCCTGATCTGAATCCCATTGAACACCTTTGGGATAATTTGGACCAGCTTGTTAAACGTCGCCCTATTCCACCGTCAAACGTCATTCAGCTAAGACAAGCCTTAATTCAGGAATGGAACAACATTCCACAAGCCGAAATCAATACACTTATCCGTTCTATGCGCTAACGATGTCAGGCAGTCCTTCATGCTGAAGGTGGTCATACCTGGTATTAATTTGTGATTTTGGTGAGCGACCCCTTCCGCATTTTAACTACCATTTCACTACTTTTCGATAAACCCTCAGCAATAATTTTTTCACACAAAATTGCAATAAAATACTCTTTCAATGCATATAAATCTAGTTTAATCCTGATTTTCATATTTGTGTATATCTGCACTAAAACACAGGGGAAGTTTCTTTTTTGGTTCAGTATATGTATCTGTTTACTTTGCCAAGTTCTTTCAACTGTTTAGAGATTTTTATCCCTACTTACTTCTTTTTCAGAAATGACAAGAGGGAACTGAATGATATAAAATTTGACTTCACTCCAGGTCAAGGTATAATTATGATTGTTTTACATGCTTTTATAATGAGGCATTGTTGATAAAGGAGAAAATGCAGGTAAACAGCATTTTCTCCTTTTCCCACAATGTTATCTACCCTTTTGAAAATGCTGGTTACCAGCATTCTCTCCTTTTCCCACAATGTTTTCAAAAGGCTTCTATCTCAAGGTCGTAAAAACCAGGGATTGTTTGGTAAAGGGTTAAATCAGTAAATACAAACTTGAGGGTATTGTAAGGTATCATTCCAGAGAGGCAAATAAGCTTCAAAACATTTTTGACATAGTTATTGCCAATGAAAGGTAATTGCAGACAAGCATGGGCACCTGTATGTGATACTCTTGTTTTATTAAAAATGGGCAACCATGAATTTCGGAAACCCATAGTGGCATTTTCTGGCATAATTATGTAAATTACATGTGCTTTGAACACTGCAGTAATTGTTCATTTTTAGCTCACCTGAGCACAACGTGCTCAAGGGGAGATTTTAGGGGCACGCTGTGTCCATTGTCCGTCGTGCGGCGTCAACAATTCTTTAAACATCTCTTCCTCCTAAACCGCTTGGCCGATTTGGACCAAACTTAGCTGGAATGTTCCTTGGGAGGTCCTCTTTAAAAAATGTTCACAGAATTTGATTTAATCAAAAACTCTGGTTGCCATGGCAACCAAATGGAATTTTTCAAGAAATTCTTTAAAAATCTTCTCCTCTGAAACCGCTGGTCAGATTTTGAAATAATTTCACAGATATGTTCCTTGGGTGACCCTTTTCAAAAAGTGTTCGCGAAATTTTGATCTGTCGAAAAACATGGCCGTGGTGGAAGGGGGGGCTCTTGGCATCCATCGGTGTCATCAATTATATAAAAATCTTCTCCTCTGAAACCGCTGGTCAGATTTTGAAATAATTTCACAGATATGTTCCATGGGTGACCCTTTTCAAAAATTGTTCGCGAAATTTTGATCCGTCGAAAAACATGGCCGTGGGGGGGGGGCGCTCTTGGCGTCCAGCGGTGTCAACAATTCTTTAAACATCTTCTCCTCCTACACTGCTTGGCCAATTTGGACCAAACTTGGCTGGAATGTTCCATGGGAGGTCCTCTTTAAAAAGTGTTCACAGAATTTGATTTAATCAAAAACTCTGGTTGCCATGGCAACCAAATGGAATTTTTCAAGAAATTCTTTAAAAATCTTCTCCTCTGAAACCGCTGGTCAGATTTTGAAATAATTTCACAGGTATGTTCCTTGGGTGACCCTTTTCAAAAATTGTTCGCGAAATTTTGATCCGTCGAAAAACATGGCCGTGGTGGAAGGGGGGGCTCTTGGCGTACATCGGTGTCAACAATTCTATAAAAATCTTCTCCCCTGAAACCGCTGGTCAGATTTTGAAATAATTTCACAGATATGTTCCTTGGGTGACCCTTTTCAAAAATTGTTCGCGAAATTTTGATCCGTCGAAAAACATGGCCGTGGTGGAGGGGGGGGCTCTTGGCGTCCAGCGGTGTCAACAATTCTTTAAACATCTTCTCCTCCTCCTACACTGCTTGGCCGATTTGGACCAAACTTGGCTGGAATGTTCCATGGGAGGTCCTCTTTAAAAATTGTTCACAGAATTTGATTTCATCAAAAACTCTGGTTGCCATGGCAACCAAATGGAATTTTCCAAGAAATTCTTTAAAAATCTTCTTCTCTGAAACCGCTGGTCAGATTTTGAAATAATTTCACAGATATGTTCCTTGGGTGACTCTTTTCAAAACTTGTTCGCGAAATTTTGATCCGTTAAAAAACATGGCCGTTGTGGAGGGGGGGGCTCATGGCATCCAGCGGTGTCAACAATTCTTTAAACATCTTCTCCTCCTAAATCGCTTGGCCGATTTGGACCAAACTTGGCTGAAATGTTCCTTGGGACGTCCCCTTTGAAAATTGTTCACAGAATTTGATTCATCAAAAACTCTGGTTGCCATGGCAACCAAATGGAATTTTTCAAGAAATTCTTTAAAAATCTTCTCCTCTGAAACCGCTGGTCAGATTTTGAAATAATTTCATGGATATGTTCCTTGGGTGACCCTTTTCAAAAAGTGTTCGCGAAATTTTGATCTGTCGAAAAACATGGCCGTGGTGGAAGGGGGGGCTCTTGGCGTCCATCGGTGTCAACAATTCTATAAAAATCTTCTCCTCTGAAACCGCTGGTCAGATTTTGAAATAATTTCACAGATATGTTCCATGGGTGACCCTTTTCAAAAATTGTTTGCGAAATTTTGATCCGTCGAAAAACATGGCCGTGGGGGGGGGGGGCGCTCTTGGCGTCCAGCAGTGTCAACAATTCTTTAAACATCTTCTCCTCCTACACCGCTTGGCCAATTTGGACCAAACTTGGCTGGAATGTTCCATGGGAGGTCCTCTTTAAAAAAGTGTTCACAGAATTTGATTTCATCAAAAACTCTGGTTGCCATGGCAACCAAATGGAATTTTTCAAGAAATTCTTTAAAAATCTTCTCTGATGAAACTGCTGGTCAGATTTTGAAATAATTTCACAGGTATGTACCTTGGGTGACCCTTTTCAAAAACTGTTCGCGAAATTTTGATCCTTCGAAAAAGATGGCCGTGGTGGAAGGGGGGGTTCTTGGCGTCCATCGGTGTCAACAATTCTATAAAAATCTTCTCCCCTGAAACCGCTGGTCAGATTTTGAAATAATTTCACAGATATGTTCCTTGGGTGACCCTTTTCAAAAATTGTTTGC
Source organism: Hippopus hippopus (assembly GCA_946811185.2). Taxonomy (NCBI): domain Eukaryota; kingdom Metazoa; phylum Mollusca; class Bivalvia; order Cardiida; family Cardiidae; genus Hippopus; species Hippopus hippopus. Next base: position 20,916,066 of record OX328108.1, on the reverse strand, counting down.
GAAATTTTGATCCGTCGAAAAACATGGCCGTGGTGGAGGGGGGGGCTCTTGGCGTCCAGCGGTGTCAACAATTCTTTAAACATCTTCTCCTACACTGCTTGGCCGATTTGGACCAAACTTGGCTGGAATGTTCCATGGGAGGTCCTCTTTAAAAATTGTTCACAGAATTTGATTTCATCAAAAACTCTGGTTGCCATGGCAACCAAATGGAATTTTCCAAGAAATTCTTTAAAAATCTTCTTCTCTGAAACCGCTGGTCAGATTTTGAAATAATTTCACAGGTATGTTCCTTGGGTGACTCTTTTCAAAACTTGTTCGCGAAATTTTGATCCGTTAAAAAACATGGCCGTTGTGGAGGGGGGGGGCTCATGGCATCCAGCGGTGTCAACAATTCTTTAAACATCTTCTCCTCCGAAATCGCTTGGCCGATTTGGACCAAACTTGGCTGAAATGTTCCTTGGGACGTCCCCTTTGAAAATTGTTCACAGAATTTGATTCATCAAAAACTCTGGTTGCCATGGCAACCAAATGGAATTTTCCAAGAAATTCTTTGATAATCTTCTCCTCTGAAACCACTGTTCAGATTTTGAAATAATTTCATGGAAATGTTTCTTGGGTGACCCTTTCCAAAATTTGTTCGCGAAATTTTGATCCATCGAAAAACATGGCCTGGGTGGGGATGGGCATCTTTGCACTGTATGGACTTAAAGAAATTCTTTGAAATTCTTCTTCTCCTAAACCACTTGTCAGATTTTGAAATAATTTCACAGAAATGTTCCTTAGGTGCCCCTTTTGAAAATTTTTTGTGAAATTTTGATCTGTCAAGAAACATGGCTGTGGTGGGTGGAAGCTATTTGCTCTCTGAGAACATGAAGAAATTCTTAAAAATTTTGTCTTCTCTGAAACCACTATTCAGATTTTGAAGTTATTTCACAGAAATGATCCTTATATTATACCCCTTATTTATCTTAGCTGTTTTCAAAGAAAACATCGAGGTATTGACATAGCCCTGTTGGCGTCATCTGCGTTGTTGTTGTTGTGCAAAAACTTCGACATTTTGTTATATCTCGGCTTCCACTCAACACATGTACTTAAAACTCGGAATAATTGTTCACTAGTAAAAAGCAACCCATACAACAAGGGCAGTTAACTCCAAAATTGTTTTGTCCAAATTATGCCCCTTTTGCGATTTGGAATTTTATTTTACTATCCAGCAAGGTTCCAACAGCCAATCATTAGCACGCTCATGAGGTGCTCTTGTTCAACTTAATATTTTTAGCCACTATCGGGCATGTGCTCTTGTTCAAGATAAGGTCTTTGGGTGACCTATCCTAAAATTTATTTGTAGAATTCTGATTCGTCAAAAACATGGCTGTGGTGATGATTGTAGGGGTGGTGACAGATTTTGAAATGATTTTTACAGGTGGCCTTTTTGTAATTGCTTGGCAAAATACTGATTTTGTTTCCAAAATTTCAATACTTTAAAAAAAGCTGGTTATGGTCCTCTCAAAAATTCAGGTGAGCGATCCAGGGCCATCTTGCTGGGTACACTAATTGCCACTTCTGACAATTTTGCATTTTTTGCAGTAAGTTTTAAGTTAAGTTCCATTGGAAATTATAGTGGCTTGTACATCTACATGGAGGGACTAGAAGTTTGTTTTGGTGCACTAAAAGTACATGTAGTTGATTCTGAAGTTATGAATGAGCCTAGCTCTGTAAAAGGGAGGATTTATGCATCTGCAAAACATATTAACCCATGTCAGTCCACACTGTACATGGAGGCTGACATGGGTCTGTGATGTACTTTTTGCTGTTTGAAAATTGTATGCATGTCCAAGGACCATTTTGCCTTAGGATTCAGTCAGTTGTTAGACAAACTGGATTTTATGAACCCATATTTGTGAAATGACCTGCTTTGTATCCTGCATCACAAAGATGCATGGAACCCTCTTTTGCCAGCTCAACTTGTTTTATGGAGGAACAGAAAGACATTAGACGAAATAGAGTTTATTTCATCAGCTTGTGGTTAATATGGGGAAATATTTGCCGAAAAAGGGAAAGGTATGCGAAAATAACGAGTGCCATAAGGCACGAGTTATTTTCGCGAACCTTTCCCTTTTGAGGCAAATATTTCCCCATATTAACCACAAGCTGATGAAATAAATTATATATTATATTTCCTCTGATTATTTTGTCAATGAATGCCACTTTTAAAACTTAAAAACTTAAAAAACTTAAAAAAGTAGTTCCAGATTTTCGGCAGGAGGAAAATATTCACTGTGACGGGGAAATAATTCCCCCCAGCTTAAATTACGACATTTCTTTACCCATAACATTTCTAAAAATAGACACATGAAATATATACTGCTATCTGTTCTTTAAACTTTATTAAGAAAGTAGTTATAAACTTTGTCATTCAAATTCACTAAAAATGAGTACGAAGTTTACTCTGTATAGGCTGAGCCACAGTAGCTTAGTTGGTAGCGTACAGGACTTGAGAACATGAGGTTGCTGGTTCAGTCCTCAGCTCAGCCAAGTTCTTTCCGAGGATTACTGATAGTCACTGCCGACCGATGTTTCGACAGTGGTTATGTGAGAAAGCAGCCAGTGGCTTGGAAAGAATATTGTGTGAAATACTGGTAAAAGCAACCCCAGGAAAGCATGGATAGGTGCACTGGCCACCGCTATATAACTGAAATAATGTTGAAAACTGCGTTAAACACCATACAATCAATCAATTACTCTATATAAGATCACAAGTAACCTTAGAATTTCACTCATGAATTGCTTGAGGTTTCTTTCCTGTTACCTACATACAGACTTGTTTTTGGCATATAATGCTGGTTCCAAAATACTTAGGATTCTACAATGTTGTAATTAATGTTAAAGTTATCCCTAGTACTTTCATCAAAACAATGTACAAAAAGGAGAAAGATAAACACATTATAGAATATATGTACAGTTATATGTAAAAAAGATGATGAGGAAGGGAGTTTTTATGTTTTGAAAGGTATCATGTAATTGATTTCAGTAGGTTTAGACTGTCTGCAAAGATAGCTTTGGGTGGGTTGTTCAGTGATGAATTTTTAAGAGTTTATCAGCAGAAGTTTCATGTTACATTATATACCTTAGGTTCAGAGTTTTTTATTGAAGTGTCCTAGGACAAGTCCCTTTAACCTAGTACAGATGAATCAATAACACGCATGAATAAGTGAGCTGTTGTCATGGTATTAATGAAAATGCCGCAGAGACAAACTCACCCAAAAATAGCCGATCAGTATTGTTCTATGCATGGCTAAGAAATACTTATTTAATCAAAATTTTGCACTGGGCAAGATACATAATAGTGACCACTGAAATAAAAACCACCTTTTGTATCCATCTGTATCTAGATAGAATTGTATCTAATCCAACACTTAAGCTCTTCGGCTTGGGAGGATTATTTTTGCACACATATTGGGTATGACCCAGGGAAAGAACCTGATGTATTTGGTCTTCTTGGTGAAAGGATAAGAACTCTGCTCAAGGATGGTTACATTTTCTTGCTGATGGGGATTTTTTATCCACGTTACTATTATTTCATTTGTCTAGATTCTGCAGATAGTGTGTCACGAGAGCTGGTCGAAGCTGGACTGGTTGACGGTAAAGACATGATAGTAGGTGAGTAGTAAGAGATACTTTTAGATACTTGCAGCCAGTGTAGATTAAGATCAGCTTGCACAAAATGTGCAATCTTATGTTTGATCTGCACTGTCTACTTTGATGAGACATTCTGAATGAAAGCAACCTTGAAATTGCACCTGTTAAGTACAAGACTCTTCCAAACAGAAAGCATCTTCAGACAAATTCTAACTTGTTACCGATGTGCAGATGTTTTTGTTGAAATATTTGTGCAAAATAGGGTTAATCAACTTGAATTATTATGCAGTACATGAACCGCATGAATATGATGACAAAGAGAAATTTTTAAAACTTTGACATTTTGTAATAACTCTGTAATTACCGTAGTGATGATATTTACTTCAAACTTGGACAAGATGTTATCTGTCGAAAGGGGAACCCATACAACAAGAGCAGATAATGATCAAAGTTTTTCGACACAGTCTCAGTGTCCAAAAAATCCACTCGTCCGCTCGTATTTATGAGTAAGAAATGGATGAGGACAAGTGAAATAACTGTAATGGTTGTCCAGCAGGACGAGTGGTGAATAGAAAATAGTAAAACAAGTTTTTCAGATGAATATCTAACTTACAGGAGGCAAAACGGCCATTCCATTATTGAATAAGGGAATTAAGGGTATTCAGGAAATCAAATTTTGAAACAGAACATAAAACATGCTGGTCCCCGCTCCAAATAAAGACCGGTTTCAAGTCAGCCTAATGATATAACTCGGGACCTTTTATTGCAAACACAAATCTTATAATATGCTTCAGGTAGACCCAATTAAATATGCGCGACTTTGCTAATTATTAAAACGAACGATATTAACATTAACACAAATAATTTCCCGAAACCAGTTCAAAAAACTGTGTTGTTTTGTCTTTATTAATTTTTGTAACTTGACCGGATAATTGGTACCGGTTTTTAAAACCCGGTATTTAAGGTTGGTTGTAAAGTTTCCGTTTCGTCTGAAAAAAAAAAATCAAGAAAATAACTATTGTTTTGTGCAATCCACAAGAGCAGTTTCTCTTGCATTGGCAAAATTTGATTACACCAGTATATTGGAAGGGTTTTTCTCGTCGGACGAGCGAGGATCAAAGCAGGACAAGTGTTTTTTCAAAGTCACTTGTCTTACAGGACGGGTGTCTCTTCTGAAAATTTTTGGACCCTGGACAGTTATGCCCTTTTTTTTTTATGTAGAATTTTCACTGAAAGTCAAGCAACTGCAGCCAAGTAGTGGCACCTGCTTGCAATGCTCTTGTTCTTCAAAGCTGTCCTGGTGATTTCTGAATCAGTTCATAATGTTGCTATTTCTTTTTTTCAGTTGCAGCAAACTTACAGAAACTTCTTGATAAAAATCACCTTGTTAAAAGCTTGACTTTTGCCTTAGTAAGTATGTTTGTATTTTGTACTTTACAAAACAGTGTTTTTACAACACAGCTTTTGGAAACATTGTTGGAAGGTGAGAAAATTGTGAAAACATTTATTTTCTCTTTTTCTCACTCTGTTCCTGTCTGTTCAAAATCACATTAAATGTGTTGTCTACAAATGCTTCCAGTATGGACTTGTCTAGTGAAGAGACAAACCATTACTGCACAGATTTCTTTTCGAGCCTTCAAGACAAAACATTATTTTTAATGGATAGGAAAATGTCACCTTTGTATGATATAGAACACATGATTTGGTTACAATAGTGTCGGGGTAGAGGGTCAGCCTCTCACATCAAACCTTCAGGGCTCTAATCCTACGAGTGTGTTAGGACTGTGGAACTACCATAGTGCAAGTTTTGGTTAGATTTCAAGCAAGAACTCGTGGAAATAGATTGATCTAAAGTGTTAGAACTTATTTAAAATTCAATATAGAATCAATGGGCTTAGCTCTTTATCACACGACAAAAATGTAGCCTTGTCCAAAATTGAAAGGATTTGCAGACAACATTTTAGATGTGGCTCAAATAATGGAATTTGTCTTCGATATGGTAGAAAACATTGTGGGAAAAGGAGAAAATGCTGGTTACCAGGATTTTCTCCTTTTCCTACAGTGTTTTCAAGAGGTTTCCTTTTCAGGGTTGTTTAAACCTGGGATTGTGTGGGAACGGGTTAAACACTATCGGAAAAGAAAATACATGGCAGAGTTGAGAGTAGTGTGAAAAATCTTGAAAACCAAACCAGAATATGTTACCCTCATTTCTTTATTTCAGAATTCTGGTTGTGCACCCAATGAGGCCTCTTGCGACAAGTCACTTGTAGGTTTTGCCCAGCTAACGATCAAAGACTGACACCCTAGGCGAATAATTGTTTTCTGCATGCTGAATTTTTGGTTCATATACCCTCCTGTTGCTCTTATAGAATCACATTTGAGTGGAGCTTCAGAAGAAGGGGTTTATTGCATCTCTGTTATGCATTATACCAAGCTAGTCACCTCATATTTATGGATCCATAAAATTAGTAATAATATAGCAAACACCTAACTCATGAGACAGAATGTCCTTGGACATGCAGAAAATTTACAAAATAAGGACTGTGCAGGGTGACACGGGATTTGAAAGGTTTTTTTTTTTTTTTTTTTTTTTTTTTTTTTGAAGGATGCATTAAACCCCCTTTTCACAAAGCATGACTCATTTTTATAAGATGACTTTCAATTTCTGTTTCTATAGAGCAACATTGTCTGTAACACCTTACAGTACCTATTATCAATATTTGAGCCATGCTCTGTAAAAAGGGAGGCTTAATGCATCTGTGAAAAGTATCGACTCAGGTTATCCTGCGCAATCTGCGCAGGCTGACCTGGGCCGAAACTTTTCACTATTGGTCAATTTTCTGTTTGTCAAAGGTACAGTGTACCTCATGATTAAGTCGATTATTTAAAAAAGTGGCTCTTATGGATCCATAATTATGTGATGACTTGGGCTGGTATAATGTATCACGGAGATGCATTAAGCCCCCTTTTGCCAGAGCGTGGCCCATTTATTTCTGGTATGTCTTTAAGGAAATATGTAACATTCTGTATATGTTTACTTTTTTATGGCATTTCCTTTTGTAACTCTTTACCAGATGGTTCAGTGCTTTCATAACTCTGAGGGAGAAGGCTTAAGAATACATTGTGGGAATAGAAGAAAGTATTGCTAGTAAATTAGCTTTTTTTTTTTGTGCTCATTGTTTTCTTCTCTTGTCGTCTACAAACACTCTCATTTTGGAAGAGTCTTAAGGTTGTCAAGTAGTATGGACTTAACCCTGTAGGCCCTTATGAACTTGAGTGATCTTTGAACAACTTTCATGGCAGACAGTTTAGATCAAGATCAGACTGCACAGAATGGCCTGATCTTGGATCAGCTCAATTATTGCATGAAGTTTTATGGACAAGAAGAGCCTTAACTCTTTACCACACAATCCTGACTTTTAACGACCCTGAGAAAAAAAGGTTTTGAAAACATTGTAGGAAAAGGAGAAAATGCTGGTGACCAGCATTTTCTGCTTTCCAACAATGTTTTCTACCCTTCCCAAATCAAATTTCAATTTTTGACTCGCATTTATTTTGTCGTCTGCAACTGCTTTCAATTTGGACTAGTCCAAAATTTTGTTGTTTGGTAAAGAGTTAAAGTTAATTTTTTATAGGCAGGTTTCATCATTTTAGTCACCTTTGATTTGTCATCTGCAAATACTTTGAATTTGACAAGTCTAAAATTGTATTTAGTGTTAAAGAGTAAGGTACATAGAGACTTTTTGTCGTCTAGCAGCAGTATGTCATTTTCATTATCAAAAGTGTTCAAACAGTTGATTAGTAGTAGTGGTCAATATTTCATTTGTGGTATTTATAAGCCCATTAATCCTTAAGGCATTGAAAAAACGACAATTTCAGTCTGGAAGTAAAATCAGCGTGATAGCAATTTCAAGGATTCCTTTGTCCAGAATATCTCGTCAAAGGAGACAGTGTAGGTCAAAGATCAGACAGCATGTTGTGTGCAATCTGATCTTTTTTACACTTGCTGTAAAGGCAACGATAGATGTGTAAGGTGCTTTGGGGCAAAGTCTTTTCCGAACAACAAAATGTTAAGACTTGACAAAATTTAAAGCATTTAAAGACATCACATTAAATGTGGCTCAAAGGATGATTAGCATTTTTAAAATGATGAAAAACATTGTGGGAAAAGGAGAAAATGCTGGTTACCAGCTTTTTCTTCTTTTCCCACAACGTTTTCAAAAGCCTTCTACAGGGCCATTAAAACGTGAGATTGTTTTCTGTAAAGAATTAAGCAGTGCTTTAGATACAATAATTTTCAAGTTGATAAAGAAATAATCTTCTTTCTATTGTTGTTTATCATTCAGTAAACTATGGTTGTGAGTTATGAGGGCATTAGCCCGAGTGGTCTATTCATTGCGCCTCTTAATTCACAATGTTGTTTACTGAACGATAAACCATGATATAACAACGGTCATTTTGATTCTAACATGACCAACTCTTTATCAAAGAAGAACAAGTCCATACTTAGTGTAGAAGGGTGGATGCAGATAATATTCCCATGAATAAACCAGTGCTTTTCCAGTTACTATCCAAAACAAAACCCCACTGTTGGTCAGTAAATACTAAAAAAATAAAAATTTCAATAAAACCTTAGGCATTGAACACAAAAAAAACCTGTACTGTTTTACTATTACATTTTCTTCCTTTGAAAAAGAAAAATTAATGTATCATCAAGCATTAGAGTCGCAGTCACTTCAAATGCTCTGAATATTACTCCACCCACTTCCAATCCCATTTCCAATGCAACACCGGCCAATATGAACTAACCCTCAACATGAAAAAGACGTCTGATTTACCAGTATATGTGTTTACTGGTAACATTTCACACAGTTCCATCGTTGTCAATTTTTATCAAAAACATTTAATATCGGTAAATCCTTGAGCTTTTCCTTTCTACATGGAATAGTCACAGGCGGCTTGCTTTACACAAAATGACATTACTTCACATAGAATGACGTCGATGTTACCCTGCTGTCGTTGCACTGTGTTTATAGAACAGAATTCACATGTCATGTTAGAATGTTTGCTTTTAAATTCCAAAACTAGCTTTCTATTTCAAAACTAGCTTTTCTAACGGGCCAAGATAATTACTGTTATCCAATGTAGCTACTTAGGAAATTTAATTTTAGGCTAATATTGTTTTTCTTCCTTTTTTTGTTACAAATGCAATGTGTGAAACAACAAATAATCTTTAACACATTCATGTTTGAAACCATGTTACAGTATTGAAGATATGCAGTTTTTCGGGCTATTCTAATCAATGCTCTTTACCAAATAACTTAGTTTTAACTCTTTGCCACACAGTCCCAAGTTTTAACGACCCTTAGGAAGAAGCCTTTTGAAAACATTGTGGAAAAAGGAGAAAATGCTGGTAACCAGCATTTTCTCCTTTTTCCACAATGTTTTCTACCCTATCAAAGACAGAAATCATAATTTGAGTTACTTAATTTGTCGTCTGCAAATGCTTTCAGTTTAGTTAACGATAAAATTTTGTTGTTTGGTAAAGAGTTAAGCATTTCCAAATTGAAAGCATTTGCTAATAAAAGTGACTCAAAAATTTAAATTTCTTTTTGGAAGGTTAGAAAACATTGTAGGAATAGGGAAAATTCTGATTACCACCATTGTCTCCTTTTCCCATATTGTTTTGCAAAGTTGTCTTTCCTAGGGTCATGAAAACTTTGGGTTGTTTGGTAAGGGCTCAGCAGCTTCGTAGGATCTTTTTGGTGAACAAAAAATATATCAAAAAAATTAAGTTTTTATTGAAAGTGTGTATGAATCATCTTTTTGCCAGTTTAAATGGGTTCTTTATTTTGTCTGAAATTGACTGTAGAAAGTTATTTTCATTCTACATTTCAAGGCATATGTTACTTTACAATCTTTCCTCTATAAACATTGCAAAGCTTTAATCATGCTTAGTAAAGTCAACGATGGGTTTGCACAAATATATTTGTTTTTTCTGTTACATACAAAAAGTACACTTTGTGATTGTTAAACATATTAATAAAACGGAAAATGAATATTTGGCTTTGAAACTTCTTTATTTGATTTTCTACCTCATGATTTATCTTCTCTCTGATAGCCATTAATACCTTTCTGGATGGCATAGTTTAACTCTTTACCAAATGACAAAATTTTAGACGCAGATAGAAAGCAATTGTAGACAATATATGTGACCAAAATGATGAAATTTGTCTATGAAAGGGTAGAAAATATTGTGAGAAAAGGAGAAAATGCTGGTTACCAGCATTTTCTCCTTTTCCCACAATTTTTTCAAAAGGCCTCTTTCTCAGGGAAACAAATGGGTCATTAAAACTTGGATTTGTGTGGTAAAGGGTCAAGACTTGTACAACTTGAAAGCAATTGCAGACTAGTTAAACATAACTCAGTGGCTGAAATTTGATTTGAAAGGGAAGAAAACATTGTGAGGAAAGAAGAAAATCTCAGTGACCAGCATTTTCTCCCTTCCCTATGTTTTTAGAAGCCTTTTTCCATGGGGTCAGTAGAACTCATGATTGTGTCGGAAATAGTCTAGAAACTTTGTCCTAATGTTGAGAGTTGGCCCCATTTTATACACACACTTCTTTACCAGCCTAAAACAAAAAGCTGAACCCTTTACTACAAAATTATGAATTTGAACGATCCTTTTTTTAAATTTTATGCATGTCAACGGATTATTCTTTCTCATGATTCAGCCAGTTGTTAGACAAAATAGATTTTATGGATCCATGAGTTTGTGCTGACTTGCTTCGAATTATGCATCACAGAGATGCATGAAACCCCTTCTGAAAAAGCATGGCTCATTTACATGTAGCACAATTTCTCTTCATTCACATTATCTCTAATCCCTTCAGCTTCTTTAAGTTGGTCTAAAATGACTCTGTAATGTCATTTGTGTTTTCCTCACCTATATGTTATCAAGATCAGGATCTCATGCCAATGCTTGCCAAGCGCTGGTGGCTCAGTCGGTAGCATGCAGGACTTGAAAACAGGGTTGTGGGTTTGATCCCTGGAGGATTGAAGATAGTCATTGCAACGGGATTCAATCAATCATACCAATGCTCAGCTGCTAATGCTTTTACTACGAAAACTCTGCTCATTTGTTTCCTTTTTGATACTTCACAACTAAGTTGAGTTTGAAGTAGATATTTTTAGAAATGACAGTTACATGTATTTATTATATTCTTATCAGTGAATTACTGGGATTTCACAGTGAATAACACCACTAGTGATGATAAATATGGTATCATCACTAGTGATGATAATACATGTAGTTTTAGAATGTTTGCCAGAACTACTTTTTTCCTGTATCACTCATATTGTACCATTCTTAATTATTATTAAGATAAAGGTGAATTAGGAATATAATAACAAGAGGGCCATGATGGCCCTGTATCGCTCCACTGGCTATTAAGTAAAAACACTACAAGCCAAACATTACAATATTCAGCAAATTGATTTCAAACACGAGGACATGCAAACATTTTTCTATCTAATCCTACGAGAAAGTTGTGATCCATGGGCAAAGCCAATTTTGATTGCAAAGCTATAATTATTTGAATCCTGGTGGAGGTCCACAATATAAAGCTCCATACCAAATAATTCAGTTCTTGAATGTTATAAACAAGAAGATTTTCAAATTTTTCTCAATGAAAAGCCCTGTAAAACATGAAACCCATGAGACAGGGCTAAATCTAATAGCCTTAGTCTTTATAATGGTTAGTAACATAATGACTTAAGATAGTTTTCATTACAAAAGCCCATGTAAAACTGGTGACCTTGTGTTCCGTGGTGTGGGGACAAACTTGGGTCAAGGACTATAATTTGGGCCCTCCTTGTAGAGGCCCACTAGATAAAGCTACATGCAAAATTTGGTAGACCCCATGGCTATTATTTGAAGGAACTTGGTAGAGGCCCACTAGATACAGCTACATGCCAAATTTGGTAGCCCTAGGCCTTACAGTTTCAGAGAAGAAGATTTTTGAAAATTTTCTATATTTTTCAGTTTTGTTGCCATGGCAACCAGAGTTTTTGAAGGAATAAAATTCTGTCATGGGATTCTGAAGAAGACCATGGCAGGATCATTTCTTTGAAGTTTCATCAAAATTGGATAAGTAGTTTCAGAGATGTTTGAAATAAAAGTTAATGCACGCACGGACAGATGGACGGACGGACCTTCAGTGCCAGTAAAAAACAAGTATATACATCAATCTCAGTTTGAAATATATCTTTTTAACCTATTACCAGACAATCCCTACTTTTGATGACCCTGAGAAAGAAGGCTTTAGAAAAGCATTTTCTCCTTTTCTTACAATGTTTTCTACTGTTCACAAAACAAATTTCAAATTTTCAATCACTTTTATTTTGTCGTCTGCAAGTGCTTTCGATTTAGACAAGCCTAAAATATTATCGTTTGGTAATGAGTTACATGTGTGCTAACAATTGTCATAATAAATCACTAAGATTTTTTTTCAAACTTATTTTATTAATACTTTTTCTAAGCTAGTCATCATCAAACAGTAGACATGGTGTATTAATATGAACACTTCATAGTTTGTAAACACAGTCAGATATGTGGAGGATAATTTTTTGTTTTGGTGTATGATTGAAAATTCTTTTATTGAGTTGAAACAAATGCTAAAAGCTCCCCTTGAGCACGTTGTGCTCAAATGAGCTAAAAAGTTAACATACGGATGGACGGACAACGGGCCATAACATAAGCCTGCTGGCCTTCGGCCAGTGGAGCTAAAAAACTTGTCTAGCACCAATCATGTATCACTGCAGCTTGATAATCAAGGGAGGTAAATAGTAACGAACTTTATCTTTCATAAAAAGAGTTATTTCCCTTGATTAATGTTTAAATTGAAGTGACAATATTTTGAAGCCCATGTTAAACTTGCGATCCCTGGAATGAAGGCAATTTTGACCCCAGACCTACAATATGAAACTAGAATGTGTGGTTATAAACAAAAAGATTTTTTAATCTTGCCCAATAAAAAGTCATGTAAAACAAGTTTGCTGAATAAAAGGCCCTGTAAAATATGTGATCCATGACACAGGTTTATCAAGTTTTCACTATAAAAGCCAATGTAAAACTTGTGACCCCTGGTGTGGAGTCAAACTTGACCCCCAAAGTTAAAATTTGGGCCCTCTTGGTAGAGGCCCATTATATAAAGTTACATGCAAAATTTGGTAGCCCTAGGCCTAAATATGGCTATGTACAAGTAGATTATTAAAGTTTCCTTATATAAGACCATGTAGAACTTGTGACCCCCTGGGGTGGGGCTACATTTGACCCCCTGGGCTATAATTTGGGCACCCTTGATAGAGACCCCCTAGATAAAGCTAAATGCAAAATATGATAGCCCTAGCCCTTATAGCTAGATGTGAAAGATTTTCCTATATAAGCCCGCCCATGTAAAACATGTTACCCCCCGGAGCGAAGTAAAATTTGACCCTCGGCTATAATTTGGACACCCTTGGTACAGGTCCACTAGATAAAGCTACATGCCAAATTTGGTCGCCCTAGGCCCCATGGCTAGGTCAAAGAAGAATTTTAAAGTTCTCCCTATATAAGCCCATGTAAAACTTGTTATATAAGCCCATGTAAAACTTGTTACCCCCGGGCTGGGCCTAATTTGACCCCAGGGCTATAATTTGAACAATCTTGGCAGAGGTCCACTAGATAAAGCTACATGCCAAATTTGGTAGCTCTAGGCCCTATGGCTAGGTAGAAGAGGAATTTTAAAGTTCTCCCTAAATAAGCCCATGTATAACTTGTAACCCCCGGGGTGGGGCCAATTTTGACCCCAGGGCTATAAATTGAAGAAACTTGGTAGAGGTCCACTAGATAAAGCTACATGCCAAATTTGGTAGCCCTTGGCCTTACGGTTTCAGACAAGAAGATTTTCAAAGATTTTCAAAATTTTTCAGTTTTGTTGCCATGGCAACCAGAGTTTTTGAAGGAATTAAATTCTTTCAAGAAATTCTGAAGAGGACCATGGCAGGATCATTTCTGTGAAGTTTCATCAAAATTGGATGGGTAGTTTCAGAGAAGAAGACGTTTTAAAAAAAAGTTAACGCACGGACGGACGCACGACGGACAACAGGCCATGACATAAGCCCGCTGGCCTTCGGCCAGTGGAGCTAAAAAGGATAATTATCTGGTTGTGTGTGATATCAAAAATCTGTCACTCGTATGGGGTTTGATGCAGTTAAAAAACTTGTCCTTCGGACTTGTTTTTTCAACCGCATCATACCCAATTCTAGTGTCAGATTTTTAATATCACACACAACCAGTTAATTATCCTCTATATCTCTTTACCAGCCAACAAAATTTTGACCTCAAGCAAATTTAGGGCATTTACAGACAAATGTAGCTCAAATAATTACTTCTGTCTTTGATACCAGTAGAGTAGAAAACATTGTGGGAAAAGGAGAAAATGCTGATTACCAGTTATATTTTCAAAGGCCTTTAGGGTCATTCAAACTCAGGATTGTGTGGTAAAGGGTTATCAATATCTTGATACAGATCAAGCCTTACAGCATTAAATAAACTCCGAAGACATCTGTAGTCTGGATATTAGGCCCAATTGCAATTTTGAGTTTCTTTTGTCAGGAGTGTCTTACCAAAGCATACAGGGTAGATCAAGGATCAGACAGCATGTTCTGTGCAGTCTGATCTTAATATACAATGGTCGGAGAGGCAACTACAGTTGTACTTTACCATACATTCCTGACTTTTAACAACCCAAAGGAAGTTTATAAACATAGTGGAATTAGAACTGTCACGAAGTGGACAAATACCCCCCACCAGCACCTTGTCACTGAAGCAGCACAATCAGAAAACAAATGGTTTTCAAAACAAAAATCCAGTGACCTCGACCTTTGACCCATATGACCAAAAAAAGGATAGACCACCTCCTTGGGTCATGAGCAACACTTGTATAAAGTTTCAGGGTCCTAGGTCAAAGAGCTATTGAGTTAGAGTACGGAAACAATTTTCAAAGTTCACCTTGACCTTTGAGCCATGTGACCCAAAAATAACAAGCATTCTGATAGTATTGCATAGCAATACCGAGTCCCCTACCAGCCGTATATGTCGCTGGCAGGTATTGTTTGTAAAACTCTGTGGAGAAAGAACATATTTGACCCCCTTTCAGAATTATAAGCATCGTGTCTGTATTTCTATGCAGTGCTTTAATGAAAGCCAGATATATAAGCATTTTCTTTGTCAAAGTAAGTTCATTGAAGAAGTTTTACTAAGACAAGATGTGTTTGTGAAACACAAATGCCCCCGTAAAAGCAAATTTTCAGAAATATGACCTTAACCTTGTGAGATGACCTTGACCTTATGACCAATGAGAGGTACCAGCTTACCATGTATAAGTGTTATAACTTAAGCACTTTGAATATACAGAGAAATGACTATGAAAAGTTTTGAGGATAAGTTTTCATGATAAGGGTTAAAATTTTTTACCTTGACCTTGGACATATAACCCACAGAAGATCAGTATCAGTGACAGGTACCTACATACCAAACATGAGCATTGTAAGTAAAAAAGTTGGGAAAACTGTTTTTTTCAGTGAAATTTTCTATGTCTAAGGCCCGTATTTTCCTCAAAAATCAGTGGACCGAAACGAAACTCAAACTTGATCTGTAACTCATGGTGATTAACTTACACACCGAAAATCAGCTCAATATCTGCCAGCGTTTAGAAAAAAGGTCCGGAAAACTCATTTTGTGAAAATTCCGAAGTCCAAGGCCTGTAATTTCGTCAAAAATCTGTGGACCGGAACGAAACTCAAACTTGATCTGTAACTCATGATGGTTGAATTTCACACCAAAAATCAGCTTGATATCTGCCAGCGTTTAGGAAAAAAAAAATGGAAAACTGTTTTATCGGTGAAAATTTCTAAGTCCAAGGCCCGTAATTTCGTCAAAAATCAGTGGAATGAAACTCGAACTTGATCTGTAACTCATTGTGGTTGACTTGCACACCGAAAATCAGCTCAGTATCTACCAGTGTTTGGAAAAAAAGTCCTGAAAACTGTTTTTTCAGTGAAATTTTCTAAGTCCAAGGCCCGTAATTTCGTCAAAAAATCAGTGGACCGTAACGAAACTCGAACTTGATCTGTAACTCATGGTGGTTGACTTACACACCAAAAATCAGCTCAATATCTGCCAGCGTTTAGAAAAAAAGTCTGGAAAACTGATTTGCGTGCAGACTGACAGACAGACGGACGGAGTGCAAACCTAAAGTCCCCTTTGGCTTCGCCAGTAGGGGACTAATAAGGGACCTCCTTGGGTCATGAGCAACACTTGCATAAAGTTTCAGGGTCACAGATCAAATGGCTTTTGAATTAGAGCACGGAAACGAAAACAAGACAGATTGCCACACAGACAGACATGGTGAAACCAGTATACCCCTACTACTTTGTAGGAGGGGGTATAAAAGGGAGAAAACCAGCAGTTTCTCCTTTTCCAAACATATTTTCTGACCTTTATGAAACAAATTCAGTCATTTCAGCCACATTTGTCATCTGCAAATGCTTTAAATTTGACCAGTCTAAGATACTGTTGTGTGGTAAAGAGTTAAGGTTTAAATTTAAAGCTTTGGTACGCCATCTCAATTCAGACTTTGTGACTTCCTGATACTGTATCAGGGGATCCTGCATGACACAGTGATGAAGGCATAGGATTTGTAATCTGGAATCCATGGTGCAATTCTCATCTGAGCCTGAGGTTTTGGGTCTTTTTATGGCAGTGTCCTTTATTGAATTGATTGAATGGTGTTTTACACCACCTTCAACATTATTTCAGTCATATCATAGCAACATGTCACATATTCATGTATTTCCTGGATTCCAACAGTACTAGGCTAGGGTTTTGATGTGTCTTGCCAAGGGGCACTAATACAAACAAGAGGGCCATGATGGCCCTAGATCGCTCACCTGAATTTTTGAGAGGACCATAACCAGCTTTTTTGAAGTATTGAAATTTTGGAAACAAAATCATTATTTTGCCAAGCAATTTTGAAAAGGTTACCTGTAAAAATCATTTCAAAATCTGTCACCACCCCTACAATCATCACCACAGCCATGCTTTTGACGAATCGGAATTCTGCAAATAAATTTTGGGATAGGTCACCCAAGGACCATTTCTTGAACAAGAGCACATGCTCAATAGTGGCTTAAAATATTAAGTCGAACAAGAGCACCGCATGTGGGTGCCAATGATTGCTGTTGGGTGCTGAATAGTAATTTAAATTCTAAGTCGAAAAAGGGGAATAATTTGGACAAAATGATTTTAGAGTTACCTGCCCTTGTTGTATGGGTTGCTCTTTCACTAGTGAACAATTATTCCAAGTTTCAAGTACATGTGTTGAGTGGAAGCCAAGATATAACAACATGTCAAATATTTTGCACAACGACAACATCGCAGACGACAACAACAGGGCTATGACAATACCTCGATGTTTTCTTTGAAAACAGCCAAGCTAAAAAAGGGGCATAATATAAGGATCATTTCTGTGAAATCATTTCAAAATCTGACAAGTGGTTTCAGAGAAGAAGAATTTTTAACAATTTCTTCATGTCCACATAGTGCAAACAGCCCCCCACCACAACAGCCATGTTTCTTGACGGATCAAAATTTCGCAAACAATTTTTCAAAAGGGGCACCCAAGGAACATTTCTGTGAAATTATTTCAAAATCTGACAAGTGGTTTAAGAGACGAAGAATTTCAAAGAATTTCTTTAAGTCCATACAGTGCAAAGAGCCTCCCCCCCCTCCACCACGGCCATGTTTTTTGACAGATCAAAATTTTGCGAACAAATTTTTGAAAGGGTCACCCAAGAAACATTTCTGTGAAATTATTTCAAAATCTGACCAGCGGTTTCAGAGGAGAAGATTTTTAAAGAATTTCTTAGAGAATTCCATTTGGTTGCCATGGCAACCAGAGTTTTTGACGGAATCAAATTCTGTGAACTTTTAAAAAAGGACCTCCCAAAGAACTTTCCAGCCAAGTTTGGTCCAAATTGGCTCAGCAGTTTAGGAGGAGATGTTTAAAAGAATTGTTGACACCACACGAGTGCAGAGCCCCCCCCCCCCACCACCATGTTTTTCGACGGATCAAAATTTCGCTAACAATTTTTGAAAAGGGTCACCCAAGGAACATTTCTGTGAGTATTCAAAATCTGTCCAGCAGTTTTAGAGGAGAAAATTTTTAAAGAATTTCTAAGAAAATTCCATTTGGTTGCCATGGCAACCAGAGTTTTTGATGGAATCAAATTCTGTGAACAGTTTTTAAAGAGGACCTCCCAAGGAACATTCCCGCCAAGTTTGGTCCCAATTGGCCCAGCGGTTTAGGAGGAGGAGATGTTTAAAAGAATTGTTGACACCACACGAGTGCAAAGATCCCCCCCCCGCCATGGTTTTCAACGGATCAAAATTTCGCGAACAATTTTTGGAAAGGGTCACCCAAGGAACATTTCTGTGAAATTATTTCAAAATCTGACCAGCGGTTTCAGAGGAGGAGATTTTTAAAGAATTTCTTAGAAAATTCCATTTGGTTGCCATGGCAACCAGAATTTTTGATGGAATCAAATTCTGTGAACAACTTTTAAAGAGGACCTCCAAAGGAACAATCCAGCCAAGTTTGGTCCAAATTGGCCCAGCGGTTTAGGAGGAGAAGATGTTTAAAGAATTGTTGACGATGGACGATGCACGACGGACACAGGATGATCCTAAAAGCTCCCCTTGAGCACGTTGTGCTCAGGTGAGCTAAACAAGAGGGCCATGATGGCCCTGTATCGCTCCACTGGCTATTAAGTAAAATTCTGACCAGTCATTTCAGAGAAGAAGAATTTTTAAGAATTTCTAAATTTCCATATAGTGCAAGAAGCCCCCATTCACCAGAGCCACATTTTTTGACGGATCAAAATTTTACGAACAATTTTTGAAAAAGGTCACCCAAGCAACAATCCTGTGAAATTATTTCAAAATCTGACCTGCTGTTTCAGAGGAGAAGATTTTTAAAGAATTCCTTCATTTCTGTATAGTGCAAGAAGCCCCCATTCACCAGAGCCACGTTTTTTGACGGATCAAAATTTTACGAACAGTTTTTGAAAAGGGTCACCCAAGGAACAATCCTGTGAAATTATTTCGAAATCTGACCAGCGGTTTCAGAGAAGAAGAATTTTGAAGAATTCCTTCATTTCTATATGGTGCAAGAAGCCCCCATTCACCAGAGCCACATTTTTTGATGGATCAAAATTTTACGAATAATTTTTAAAAAGGGTCACCCAAGGAGCATATCTGTGAAATTATTTCAAAATCTGACCCGTGGTTTCAGAGGAGAAGATTTTTAAAGAATTCCCTAAAAAATTCCATTTGGTTGCAATGGCAACCAGAGTTTTTGATGGAATCAAATTCTGTGAACAGTGTTTAAAGAGGACCTTCCAAGGAACATTCCAGCCAAGTTTGGTCCAAATCCGCCCAGTGGTTTAGGAGGAGTTGATGTTTGAATTGTTGACGACACACGACGCACAACGGACACCAGGTGATCCTAAAAGCTCCCCTTGAGCACGTTGTGCTCAAGTGAGCTAAAAAGTTAACATACAGATGGACGCACAACGGACAACGGGCCATAACATAAGCCTGCTGGCCTTCAGCCAGTGGAGCTAAAAAACTTGTCTAGCACCAATCATGTATCACTGCAGCTTGATAATCAAGGGAGGTAAATAGTAACGAACTTTATCTGTCATAAAAAGAGTTATTTCCCTTGATTAATGTTTAAATTGAAGTGACAATATTTTGAAGCCCATGTTAAACTTGCAATCCCTGGAATGAAGGCAATTTTGACCCCAGACCTACAATATGAAACTAGAATGTGTGGTTATAAACAAAAAGATTTTTTAATCTTGCCCAATAAAAAGTCATGTAAAACAAGTTTGCTGAATAAAAGGCCCTGTAAAATATGTGATCCATGACACAGGTTTATCAAGTTTTCACTATAAAAGCCAATGTAAAACTTGTGACCCCTGGTGTAGAGTCAAACTTGACCCCCAAAGTTAAAATTTGGGCCCTCTTGGTAGAGGCCCATTATATAAAGTTACATGCAAAATTTGGTAGCCCTAGGCCTAAATATGGCTATGTACAAGTAGATTATTAAAGTTTCCTTATATAAGACCATGTAGAACTTGTGACCCCCTGGGGTGGGGCTACATTTGACCCCCTGGGCTATAATTTGGGCACCCTTGATAGAGACCCCCTAGATAAAGCTAAATGCAAAATTTGATAGCCCTAGCCCTTATAGCTAGATGCGAAAGATTTTCCTATATAAGCCCGCCCATGTAAAACATGTTACCCCCCGGAGCAAAGTCAAATTTGACCCTCGGCTATAATTTGGACACCCTTGGTACAGATCCACTAGATAAAGCTACATGCCAAATTTGGTCGCCCTAGGCCCCATGGCTAGGTCAAAGAAGAATTTTAAAGTTCTCCCTATATAAGCCCATGTAAAACTTGTTATATAAGCCCATGTAAAACTTGTTACCCCCGGGCAGGGCCTAATTTGACCCCAGGGCTATAATTTGAACAATCTTGGCAGAGGTCCACTAGATAAAGCTACATGCCAAATTTGGTAGCTCTAGGCCCTATGGCTAGGTAGAAGAGGAATTTTAAAGTTCTCCCTAAATAAGCCCATGTATAACTTGTAACCCCCGGGGTGGGGCCAATTTTGACCCCAGGGCTATAAATTGAAGAAACTTGGTAGAGGTCCACTAGATAAAGCTACATGCCAAATTTGGTAGCCCTTGGCCTTACGGTTTCAGACAAGAAGATTTTCAAAGATTTTCAAAATTTTTCAGTTTTGTTGCCATGGCAACCAGAGTTTTTGAAGGAATTAAATTCTTTCAAGAAATTCTGAAGAGGACCATGGCAGGATCATTTCTGTGAAGTTTCATCAAAATTGGATGGGTAGTTTCAGAGAAGAAGACGTTTTAAAAAAAAATTAACGCATGGACGGACGGACGGACGGACGGACGCACGACGGACAACAGGCCATGACATAAGCCCGCTGGCCTTCAGCCAGTGGAGCTAAAAACCAGTGGATTCAGTGAGGCTTGAACACGGGGCCTCCAGGTTAGAAGTCCTACCTTTTACCACTGAGTCAAGCAGGACCCCAGTGTCCTTGAGAAGGACACTTCAGACCCCAAACCTAATATTGGTGAAACCCAAGACACATGAATATGACAAGTGGGCAGGTGCTGTTACATAAATGTTATTTTACTGAAAGGTATAAAACACTATTCAATGTATCATTTCCCTATATCATAATTTAAAAAAAAATTCTTTAAGCTAAAAAGCATAAAAACAAAATAGTTAATTTCACTTTATTTTAGCACAATGTCATGTTAAAAAGGTCATAAATACACATTGATGAAACATGGTGATCATTTACATGAAATTCATAAAACCAGTGCCTTAATCTATAACCTTTTACCATACAATCCCAAGATTTAACGACCCAAAGAAAAAGTGTTTGAAAAATTGTGAAAAAAGGAGAAAATGTTGGTTCCCAGCATTTTCTCCTTTTCCCAAAATATTTTCTACCCTTACAAAGAGAAATCCAACATGTAAACTACACTTCTTTTGTCGTCTGCAAATGCTTTGGATTTGAACCAGCAAGACTTTTGTCATTTGGTAAAGAGTTACTATCTTAACTCTTTACCACACAATCCCGAGTTTTAAGAAAGGAGGCTCTTGAAAACATTATGGGAAAAGAAGAAAATGCTGGTAACCAGCATTTTCTCCTTTTCCCATCATGTTTTCCACTCAATTAAAGGCAAGTTTCATCATTTTAACCACCTTTGGTATGTCATCTGCAAATGCTTTGAATTAGGAGGAGTACAAAATTTTGTTGTATGGTAAAGAGTTAAACATCAGACCCGGCTCTGTATTCGCCCCATTCTTCAGAACATTCTTTGTCTTATTCTCAAAGATTTTCAACATTTGAAAGTCACACAATCTCTGTTTGGTAAACCGTTTGTGGTTAAACCAAACGGTTTAGCCAATCAGAAGTTATGTTAGTTTCAAATTTAGAAAATTCTGGAGAATAAGACCGAGAAAGTTCTAAAGAATGGTTGGTGAATATGGACCCAAGTTCTTTTGCGGACAGTGTAGATCCAGATTAGCTTGATCAGACATGTTCTGATGTTTCTCAGTTGTCAGTTACAAATTAATTCTACTAGCTGAAGAAACAAACTGGAAGCTGTATGGCATCTGCATAGTTATGCAAATGAAAATAGTAGTAAGTATGCCAGAGGAAATCTTCATTACAAGACAAGCATCAACTTAAGCCTTTACCGCACAATCCCGACTTTTAAGAACTCTAAGCAAAAGGCCATTTGAAACAATTGTGGCAAAAGGAGAAAATGCTGGTAACCAGTATTTTCTCCTTTTCCCACAATG
The DNA here is from genome assembly GCA_946811185.2 of Hippopus hippopus. Classification (NCBI taxonomy): domain Eukaryota; kingdom Metazoa; phylum Mollusca; class Bivalvia; order Cardiida; family Cardiidae; genus Hippopus; species Hippopus hippopus. The sequence goes on along the minus strand of OX328108.1, from coordinate 20,893,913 downwards.
TTTTCTACCTTTCCTAAAACAAATTTCAATTTTTGAGTCACATTTATTTTGTTGTCTACAGTTGCTTTCAAACTGGACAAGTCTAAAACTTTTTTTGATTGGTAAGGAGTTGACCCTTTCCCTAACAACAAATTTCAGACTTTTTCAAATTGAAAGAATCTGCAGGTGACAAATCTGAAACTGGTACAAAAGAACAGACACAGTAGAAAACATTGTGAGTAAAGGAGAAAATTCACTTCTTATCCTATTATGTTCTCAGAAGGCCTCTGCCTCTGGGTCGTAAAATCTGAAAAGGTAAAGGGTTATCTCTTTACCCCGACTTTTAACAACCCTACAAAAGCCGCTGAAAACATTATGGGAAAAAGAGAAAATACCAGTAACCAGCATTTTCTCCTTTCCCTACAATGTTTTCTACCCTTCCAAAGACTAATTTCAGTTTTTGAGTCATTTAATTTTGCTGACTACACAAGTTTTCAATTTGGTTGAGTCTAACCCATTACTGTAAAAAGACAACTAAGCCATGTGCAGCTTTGATAAATATTGTATCAAGCAATTGCTACTTTTTGAAGAATCTTTCCATTGTATTAGAAATTGATACTTTATGTTTGTAATGGACTTAGTAGGTCTCACACCAGCTTAACAGTAACTGTAATTGGTAAACAAAAGCTTCCAAACAACAAATTTTTCGACTAGCCCAAATTGACAGCATTTGCAGACAACAAATAAAATAAAGCTAAAAGCCACAGGTTTTTCTAAAGCAGAGCAGAAAAACTTGTAGGAAAAAGATGAAATGCTGGTTACCAGCATATTTTCCTTCTCACAATGTTTTACCAGGCCTTTTTCCGATACAATTGTCAAAACACGACATTGTTTAGATAAGCGTTTAAGTACAGCACAGTCTTGACTATTTCAACCAAACTGTTGTGTCGCACACTATTTAACTCTTTTCCAAACAACAAAAATTCAGACTTGTCAAAACTGAAAGCTTTTGCAGACAACAAAATTAATGTTACTCAAAAATTGAAGTTTAATTTGTGAGGGGTAGAAAACATTGTGGGAAAAGGAGAAAATGCTGGTCACCAGCATTTTCTCCTTTTCCCACAATGTTTTCAAAAGGCTTCTTCCTCAGGGTCGTGAAAACCAGGGATTGTTTGGTAAAGGGTTAAAGAAACAAGGTTTACCATACAAATATACACTGGCAAATTTATTCTGTGCAGGACTACAGAGCACTGCATTCATTGGAATCTATCTTGTCAAATGTGCGATAAATTCCTGGCATCAAAATAGAAATCAGGAAGTGTAAAAAAAAAAATAACTATTTTAACCTTTTATCACACATTCCCAAGTTCTAACAACCCTGAGAAAGAAACCTTTTGAAAACATTGTGGGAAAAGGCGAAAATGTTGGTAACCAGCATTTTCTTCTTTTACCACAATATTTTCTTATCTCTTACAAATCCCATTACTTGTGCCACACTTACTACATTTACGTGCTTTGGAAATGCTTCCAACTTGGATCTGTGTTACATTTTGTTGTGTGGTAAAGAGTTAAGAAAACATTATTAGGTGCTTTTATGCAAATATTTCAAACTATGGCACTTTCTGATTTGCAGCCAAATGCAGACATTATACTTACATGGCTCACATTATGGAATTTTTCTTTAAAAAAAGATTAAAAAAAAAAAAACATTGTAGGTATAGGAGAAAATGCTGCATTTGCATAGTTTATGCAACTATTTCAAACTATGGCACTTTCTGATTTGCAGCCAAATGCAGACATTATACTAACATGGCTCACATTATGGAATTTTTCTTTAAAAAAAGATTAAAAAAAAAAAAAAAAAACATTGTAGGTATAGGAGAAAATGCTGCATTTGCTCTTTTTCCCACAATGTTTTCAACAGCGTTTTACCTGAAGGTAAAAAAAAAACGGGATTGTTTGGTAAAGAGTAATGACCCACTACCTGCGTAGTTGCCTTTTATCATATCTATAGTAATGTTTTATGTTGCAACATCAACTCAGGTCTTGAAGCAAGCCACTTTCTGAAAACACTGCAGCAGAAGGTTAAAATATATGTGGTACAAATGATATGAAGTTTTTTAACAATGGAGAAACATTATGGGAAATTAAAAATGCTGGATACCGGCATTTTCTCCTTTTCCCATGTTTTCAAAATTCCCCTAGCAATAGGTTTGTTAAAACATGGCATTGTTTGTTAAAGGGTTAACCTTTTGGCTGCTAAGGGCACTCACTGACCTTTTGAGTACAGTGTAGATCAAGATCAGATTGCACAGAACGTGCAGTCTGATCTTTGATCAACACTGTCCGATGAGGACATGCTGTCCACCAAAGCATACCCTTGAAATAATAAAATTTCAGTATCAGCTCAAAAAATTCATTCCACTTATTTAGCAGGATAAGGGATAATAAAGAGCACTTGTGTGACCTTCTAAACAGCTGATAAGCACTTTTGCACATGAGAGGTAATTCATTACAGGACAGATTAGACAAGACATTAAATTTGCAAAATGGAAGAATATTGCTCATTTCTTTTCATGTACAAAAAAAAAAAAAAATTCACACATTCTTATGTTAATATGAATGTACAGTCACACTTAAATAACTCAAACTTCGAAATAAATTATGTTACATATTAACACAAGAATTAAACTATATCATTTCAACTTTACTAACATAACCCGCGTCCATCTTAAAATAAAAAAAGAACAGAAAAACTAGACTGAAATACAGCACTCGATATCCATAGATTAAAATTACATGGAAAATTAACACAATCTCTTCTGCAAACAACCTTTTGTTGTTTTGTTTTGCACATAATCATTATTTCTTTACATTAACGCAAAAGGAAAAACTGCTTATTCTCCTTTTACCAAAATCTTTTTTAGTGTGCTCATGTATTAAAGTAACAATAAAGCCCAGAAGTAAACAAAGCGGGTGTTTAAATGCATTTTAATTCATATGATACCATTTAAAAGTATAGAAATTATTGTGAAGATGACAATCTGTTATTGTACAGTCGATCCAAGTGTTAGTTGCTGACAGAGAAATTAATTTCAAAACTGGGTTAAAACCTGCCAGGTAGCTGTGTCTTTTGTTTACTTTTTGCCTGATTTCAAATTTCTTTTTCCTGCCAGCGACTAACATATGGCCCGACCACACATTAATAGACTGTCATCTCCACAATATTTTTCATACTTTTAAATGGTATGATTTAAATTGAAATGTATTATGACACCTGCTTTGAATTTTGGCCTTCATTGGGCCTTTAAATTATTATATGAACAATGCTCTCTAAAAAGGAGGTTTCATGAATCAGCAAAAAGTATCGATTTGGGTCAGCAAACTTGAGCCATGATCTGGGTCATAATTTTTTGCTTTCAGTAAATTTTTTGCATGTCCTATGACAATTCTACCCTTAGTTTCAGCTGGTTGTTAGAAAAAATGGATTTTAAGGATTCACAAGTATGCGAAGACTTGCTTGGTACAATGCATCACATAGATGCATCATCACTTTAACATACAATGCCGGCTTTTAATGACCATGGGAAAGCAGCCTTTTGAAAACATTGTGGGAAAAGGAGAAAATGCCAGTAACCAGCATTTTCTCCTTTTCCCACAATGTTTTCTTCCCTGTAAAAAAAATGTTTGCACCATTTGAACCACATTGAAATTGTTGTCTGCAAATGCTTTCAATTTGGACAAAGCCAAAATTTTGTCATCTGGTAAAGGGTTAACTCTTTACTACACAATCAGGGTTGTTTGGTATAGGATTAACTTCCTAAAAAAAAAACAGGAAATCAACTGGATTTTTTTACTCTCACTACTGAGTAAATAAATTGCATTTTCTCAAAGGCTACAAATACAGTTTTGGTGCAAGATCAAGAGCGAGTTCAATCATAATCCAGAATAAAGCAGTGGAAAGTGTTGATCAGAGATCAGACTGCATGTTCTCTGCAGTCTGATTTTGATCTCCACTGCCCACAAAAGTTCCTGGTGTTGTCTGTGGTATCGAAAGAGTTAAGGAATCTGCTAACTGTACACCACATTGCTCTGTCTCATATACTCTTTGTTGAGAAAGATTAATATTAGTATGAAGGTTAACTAATTTCAGGAGGTAAAGGTTAAAAAAATTAACTTCACGCTAAAAACTTAAGTATGTTTAGATACCTTTCCCATGTTATTTTCAAGCTTCCTGGGTGTAAAAATAAAGATTGTCGCAACATTTAATAGGAAACAGGCAGTTTATCAAACTATGTACACAAAATATAACTTAAACCTAAAAACAAACATTTCTTATATCTAACTGTCTATCACTAAACAAGAAAAAACTTCATAAACAGTGACTGAAAACAATTCATGGCATCATGCATTCCCTCCTTTTCCCATATTGTTTTTCCATACTTTCACAAATATCATTATATGAACCACTTTTCATTTCTTGCTTACAAAATCTACCAATATAGAAAAGTAAAAACCTTTGTCAAATGAAATAGAGGTAAATTCTGAAATCAGTTTGCCCAAATAAAAAACATTTCTGAAACTTTACACAGCATTCAATCACTGTTCAAATTTAATTGAGCCATGCTCTGGCAAAAGGGGGCTTCATGCATCTCCGTGATGCATGATACCAAGCAAGTCATCACAGTATTATACATTTCTAAAATTGGTTTTGTATACCAAGCTACTCAATCATGAGGTACACTGGTCCTTTGACATACAGAGAACTGAACAATAGCTAAAAGTTTTGGCTTAGGTCAGCCTGCTCAGTCCAATACTTTTTGCAAATGTATTAAGCTCCATTTTCACAGAGCATGGCTCAATTGTAATAGAACATCCTATCACTGTTCAAATTCAATTGTAATAGACCATTCTATCACTGTTTAAATTCAATTGTAATAGACCATTCTATCACTGTTTAAATTCAATTGTAACAGACCATCCTATCACTGTTTAAATTCAATTGTAATAGACCATTCTATCACTGTCCAAATTTAATTGTAATAGAGCATTCAATCACTGTTCAAATTTAATTGAGCCATACTCTGGGAATAAGGGGCATAATCCATCACCGTGATACATGATACAAACCCAAGTCATCACATAATTATGGATCCGTAAGAGCTACTTTTTTAAATAACTGACTTAATCATGTGGTAGACTGGTCCTTTGATAAACAGAAAGTTGACCAATAGCGAAAAGTTTCGGCCCAGGTCAGCCTGCGCGGATTGCACAGGCTGACCTAGGTCGATACTTTTCGCAGATGCATTAAGCCCCCTTTTCACAGAGCACGTTTCAATTGTAATGAAGCATTCAATCACTGTTCAAAATTGAACTGTAATGAAGCATTCAATCACAGTTCAAAATTGAATTGAGTCATGCTCTAGCAGTAGGTTGTTATATAAAATGGATTTTATAGATCCATAATTGTATGATGACTGATGAATAACCCTTTACCAAACGACAAATTTTAGACTCTTCCAAATTGAAAGCACCTGCATATGGAAATTCAAAAACTTTTTCTTATGAGTTGCAGTTGCCTGATAGGGTAGAAAACACTGTGGAAAAAGGAGAAATTGCTCGTTACAAGCAATTCCTCTTTTTCCCACAGTATTTTTCAAAAGCCTTCTACACCAGGGTCGTAAAAACAAGGGATGGTTTGGTAAAGGGTTAACTTGGTATAATGCATCAAGGAGATGCATTAATTCCCTTTTTGCAAGAGGGCCTTTCTAATTATTTCAGTTTCATTGCAACACTTAAAATGTTTGTTGATTATCTTTGGTGCTCAATGGGTTAACAGCTAAACATATCTTATAAATCTTTGGTAAAAAGAGAGGCTTCATGCGTGTCAGAATTTGTATAAAGTTAACTTTCCAAACATGATTAAATTTTAGACCTGTCCAAATTGAAATCATCTGCAGACGACTAAATCAGTGTTACTCAATATATTGGTTGGAAATTTCTTTTACAGGTTAAAAAACATACTGGGAAAAGAAGAAAATGCTGGTTACCAGCATTGTCTCCTTTTCCCATACCGTTTTCCAAAACCTTCTTCCTACAGGTCATTAAAATTTTGGATTGTGTGGTAATGGGTTTTAGCATGGTGGAATTATGTTTAATATAAAGAGAAAAATAATTTGGAATTCAAAATTTTGCTGCTGTCAGTTGTTGTAATTGAGAGCAAAACAAAGCATCTCAAGTATTAGATCCACATTTTCATGACTTTAAAGTGAAAAACTAATACTGTATACATGGATATATATGCGTGTCGAAAAATTTGTGAATTACTGATTAAGGACAGTATGCGTACAGAAATGTTTGCGAATTAAAGACAGTCTTTATTTGTTGGTATACTTGTAGTAAAATATGCGATCAGAAAAGTTTGCGAATTTTTCAAATTTGTGAAATCACAAAAATTTCCATATCGCAAAAATTTCCACTTATACAGTACTAGAATACTAGACTAGTACCATCCTCAATAATCAACAAAGAAGGGATACAAAAAAAGGGACAAATAAGGGCTTTAAAAGGTAATCTTAGCTCCCAACCCAAATGGGGAATTCTTGTTGTAGATACTCAACAGTAATTATCTCCAAGACACAAATCATTTTATTATCCATAACACAGAAATAAGTAAAGGAAAAAGGGTTCAACTCTTTAGCTAACAACAAAATTTTAGACTGGTCTTAATTGAAAGCATTTGCAGACATTCTAGATTCAGCTAGAATGATGGTAATTTTCAGTCAAAGTGTAGAAAACTATGTGGGAAAAGGAGAAGATGCAGGTTATTAGCATTTTCTCCTTTTCCAACAAGGTTTTCAAAAGGCTAATTCTTCAGGGTCATTAAAACTAGGGATTGTGATGAAGAGTTCAGGAATGGAAAATTCAAGCTTCTCTTGAACACTAGTTTATGAAACAATTAGAGTGAAGGGGACTTTGGTTTAGCGGTTTTCAATACAAAGACAGTACAAATACAGCAGAAATGTATAACCCACTATAGGTAGGTAACCCATTACTGTGTGACAAATTTTAGACTTTTTCTGGCAAAAAATAAAATGTGGCTGAAGTGATGAGAATTGTTTTATTTAAGATAGAGTAGAAAACATTGTGCAAAAAGGAGAAAATGCTGGTTACCAGCATTTTCTCCTTTGTCCACGATGTTTTTAAGAGTGCCTCTTCCTTGAGAATGCTTAAAACCAGGACTGCTTGAAAAAAGGGTTACTAAAGGTTTAAGAATAATGTTATATCCTTAAAACATCTGGAAATCTGTCATGTTTTGTCCTGAGCTGATGATTCTTTACTGGATGTTGTAGTGATCTGTGAAGTTGAGCTGATTAACTGGTCTGAATGTTTCTGAAACATTAAAAGGGAATGTTTTATTTACTTTGGCAGGTCTGATGTTTGGAATTCTGATTATGGCTTATGACAATATATTCAATTGGCAGCACTTTCAAAGACGAATGCACTGACACAGTTCCTAATTCTTGCATATAAATAGTGAATCTTCATGTTGTTGCATATCCTGACAAGCTTTGGCTTGCATGTCAGCCAAACAGACTAGCAAGCTTGGACAAAATTCCAAGGTTCAAAGGACAATCTGTTTTTCACTAGCTACTGTAAGATTCCTTTCTTTTAAAGAAGACAGAAAGTAATGATCTCGACAACAAGTCACTGGGTGTATTTGTGTGTATTTCAAAAAGGTGGACATCGTAAATATGTCCAATGGCGAAACAAGACAGGCTTTCTGTTGAAAATGGTTTATTAATGACTGAAAGGTACTTAATGTCGCTTTCAACCTAGTTAACAGCATTTCCTTCTTTTCCAACAGTATTTTCTAACCTTCAAATAACAATTTTCACATTTATTTTGTCGTCTGCAAATGCTGTCAGTTTGGACGTCTAAAATTTTGTCATTTGATAAAGAGTTAACACAAAACATATTATCTCCTTTACACAGGGATTACTTTCCACCTGTTGATAAGAAATCTATACCTGCGATGTATATGGTTGATGCTTATTGGACTGAGATGGGAGATGAGTATTGCTGGATAAAGGACTGTCGGCATGCCCTCCATCAGTGGGCGTGTCCTGGAACAAAGACAACTTTCATGACATTGACCTAATCAACGAAGCTACTGTTATGATCCATATCATTAAATCATTACACATGGGCCATGCTCTGAGAAAAGGGGGCTCTAATGCAACTCTGTGATGCATCATACCAAGAAAGTCATCGCATAAATTTAGATCCATAACATCCCATTTGTCTAACAACCACTTGAATCATAAGGTAGACTGGTCCTTGGACATGCAGAAAACTGATCAATAGCACAAAGTATGGATCCAGGTCAGCCTGCAAAGCCTGCGCAAGCTGACCTACGTCAGTACTTTTTGCAGATGTATTAAACCCTCTTTTTACTGAGTATGACTCATCTGCATTTGGAATTTTCCTAATACTTGTAAAAATCAATTATAGAGACATAAAATACACCTATCCTTATATGGCTTGTAACACATGAAAAGGGGCATTCGGACATTTGCGTAAAGTGTCGTCTCAGATCAGCCTGCGCAGTTTGCACAGGCTGATCCGAGATGGCACTTTACAATTATATTAGATTTTGTCCAATAGTAGACTTCCGCAGAACAGAAAATTACATATAAACGGAAAGTGTCGTTTCGGATCAGCCTGCGCGGACTGTGCAGGCTGATCCGAGACGACACTTTACGAAAATGTCTGAATGCCCCGTTTCGTGTGTTGCAAGCCATATAGAGTTACCTAGGATTGAAGTCCAAACAAGAGCACCCAAAACTGTGCAAGCTACGACTATGCCATTTATTACACTATTAATTTATAAAGATGAAAAAGAACAATTGATGCTAATGAGGTCTATTGACTGGAAGGTCAAGAATACATTGTGGCAAAGGGAAATTGCATTCTAAACGTTTTCTTTCAATGTCAGTGTTATAAAAAGCCATCTACAGCTTATAAGCCATGCTCTATGGAAAGGACATTTAATGCATCTGCAAGGTTTAACCCTGGATTTTTTAACTTTTATCGTGCTTAGTTACTAAAATAAAATGAAATTTTCAATTCAATAGTAAAAACCCAAGTTTCGCTATTTCAAAGTTGTTTTTTGGGGAATAATATCTCCTTATCAGACAGTGTTGATTCAAGATTAGACTACGCATTCTTCGCAGTCTGATCTTGATTTACACTGTCTGCAAAAGGTCAGTGAGTTGCGCTTAGCAGACTAAGGGTTAATGCATCTTAATGATGCTTTATAAGTCATTACATAATTATGGATCCATAAAATCCTCTTTTGTCTTACAGCCAACTGAATCCTGAGGTAGAATGGTCCTTGGACATGCAGAAATTGGTCAATGACAAAAAGGTTTGACCCATGTCAGCCTGTGCAGTCCGTACAGGCCGACATGGATCAATCCTTTTTGCAGACGCATTAAGCCCCTTTTCACAAAGCATGGCTCATACATTCATTGACTGATGTACTTACCACAACATTTATTTGACTGTCATCAGAGTTGTCATCTGATACACTTTCTGTTCCATTTGGAATTCTGAGTTTATTTGGGCTGGCTGGTCGTCCAATAGATGGAGTGTCTACTCGATCTGATTGTGATGTACCAGAGATATGACTACTTCCATACGGCAGGGACAGTCGAGCATTCACAGCTAATAAATGGTCCCGTCTTGATACTAGATTTCTTACATAATCCTCCAACTTTTTGTTTTCTGACTTTAATTTGTGTAAGCAGTTCAGCAATGAGGCAACTGTTTAAATAGAAAATAATTAAATCTCTTAACTCTTTGCAATACAACACAACTTTCAACTTGCTCAAACAAAAGCATGTGCAGGCCACATAATGACTGATTTTGTCTTTGGAAGGAAAGAAATTCTTCTTTTCAAAAGGATTCTTCCCAGGGGAAAATGCTTTCAAAAGGATTCTTCCCAGGGGTCATTACAACCAGTTTTGTTTGGTATAGGCTGACTCTTTACCAAACAACAAAATTTCAGATTTGCACAAATTAAAAGCAGTAACTTCTTAACAAGATATAAATAAGACAAAAACTGAAATTTGTTTATGACAAAGTAGAAAACATTGTTGGAAAAAAAGAGTATGCTGGTAACCAGCATTTTCTCCTATTTCCACAATATTTTCGAAAGCTCATCTTCATGGTCAATCAAACACATTATTATTTGGCAAAGGATTAATTCATAATCTTCTGTCAGTAAGAATTTCAAATAAATATGTGGGATTCTCTATGGGAGATGGGATCTTTAAATCATCACTCTACTCACAAATCTTACACCTATTAGAAGCTGTCACAAATCAAACAAAGGCATGGAGTTGGGAGAAAAGGAAAGTCTGTCATGTGATCTTGATCTACACTATCCACATAAGTAACTTATGTTGCCCCTAGGGTTTATAAGACTAAGAAGATCACTTACTATCGAAATGCTGCCCTTGTTCCATGAGAAAACTAGACCCTTGTTCCCACTGCATTTCCAGCAGCTCCTCCATACTGCCTGGTGTTTCACTGAAACATACACAACAGACACAATACATACAACTGGAACTGTCAAGCACCTGCGGCAGAGAGTTGGCACTTGCATGTGATACTCTTCTTTGTGACATACAACAAGAGCACCACATGCAGGTGCAAACCCTCAGCTGCTGTTGCTTTAAGAAATAGACTGATTCTCAATGAAGAATCAAAATATGGGCATAACAGTGTCAAAAAAATGTTATGGTTACCTGCCTCTGTTGCATTGGTTCCCCTTTTGATAGTTAACAACTAGTCTGAGTTTCAAGAAAAAATGTTCAGTAATGACAGACATGAATGTCAATGTTTTTGTATGCCAACAACGCATACCATAACACAAATGAAGGAATCAAGGTTTGTTACACTTAAAAATATTCAGACAGAAGTGGAAATTGTTCATTACAAGCAATTTCTATTTTTGTCTATGTTTTCTGGTGTGATTTGTGTGAAGATGTGAGCAGTTGTCTGCAGAAGGTAAGATGTTAAATATAACAAGCAAGTTCTTATCTCCTACGATTAAAAATTCCTGCTTAACTACACAGACATACAAAATCATAATTGTATAGTGCTAGAAATAAAATATAGTTAACCCTTCACCAAACAATCTTGTGTTTTACTGAACATAAGAAACGGGGCTTTTGAAAACATTGTAAGGAAAGGAGAAAAAGCTAGATACCAGCATTTTCTCCTTTTCTTACAATGTTTTCTGTCCATTTGTAGTCAAAAATTATCATAAAAAGCACATTTAATTATGTTGTCTGCAATTGCTTTCAATTTTCAGAGTCTATAATTTTGATGTCTAAGTTAAACTTCTTCACAACTGTTTTTGAATGAAATCCTTTCTTTTTTAAGTCTATGTAGTTGGCAGCCCATAGAAAACATTCTATGCTAAAGAGAAGCTACTTGTAATTAGAACTTGCTCTCTACTTGTACTGTTTTCCATACTAATGAAAACAACTTTTTCCTTTACCTCCTTTTGTAGTAGTTGTTTGCAGGTCCAACAAGAGCAATCCATGTAGGTGACAATGCTCAGCTGTGGGTGCTTTTTAGTAAATATTCCAAGTCAGAAAAAGGCATAATTGTGTCCAAAATATTTTGAGGGTTATCCACCCTGTAGTTTAGGTTCCACTTTTAATAGTTGACAAGTAGCCCAAGTTTAGAGTATATATTTTCAGTATTAACAAAGATGTGAGAAAATATTAGTTTTTGCATGACAATGTAGATAATGCCAAAAACAGGGCTATGACAACATCTTGATGTTTTCTTTGAAAACCGCCAAGCTAAAAATAGCTTGTACTGCAGGAGGTTAACTCAAAGATCAACAAGCAATTTGGCTGAAATGATATCTCCCAACGAAAAAGACCTTTTCAAAGATTTACGCGACCGCGTAACTCAAAATTGCTCCCAGTCGGCTACAATGCATCGAATCAAAAAATGAAAAAAACTATATGGGTGGTACACACATACAAGTTTGACGAAATTCCGTCCAATGGTATCGGAGATACTGTCCCAGACGGATATACGGACGGACAGATTGACAGAAGGACCGACAGACGGATGGATGCTAAAACTATATCCCTCAGCCTTCAGCGGGGGATAACAAGACCACTGCATGCAGGTGCAAACATTGCAGCTGTTTTTGACAGATTGATTTTTGGTCAAAATGGGGCAAAATTAAAAAATATTTTGATGATTAGCTGCCCTTCCAACTTTAAGTAAATACCTTCAGCAATGACAGAGATATTAAAAGATGTCAAGTTCTTGCATGACACAGACAACAACAGGGCTATGACAATATGTAACCTCGATGTTTTCTTCAAAAACTGCCCTGCTTATTACAGTGCAGTTACTCAAAACATAATAAAGCTCTTATAAATATTCATAATAAATATTTGTACCCGCATGATTTTGAGGTTTGTGATGAGGTTGTGAATGATGATGAAAAGGGATTTGGAGGTCCTAATAAGGGTCCATTTGAGATCTTCAATCCACTAGCACTTGATGTTGGTACACTTGATACTGTAACATAAACAATTGCATTTTAACCCTATACCAAACTATTTCGACTTTTAACCATTGTGACAAAAGGAGAAAATGCTGCTTACTCCTTTTACTACAATGTTTTCTAAACTTTCAAAGAAAAGTCCAATCATTTGGGCCACATGTAAACTAATGTCTGCAGATACTTTCAATTCTGACAAGTCAAAAATTTTGTCATCTGGTCAAACTAACAGGTTTGGGTAATCTTTTTCTGGAAACATTATCTTATTCTTTGAAACTATTCCAATGACTACATATAATTGGTATCACAGAAAACCGTGTAAAACATCACACTTGTTTCAGACTTTCTGTACAAAACTACCCCCATCTGTAAATGCAGATTTGTTTTTTGGTCCTATTTCACTAGTTTCAGGAATGTCATATTTGCAAAGGCATCTATCTTTTTAACCTGCATTATGTAAAAAGCCTTTCCAGGCTACTGGCTGCTTTCCGTATACACAAATCTAACCCTTTACCAAAGAATCCAGTGTTTTCAAACCCTATGGAAGAAACCTTTTGAAGACATTGTGGGGGAAAAAGAAAAAATGCTGGTAACCAGCATTTTCCCCTTTTCCCACAATATATTCTGTCCTTTCAGAGAACTTCATTATAAGTACCAATTATAAACTTGCAATCTGCAGATGCTTTTGACTGAGAAAAACTAAGGTTTGTTCTTTAGGAAAGAGTAAAACAGTGTTTAGCTGTATATCCAGCTCTTACAGGAGGAACCAGCAATCAAGTTACTCCTGCAGAGCAAGCTCAGCCTTACTCCTTCCAATAAATCAACAATGACACATAAACAACAGATGACCTTTAACCTTTTTACCTCATGACAATATTCTAGACTTGCCCAAATTGAAAGCATTTACAGACAACAAATCAAATGTAGCTCATATGATTGGATTTATAGTTCTGAAAGGTCAGAAAAGTACTTTCTCCTTTTCCCACAAGATTTTCAAAAGGTAATTTCCTCAAGGACGTTAAAATTGGAGATTGTGTGGTACATGTTTAACCGTTTACCACACAATGACGACTTTTAACGACCCTGAGGAAGGAGCCTTTTCAAAACATTGTGCGGAAAGGAGAAAATGCTGGTAACTAGCATTTTCTCCTTTTCCCAAAAAGTTTTCTACCCTATCAAAGAAAAATTGCATCATTTGAGCCACTATGAAATTGTCATCTGCAAATGCTTTCAATTTGGACAGGTCTAAAATTTTACTATGGTAAAGGATTAATGTACACTGTGGACAGCTATGACAGCCCTTAATTGCTCCACTGACTAATGATGGTACTGAGCCATTATAGAATTGGTTCTGACAATCATATGGTACTTAATGTTATATTAACTGGCAATCTTTGTATTCTATAACAACAACATCAACAATAAACTGTGATTATACAAATACCTGTTGAAACATTAAGAGTTGTAATGAGTTGGCTGTTTTCCTGTTTAAGTGTTGTATCTGATACTGTCAAAGGTAAAACAGTGAGGGAACTAGAGTCTGCTGCAAAAGGAAGAAACAGAGTCCTTATGAGAACTTACTCAAGTCTACCAGAAAACAAGCATCTAGAATTGTCCAATATAAAAGCATTTGCAGACAAGAGATTAAGTGTGGTTCAAGTGATAAGATTTGATAAGATTTATCATATTATCTCTGCTTGATCAAATCATATGAACCTGCTCTGGCACATGGGGATTTAACCCTTTACCAAACAATCCCTGGTTTTTACGACCCAGAGGAAGAAGCTTTCTGAAAACATTGTGGGAAAAGGAGAAAATGCTGGTAACCAGCATTTTCGCCTTTTCCCACCATGTTTTCTATTCTTCTAAAGTCAAGTTTCAATTTTTGATTCACATTTATTTTGTCGTCTGTAAATGCTTTCAATTTGGACAAGTCTAAAATTTTGTCCTTTGGTAAAGAGTTAAGGCATTTCTGTGATGCATTAGACCAAGCATGCAATAAAAATATTATAGATCCATAAAGTCCATTTTGTCTATTAACTCTTTACCAAAGGACAAAATTGTAGACCGGTCTAAATTGAAAGCATTTGTAGACGACAATGTAAGTATGGCTCAAAAATTGAAATTTGTCTTGGGAAGGGTAGAAAACATTGTGGGAAAAGGAGAAAATGCTGGTTACCAGCATTTTCTCCTTTTCCTACAATGTTTTCAAAAGGCTTCTTTCTCAGGGTTGTTAAAAGTCGGGATTGTGTGGTAAAGAGTTAATGAACTGAATCATGAGGTAGAATGGTCCATGGACCTGCAAAGAATTTCATGTCAGCCTGCGTGCTGACATGGGTCGATACTTTTTGCAAATACACTAAACCCCCCTTTTCACAGAACATGTCTCACTTCTTTTTTCATTCTCTTAAAGTAGTTCCAGTTGAAATGATTTAGAAAGTTTTATGACAATATAAAGTGGACTTTTACAAACCTTGAGTAAAGGAAGGTTTCATGATAGGATTTGGGAATGTGGGCTCTCCTCCAAACACACTCACATTCTGAGGCCTGAAAAATTATGGGTAAGGTTTGAGCAACTTTAATGTCAAATGGTATTTTTTTAATAGGCCCTTGCCAAACAATCCAGAGCTTAACAATCGTAAAGAATACAACTTCTGAAAATGCTGGGAAAAGGGAAAAAATGCTGGTAACCAGCATTCTCTCCATTTCCAAATTGTTTTCCACCTTTCAAAAAACAAATAACACCACCTTTCAAAAAACAATTTTTCAGTCATATTTCTTTTTGTCATCTGCATGTGCTTTCAGTTTAGACAAATTTTGTAGTTTGGTACAGAGTTAACCTGCCATTTATTACCACATACGAAAGTTTTAGACTCATCCAAGCATTTGTAAACCGCAAATCAAATATAATCAAAATGATGCAATTCATCAATCAAAGAGTAGAAAACATTCCATACTTTTTTTCCTTCAAATATTTGTAATTAATACCATTTGTACCAGTGTTTGATCCATTACATATAAACCCTTAACTCGACAATCCCAAATTCTAATGACTCAGAAAGAAAGCACTTTAAAACATGGTGGGAAAAGGAGAAAATACTGGTAACCAGAATTTTCATTTTTTTCCCACAATGTTATGTACCCTTTCAAAACAAATTTTACCACTTGTCCTATATTCAATTTGTTGTCTGTAAATGCCTTCAGTTTGGACATGTCTAAAAACTCGTTATATGGTACAAAGTTAACCTGTTTAGTAATACATGTACATTTAAGTCTTACAGTGTTTTAAAACATGTCCATCTTTACTACACAATCCAATGTTTTAACGACCAAGGAGGAGGTCTTTGAAAACATACTGGGAAAAAGAGAAAATGCTGGTGACCAGCATTTTCTCCTTTTTCTCAAAATGTTTTCTACCCTGTCAAAGAACTCTGGGTCATTAGTATCACTTTTGATTTCGTCATCCACCACTCTCAGTTTGGAAGAGTCTAAAATTTGTTGTTTGGTTAAGAGTTAAAAAGACAATTCTCACAACCCTGATGAAGAAGACATCCTGAGAAAGGTGAGTTTGCTTGTATCAAGCATTTTCCCCATCTCCAACAATGTTTTCTACTCCTTTACAGACATATTCCATCATTTCAGCAATCTCACTTGATGTCCACAAATGTTATCAATATAGACTAGTCAAAAATCTTGTTGTCTGGTTTAGAATTACAATAGCATCTGAATAACTTACCCTAGTGTGGAATTTGTAGAAGTTGAAGTAGATGTTGTTGTTGTGACGGATTGAGTAGATGATTGAACGGATTCTGTTTTCTGTTTGGACCTTTTGGTAGTGGGTGGGGAAGCATCCCCATTGTCTTCACTGACAGATGTTCGCGATACCCTATTTCTTGTTGGCTGCGCTGCAGCCTTATTTCTTTTCTTTTTCTCTTTGTCAAGAGATCTGGAATTAAGACATCAAGGCACTAAATTTTTTATTAACTCTTTACCAAAGGACATAAAACATTCAAAATATTTGTAAACAACAAATAAAAGGTTCAAGTGATGGGGTTTATCTTTGAAAGGGTGCTGTAAGAAAACGTAAACAAGCTAGACCAAGACATTTAGCTAAAGTATCACTAAATACAGATTATGAAAAATGTCACCCTCATCTTAACTCTTTCAGCACCAAATAAATAAACTCGACCTCTTTCAACGGCTCTAAATACAATCCATTGAAACTTCAAAGATTTTGACTGTATAGGCTTGACTACAATCTGTGCAGTCTGATCTTGATCTATGCCATCTGCAAAAGTCAATGTTTTCCCCTATGGTGCCGAAAGAGTTAAAGACACAAGTACGGAACAGAGCATTTATTTAAACACAACACCAAGTCTTCATACAAAAATGACTGAGATTTTATCAAGAAAACAGAGGAACAGCAATTCTGATTGCTCTTCCAACCAACCAGAAATACTGCAATATGTTTTCCTAAGACATGTCTTAACAAGCCAATACGGTATTACCTAATCATCACTTCAGTTTGAAGACAAACTCCTCATAACCAACACATGAAACTTGTATGTATAATACAAATCAAGCTCTGTAAAAAGGTGGTTCAGTGTATCTGCAAAAAGTATCAATATGTGTCAGCCTCTGCCTATTGCGCAAGCTGACCTAACGGTAATATTTTCGCTACCAATAAGTTTCTTCATGCTAACAAAAGACCATTTTACCTGCAAATTATTAAGTTTTTCGACAAAGTTAATCCACGTCATGCAACGACTTGCTTAGTACAAAGGCATTACCAAGTGTTTGTTTTATTAAAATAACTCTAGGTTTCCATACCCCTCTACCATACAATCCCAAATTTTAATGACACTAAGGAAGAAAGCTTTTAACCTGCATTTCCTCCTTTTCCTACACTGTTTTCTGTCCTTAGATCAATCCCATCAATTGAGACACATCTATCAGACAAACCTCGAATTTGTCATTTCATGCAGAATTAAGAAAAAAAAGGACACTAATCAACACAGAATTACATTTGCCCTTTACCAAACAATCCAGAGTTTTAATGACCCTGATAAAGAAGCCTTTTGAAAACACTGTGGGAAAAGGAGAAAATGCTGATAACCAGCATTTTCTCCATTTCCCACAATGTTTTCTGTCCTTCCCAAAACAAATTTCAGTATTTGAGTCACATTTATTTTGTTGTCTGCAAATGCTTTCAATTTGGACCAGTCGAAAATTTTGTCATTTGGTAGCGAGTTAAGTAAGAAGACTTTTTTCCACTACACTTACCCAGCTCTTGATCTACGAGATCTACCTGCGAGACCACTAGTGTTGGAGTCAGTTGGAGTTGGTGGGGAATTACTTGAGTTTGTACTGTTTACCATGCTGGAAATGATACCATCCAAAGAGGTTGGAAAAGCAACCTGAAAAAAAAAAAAAGAATATACTTTACATTGGCTGTAACAACTGTAGCAATCTCAGTGAATAAAGATGGTCAGTTCTGGAAAGGGAAATTTCAAAACCATGGCACCTATATACATCTGTGACACTTCAATATATCTTCAAGAAAAATGAAAATTCTGATATACAGATTTTCTCACAAATTAAGATATCTAGATTTACGATTCTTAAAATCTACACTTCATCTCTTCTGCCTCTTTCAAACTTTGGCATTTCATGAAACTGGACTCAACAATCTTCAACAAGCCACAACAAAAAATGATAACGTTAAAAGATGGGGTAAAAATTCTTGTACAAACCCTTCCCCAAATGAAAAATTTTTCTACATTTCAAAACTGATACAAATGAGCTACAGTTAATGGATAGAGTAGAAAAGATTGTGAAATTGGAGAAAATGTTAACAATCTTTTCCTTGTATTCTTATTTGTTTTTAAAACTTTCTTCCTCAGGGTCTTTTCAACTCATTAGCTGCACCATGTCTCATTAATCCCTATTCAACTGTGCAATTCTCTTTGACTAGCCACAATTTGTATGGTAAAGATAATCCACTGTAAGAGCACTCACTTATGATATGGCTTACAACACGCAAAAAGGGACATTCAGATATTTGCGTAAAGTGTCGTCACTGATCAGCCTGCGCAGTCCGCGCAGGCTAATCCGAGACGGCACTTTACAACAACATTTGATTTTGTGCTACAGTAGACTTGCGCAAAACAGAAAATTACATAAAAACGGATAGTGCCGTTTCGGATTAGCCTGCGCGGACTGCGCAGGCTGATCCGAGACGACACTTTACGCAAATGTCCGAATGCCCCTTTTCGCATGTTGCAAGCCATAAGTCAAGTAAACCCTTTCAGCTCCACAGGGAATAACTTGGGGCTTTTGCAATCAGCATAGGTTACGGTAAAACTGCACAGAATGTAAAGTCTTATCTTGGATCTATAATGTCGGCTAGGTTAGTCAATCCTTCAAGATAAAAATCTTTCTGAGTTTCAGTTGCCTGTATTTTGAGGTTGAGTTAATATATTTTTGGTGTTAAATGAGCTAAAAAGACAATCCCATTCAATTTTATTCAGACGTCAAACAATTATACTTTAAAAATAACAAAACTCTTTACCTGAGTGGTTGCAGGCACTGTCGTTATAACTTGACCCTCTGGAAGTGGAGAAAATAACTGTCCTGGACTGTCTGTCATGTTAAACTTTGAATCAGGCACAACTTTAGAGTCACTGATAGATGAGGTAGATGATTTATCGGATGGTTTGATGTCTTTTTCAGTGGATTTCCCTTTATCTGGAGGTAATGACTTGGATTGTTTTTCTGGCTGGGTAGATCGTAAAGATTTTTCACAGCGATTCACTTCAACTTGAAAAATAAGCAAACATGTTGATAACACATTCCTCTACAAAATTCTATACTTGTCCAAACTGAAAGCATTTGCAGAAAACATACTAAATGTGGTGCACATGATGAAATTTTTCTATGAAAGAACAGAAAACATTGGGGGAAAAAGTAGAAATACTGGTTGCCAGCATTTTCTCCATTTCCCTCAATATTTTCAAAAGCTTTCTTTCTAAGGGATAGTTAAAAGACAGGATTGTGTGGGAAAGGGTTCAGACCAAATCTAATGCATCTAAGACAGCAATAAAGAGAACGGGAAGACTATCAGTTGAAAATAATGTCAAGCAAAGAATACGCTCACAAAAAACATACTCCTGTTAATGTATTGAGTATTATGATATTTTGTAATATATTGTGAGACAGTTGTTGCCATGTTGTATGGAAAGTGGTTTAAAGAATCTTAACACATAAAAACATACCTTATTCAAAGCAAGAACAGGCTGCTACTAAACTAATCTATACAAACCTGGGGATTTTGTGTCATTGTCACTTTGTCCCAAGGCATTTCTAAGCAAACTGTTTGGGGTTGACTCTCGGCTCCGTCTGATTTCTCCGATCATAGGTTGTAAGCCTGACAGCTGTCTGGCTGCTAGAGATTCCCTATTTTTGTGTTCTGCTGAAATGTTGACTTTTGGTTCCTGTAAAATACAAAAGTGATACATAGAGTATCTTCATATAGCTAAACATACAATCAGTGGCATATAGACCCGAAGTATTACGGCATTCCTATAAAAAATTATATTTATTCTTCTCCTCCACAGAGAGCAGTGGTAATCATTGTGGCTACTAGCATATTCTCCTGATCCTAAAATGTTTTCAAAAGCTTTTTTCTTCATAGTTGCTAAAGAACAGAATCATTCTGCAAAGGGATATGACAGGTACCCACTAAGCTTGTGTCCTTTTTACAATATCTCTCTTCTCTAGGAACCCAATGTATGATACAGGTTACTCGCCTAGCCCTTAAAGCACCCTTCTCAACTTTAGCTGCCTATGCAGCAAGTGTAGATCAAGATCAGACTGCACAAAATGTGCAGTCTGATCTTTGATCCACACTGTCTGCTTTGCAGAGATATTCTGGACAAATGCAACCTTGATATTTCTCTAGGGTTTTCATTCTAATCTGAAAATGATCTTTCAGTTTTCTTAGTGCTTGGGGGTGACAAAATATTTTCAGAAAAGTATCAATTGCAATATCAAATTACATTATAAGATTTCTCAGGTGTTGAATCTGGCGTTGCATTGTCAGCAGGAATTGGCTTGAAGGCTGGAATGGTCTTGATGTTGGTATCTTTTTTCTGAAACAAATTTTTAATGTGAGTGTAATAAATTTCTTCTGATCTCTTTTTTCATAAAAGTCTGGACATTCAAATCATAATTTCCCAAACTTTCAAAGTTATATCTCATGTGTTGTGGTTTTCATTACTCACAAAACAGAAGGATTCTTTGTTGTGATTTTTTTTTTTCCTCTCCCTTGAACAATTTATTTTCAGTTCTTATCATGATGTTCCCTTTTAGGTTAGTATCCTACATATGGAAATGAATTTCCCTGTCTAGAACTACATGTGGTAATGAGTCTGTGTCATGCATATAATGTATTGCATGAATTAAGGATCATAAAATGCAAACAAAAGAAAAATATTTTCAAATATTCATATTATTGCGAATAACTTTTTCAGTCTTGCAGCAGGTCACTTCATGTAGTATGGAAAAACGAGAAAATGCACCTTACAAGAAACTTTTTTCTTTTTTCAAAATATTTTCTTTTGTATTTATGAAACAAACCTGAAATCATGTTCATTGTCCATAACTTGCAAGCATGCTTTCAAAGTTATCAGCTACAAAATGATAACCTGGGCAATTTTTCAAACTAGGAATACTGATCCATTTACTAAATGGTCTTTTAGCCTGCTTTCAACATCATTTCAGTCAAACCACTTTGACAGCTCTCTCATACAAGTGGCTATTGAGTTCAACAGTCCCAAACTAGAGCTTTGAAGTGATTACCCACGGATAGTCTCACAAAAAAATAAAGAGCACCTTCAGACAGGGTCCAAACCTGGGCCTCCAGGCAATGGATCCAACACTTTCACTGCTGAGCCATGCATGTCCCACACACAAAGATGATAAAGTGACAGAACATGTTTGTTATAGACACATACCAATTTTTTAAAGTGGTAGCTACAATAGCCGCAATATTTCACATTGTCCCCATAGTTGCCTGCCTCCTCACATAACTGGCCCTGGGCTTGAGCACTGAAAGAAACATAAATTATTTTACTCTTTACCAAATCACAAAAACTTAGACTTGCTAAAATTGAAAACATTTTCTGACAACAAATCATATATGAATAAAATGGTAGGATATGTCATCGAAAGGGTAGAACACATTGTGGAAAAAGGAGGAAATGCTGCTTACCACCATTTTCTCGTTATCCCACAATCTTTTCAAAAACTCATTTCAACAGGGCCCACTGTGAGTAACAAGAACAAAATTTCAATAAATTTGCATCTTGGGTCACATGAACTGTACCATTTGAACAAAAATTTCCTTTCCTTATTCATGTCCTAAAGTCTTTCTTGTTCAATTAGGTAACATAGTTTCTGATAAGACACACAGAATGGAAAATATACAGACTGATGATATCATTTCACAAAAGCTTTTCTACAGCTCTGTACTGTGTTGACCTAATGAGAGGAATAGTGTCTCATGAGACAATTCTAATGAGCACCAATAACATTTTTACAATTTAAGAAACAATGTAATTAGTATTCAAAAATCCCCTCATATCTGTATCATCACTTACCATGTAACATGGAAGTTTTGTTTACATCCATTTCTGTTACACTGCATACAAGCCCCTGCT
Source organism: Hippopus hippopus (assembly GCA_946811185.2). Classification (NCBI taxonomy): domain Eukaryota; kingdom Metazoa; phylum Mollusca; class Bivalvia; order Cardiida; family Cardiidae; genus Hippopus; species Hippopus hippopus. Next base: position 20,871,611 of record OX328108.1, on the reverse strand, counting down.
GATGCTTTTGACACTTCTCGGTTGTTTTCCTCACAAATATAACAAAGCTGAAAAATGGGACAGAGAATACGTAACATCCTGAATAGGGCTTCAAGCTAGTTTCAAGAATATTCCAATCAAACAAAAAATATGGAGCAATAGCCATACAGAAAAGGGACTATTACTTTGTAGCTCATATCGTATCAAATTAGACCACAACAAAAATAGGTTTAACGGACTTTAACCCTTTACCGATCAACAAAATTTAGGTCAGTCCAAAATGAAAGCATTTGCAGACAACAAACTAGACATGGCTCTCATGGTGGTATTTGTCTATGAAATGTTAGAAAACATGATGGGAAAAGGAGAATATGCTGGTTACCAGTATTTTTGAATTTTCCCATCATGTTTTCAACAGGGTTCTTCCTCAGGGTCAATAAAACATGGGACTGTTTGGTACAGGATTAAGGGCTAAAATTAACTCTTTATCACACCACAGAATTTTAGACTTGCCAAACTCCAATGCATATGCAGACAACAAATTAATTGTGGCTACAAATTGAGGCACTTGTCTTTTTGATAGGGTTGAAAACATTGTGGGGAAAAAGAGAAAATGCTGGTTATCAGCATTTTCTCTTTTTCCTACAATGTTTTTCTAAAGTCATGTTTCTCAAGGTTGTCAAAGGTCAGCATTGTGTGGTACAAGGTTAACAGGCTCCATAATACACTGATCAATTCAAGGACTTCATGACCATTCCATATATCAAGCCCTGGCAGTCTCTCCTTCCTATTATGAAGCTTACTAGCAAGCTTCCAGAGGTTTTATCACTGACCCTCTCCCTGCACTTCACATTATTCTGGACAAAATTGATCTTACATGTAGTTCTAACTCTTTACCAAACAATCCCTGTATATTAACAACATTAAGGTGAAAAGCTTTGACAATATTGTGGGAAAAGAAAAAAATGCAGATGATCAGCAATTTCTCCTTTTTCCACAATGTTTTCTACCCTTTCAAAAGACAAATCTTATCATTTAGGCAACACTGTCTGAAAATGCCTCTAACTTGAACCATTCTAAAACTCTGTTGTTCAGTAAAGGGTCAGATAACTCACAGGGCATCATATACATTTCCATTCAATTTCAACTGTTCTACTTTTCTGCTGTGGACAGCTTTGAAAAAACATTGAGGGAAAAAGATCAAATTCTTGAAGCAATAACAAAACTAACAATTTTGGGCAAAATATCAGAAAGGCAGTGAGAAGCCAATATCAGGAACTTATGAGCAACAGCGGAATCATGTTCAACATCTAACCAAACAATCTTAATCATGTGTTTTAACTCTTTACCAAACGACAAAATTTTAGACTGGTCCAAATTGAAAGCATTTGCAGACGACAAAATAAATGCAGCTTAAAAAGTGAAATCTGTTTTGAGAGGGATAGAAAACATTGTGGGAAAAGGAGAAAATGCTGGTTACCAGCATTTTCTCCTTTTCCCACAATGTTTTCAAAAGTGATCTTCCTCAGGGTTGTTGTTGGGATTGTGTGGTAAAGGGTTAACAACCCTGAAAAAAATATACATGCTGGTCACCGAAAAACTAATCCTATATTTTGAACAATATTTGAATTGTTGTCTACAAATGCTTTCAATTCTGACAAGTTTTTTTTTTTCTTTCTTCATTTGAGGAAAAGAGTTATACAGACACCTTTTTTTTTTTCTCTCAGGAAATTGATACATTAACACTTTTTCAAACAAAACAATTTTATACTGCATTAAAATCATTCACTGACAACAAACTACATGTGGCTCTGCTGAGCAGATTCAACACTGAAAAAACAAATATTATTGAAAAAACCGGAAAATGCTGTCTAACACCATTTTTCCTTTACCAACATGAATTAACTCTATACAACACAGTGCTCCAGCTAGCGGGGAATAGAAGGGCGCCGCGCCCTACCCCCTCTTGTAGACACCCTGCCTTTTGTCTGGGCGCCCTGCCCTTTTTTGGACACCTTGCCATATACGAGTGCCTGAATGCCCTATATTCAATATTGTAACCTGTGATCTAAATTACGCCACAAGTCTGTTTAAGACGCCATTGACATCCGCCTCCGAATATACAATCCAATTTACAGCGTGTCACTAATCCCCTCCAGGTAGTGAAGTGTGAAAAAATCGACAGTGACTGTATATTACAAGTTCGTAATTCATTCGTCAAAGTAGGCATACACGAGTGCTGAGAACAATAGAAGCTATTAAACAGATTATCGTATAGATTACTGCCCTTTTTCAATAACATTGGAGGCTGTTCAGCTTGTTATCGATCACAATTTATTGTTTAAGTTGTTCAAAACATTATGTCCGACGAAGATCGAGCTTATTTTCCTGTACCAAGATACATGTACAAAATTGAATTAAGGGAGTGTGATTGATAAAATTACCCTTTTTGGAGTGTGTTCTGTTCACAAGCCAAGTTCTATATTCTTAGATTTACCTTTGGTTTCAAAAATAATTGATAATGTTAACGCTCAGGTAGGATTGATGAGTCAGCAAATTAACCTTTCATCCGTCGGAAAATCATGCATTCATAAAGTATACAATGAAGCATACCACAGCAAGTTGTTGACTTACATTTTGTAGAATGTATGTAAAATGTCCAGAAATATCTTTCCAAAACTTGAAATACATGGAAAAAGGACCAATGCAAAAAGCATGAAAACCCATGACATAACGAATATTAATTTAACATCAACCTGATCAGAGACACTTGAAAGTATCTTTCCATCTTCAGTAATGAATTCAAAGAGGAGATTTGCTTACTCAGCGCATAAAGCATAAAGAAGAAGCTAAAATCTCCTTATTTTTCACTGGGGAAAAAGACTTGGATGGTTCTTTTATGAAATCAAAAAGATCAAGAAACAAGTGTAATGAAAGGAAGTATGCAACATTTATGGAATATTTAACATTTATCCATGATGTTGAATGACATGCATAGTAATTAGTTACTTAATATACACCTCTCCACTTATCCCTGATAGGCGCTTTACGCCTCAAAGTGCCCTTCTCAGCCCCAGCACCCTGCCCTTTTTTTACCCTGGCTGGAGCACTGCAACACATCAAAATTTTAGACTAATCCAAACTGAAAGCACTTGCAGACAACAAATATATTGCAGTTCACATAGTTGGATGTGTAAAAAGTATCAAGGAAAAAAGTCTCATTTCCCAGGGTTGTTAAAACCCAAGATTATCTTGTAATGGGTTTAGAAAAAAACAAATCCTGCCAAATTCAGGAATATGTGGTACAGGGTGAAGTAAGTATAGCGATGAGAGACACCTACCCTGTTAAATCTGTCTGGTGGAACATTCTTCAACATGATGGGCTCCATGGTTTGTACGTTGTTAAACCATGCTTCAGGAATAAACAGTGCACAGACAACATGGCACCAACCTGTGTTTATAGATACATAATATAGGTACAGAGCTCCAGAGGGAGTGATGGTATTCTAAATCCATTATTTTTCTTTGAAACCCTATTTTGTTGCGCTCATTAGAATGGTCCCGATGAGACGATTCTAACGAGTACCTGCAGAATAGGGTTTAGTGTAGAATAATTAACATTTTCAATTTTGAAATCAATATTACTCCCTCTGTCTGGAGCTCTGTAGGTATAAACCACAGCAAGCTCTCCCTTACACATCCCTTTACCACACGATGCCATGTTTCAACGTTCCTTGGAGAGAACATTTTGGGTAAAGGATAAAAATACTGATAACCAACATTTCCTCCTTTTCCACAATCTTTTCTACCCATTCCAAAACAAGTTTCAATTTTTGAGCTAAATTCATTTTTGTTGTTAGCAAATGCTTTCAATTTGGTCGAGTCTTAAATTTTGTCATTTGGTACAAAGTTCACAACCAAAAAATATGAAATTGTTCCAATTACATGTATATGTCCATTCTCTATTAAACAACAAAATTTTATACTCGTCAAAAATGAGATAAAACATTAAAGGTAGCTTAAATGGTTCAAACTATCTTTGATCTGGTACGCAACATAAGTGGAGATGAAGAAAATGCCAGTTACTAGCATTTTCTCTTTTTTCGAAATGCTTTCAAAAAAGTCTTCTTCTTCAGGTTCATTAAAACTCTGATTTGTTTAGCTTAGGGTTAACTCTTGATTAGAAGACAAAATTTTATTCTACTCCAAATCAAAAGCATTTGCAGTTAAAAAATTTGATGTGTCTCAAATGATGGAAACTGTCTCAAGAAGATAGAATTCATTACAAGGGTGGAATACATTAGAGAATGAGAAATTGCTAGTAACCAGCATTTTCTCCTTTCAACACAATGTTTTCAAACGTCTGGATTCTTCCCCTCTGTTTGGTAAAGGGTTAACATAAACTGCTGAAAAGTTGAAATTATTGTAGGTTTTCATGAATACTCTTAGCAAATGCTACCAATACCTACAACCATGTCATTTACAAACTTTACCAATTTATGTATACAACAGATATATCATACACTTTTCACACATTTACCATGGGATGATAATTTGAACATGGACAAAAAAGGACTTGCATGTATTTCTTTAAATTTGGTTACAATATAAGACATAAATTATGGGTGATTTTCTAAGTTGCTTCTCTACAGTTTTCTAGGTTGTCTTTCAAAGTATGCTACTGCAAATGTGAGCAATGCTTTGTGAAAAGGGAGCCTAATGCATCTGCAAAAAGTATTGTCCAATGTCAGCCAGCGCAGTCTGACATGAGTCAATACTTTTTGCCATTTATAATTCTTTTGCATGTCCAAGGACCATTCAATCCCATGCTGTTGGTTATTTGACAAAATAGATGTTATGTACCCATAATTGGCTTGCAACACACGAAAAGGGGCATTCGGACATTTGCGTAAAGTGTCGTCTCGGATCAGCCTGCACAGTCCGTGCAGGCTAATCCGAGACGGCACTTTACGACTAAATTAGATTTTGTGCTACAGGAGATTGCGCAAAACAGAAAATTACATAAAAACGGAAAGTGTCGTTTCGGATTAGCCTGCGCGGACTGCGCAGGCTGATCCGAGACGACACTTTACGCAAATGTCCGAATGCCCATTTTCGCGTGTTGCAGGCCAATTAGTGATGACTTGCTTGGTACAGTGCACCACATAGATGCATTAGGCCCCTTTAGCTAGAGCATGGCTCATTTGTTTCAGAAGGCAAAGCATAACATGAAATGAGTCAGGCTAACCTACAAAAAGTATTGACCCATGTCAGCCTGTGCAGTCCGCTCAGACTGCCTTTGGTCAAACCTTTTTGCTATGTAGTAACTATTTACCAGTCGATAACTTTCTGAATTGTCAATACTCAAAAGCATTTGCAGATGACAAATGAAATATTACTCCAATGACACTGATTTGTCTTCAAAAGGTTTGTAAATGCTGGCAGCTAGCAGCTTTCTCCCTTTCCATAATGTTTTTATGAGCTTCTTTTCTCATGGGTGTAACTAGTGAAGGATTACACAAATCTTCAACAAACCCCCACTGTCTGTTCTCTTCAATGCTCCATCTTTCAAAGGACAAAGTTCACATTTCTGAAACAAAACCAAAGCATGTATAAGTTCATAAGCTGACATGATCACAATTAACAGCTGTCTAAATATAAAGAGAAATTCTTAACAATTTTACTTCATTGAGCATTCTGAATAAAGAAAGCTACACGTCAGGACAAATTCATGGGCTTCCGTAGTCAGAATCGTTCTAAAGTCAGACTGCACAGTTTGTGAAGCTTGGGAAGCCTGTCAAGCTGCACAGTTTGAGCTTCCAAAATACTCAGAAAATTGCTTCATTGCGATGTTGAATGGAAGCTCAAAGAATTGTAACCTCTGGTACCCCTTTATCTCCCGAAACCGTCTGATACGAAGGTCAAAAACTGGCTACCAGTTTTATCTTGGTCATAACATCTATCAGATTATAGATAACCTCTCACTAGAAAGCTCAGTGTTATGTTTATTTAAAAAAAAAAAAGCAGAAATGGACCAAAAGGACCCTAATTTGTGGAATGGCACCTTTACGATTGAGTGCGCCTGACGAGCCCTAGGTTGGTTTAGAATTGCACCATCTGGGACTTCAGAGGGCCTATGGCTTAATGGCCCCCTTTAGACTGAACACTGATATTTTGTCTTCTACAATGCTTTCAATTGGAAAAGTCTACAAGTTTCGTTGTTTGGTAAAGCATTATGAACACTTAAAATTTCATACCACTCGAGCTGCTCTCTCCTGAGATTCACATTTTCTACAAAACCATGGTCCTGTAGGGACCTGAACAATTCCATAACATGCTGTAAATAGAAAATATGAAGGGATTGAAAAAGAATTTAAACTTGCAGAATTTATCATATGAAAGTCTAAAATTTTTCCAACAATTTCGACTTGTATGTATTTCACATGTACATAAATGTAAGAGCATCTAAATTCTAAAAATCAATGTGGAAATTATTTTTTTCAAATCACGGTAGAGGTACACCAAGATGCTATTCACCACAAATCCAGTATAACTATGGAAGAAGGTACATTGGGAAAAGACACTTGGCATGAAGATGTTTTCATACATAAGGTGATGGGATGTTAACAGGTAAATTCCTTTGTAACAGTATGTTTTGAAATGTCATCTCTTTAGGATATTTTAATGGGAACAAGACAATTCCCCGACAAGACAGTTCCCCGACACAAGTTTTCGAGACAGTTCCCCTGAAAGATTTGGAGACAGTTCCCCGACACTTTTGAAGACAGTTCCCCGACACTTTTGTTCAATGTCAAACGATAATTATCATGATAATAAATGGTTGATGACGATTTTTATAGATAAATGATCTTTTGTGAATGATTGAAGTGTTTCTAGTACCTGTGAATGACGAGTACATTTAGTCATCTTGAGAGTGTATTTAATTTTCTGTGATGGCCTCGTAAAATGTCTATAATTTTCTATTACTCAGCTTTGTTTGACGGAACTGTTTGACAGCTTTTCGTTACAAAATACCAAACAATATCGAAATACAACACATTTTCCCAAATGGTTCATACAATATACATGTACATGTATCTGAAATTAGGATTATGGACCGAGTGTACCAGGTAAACAGTAAAATAAATTTCACTCAAGTAAATCCCACTCTCTCTCTCTCTATAATGTAATTTCTATAACATAAAGGAATACACATAACTAAATTACAAATTATCAAAGGAATTTAAAGAATTAACTCTAAATAATCTCGAAACATTTTTTTTTATCAACTTTCACACTGGCTTAGTCTTTTTTCAAATTCCCTTATTTTCATGACAATCTTGAGTCATTGTGAATTCACCCATTGGGGAATAAGTACCGTCAATATACATACAATTCTTCTTCACAAGGTGCAAAAATTCCGATCACATCATGAATAATCCACAATTATGTCTAATATCTCATGTTTTCAATCGTAATTATCAATAAAAAGGTTATTTAGCTCGAAAGAAAAGTGTCGGGGAACTGTTTTCAAAAGTGTCGGGGAACTGTCTTCAAATCTGTCGGGGAACTGTCTCGAAAAGTTGTGTCGGGGAACTGTCTTGATACCATTTGAATAGTGGATTGTGTGGTTTTCTCCTAAAAACTTACTTGGCCTTTATTAATCAAAATGCTAAGCAACGATAACGATTTTGAAAATTTCTTCTTTAACCTGCCATACTATCACAATCACTAAGAACAGACACTGCCATGAAGTGAGAAGGTTGCGTGGCATCCGAAATTAAGGAGAGGAAGGAGTGTGTGTACTTATTTAGGTTAACAGTCAAACTGGAAATTCTGTGTTTGCTCAGGGATCAAGTTTGAGTGAGATAAAAAAGCTCTGATAAACAATTGTCAATCATAAAGCAAGATGATCCTGTAAGTCAGGGTTGCAGGACAATCTTCGCAGTCACGAAAACCAGTGACTTTTCGTCTTCGGTCGATCATCTTTGTACAATTGATCAAAGCCAAGAACCGCAGTAATCATTAGAATACGGTATACGATAACAAACATTTTATCAACAATATACCAGAGTTGCAAGGACAATACAATAACTATAAAAGTCGATAAATCAAAAGAGAAACCTATCAAAACTATTCGAGAAAAAAAACAAGACCTTGATGAACAGCAACGTTACAACCGTGCCCATCGCAATAAACAAGAGGATTCTCGGCCCAACCTCTCTCGTCTGAACAAACACAGCAACCACCAACCATTTCTTTCATTTTATTCGATCCTGACATTTTTTTCATGGGAAATATCATACAATATTTCCAGAAAAACCGCTGTTTTCCTACATTTTGGAAATTTAGGTCACTACGCATGCGTACTGAAATCGGTGTTCGTTTTTATCACGTTTACGTACAGTTTAGTCAGTTACCTGCACGTTTCCATATTTGCGCCTCGGGTTGGAAAATTACATACAAGTAGTACCACTGCTGCTGGCACTAATTTCGGAGGTGCGGAGGGGAGGGGGGCATGAAATTATATGATATACAACGAAAAAATCTCAGAAACGCTTGTGCTTATACTTTTCACGCGTATCAAAGAATCGGTATTCCGTTAAGTCTGTATTTTACGACTTGAAATTACATTTTATTTATTCATGATATATGGAACCTTTTTTTTTTGTCACACCGAACAACGTTGGGAAAAGAAACAAGGAACTAAAGATGGTGCGCCTTTAGTTCAACTACATGCATTTCCATTACTTGAGTCGTTCATTCTTATCACTTATCTGCCGTTCATAATAGAACAAAAATACTTTTTCCAGATTATCAAGTTTATTCACAGGGCGATGATGAAGAAATCAGAGGACTGCTGCAGCAATCAATTTTCCAAGCTACTCCACATCAAGTCAAACAGATCAGAGCTAAAACTGGGTTACATGTTCTGATGTTACTGATCCCAGGCCTATTTGTCGAATGAAATTTGGCGAAATGGCAAATTCGTCGGATGTAAACATAGATCAGTGTTTCCCTTTATTATTTACTATTTACAAAAGTTGATGACAAAATTTGAGACTTGTCCACTCTGAAAGAATTTGCAAGCGATAAGATAAATATTGCTCAAAGAGGCCTAATGGGATTTGTACTTATAAGGGTAAAAACTTAGAAGGAAAAAGAGAACGTACTGCTGAATAACATTTAATCCTTTTTTTTTTTTTTTTTTCAAAAGGTTTTTAAATGCACTTCTAGCCAATGATCTTTAGGTGGGTTGGTGGGTGGATGGATAGTTGGATGGATGCGTTGGTGGATGGATAGAATATCGAGTCATATTTCGATAATCCGGAAATGTTTCTATAATTCATTTGACCAATTTCCGTTTTCATAATCGCATGTGCGTTCCCGAGAGTCAACAGAACAGGAATCCAATGATAATTCTTTGTTAGTAATCCAAAGCCGGCACGTGGATGTCCGAGTTCGATCACCAGCTTGTAACGTTGGCTACGAAATCTTTCTTTAGGCAAAGCCTTTCAGAGCCCCAGTCTAGGATACGTTTTATTCAGGGGAGACTTGAATCAGAAGTTTTTGGAGTGATATAACCGATAATTAATGAAAGCGGCGTCTACATCATTTCAAACAATTGTAATAAAAGTGTCTAAGGAAGATATATTCATAATGCAATATTTGGTTTTTCTTTGAAAATGATTTTTTTTTTTTCCGAAGATTATCTTCAACGACTTTCGAATATACGTCAGACACTCACAGAGATGAAAATAGCTGTCTGGACAGCCACAACAGCCTTTTTTCCCCATTCTATTTGGAGTGTCGAATTATTGCAGGCAATTTCAACAAAGTGAAGTAGTTGGGATATAAATTCTACTCGACATGTATTACATCTTTTTTGACGTAATTTTAATACTGGATTGAATGCCTTTTCACCAATGAGTCTTTGACGTAACGTTATTCCTTGTAAATGCAAAAATACAAAATTAGTTTTTTTTTTTTAAAGAATAAAGCCATGCTCTGTGAGAGGGCGTGATGCATCTGCAAACAGTATCGACCCAGGTCAGCCTGCGCATTCCGCGCAGGCTGACCTGAATCGAAACTTTTTCCAACCGGTCAATTTTCTGCACCTCTGAGGACCATTCTACCTTATGGTTCAGCCGTTTGACATAAAAAAATTGCTTTTATGACGATGCTTGGTATAACGCATCACGGAGATGCATTAAGCCCCCTTTTGCCAGAGCATTACTGTATGTTTAGCCATTAAAATAATCTCAGATAGTTTTGAGACATTTTACGCTATTGTTGTCAACACCTAACACTGTCTGGAAAATCATCAAAGCGGTCTAATTAATTGATAATATTGAATTTATTGATAATGTACTATTGATTACAATCCATCAAACTAACGATTGTATTAGACGATACAGATCAACTTTACAGACAGAAATCTAAGATCGACTTTCTATTACCAACTCACTCATATGGGGATTAAAAATATCCATCAAAATGGATGAATGGATAAACAAATACCTTATGTCTGAACTCCATATCGAGGAACCTTCGGTAACAAGAACGAGCAATTTCTCTACTTGTCTCCATGATTTCTCTGGTAACCAAAGTTATGAACATTGGTCTCATCAGACGGATAAATGTGGGTTGTATTTGAGGGGAAAATGAAAGTTTGAGATATAAGAATAAAGACGGAGCTAAACTAAGCATTACAGTTTCCTAAATCCTACACATTTATTGCTCAGGCAAAGGGGTTTTAATATATCTTCGTGATGCATTAAACAAAACAGGCCGGCATATAACTGTGGACCCATGAAAACCCATTCTGTCTGAGAAACAACTGAATTCTGAGGTCGAATGTTTCTTGGACGTGCAGAAATTTACCAAAAAAACCAAAAAGGTATCGACTCAGGTCAGCATGCCTGAACTGCGCAAGTTGACCTGAGAGTCGATAGTTTTTAAAGATGCATCAATCCCCCTTTTCACAGAGCTTGGCTCATTTTAATTTACCTAATATGATAACGTAACTTTTATCTCTAGATTGTATATCTTAAAGAAAGTAAAAATGATGCCTTTATGATATTTTATGTTTCTGGTTTAAGGCCAGTAAACTACCGACACCACTGGGGACAACAAGACCTCGTGGCTACGGGCCGCCAAGACTGATAGAGATACAAACAATATTGATCACCATTGATTACCTGTCAATCAAATAATATAAAACTATCATTGTCCCATTAGCAAACAATTAGTTTGTATTTTTGATCTAATCAGCTCTCTCATCAAACTTAGCGAACCGTGTAATGAATGAACAGATTTCAAACTGGACTTTTGACATCGATATAAAAGCACGTTTGAAGTAGAAAATTGGTATCACTTATATATAGTATTTCTAACAGACATCTCACTTTGCAATAATCATGCCTCCACAAACTACTATAAATATGGACTTTACCGGAGAATTTCAAAGTTGCAGGTGGGCAAAGTTTATCTATATTTCAAAATAACATCGTAAGTGAAAATCAAAATTCAAAATAATGCTTATAAAGGATTTTTTCTTCTTTGATTGAAGTTTATATACAAGCAATAAGAAAGAAATGTGAAGCTTATTTACTAAGTACATGTACTGCAGATTTTATGAACATATCTTCCTAAAGACGAAGTTTCCTTCTTGAAGCGGATTGCTTCTGAAAACATTGTGTAGAATGGAGAAATTACGCTTAGCGTGTAGTTAAACTTAGTTATGTGATAATGTATTTTTCTTTTCTTTTTTTTTTTTCCCTTAAGCATCGGGATTTCACGCTTTATCAAAGGACAAAAGCAAAATCCCACTTCATCCTTATTTTATGAAACTATTATTATTCTTGTATCTTCATGCCAAATGTTGCCCATGACCGCTGCAAGGTTGCACTGATTACGACGGATATAAAATTTCATATTTTGGAGGCCTTCAAAGTAATCGCTGTTGTCGTTTCCAATTTTAAATGAGGATTTTCTATCCCTCTGTACTGATAGTTTATCTATGCTTATCACAGCTGAGCCACTGTACATATTTTCAATGTTTGATAGCGTTTGTTCCCTCTATCTATTAGAATGTATCTTAACCTCTTTATCAAACAATGCTTGTAAGACTGACCACGAGAACTTTTCAAAAAATATAAAAATTGAGCAAAAATAATGGTTACCAGCATTTCATTCTTTTTCCCACATGTCTAAGACCCTGTTAAGAGAAATTCCATTGTTTGCGTCAAATGTAATTTCTAGTCAGCAAGTGTCTTGAAGTTGGAGGAGTGTAAAATTTTGTCGTTTGGTAATAGTATTTGCGCCGTCGGCCTAGATCTGGATCAGAGTGCAGAAAAAGTGCGTTCCAACCTTGGACCTTACACTACACTATGACCCTAACCCTATTCGGTAGTATAGAAAATCTTTAAAACCCCGAAAAGAAACGATTTTATTTCATTCGCAGCGAAGGCGATAAACTGAAGACGCCTTAGATGGCACCCCATAATCTTAAGGATAGAGACCAGCCCCAGTAGTTCAATTTGTAGAGCACAAGACTTGTAAACGTCAAATCAATATTTAAGTTCGATCCCCACAGTTGGCCACCTAAAATTACACTAAAAAGTCTTTCAGATTAGACGTTAAACCCAAGTCCCGTGTGACGGTGCTATACACTGAGCACGTAAAAGAAACAGGCGTAAATTAGGATGTTCTCTTCCTGTATCTTGCTCTGTCGCCCCTAACAATACTCTAAAGTCTTTTGGGGCCTTGTCCACACGACCAAACCAGTGGCGAATATAAATAAAAGAAAATCAATCAAACATTCAAGGTAGCACAGTGGCTTTAAACTTTGCTATATCAAAGGTCTGTTCCCGTAAAAATATCATCGTATCTGGGAGTGAAGATGCAGGATCAGACTGCACGTTCTGATAGTGATGATTCAAGATCAGACGGCTCGTTCTGTGCAAAAGCGCACTGAATCACGCTTAACAATCCAAAAGTTATATGGCATGCAACACATGAAAAGGGGCATTCGGATATATTTGCGCGAAGTTTCGTCTCGCATCAGCCTGCGCCGACGGCACTTTACGACTACATTGGATTTTGTTCTTCATTAGACTTGCGCAAATCAGAAAATTACATAAAAACGGAAAGTGTCGTTTCGGATTAGCCTGCGCGGACTGCGCAGGCTGATCCGAGACGACACTATCGCAAATGGCCGTATCCCCCTTTTCGCATGTTGCAGGCCAATTATTATTGTGTGTGCTCCATTGGACGCAAATAATTGTCACAATCAAATTTCATTTTTCATAAACAGATCTGACAAGGATACTCTTAAACGCCTAAATTGTGGTCATCTTGAAGAACCATCTGGTAGAAAAAGGAGGAAAACAACCGAGTGTACCGTTAACTTACCAGACCCCAAAAGTCCGATCTCATGTATCATCCAAGCTGTTGAGAATCTGTCGACGAATTCCGACTTGATTGCAGATTGTTCCCGCGCTGCTTGCTTACCAACTGTTGCTGGGAAGCATCGAGACTTGAAGTCTATTTCTCCAGAAACAGTAAGCTCATAATTTACAATTTCACAAAAGGTATCGTTGATTATTCTTAGAAACAAGAAATATCTTTTTTTCTTTTCTCTTTTTTAAATAAAGACAGATTGCGTTAAAGTAACTGGAATATGAAAATTTTAACTCTTTTCTGATTCATTATGGACGGAAATAAAGAAAATTATCTATTTATTCATTCGACCTAATACGAAGAAATAGGTCAAAAGCCAGCGCATTCAGTCACGCCGAAAAAAAAGTTAGTTTGTATGCTCAAAGGGTTGCTCAGTTTCAAAACTAGATAGGGTAAAGAAGAAAAATAAAGTCAAGGAATCAAATAATCAAAAACACTTTCTTTGCATTCTCCAAACTAGTTTTAAAATAGTCAGTCCAACAAATTGATCGAGGTGAATTTATAGAAGCTTATATGATTGATTAGACATTTGATTAGAATGTAAATGCGGAACGATCATGGTTCTGCGGTGTGAAATACTAGTATACGAATCCTGCTGTGTGAAAAGGAGGTTCAATACAGTCTGCAAAAAGAATCAAACCATGTCAGCCTACGCAGTCCGCGCAGGCTGACATTGGTCGATACTTTTTTCTATTCGCAAATTTTCTGCATGTCCAAGGCAAGGATCATTCTACTTCCCGACTCATTCTCTTGTTAGGCGAAAATGAATTTTATGGATCTACAATACTGTGATGACTTGCTTGGTATAATGCATAACTAAGGTGCATTAAACCCTATTTTCCCAGGGTATCGCGCATTTTTGACTAGTCTGGTAAAAAAAAAAAGGCCATGAAATAATAGAGACATTTTTCCATTAAGTAATTATAAATGTAAATTTGTTTCATTACATTCTGAGCGCGTATTTGATCTAGCAAAAGCGTGGTCGATCTGCATTAACATTAAAAAAAAAATCATTATTGAAATGGCATTTGAAGCAAAATTGAACCAAAGTTACCATTGATATCATGAACATGGTCTAAGGTGAAAGCTAAACTTTTGGCATTGTTAAGCACAACGATGGTGATTGCCATTGCAATCAAACTGAATCTAGTTCACGGAAAATGAAACAGATCTTTAGTCTTCAATCCCAGGGGATGGGGGTTACTTAATCATGCAATATCATGGTCTTTGTTACAGCAAAAAATTTCGATTTATCAGCTATTTTGGATTACAATGCTTATTTCTTCTCATTTATTTTTAAAAGAATTACTGTATCAGGATATATCCCTTCAGGTCCTAAGATCCGATAAATTCGCCGTGTGTCCGCAAAAACTTTCGCACGTGATCAGCATATTCTGCAGATTGCCGCTCGATGGTGGGTATTAAGTAAAATTAGGCGGACAGTGCCGATTTGATTGCACTTTATTGAAGCTACATACCATAAATCTTAATTAATCAATTTATAATTTATCATTTTAGATATCAGACGTTTTGAAAGGACGATTCAACCAAAGGATACACCGCTTGACCATCATAGACTGCAGGTACCCGTATGAGTTTAATGGCGGCCATATTGTCGGTGCCCTCAACCTGTACACTAAGGACTCTGTACAGTCTTTTATCAACGAGACTCAAGTGTCGGCTGACCAAGTGCATGTGCTGATATTCCACTGTGAATTCTCGTCTGAAAGAGCCCCGAAAATGTAAGCATAAGCTATACAGCGGATTACAAGCTTTTTTTCTGTAGGACTTGCTCTTGAATCATTTCAGTCTATTTTGGTACATCTGAACATTTTTTATTTGATAAACATTTATTAACTGTCTGCTTGGTGCAACTTCAATGCAGGCTGTTTGGGTACCCAAGAATTTGATATCTTATAACTGAAACTGCTAAACATAGATCTACAATTTCACGGTACGAAGGACGCTAGCAATAGTCTACCGGGCCGTTTTATACCATATTATAACGCTAACTGTAAGTTTGTCAGAGTCGGTTCGGGATATGACCGTTCGTTTTGTGCAGTCTGTCAGACTTGACAAAATCAAACATAACATAACTATCTTAGGATGACCTTTAAACCTTTATGCAGAGGACTACAGTACAGTAACACAAGTAGATATCAGTCGTAATTGACACAATTCTATCACATATATTCATGAATTGACCTGAATTAGGATTGTCGATTGATACCCTGATTTTACAAGGATTTTTTTTCTCCTCGTGTCCAGATATATTTTACACAATAATTTATGGATTGTTGCCTGTCCTGGAATAACTGTATAATCGGAATTTCACTTTACGTATGTTGTAGGTACAGATTCTTACGAAGTCTTGACCGGGACATGAACAAGGAATGTTACCCAAGACTCAATTTCCCCGAAATGTATCTTCTGGAGGGAGGTTACAAAGCCTTCTATCAAACAAACAAGACACTTTGTGTACCCCAGGACTATGTGCCGATGTTACACGAGAATCATGGGAAAGAATTACGTCATTTCCGGGTCAAGTCTAAGTCTTGGGCTGCTGGAGAAAAACTACGACCTCGCTTTTGTTCTGACGTCATCGGAAAGAAACTGTTTTAAAACTTTCGAAAGATAAAAATTTGCAAACTGTGATACTATTAATGTGTAAATTGCTTTTCTCTGCATAATCTCGCTTTTCTCGTCATATTCTTGCTTTGCTTGTCCTCTTCATATTCTTACTTTGTTCTTCATATTCTTTATTTGCTGTCTTTTCTCTCCTTCCTCCTCATATTCTGTCTTTCCTTTTTACATTCTCTCTTTGCTCTTCACATTCTCGCTTTGCTGTTTATATTCTCGCTTTGCTCTCTATATTCTCTCTTTGCTCTTAACATTCCCGCTTTGCTCTTTATATTCTCTCTTTGCTCTTCATATTCTCGGCTTGATCTTCATATTCTCGCCTTGCTCTTCACATTTTCGCTTTGTTCTACATATTCTCTTCATATTCTCGTATTACGCTGAAATAATCTTATCACTAGATCTGTCTATATCTTATACCCGTATAACTGTTTCCGTTTTTGTTTTCATAGTTTTTAATGTCTTTGTTGACGTATTTGTGAATAAATGACAATTTTATGACATGATTTTTCTCTTTGTCTGAAAGATGAACGTGCGTGTGATGTACACTGCGTATTTTTTTTTTCAAATTGTTAGTGACTTCAATCTGTTGTGTTCCGTCTCATACGTGCAGATGAACTCTTTACAAGTTGATAAAATTCTTGCCTATTCAGTTTAAACGTATTTATTTTAAATCGATTGAGAAACAAGTTCTTACAACTTATACTAATCTCTCAGATACGTAAAGTTAGCTACTATTAGCCAGCTACTACTTGCCAGCTACTTGTTCAGGTAAAGTTAGCTACTAGTAGCCAGCTACTTGTTCAGGTAAAGTTAGCTTCTAGTAGCCAGCTACTTGAGCTGGTAAAATTGGTTATTTGTAGCCAGCTACTGGTAGCCACCTTCTAGTAAGCAGTCACTTGTAAAGAAAAATCGGGCAATTCGTACCCAGCGACCAATGTATAAGTAATTAAAATGGAGGTTTTTATTAGTTTTTAGTAGCTGGCGAACCAAATGTCGAAGCCTTAAACGAAATTTTTTTCTTCCATCCAGAATACTATATAAATGCATCAGAAAAATCAAAATCAAATAATTTCCTGTATTAAAGGGTCAAGCTACGAGATCTGTCAATAGGAATTTTTTTCACATTTGTTTTTAATTAGGGATTCAAAATGTACAAGTAGCTGACGAGATTAAGACAGACATTTCAAAATATTTCAAAGAATCACATTCACTGTACTACGGAGAAATTGAAAATATCATTTTCAATTCATCTTTTATTATTAAAGGGGCCAGCTACTCGTCATGAAAATTAGGACATTTTTCAATTTCACTTAGGAATTCAAAGGTACAAGTAGCTGGCGAGTCTAAGAGCTGTTTTTGTAATTAAGTGCTTATTTTTAATAAAGTAGACTATAAATGCGTCAGAAAACTCAAAATTGAAGCATTTCCAGTTATTAAAGGGGCCAGCTACTTGATATGAAAACAGGACAATTTTGCACTTTTGCGAAATCATGATTTAAAATGTACAAGTAGCTGGCTAGATTTAGAGAGATTTTTCAAAATATTTCAACGAATCATATTGAGGATACTTAGGAGAAATTAAAGATATCAAAATCAATCCATTCTTATCCATTTAAGGGGACAGCTACTCGTCATGAAAATGCGGATATTTTTCAATTTTACTTAGAGTGAAATCAAAAGGTACAAGTAGCTGGCGAGCCTAAGAGCGATTTTTGAAATTGAATGCTTGTTTTGAATAAAGATGACTATAAATGTATGAGAAAACTGAAAATGGAAGCATTTCCGGTTATTAAAGGGGCCAGCTACTTGATATGAAAATAGGATAACTTTCCACATGTGCGAAATCATGATTTAAAATGTACAAGTAGCTGGCTAGATTTAGAAAGATTTTTCAAAATATTTCAACGAATCATATTGAGGATACTTAGGAGAAATTAAAGATAGCAAAATCAATCCATTTTCATTCAACTTTGCTGTTTTTCGAAGTAACGATTTCAAATGTACAAGAAGCTAGCGAGATTAAGAGAGATTTTTCTAAATATTTCAACAATTCTTATTGGGGACACTTAGGAGAAATTAAAAATATCAAAATCAATCCAATTTTATCCATTTAAGGGGCCAGCTACTCGTCATGAAAATGCGGATATTTTTCAATTTTACTTAGAGTGAAATCAAAAGGTACAAGTAGCTGGCGAGCCTAAGAGCGATTTTTGAAATTGAATGCTTGTTTTGAATAAAGATGACTATAAATGTATGAGAAAACTGAAAATGGAAGCATTTCCAGTTATTAAAGGGGCCATCTACTTGATATGAAAATAGGATAACTTTCCACATGTGCGAAATCATGATTTAAAATGTACAAGTAACTGGCTAGATTTAGAAAGATTTTTCAAAATATTTCAACGAATCATATTGAGGATACTTAGGAGAAATTAAATATAGCAAAATCAATCCATTTTCATTCATTAAAGGGGGCAGCTACTTGTCATGAAAATGCGGATATTTTTCTATTATAAATAGTGTGAAATCAAAAGGTACAAGTAGCTGGCGAGCCTAAGAGTGAATTTTGAAATTAAATGCTTGTTTTGAATAACAGAGACTACGAATGTATGAAAAAACTCAAAATTGAATCATTTCCGATTATTAAAGGTGCTAGCTACTTGATTTAAAAACGGGGCTACTTTGCTGTTTTTCGAAATCATGATTTCAAGTGTACAAGTAGCTGGCTAGATTTAGAGAGATTTTTCAAAATATTTCAACGAATCATATTGAGGATATTTAAGGGAAATTAAAGGTATCAAAATCAATCCATTCTTATCATTTAAAGGGCCCAGCTACTCGTCATGAAAATGCGGATATTTTTCAATTTTACTTAGAGTGAAATCAAAAGGTACAAGTAGCTGGCGAGCCTAAGAGCGATTTTTGAAATTGAATGCTCGTATTGAATAAAACATAGTATAAATGCACGAGAAAACTTGAAATTGAAGCATTTCCGGTTATTAAAGGTAGCTGGCTAGATTTAGAGAGATTTTTCAAAATATTTCAACGAATCATATTGAGGATACTTATGAGAAATTAAAGATAGCAAAATAAATCCATTTTCATTCATTAAAGGGGGCAGCTACTTGTCATGAAAATGCGGATATTTTTCAATTATAAATAGTGTGAAATCAAAAGGTACAAGTAGCTGGCGAGCCTAAGAGCGAATTTTGAAATTAAATGCTTGTTTTGAATAACAGATACTATGAATGTATGAGAAAACTCAAAATTGAATCATTTCCGATTATTAAAAGGGCCAGCTACTCGTGAAAATTGGGACATTTTTCAATTTAACTCAGAGAGGAATTCAAATGTACAAGTAGCTGGCGAGTCTAAGAGTGAATTTTGAAATTAAATGCTTGTTTTGAATAACAGAGACTACGAATGTATGAAAAAACTCAAAATTGAATCATTTCCGATTATTAAAGGTGCTAGCTACTTGATTTAAAAACGGGGCTACTTTGCTGTTTTAAAAATTAAATGCTTGTTTTACATAAAGGGGATGATAAATGCACTAAAAAAGTCAAAATTTAAGCATTTCCAGCTATTAAAGGGGCAAGCTACTGATTTGAAAATGGGACAACTTTGCTGTTTTTCGAAGTAATGATTTCAAATGTACAAGTAGCTAGCGAGATTAAAAGAGATTTTTCTAAATATTTCAACAAATCGCTTTGAGAACACTTAGGAGAAGTTAAAAATATCAAAATCAATCCATTCTTATCCATTTAAGGGGCCAGCTACTCGTCATCAAAATGTGGATATTTTTCAATTTTACTTAGAGTGAAATCAAAAGGTACAAGTAGCTGGCGAGCCTAAGAGCGATTTTTGAAACTGAATGCTCGTATTGAATAAAACATAGTATAAATGCACGAGAAAACTTGAAATTGAAGCATTTCCGGTTATTAAAGGGCCCAGCTACTTGATCTGAAAATGGGACAACTCTGCACTTTTGAGAAAACATGATTTCAAATGTACAAGTAACTGGCTATATTTAGAGAGATTTTTCAAAATATTTCCACAAATCATATTGAGGATATGTAGGAGAAATTAAAGATATCAAAATCAATCCATTTTTATTCATTTTAGGGGCTGGCTACTCGTCAGGAAAATGCGGATATTTTTCAATTTTACCTAGAGTGAAATCAAAAGGTACAAGTAGCTAGCGAGCCTAAGAGCGAATTTTGAAATTAAATGCTTGTTTTGAATAACAGATACTATGAATGTATGAGAAAACTCAAAATTGAATCATTTCCGGTTATTAAAGGGGCCAGCTACTTGATTTGAAAACTGTACAACTTTGCTGTTTTTCGAAGTAATGATTTCAAATGTACAAGTAGCTAGCGAGTTTAAAGGAGATTTTTTCAAAATATTTCAACAAATCATTTTGAGGACACTTAGGAGAAATTAAAAATATCAAAATCAATCCATTCTTATCCATTTAAGGGGTCAGCTATCCTTAATTTCTCCTACGTATCCTCAATATGATTTGTTGAAATATTATGAAAAATTTCTCTAAATCTAGCCGGCTGCTCGTACATTTTAAATCATTATTTCGCAAAAGTGGAAAGTTGTCCCATTTTCAGATCAAGTAGCTGCCCCTTTAATAACCGGAAATGCTTCAATTTTGACTTTTCTCGTGCATTTATACTCTCTTTTATTCAAAATCGCTCTTAGGCTCGCCAGCTACTTGGACCTTTTGATTTCACTTTAAGTAAAATAGAAAGATTTCCGCATTTTCATGACGAGTAGCTGGACCCTTTAATGAATGAGAATGGATTGGTTTTAATATCTTTAATTTCTCGTAAGTATCCTCAATATGATTCGTTGAAATAGTTTAAAATATATCTCTATATTTAGCCAGCTACTTGTACGTTTTTTATCATTATTTCGCAAGCGTGGAAAGGTGTCCCATTTTCAAATCAGTACCTGGCCCATTTAATAGCTGGGAATGCTTAAATTTTGACTTTTTTAGTGCATTTATCATCCTCTTTATGGAACACAAGCATTTAATTTTAAAAACAGCTCTTAGGCTCGCCAGCTACTTGTACCTTTGAATTCCTCTCTGAGTGAAATTGAAAAATGTCCCAATTTTCACGACGCGTACCTGGCCCCTTTAGTAACTGGAAATGATTCAATTTTGAGTTTTCTCATACATTCATAGTATCTGTTATTCAAAACAAGCATTTAATTTCAAAATTCGCTCTTAGGCTCACCAGCTACTTGTACCTTTTGATTTCACTGTAAGTAAAATTGAAAAATTTCAGCATTTTCCTTACGAGTAGCCGGCCCCAAAAATGTATAAGAATGGATTGATTTTGCTATGTTTAATTTTCTCCTACGTATCCTCAATATGATTTGTTATAATATTTTGAAAAATCCCTCTAAATCGAGCCAGCTACTTGAACATTTGAAATCATGATTTCGAAAGAGTGCAAAGTTGTCCCATTTTCAGATCAAGTAGCTAGCCCCTTTAATAACCGGAAATGGTTCAATTTCGAGTTTTCTTGTGCATTTATATTCTCTTGTATTGAATACGAGCATTCAATTTCAAAATTCACTCTTAGGCTCGCCAGCTACTTGTACCTTTTGATTTCACTCTAAGTATAATTGAAAAATATCCGCATTTTCCTGACAAGTAGCTGGACCCTTTAATGAATAAAAATGGATTGATTTTGATATCTTTAATTTCTCCTAAGTATCCTCAATATGATTCGTTGAAATATTTTGAAAAATCTCTCTAAATCTAGCCAGCGACTTGTACGTTTTAAGTCGTCATTTCGCAAAAGTGCAAAATTGTCCCGTTTTCATATCAAGTAGCTGGCCCATTTAATAACTGGAAATGCTTCAATTTTGAGTTTTCTGACGCATTTATAGTCTACTTTATTAAAAACAAGCACTTAATTACAAAAACAGCTCTTAGACTCGCCAGCTACTTGTACCTTTGAATTCCTTTCTAGGTGAAATTGAAAAATGTCCCAATTTTCATGACGAGTAGCTGGCCCCTTCAATAATCAAAAATGAATTGAAAATGATATTTTCAATTTCTGTGTAGTACAGTGAATGTGATTCTTTGAAATATTTTGAAATGTCCGTCTTAATCTCGTCAGCTACTTGTACATTTTGAATCCTTAATTAGAAACAAATGTGAAAAAAATTTCTATTTACAGATCTCGTAGCTTGACCCTTTAATACAGGAAATTATTTGATTTTGATTTTTCTGATGCATTTATATAGTATTCTGGATGGAAGAAAAACATTTCGTTTAAGGCGTCGACATTTGATTCGCCAGCTACTTGAACCTTTAGGAAACTAATAAAAACCTCCATTTTAATTACTTATACATTGGTCGCTGGGTACGAATTGCCAGATTTTCCTTTACAAGTGACTGCTTACTAGAGGGTGGCTACCAGTAGCTGGCTACAAATAACCAATTTTACCAGCTCAAGTAGCTGGCTACTAGTAGCTGGCTACTAGAAGCTAACTTTACCTGAACAAGTAGCTGGCTACTAGTAGCTGGCTACTAGTAGCTAACTTTACCTGAACAAGTAACTGGCTACTAGTAGCTGGCTACTAGTAGCTAACTTTACCTATCTCTAATCTCTCTCGATTCTGCTTCCTGGGAACTACACCAGTACTAGCACCGAATGTGTTTGCCAATGAACAATCCCAAAGTTGACACGCGCTCCTGGGTATCAAAATGGGGACCTGATGATTACGAGGCCGACGCTCTACCTTACAACCACGGATATTGCCTATTCTATCTTGGAATCACTTGCCGACGTCAAGTTAGATGTGGCTGAAATGATAGAACTTGTTAAAATAGGACAGAAAACATAGTGGTGAAAGGAAAAGATACTGGTTACCAGGATTTTCTTCTTTTTCTAACAAATTTTGAAAAAAAAAAAAAGAATTTTTCCTTTAAATCTCTAAATCATGGATCCGTTTAATTAAGGGTTAATGAAAGCAACACAAAACTGACTTTTAAACTTTCACATGAATAAACAAGAATAAGAAAAAAAACCAACGGACAATTAATTTATTGAATAATTGATATTTTACGAGTATGCACGAAAATGTGAAATGACGACCAAAGTAGGCTGAAGAAGTTACTCATAGAGTGTGTATGTTGCATAAAAAATATCAAACAAATATGACTTTATTAAAAGGAGGGAGCGCGGGGTCATATCTCTGTTGTCGCATGAAAATAAGTCCTCATTGCAAAATTTTCTTTGCACCTTGGTTTTGCTGCAGGATTTTTTCTATTTCTCTGCGTCAGATATTTTGCTACTTTTTTTTATTCGATCCCTGATCTATGTAGTGTGAAAGTCCAGGCTTCTATTTAAGGCCGTTTAACACTTTACTAAACAATCCGGAATCTAAACAATCCTAAGGAAAGAGGCCTCTGAAAAAAGGACAAAATGCTTGTTGTAATCTTTTCTACCCTTTCAAAGTTAAACCCCTATCATTTACGTACATTCGATTAGTTGTCTGGAAATGCTTTGAATATGGAATGATCCAAACTTTTGTTGTGTGGTAAAGAGTTAACCTTTCAAGGTCAAATACATATGAGTCATGCTCTGGCAAAAGGGGGCTTAATGCATCTTTGTGATCCATGATACCAAGCAAGAATTACAGAACAGTGATGGAGATATTTTGATAACAGAAATGTTCTGCGGAAAAAATCTTTCATAGATTGAAACACTTTAAAATACTGAGTTGTCAACATCTTAGTTCAAGTTTCAAATCATCAAGGCGGCCTTATTAATTGATAATATTCAATTGGTTTGTTATCTTTTGCTGATTAGAATCGAACGTATCAAACAGACGATCGTTTATGGATGGGTGATCGGGTGGATGAATTCATGCGTTGGTGGATGGGGGCGTTGGTGGATGGATAGAAGTATCGAGTCATATTTCGATAATCCGGAAATACTTCTACAATTCAATAGACCAATTTCCGTTTTCATATCGCATATGCGTTTCCGAGAGTCAACAGAACAAGAAACCAATGACAATTCTTTGTTAGTAATCCAAAAGCCGGGTCGTGGATGTCCGAGTTCGATTACCAGCTTGCAACGTTGGCTACGAAAACTTTCTTTAGGCAAAGCATTTCAGAGCCCCAGTCTAGGCTTTGTTTAGGAGAGACTTGAATCAGAAACATTTGCAGTGATGTAACTGATAATTATTGAACGCGGCGTGTATATCATTTCAAACGTTCGTAATGAACAACCCTTCAGACCATTTTTACATCCCTACCCATTGAAAATATAGGCTGGCAATATTTACAATAATGACGAAATTTTGAATGATTCATGCCTTTTTTGCAACAGTTTCGTGAAAATGCCCATTTAGTTATTGTGAACAGTACAGAATGAAAGTGTCTAAAGAAGATATATTCATAAATCAATAATCGGATTTTCGTCGGAAATGAGTTTTTTTTTTTTCGAAAATTATCGTCAACGACTTTCGAATATATGTTAGACACTCGCAGAGATGAAAATAGCTGCCGGGACAGCTACATCAGCCTTTTTTTCCCCATTCTATTTGTAGTGTCGAATTACTGCAGGCATTTTCAACAAAGTGAAGTAGGAGTCTTTGACTTAACGTTATTCCTTGCAAATGCAAAAATACAAAATTAGATTTTTTTTTTAAAGAAAAAAGACATGCTCTGTGAAAAGCGGCATAAAGCATCTGCAAAAAGTATCGACCAGATCAGCCTGCGCAATCGGCGTAGGCTGACCTGAATCGAAACTTCTTCCAACTGGTCAATTTTCTGCATGTTTGAGGACCGTTCTACCTTATGGTTCAGTCGTTTGTTATACAAAATTGCTTTTATTGATGCATTATTATGATGAAGACTTGCTTGGTATAACGGAGATGCATTAAGCCCCCTTTTTCCAGAGCATTACTCATATTGTATCTTTATCCATTAAAACAATCTCAGATAGTTTTGACACACTTTATTGTTGTCAACACCCAACACTGTCTGGAAAATCATCAAAGCGGTCTAATTAATTGATAATATTGAATTTATTGATAATGTACAATTGATTACAATTTATCAAACTAACCATTGTATTAGATGATATAGATCAACTTTACAGACAGAAATCTAAGATCGTCTTTCTATTACCAACTCACTCATATGGGGATTAAAAATATCCATCAAAATGGATGAATGGATAAACAAATAACTTATGTCTGAACTCCATATCGAGGAACTCTCGGTAACAAGAACGAGCAACTTCTCTACTTGTCTCCATGTTTTCTCTGGTAACCAAAGCTATGAACATTGGTCTCATCAGACGGATAAATGTGGGTTGTATTTGAGGGGAAAATGAAAGTTTGAGATATAAGAACAAAAACGGAGCTAAAGTAAGCAATACAGTTTCCTAAATTCTACACATTTATTGCTCAGGCAAAAGGGGGGTTAATATATCTCCGTGATGCATTAACTCAAACAGACCATCATATGGCTTGCAACACACGAAAAGGGGCATTCGGACATTTGCGTAAAGTGTCGTCTCGGATCAGCCTGCGCACTCCGCGCAGGCTAATCCGAGACGGCACTTTACGACTATATTAGATTTTGTGCTACAGAAGACTTGCGCAAAACAGAAAATTACATAAAAACGGAAAGTGCCGTCTCGGATTAGCCTGCGCGGACTGCGCAGGCTGATCCGAGACGACACTTTACGCAAATGTCCGAATTCCCCTTTTCGCGTGTTGCAGGCCGATTATTATAATTGTGGATCCATAAAAACCAATTCTGTCTGACTAACAACTGAATTCTGAGGTAGAATGGTCCTTGGCCATACAGAAATTTACCAAAAATAAAAAGTATCGACTCAGGTCAGCCTGCCCGGGATGCGCGGGGTGACCTGAGCTGATAGTATTTGAAGATGCATCAAACCCCCTTTTCACAAAGCATGGCGAATCTTAATTTACCTATGATAACGTAATTTTTATCTTTAGATTGTATATCTGAAAGAAAGTAAAAATGATACCTTTATGATATTTTATATCTCTAGTTTAAGGTCAGTAAACAACCGACACCATTATGGAGAACAAGACCTCTTGGCTACGGGCCGCCAAGACTGATAGAGATACAAACAATATTGATCACCATTGATTACCTGTCAATCAAACAATATAAAACTATCATTGTCCCATTAGCAAACAATTAGTTTGTATTTTTGATCTAATCAGCTCTCTCATCAAACTTAGCGAACCGTGTAATGAATGAACAGATTTCAAACTGGACTTCTGACATCGATATAAAAGCACGTTTGAAGTGGGGAATTGGTATCATTTATATTTAGTAATTCTAACAGACATCTTACTTTGGAATAATCATGCCTCCACAAACGACTATAAATGTGGACTTTACCGGAGAATTTAAAAGTTGCAGGTGGGTAAAATTTATCTATATTTCAAAATAACATCGTAAGTGAAATTCAGGATTAAAAAATAATGCTTAAAAAGGATTTTTTCTTCTCTGATTAAAGTATATGTACAAACAGTAAGATAGTAATATGAAACATATTTACTAAGTACAGCTGCTTTTATGAACATAACTTACTAAAGACGAAGTTTCCTTCTTGAAGCTGATTGCTTCTGAAAACATTGTGTAGAATGGAGAAAAAATTGTGCTCAGCTTGTAACTAAACTTAGTTTATGTGATAATGTTTTTTCTTTTCTTAAGCATCACGCTTTATCAACGGAAAAAAACAAAATCCCACTTCATCCTTATTTTGTATTCTTGTATCTTCATGCCAAATGTTGTCCGTGACCACTGCAAGGTTGCACTGATTACGACGGATATGAAATTTCATATTTTGGAGGCCTTCAAAGCAATCGCTGATGTCGTTCCGAATTTTAAATGAGGACAAACCCCTTGAGTTTTTCTATTCCTTACAACATATATATTGGTAATTTATGTATGCTTATCACAGCTGAGCCATTCTACACATTTTCAAGGTTTAATAGCGTTTGTTCCGTCTATCTGTAAGAATATACCTTAAACTCTTTCTCAAACAATACTTGTAAGATTGACCATAAGAACTTCTGAAAAAATATAAAAATAGACCAAAAATAATGGTTACCAGCATTTCATCCTTTTCCCACAACGTCTAAGACCCTGTTAAGAGAACTTCCATTGTTTGCGTCAAATATAATTTCTCATCAGCAAATGTCTTGAATTTGGAGAAGTTTAAAATTTTGTTGATTGGTAAAGAGTTAACTATTTCACTGCCAAGGTCGATTTGCGTAGCATTTGCGTCGTCGGCCTAGATCTAGATCAGAATGCAGAAAACGTGCATCCCAACCTTGGACCTGACACTACACTTCGACCCTAACCCTATTCGGTAGTATAGAAAATTTTCTTTAAAACCCCGAAAAGAAACGATTTTATTCGATTCGCAGCGAAGGCGATAAATTAAAGAAGACCTCGATAGCACCCTTGTCTATAAACTCAAGGCAAGGTAAGAAACCAGCCCCAGTAGTTCAATTTGTAGAGCATGAGACTTGTAAGCGTCAAATAAATGTGTGAGTTCGATCCCCACAGTTGGCCACACAAAAAATCCCCACGGTTGGCCACACAAAAACAGATTTTCAGATTAAACGTTAAACCCAAGTCCCGGGTGATGGTGCTATACACTGAGCACGTACAAGAAACAGGCGTAAATTAGGATGTTCTCGTCCTGTATCTTGCACTATCTCCGTAACAATATACTATAAAGTCTTTTGGGGCATTTTCCACACAAGCAACCAGTGGCGCGAAGATAAATAAACGAAAATCAATCAAACATTCAAGGTAGCACAGTGCCTTTTTTACTTAATTTTCGTGCTACACATAAACCAAACGAAATTTTAAGCCAGTATTGAAAACTAAAATATTGCGATATTAAGGGTCTATTCCAGTAAATTTATCACCGTATCTGACAGTGAAGACCCAGGATCAGACTGCACTTTCTGACAGTGATGAATCAGGATCAGACTGCACATTCTGTGAAAAAGCGCATTGAATCACGATTAACAGTCATATGGCATGCAACACACGAAAAGGGGCAATCGGACATCTGCGTAAAGTGTCATCTTGGATCAGCTAATTCGAGACAGCACTTTACGACTACATTAGATTTTGTTCTTCATTAGACTTGCTTAAATCAGAAAATTACATAAAAACGGAAAGTGTCGTTTCGGATTAGCCTGCACAGGTTGCGCAGGCTGATCCGAGACGACACTTTACGCAAATGTCCGAATCCCCCTTTTCGCGTGTTGCAGGCCAATTATTATTGTGTGTGTTCCTTTGGACGCAAATGATTGTCACAATCAAATTTCATTTTTCATAAACAGATGTGACAAGGAAACTCTTAAACGCCTAAACTGTGACCATCTTGAAGGACCATCTGGTAGAAAAAGGAGGAAAACGTCCGAGTGTACCGTTAACTTACCAGACCCCAAAAGTCCAATGTCACGTATCATCCAAGCTGTTGAGAATCTGTCGACGAATTCCGACTTGATTGCAGATTGTTCTCGCGCTGCCTGCTTGCCGACTGTTGCTGGTAAACATCGAGACTTGAAATCGATTTCTCCAGAAACAGTAAGTTCATGTTTTACAATTTCACAAAAGGTATCGTTGATTATTCCTAGAAACAAGAAATATGTTTAAAAAAAAATAAATTGTGTTAAAGGAACTGGAATATGAAAATTTTAACTCTTTTTCTGACTTAATATGAACAGATATAAAGAAAAGTAACTATTTATTCATTCGATTTTATCAATACCAAGAGGTAGGTCAAAAGCCAGTCACGCCGAAAAAAAGTTAGTATGTATGTTCAAGCATAGTTCAGTTTCAAAAATAAATTTAGATAGGGAAATGGAGAAAAATAAAGTCAAGAAATCAATTAATCAAAGACACTTTCTTTGCATTCTCCAGACTATTTTTTAAATAGTCAGTCCAACAAATTGATCGAGAAAAAGTTATCGAAGCTTATATGATTGATTAGACGTTTGATTAGAATGTAAATGCGGAAAGATAATGGTTCTGCGGTGTCAAATACTAGTATACGAGTCATGCTATGTGAAAAGGAGGTTCAATGCACCTGCAAAAAGTATCGATCCATGGCAGCCTGCGCAGTCCGCGCAGGCTGACATGAGCCGATACTTTTTGCTATTCGCAAATTTTCTGCATGTCCAAGGCAAGGATCATTCTACCTCCGGGCTCGGTCTCTTGTGAGGCGAAAATGAATTTTATGGATCCATAATACTGCGATGACTTGCTTGGTATAACGCATAACGAAGGTGCATTAATCCCTCTTTTCACATACTATCGCCCTTTTTTGACTAGTCTGGTACAAAAGGCCACGGAATAATACTGTTTTTTTTTTTTCCCACTATGTAATTATAAATGTTAATTTGTTTCATTACATTCTGAGCGTGTATTTGATCTCGCAAAAGCGTGGTCGATCTTCATTAGCAATCAAAATAAATCATTATTGAAATGGCATTTGAAGCAAAATTGTACCAAAGTCCCTATTGATGTCATAACCATGGTCTAAGGTGAAAGCTAAACTTTCGGCATTGTTAAGCACAACGTTGGTGATTGCAGTTGCAGTCAAACTAGATCTAGTTCACGAAAAATAAAAACAGATCTTTAACCTTAAATCCTAGGGGGTGGGGGTTACTTTATCATGCAATATCATGGTCGTTGTTACAGCTAAAAATTTCGGGTTATCACTTATTTTGGATTACATTGCATTGGCATACGTATTCTCATTTATTTTTAAAAGAATTACTGTATCAGGATACATCCTTCAGGTCCTTAGACCCGATAAATTCGCCATGTGTTCGCAAAAACCTTCGCTCATCATCGGCATATTCTGCAGATTGCCACTCGATGGTGGGTATTAAGTCAAATTAGGCGGACAGTGCCGATATGATTGCACTTTATTGAAGCTACATACCATAAATTTTAATTAATCAATTTATAATTTATCATTTTAGATATCAGACGTTTTGAAAGGACGATTCAACCAGAGGATTCACCGCTTGACGATCATAGACTGCAGGTACCCGTATGAGTTTAATGGCGGCCATATTGTCGGTGCCCTCAACCTGTACACTAAGGACTCTATACAGTCTTTTATCAACGAGACTCAAGTGTCAGTAGACCAAGTGCACGTGCTGATATTCCACTGTGAATTCTCGTCTGAAAGAGCCCCGAAAATGTAAGCATAAGTAATACAGCGGATTACAAGCTTTTTGCTGTAGGATTGTCACTGAGTGAGCAATATAAACTGGTAGTGTCGACTTCGAATGAAGAATTTAATTTGAGTGTTGAAAAACAAGTCACGTCGACCTTCCATTAAGACAAATAACTTTCTTGCACGCAAAAAAGTAAAGACAGTTTTTTCATCTTCATAAACACATTACATTTTCACTTGATAAACAGTAGCAGTATTTCGATTCAGATATATTCATGACGTGAACTGTGTGAAATATTTGAAAAATAGTGTTGAAAATGTCCAAAATGCGCATTTTATATTCAAATATTAAACTGCAAAATAATTATCAGCATTTCATCAAGAAAATACAGCGTTTGAAGAAAAGATTACATTAATCTTTTACAAATAAACATTCGCATGTACTTTCCCTCTCGAATCATTTTAGTCTATTTTGGTACATCTAATCATATTTGAACTGATAAACATTTATTAACTGGTGTCTTGATGCAAATTCAATACAGGCTGTTTTGGTACCCAAGACATTTGATATCTTAATACTGAAACTGCTAAACATGGATCTATAATTTCACAGTCCGAAGGACGCTGGCAATAGGCTTCCGGGCGGTTTTATACCAAATTGTATTGCTCATTGGAAGTTTGTCAGAGTCGGTTTGGGATAAGACTGTTCGTTTTGTGCAGTCTGTTTTAGACCTGGCAAAATCAAATATAACATAACCATCTAAAGATGATCTTTAAACTTATGTAAAGGTCTACAATAAAAAAAATTTACAGTAACACAAGTAAAAATCACTCGTAACTGGCACAATTCTATCACATATACTCATGAATAGTTCAGATCTGAATCGGGATTGTCGATTGATAATCCCATTTTACGAGGATTTTTCTTCTCGTCGTGTCCAGATTTACTTTACACAATAATTTACGGATTGTTGCCTTTCCTGGAATAACTGGATAATCAGAATTTCACTTTACGTATTTTGTAGGTACAGATTCTTACGCAGTCTTGACCGGGAAATGAACAAGGAATGTTACCCAAGGCTCAATTTCCCAGAAATCTATCTCCTGGAAGGAGGTTACAAAGCCTTCTATCAAATAAACAAGACACTTTGTGTACCGCAGGACTATGTACCGATGCTCCATGAGAAACATGGGAAAGATTTACGTCATTTCCGGGTCAAGTCTAAGTCTTGGACTGCTGGAGAAAAACTACGACCTCGCTTTTGTTCTGACGTCATCGGAAAGAAACTGTTTTAAAACTTTCGAAAGATAAAAATTTGCAAAGTGTGATACAATTAATACGTAAATTACTTTTCTCAGCATAACCTCGCTTTTATCTTCATATTCTTGCTTTACTTGTCATCTTCATACTCTTACCTTGTTCTTCATATTCTTGCTTTGCTCAATCTTTTCTCACCTTGCTCTTCATATTTTGTCCTTCCTCTTCATATTCTCGCTTTTCTCTTCATATTCTCGGATTTGTCTTCATATTCTCTCTTTGCTCGCTCCATATTCTTTTCATGTTCTTGTATATTACTCTCAAATCATCTTATCACTAGGTCTGTCGATATCTTGTACATGTATAGTTGTTTTTGTGTTAGTTTTCATCGTTTTTAATGCCTTTGTTGATGTTTTTGTAAATAAATGACGATTTTATGACATGTTTTTCTCTCTTTTTCTCTGCATCTTTGTGTTGCAGTAGGTTTTTCTCTGTTTCATTGCGTCAAATATTTTGCGGCGTTCTTCTTTTATTCGATTCCTGATCTATGTAATAACCCTTTACCAAACCATCTGGACTCTTAACCATCCTAAGAAAAGAGGCTTTTGAAAACATTGTGGGAAAAGGAGAAAATGCTTGTTGCAATCTTTCTTACCCTTTCAAAGTCAACCCCAATCATTTAGGTGCATTTGATTTGTTGTCTGGAAATGCTTTAAATATAGACTGGTTGAAACATTTGCCGCTTGGTAAAGAGTTAACCTTTCAGCGTCAAATACATATGAGTCATGCTCTGCCAAAAGGGGACTTAATGCATCAACGTGATCCATGATACCAAACAAGTAATCACATTATTATGGAAACATAAAATCTATTTTGTCTAACAACCTGATGAGGTACACTGGTCCTTTGGTATTGCAGAAACTTTACAAAATCAAAAAGTTTCGACCTAGGTCAGCCTGCGCGGATTGCGCAGACTAACCTGGGTCGATACTTTTTACAGAAGCATTATTTCCCCTTCTCACAGAGCATGGTCCGTGTATAAAAGTCAAAAGAATGTTTTATTTCATATTTAAAAAGTATCGACCTAAGGCAGCCTGTGCGTCCGAGGAGGCTGACGCTCGTCGATACTTTTCGCCACTCTTCATTTTTTTTGCATGTCAAAGACCTGATCTATCCAATAATTCGGTTATTTGTTTGACAAAATGGATTTCATGTAGCTTTGACAATTGACCATGCTCTGTGAAAAGGGGGCTTATTGCATCTGCAAAAAGTTTCGACCGATGGCAGACTGTGCAGGATGACATGGGTCGAAACTTTTTGCTATGTGCCAATTTTCTTCATATCAAAGGACTATTCTACCTCCAGATCCAGCTTGTTAGACAAAATTGATTTTATGGATCCATTATTATGTGATGATTTGCTTGGAATAATGTATCACGGAGTTACATCAAGCCCCCTTTCGCCAGAGCATGACTTGCTTGGTATGATGTATAACGGATATGCACCGATCTTTGCGAACCGTGTTATGAATGAACAATGAAGTTTCGGGTTGCAAAAGGAAAAGTCTGTGGCAAACTCGCCAACTTTTTTCGTCTTAACGACGTATATGACAAATTTTTCTAGCGGACAGATTTTTTTAAAACTTTGCACATACAAAGCTCGTCATGTCTCTAGGAGATTACAGTAAAAAAGATGCTCGATTCGGACAAACTAGCCTTTGAAAAAGGTATATACAGATCCATAATTCAGCTTATATTGGATTTACAGCGTATTTCTTTAATAGTCAGTTAAACAGGAAAATTACAGGAAAAATATACAAATATACATCATTTGAATGAAAAGTCATATATTTTTGCACAAAAAAAAATGTATAAAAGCCTGGTTTTGAGCATATATAGACCATTGAGTTAAAAAGGGAAATAATTTGATCGAATTAGGGGTTTATCTAAAAAATTACATACTTTCTAACGGACAGATTTTTCTTAAACTTTCCACACTTATAGTATTTATATTTTTAAACAATAAGAAAAAATAAGAATGGCACCTATCCGTGCTTATTTCGTCAGAAAACAAGGTTGAAGGTCACTGTGGAAGTTATTTTTTCCAGGAAAAAAATAGGATAAAAGCTCAGCAGACATGGTGGGAAAAGGAGAAATTGCTTAATAGGGGCGATTTCTCCTTTTCCAACAATAATTTTTCAAAGTGGAAACAGCTATACTTCCATAGCTTTAAATTTCCTTCATTTGTTTCCTTGTTTGTTGTGTAATGCCATATCAGCAGCATTTTAATTATTTTACCGTGACAGTTCAAAGATTCATTTTTTTCTCTTCACCAATACTACCCGAAGAAAGTACTACATGTTTCAGTGCACCAATAGTATTACCATTATGTGCAAAAAATACATAGGTGCACTTTTGATTCAATATCCACGACAAAAATACATGCGCAGTAGGATGCGCGCGAACATTTGTCACATACGTCGTTAAAAACCGAAAATGAAAGACGTAAAAGTACCCATCAAAGTAAACGTTTGGCTGAACTGAATCTCATCCAGCGTTTAGCCGTTTGGTATCTAAGAGACGAAAACTCTGTGAGTTTGCAACGAACCTTCTTTTTCCAAGTACAAACCTCTATTGTTCATTCATTACACGGTTCGCTAAGTTTGGTGCGAGAGCTGATTAGATAAGAAATACAAACTAATTGTTTGCTAATGGGACAATGATAGTTTTATGTTGTTTGATTGACAGGTAATCAATTTGTGATCAATATTGTTTGTATCTCTATAAGCCTTGGCGCTCCGTAGCTAACAGGTCTTTTCCGTAGTTCTGTTCTGTTCAGTTCCCTAGCAATGCGAAATGTTAGACTGTGATACTAGAATTTCAATTCAGTTGTACATGGACAAAGTAAATAAGGCTATAACTGATAGGTACCTTTGAAATTTGTTTGTTTGTATGGTATTTAACGCGGTCCGTGGCATTATTTCAGTAACATCGCCGCGGTCGGTGCACTTATCGATGCTTTCCTGGAGTTTCTGTTTTGAGTTAGTCGCCCAATATTCTTACCAAGTTTTTGGCCACTTTTTCACATAAACTAAGTCGAAACAATGATCAGCTATAAAAGACGATGAATCCTGTCGAAAGGACTATCATCAAACCTCGGAGAGAAATTGGACGAGCTCCATGATTTGACTTAGTCCAAAATAGCGAGTAAAATATTCATTTACTCTCAGATTTAAGATTAACCTCTTAAACAAGAAAGACAAGAAATTCGTATAAACACCGAGGAATCGACCTGCCACTATTTGCATCATGCCCTCTGGTAAAAGAATTATAGCAGACTACAAAAATTAATTTTACCTTGACGAGCAGATACGTAGTCAAGAAAATATTTCACTAACGTTTTCATATGACACCTGACATTGGACAGTATCAAGACTAACAAGCTATTCAGTCAATCTTGCACTTCTTTTCGATTGGGTATTATTTGTTTGTTTTGTAATGGACTTTAATGCGGTTATAACAGGTTAGGTCATATCATGGGGGTCAATGCACATACGTATGTGTTTCCTGGCTTTCTCACAGTACTGACACAACTTTTTTTCCAAGACACTAACTAGGCTACTTGTCTCACATGCATCAGAGGTGAAAGGCGAAAAATTGCCGGAAAGAAAGTTTGCTGCAACCGGGTATCGAACCCGGTCACCGGGTCACGAGTCGGATACGCTAACCACTGAGCTACATGGCTAGGCTAGGGTGTTGTAATCACCCTATGAGTGAACTGGTAAAAGAAAGACGACCTTGGGTTTTTGTCTTAGACCTAAGGCTTTAACTCTTGACCACACGACCCGGGTTTTAACCCCTCACCTGCTAATTGAGTGCAAACTTTTAACCGGACAGTAAAACCCTAATTTTGCTATTTCAAAGGTATCTTGGGGGGAATATTTCTCTTCATCGGACAGTGTAGATTAAAGATCAGACTGCACGTTCTGTCCAGTCTGATCTTGATCTTCACTGTCTGCAAAGAAAAAGATCAGTGAGTCGCGCTTAGGAGCCTAAGGGTTAAAAAGCTTGTTGAAAACAGGGCTGTTGAAAACATCGTGGGAAAAGGAGAAAATGCGGGCGAATAGCATCATCTTCTTTTCCCGCTATATTTTCAACCCGTTCGAAGACCCATTATTTGAGTTTTATTTAATTTGTGGTGTGCAAACTCTTTCAATTTGAACAAGTCTAAAATTATATCGTGTGGTAAAGGATTAACCACGTAAGCTATTAGCTGGTGACAGCAATCATGATAAAATGAAAATGCTACTAAAATCCAAAGCTTACCGGTTGCTTTCTTACAGAAATCACAATGATTTAAAAAAAAAAAAAAGCAGATAAATTTTAGAAAACAAGCACAAAGGGGACATTCAAAATGTGTTTGCCATAACCCCTCCCACAGAGCAAGTTTAGGCTCTTCGAAATTCAAAAAATCTGAAAACGACACAATCAAAATTGGTTCAAATAAGCTGAGGTTCTCTGACAGGATAGAAAACATAGTGGGAAAGGGAGAAAATGCTGTTTACCTTTTCCCACAATGTTTTCCAAAGGCTTCTTTTTCGGGGTCGTCAAAATTCGGCATTAAGTAGAAAAGGGTTAAGACATTGGTCAGGGATAGGAAACAGTTTGAATGGCTTCTGAAGAAACCATCACTCAAATTCTTAGAATTTAACCTTAACGCACAATCATCATCTTTGGTCTTCTTCACCCTCGCCATGCGGCATAAAATAAGAATCTGTACCTACAATACATGTACAGTGAAGATTCCATTATTAGGACAGGCAACAAGGTGGGTAATAAAACAAATCTGCATAATAACAGAAAAATAGAATACTTCATTGTAAAATATATATAACCAATATTTTGCCAGTATATTTCGAAAGTGGTTTTCTACATTGCAAAAGAGTGAGCTGCAGATGGGATTGTGCTAAGTTAAAATCAAGATTAGATTGCACTGAACATACAGTCTGATCCCAAAATCTTATCGTGTGATACTTTATCATATTCTTGCCCCAACTGCTTGGTAATTGAAGCGTCCTTCTTACAACATGAAATATTCATACAAAAATAAAACGTTGCTTTTCCAGGGTTTATGAAATTGAATACAGTCATTTTTTTTTTTCTACTAAACCCGCACTGAAGTAGCACAAGAGAGAGAGTGAAATATATATGTTATTAAAACTTTGGTTAGGGATTGATATATATATTTTTTTTTTATTTTATTTTGTCTAAATTAATGTAATTTTCCAATTTGAAATAAGCTGGGCATCGATGGTATGATTACATGTTTTCAATGCTGATAGGGTATGTTTGTGTTTATGATTTCTAAATATTTTTGCTATGAACACAACGGTCTAAAACCACTTACATGATGCTATTACAATGAATAGAAGTATTCAAGCACTCTCTTTTACTATTTCTAACATGCAGGGAAAAGAAAACCTATTTTCTTAAACCAAGATGGGGATGTTACATTTCAAACATCGAAATCCTGTGAATACGGACTAAGAATAGTTGATTGATGTAGAATGGGGCGTCGACTCGTTAACAAATACTAGTATAAGCATTGCAAGACTTTTTAACCACCCTTGGAAAAGATACAAGGATTGGAAAAAAAGTATTTTTAAATAACACAGAGAAAAATCGTGACAAGCAGTGAAATTGCCTGCTTTCGTGTGATTTCTCCTTTTGTCACAATCTTTTCAATTTTTGTTTGCTGATAAACGAAGCATGTTGTCTGTCGTAGCATATGTTAACTGATACATGTTTCTTTTCTTATTATTTCTTTTTCTTGTTACATTTATATTGCATATCAAATAGATACATGCATGAACGAATATCCCCAAAAAAACTTAGACTCGTGAACTAAAAACGAGTGGCGCTTCCGGAAAAGGGAGTTTAATGCATCCTCGATATACATTATACCATACAAGTCGTAGCATGATGTGGATCCACTCAGTCTAACACAAGACTGAATCATGAGTACTGTCCTTTGGCATGCAGAAATTTACCCAAAGCCAAAGAATGTTTGATCCAGGTCATCCTTCGCAGGTGCGCTTGTTGACATGGATTTATATTTTATGCAGATGCATTAAACCCCCTTTTCACAGAGCACGTATCATTTATCCAGAGTCTTTAATAAAACTTGTGGTGATACTCTTGAATAAAGAAAACATTTGCCTACCTTCTGTATCCACAATCATGGTCAATGTCAGTATCAACCAGTGTATATGGAGGCATGGTTATTCCAGTGTATGATGTCTAATTGAAATACTAAATCTAAGTCCCACTTCACAAGTTCTTATATAGCGATGTCAAAAGTCCAGTTTGAATTCTGTTCATTCATTACACGGTTTGCTAAGTTTGATGAGAGAGCTGATTATATCAAAAATACAAACTAATTGTTTGCTAATGGGACCATGATAGTTTTATATTGTTTGATGGACAGTTTAGAATGCAAGGATCTTTTACTTACATCTTACATCCTACATCTTCATCTATGAGCGACGCAGGATCCTGCAGAGATATAAACAATAACACTGAAGGACCAAAAATACTACATTATAATTATTTCTCCATCAGATTATAACAAATAAATGCGATGTATTCAACATACTTTATAACGACTCTTGAAATACACATGCGATGATATGCTAATGAATGAGCCATGCTCTGGAAAAAGGGGGCTTAATGCATCTCGGTGATACATGATGTCAAGCAAAGTCTTTTAATAATTA
Source organism: Hippopus hippopus (assembly GCA_946811185.2). Classification (NCBI taxonomy): domain Eukaryota; kingdom Metazoa; phylum Mollusca; class Bivalvia; order Cardiida; family Cardiidae; genus Hippopus; species Hippopus hippopus. The sequence continues at coordinate 20,833,249 of OX328108.1, read as the reverse complement.
TTGATATATAAAAATCTATTATGTCTTACAACCAACAAAATCATGAGATAGGATGGTCCTTGGACATGCAGAAAAACTCTGCTAACCAGTATTTCTTCTTCTTCCACCCTTTCAAAGACAAATTCTATCCTTTCAACCAATGTGGATAAATCTAAAATTTTGCCATCTGATAAGGATTTACTATTTACAAGGTGGAAAAGTTTTATCATGCAAATGAAAATCTTTGTAAATGACACATTAAACGTGGCTCAAATTACCAGGAATTGTATTAGAAAGATTAGAAGTCGTTGTACTAAAAGGAGGAAATGCTGATTACCAGCTTTTTCTCCTGTACCCACTATGTTTTCGAAAGCCTTTTTCAGGGTCATGAAAGCTCAGGATTGTTTGTAAAGTTGTTCCAGATTTATGTATAATATTATCCCTTAGAACTCCAAAGTTACCCAACATTTTCAGTCTTCTAAAGGCCCGAATAATTGAAATTTCAATGTTGCTATTACCTACGATGTCTCAAAGAGGACAGTATAGATCACAGATCAGACTGCAATGTTGTGTAGTCTAATCATGATCTTTACAGGCTGCAACCTCAATTCAAGTTGTGAAAAGTGCTACAACAATAACACTTTACCAAATAACACATTTTAGACTTGTCCAACTTTGAAGGACTTGCAGAGAATGGAATAAATGACACTGAAAAAACTAAAAGTTGCTTGACATGTAGAAAAATCATTGTGGGCAAAGGAGAAAATGCTGGTTCCCAATGTTTTCAGAGGTCTGAGTCAGATTCCCGTTCGACAGGAGATCGGAAGGACGCACAAAAACTCATTACCTTCGAGATTAGGGTACGCATTCGCCAGGGTATGAGTTCTCCTGATACCATATATATATATTTTTCTAGCAAATGAATTTTAATTTCGCACATAAATATTTTCGTGACTTATACACATAAATATTTTTTTATACACAATATATATATTGCCTATAAGTGTTGTTCATGCAGATAAAATTCCTACTTAAAGTTCTCAGAAAATCACTTTTGCACTGTGACAGAACTTTCTAATGGTCAACAGCTTGAACATCATACATAAATATTGTGAAATGTATTGTTTTAAAGTAAATGAAAGCACTCATTATGATGAAATTTTTTATAGCTGAATAAATAAATATCAGTAATGGTTTAAAATTAGATACATATTAACTGACTTTGTGTCAGAAAAAAGTCATCATTTTCAATAAAATTTTGAGATTTTTGTTATGTTAGTTTTGTTTTCATTTGGCATCTGAATGTAAGATTATAGAAGGACTTTGCAACATGTACACACATGCATGGCTTTTCTTGAGTTTTGCCTCTTGCTTTTTTTCTTGTTCAAAGAAAAAAGGAAGCTACAGAAATAAGTGAAGTGAATACAAAAAAAATCTCTGTAAAGTTTACATTTCATTCAAACATTTTCTTTCCTGGCCAAAGTTCCTCAAAATAGCAACGTTTCTTCATTTGAATATTGTTTTTGCTTGTCTAATTTCATGCTACAGTATTTTTATTTTGATTGTGTGTCAATTTTTTTTCCATATGTATTTTTCTGTTTTGTCTGAATTGAAAAGATTCCACAAAAAGGCCAAAAAATGTTTGTTTAATTGATAAGAGAAAATGAAATGTTACACTACTGAGAAAAATATTGACCCATAGGCTCTTAAATGCAGCAAAGGACATGTAGTCTGATCTTGGATTTACACTGTTTGGCGCAATGAGAATGTTCCAGAAAAGAATGTTCAGAAATCACAATGTTTTGGCTTTTACCATTACAGGAAAATTCAATTTTTCATCAAATTTTATCATTTGATTCACATTAATTTTTTTGTTTGCAATTGCCTTCCATATGGACATTTCTAACATTTTGTCATATGGTAAAGAGCTAAACAGTTTAGATTTCAGAGCAGCATACACAATCTGATCTTAATCTACACTGTTCAAAATGCACCTAATGTTGTGCTTAGCACCGAAATTCAACTCTTTACTAAACAGCCAGATTTTAGGCTTGTCCATACTGTGGACAATCTAGACTGCAAATTAACGGTTTATCAAGTGATTCTGAGTTTTAACAATCTCAGAGAGGAATTATTTTGAAAACATGGAAGAAAAAGGATGAAATGCTGATTACCAGCATTTTCTCCTTTTCCTGAAATGATTTTTATTATCCTTCAAAAGAAAAATGCCACAATTTTATCCCACATTTAATTTGCCGTCTGCAATGGCTTTGGATTTCAACAAGACCAAAATTTTGTTGTTTGGTAAAGAGTTAAATGTAGCTCAAATGTTAGGATTTGTCTTTGGTTGGAAAAAAACCTTGTAGGAACAAGAAAAAATGTTCATAAGTGTTCTTGCTTTCTCTTTCAATGTTTTCAAAAGCCTTATTCCCTAGGGCCGTAAAATATGTAATCATTTGGCAAAAGGCTTATTGTTGTATAAAGTTTTTCTTGTGTGAAACTTTTTCTGTTTGTATTGAGACTGTTTTTGTTTTAGTATTAAATTTTTTGTGTTGCTCAATATACAAGACTATGTATTGTAACCAGTATCATTTTATTGTGTGTGAACACTGTTTTAGTATTTTACAGTATTATTTTCGTTTTGCCTTTTTTTGTGTGGCTTATGTGTTGTTTGTGTTTTGTTATAAACTGTGAGGTACCATATTTTTTGTACAGTGTGAAATGTTCAAAATTAGAAAAGAATAAATTAATTTTGTATACAACCAAAAACAAGTTCATATATCATTTCTGAAATAGGGCACAAAACACTGTGGAATGAGGAAAAAATGTTGGTTACCAGTATTTTCTCCTTTTCTCACAATGTTTTCAAAAGACTCTTACTTCAGTGCTGTCAAAACAGGATTGTGTGTGAAAGGGTAAATACCTGTTGAAATGTATTGCACACACTTGCTTACTTATCTCACAAAATGCAAAGAGAGCTTTAGATAAAATTGCTTCATATGTATATCCACATACAGTAATTATTCAATTAAAACCAGTGACCCTTTTCCAAACAACTTTGAAGACAAAGGCTATTAAAGACATGAGAAAAGGAGGAAATCCTGATGACCAGCATGTTCTGCTTTTCTTGCAATGTTTTCTACTCTTTCTGGGACAGGTTCCATTGTTTGATCCATGTTTGATTTGTCTACAGATGTTTTTAATTTGGATGAGTCTAAAATTCTGTCATTTGGTACAGAGTTAAGTCATAATTTTTAGCTCTACTGGCTGAAAGCCAGCAGAGCTTATGTCATGGTATGGTTTCCGTCGTCCGTCCGTCCGTCCGTCTGTCCGTCCGTCAGTCTGTCCGTTAGTCTTTTTCTTGTTTATGCAATAAAGTCTGCAATTATTTTCAGATTTTCATGAAACTTGCACAGTTTGTTTATCTTGTCAATAGCTTGAACCCTATTGATTTTGAAAAAAAATCCAACAAACAGTATGGGAAAAGTAGCCATTTGAAGTTGAAAATTTCCATTTCTTGTTTACGCAATAAAGTCTGCATTTGTAGTCAGATTTTCGTGAAACTTGCACAGTTTGTTTATCTTATCAATAGCTTGAACCCTATTGATTTTGAAAAAAATCCAACAAACAGTATGGGAAAAGTAGCGATTTCAAGTTCAAAATTTCCATTTATTTTTTACATGAAAAGTCTCCATTTGTTATCAGAATTTTGTGAAACTTGCACAGTTTGTTTATCTCATCAATAGCTTGAACCCTATTGATTTTGAAAAAAATCCAACAAACAGTATGGGAAAAGTAGCCATTTGAAGTTGAAAATTTCCATTTCTTCTTTAGGCAATGAAGTCCACAGTTTTGATCCAATTCTTTTGAAACTTTCAAAGATTGTTTGATCTATCATAGGAATGAACTCTATTAAAAGTGAAGAAAATCTAGTAATCTGTTCAGGAAAAGCAGCCATTTGATAACTTAGTATTGTTTACTCAACAAAGTCCACATTATTTGTCGCATTTCTTTGAAATTTGCTAGGATTGTTTAATACAAGGTGTACTGAAACCCTATCAAATTTGGCTGGATTCCAAACAATTATTTTTTCAGAAATTGCACTTTTTTTCTTTTTCACTGTTTGTTCAATTCACCATGCCTACTTATGCTGTCTTAGTGGGCCCAAGCCCAGTTTTAAGAACATCATCCCCTTTTTTTGTGTTTTTTGTCTTTTTTCTTTTTGCGTCATGAATTCATAATGTATGCTAGCAAAAAAGCATAATCACTGCCAGTAGAGCGATTTCAGGCCCTCAAGGGCCTCTAGTTTAAATCATAAGTTTCTATTCATTAGCCATCCTAGATTGCATCTTAGTCTTAATCTCAATTTAGAAAGTAACACAATTTCTGATTGGCTAAAAGCATTTGGTTTAACCAATCAGGAAGCATGTTACTCAAAAATCTAGAAAATTATTTAGGATTAAATGAAGAATGTTATTAAGAATTGTTGATGAATACAGACTTGGCCATTACATGGAACGAAAACAATTTGTGTTTTAACACATTTAGGAGGTTGATTTTCACTTGGTTGTATCATTCAAAATTTGGAGATATTTCCAGTTTTCAAATTGCAATGTATATGTCTTTTCAACTAGCTAAAATCATCAAATTCATTGATTATAAAGGATTCATGAACAACTGGTGACTGTTATTACATATTTCTAACTATCATTCTTACAGGTCAATGTGAAAGTTGAAAAACTGGTGGTAAAAGAGACAGAATAATGATGTTTTTTCCCTTTTCAACCAAGGGCGCAGCGTCCATTACACACATTAAGCAAGTGTGTCATTGTAGAAAAAATGGGAACAAGCAAAACGTTCTTTTATCACTTTATAGAACAACTCCATTTTCATAATTGAACCTAAAACTGCACAGAAAAATAAAATGAAAATTTCTAACCAATAGAAAAAAGCGAAATATTGCAATTTCATCATATCTCTTTTCTATGGAAAATCAAATGCACAATGTATTGGACAGAGTAGATCAAGATCAGACTGCATGTTCTGTGCAGTCTGATTTTAATTTACAGTGTCTGCAAAAGTGCTCTGCATCATGCTTAGCAGCCTTGGGGTGAAATAGCATTTTTGATTTGGAGTGCGTAATGATTCTGAACCCCTGGTTACACCTTTGCTAAGTAAAAGACATAACAAAAACTTTTTGACACAATTCTTTGGTGTTGTGAGTTATATCTCAGGCATACCGGTAGGCCTATACGGATCTACCTTATGAAGAAAATCAATATGACCATTGCTATATTTGGCTGATAAACGTCCTTTGGTAGAAAGTGAATGTGTGAAGAGAATGTTGTTCAAAGTACCGATAAAAGAAACCTCAGGAAAGCATGAGTAGGTGCACTGGTTGCAGCAATACAATTGTAATATTTAAGACGGCATTAAACAGACAAGATCTTAGGTCTACACTGTCAGATTTTTTGAGAAATACTGTGATCCAAATAGCTTTGTAGTAATTAATAGGTTGGTTTGTTTATTTCCTGAGAATGTACAAGTATACTGCATTCTTGGGTTAATGTTTTTAGTTACAGTTAGGAATTGTCACATAATGTGAAAGTTTTGGAGCAAAAAGAAAAGGGTTGACAAATTAAGGCAGTTTCGTGTCAGCCAGGTCTGTATTAACCAACCATTCTTTGAATAATTGAGTCATGCTCTGTGAAAAGGGGGTTTAATGCATTTGCAAGATGTAGTGATCCAGGTCAGCCTGCGCAGTCCACACTAGCTGACATGTTGCAAAATTTTTGCTTTTGGTAAGTTTTCTGAATGTCCAAGGACCATTCTATCTCAGGATTTGGATGGATGTGAGACAAAATGGATTTGATGAATCCATAATTATCTGATGACTTGCTTGTGTTAATGCATCACACAGACACATTAAACCCTGTTTTGCCAGAGCGCTGCCCAATGATTTAGTTCTCGCTCTAGATTCAAAGACTATGTATCTTGCAGTCTGAGACGCTTTGCCGAAGCAGCTTAGATGAGTACTTTAAAAGTAAAATTAGAACTTTTTGTAGAATGGATGGTAAATATGGATCTAGGATGTCACATTTTTCCTCCCGTCAGTATATATTTTTTACAGTCTGTGATATGATATAAATATACATATATATTTTTCACTTTTGTATTTTGTTATGTCATTATGAAATGTTAAGCCGAGCCCCGGTAGCTCAATCGGTAGCGTGCAGGACTTGAGAACACGGGGTCCAGGGTTCGATCCCTGGCTACGACCCCTGGCTCGGCCAATTTCTTTCCGAGGATTAATGATAGTCACTGCAACAGGATTCATTCCTCTTCCACCGCTGACCATTGTTTCGACGATGATTACGTGGAAAAGCAGCCAGTAGCTTGGAAAGAAAATTGTGCGGAGTACTGGTAGAAGAGACTCCAGGAAAGCATGGATAGGTGCACTGGCCGCTGCGATATAACTGAAATAATGTTGAAAACGGCGTTAAACACCATACAATCAATCAATCAATCAATGAAATGTTAAATATTGTTGAAACATGTTGGGTAAGTTCAACTATGACCCTTTTGTTTTTGTATCAGTATTGCTTGGCGTTCACTGGTGTGAAGTAAAAGTACAATAAAGATCATTATCAAATTAATTCTGTATTTCAATCTTATCCTGCATGTGCATAAATCCCGAGTTTTAATGACCCCCAAGGAAAAAGGCTTTTAAAAACATTGTGGGATATGGAGAAAATGCTGGTCACCAGTATTTTCTCCTTTTCTCACGATGTTTTATGCCCTTTCTAAGACTAATTCCATCATTTGACTCACATTTAATTTGTCATCTGCAAATGCTTTCAAATTGGACTATTCTAAGATTTTGTTGTCTGGTGAAGAGTTAACTCTGTACCAAACAAGCCATTGTTGTAGTGTCCCAGAGGTACAAGACTTTTGAAAACAATGTGGGAAAAGGAGAAAATGCTGGAAGCTACCATTTTCTCCTTTTTTCACAATGTATTCCACTCTTCCCAAAAAATCCAATCATTTGAGTAACATTTTTTGTCGTCTGCAAAGGGTTTTTAATCTGGCGGGGTATAAATTTCTGATGTTTTGTAAAAAGTTATTCTTTAGCTTGATTATAAAGATATAAACACAAAGCTATCTAAAGTAGAAGTAAGGTGATATTCCAGCCAACTGTTCATCAGTTTGAAGATTTTCTTCATTCATAGAATTTTCTGCCTGGCTGACTTTGTCTGATGGAAGGTTTTTCTTGTGTGATGAAGGCTGATTCAAAAAATTGTTCTATCTGAAAGAGATCAGCTGAAAATGACAAATGATGATAATCAGTCCTTTTACCTCATTATTTCTTCCAAAAGACATTTGCAGCCCAAGACTTTCAAAACTTCATCAAAATCATAAACAACCATAATAATAAAGATTCTGTTCAAGGATGCAGGTGAAAGGTATGGCAAAGAGAAATTGCTTTCTATTCCAAATTTCTCTTTTTTCCCCAATATTTTTAGTCCTTTCTTTTACCAAACAAATCAGGGTTTTAACAACTCTGGGGAAGAAGTCTTTGAAAGTATTGCTGGAAAAGGAGAAAATTCTGGTAACCTTTCCAGAATGACTTTTGTCATTCCTTGAGAAAAACTTTGGCCTAGATGGGATTCAATATACTGGAGTAACAGCCCCGTATTTACCAATGTGCTACCATAGCATGAAAATTGACATTGGTTCCTTAATTATGGGAAGAGAAATAAAGACAGAAGTGTTTGATTTTTTTTTTCACAACTTAACCAGTTCAACAGTCTACATATCAACCCTTTACAGGCTGTCCGCAAATCCACACAGCAAGAGTGAAACTAATTTTGATGTGTGTGCTGCTCAAACTGTTATCTATTTTATCTTGAGTGTAAGGGAAGGTATGACTACCACAGTGTGTGACACATTGAGGAAGATGACTTTGAAAACATTGTGGTAATACGAGAAAATGTTGTTTAAGAAATATCCATGGATAAAGTGTATTTTTTCCACCAATACACAATTTAAAATCTGGACAACAAAAATGCTACCGGTATGTTCTGTAGCAATGAATGACGCTTACCAGAAAGCAAGTGAAAAAATTAATTCTCTGGCATTTCCGAACTAAAAGACTTTGAAAACATTACGACAAAAGGGAAAAGACGGGTTGAACAAAGACACAGTTCTGTTATATGTTTGAATTACTCAATACATGCACTTACAGCTTCAGAGTACTTTTTTCTTTCATCTGGAGGAAGGGAGTTTGCTTTTTCTGAAATGTATAATTTATGTATGTTAATACTTGTATTAGAGTTTAGCGCCATTTCAACAGCTTAGGTTATATCACAGCGGTCAGTGCACCTACGCAAGTGTTTCCTGACACAACTTTCTGTCCTAGCCACTGGCTACTTTTCTCACATTCATCAGAGGTGAGAGATGAAAAATCGCAGGAAAGACAGTTTGCCTCAACCAGCAACCCAAAACCACCAGGCCATGGGTCAGATATGCTAACCGCTCGGGTACCCGACCAGGCAGTATGTTAGTAACTTATGCACCAAAAAGGCTATTTCTCAAAACAGAAAGACTCTTCCACATAGCATTAGGTCTTGTTTTACATCATAAAAGAAGCAGAGGGTTGTTAATTTGAGATTGCGTGGTATGGGGTTAATTAAGCCAATAGAAAATGACTGTTGGCCTCCTTTAACTTAGACCAAGGTCAAGGTCACACACAAACAACTTATTTGAAAAGTTTTGTTATTGCTTTCCTCTCACCTCCATACAAATACAACAAAAACAAGTGAACAAGTGCATGTAACAATCACCTTCAGTTTTTTTTATGTTGACACAACCTATATTTTAGTGTACAAAGGTGAATCTTTCAAAACTGCAGTTTGATAACAAATCCCTAGTTTTATCATCAACAACCATTGCTATTTTAGGTCAAAACAGTTTCAGTTCTGTCTGTTCTCAATATGGAATAACAAAAAGACTGAATGATGAAATTAGCATCTACAATTACCATAACCACAACCCCCCCCCCCCAACACACACAAGTGAACAGACGTTGTGAAAAATGGATAAATGCAAGCATGCAACTGGGTAAACATATCACATATTTTTCATTTTAATTGTAATTTATCACATTGAAACACTACCACTGGCAGGTGCTTTTTGTGTCTAGCGTCTGAGCACTTTCGAAAACCTTGTGGAGAAAAGAAAAATTGCCTGTAACTAGAAATGTCTCTTTTTGACGAAAAAATTCCGCTTTTCCTACATGTTTTTAAATTTACTTATAGCTTGATTATACATATCTTAAAAGGAGATGTAAACTTTGTCTGCCTCTGATTGGTTTTAGGTAAAAAAGAAAAAGACTTAAAACTAAGAAGATCATAAAACCTTCTAATTGAATTTGACATATTGCCTTGATACAAAGCTTAACTAATTAGGTTTCAGGAATTAGGCTCATCTCTTTATCTAGAATAATGATACCTTTTATGCTGCAAATTTTTCAAACAATTCTCCAAAAGATTGTCTACCTGAGCCATCTTGTCCAAGTGCCTCAAATGGAGCTAATTGGTCTGATTGAAATAAATTATCTGTAAAAACACACAACATAACCATGTTTATATCAAGTAAGTACTAAACTAGTTGATTGTAAACCATTTGCAAAAAAAAATGTGAAAAAATAAGCCATTTACGTATAAAATGCAAAATAATTTACACTTTACGACAAAATTTTAGACTTGCCCATACTGAAAGCATTTGAGACAGCATATTCAATAATTGAATTTGGCTCAATTTAAATGATTTGTCTTTGATAAGTAGAAAACCATCTGGGGAAAGGAGAGAAAGACAAGAATTGTTTGTTTGTTTGTATGGTGTATAACGCCATTTTCATTGCTATTGCAGCAGCCATTCCACATGTCCATGCTTTCATGGCGTTTCTTTCACCAGTCATTCACACAATATTCATCAAAATCCACTGGTATTTTCCTTTATAACCATTGTTAACAATGATCAGTGATGAGAGAGAAATGAATCCTGTTGCAACGAATATCATAAATCCTAGGAAAGAAATTCACCAAGCTGGGAACTTAAATCAGCCATCCCTTTGTTTCAAGTCCTGCACGTTGCAGACTGCACTATTGTGCTTGGCACATAGAATCTAATAGTGTATCTTTAAGATCAGACTGTACTACACATGCTGTCTGATCTTGATTTACACCGTCTTATAATACCAATAAAAAATTGTGCTACCATGCAAAGGCTTTACAGAATTAATCCTTTGAGCACTGAATCTAAGAAATTGACCTTTCTAGTATGGACAAACAGCTGAAATATTGCTTTTTTCGAAGTTGTGTTGACCAGAATATGTTACAGAGAACTGGACAGCGTAGATACAGGTTCAGACTGCACATTCTAATCTTGGTCTAGACTATCTGCAAAAACAGCTTAGGCTCAGTCCAGTGCTTTAACCCTTTACCACACAATCCTGAATTTGATCCACCCTGAGGAAAAAAGGCTTTTGAAAACACTGTGGGAAAAGGAGAAAATGCTGGTAACCAGCATTTTCTCCTTTTCCTACAATGTCTTCTATTCTATGATGGGCAAGTTCCATCATTTGAACCATCTTTCATTAGACATCTGCTAATGTTTTGACTTTGATAACTTGAGAATTTTGTTGTGTGGTAGAGAGGTTAGGGTTAGCAGTGACCAGTTGATGACCACAGAGATGATTTACCTTCTGTTTCACTGTCACTTTGTTCTTCTGGGCTCAATTCTACAATTTCAAACCCATTATCATTACATCAAGTTTGGTCTACTAGGCAACTTATCTCTGTAAAAAAAAAGAAGTACTAAAAGTATGGACATTTGTTTGGTTCAATTTACTAACACACTCATTACTCCTCTCATTTTCTGTTTGGCATTCTTCTATATAAGAATGCCAAAACTGATACAATTAACCCCTATCCTGCTTAAATACTGAAATGAAATTTTCGAGTCAATAGTAAAAACCTACATTTTGCTATTTCAAAGGTATTTTTCAAAGAAAAATATTTGTCCTTAACGGACAATGTAGATCAAAGATCAGGCTGCAAGTTCTGTGCAGTCTGATCCTGCTCTACATTGTCTGCAAAAGGTCACTGAGTTGTGCTTAGCAGCCTAAGGGTTTACAAGAAACATTCCTTCAGTATACAATATTTCTCCTTCATTTCATTTGAAATAGTTCATGTAGAGTCTGAAATTGGAGGTATGTCTAAAGTTAAGGAGATAATGCTGGAAACCAGCAAATGCTTTAACTCTTTACCACACGGCAAAATTTTAGATCTATCCAAATTGAAAGCATTTGCAGATGACAATTTCATAGTGGCTCAAATGACACAACTTTTCTTTGATAGGGTAGAAAACTTTGTGGGAAAAGGAGAAAATGCTGGTTACCAGCATTTTCTCCTTTTCCCACAATGTTTTCAAAAGGCCTCTTCTTCAGGGGCGTTAAAAGGTGTCATTGTGTGGTAAAGGGTTAAATATGGACAAGTCTTTAGAAATTTTGTTGTCTAGTAAAGAAGTGATTTCAAATTACACACTGGTACATTTAAATCTTATTTAACCCTTCAGCACAGAATCTTTTGTTTTAATGACCCTCATGGAGAAGGCTTTGAAAACATTGTGGGAAAAGGAGAAAATGCTGGTAACCAGCAGTTTCTCCTTTTCCTGTAATGTTTTCTACCCTCTCAAAGACAATTTCCACTGTTGGAAATGCTTTGGGTTTGGACAAATCCAAAATTTGGTCATTTTGTAAAGAGTTATAAAGGGCAGGTTCTACAAGAAAATTACATTTCTAAAGGCTTGTCCATATTTAAACCATTTGCAGCTAACAACTTAAAATTTAGCTTAAACAATGGGAATCTTCTCTGGGAGGATAGAAAACATTGTGCAAAAAAGGAAAATGGATAGTATAACTCCTTTTCCCACAGTATTTTCAAATGCTTTCAATCTTGTAGGGTCTCTAAAACTTGGGATTGTTTGGTAAAGGGTATAACATGACTTACATGTACATGTACATGTATTTCTAAATTAAACTTTAAGCTGTTCAGCATGACTTAAAGACCTTTTACAGACAGTTATCAAAGAAAATGCAGTCTGATTTTGGATCTACACTGTCCCATAAGGAGATATATATTTCCCCTAAAAATACCTTTGAAATAGCAAAATTTGGGATTTTACTACAGGCTCAAAAGTTTCGTTTCCATATTTAGCAGGTTAAGCCTTTACAACACATTACCGACTTTTAGTAACTTTCAGAAAGAAGACTTTTGAAAACATTGTGGGAAAAGGAGAAAATGCTGGTTACCAGCATTTTCTCCTTTTCCCACAATGTTTTTTACCCTATCAAAGACAACTTTCACAATCTTAGTCACATCTTATAACTATGTAGTCTGCATAATGCTTTCCATTTGGACAAGTCCAACACAATGTACTTCACTTTATATGGATGTTTTGATTAACTCTTTACCAAACGACAAAATTTTAGACTGGTCCAAATTGAAAGCACTTGCAAACGACAAAATAAACGTAACTCAAAAATTGAAATTTGTTTCCAGCAGGGTAGAAAACATTGTGGGAAAAGGAGAAAATGCTGGTCACCAGCATTTTCTCCTTTTCCCACAATTCTTTTAAAAGGCTTCCAACTCAGGGCCGTAAAAACCAGGGATTGTTTGGTAAAGGGTTAAAAATTAAATTGTTCAGCTCCATTTCTAACTGTTTTTACTGGAACAGAGAAAGTAAGGTACATGGTACATTTACAGGTTAAAGTGACAATAAAGGCCAAATATAAACAAAGTGAGTGTTTAAATGCAATTGAATTTATATCATACCATTTAAAAGTATGGAAATTATTGTGAAGATAGCAATCTGTCATTGTACGGTTGGTCCAGGTGTTCGTTGCTGACAGAGAAATTCACTTCAAAACTAGGTTAAAACCTGCCAGGTCGCTGGTCTTTTGTTCACCTTTTGCCTGATTTTAAAATTCTTTTTTCTGCCAGCGACTAACATATGGCCCAACCACACGATGACAGACTCTCATCTACACAATATTTTCCATAGTTTTAAATGGTATGATTTAAATTTAAATGTATTATGACATCTGCTTTGATATTTTGGCCCTTACTGGGCCTTTAATAAAAAAAAAAAATTTTTGTAAACTGAATTTTCTGTTGACTCATGACTAAAAAAAAAAAAGCAACTATTTCACTGTCCATCGAAAAAGACCCACAATACCTTTTTAGTAGCTTGTAATTGACAAATTTCTTTAACCCTTTATGTGACATCAATTTCTACTAAATCTTCCTTATAACAATTTGACGGCAGAGGTCATTTGCATGACAAAGAATAAAATGTCTTAACCATTTCCCACACAATTCCAAGTTTTAACCACCCCGAGTTAGAAGTCTTTGAAAATTATTGTGGGAAAATGAGAAAATGCTGGTAATCAGTTTTTTCTCCTTTTCCAGATGGTTTTCTACCATTTCAAAGACAGAAATCATCCTTTGAGCTCCATATGAATTGCTGTCTGCAAATGCTTTGAATTTAGGCGAATCCAAATTTTTTTTTGTGTGGTAAAGAGTTACAAAGATTTAAAGTGAACAAAATCAACTCAGTTATCTCTTAACCCCTTACCAAATGACAAAATTTTAGACTTCCAAATTCAAAGCATTTGCAGACGGCAAAATAAATGTGACTCAAAACTTCAAAATCAATTTTGGGAAAGGTGCAAAACATTGTGGGAAAAGGAGAAAATGCTGGTTACCAGCATTTTCTTCTTTTCTCACAATGTTTTCAAAAGCCTTCTTCCTCTGTGTCGTTAGAACTTGGGATTATGTTGTAAAGGGTTAGAATAGTAAAAGTGCATTATACTGACATCCCTGATCATATAATGGCTTTAACTGATTTAGCTGTCACGGAACAGTGGTAACTTTTAGACTGCTTAGTAAATAAAGGGAATGTCTGGTCATTTGGAAGGACTAAAAAGAGCCATTTACAAGGAAAGAGTTTCAAATTAATATTGCGGAAATAGTAGATACAAGATAAGACTGTGCAAAGAATGTTGAAATATCGGTAGTCTAAAGCATTTTAATCATTTGAACCCCAAACCAAATTACCAGCAATACTCTAGCATAACCAGCATATTTCATCAAAACCACAAGGGCTTGGCACATAATTGGCCTAATTTGCTCTTAAAGATAACATTTTGATAAATATGCGAATATCTGTATATGAAGTAAACAGATATTCGGATTTTTTATCAAAATGTTATCTTTAAGCACAAATTATTATATGTACCGAGCCCCTGTGATCAAAACTGGTACTTCCTTCAGATTTTACCCATTTTTCGTCGTTATTTCCTCTTCAGTTACATTGGCAAACTGTTACACCGTGCTTTTTGCGATGACATTATCTGATCGTACGGTCCACGTCAAGTGATTTCTGCTAAGCTCTTACCCCTGATTCAGAGGCTTGCTCCAATCTGATTTTGTGTGTGTGTGTCTCTCTCCGCTAGCCCTCACTGCAACCCTTCTTTTCATGCACCTGGAAATTTCAAATTTTACTAATCATCTGTCAGCAAGGATTATGTCTTAAAATGTGTTTGTCAGCAATGAAAATGGACGTGTATCAGTTGATAAGTGATTAAATTTTAAGTTTTTCATTGATCTTACTGTAATTTACTTTTTGCTGAGGTAAACAGGTCTTGTTAATTGTGTGTAATTTAAGTAACTGCAATTTAGCGCATTCAATTTGACTCAAAGTACATATAGTAAAGAAACGATTATGTAGGAAAATAAATGTGAGAGAAGATAAGAGGAAGAATGGCCTAGCACAGCAGTTTTGTGATTTCCCAATTTATTAGCTTGATGCACGATAAACAGTGTGCTCCTTAGTCCTGCCAAAAATCAGTCGAAAAAAACATGGCATGTCTAAATATAACATGATCACGTGATTCAGTCATGCTTTTCAGCCGCGGAAGTTCGTAATGGAAATAGTACTGCTAGTTTGTTCTGCTTGTGAGGTAAACTAACTTTATTTTGGATTAACAAACGACAACTAGGTATGGACACCCCGTGTTTTCGGAAGCAAATATGGTTCAAAAGTTCTTTTTTTTTTTCATTTTCTTGAGGAATTATTGTGTACAAACATTGCACATGCGCAGATGTAATCTATTCTTTTTCCGGCTAATTATAATATTATTGATCGCATAGGCCAGATATCCAATCAGCGCATAGCATACCTATCACGTGATCCAGACACCCAATCGAGGCACATAAAGATTCTTTTCGGCTGCGGTGTTGTAAATTGAATCGGCACTACCGTTTTTCATCTGTGAAAAAGTGAATTTTTATTTATTAGGAAGTGAATAAGGCTATTCCAGGTATGGATTATTTCAAATATTGGAATTTTACACAATTTAGCAGCTTTATTTTCCACTTTTTGATGTAAATTTTGTGTTAAAACGAATCCGAAGGCAATGGCCCCACCTCCTTCTTTGGGTTTGAAGCAGCTCTGTTTTGATTTGAAGTCTTCAGTCGGTTCCCGTGTTTACCACATATAATTATTTTTTTCCTCCGGAAAGTTACTATGATAAGCATCACTTGCTACTGAAAAATATATTGTGATCCTCCTCTATTTGTGGAAAATCATTTAGATGGCATGAAAAAGTGAAATTGCTCGACACAGTTGTTGTCATTTCCTGAGCATGTTAAAGTGGCACGACCGGAAAGTGATTAGTTCTTTAGCGCCAAATAAATATATCCATCCTTTTTCGCTTTACAAGCGGAAGATATAGAGCCAATATAAGACTGTGTGTTCTGTGCAGTTTGATTTTAATTTGTGCCATTCGCAAAAAGCGCCTCCCTGCGCCTATGGAAGATCAAACTTCCCGAGCAAGGTAAAATGACCCGACCGGAAAGTTATTAGTTAAATTGAGCGCCAAATAAATAATTCCGACCTTTTTCACTGTACAAGCCGAAGGTATAGATCAAGATGAGACTGCATGTTCTGTGCAGTCTGATCTTAATTTGTGCCGTCCGCAAAAAGCGCCTGTCTGCGCCTACCGAAGATCAAATTTCATGGATATTCAGCGAGATCTTGGTCCGCAAAAATGCCTCTCAGCGTCTTTCCAAGATCAGACTTCACGGCTGTTCAGGCTTATCTTAGTCTACTCTTATCGCAAAGACAAAAGCTTGTGATTAGCAGAATATAGGCTAGGGTAAGGCAGCTTTTCAACCGTCAGAACAACAGTGAGCCCTGTCAGCTGAAGGAGTTTATATTTTTCTATTGTAAATAAGTTCCGCTTATGACATTTATAAACCGTTCAGCAACTGAGCGCGACTCCTTCCTCTGTGGCTGTAAGTGCAGATCAAGATCAGACTGCAGTGATTCTTTTTACAAGAAATGAACTTACTAACTATCGGCTGGAAGTTTTTATTTCATTATTTAATGTTTTTTTTTTGGGGGGGGGGGTTATTGGAGTTTTAACGCCATTTTAACAGCTTATGACATATCACGACGGCCAGTACACCTAGGCCAGTGTTTCCTGGCTTTCTTACACCAAAACTGACACAACTTTATTTTCAAGCTACTGACTACTTTTCTCATATGCATTAGAGGTGAAAGGCGAAAAATTGCCAGAAAAAAAAAAAATTGCCTCAACCGGGTATCAAATACGCAATCACCAGGTCACGAGTCAGATACGCTAACCACTCAGCTACCCGGCCAAGAAGTTAATGATAGGTGGAAAACACTTTCGCGTAGAGTGGTCCTTGTAAACAACCACTGCTAACACAAAGATAAGAAGATTCCTGGACATTTTGTATCAATCTGTTCAAACTTTTCTGATGCTTCGCCCACAATAAATCAGAGGAGCCTTCACATCATTACACTTTTTGAGCACAGTATTCCTTACCAGCCGAGTTAGCTAAGTTAGCTACCCTCAGGCCCAGTAATGCCATACTATTGAGTTCAAATACCAGTGCATGTTATATGCCGAGCCCTGTAGGTCTATCGGTAATCTACAGGCTAGGTATTGAGATCGAATACCAGTATTTGTATCCAGCCGAACTCCATCGCTCATTCGGTATCCTTCAAGCATAGTTTTGCAGGAGTCGTGAGATTGAATCCAAGCTAAGCCTAACTCTTTTCTCAGACTGATGATAGTGGTCTACGATTCATTCTTCTCCCTACTCTGAACGACTTTTTGACCATCACGGTTTATGTGGAAATGCAGCTAGTGGCTCAAAAGAACGTGGTTAGTAGCACTGGTAAACAAGACTTCGGGAACGAACAGAAAGGTGCACTTGTCTTTGTGATATTACTGAAATACTATTCAGTCAGTTTGTTACCGTCACATTTCTTCTGTCTCTCTCTCCCTCTATTTTGACAGCTTGAAATACAATCCACTGTACCTTGATAACTGCTTATCTTTAAAAAAAATCTTTAAAGCATTTCTAAAGAAAACGGAATGTTTCTGTGCTGTCTGATCTTGATCTATGCCTTTCGGAAAGACCCATCCTTTCGGCTATTGCATTGAGAGGGTTATTCCCTATATAGTACTCTTTTTTGCAAAAGTAGACACTGGCATACACAGTGGACGCAGATCAGGTGCCGCAAAAAGTGGCATCTAATCTGTGTTAAACTGTTAATAGAATATTTCCATTGAAAAAAATGTGCAGTGTGAAAAGGGTTTTATGCAGCTGCAAAAAGTATCGATTCAGGTCAGTCTGCTCAGTCAACGCAGGCTGATCCGAGTCGAAATTTTTTGCTTTTGGTAAATTTTCAGCATATCAAAGGACCATTTTACCTCATTGTTCAATCGGTTGGACTTTATGAGTCAATAATTATGTGATGACTTGTGTGATATATAATGGATCACGGAGATGCGTGAAACCCCTTTTTTGCCAGAGCATGGTTCGACAACATGGCGTACATTATACTGGCAGGAATAGAAGGCGGTACTCTTGTAAAAGCGTAAATTAAAGTAATTGTTTATCAACAATAATTACAGGCTGACGACTAACACAGAAACAAAACTTGCACGGAATCTGCGAGGGACAAAAGCTGCAAGAATTCAGCTCAGACAGAAACAGCACGAAGACCGAGGAACAGCAGGTGCACGTGCAGGAAGTACATTTAGTCCCGAAGCAGAAACTGTATGTTAAAAACAATAGTTAAAATGCAGAATTCATTCCTCTTTGACCTGCCTGTTCTTATTTATTTTACGAAAGTGACTATTTACCCGACCGTCGTGTACGCACTGAAGAAAATTCATATTGCGAGTACGACTGTCGTGTACTCAATGAAGGAAAACTTCTTGGGTGCCCGACTGTCGTGTACTCAATGAAGGAAAACTCGTTGGGTGCCCGACGGTCGTGCACGGACTGATGAAATTTCGTCTTGGGGGCACGATGACGTGCCCGCTATTTCCGATTTCTTCATTCAGTACACGATGTGGTCGTGTACGCACTGAAGAACTGGAGTCTTACGTACACGTATTAATGGATTGGACCAAAACGCAGACTGCTATGTGAACCAGCACGGCGTAAACCGTCTCAGTGGAGCAATAGTCATTTATACAGGGTGTCATGCAAACACACACAAAACAACTATTAACATATTCTTGTCACTGCAAATTTAACTAGTTATTTCCCACAGCACATATAGTATATGTAGCTGAATTTCAATTGTATCTGCTTTAAATACTTTTTGGGATACCCCTATCTAGATAACTCTTTGAATACATGTAGGCCTACTCAAATGAATTAGTAATACTTTTTATCTACAATTTGTTGCTAAAAAAAATTGTGGGTCGAATTGACCAAAATATGGGTCGATACGACCAAAAAGTTTCGAACTGACTGGGTGTAGAAATGACTTGGTGCCGAAACGACTGAATACCATTGTGGCAAATTTCAAATAGATCTAATTCCGATGGAAACTGTAGGAGGAGTTGCGCACACAAGAAATTCCAAACGGACGGACGGACGACCGGGTGTACAGTATGAGGTAATACGAGCCTTCGGACGTATAAAAAGGATGCCAGCTACGCTTGTGCATGCATTTGTTCTGTAACACGCTGTATAAATGACTATTGCCGTGTGCTCCAATGAGACTGTCTACGCCGTGCCGATTCACGTAAAAGTCTGCGTTTTGGCCCAACCCATTTACACGTGTACGTAAGACTCCAGTTCTTCAGTGCGTACACGACCGCGTCGTGTACTCAATGAAGAAATCGGAAATTGCGGGTACGTAATCGTGCCCCCAAGACGAAATTTCATCAGTCCGTGCACGACCGTCGGGCACCCAACGAGTTTTCCTTCATTGAGTACACGACAGTCGGACTCGCAGTATGAAATTTCTTCAGTGTGTACACGACTGTCGGGTAAATATCATCGGCCTTATTTTACTGATTAACACTTACGCACTTACGCACTACACGGACAGTGTTCGAGATACAGATCAGACTCCAAAGAACGTAAGTCTGATGCTGAATCTACACTTTCCTCCGTCTCATTAGCTATTCTGGTAAAAACAGTCATCGAAAAGCATCAATACATAGGTCTTTCACCTCGCTGAAAGTACAGGTTTCATTTATTAGTGCTAGCATTCTGGCATTTCCCAAGCAACCACGTGTTGTCCTGCGGAAAAAATCTTTTGAAAACAACACTGGAAAATGTGAAAATGCAGGCAACCAGCATTTTTCCCTTTTACCGTACCTTTTCAAGAGCAAATCTCAGTAACTGAGTCATACATGCATTTGATATGGTCCCTGCAAACGCTCTTGTTTTTGACAAGTCTTAATTTTTGTCTTTTGGTAAACAGTTAAATGATCCTGTGGAAAAAAGCTTTGGAAAACGT
This sequence comes from Hippopus hippopus, assembly GCA_946811185.2. Classification (NCBI taxonomy): domain Eukaryota; kingdom Metazoa; phylum Mollusca; class Bivalvia; order Cardiida; family Cardiidae; genus Hippopus; species Hippopus hippopus. Next base: position 20,813,344 of record OX328108.1, on the reverse strand, counting down.
TTTTGGGAAAAAAAAGAGGCTGGTAACCCTACATTGTTTTTCCACCACAAAGACAAATACGTGTACATCATTTGAACCAAATTTGACTGTTTGGAAATGAATTATACAGGACCAGTGTAAAATTTTGTCATTTAGTTCAGAAATGGGGATTAATAAATGCAAGGAAACAGAATGTTTGCATATTGATGTGTTTAGTGTTAAATATTTCTAGCTCTTAAAGTGCTGGAACTTGTTGCTTTTGAAGACATTGCAGATTAAGATTTGGCAGCACAGAACGTGCATTCTTACGTAGAATCTACACTGTTTGCTAGTTTCTCACATATTCTGGCTAAAACAACCTTGAAACAACAAAAGTTTGCATGTTTTTCCTGTGTGACAAGGGTTATTTCATTAAAGCAGCAGTAGAGATAGGGGTTAAGGACCACAAGTTTCTACTCTTTTAACCATTTTCCTGGCAATCCGTAGTTTTAACGACCCCAAGGAAGGACTTTTGAAAACATTATGGGAAAAGGAGAAAATGCTGGTAAACAGCATTTTCTGCTTTTCCTACAAGGTTTTCTATCCTTTCAAAGACAAATTTCATAATTTGTGTAACATTTCATTTGTTGCCTGCAAATGCTTTCAGTTTGGGCCAGTCTAAATTTTTGTCATCTGGTTAAGTAGATAATCCAGGAACTGTGAACTTGAGCCTTCAGTAAGCAGAGTTGCCTTTTAGTTAAAAGGCAATACCCATCTCAATCCCAATTTTCCCAAATTAACGAGCCCTTCAGCACTAGATGTACGTGCGTTAACGACCCTGTAGCGGAGGCATTTGGAAAGCATTATGGGAAAAGGAGTAATGCTGGTAACGAGCATTTTCTCCTTTTTCCCCACAATGTTTTCTACCCTATCAGAGACAAATTTCATCATTTGAGTCACATTTATAGTGTCGCCTGCAAATGCTTTCAATTTGGACATGTCTAAAATTTTGTCGTCTGGTAAAGAGTCAGTAATAGGGTTTTATCATTACTGTCGAAGGACGAATGAATTCTGCATAAATAGATATATTACAAACACTGAGACAAAAGTGAACTTTAATCAATTGATTCGTCCACAGTGAAAGGGTGTAAAGCTTATGATGCGTCGCGAAATTCGAGATTCTTAACCTTTTACCAGGCAATCACGACTTTTTCAACGACCCTGAGAAAGAAGCTTTTGAAAACATTGTGGGAAAAGGAGAAAATTCTGGTGCGAACCAGTATTTTCTCCTTTTCCCACAATGTTTTTTAATCTTTCAGAAACGAATAATTCATTTGAGCCACTGTGTATTTGTTGTCTGCAATAGCTTCAAATATGGGCGTGTCAAAGATTTTGTTGTCTGGTAAAGGGTTAATCTAAGCAGAAAGGTCTCGTGTAGTCTTATGCACTCAATTAGCCAGAATAACTAAATGAAATATTTAACTCTATACCAAACAACAGAATTTTAGACTTGTCCAAATTTAAAGCATTGGCAGACGACAATTTCAATGTGGCTCAAATAATACGATTTTTTCTTCGATAGGGTAGAAAACATTGTGGGGAAAGGAGAAAATGCTGGTTACCAGCATTTTCTCTTTTACCCATAATGTTTTCTAAAGGCTTTTTCCTCAGGGTCGTTAAAAGTCGACATTGTGTGGTGAAGGGTTAAAATATTCATGGATGGGCTATGTAACAAATAAGCTGTTATACCCTTTACTTGGACCGGTCTTTCGGGTCTTTGTGGTATATCTACAGTGTCGTTGTATTTCAGTTCTCTCGTTGAAGAAAGTGTTACCAAGTTTTTTCTCAGTTTCTGAAATCAAACTCAGTTCGAGTATGTTAAATATGATTTTCTTTTAATTTGCTGAATTTAATGTATTCATTATCCCTTTATCTAACGACAAAAATTTTAGACTGGCCCATACTTAGAAAGAAAAAAAAAAAGCTTGCAGAGGACAAACAAAAATGTGGCTTATATTTTTGTGCTTGTTTTTGAAAGGTGGGAAAAATTGTGAGAAAAGTAGAAAATGCTGGTTATCAGTAAATTCTCTTTTTACCGCTATGTTTCTAAATGTTCTTAGTTCGTTAGAATTCGGGATCGTTTGGAAAAGGGTTTATTGGTAATTTAAAGCGTATGGTAAAACTCGAATTGGTGCGATTTCAAAGTTCTCTTTCGCCGGAAAATCTTGGATAATTGGTCAGTGCAAATCGAAGATCAGACTGCCTTTTCCGCGCATTCTCATCTTGGTCTACCCTTTCCTAAAGGGATATTGATTTGTGACCAGGAGCCTAGTATTTGTTAAATCTTAGCATGCCAAGGACAACAACTGGACGTTTTTGCTGACAGAATAGATCAAGATCAGACTAAACGGAACGAACAGTCTGATCTTGTATCTTCACTGTCCCATATCTTGAACTAGTCTAGTAAAATCGTTCTTAAAATTACATTTTTTTCCGCAGAGACGTAATAGCTTATTTTATTTTTTCGGCGTTCGATAGTTTAGTTTCCCAAGGTCACCATTTGAAAATTCTCAGGGTTCAGATCTCAGAGGTCAAGCGTACTCGTATAGAGAGGGAAAACATTGTGTATAGAAAAGTCGTCATATAGAAAAGTTAGAAAAGTTGCCTCAATGATTTCAAAGATTTTTCTACACAAATATGTTCAGGGGGAAATCAACCCTTATCCTGCTACTTAAATTAAATGAAACCATCAAGGTGATAGTAAAAACCCGAATGATGCCATTTCAAATTTATTTTTTGGAGAAAAATATCTCCTTATCGGGCAGTGTAGATCCAAGATCATACTGCACGTTCTGTGCAGTCTGATCTTGATCTACATTGTCCCCAAAAGGTCAGTGACTCGCACTTAGCAGCCTAAATGTTAAGAGTGAAATAGACAAGGTCAAATTCCGTTTGGTGACACTTCCGACGGCATGTTTTCTTGAGCCAATCCCATGCACCTGTTGTTTTGACTACCTTATCCACCTGATGATTGTTAACCCTTTACACATTCCCATGTTGTCACGACATTGAAGAAGAAGGCTTTTGAAAACATTTTGGTAAAGGAGGAAAAAAAAATGTGCATTAACGAGATTTTTGCCTTTTCCTGCGATCTTTCCGGCCGCAGCCATTGGCTGCACATGATGTCCAAGACATTCGTTCCAATTGGAAAATTCTAAAATTTTGCCATTTGGTACAGTATTAACCCTCTACCAAACAATCCCATGTTTTAAGGACCTTGATTAAAAGACCTAAATTGAAAACACGGAGGGAAATGGAGACAATGCTGTTTCGAAAACAAATCATTTTGTCACATTCATTTTGAAATCTGTAGACGCTTTTAACCCCTAACCAATAATTCACATATTTAGATGACCAAGAAGAAGAAGGCTATGAAAATATTGTGAGTTAAGGCGAAGATACTGGTATATTAACATTTTTTCCCTTTCCCACGCTGTTTCTACCCTTTCTTAGAATTATGTCATCATTTGAGACACATTTAATTTATCGTCTGCTACGGTAATGCTTTGAGTTTGGACAAGTCTTAAGATTTTTTCGTTTGATAAAAATTTAACTCATTAACCCTCGAAACAAATTTGCAGCTGGTGATATCAAAACTGTCATTGTATGGTATGGAAAATCGACTGAACTGAAAGAGGATACATGAATAAACGAGGCAAAGGATAAAATGCTAGGTACTAACAATTTCTCCCTAGCCACAGTGTTTTTAAGTGTTCCGTTGCAGTAGGCAAGCAGCCATTTTCAGATGGAAAGGGTTCAATATACATAGCCATGTTCTGGCAAAACGGGACTGAATGCATCTCCGTGATAATACCAAGTTACTCATCATGTACTTATGACTTCATAAAATTCATTTTGTCAAACAACCGGCTGAATCATGAGGTATACTGTTCTTTTGACACGCAGAAAATTGACCAATAACAAAATGTTTCGTCCCAGGTCAATCTGCGCGGATTGCGCAGGCTGACCTAGGTCGAAACTTTGCAGATGCATTAGCTTATTAAGCCCCCATTTCACAGAGCGTGGCTCATATGTATATTAGCTAGTACATAAATTATCCGCCGAAGTTGGACTCTGAAGAAATGAAGATCCACTCAAAATTTCAGATGAATTCAGCCATTAAGCTGTTAAGAGCGACTTGAGGCTCTTTTGCGGACAGTATATTTCAAGATCAGACTGCACAGACCGTGCAGTCTGATCTTGGATCTGCTCTGTCCGTTCCGGTGAGATATTTCCGGCCATAGGAACTTTGAACTCGGTATGATTTTTTTTTTTTTTAATATCGGTCGAACGTTTCCATTTCATCTATTTAATAGTTTAAACGATTGATTGTATTGGAGTTTAACGCCGTTTTAACAGCTAGGGTCATTCATATCAGGGCGGTCAGTGAACCTACGCATGTATATCCTGGCTTTCTCACTCCAGTACTAACACAACTTTCTTTCCAAGTCACTGACTACTTTTCTCGCATGTATCAGACGTGAGAGACGAAAATTCGCCGGAAAGAAAGTTTGCCTCACTCGGGTATCGAACTCATAACCACCAGGTCACGAGTCGGATACGCTAACCACTGAGCTACCTTGGCGGGCTGAGTAATTTAATGGTTGATAAGTTTCTGTTATCACAGTGTTTTAAAAAAGTTGCAAACTGCACATGTTTCAAACTTGTATTTCAAAAATTCAGGAAAACGGCCAAAATGATAGCTATTCCAACGTTGTTTTGATCGGAGCATTTATTAAAGTGGTTGGCAGTATAGATTTACAATCAGATTACACGTTCTGTGCAGTCTGATCTTAATTTTAATCTTAACTGTCTGCAAAAGCAGCATAAGTTGTGCTTAGCGCTCTTAGGTTAAAAGAGAGAGGGTAAAATGGAACGACACTTAGCTTATTGCAACATTGCAAAAGTGACCATCTGGGGTGCTGACTAAAACCTTGGGTAATCTTTCGGACAGTGCAGATCAAGATAATACTGCACCTAAGTGCTGACAGCGTCAAGTTACTAAGATAAGTCAGAACATTTCAGCTTCAAAAAAGCTTTTCAAGAACATGTACCACTTCTTTCATAATGAAAACGTTACAAATAGGGGCTGATTTTTTTTATCCGATCATACGCTGCTACATTATGGACGAAGATAATCCAGTATAAAGGCGGGGTCTTGTCTTTTTTCTACACGTTCCTCCACTCAGTTTACCCGTTTTCAACGTTAATGAACCATTGGTAGTTCGCTGAGCAAACCTCAAAAGATTCCTAATTAACCCATCTCCTGCTAAATAACTAAAATGAAATTTTCAAGTCGATAGTGAAGACCTGAATATTGCTATTTCAAAGTTATGTTCTGAGGAATAGCATACGCGTATCGTAGTGTAGATCAAAGATCAGACTGCACGTTCTGTACAGTCTGATCTTGATATACACTGTCTGCAAAAGGTCATGGAGTCGGGCTTAGAACCATAGGGGATAAGATAACTTTTAAGACCAGTTCATAACTTTCTCTACAATTGTTACTATTAGTAAATTACTATTAGTAAAAGTAGTGTTCGTGCGGTGAGCAAAGTCTCCTGTTTTGCAAGTACAACAGTTCGGTTAAATAATGGAGAAAAAGACCAATTAGCAAAAATATCAGATTGTTGACTGACACGTCTACATGTATGATAATTCTATCTAAATTATATGTAACTTTATTCTGTCCATTCTCTCTCCCCATAAGCTGTAGTTTGTCGCTAGCTAGAAATCATCTGCGTTAACCCTTGGAGTGTCAGTTAAACCAAATAGACATTTTATTTTAAATGTAGATATAAAACCCAAACAAATGCAAATTTCAACATGATTTTATTAGCGATGTATAAACAAAGCGGTTAGTGTAGATCAAAGATCAGACTGCACAAAACGTGCAGTCTGATCTTGATCTACACTGGCCGCAAAACAACTATAGTCCTTAAAAGCCCTTTAAGGGCTGATTCCCTAACGTGAGTTTATGACGGTTTAAATGTCCATCATCTAAATCTAGGGAGAAAAAATGAGACCTTTATAATTTATAACATTAGTATTTTTCATGGTAAGTTCATTATGGCACCAAATTCTTTAGACCCACGTGACGCCCATTGTCTAATAGCAAACGTAAGCTTACATTTCAATTACATGATGTCTAGCTTAATTATGTGCATGCTGAATTTAACAAATTACATATTTTTTCTGTTAGTTTTAATTGTTTGCATGTGTTAGATTTTCAGCGAAGAATTCAGGTTAAAGCGGGGACGCTGTTACGAAAGGTAAGTGGAACAGGGCATTTCTTTACCCCCATACCAAACAATCCAGTGTTCAACCTTTACCAAACAATCGCTGGTTTTTACGACCCTGAGATAGAAGCCTTTTGTAAACATTGTGGGAACAGGAGAAAATGTTGGTAACCAGCATTTTCTCCTTTTCCCACAATGTTTTCTACCCTGCTTGAAACAAATTTCAATTTTTGAGTTACGTTTATTTTGTCGTCTGCAAGTGCTTTCAATTTGGACCAGTCTAAAATTTTGTCGTTTGGTAAAGAGTTAAACGATCCCGAGAAAGAAGTCTTTGGAATACATTGTGGGAAAAGGACAAAATACTAGTAGTCAAATCTTTTCCCTTTCTTCTCAGGGTGTCTATCCTTTAAAAGAAAATTCATATCATCGGAGTAACATTTAAATTGTCGTCTGCAAATGCTTTTAATTTGGAGACGTCTGAAATTTTGTCGCCTGGCTAAGAATTAAATCGTTCTCTAATGATCTCAGATAACGAAAAGCGTTCAAAATTGCTTTTTTAAGAGGGTGGGATAAGGGTATAAGATTGATATAATGGTTTTGAATGATTGTATGATATTTAATGCCGTTTTCAACATTAATTCAGTTATGTCGCGGCGACCAGTGCACCTATCCATGCTTTCCTGGAGTTTCTTCTTACCAGTACTCCGCACAATATTCGTTCAAAGCCACTGGCTGCTTTCCAACATAATCATCGTCTAAACAATGGTCAGCGGTGAGAGAGGAATGAATCCTGTCGCACTGACTATCATCAGTCCTCGGAAAGAAGTTGGCCGAGCCAGGGATCGAACCCGCGACCCCCTGTTCTCAGGTCCTTCACGCTATCGACTGAGCTACTGGGGCTCGGCTGATATAATGGCTTTCGTGGTAAAGGGGAGAAATAAATTCCAGCAGAAGTTTTCTTAACCCTTTCCGAAATAACAAAATTCAAAGCATTTGCAGAGAACAAAGTAGCCTAAATATGACACAAAAGTTGAAATTTCTTTTTAGAAAACCTTTAGGGAAAAGAAACAGATGCTGGTTACCAACATTAACTCCTTTTTCCTCAATGTTTTCAAAAGCCTTTTCTGGTGCAGTTTATTCTGGGGACGTTTGTTAACCCTTTGCCAAACAATCACGAGTTTTTAACGACCCTAACGCAGTAGGCTTTTAAAAACATAGTGGGAAAAGGAGAAAATGGTGATTTATAACTAGCATTTCTCCTCTTCCCACTTTGTTTTCTTCCCTATCAAAAACAAATTCCATAACTTGAGCCAAAGTTAAACTCTCGTCTTTAAATGCATGAATTTGGGCTAATCCAAAATTTTGTCTTTTTGTAAGATTAAAGGAGTTAAGAGTATGCTATTTTAGCTAACCTGAACACAGTGCTCAAGGTGAGCTTTTGTGATTGTACTGGTGATTGTACTGTGTCTGGTGAAGTTGTCTGTCGTTCGAACGTCAACAGTAACCACGTGTGCACTCTTAGGCTTCAATTTCTGTCTAATACTCATGAGCCATACTCTGTGAAAAGGGAGTTTAAGGTTTACGACCCCTAATTCATCGGTAAATATCGAATAATTTCGACGTTTTCGTAAGGCTATTCGACCAATCTCGGCAGCTTCCGTATTTACATATGAGAGTTAGGGGCCGTCTACTCACTAACTCATCGGTAAATATCATGTAACATTGACGTTTTCGTAAAAGCTTTTCGGCCAATCTCGGCAGCTTCCGTCTTTTAATATGAGAGTAAGGGGCCTTAGACCTTAATACATCTTCTTGATGTATTATGACAGCATGTCATCACACAGTTATGGATCCCTAAAACCCATTTGTCAGCTCGGCTGTTTTCGAAGAAAACGGCGAAGTTTTGTCATACCGTTGTCTAGGTCCTCGTTGTCTCTGAATCGTCATGCTAAAACTTTGACATTTTGTAATATCTCTTTAATTACTGAAGATATTTCTTCAAACTTGGAAAAGTTGTTACTTATCGAAAGGGAACCCATCAAACAGGGACAGGTAACCATCGAAATATTTTTGACACAGTTATGCCCCTTGTTCGACTTGGAATTTCCACTGAAATGCAGGCACGTGCAGCCGCGCGTTTACAACTGCATGCGGTGGTCTAGTTAACCGACTAAATCGGGGGTTATAGTGGCCCCTTGACATGCAGGAAATGTAAAGATAGGAAAAGATTTCGATCTATGTCAGCCTGCGCAATCGGCGCAGGCTGACATGGGTCGAAACTTTTTGCGTATGCATTTTACCCCCTTTTCACAGAGTATTAGTGTCGTAAAACTTTTACAAAACGTCTGTCTTGACTGTATTTAGCATGTGTTGGAAAATGGGTCACGTCAGGTCAAAAGAAGGCTACTTGGACAAATCTTAGAAAAAAAACTGTATATGCCACACTTTTTGTCCAGCAGTTATAAAATTTGGTAAGAATTTTTGTGTCGATGATATCTCGGACAAGTTTGGAAACTGATCCCATCGAATAAAAAAAAAAAAAATGTAATTGAAAGAAATCTTAGAAAAAGACGCGACAGTTTAGTCCTATGCTCCTGGAAGGTTGGTCAGAATGTTTGGCTTGATTACATTTCACAGGACTATGACAGCAGAATGTCACGTGGGGTCAGAAGTAGATCACTTGGACAAATCGTAGAAAAATTATATTGTGTACTCTTGAGGGCACATTATTAGTCCAATGCACATGACAGTTTGTTAGAATGTTTTTCCTGATATTTGGTCTCACCGTTTCAAAAAGATCACTTAGACAAAGTTAAGATATAACTAATATTTTAAGATTTACCTTGTGTACACTTTTCAGTCCGATACTCATGTAATTTGGCAGGATTTTTGTCTTGATGATATTTCTGGGGGTCATGAAAATAGGTCGCTTTGGTCGAAAAGTCGGTCAAATGGACAAATCCTTGAAAAACCTTGTGTAAACTCTAGAAGCAAGATTAGTACGATGCTAATGCAACTTAGTAATATGTTTGCTTGATGATATCACGGTTGAGTGCAAAAATAGGTCACCTCAGAGCATCATGTAGGTCAGTGCAGCTAATATAAGAGAAACTTTAAGGGCACTTTACAGGCCATATTTTTAGACCAATACTCATGAAACTTATATACAGTTTTTGTCTAGATGATATATCGGACGTATTTGAAATAGATTACTTTAGTTGAATAAGTTGATCACAGACGAACCTCTTCTACAGGCAAGATTTTCGATCCAATGCAGAGGAAACTTGACCAGAGATTTTGTCATAATGATATTTGAGATAGATTTGAAACTGGATTATCTCAGGTCAAGAAGGAGGTCACCAGGTCAAACTATAGAAAAACCTTGTGTTCACTGTTTGGGCCACATTTTCAGTCATTAAAAACTGACTGAGAACCAGTGTAGATGCATCTTTAAGTGTAACTATAGCTGAAACAAATGAAACATATTGGACTGATAATAACATTGTGTCTTTTCATACAAAAATTAGCGAATCACACTGAGCATAAATACGCACAATCAATTTCAATGCTGTATCAAACTCAGCTAGTTACCCTTAGATTGCCGTAGAAACCAAGGTTCGCATCATATGATTTTAATCAAGTCGTTTAAAAAATATACGTAAACGCTCATGTAAGATTCTCTATTTCATAATCATATGGTAATTACACTTCGTGTTCGTATTATCTTATATTCTTTCAACGACAAACAGGCTCAGGTGAGCGATTCAGAGCTATTGTTTTAAGAGAGATTTGACATTGTGCGTGCGCACGCGCGCGCGTGTATGTGTGTGTGTGTGCGTGAGAGAGAGAGAGAGGTGCATCCCATGCACTGTTGGGAAAGAATTACCGGTATGTTGATGACCCTTTCTGATGTAGGTAATCAGATCTGAAAGGAGACCATGTTCCCGGAAATAAGAAATAGAACAGAATAAAGCTGTGGAGCACAACTGTTTTATTTAAAAGGAATTGTGATGCTACATAATGATTGTGTGGTTGATGATGACGATGATTATAGTGATGATGGTGGTTATAATGATGATGCTGATGATGGTGTTGAATTTACTAGCGGAGAGAGATTTTGTCAGTTTGGTGCTATGAAGACGTCTTCAACACTATTTCTGTTATATCGCGGCGTCCAGTGCAACTATCAATACTTTCATCAAGTTTCTTCTAATACTAAACAATACTCTTCCCAAGCCACTGGCTGCTGTCTTTAAAAGGGCTGTCATCCATCCGTCACCCATCCTTGGAAAGAAATTGGCCTAGCGGGGGAATCGAACCATCAAACGCCAGGTTTCAAGCCATGTTTGTTAACCAACTGAGCAACTAGGCTCAGCGATGTGGGGGAGGGAGGGAGGGAGAGAGAGAGAGAGAGAGAGAATTTGACTGTCTCATGTTTACTTATTCGTGAAGGGTTGTGATGAGGGACAAGAAATAATAATTTTAGCTCTACTAGCTGAAAGCCAGCAAAGCTTATGCTATGGTTTCCGTCGTCCGTCTGTCTGTCCGCCCGTCCGGTAGTCTTTTTCTTGTTTACGCGATAAAGTTCGCATTAGGGGTTGGATTTTCATTACACTTGCACAGTTGCTTTATATCACCAAGTTTAAAGTTGAAAATTAACATTTCTTGTTATACGCGATAAAGCCCACATTTGTGGTCGGATTTTCATTACACTTGCACAGTTGCTTTATATCATCAATACCTTGAAATCTATTGATGTGGAAAAATATGCGACAATAGTAAGGGAAAAGTAGCCATTTAAAGTGGAAAATTGACATTTTTTGTTTACACGTTTAAGTCCGCATCGTTGATTCGTTTTTCATGAAACTTGCAAAGCTGCTTTATATCATCAATAGCTTGAGGTGTATATTATTTTTTAAATCTGACAATTATTAAGGGAAAAGTAGCCATGTAATGTTGAAAATATACATTTCTTGTTAACGCGATTTAGTCGGCGTTTTTGAATCAGTTTTTTTTTTTAAAGTTGCACAAATTATTTGTTATCATCAAGGCATTGAATCCTACAAAAATTGAAGAAGATCCAGCTATCAGTTTAGGAAAAGCAGTCATTTAATAACTCAGTCTTCTTTACTCAAACAGTCCATATTATTGGTCACGTTCCTTTGAAATTTGCAGATACTGGTTTACAACGAGTTTTGAAACCCAATCAAATTTGGCTGGATTCTAAATTATTGGTTTTGAGAAATTGCACTACAATTATTTCATCATTTGTTTAATTCACCATAAATGCCTACCATGCTGTTTTAGTGGGTTCAAGCCCAGTTACATCACCCCCTTTTTGTGTGTGTTTGTCTTTTTCCTATTATAATCATAAATTAAATGTATACTCGAAAATAAGCAAAACCTCTGCCAGTAGAGCGTTTTAGGCCCTCAAAGGCCTCTAGTATAATGTAAAGAATAATGATGGAAAAACAAAATGTATCTAGCATGGTAGATTTCGAAAGGCATGTGTTAAGACGTTTTCAGAAGTTAACTTTCATGACCTTGATATTTTCTGTTAAGTTATGGATTGAGTAAAAAATCTTAAAAAGTATGTGGAGGGTGATAACTAGTATACATGTATATTCGAAAAATGATAAGTTAATTTCGGGTATTTCAGGTACAAACGACATTCTTTAAATCTAATATGATTGAGATTGTAGTGGACATGCACAGCAAAGATTTTTTGCCGTAGTCTTTTTCCCGTGCGATTTATCTTCAGCGCTAGAGATCGGATCCACACCTTAAAGTCCTATCCTTAGCCCATAGGATAGGCCCTTAGCGCCTAAAACAGTATCCTTACTCTCATATTATCCCATGTTCGTTAGCCTCACCATCGGTCCCTGAGATGTATCCTCAGTTCGTTATATGTACCCTAATTACGTGGGGTGAACCCCTGTCTCTGAAATTGTACATATCAAAGTCCGTAAGATGTACCATCAATACGCAAGCCCCATGCTCTGTGCCCAGCTTCAAGTCCCTCAGCTGTTTGTTGGCCTGTACATAGAGTGTTGCCTTAATATCAGGAAAATGCCCTCTACCCCACAAAGTGTACTACAAGGATTTCCCTCTGTCCGTGAGATCGTTTTCACAGTCTTGTGAAATGCACCGAAGTCCATAAGATGCTTTTATTTCATTTAGTGTTTAACGACGCTTTCAAGATTATTTCAGTTTTATTACGACAGCCAGTGCCCCTATCCATGATTTTCTTGGAATTTCTTTTGCCATGACTTCTTCCCAAACCATTTGCAACTTTCCCAGATACACGTGGTAGAAACAAAGATCAACGGTGAGAGAAGAATGAATCGATCTTGTCGCAATGACTATCATCAAATTAAACGAATTACACTCACCAAATAAATCGTTTTTTGATTGTTCGAAATCGGATCATGTGACGAATATATGTATTTAAAACGTCATGCCATTTTTCGATGAATGCAATGAAATTGTTTCCGGTTTTTCCTAGGAAAATAATGACGAGTGTCATGGCGGCTAATGGCTTTCTAGTGACAGCAGCACCAGAATTTGGTCCCTTCTTTCAATTTATATGCATCTATGAGGACAGATTAGAAATTGTTTTAGTCACCATTGGAACTAATGTAACAAATCTGATAATATAACGTTCGCATAATATGATTTTAAGCAACCTGTTTATTTACAAAAAAAAAAAATGACATACACTTGTGTAAGAATGTGTGTATCAAAATTTTACAGTAACTTCACTTCGTATAATTCTTTCAATGATACACAGACTTGTACAAGCGATTCAGGGCAATGACTCTACTGTTTTATGGTCTGTTTGTATTGTGTTTTACGCCCTTTTAAGAATTATTACAGTTATATCATGGCGGCCGCCACATCTATCCATACTCTCCTGGAGTTACTTAATCCAGTGCTCTGCACAATATTCTTACCATTAGCTGTTTTCTCACTTAACGATCGTCAAAACATTGTCCATCAGTGAGAAAGGGAACGAATTCTGTCGCAATGACGATCTTCAATCCTCGGACAGAAGTTTACTGAGCTGGGGATTCGAACCATCTACCCCTTGGTTTTAAGCCGCGTACGTTATCGATTGAGCTATTGAAGTCTGCATTGTTTTAGTATTCCCCCCCCCCCCCCCCCCCCAGGCGGAGGGATATAGTTTGAGCGTCGTACATACATCCGTCCTTCCGTCCGTCCGTTCTTGTGTCCGACCGGGACAATATCTCCGATACCATTGGACGGAATTTCGTGAAACTATATATGTGTATATAATTGCCCATTCCTCCAATATACCTTTTTTTTTTTTTTTTGATTCAATGCAAAATGGCCGACTGGGAGTGATTTTGAGTTACGCGGTCGCGTAAATTTTTTTTATGTTTTGAGTCTTATCTTGAAAACTATACAGAGTTTTCACATGGAACTTGTCACATCTATCATCCACCATAAGGAAATGCAGTACAACAAGTTTCACCCAGATTGACCATGCAACACCACAGTTATATACCCTTGTTAATTTGGAGTTATTGCCCTTGGTTATTTTACAAATTGATTTTTGTCCCGAGCATTACTTCCAAACTATAAAAGCTTTTGACTTCAAACTTCATATGCAGATAGATTACACTGAGAACAAGTGCAGTGTTTAAGATCCATAACTCTTTCTTCACCATTTTTGGAGTTATTGCCCTTTGTAGTTTAACAGATTGGATTTTTGTCCGGAGCATAACTTCCAAAGTGTAAAAGCTTTTTGCTTCAAACTTCATATGCAGATAGATCACATTGAGAGCAAATGCAGTGAACAAGATCCATAACTCTTTTTTTCATCAATTTTGGAGTTTTTGCCCTGTGTTTTTTCTACAGATCGGATTTTTCTCCGGAACCTAACTTCAAAAGAATATAACATATTGACATCAAACTTCATGTGCAGATAGATAACATTGAGGACTAGTGCAGTGCAAGCAGTGCAACAACTATCAACTAGACTGATCATGCAACGACACAGTTATATCCGCTTTTTTCCATCCAAGATTGCCAAAATTTGACATTTTTTTTCCATCTATTTGAACTTTTAGGATAATTGAATTTTTTTTTTTCAGAAATACCAGCCACCATCATGAACTGCTGCACAGTAAATTTCACTCTGATTATTTGTGTAACATGACAGTTATGTCCACTTGTTGTTTAATGAAATTCCATGTCATGGGAAAAGGGGGCTTAATGTACAATTTCATTATAGACCGATAACTGTCTGTTTGTCTGTCCATCCAGAAAGATATCTTCTTTAATCCTTGACAAGAATTGATGAAACGTCATACATGTGTTCATTATGATAGCCAACCATTTTCTTTTTTTTTTTGTATTTTTCTATTTAATGCTGTGTCATGGAAAAGGGGGACTTGATGTTTATTTCCATTTTGTACCAATATCTCTTCAACTACTGGACAAAGTTTTATGATACTTCATATATTGTTTATCATAAGCAAAAGACTATCAGTATTTGTTTTTATTTAATGAAATGTCATGCCATGGCAAAAGGGGCTTAGTGTATAATGTCATTATGGACCAATAACTGTCTGTTTGTCTGTCCATCTGGACAGATATCTTCTAAAATCCTTGGCGAAAATTGATGAAACTTCATACTTGTGTTCATTATGATAGTCCGCTGACATAATTTTGTTTTTTGTTTATTTCATTTAATGACACGTCACGGAAAAAGTTGGCTTGATGTATATTTCCATTATGTACCAATTTCTCTTTAACCACAGACCAAAATTGTATGAAACTTAATAGTTGTACTGTTTATCATGAGCCACAGACTGTTATTGTTTGTTTTTATTTAAAGAAATGCCATGCCAATGGAAAGGGGGGCTTAATTATAGTTTCATCATGGACTTATAACAAAATGGCCAAGTGTACTTGCAAAGCACAATGGGCCTTTTTCGGCGGGGGATATCATTTCAACGAAATTGTATATTGATTGAAGATTTAATCATTTAATACAGTAAACGTCAAAAGGGTAAAGGTAGCCGCTGAAAGAGGATGAATTTGTTTTATTTCAGATTTTCTTGAAAGTGTTTACGTAACTGAAAGTTGTGTTCCATTTTTGCACGGCTTAAGAAAGAAAGACTTGAAAACATTGTTGAAAATCTGCGGGAGAAAACGCTGGTTTTGTTTTGCCTTTTGAGTACTCTGATATCCTCCCAAGGATAAACCATATCTTTTGAGCCACATTTTATTTGTCCTCAATGTAATTTATTAGGGAGAATCTAAACATTTCTAGTAAGAGTTAAAGGGTATTGACGACGGTCGATGAAGTTACGGTTTATGACGGACAACATGTGAAGTTGAAAGTGAGTTCTGAATTGCTGTTCAATGATTTTAGGAAAAAGCCAAACTTCAAAGTAAGATGTCAGTTTTGGAAATGTTGTGGAAGAGCTCCAGATCAATGAAAGAAATGAAAGTAATTTGAATGGAGATCTTTTTAATGATTTTAATTTGTTACAGAGAGGAGATTGACTGATTGATTGATTGTATGGTGTTTAACGCTGTTTTCAACTTTATTTCAGTTATATCGCGGCGGCCAGTGCACCTATCCATGCTTTCCTGGAGTTCCTATTACCAGTACTCCGCACAATATTCTTTCCAAGTCACTGGCTACTTTCCCACATAACCATCGTCGAAACAATGGTCAGCGGTGAGAGAAGAATTAATCCTGTTGCAATGACTATCGTCAAACCTCGGAAAGAAATTTAGCCGAGCCGGGGATCGAACCAGCGACCTCCTGTTCTCAAGTCATGTACTCTACCGACTGAGCTACCAGGGCTGGGCTTTAGAGTAGAGAACCAAAATCTATGTAGTAAAACTGGTTAAACCTAGAGTTGTAAAGTTATTTAATTATTTCTTAGATGATGATGATGGTGGTGGTGGCGAATATGGTTGTGGAGATTTCTGTTTGTTTAGTGTTTTAACGCAGTCGCCGTCTTCAACCTTATTTCAGTCATATCGCGGTGGCTAGTGCACCTTTCCATGCTTTTGTGGTGTTTCCATACCAGTACTTTGCACAATATTCCAAACCACTTGTGCTTCCGATATAACCTTCATAGAAACTATCATGAGCGATGAGGAAAGAATGAATCCTGTTGTAATGACTCTCATCAAACCTCAGAAACTGGAACAGGTGGGGAATCGAACCTGCGTCCCTTTGGTTCAAGCCTTATATGTAACCATCTGAGCAACCGGGCTTGGCTATGTCGGCAATGTGTGTGAGAGAGAGAGAGAGAGAGAGTATTTGAGCCACATGAAATCGTTTCCAAAGGGTTTATTACGGAAGCATCTAAACAGTTTTCGTCAAGGATCAAATTGATTAATAAGGGCGAAAGGGTGTTCAAGTTTACAAAGAAGACAAAGGAAGCGGAAAGTGTACTTTGCGTTGTTATTCAATGATTTCGGGAGTCTAACTTCAAAATAAAGGTGCTATTTTTTTGTGTGTGTTTGTGTGTGTGTGTGTGTGAAATCTTGAAGGGTGCATGTTTCAGTAAGCGAAATAAATGTTCGTGAATCATGTTTGCACGACCTTGGAGAGTAAGACGAGGTTGCAATAAGAGAAAATATTGGTATCATGTCCCCAACCCTCTCCTCACTGTTCAAGAAATAATCCCAACGTTTTGAGCCACAGTCAATTTATCGTCTTCAAAGTGTTAATTACGGAAGAATCTTAACATATGTTGTCAGAGTTCAAATGATTGATAGTGATAGAAGGAGTTGAAGTTTATAGAGGAGAAGACACAGTGTAAATTGAAGTGTATATTGAATTTATGTTCAATGATTTCAAAAAAAGAATCCAACCTCAAAATAAGGTGAAAATTTTGGCATGACCGTGGAAGATCTTCAAATTTATTAAAGAAATGGAACTGGTATGCATGTGGAAGAAATATTTTTTTCCTGATTTCTTAAAGAATTTTTGAGGAGTGAACAAAGAACTGTAGAGCAAATCTGTTTAAATTAAAAGGAGTTACGGAAATATTTAATCATTACTTGAATGATGATGATGATTGTGGTGGTGGCCGAGAGAGATTTCTCTGTTAGGGTGGTGTTTAAGGCCGTTTTAACAATATGTTAGGAGTATTGCGCTACCAGTGCACCTACCTGTGCTTTCTTGGAAGTTACTTTTGACAACGGATAAACGACAAAGTCTCCCAAGCCACTGGCCCTTTCCGACAGAACTATCGTCGAGACAATGACCAGCGTTGAGTGAAGAATGAATCCTGTAGCAATGACTATCAGCAAACCTTGGACAGAAATTGGCATAGGTGGGGGGACGAACCTGATACTACTTCAGTAGTAGAGCGCATACGTTCAGTCGCTATGAATTGTTCGTTATTCTATATAAATGATACACTCAAGCCGGTGCAGGGACTTTTCAACTTGTTGAAAGAAAATAGTCTTCAATCCGTTTGTAAAAACAAATTAACCCCTTTTCCCCACCTTCTTCAGCCTAGTGCTAGCTACCAACAACATTCTATATGAATTAAACCATTACATGTCTGGTATCGTTCACAGTAAAATTCCCCCTTTTCTCACCAGGTTTATCCTCATGTAAAACGTCGACTACCAATGTTCAACTTCTTATATGAAATAGGCTGTGATAAATCGTTTGCTATATAAACAGACAATATCCATCTACTCTTTCTGCCTGAGATACCTATGAGATAGGGAAAATGGTAGTCCGACATGACCCTCTTTTGCAACCATGTTTAATCAGACGGATACCAACAGCAATGGTTTTCATATATAAATATCCCAGTGCTAATATACAACGCTTTGTCGTCTGCTAGAGACACGATCGATAATTACCTATGTCACGCATTCTTGACCCCCCACCCGTTGTTAAAAATAGATTTCAAAACTTCAACCGAGGTGATTACTTGTAGGATAGAGATTTGTTGCTTGTCCGCCATTGACCAGCCTGCATAGCTCAGTTGGTAGAGCGTAGGACTCGTGATCATGAGGGTGTGGGTTCGATCCCCACGGCTGGCCATCTAAAATTACTAATAGTCTTTCGGATGAGACGTTAAACCGAGGCCTCGTGTGACGGTGCTATACACCGAGCACGTTAAAGAACCAGGCGAAACTTAGGATGGGTTTCGTCCTGTATCTGCACTATCCCCCATAACAATCCTAACAGCCTTCAGGGGGCGTCGCCCATATGGGAAACCGGTGGCGATGATAAATAAACGCAAATTCAATCAATCAATGCTTGTCCGCCGAACAGAGAGCTGGACTTTTCCCACCTTGTTTTTGAAGGCGCCGACCACTGATCCTATTCTAGAACAATCTCCGAGCAGAGTTGTCGTTCGTTACTCTCACCATACATCTCTGCTACGGGCTAAATGACAAGAATCTTGTCAAACCGAGGAAAACATGTTTTGTTACTGTTTAACTGTTTCATGTGTAACATAAAGTAGACAAAGGAAATATGATTCCGGATACATAATAGGTGCATTCAAACTGATGAATTTACCTGTATACAATGGAACTATTTTTTCAAGCTTCTTTACTGATCAGAATCTTACGCCAATTGTAAAAAAGATGGCTGCGCCCATGAATGATGACAACAGTTTCGACACACCGATGGATCTAAGTTTGTAAGATTAAAAAACAAGTTATCGTCCTTTAAAAGACATTTAAGCTTTTCAGAAAATCTTTCTTTTTCACATTTCCTACCACTAAGTCTGATTGGACAGCACACAAAACAATCGATTGGTCTTTCTTTCACCGGCGTTTGTGTCGCCATTTTGAGTTATGGTCATGTGACGAAAATATCACGTGATGACGGACTACTTTCTGAGCCAACTACAGAGGTGAATGGGAATGATCCGTAGTGCAAAAGAGTGATTTTAGAATAAACGATCTTCTGCTTCCCAAATACCATTTTCCACAATGTTCTACCACAACGAAGCGAACTACGAAAGAATTCGTCTGCTAGAGACACGATCGATAGTTATGTCACGTATTCTTGAGCGGCTAAAAATAGATTCTGTAAGTTACCTGCACCAGCCGAAAAAGTCCGTGCACCGGCTTGAGTGTATCATTTATATAGAATAAAGAACAATTCATAGCGACTGAACGTATGCGCTCTACTACTTACTTCGGTTACAAGCCATGGACGTTACAGACTGAGCAAGCGACCTAAGTGATCTGGTAGAAAGAGAGAGAGAGAGATTGAGATTTTGACATATTTACTTTATTCTGGAAGGGTTGTAGTGTGGAACAAGAAATCGTAATTTTTGTAAAGAATAATGATGGAAAAGCGAAATGAATATAACCATGGTAGATTTTTCTTGGCACATTTTGAGATGTCTGTAGACGTTAATCGTTAGAGAGACTCTCTCTCTCTCTAAAATTGTAGATTTAGAGTGAAATTTTTTATAGTATGTGGATAGGGGTTAACTAGTTTCTTTCACCAGTACTGCGCACAATATTATTCCCATGGCACTGGCAGCTTTCCCAACATAACTTCGTCGAAACAATTATTATCAGCACGGAGATAAATCCTGTCGCACTGACTACTGTTAATTCCATGAAGTATAATCTAAGTCTGTGTGATTGTATCCTAAGTGTATAGTATGTACTCCGAATTTGTGAGAAATCCTTTCAATCTATAATGTTTGTCATGTAGTCAGTATCATTGTCTTTGTTTTCGTTTAAGTCTCGAGCAGTTAGTACCCTCAGTCCGTGAGCTGAGTATCAAATGCTTATCCAAGTTCTTACATCTTCGGTTGATTACCATGTCTTCTCAGTCAGTGAGGTTAACCCTTCCCATCAAAATCATTCGGATATGATTTACCGTTATTCGACCTGATGATTCTGTCTGACTTTAAGATGCACTTATGTACGTCAAATGTAAATGGAGGGCTAGAAACTTGTCTTTACATTGATTTTATCGAACTGCCGTTAGCTCGACCTTCAATCCGTTCGACGAACCTTTAATCAATGACATGTACCTCCAAAATCCTAGAAATGTTTCTTCTTTTCGTTTGGTTTATTCTTATGTCTCTAAATTCGAAGTCTTTATCGCTGGCAGTTTCTGTTAGGCCGTGAAACAGTATTTATACCTTAACGTGATCTCTCGAATTTCAAAGCCTGTACTCGCAGTCGTTGATTACCGAGAGCCCCTAAAATCAACCCTCAGGCCGTTGCATCGAGTTCTTTATATTGTATCCTCTGTTCGTGGAATGTTCCGTAAGTCCATTTCATGTCTTCCTAGACTTTTAAATCGTTCCCACAGTTAGTTGGATGTAACCTTCAAGATGGCCTGAAGCACTGACCGTATTCGAATGCTGTAATCAGACTTTTGAGGGAGCCATGTTAACGAAAATGAAAGTTATGGTCAAGATCCGTGTTTGCAAGGCCTTAGAGAATAATATAAAGACAAATCATACCATTTGAGCCGCATGTGATAAATCGTTTCTAAAGTGTTTTTGTTATGGAAGAATTTAATTTTTTATTGGTCGAATTGGTTAACCTAGGCGAAGGCTTGAAAGTGGAAAGTGCTCTTCGGGTTGATTGAGTCAACTTCAAAATACGGTTTCGGAAATGCTGCGAAAGAGTTTCGGATCAATCAGGGAAATGGAACTGAGATGAATCTAGAACTAAACTTTTTTTCTCAGAATTCTTAGAAAGCTTGCGAAAACTTAACACAAAGCTATGGAGTTGTGAAGCTGTTCAATCACTGATTTGATGATGATAGTGATGACGATGATGATAGTAGTGGTGGTGGTTGAGTTGGTAATGGTGCTGATTGTGGATTTGTTGGAGGAGATAGATTTGTTTCATTGCTTGGTGTTTTAACGCCGACTTCAACATCTTTAAAATTATATCGCGGCGGTCAATATACCTACCCATATTTTATTTTTCAAGTATTTAGCATATTATCTTTCCCCAACCACTGGCGGCTCTCCCACATGAATATGTCGAAACATTGATCAACCAGGAGAGACAAATAAATCCTGTCGAGATGAACATAAGAAATGGAGCAGTTTTGAAATTGATCGTATCTTAAAGGGGCCATGTTTCGGTAAACGAAATACATGTTCGTGAATCATGTTTGCACGATCTTGGAGAGAAAGAGGTAGTCGCAATAGAAGACAGTACTGTTATCATGCCCCGCCCTTCCCTTTTAGGGAAAAATCCCAATGTTTTGAGCCACATTAAGAGAGAGAATTCGATTTTGATTTCCTTTAGTACGTTAGGGCTGAAGTATGGAACAAGAAATTGTAATTTTGTAAAGAATAATATGAAAAAGCGAAATGAAAATACCATGGTAGATTAAATGGGCATATGTTTAGGAGTACGCAGATTTGTAACTTTTTTGGGGGCTTGATATTTTTTGTAAAATCATGAATTGAGTGTAAGATTTAAAGAAAATTTGTGTAAGGAG
Source organism: Hippopus hippopus (assembly GCA_946811185.2). Classification (NCBI taxonomy): domain Eukaryota; kingdom Metazoa; phylum Mollusca; class Bivalvia; order Cardiida; family Cardiidae; genus Hippopus; species Hippopus hippopus. Next base: position 20,791,627 of record OX328108.1, on the reverse strand, counting down.
ATACAGGTTTCTTTTACCAGTACTTTGCAGTATATTGTTCCCATGCCACTGGCAGCTTTACATAACTTTGTCGAACCAACCATTAGCGCTGAGATAACAATGAATCTTGTAGCAATATATACTGTTAATTCCATGAAATGTACTATCAGTCAGTGAGATTGTATCCTCAGTCCGCAGTATGTACTCCAAATTTGTGAAAAATACTTTCAATCTATAATGCTTGCCAAGTAGTCATTTTCATTGTCTTTGCTCTCGTTTAACCTGTCGGCCAGTAAGTACCCCATACCCGTGAGATATACACTAAGCCCTTGAAATGAGTCAGACAATGCTTGAGATAAGGCCGACCCCCTATTCCTTCAGATGGCTACCCTGTATTCTCAGTCGATGAGATTAATCATTCCCCTGAAGAACTCCCCGATATGAATTACCGTTGTTCGGCCTTATGTATCTGTCTGTTCATAAGATATAGGCTTGGTCTGTCAAATGTAAATGGAGGCCCAGAAGCTGGTTTTTACCTCAAGAAATGTTTCTTCCTTTCGTTTGATTTATTCATACCTTTATCACTGAAAGTTTATGTAAGGCTCTAAAACTGTATTTCTACTTTCATGTGCTCCCCCGAATTCCATGGCCTATGAGAAATACTTTCAATCTGTGATGCTTGCCAAATATTCAGTTTCATCGTCTTTGCTCTCACCCGTGAGATATACACTTAGCCCTTGAAATGAGTCAGCAAACGCTGGAGACAAAGCAAACCCCTATTCCTTCAGTTTGCTATTCTGTACTCTCAGTCCATGAGATCAACCCTTCCCCTAAAGAATACCCCGATATGACTTACCGTTATCCGGTCCTATGGATCCGTCTGTCTGTAAGATTTAGGCTTGGTCCGTGAAATGTAACTGGAGTCCCAGAAGCTAGTCTTTATCCTTAAGACATGTTTCTTCCTTTCGTTTAATTTATTCATACCTTTATCCCTGGAAATTTATGTAAGGCTGTAAAACTGTACTTCTACTTTCATGAGCTCTCCCAAATTCCATGGACTGGTTCCCAGCGTCGATAATTTCATACCCATAGCCCCTCAAATGAAACATCAGACCGGTACACCGATTTCCTAAGATTATTTCCGCGGTTCTTGGAATGTTCCCCCAGTCCATTTTAGACGTTTAGATGGTACCTATAGTGAGTTGGATGAACCCCTCCCCCAGGCCCTGAATCACAGACCTTCCTTCAATGCTATCATTCGCACTGTTTGGTGGTACTCTTAGTCCTTTTAAATGTACCGGTTTCTCCGTTGGAGATGCACCTCAGCCACTTGGATATGCCCTTATGCCTTATAACTGCGTTCTTACTTTTAATTTACCCGTTTTCTGTTAGTCTGTATCCTCTGCTCATGTGATGCACTCCCACTTCGTACAATGTGTCTCGGTCCATGGAATGTTCCCAAAGTCCGTTTCCTGTCGTCATAGTAATTGAGATCGTACCCTTAGTCAGTGAGATGTATACTCAGTCCATAAAACTATGTACTCTCCTCCCACTCTGCTTTTATTCGCATCCCGTCAGATTGTACCATCAGTCGGTCCTTTCGTTCTCGATTCTCTCTGCCTGTATGGTTGATCTTTTATTGGTATGTCCCCTCAGCTCTTCAGTCTGAATTTTTGAAAAATCCTTAGTTACCAAAGCTCCCTTTGCATTAATACACATGATCATTTACAATGCAGTAATAACCTCAGCAATTTATCTTAAATATGTCAAATAAACCAAGGTTCGCATAACATGATCAAAAGGAACTTCTTCAATGAAAAATATGATGCGTGAGCATTCACTTATGATTCTCTGTATCAAAGTTCTACAGTAAATACACTAATTAGCATAATTCTTTCAAAGATTCACAGGCTCTGGTAGGCAATAAAAGAACATGGCACTATCGCGATATTGTATATTTGTATGGTTTTGAACGCCGTTTTCAACATTATGTCTGTTATATCACAGCGGCCAGTGCATCTATCTATGCTTTCCTGTAGTTTCGTAAACCATTCATCAATACTGTAGCAACTGGCTGCTTTTCTGCATAATGATCGTCAAAACAAATACGAACAGAGAGAGAGAGAGAGGAATGAATCTTATGGCCATGGCTTGCATTAAACCTCAAACCTCGGAAAGAAATTTTCCGAGCTGGGGATTGGAATCAGCGACCCCTGGTCTCAGGTTCTGTAGGTTACCAACTGAAGCTTCCGAAATCGGCATAATCCAATTCGGCATTGTTTTATTTGGTGAAAGTTTAATCGTTTAATACAGTAACCGTCAAAAGAGTAAAGGCAGCAGCTGAAAGAAGATGAATTTGTTTTAAGACAGATTTTCAAGTGTTGATGCAAATGAAATAAGTAAATGTTTTCACGACCTCAGGGAGAAAGACTTTTGAACGAATCGTTTAAAAAGGAGAAAATGCTGGTTTCATTCCATAGTTCCCCTTCTCTATCCTATTTACGACAAAACATATAGCCACGTTACATTTGTGGTCCTCAATGTTATTTATTAGGGAGAATCTAAACATTTCTTCTCTGAGTTCAAGGGAACTGACGACAGTAACTGAAGTTAAATTTTATAACGAAGACACAGGACGTTGAATGAGTAATTTGGATTGCTGTTCGACGATTTTGGATAAGAGTCAAACTTCAAAATTAGTTGTCAATATCGGAAATGTTCTGGAAGAGTACTAATTTGATTGTAGATCTTTTTAATTCTTTAGAATTCGTTTTAGAGAAGAGAACCAAAATCTATGTAGTACGACTGTCTGAACTTATAGGAGTTGTAAAGCTATTTAGTCAAGGATTAAAAGATGATGCTGATGATAATAATGATGATGAGGATGATGTTGATGATGATGATGATTTCTATGTGATAATAATGATTGTGTTGATGGTGATGACGAATTTGGTTATAGAGAGGGATTTATTTGTGTGTCGTTTTAACGCCTTTCTCAACCTTATCCCAACTATAATGCGGCGGCTAGAACACATACCCAAGCTTTCTTGGCGTTTCCTTTACCAGTACGTTGCACAATATTCCGAGGCAACGGCCGCTTTCCGACATAAAACTCGTAGAAACAATTATGGACAATGAAAAAAAGAATGAATCCTGTCACAGTGCAGTAACTATCATTTAACCTCGGGGAGAGAGAGAGAGAGAGAGAAAGAAAGAAAGAGAAAGAGAGAGATCCCGTGCTTTGGAATCCTGGACACTTTGCTGTCTTTTTAAATAGTTACGTGTATAGAATATCAATGATAAAAGTTTATTTTTACATCCGATCTTTGAGACAGACACAATAACGAAAATGAGTTATGATCAAGATCTGTGGAGCTGTTTAACCATTGCTTTGATGTTGATGATGATAAGGCTGATATTTGCGGTGGTGGTTAAGTTGGTAGTGATGATGATGACGGTGTGATGATTGTGGATTTCTTAATGGAGATAGATTTATTTGTGTGCTTGGAGTTTTAAGGCCGACTTCCAAATTATTTCAGTAATATCGCGGCGGTCACTGCACCAACCCATACTTTATTGAAGTATTTATTACCAGTACTTTTCACATGATCTTTCCCAAACCACTGGCTGTTTTCCGACATGAATAGCTTGAAACACGAATGAACAATTAGAAAAGGATGAATTCTGTCGCAATGGACGTAAACAATCCTAAAAAAATATTAGAACAGCTTGGGAATCGAACCATTCACTCCTGGGTTTCAAATCCGCAACGTTGTTACTGGCTGTGCCACATGGCTTAGCTAAGCGATCTGACGTAAGAAGAAAGAAACAGAGAGAGAGAGAGAGAGAGAGAGAGAGGAGAGAGAGAGAATTTGAATTTGACATGTTTTCTTCATTCCGGAAGGGTTGTAGTGTGGGGAAAGAAATTGTGATTTTTGAAAAGATAAATGATGGAAGAGGAAAATGAAAAAAAGAATGAATCCTGTCGCAGTGCAGTAACTATCATAAAACCTCGGGGGGGGTGGAGAGAGAGAGAGAGCGAGAGAGAGAGAGAGAGAGAGGGAGGGGGAGAGAGAGAGAGAGAGAGAGAGAGAGAGAGACCCTGTCGCAATGAATATAATCAGTACTTGGAAAGAAATTTGCCGATCTAGGAATTGGAACCAGCAATACCCTGGTCTCAAGTCCCATAGATTACCGACTGAGCTACCGATCTCGGCATTGTTTTATTTAGTGAAGGTTTAATAAACGTCATAAAGATTCTTTCAGCACTTCCTTAGAGAGGAAGACTTTTGAAAACATTGTTTGAATCAGGAAACAATGCTGGTTTCATGCCGCGTTTGCCCCACTACTTCAAAAGACAAATCTGATCATTTGGGCCACGTTTAATTTATCGCCCTAAATGAAATTATAAGAGAGAATCTAGTTTTCTCTTGCCTTAGTTCAAATGGATTGACGATGTTCGAAGGAATTTAAGTTTATAGCAGATACATAGAGAGTTGAAAGTGTATTATTTCTGTCATGTCAGTTACATGTATATCAGGGCGTCATGTGCACCTACCCATGCTGTGTTGGTATTTCATTGACCAGTACCTTGCACATTATTCCAAACCAATGGCTACTTTCCTACATAACTGTTGTCGGAAAAAATATATGAGCGATGAGAAATTAATGAATCTTGTCGCAATGACTGTCATCAAACCTCGCATAAAAATTGCAACAGCAGGGGAATCGAACCTGAAAACTCCTAGTTTCAGGCCTCGTACATCATCAACTGATCAACCAAGCTGAGAATTATGCTGATGAAGTTTTCTTTTGCAATTGATCAGATCTAACATGGAGCCATATTAACTAAAATGAAAGTTATGAGCCCGATCTGACGACTTCCACATAATTTGAGTTATAACGCACGCACCTACTTATGCGTTATTGGAGTTTCTTTTACCGGTATTTTGCTTTTAACCTTTCCCAAACCACTGTTTGCTTTCAAACGTAGATCATTTGAAACATTGTTCAATGATAAGAGAAGAACGAATCCTGTTGCTATGAACTTAATCCTGAAAAAGGAAATTAGATTAGCCGGCGAATCGAACTATAGTACCTTGGGTTTAAAGTCTGAAACATTAATTTGCCACTGCCTTTAGTGATGTTGAGAGAGAGAGAGAGTATTTGATTTTGAAATGTTTACTTTATTTCTTGGGGGTTTTGTTATGTGCGAGAAGAAATTGTAATATTTTATAAAGAAAAATGATGTACAGTTATGTTTTGAATTTATGGGGGAAAAATGTGAGCTATGAGAAATTAATGAATCTTGTCGAATTGACTGTCTTCAAACCTTGGATTTAAATTGCAACAGCTGGAGAAACGAACCTGAAAACTCCTAGTTTAAGGCCTCGTACGTCGTGAACTGAGCAACTAAGCTGAGAATTATGCTGATGAAGTTTTCTTTTGCAATTGATCAGATCTTCAATGGAGCAATGTTAACGAAAATGAAAGTTATGAGCCCGATCTGATGACTTCAACATAATTTGAGTTATAACGCACGCACCTACTTATGCGTTACTGGAATTAATTTCACCGGCATTTTGCTTTTCACCTTTTCCAAACCACTGTTTGCTTTGAAACGTAGATCATTTGAAACATTGTTTATTGATGAGAGAAGAATGAATCCTGTTGCTTTGAAATTAATCCTGAAAAAGGAAATTAGATTAGCCGGCGAATCGAACTACAGAACCTTGGGTTTAAAGTCTGGAACATTACTTTGCCACTGCATTTTGTGATGTTGGGAGAGAGAGAGAGAGAAAGAGAGTGAGAGAGAGTGTGTATTTGATATTGAAATGTGTACTGTATTCCTGGAGGGTTGTTATGTGCGAGAAGAAATTATAACTTTTTTTAAAGAAAAATGATTTTCAAGTTGTGATTTGAAGGAAGGAAAAAAACTGCGAGCGACGAGAAATTAATGAATCTTGTCGCAATGAGTGTTATCAAACCTCGGAAAAAAATTGCAACAGCTGGGGAATCGAACCTGTGTACCCCAAGTTTCAGGCCTTTTACGTCATCAACTGAGCAACTAAGCTGAGAATTATGCTGATGAAGTTTTCTATTGTAATTGATCAGATCTTAAAGGGAGCTATGTTAACGTAAAATTAAAGTTATGAGCCCGATCAGACGATTTCAACATAATTTGAGTTATATCGCACGCACTTATTTATGCGTTATTGGAGTTTCTTTTACCGGTACTTTGCTTTTAAGCTTTCCCAAATCATTGTTTGCTTTCAAACGTAGATTATTTGAAACATTGGTCAACGATAAGAGAAGAATGAAGCCTGTCGCAATGAACTTATACAATCCTGAAAAAGAAAATCTAATTTGCCGGGAAATCGAACTATAGAACCTTGGGTTTTACATCTGGAACATTACTTTGCCGCTGCTTGTAGTGATGTTGGAAGGGAGAGAGAGAGAGAGAGAGTATTTGAATTTGAAATCTTTACTTTATTCCTGGAGGGTTGTTATGTGCGAGAAGAAATTGTAACATTTTGTGAAGAAAAATGATGTCCAGTTGTGTTGTGAATTGGATGAAGGAAAAAAGACCTATTTGGAAGGAGGCAAGGATATCTCAGGTTTAAGAAGCCTTGACACAATTTAATTTTGTAAAGAAGTGGTGAAAAGCAAAGAAGTATGTTGCTGAAGTCTACTTTTAAAGTTGATCGATTCTTAGAGGGGACCTTGATAAGGTAAACGAAAAATATGTTTATGAGTCATGTTTGCAAGACCTTGGAGAGAAAGATCTTGCTATAATGGGAGAAAATACTGGTATCATATCCCCAAGCCTGTCCCCACATTATGGAAGCACTGGAAATGATAAGTGTATATTTGATTGTTGTTTAATGACTTTTTGGAAAGAATCAAAACTTAAAGATGAAAAAAAAAGAAAAAAGAAATACTGTGGACACGCTGGAAATCAAGTAAAGAAATGGAACTGATTTGAATGTTGAACAAATATGTTTTCCTGATTTCTTATAACAGCGTTGAAAAGTGAACTAAAGTAGTATTGAGCAAAACTGTTTAAGTTTACAGCAATTGTGAAGCTATTTAATAATGGCTAGTATGATGATGATGATTAATTTGGTAGTGCTGAATGTTGTAGCGGAGCCAGATTTCTTTGTTAGCGTGTTTTTGTAGCGTTGTTTTAACTTGATGTCAGGTAAATGGTGCGGGCAGTGCTCTTGTAACAGTCTCTCGAAACCACTGGCTGCTTTTCAAAATAACTTTAGTCAATAGAATGATCGGCATTAAGCATAGAATAAATCCTGCAACAATGAATATAATGGAACCTCGGAAAGAAATTAGTACAGCTTGCGGACCGAACCTGCGACTGTATTGGTTTTAAGCCACGTACTTTACCGACCAAGCAACTTGGCAAGACGATCTGAGAGAGAGAGAGAGAGAGAGAAAATGTATTTGATTTTAACATGTTTACTTTTTTCCTGAAAGGTTGTTATGCTCGAGAAGAAATTGTAACATTTTGTGAAGAAAAATGATGTACAGTTGTGGATTGAAGGGAAAAAAATATAAGGTTTTGGAAGGGGGATAACCTTTTACCAGTACTTCGCACAGTATTGTTCCCATTCTCACTGGCTGCTTTCCTCACACAACCTCGTCGAAAGAATTATGAGCGCTGAGATAAGAATAAACCCTGTCGCAATTCAACTGTCATCAATTCCATAGAGCATATTCTCAGTCTAAGAGATTGTATCCTCAGTCCGCATGTTTTACTTTTACATCGGGAGATATATTTTCAGTCCGTTTTTATTTATTTCTGGAGAGTTGTTATGTGCGAGAAGAGATTGTAACTTTTTGTAAAGAACAATGATGGAAAAAGCAAAGTGTGAACAGTGCAGATTTTAGTGGTCATATGTATAGAAATGTGCAGAAGTTAATTTTAAGGGGTTCGATATTTTCTGGACAGTTTTGGATTCAATAAAAAAAGTTATAGGCTATTTGGAAGGAGATCAGTACTTTCTTTTACCAGTACTTCGCACAATATTGTTCCCATTGGCACTTACTGTTTTCTTTTTCTGACGTCGTTGGAAGGATTATCAGCGCTGAGATAAGGAGAAACCCTGTCGCAATAACTGTCATCATTTCCATTGAACATATTCTCAGTCTTGGAGATTTTATCCTCAGTCCGCAGGTTGTACTTTAACATCGGGAGAAATACATTTAGTGCGTAATACTGGCCCATTAGTCCTTACCATCGTCTTTAGTCGCATTTAACCCAATCTCAGTATGTACCCTCAATTCGTGAGATGAACCCTTAGCCCATGAGAGGAGTCAACAAACGCTTGAGAATTAACCAGTTTCTTATTTCTGTACTTCATTAGGCTGTACTCTTAGTCAATGAGATAAACCTTACCTCTGGAAATTATTCGATATGATCAACCACTTTTTGGTCCTTTGTATGTGCCTTTCTGTAAGATGTATCGTCGGTCTGTCAAATGTAAATGAAGATCCAGACACTTGTTTTTACTTTGAATTAAACCAAATGCCGTGCGTTAGCTCCTTCAGTGTGTTTGATTTACCTTTAGTCCATGAGATGTACCTTCAGTTCGAGAAATATTTCTTCTTTTTGTTTGATTGAGTCTTACACCTTTAGCGGCGAACTCTATATCGCTTGAAATTGCTTTTAAATAGGTCCTAAAGCTGTATTTCCACGTTCCTGTGACTGCACAAGTTCCTAAGCCTGTATCCACAGTCGGCGATTTCATACCCACAGCGCCTAAAACCAACCTCAGTCCGTTACAAGCATATCGATTGAGTCCTTGAGATTGTATCCTCAGTTCATAGAATGTTTCCCCAGTCTATTTCATGTCCTCTTAGACGACTTTGAAATCGTACCTATAGTCAGTTGAATGTACCCCCAGGCCCTGAACCATTGGCCTCACTCAAATGGTACGATTTGCACAGTTTGCCTTTACACACTTTTCCTGATATGTACCCTAAACCTGTTAGGTGTAAGTTTAGAGAGTTTCCTAATTATAACTTTTCTTCCAGTCTTATAAGATTTGTCAAAGCGTCGAACCCAAAGTTAGCAATGAAAACCCTTAGTCTATGAGATGCACCTCAGTCACTCGGATACACCATAAGGCCCTAAAGCTGTATTCTGTCTTAAAATTTACCCGTTTTCAATCAGACTGTATCCCTTGCCCACTTGATGTACCCACAGTTCGAAGATGTGTCCTCTGTCGATTGGTTACTGCAACAGTCCGTTTTATTTTCTTATAGGAATTGAGATGGTAGCCTTGGTGAGTGAGATGTGTATCATTAAGCTATAAACCTGTGTCCTTTCAGAGATTTTACTCCCAATCTGTTAGCCTGCACCGCCAGTCGGTAAGATGTTCTTTTGGTTCCTTCTACTTTGTCTCAGACGGTGAAATACATTCTCAGTTCGATGTTCCCTCAAACCTTGAAACAATGTCCCTTCTATTATTTCAACGAAATGCCGTATGCCTGTATCTATGGTAGGTTATATATTCTCTCAGTTCGACAGATATACCCTCAGTATTTACAAATATGCCCTTACTCGTATTTTAGCTCAAGTCGATTAGCTTGTTCTATCTGCTTCCTTTATATTTCAACCTAACTTAATTGAGTGTACCTTCAGATGACGAACCTATGCCTGCACTTTTATTTCACCGATAACTCTTTGGCCTCTACATCTTCTTCATGATTTTAACCCTCAATCTAAACGGTCTGAAATAATGTATTCACCCTAATTTCACTGTCATCTCTCTCTCTCTCTCTCTCTCTCTCTTTCTCTCTCTCTCTCTCTCTCTCAGTCTTTCTCGCCTTCTCTCTCTCTTTCATTTCGGTCTCTCTTCACCTCTCTCTCAATCTCTTTCTCTCTCTCTCTCCTTTCGCTATTTCTGTCTCTCTTCACCTCTCTCTCTCTCTCTCAATCTCTGTCTGTCTATCTCTTTCTTTTTCTCTTTCTCTCTCCCTCTTTCTCTCTCGTTTCGCTATTTCTGTCTCTCTTCACCTCTCTCTCTCAATTTCTATCTATCTCTTTCTCTCACTTTCTCTCTCTCTCTCTCTCTCTCTCTCCCTCTCTTTCTCGCTTTCTGTCTTTCTCTCGCTGTCTATTATTCTCTCTATCTCTTCCCATTTCTCTCCCCCCTCTTCGTATATATCTCTCCTCTTTCTATCCATATTTCACTTCCTCCTTTCACAGTCACTCTATCTCTGTTTCTCTCTGTCTTTTTCGCTATTCCACCATCTTGTGTCTTATTGTCTATCGTTCATTATCTCTCACGTTCTCTCTGTCTGTCTATTTGTCTCCCTTTATTTCTTTGTCCTACCTGCAAACTTCTCTCTTTGTCTCTGTCCATCTATCCATCTCTTTCGCCTTCTGTCCCTCAAATTCTATCTATCTATCTACCTATCTCCATCCATCCATCCATCCATTCATCTCTTTTGGCTGACTTTATATTGCAGCTGTGGTCTCCTTGTTGTGTTTCTCACGTTTATAGGACTGTATTCTTGGACTATGATGTTTATCTTTTTCCTCCAAAAAATGTACTTCCTACAATAAATTTAGCTTCCTTTTCTTCATGTCTTCCTCTGTATGATTGATCGTTTCTCAGTTGATATGATGCTGCCTCAGTGCGTAATTTTCAGTGAAATCTGCTTTGAAATACATGTAGATGAAGAACTATGTAGAATTCTGCATTGGATCTTTTAGAATGAAATGTTAATGGTGTAACTGGCACAATTTAGACATCCTGGCAAGATCTTAAAAAATTATGTAATCACCCTGTACATTTCTACATACGACCACTTTGAATATCGTATCAGCCTATTTACCGTTAGAATGCCGAAAAAGCCAAGGTTCCTGTTTTATGATGAAAAGCAACTTGTTTATTGAAAATAACTCATAAAGATTCACGTAAGACTCTTGATTCATAGATTGACTGAAGAGTAATAAACGCCGTTTGCAACATTATTTCAGTTTATATTGCGGCGGCCAGTGCACCTATCTATTCTTTCCTGAAATATCTTTTACCAGTATTACGCACAATATTCTGTCCAAGCCACTGGCTGCTTTCCCACATTACAGTCGTCGAAACAATGGTCAACGTTGAGAGAGGAATGAATCCTGTCGCAATGACTATAACCAATCCTCGGAAAAAATTGAACAAGCCGGGAAACCAACCAACGACCCTCTGTTCTCAAGTCCTTTATAGTTTCTTTATCCAGTGCTCCACACAATATTATATCCACTGGCTGCTTTCTCACATACTCCACATCATAAACATTAAAACATTATTCAGCAGAGAGCTGTCGCAATGAATATAATCAGTACTTGGAAAGAAATTTGCCGAGCTAGGAATTGGAACCAGCAATACCCAGGTCTCAAATCCCATAGATTACCGACATAGCTACCGATCCCGGCATTGTTTTATTTAGTGAAGGTTTAATAAACGTCATAAAGATTCTTTCAGCACGACGTTAGAGAGGAAGACTTTTGAAAACATTGTTTGAATCAGGAAACAATGCTGGTTTCATGCCGCGTTTGCCCCACTACTTCAAAAGACAAATCTGATCATTTGGGCCACGTTTAATTTATCGCCCTAAATGAAATTATAAGGGAGAATATAGTTGTCTCTTGCCTTAGTTCAAATGGATTGACGATGTTCGAAGGAATTTAAGTTTATAGTAGATACATAGAGAGTTGAAAGTGTATTATTTCAGTCATATCAGTTACATATATATCAGGGCGTCATGTGCACCTACCCATGCTGTGTTGGTATTTCATTGACCAGTACCTTGCACATTATTCCAAACCCATGGCTGCTTTCCTACATAACTGTTGTCGGGAAAAATATGTGAGCGATGAGAAATTAATGAATCTTGTCGCAATGACTGTCATCAAACCTTGCATAAAAATTGCAACAGCTGGGGAGTCGAACCTGAAAACTCCTAGTTCGGGCCTCGTACATCATCAACTGAGCAACCAAGCTGAGAATTATGCCGATGAAGTTTTCTTTTGCAATTGATCAGATCTAACACGGAGCCATGTTAACGAAAATGAAAGTTATGAGCCCGATCTGACGACTTCAACATAATTTGTTATATCACACACACCTACTTATGCTTTATTGGAGTTTCTTTTACCGGTATTTTGCTTTTAACCTTTCCCAATCCACTGTTTGCTTTCAAACGTAGATCATTTGAAACATTGTTCAATGATGAGAGAAGAATGAATCCTGTCGCTATGAATTCAATCCTGAAAAAGGAAGTTAGAGTAGCCGGCGAATCGAACTATAGTACCTTGGGTTTAAAGTCTGGAACATTACTTTGCCATTGCCTTTAGTGATGTTGAGAGAGAGAGTATTTGATTTTGAAATGTTTACTTTATTTCTGGAGGGTTGTTATGTGCGAGAAGAAATTGTAAAAATTTGTAAAGAAAAATGATGTATAGTTTTGTTGTGAATTTAAGGGGGGAAAAAGTGAGCGATAAGAAATAAATGAATTTTGTCGAATTGACTGTCTTCAAACCTTGGATTTAAATTGCAACAGCTGGAGAAAAAAACCTGAAAACTCCTAGTTTAAGGCCTCGTACGTCGTGAACTGAGCAACTAAGCTGAGAATTATGCTGATGAAGTTTTCTTTTGCAATCGATCAGATCTTGAACGGAGCCATGTTAACGAAAATGAAAGTTATGAGCCCGATCTGACGACTTCAACATAATTTGAGTTATAACGCACGCACCTACTTATGCGTTATTTGAGTTACTTTTACCGGTATTTTGCTTTTAACCTTTCCCAATCCACTGTTTGCTTTCAAACGTAGATCATTTGAAACATTGTTGATGAGAGAACATGATGAGAGAAGAATGAATCCTGTCGCTTTGAACTTAATCCTGAAAAAGGAAATTAGATTAGCCGGCGAATCGAACTACAGAACCTTGGGTTTAAAGTCTGGAACATTACTTTACCACTGCCTTTTAGTGATGTTGGGAGAGAGAGAGAGTGTATGTATTTGATTTTGAAATGTTTACTGTATTCCTGAAGGGTTGTTATGTGCGAGAAGAAATTGTAAAATTTTGTAAAGAAAAATGATGTCCAGTTGTGTTGCGAATTGAAGGAAGGAAAAAAACTGCGAGCGACGAGAAATTAATGAATCTTGTCGCAATGAATGTCATCAAACCTCGAATAAAAATTGCAACAGCTGGGGAATCGAACCTGTGAACCCCAAGTTTCAGGCGTTTTACGTCATCAACTGAGCAACTAAGCTGAGAATTATGCTGATGAAGTTTTCTTTTGTAATTGATCAGATCTTAAAGGGAGCCATGTTAACGAAAAATGAAAGTTATGAGCCCGATCAGACGATTTCAACATAATTTGAGTTATATCGCACGCACCTATTTATGCGTTATTGGAGTTTCTTTTACTGGTACTTTGCTTTTAACCTTTCCCAAATCATTGTTTGCTTTCAAACGTAGATTATTTGAAACATTGGTCAACGATAAGAGAAGAATGAATCCTGTCGCAATGAACTTATACAATCCTGAAAAAGAAAATTTGATTTGCCGGGAAATCGAACTATAGAACCTTGGGTTTTACATCTGGAACATTACTTTGCCGCTGCTTTTAGTGATGTTGGCAGGCAGAGAGAGAGAGAGAGAGAGAGAGAGAGAGTATTTGAATTTGAAATCTTTACTTTATTCCTGGAGGGTTGTTATGTGCGAGAAGAAATTGTAACATTTTGTGAAGAAAAATGATGTCCAGTTGTGTTGTGAATTGAAGGAAGGAAAAAAGACCTATGTGGAAGGAGGCAAGGATATCTCAGGTTTAAGAAGCCTTGACACAATTTAATTTTGTAAAGAAGTGGTGAAAAGCAAAGAAGTATGTTGCTGAAGTCTACTTTTGAAGTTGATCGATTCTTAGAGGGGACCTTGATAAGGTAAACGAAAAATATGTTTATGAGTCATGTTTGCAAGACCTTGGAGAGAAAGATCTTGCTATAATGGGAGAAAATACTGGTATCATATCCCCAAGCCTGTCCCCATATTATGGAAGCACTGGAAATGATAAGTGTATATTTGATTGTTGTTTACTGATTTTTTGGAAAGAATCAAAACTTAAAGATGAAAAAAAAAAAAAAAAAATAAATAAAATACTGTGGACACGCTAGAAATCAAGTAAAGAAATGGAACTGATTTGAATGTAGAACAAATATGTTTTCCTGATTTCTTATAACAGCGTTGAAAAGTGAACTAAAATAGTATTGAGCAAAACTGTTTAAGTTTACAGCAATTATGAAGCTATTTAACAATGGCTAGTATGATGATGATGATTAATTTGGTAGTGCTGGATGTTGTAGCGGAGCCAGATTTCTTTGTTAGCGTGTTTTTGTAGCGTTGTTTTAACTTGATGTCAGGTAAATGGTGCGGGCAGTGCTCTTGTAACAGTCTCTCGAAACCACTGGCTGCTTTTCAAAATAACTTTAGTCAATAGAATGATCGGCATTAAGCATAGAATAAATCCTGCAACAATGAATATAATCGAACCTCGGAAAGAAATTGGTACAGCTTGGGGATCGAACCTGCGACTGTATTGGTTTTAAGCCACGTACTTTACCGACCAAGCAACTTGGCAAGACGATCTGAGAGAGAGAGAGAGAAAGAGAAAATGTATTTGATTTTAACATGTTTACTTTTTTCCTGAAAGGTTGTTATGCTCGAGAAGAAATTGTAACATTTTGTGAAGAAAAATGATGTACAGTTGTGGATTGAAGGGAAAAAAATATAAGGTTTTGGAAGGGGGATAACCTTTTACCAGTACTTCGCACAGTATTGTTCCCATTCTCACTGGCTGCTTTCCTCACACAACCTCGTCGAAAGAATTATGAGCGCTGAGATAAGAATAAACCCTGTCGCAATTCAACTGTCATCAATTCCATAGAGCATATTCTCAGTCTAAGAGATTGTATCCTCAGTCCGCATGTTTTACTTTTACATCGGGAGATATATTTTCAGTCCGTTTTTATTTATTTCTGGAGAGTTGTTATGTGCGAGAAGAGATTGTAACTTTTTGTAAAGAACAATGATGGAAAAAGCAAAGTGTGAACAGTGCAGATTTTAGTGGTCATATGTATAGAAATGTGCAGAAGTTAATTTTAAGGGGTTCGATATTTTCTGGACAGTTTTGGATTCAATAAAAAAAGTTATAGGCTATTTGGAAGGAGATCAGTACTTTCTTTTACCAGTACTTCGCACAATATTGTTTCCATTGGCACTTACTGCTTTCTTTTTCTGACGTCGTTGGAAGGATTATCAGCGCTGAGATAAGGAGAAACCCTGTCGCAATAACTGTCATCATTTCCATTGAACATATTCTCAGTCTTGGAGATTTTATCCTCAGTCCGCAGGTTGTACTTTAACATCGGGAGAAATACATTTAGTGCGTAATACTGGCCCATTAGTCCTTACCATCGTCTTTAGTCGCATTTAACCCAATCTCAGTATGTACCCTCAATTCGTGAGATGAACCCTTAGCCCATGAGAGGAGTCAACAAACGCTTGAGAATTAACCAGTTTCTTATTTCTGTACTTCATTAGGCTGTACTCTTAGTCAATGAGATAAACCTTACCTCTGGAAATTATTCGATATGATCAACCACTTTTTGGTCCTTTGTATGTGCCTTTCTGTAAGATGTATCGTCGGTCTGTCAAATGTAAATGAAGATCCAGACACTTGTTTTTACTTCGAATTAAACCAAATGCCGTGCGTTAGCTCCTTCAGTGTGTTTGATTTACCTTTAGTCCATGAGATGTACCTTCAGTTCGAGAAATATTTCTTCTTTTTGTTTGATTGAGTCTTACACCTTTAGCGGCGAGCTCTATATCGCTTGAAATTGCTTTTAAATAGGTCCTAAAGCTGTATTTCCACGTTCCTGTGACTGCACAAGTTCCTAAGCCTTTACCCACAGTCGGCGATTTCATACCCACAGCGCCTAAAACCAACCTCAGTCCGTTACAAGCATATCGATTGAGTCCTTGAGATTGTATCCTCAGTTCATAGAATGTTTCCCCAGTCTATTTCATGTCCTCTTAGACGACTTTGAAATCGTACCTATAGTCAGTTGAATGTACCCCCAGGCCCTGAACCATTGGCCTCACTCAAATGGTACGATTTGCACAGTTTGCCTTTACACACTTTTCCTGATATGTACCCTAAACCTGTTAGGTGTAAGTTTAGAGAGTCTCCTAATTATAACTTTTCTTCCAGTCTTATAAGATTTGTCAAAGCGTCGAACCCAAAGTTAGCAATGAAAACCCTTAGTCTATGAGATGCACCTCAGTCACTCGTATACACCATAAGGCCCTAAAGCTGTATTCTGTCTTAAAATTTACCCGTTTTCAATCAGACTGTATCCCTTACCCACTTGATGTACCCACAGTTCGAAGATGTGTCCTCTGTCGATTGGTTACTGCAACAGTCCGTTTTATTTTCTTATAGGAATTGAGATGGTAGCCTTGGTGAGTGAGATGTGTATCATTAAGCTATAAACCTGTGTCCTTTCAGAGATTTTACTCCCAATCTGTTAGCCTGCACCGCCAGTCGGTAAGATGTTCTTTTGGTTCCTTCTACTTTGTCTCAGACGGTGAAATACATTCTCAGTTCGATGTTCCCTCAAACCTTGAAACATTGTCCCTTCTATTATTTCAACGAAATGCCGTATGCCTGTATCTATGGTAGGTTATATATTCTCTCAGTTCGACAGATATACCCTCAGTATTTACAAATATGCCCTTACTCGTATTTTAGCTCAAGTCGATTAGCTTGTTCTATCTGCTTCCTTTATATTTCAACCTAACTTAATTGAGTGTACCTTCGGATGACGAACCTATGCCTGCACTTTTATTTCACCGATAACTCTTTGGCCTCTACTTCTTCTTCATGATTTTAACCCTCAATCTAAACGGTCTGAAATAATGTATTCACCCTAATTTCACTGTCATCTCTCTCTCTCTCTGTCTTTCTCTTTCTCTCTCTCTCTCTCTCTCTCACTCTTTCTCGCCTTCTCTCTCTCTTTCATTTCGGTCTCTCTTCACCTCTCTCTCAATCTCTTTCTCTCTCTCTCTCCTTTCGCTATTTCTGTCTCTCTTCACCTCTCTCTCTCTCTCTCTCAATCTCTGTCTGTCTAACTCTTTCTTTTTCTCTTTCTCTCTCCTTCTTTCTCTCTCGTTTCGCTATTTCTGTCTCTCTTCACCTCTCTCTCTCAATTTCTATCTGTCTCTTTCTCTCACTTTCTCTCTCTCTCTCTCCCTCTCTTTCTCGCTTTCTGTCTTTCTCTCGCTGTCTATTATTCTCTCTATCTCTTCCCATTTCTCTCCCCCCTCTTCGTATATATCTCTCCTCTTTCTATCCATATTTCACTTCCTCCTTTCACAGTCTCTCTATCTCTGTTTCTCTCTGTCTTTTTCGCTATTCCACCATCTTGTGTTCATTATCTCTCACGTTCTCTCTGTCTGTCTATTTGTCTCCCTTTATTTCTTTGTCCTACCTGCAAACTTCTCTCTTTGTCTCTGTCCATCTATCCATCTCTTTCGCCTTCTGTCCTTCAAATTCTATCTATCTATCTACCTATCTCCATCCATCCATCCATCCATTCATCTCTTTTGGCTGACTTTATATTGCAGCTGTGGTCTCCTTGTTGTGTTTCTCACGTTTATAGGACTGTATTCTTGGACTATGATGTTTATCTTTTTCCTCCAAAAAATGTACTTCCTACAATAAATTTAGCTTCCTTTTCTTCATGTCTTCCTCTGTATGATTGATCGTTTATCAGTTGATATGATGCTGCCTCAGTGCGTAATTTTCAGTGAAATCTGCTTTGAAATACATGTAGATGAAGAACTATGTAGAATTCTGCATTGGATCTTTTAGAATGAAATGTTAATGGTGTAACTGGCACAATTTAGACATCCTGGCAAGATCTTAAAAAATTATGTAATCACCCTGTACATTTCTACATACGACCACTTTGAATATCGTATCAGCCTATTTTCCGTTAGAATGCCGAAAAAGCCAAGGTTCCTGTTTTATGATGAAAAGCAACTTGTTTATTGAAAATAACTCATAAAGATTCACGTAAGACTCTTGATTCATAGATTAACTGAAGAGTAATAAACGCCGTTTGCAACATTATTTCAGTTTATATTGCGGCGGCCAGTGCACCTATCTATTCTTTCCTGAAATATCTTTTACCAGTATTACGCACAATATTCTGTCCAAGCCACTGGCTGCTTTCCCACATTACAGTCGTCGAAACAATGGTCAACGTTGAGAGAGGAATGAATCCTGTCGCAATGACTATAACCAATCCTCGGAAAAAAATGAACAAGCCGGGAAACCAACCAACGACCCTCTGTTCTCAAGTCCTTTATAGTTTCTTTATCCAGTGCTCCACACAATATTATATCCACTGGCTGCTTTCTCACATACTCCACATCATAAACATTAAAACATTATTCAGCAGAGAGCTGTCGCAATGAATATAATCAGTACTTGGAAAGAAATTTGCCGAGCTAGGAATTGGAACCAGCAATACCCAGGTCTCAAATCCCATAGATTACCGACATAGCTACCGATCCCGGCATTGTTTTATTTAGTGAAGGTTTAATAAACGTCATAAAGATTCTTTCAGCACGACGTTAGAGAGGAAGACTTTTGAAAACATTGTTTGAATCAGGAAACAATGCTGGTTTCATGCCGTGTTTGCCCCACTACTTCAAAAGACAAATCTGATCATTTGGGCCACGTTTAATTTATCGCCCTAAATGAAATTATAAGGGAGAATATAGTTGTCTCTTGCCTTAGTTCAAATGGATTGACGATGTTCGAAGGAATTTAAGTTTATAGTAGATACATAGAGAGTTGAAAGTGTATTATTTCAGTCATATCAGTTACATATATATCAGGGCGTCATGTGCACCTACCCATGCTGTGTTGGTATTTCATTGACCAGTACCTTGCACATTATTCCAAACCCATGGCTGCTTTCCTACATAACTGTTGTCGGGAAAAATATGTGAGCGATGAGAAATTAATGAATCTTGTCGCAATGACTGTCATCAAACCTTGCATAAAAATTGCAACAGCTGGGGAGTCGAACCTGAAAACTCCTAGTTCGGGCCTCGTACATCATCAACTGAGCAACCAAGCTGAGAATTATGCCGATGAAGTTTTCTTTTGCAATTGATCAGATCTAACACGGAGCCATGTTAACGAAAATGAAAGTTATGAGCCCGATCTGACGACTTCAACATAATTTGTTATATCACACACACCTACTTATGCTTTATTGGAGTTTCTTTTACCGGTATTTTGCTTTTAACCTTTCCCAATCCACTGTTTGCTTTCAAACGTAGATCATTTGAAACATTGTTCAATGATGAGAGAAGAATGAATCCTGTCGCTATGAACTCAACCCTGAAAAAGGAAGTTAGAGTAGCCGGCGAATCGAACTATAGTACCTTGGGTTTAAAGTCTGGAACATTACTTTGCCATTGCCTTTAGTGATGTTGAGAGAGAGAGTATTTGATTTTGAAATGTTTACTTTATTTCTGGAGGGTTGTTATGTGCGAGAAAAAATTGTAAAAATTTGTAAAGAAAAATGATGTATAGTTTTGTTGTGAATTTAAGGGGGGAAAAAGTGAGCGATAAGAAATAAATGAATTTCGTCGAATTGACTGTCTTCAAACCTTGGATTTAAATTGCAACAGCTGGAGAAAAAAACCTGAAAACTCCTAGTTTAAGGCCTCGTACGTCGTGAACTGAGCAACTAAGCTGAGAATTATGCTGATGAAGTTTTCTTTTGCAATCGATCAGATCTTGAACGTAGCCATGTTAACGAAAATGAAAGTTATGAGCCCGATCTGACGACTTCAACATAATTTGAGTTATAACGCACGCACCTACTTATGCGTTATTTGAGTTACTTTTACCGGTATTTTGCTTTTAACCTTTCCCAATCCACTGTTTGCTTTCAAACGTAGATCATTTGAAACATTGTTGATGAGAGAACATGATGAGAGAAGAATGAATCCTGTCGCTTTGAACTTAATCCTGAAAAAGGAAATTAGATTAGCCGGCGAATCGAACTACAGAACCTTGGGTTTAAAGTCTGGAACATTACTTTACCACTGCCTTTTAGTGATGTTGGGAGAGAGAGAGAGTGTATGTATTTGATTTTGAAATGTTTACTGTATTCCTCAAGGGTTGTTATGTGCGAGAAGAAATTGTAAAATTTTGTAAAGAAAAATGATGTCCAGTTGTGTTGCGAATTGAAGGAAGGAAAAAAAACTGCGAGCGACGAGAAATTAATGAATCTTGTCGCAATGAATGTCATCAAACCTCGAATAAAAATTGCAACAGCTGGGGAATCGAACCTGTGAACCCCAAGTTTCAGGCGTTTTACGTCATCAACTGAGCAACTAAGCTGAGAATTATGCTGATGAAGTTTTCTTTTGTAATTGATCAGATCTTAAAGGGAGCCATGTTAACGAAAAATGAAAGTTATGAGCCCGATCAGACGATTTCAACATAATTTGAGTTATATCGCACGCACCTATTTATGCGTTATTGGAGTTTCTTTTACTGGTACTTTGCTTTTAACCTTTCCCAAATCATTGTTTGCTTTCAAACGTAGATTATTTGAAACATTGGTCAACGATAAGAGAAGAATGAATCCTGTCGCAATGAACTTATACAATCCTGAAAAAGAAAATTTGATTTGCCGGGAAATCGAACTATAGAACCTTGGGTTTTACATCTGGAACATTACTTTGCCGCTGCTTTTAGTGATGTTGGCAGGCAGAGAGAGAGAGAGAGAGAGAGAGAGAGAGAGTATTTGAATTTGAAATCTTTACTTTATTCCTGGAGGGTTGTTATGTGCGAGAAGAAATTGTAACATTTTGTGAAGAAAAATGATGTCCAGTTGTGTTGTGAATTGAAGGAAGGAAAAAAGACCTATGTGGAAGGAGGCAAGGATATCTCAGGTTTAAGAAGCCTTGACACAATTTAATTTTGTAAAGAAGTGGTGAAAAGCAAAGAAGTATGTTGCTGAAGTCTACTTTTGAAGTTGATCGATTCTTAGAGGGGACCTTGATAAGGTAAACGAAAAATATGTTTATGAGTCATGTTTGCAAGACCTTGGAGAGAAAGATCTTGCTATAATGGGAGAAAATACTGGTATCATATCCCCAAGCCTGTCCCCATATTATGGAAGCACTGGAAATGATAAGTGTATATTTGATTGTTGTTTACTGATTTTTTGGAAAGAATCAAAACTTAAAGATGAAAAAAAAAAAAAAAAAATACTGTGGACACGCTAGAAATCAAGTAAAGAAATGGAACTGATTTGAATGTAGAACAAATATGTTTTCCTGATTTCTTATAACAGCGTTGAAAAGTGAACTAAAATAGTATTGAGCAAAACTGTTTAAGTTTACAGCAATTATGAAGCTATTTAACAATGGCTAGTATGATGATGATGATTAATTTGGTAGTGCTGGATGTTGTAGCGGAGCCAGATTTCTTTGTTAGCGTGTTTTTGTAGCGTTGTTTTAACTTGATGTCAGGTAAATGGTGCGGGCAGTGCTCTTGTAACAGTCTCTCGAAACCACTGGCTGCTTTTCAAAATAACTTTAGTCAATAGAATGATCGGCATTAAGCATAGAATAAATCCTGCAACAATGAATATAATCGAACCTCGGACAGAAATTGGTACAGCTTGGGGATCGAACCTGCGACTGTATTGGTTTTAAGCCACGTACTTTACCGACCAAGCAACTTGGCAAGACGATCTCAGAGAGAGAGAGAGAGAGAGAGAGAGAGAAAATGTATTTGATTTTAACATGTTTACTTTTTTCCTGAAAGGTTGTTATGCTCGAGAAGAAATTGTAACATTTTGTGAAGAAAAATGATGTACAGTTGTGGATTGAAGGGAAAAAAATATAAGGTTTTGGAAGGGGGATAACTTTTTACCAGTACTTCGCACAGTATTGTTCCCATTGTCACTGGCTGCTTTCCTCACACAACCTCGTCGAAAGAATTATGAGCGCTGAGATAAGAATAAACCCTGTCGCAATTCAACTGTCATCAATTCCATAGAGCATATTCTCAGTCTAAGAGATTGTATCCTCAGTCCGCATGTTTTACTTTTACATCGGGAGATATATTTTCAGTCCGTTTTTATTTATTTCTGGAGAGTTGTTATGTGCGAGAAGAGATTGTAACTTTTTGTAAAGAACAATGATGGAAAAAGCAAAGTGTGAACAGTGCAGATTTTAGTGGTCATATGTATAGAAATGTGCAGAAGTTAATTTTAAGGGGTTCGATATTTTCTGGACAGTTTTGGATTCAATAAAAAAAGTTATAGGCTATTTGGAAGGAGATCAGTACTTTCTTTTACCAGTACTTCGCACAATATTGTTTCCATTGGCACTTACTGCTTTCTTTTTCTGACGTCGTTGGAAGGATTATCAGCGCTGAGATAAGGAGAAACCCTGTCGCAATAACTGTCATCATTTCCATTGAACATATTCTCAGTCTTGGAGATTTTATCCTCAGTCCGCAGGTTGTACTTTAACATCGGGAGAAATACATTTAGTGCGTAATACTGGCCCATTAGTCCTTACCATCGTCTTTAGTCGCATTTAACCCAATCTCAGTATGTACCCTCAATTCGTGAGATGAACCCTTAGCCCATGAGAGGAGTCAACAAACGCTTGAGAATTAACCAGTTTCTTATTTCTGTACTTCATTAGGCTGTACTCTTAGTCAATGAGATAAACCTTACCTCTGGAAACTATTCGATATGATCAACCACTTTTTGGTCCTTTGTATGTGCCTTTCTGTAAGATGTATCGTCGGTCTGTCAAATGTAAATGAAGATCCAGACACTTGTTTTTACTTCGAATTAAACCAAATGCCGTGCGTTAGCTCCTTCAGTGTGTTTGATTTACCTTTAGTCCATGAGATGTACCTTCAGTTCGAGAAATATTTCTTCTTTTTGTTTGATTGAGTCTTACACCTTTAGCGGCGAGCTCTATATCGCTTGAAATTGCTTTTAAATAGGTCCTAAAGCTGTATTTCCACGTTCCTGTGACTGCACAAGTTCCTAAGCCTGTACCCACAGTCGGCGATTTCATACCCACAGCGCCTAAAACCAACCTCAGTCCGTTACAAGCATATCGATTGAGTCCTTGAGATTGTATCCTCAGTTCATAGAATGTTTTCCCAGTCTATTTCATGTCCTCTTAGACGACTTTGAAATCGTACCTATAGTCAGTTGAATGTACCCCCAGGCCCTGAACCATTGGCCTCACTCAAATGGTACGATTTGCACAGTTTGCCTTTACACACTTTTCCTGATATGTACCCTAAACCTGTTAGGTGTAAGTTTAGAGAGTTTCCTAATTATAACTTTTCTTCCAGTCTTATAAGATTTATCAAAGCGTCGAACCCAAAGTTAGCAATGAAAACCCTTAGTCTATGAGATGCACCTCAGTCACTCGGATACACCATAAGGCCCTAAAGCTGTATTCTGTCTTAAAATTTACCCGTTTTCAATCAGACTGTATCCCTTGCCCACTTGATGTACCCACAGTTCGAAGATGTGTCCTCTGTCGATTGGTTACTGCAACAGTCCGTTTTATTTTCTTATAGGAATTGAGATGGTAGCCTTGGTGAGTGAGATGTGTATCATTAAGCTATAAACCTGTGTCCTTTCAGAGATTTTACTCCCAATCTGTTAGCCTGCACCGCCAGTCGGTAAGATGTTCTTTTGGTTCCTTCTACTTTGTCTCAGACGGTGAAATACATTCTCAGTTCGATGTTCCCTCAAACCTTGAAACAATGTCCCTTCTATTATTTCAACGAAATGCCGTATGCCTGTATCTATGGTAGGTTATATATTCTCTCAGTTCGACAGATATACCCTCAGTATTTACAAATATGCCCTTACTCGTATTTTAGCTCAAGTCGATTAGCTTGTTCTATCTGCTTCCTTTATATTTCAACCTAACTTAATTGAGTGTACCTTCAGATGACGAACCTATGCCTGCACTTTTATTTCACCGATAACTCTTTGGCCTCTACTTCTTCTTCATGATTTTAACCCTCAACCTCTCTCTCTCAATTTCTATCTGTCTCTTTCTCTCACTTTCTCTCTCTCTCTCTCCCTCTCTTTCTCGCTTTCTGTCTTTCTCTCGCTGTCTATTATTCTCTCTATCTCTTCCCATTTCTCTCCCCCCTCTTCGTATATATCTCTCCTCTTTCTATCCATATTTCACTTCCTCCTTTCACAGTCACTCTATCTCTGTTTCTCTCTGTCTTTTTCGCTATTCCACCATCTTGTGTCTCATTGTCTATCGTTCATTATCTCTCACGTTCTCTCTGTCTGTCTATTTGTCTCCCTTTATTTCTTTGTCCTACCTGCAAACTTCTCTCTTTGTCTCTGTCCATCTATCCATCTCTTTCGCCTTCTGTCCCTCAAATTCTATCTATCTATCTACCTATCTCCATCCATCCATCCATCCATTCATCTCTTTTGGCTGACTTTATATTGCAGCTGTGGTCTCCTTGTTGTGTTTCTCACGTTTATAGGACTGTATTCTTGGACTATGATGTTTATCTTTTTCCTCCAAAAAATGTACTTCCTACAATAAATTTAGCTTCCTTTTCTTCATGTCTTCCTCTGTATGATTGATCGTTTATCAGTTGATATGATGCTGCCTCAGTGCGTAATTTTCAGTGAAATCTGCTTTGAAATACATGTAGATGAAGAACTATGTAGAATTCTGCATTGGATCTTTTAGAATGAAATGTTAATGGTGTAACTGGCACAATTTAGACATCCTGGCAAGATCTTAAAAAATTATGTAATCACCCTGTACATTTCTACATACGACCACTTTGAATATCGTATCAGCCTATTTACCGTTAGAATGCCGAAAAAGCCAAGGTTCCTGTTTTATGATGAAAAGCAACTTGTTTATTGAAAATAACTCATAAAGATTCACGTAAGACTCTTGATTCATAGATTGACTGAAGAGTAATAAACGCCGTTTGCAACATTGTTTCAGTTTATATTGCGGCGGCCAGTGCACCTATCTATTCTTTCCTGAAATATCTTTTACCAGTATTACGCACAATATTCTGTCCAAGCCACTGGCTGCTTTCCCACATTACAGTCGTCGAAACAATGGTCAACGTTGAGAGAGGAATGAATCCTGTCGCAATGACTATAACCAATCCTCGGAAAAAAATGAACAAGCCGGGAAACCAACCAACGACCCTCTGTTCTCAAGTCCTTTATAGTTTCTTTATCCAGTGCTCCACACAATATTATATCCACTGGCTGCTTTCTCACATACTCCACATCATAAACATTAAAACATTATTCAGCAGAGAGCTGTCGCAATGAATATAATCAGTACTTGGAAAGAAATTTGCCGAGCTAGGAATTGGAACCAGCAATACCCAGGTCTCAAATCCCATAGATTACCGACATAGCTACCGATCCCGGCATTGTTTTATTTAGTGAAGGTTTAATAAACGTCATAAAGATTCTTTCAGCACGACGTTAGAGAGGAAGACTTTTGAAAACATTGTTTGAATCAGGAAACAATGCTGGTTTCATGCCGCGTTTGCCCCACTACTTCAAAAGACAAATCTGATCATTTGGGCCACGTTTAATTTATCGCCCTAAATGAAATTATAAGGGAGAATATAGTTGTCTCTTGCCTTAGTTCAAATGGATTGACGATGTTCGAAGGAATTTAAGTTTATAGTAGATACATAGAGAGTTGAAAGTGTATTATTTCAGTCATATCAGTTACATATATATCAGGGCGTCATGTGCACCTACCCATGCTGTGTTGGTATTTCATTGACCAGTACCTTGCACATTATTCCAAACCCATGGCTGCTTTCCTACATAACTGTTGTCGGGAAAAATATGTGAGCGATGAGAAATTAATGAATCTTGTCGCAATGACTGTCATCAAACCTTGCATAAAAATTGCAACAGCTGGGGAGTCGAACCTGAAAACTCCTAGTTCGGGCCTCGTACATCATCAACTGAGCAACCAAGCTGAGAATTATGCCGATGAAGTTTTCTTTTGCAATTGATCAGATCTAACACGGAGCCATGTTAACGAAAATGAAAGTTATGAGCCCGATCTGACGACTTCAACATAATTTGTTATATCACACACACCTACTTATGCTTTATTGGAGTTTCTTTTACCGGTATTTTGCTTTTAACCTTTCCCAATCCACTGTTTGCTTTCAAACGTAGATCATTTGAAACATTGTTCAATGATGAGAGAAGAATGAATCCTGTCGCTATGAACTCAATCCTGAAAAAGGAAGTTAGAGTAGCCGGCGAATCGAACTATAGTACCTTGGGTTTAAAGTCTGGAACATTACTTTGCCATTGCCTTTAGTGATGTTGAGAGAGAGAGTATTTGATTTTGAAATGTTTACTTTATTTCTGGAGGGTTGTTATGTGCGAGAAGAAATTGTAAAAATTTGTAAAGAAAAATGATGTATAGTTTTGTTGTGAATTTAAGGGGGGAAAAAGTGAGCGATAAGAAATAAATGAATTTTGTCGAATTGACTGTCTTCAAACCTTGGATTTAAATTGCAACAGCTGGAGAAAAAAACCTGAAAACTCCTAGTTTAAGGCCTCGTACGTCGTGAACTGAGCAACTAAGCTGAGAATTATGCTGATGAAGTTTTCTTTTGCAATCGATCAGATCTTGAACGTAGCCATGTTAACGAAAATGAAAGTTATGAGCCCGATCTGACGACTTCAACATAATTTGAGTTATAACGCACGCACCTACTTATGCGTTATTTGAGTTACTTTTACCGGTATTTTGCTTTTAACCTTTCCCAATCCACTGTTTGCTTTCAAACGTAGATCATTTGAAACATTGTTGATGAGAGAACATGATGAGAGAAGAATGAATCCTGTCGCTTTGAACTTAATCCTGAAAAAGGAAATTAGATTAGCCGGCGAATCGAACTACAGAACCTTGGGTTTAAAGTCTGGAACATTACTTTACCACTGCCTTTTAGTGATGTTGGGAGAGAGAGAGAGTGTATGTATTTGATTTTGAAATGTTTACTGTATTCCTGAAGGGTTGTTATGTGCGAGAAGAAATTGTAAAATTTTGTAAAGAAAAATGATGTCCAGTTGTGTTGCGAATTGAAGGAAGGAAAAAAAACTGCGAGCGACGAGAAATTAATGAATCTTGTCGCAATGAATGTCATCAAACCTCGAATAAAAATTGCAACAGCTGGGGAATCGAACCTGTGAACCCCAAGTTTCAGGCGTTTTACGTCATCAACTGAGCAACTAAGCTGAGAATTATGCTGATGAAGTTTTCTTTTGTAATTGATCAGATCTTAAAGGGAGCCATGTTAACGAAAAATGAAAGTTATGAGCCCGATCAGACGATTTCAACATAATTTGAGTTATATCGCACGCACCTATTTATGCGTTATTGGAGTTTCTTTTACTGGTACTTTGCTTTTAACCTTTCCCAAATCATTGTTTGCTTTCAAACGTAGATTATTTGAAACATTGGTCAACGATAAGAGAAGAATGAATCCTGTCGCAATGAACTTATACAATCCTGAAAAAGAAAATTTGATTTGCCGGGAAATCGAACTATAGAACCTTGGGTTTTACATCTGGAACATTACTTTGCCGCTGCTTTTAGTGATGTTGGCAGGCAGAGAGAGAGAGAGAGAGAGAGAGAGAGAGAGAGTATTTGAATTTGAAATCTTTACTTTATTCCTGGAGGGTTGTTATGTGCGAGAAGAAATTGTAACATTTTGTGAAGAAAAATGATGTCCAGTTGTGTTGTGAATTGAAGGAAGGAAAAAAGACCTATTTGGAAGGAGGCAAGGATATCTCAGGTTTAAGAAGCCTTGACACAATTTAATTTTGTAAAGAAGTGGTGAAAAGCAAAGAAGTATGTTGCTGAAGTCTACTTTTGAAGTTGATCGATTCTTAGAGGGGACCTTGATAAGGTAAACGAAAAATATGTTTATGAGTCATGTTTGCAAGACCTTGGAGAGAAAGATCTTGCTATAATGGGAGAAAATACTGGTATCATATCCCCAAGCCTGTCCCCATATTATGGAAGCACTGGAAATGATAAGTGTATATTTGATTGTTGTTTACTGATTTTTTGGAAAGAATCAAAACTTAAAGATGAAAAAAAAAAAAAAAAAAAAAAAAAAAAAATACTGTGGACACGCTAGAAATCAAGTAAAGAAATGGAACTGATTTGAATGTAGAACAAATATGTTTTCCTGATTTCTTATAACAGCGTTGAAAAGTGAACTAAAATAGTATTGAGCAAAACTGTTTAAGTTTACAGCAATTATGAAGCTATTTAACAATGGCTAGTATGATGATGATGATTAATTTGGTAGTGCTGGATGTTGTAGCGGAGCCAGATTTCTTTGTTAGCGTGTTTTTGTAGCGTTGTTTTAACTTGATGTCAGGTAAATGGTGCGGGCAGTGCTCTTGTAACAGTCTCTCGAAACCACTGGCTGCTTTTCAAAATAACTTTAGTCAATAGAATGATCGGCATTAAGCATAGAATAAATCCTGCAACAATGAATATAATCGAACCTCGGACAGAAATTGGTACAGCTTGGGGATCGAACCTGCGACTGTATTGGTTTTAAGCCACGTACTTTACCGACCAAGCAACTTGGCAAGACGATCTGAGAGAGAGAGAGAGAAAGAGAAAATGTATTTGATTTTAACATGTTTACTTTTTTCCTGAAAGGTTGTTATGCTCGAGAAGAAATTGTAACATTTTGTGAAGAAAAATGATGTACAGTTGTGGATTGAAGGGAAAAAAATATAAGGTTTTGGAAGGGGGATAACTTTTTACCAGTACTTCGCACAGTATTGTTCCCATTGTCACTGGCTGCTTTCCTCACACAACCTCGTCGAAAGAATTATGAGCGCTGAGATAAGAATAAACCCTGTCGCAATTCAACTGTCATCAATTCCATAGAGCATATTCTCAGTCTAAGAGATTGTATCCTCAGTCCGCATGTTTTACTTTTACATCGGGAGATATATTTTCAGTCCGTTTTTATTTATTTCTGGAGAGTTGTTATGTGCGAGAAGAGATTGTAACTTTTTGTAAAGAACAATGATGGAAAAAGCAAAGTGTGAACAGTGCAGATTTTAGTGGTCATATGTATAGAAATGTGCAGAAGTTAATTTTAAGGGGTTCGATATTTTCTGGACAGTTTTGGATTCAATAAAAAAAGTTATAGGCTATTTGGAAGGAGATCAGTACTTTCTTTTACCAGTACTTCGCACAATATTGTTTCCATTGGCACTTACTGCTTTCTTTTTCTGACGTCGTTGGAAGGATTATCAGCGCTGAGATAAGGAGAAACCCTGTCGCAATAACTGTCATCATTTCCATTGAACATATTCTCAGTCTTGGAGATTTTATCCTCAGTCCGCAGGTTGTACTTTAACATCGGGAGAAATACATTTAGTGCGTAATACTGGCCCATTAGTCCTTACCATCGTCTTTAGTCGCATTTAACCCAATCTCAGTATGTACCCTCAATTCGTGAGATGAACCCTTAGCCCATGAGAGGAGTCAACAAACGCTTGAGAATTAACCAGTTTCTTATTTCTGTACTTCATTAGGCTGTACTCTTAGTCAATGAGATAAACCTTACCTCTGGAAATTATTCGATATGATCAACCACTTTTTGGTCCTTTGTATGTGCCTTTCTGTAAGATGTATCGTCGGTCTGTCAAATGTAAATGAAGATCCAGACACTTGTTTTTACTTCGAATTAAACCAAATGCCGTGCGTTAGCTCCTTCAGTGTGTTTGATTTACCTTTAGTCCATGAGATGTACCTTCAGTTCGAGAAATATTTCTTCTTTTTGTTTGATTGAGTCTTACACCTTTAGCGGCGAGCTCTATATCGCTTGAAATTGCTTTTAAATAGGTCCTAAAGCTGTATTTCCACGTTCCTGTGACTGCACAAGTTCCTAAGCCTGTACCCACAGTCGGCGATTTCATACCCACAGCGCCTAAAACCAACCTCAGTCCGTTACAAGCATATCGATTGAGTCCTTGAGATTGTATCCTCAGTTCATAGAATGTTTCCCCAGTCTATTTCATGTCCTCTTAGACGACTTTGAAATCGTACCTATAGTCAGTTGAATGTACCCCCAGGCCCTGAACCATTGGCCTCACTCAAATGGTACGATTTGCACAGTTTGCCTTTACACACTTTTCCTGATATGTACCCTAAACCTGTTAGGTGTAAGTTTAGAGAGTCTCCTAATTATAACTTTTCTTCCAGTCTTATAAGATTTGTCAAAGCGTCGAACCCAAAGTTAGCAATGAAAACCCTTAGTCTATGAGATGCACCTCAGTCACTCGGATACACCATAAGGCCCTAAAGCTGTATTCTGTCTTAAAATTTACCCGTTTTCAATCAGACTGTATCCCTTACCCACTTGATGTACCCACAGTTCGAAGATGTGTCCTCTGTCGATTGGTTACTGCAACAGTCCGTTTTATTTTCTTATAGGAATTGAGATGGTAGCCTTGGTGAGTGAGATGTGTATCATTAAGCTATAAACCTGTGTCCTTTCAGAGATTTTACTCCCAATCTGTTAGCCTGCACCGCCAGTCGGTAAGATGTTCTTTTGGTTCCTTCTACTTTGTCTCAGACGGTGAAATACATTCTCAGTTCGATGTTCCCTCAAACCTTGAAACAATGTCCCTTCTATTATTTCAACGAAATGCCGTATGCCTGTATCTATGGTAGGTTATATATTCTCTCAGTTCGACAGATATACCCTCAGTATTTACAAATATGCCCTTACTCGTATTTTAGCTCAAGTCGATTAGCTTGTTCTATCTGCTTCCTTTATATTTCAACCTAACTTAATTGAGTGTACCTTCGGATGACGAACCTATGCCTGCACTTTTATTTCACCGATAACTCTTTGGCCTCTACTTCTTCTTCATGATTTTAACCCTCAATCTAAACGGTCTGAAATAATGTATTCACCCTAATTTCACTGTCATCTCTCTCTCTCTGTCTTTCTCTTTCTCTCTCTCTCTCTCTCTCTCTCTCTCTCTCACTCTTTCTCGCCTTCTCTCTCTCTTTCATTTCGGTCTCTCTTCACCTCTCTCTCAATCTCTTTCTCTCTCTCTCTCCTTTCGCTATTTCTGTCTCTCTTCACCTCTCTCTCTCTCTCTCTCAATCTCTGTCTGTCTAACTCTTTCTTTTTCTCTTTCTCTCTCCTTCTTTCTCTCTCGTTTCGCTATTTCTGTCTCTCTTCACCTCTCTCTCTCAATTTCTATCTGTCTCTTTCTCTCACTTTCTCTCTCTCTCTCTCCCTCTCTTTCTCGCTTTCTGTCTTTCTCTCGCTGTCTATTATTCTCTCTATCTCTTCCCATTTCTCTCCCCCCTCTTCGTATATATCTCTCCTCTTTCTATCCATATTTCACTTCCTCCTTTCACAGTCTCTCTATCTCTGTTTCTCTCTGTCTTTTTCGCTATTCCACCATCTTGTGTTCATTATCTCTCACGTTCTCTCTGTCTGTCTATTTGTCTCCCTTTATTTCTTTGTCCTACCTGCAAACTTCTCTCTTTGTCTCTGTCCATCTATCCATCTCTTTCGCCTTCTGTCCTTCAAATTCTATCTATCTATCTACCTATCTCCATCCATCCATCCATCCATTCATCTCTTTTGGCTGACTTTATATTGCAGCTGTGGTCTCCTTGTTGTGTTTCTCACGTTTATAGGACTGTATTCTTGGACTATGATGTTTATCTTTTTCCTCCAAAAAATGTACTTCCTACAATAAATTTAGCTTCCTTTTCTTCATGTCTTCCTCTGTATGATTGATCGTTTATCAGTTGATATGATGCTGCCTCAGTGCGTAATTTTCAGTGAAATCTGCTTTGAAATACATGTAGATGAAGAACTATGTAGAATTCTGCATTGGATCTTTTAGAATGAAATGTTAATGGTGTAACTGGCACAATTTAGACATCCTGGCAAGATCTTAAAAAATTATGTAATCACCCTGTACATTTCTACATACGACCACTTTGAATATCGTATCAGCCTATTTTCCGTTAGAATGCCGAAAAAGCCAAGGTTCCTGTTTTATGATGAAAAGCAACTTGTTTATTGAAAATAACTCATAAAGATTCACGTAAGACTCTTGATTCATAGATTGACTGAAGAGTAATAAACGCCGTTTGCAACATTATTTCAGTTTATATTGCGGCGGCCAGTGCACCTATCTATTCTTTCCTGAAATATCTTTTACCAGTATTACGCACAATATTCTGTCCAAGCCACTGGCTGCTTTCCCACATTACAGTCGTCGAAACAATGGTCAACGTTGAGAGAGGAATGAATCCTGTCGCAATAACTATAACCAATCCTCGGAAAAAAATGAACAAGCCGGGAAACCAACCAACGACCCTCTGTTCTCAAGTCCTTTATAGTTTCTTTATCCAGTGCTCCACACAATATTATATCCACTGGCTGCTTTCTCACATACTCCACATCATAAACATTAAAACATTATTCAGCAGAGAGCTGTCGCAATGAATATAATCAGTACTTGGAAAGAAATTTGCCGAGCTAGGAATTGGAACCAGCAATACCCAGGTCTCAAATCCCATAGATTACCGACATAGCTACCGATCCCGGCATTGTTTTATTTAGTGAAGGTTTAATAAACGTCATAAAGATTCTTTCAGCACGACGTTAGAGAGGAAGACTTTTGAAAACATTGTTTGAATCAGGAAACAATGCTGGTTTCATGCCGCGTTTGCCCCACTACTTCAAAAGACAAATCTGATCATTTGGGCCACGTTTAATTTATCGCCCTAAATGAAATTATAAGGGAGAATATAGTTGTCTCTTGCCTTAGTTCAAATGGATTGACGATGTTCGAAGGAATTTAAGTTTATAGTAGATACATAGAGAGTTGAAAGTGTATTATTTCAGTCATATCAGTTACATATATATCAGGGCGTCATGTGCACCTACCCATGCTGTGTTGGTATTTCATTGACCAGTACCTTGCACATTATTCCAAACCCATGGCTGCTTTCCTACATAACTGTTGTCGGGAAAAATATGTGAGCGATGAGAAATTAATGAATCTTGTCGCAATGACTGTCATCAAACCTTGCATAAAAATTGCAACAGCTGGGGAGTCGAACCTGAAAACTCCTAGTTCGGGCCTCGTACATCATCAACTGAGCAACCAAGCTGAGAATTATGCCGATGAAGTTTTCTTTTGCAATTGATCAGATCTAACACGGAGCCATGTTAACGAAAATGAAAGTTATGAGCCCGATCTGACGACTTCAACATAATTTGTTATATCACACACACCTACTTATGCTTTATTGGAGTTTCTTTTACCGGTATTTTGCTTTTAACCTTTCCCAATCCACTGTTTGCTTTCAAACGTAGATCATTTGAAACATTGTTCAATGATGAGAGAAGAATGAATCCTGTCGCTATGAACTCAATCCTGAAAAAGGAAGTTAGAGTAGCCGGCGAATCGAACTATAGTACCTTGGGTTTAAAGTCTGGAACATTACTTTGCCATTGCCTTTAGTGATGTTGAGAGAGAGAGTATTTGATTTTGAAATGTTTACTTTATTTCTGGAGGGTTGTTATGTGCGAGAAGAAATTGTAAAAATTTGTAAAGAAAAATGATGTATAGTTTTGTTGTGAATTTAAGGGGGGAAAAAGTGAGCGATAAGAAATAAATGAATTTTGTCGAATTGACTGTCTTCAAACCTTGGATTTAAATTGCAACAGCTGGAGAAAAAAACCTGAAAACTCCTAGTTTAAGGCCTCGTACGTCGTGAACTGAGCAACTAAGCTGAGAATTATGCTGATGAAGTTTTCTTTTGCAATCGATCAGATCTTGAACGTAGCCATGTTAACGAAAATGAAAGTTATGAGCCCGATCTGACGACTTCAACATAATTTGAGTTATAACGCACGCACCTACTTATGCGTTATTTGAGTTACTTTTACCGGTATTTTGCTTTTAACCTTTCCCAATCCACTGTTTGCTTTCAAACGTAGATCATTTGAAACATTGTTGATGAGAGAACATGATGAGAGAAGAATGAATCCTGTCGCTTTGAACTTAATCCTGAAAAAGGAAATTAGATTAGCCGGCGAATCGAACTACAGAACCTTGGGTTTAAAGTCTGGAACATTACTTTACCACTGCCTTTTAGTGATGTTGGGAGAGAGAGAGAGTGTATGTATTTGATTTTGAAATGTTTACTGTATTCCTGAAGGGTTGTTATGTGCGAGAAGAAATTGTAAAATTTTGTAAAGAAAAATGATGTCCAGTTGTGTTGCGAATTGAAGGAAGGAAAAAAAACTGCGAGCGACGAGAAATTAATGAATCTTGTCGCAATGAATGTCATCAAACCTCGAATAAAAATTGCAACAGCTGGGGAATCGAACCTGTGAACCCCAAGTTTCAGGCGTTTTACGTCATCAACTGAGCAACTAAGCTGAGAATTATGCTGATGAAGTTTTCTTTTGTAATTGATCAGATCTTAAAGGGAGCCATGTTAACGAAAAATGAAAGTTATGAGCCCGATCAGACGATTTCAACATAATTTGAGTTATATCGCACGCACCTATTTATGCGTTATTGGAGTTTCTTTTACTGGTACTTTGCTTTTAACCTTTCCCAAATCATTGTTTGCTTTCA
This sequence comes from Hippopus hippopus, assembly GCA_946811185.2. NCBI lineage: Eukaryota > Metazoa > Mollusca > Bivalvia > Cardiida > Cardiidae > Hippopus > Hippopus hippopus. The sequence goes on along the minus strand of OX328108.1, from coordinate 20,756,776 downwards.
AACGTAGATTATTTGAAACATTGGTCAACGATAAGAGAAGAATGAATCCTGTCGCAATGAACTTATACAATCCTGAAAAAGAAAATTTGATTTGCCGGGAAATCGAACTATAGAACCTTGGGTTTTACATCTGGAACATTACTTTGCCGCTGCTTTTAGTGATGTTGGCAGGCAGAGAGAGAGAGAGAGAGAGAGAGAGAGAGAGAGTATTTGAATTTGAAATCTTTACTTTATTCCTGGAGGGTTGTTATGTGCGAGAAGAAATTGTAACATTTTGTGAAGAAAAATGATGTCCAGTTGTGTTGTGAATTGAAGGAAGGAAAAAAGACCTATTTGGAAGGAGGCAAGGATATCTCAGGTTTAAGAAGCCTTGACACAATTTAATTTTGTAAAGAAGTGGTGAAAAGCAAAGAAGTATGTTGCTGAAGTCTACTTTTGAAGTTGATCGATTCTTAGAGGGGACCTTGATAAGGTAAACGAAAAATATGTTTATGAGTCATGTTTGCAAGACCTTGGAGAGAAAGATCTTGCTATAATGGGAGAAAATACTGGTATCATATCCCCAAGCCTGTCCCCATATTATGGAAGCACTGGAAATGATAAGTGTATATTTGATTGTTGTTTACTGATTTTTTGGAAAGAATCAAAACTTAAAGATGAAAAAAAAAAAAAAAAAAAAAAAAAAAAAATACTGTGGACACGCTAGAAATCAAGTAAAGAAATGGAACTGATTTGAATGTAGAACAAATATGTTTTCCTGATTTCTTATAACAGCGTTGAAAAGTGAACTAAAATAGTATTGAGCAAAACTGTTTAAGTTTACAGCAATTATGAAGCTATTTAACAATGGCTAGTATGATGATGATGATTAATTTGGTAGTGCTGGATGTTGTAGCGGAGCCAGATTTCTTTGTTAGCGTGTTTTTGTAGCGTTGTTTTAACTTGATGTCAGGTAAATGGTGCGGGCAGTGCTCTTGTAACAGTCTCTCGAAACCACTGGCTGCTTTTCAAAATAACTTTAGTCAATAGAATGATCGGCATTAAGCATAGAATAAATCCTGCAACAATGAATATAATCGAACCTCGGACAGAAATTGGTACAGCTTGGGGATCGAACCTGCGACTGTATTGGTTTTAAGCCACGTACTTTACCGACCAAGCAACTTGGCAAGACGATCTGAGAGAGAGAGAGAGAAAGAGAAAATGTATTTGATTTTAACATGTTTACTTTTTTCCTGAAAGGTTGTTATGCTCGAGAAGAAATTGTAACATTTTGTGAAGAAAAATGATGTACAGTTGTGGATTGAAGGGAAAAAAATATAAGGTTTTGGAAGGGGGATAACTTTTTACCAGTACTTCGCACAGTATTGTTCCCATTGTCACTGGCTGCTTTCCTCACACAACCTCGTCGAAAGAATTATGAGCGCTGAGATAAGAATAAACCCTGTCGCAATTCAACTGTCATCAATTCCATAGAGCATATTCTCAGTCTAAGAGATTGTATCCTCAGTCCGCATGTTTTACTTTTACATCGGGAGATATATTTTCAGTCCGTTTTTATTTATTTCTGGAGAGTTGTTATGTGCGAGAAGAGATTGTAACTTTTTGTAAAGAACAATGATGGAAAAAGCAAAGTGTGAACAGTGCAGATTTTAGTGGTCATATGTATAGAAATGTGCAGAAGTTAATTTTAAGGGGTTCGATATTTTCTGGACAGTTTTGGATTCAATAAAAAAAGTTATAGGCTATTTGGAAGGAGATCAGTACTTTCTTTTACCAGTACTTCGCACAATATTGTTTCCATTGGCACTTACTGCTTTCTTTTTCTGACGTCGTTGGAAGGATTATCAGCGCTGAGATAAGGAGAAACCCTGTCGCAATAACTGTCATCATTTCCATTGAACATATTCTCAGTCTTGGAGATTTTATCCTCAGTCCGCAGGTTGTACTTTAACATCGGGAGAAATACATTTAGTGCGTAATACTGGCCCATTAGTCCTTACCATCGTCTTTAGTCGCATTTAACCCAATCTCAGTATGTACCCTCAATTCGTGAGATGAACCCTTAGCCCATGAGAGGAGTCAACAAACGCTTGAGAATTAACCAGTTTCTTATTTCTGTACTTCATTAGGCTGTACTCTTAGTCAATGAGATAAACCTTACCTCTGGAAATTATTCGATATGATCAACCACTTTTTGGTCCTTTGTATGTGCCTTTCTGTAAGATGTATCGTCGGTCTGTCAAATGTAAATGAAGATCCAGACACTTGTTTTTACTTCGAATTAAACCAAATGCCGTGCGTTAGCTCCTTCAGTGTGTTTGATTTACCTTTAGTCCATGAGATGTACCTTCAGTTCGAGAAATATTTCTTCTTTTTGTTTGATTGAGTCTTACACCTTTAGCGGCGAGCTCTATATCGCTTGAAATTGCTTTTAAATAGGTCCTAAAGCTGTATTTCCACGTTCCTGTGACTGCACAAGTTCCTAAGCCTGTACCCACAGTCGGCGATTTCATACCCACAGCGCCTAAAACCAACCTCAGTCCGTTACAAGCATATCGATTGAGTCCTTGAGATTGTATCCTCAGTTCATAGAATGTTTCCCCAGTCTATTTCATGTCCTCTTAGACGACTTTGAAATCGTACCTATAGTCAGTTGAATGTACCCCCAGGCCCTGAACCATTGGCCTCACTCAAATGGTACGATTTGCACAGTTTGCCTTTACACACTTTTCCTGATATGTACCCTAAACCTGTTAGGTGTAAGTTTAGAGAGTCTCCTAATTATAACTTTTCTTCCAGTCTTATAAGATTTGTCAAAGCGTCGAACCCAAAGTTAGCAATGAAAACCCTTAGTCTATGAGATGCACCTCAGTCACTCGGATACACCATAAGGCCCTAAAGCTGTATTCTGTCTTAAAATTTACCCGTTTTCAATCAGACTGTATCCCTTACCCACTTGATGTACCCACAGTTCGAAGATGTGTCCTCTGTCGATTGGTTACTGCAACAGTCCGTTTTATTTTCTTATAGGAATTGAGATGGTAGCCTTGGTGAGTGAGATGTGTATCATTAAGCTATAAACCTGTGTCCTTTCAGAGATTTTACTCCCAATCTGTTAGCCTGCACCGCCAGTCGGTAAGATGTTCTTTTGGTTCCTTCTACTTTGTCTCAGACGGTGAAATACATTCTCAGTTCGATGTTCCCTCAAACCTTGAAACAATGTCCCTTCTATTATTTCAACGAAATGCCGTATGCCTGTATCTATGGTAGGTTATATATTCTCTCAGTTCGACAGATATACCCTCAGTATTTACAAATATGCCCTTACTCGTATTTTAGCTCAAGTCGATTAGCTTGTTCTATCTGCTTCCTTTATATTTCAACCTAACTTAATTGAGTGTACCTTCGGATGACGAACCTATGCCTGCACTTTTATTTCACCGATAACTCTTTGGCCTCTACTTCTTCTTCATGATTTTAACCCTCAATCTAAACGGTCTGAAATAATGTATTCACCCTAATTTCACTGTCATCTCTCTCTCTCTGTCTTTCTCTTTCTCTCTCTCTCTCTCTCTCTCTCTCTCTCTCACTCTTTCTCGCCTTCTCTCTCTCTTTCATTTCGGTCTCTCTTCACCTCTCTCTCAATCTCTTTCTCTCTCTCTCTCCTTTCGCTATTTCTGTCTCTCTTCACCTCTCTCTCTCTCTCTCTCAATCTCTGTCTGTCTAACTCTTTCTTTTTCTCTTTCTCTCTCCTTCTTTCTCTCTCGTTTCGCTATTTCTGTCTCTCTTCACCTCTCTCTCTCAATTTCTATCTGTCTCTTTCTCTCACTTTCTCTCTCTCTCTCTCCCTCTCTTTCTCGCTTTCTGTCTTTCTCTCGCTGTCTATTATTCTCTCTATCTCTTCCCATTTCTCTCCCCCCTCTTCGTATATATCTCTCCTCTTTCTATCCATATTTCACTTCCTCCTTTCACAGTCTCTCTATCTCTGTTTCTCTCTGTCTTTTTCGCTATTCCACCATCTTGTGTTCATTATCTCTCACGTTCTCTCTGTCTGTCTATTTGTCTCCCTTTATTTCTTTGTCCTACCTGCAAACTTCTCTCTTTGTCTCTGTCCATCTATCCATCTCTTTCGCCTTCTGTCCTTCAAATTCTATCTATCTATCTACCTATCTCCATCCATCCATCCATCCATTCATCTCTTTTGGCTGACTTTATATTGCAGCTGTGGTCTCCTTGTTGTGTTTCTCACGTTTATAGGACTGTATTCTTGGACTATGATGTTTATCTTTTTCCTCCAAAAAATGTACTTCCTACAATAAATTTAGCTTCCTTTTCTTCATGTCTTCCTCTGTATGATTGATCGTTTATCAGTTGATATGATGCTGCCTCAGTGCGTAATTTTCAGTGAAATCTGCTTTGAAATACATGTAGATGAAGAACTATGTAGAATTCTGCATTGGATCTTTTAGAATGAAATGTTAATGGTGTAACTGGCACAATTTAGACATCCTGGCAAGATCTTAAAAAATTATGTAATCACCCTGTACATTTCTACATACGACCACTTTGAATATCGTATCAGCCTATTTTCCGTTAGAATGCCGAAAAAGCCAAGGTTCCTGTTTTATGATGAAAAGCAACTTGTTTATTGAAAATAACTCATAAAGATTCACGTAAGACTCTTGATTCATAGATTGACTGAAGAGTAATAAACGCCGTTTGCAACATTATTTCAGTTTATATTGCGGCGGCCAGTGCACCTATCTATTCTTTCCTGAAATATCTTTTACCAGTATTACGCACAATATTCTGTCCAAGCCACTGGCTGCTTTCCCACATTACAGTCGTCGAAACAATGGTCAACGTTGAGAGAGGAATGAATCCTGTCGCAATAACTATAACCAATCCTCGGAAAAAAATGAACAAGCCGGGAAACCAACCAACGACCCTCTGTTCTCAAGTCCTTTATAGTTTCTTTATCCAGTGCTCCACACAATATTATATCCACTGGCTGCTTTCTCACATACTCCACATCATAAACATTAAAACATTATTCAGCAGAGAGCTGTCGCAATGAATATAATCAGTACTTGGAAAGAAATTTGCCGAGCTAGGAATTGGAACCAGCAATACCCAGGTCTCAAATCCCATAGATTACCGACATAGCTACCGATCCCGGCATTGTTTTATTTAGTGAAGGTTTAATAAACGTCATAAAGATTCTTTCAGCACGACGTTAGAGAGGAAGACTTTTGAAAACATTGTTTGAATCAGGAAACAATGCTGGTTTCATGCCGCGTTTGCCCCACTACTTCAAAAGACAAATCTGATCATTTGGGCCACGTTTAATTTATCGCCCTAAATGAAATTATAAGGGAGAATATAGTTGTCTCTTGCCTTAGTTCAAATGGATTGACGATGTTCGAAGGAATTTAAGTTTATAGTAGATACATAGAGAGTTGAAAGTGTATTATTTCAGTCATATCAGTTACATATATATCAGGGCGTCATGTGCACCTACCCATGCTGTGTTGGTATTTCATTGACCAGTACCTTGCACATTATTCCAAACCCATGGCTGCTTTCCTACATAACTGTTGTCGGGAAAAATATGTGAGCGATGAGAAATTAATGAATCTTGTCGCAATGACTGTCATCAAACCTTGCATAAAAATTGCAACAGCTGGGGAGTCGAACCTGAAAACTCCTAGTTCGGGCCTCGTACATCATCAACTGAGCAACCAAGCTGAGAATTATGCCGATGAAGTTTTCTTTTGCAATTGATCAGATCTAACACGGAGCCATGTTAACGAAAATGAAAGTTATGAGCCCGATCTGACGACTTCAACATAATTTGTTATATCACACACACCTACTTATGCTTTATTGGAGTTTCTTTTACCGGTATTTTGCTTTTGACCTTTCCCAATCCACTGTTTGCTTTCAAACGTAGATCATTTGAAACATTGTTCAATGATGAGAGAAGAATGAATCCTGTCGCTATGAACTCAATCCTGAAAAAGGAAGTTAGAGTAGCCGGCGAATCGAACTATAGTACCTTGGGTTTAAAGTCTGGAACATTACTTTGCCATTGCCTTTAGTGATGTTGAGAGAGAGAGTATTTGTTTTTGAAATGTTTACTTTATTTCTGGAGGGTTGTTATGTGCGAGAAGAAATTGTAAAAATTTGTAAAGAAAAATGATGTATAGTTTTGTTGTGAATTTAAGGGGGGAAAAAGTGAGCGATAAGAAATAAATGAATTTTGTCGAATTGACTGTCTTCAAACCTTGGATTTAAATTGCAACAGCTGGAGAAAAAAACCTGAAAACTCCTAGTTTAAGGCCTCGTACGTCGTGAACTGAGCAACTAAGCTGAGAATTATGCTGATGAAGTTTTCTTTTGCAATCGATCAGATCTTGAACGGAGCCATGTTAACGAAAATGAAAGTTATGAGCCCGATCTGACGACTTCAACATAATTTGAGTTATAACGCACGCACCTACTTATGCGTTATTTGAGTTACTTTTACCGGTATTTTGCTTTTAACCTTTCCCAATCCACTGTTTGCTTTCAAACGTAGATCATTTGAAACATTGTTGATGAGAGAACATGATGAGAGAAGAATGAATCCTGTCGCTTTGAACTTAATCCTGAAAAAGGAAATTAGATTAGCCGGCGAATCGAACTACAGAACCTTGGGTTTAAAGTCTGGAACATTACTTTACCACTGCCTTTTAGTGATGTTGGGAGAGAGAGAGAGTGTATGTATTTGATTTTGAAATGTTTACTGTATTCCTGAAGGGTTGTTATGTGCGAGAAGAAATTGTAAAATTTTGTAAAGAAAAATGATGTCCAGTTGTGTTGCGAATTGAAGGAAGGAAAAAAAACTGCGAGCGACGAGAAATTAATGAATCTTGTCGCAATGAATGTCATCAAACCTCGAATAAAAATTGCAACAGCTGGGGAATCGAACCTGTGAACCCCAAGTTTCAGGCGTTTTACGTCATCAACTGAGCAACTAAGCTGAGAATTATGCTGATGAAGTTTTCTTTTGTAATTGATCAGATCTTAAAGGGAGCCATGTTAACGAAAAATGAAAGTTATGAGCCCGATCAGACGATTTCAACATAATTTGAGTTATATCGCACGCACCTATTTATGCGTTATTGGAGTTTCTTTTACTGGTACTTTGCTTTTAACCTTTCCCAAATCATTGTTTGCTTTCAAACGTAGATTATTTGAAACATTGGTCAACGATAAGAGAAGAATGAATCCTGTCGCAATGAACTTATACAATCCTGAAAAAGAAAATTTGATTTGCCGGGAAATCGAACTATAGAACCTTGGGTTTTACATCTGGAACATTACTTTGCCGCTGCTTTTAGTGATGTTGGCAGGCAGAGAGAGAGAGAGAGAGAGAGTATTTGAATTTGAAATCTTTACTTTATTCCTGGAGGGTTGTTATGTGCGAGAAGAAATTGTAACATTTTGTGAAGAAAAATGATGTCCAGTTGTGTTGTGAATTGAAGGAAGGAAAAAAGACCTATTTGGAAGGAGGCAAGGATATCTCAGGTTTAAGAAGCCTTGACACAATTTAATTTTGTAAAGAAGTGGTGAAAAGCAAAGAAGTATGTTGCTGAAGTCTACTTTTGAAGTTGATCGATTCTTAGAGGGGACCTTGATAAGGTAAACGAAAAATATGTTTATGAGTCATGTTTGCAAGACCTTGGAGAGAAAGATCTTGCTATAATGGGAGAAAATACTGGTATCATATCCCCAAGCCTGTCCCCATATTATGGAAGCACTGGAAATGATAAGTGTATATTTGATTGTTGTTTACTGATTTTTTGGAAAGAATCAAAACTTAAAGATGAAAAAAAAAAAAAAAAAAAAAATACTGTGGACACGCTAGAAATCAAGTAAAGAAATGGAACTGATTTGAATGTAGAACAAATATGTTTTCCTGATTTCTTATAACAGCGTTGAAAAGTGAACTAAAATAGTATTGAGCAAAACTGTTTAAGTTTACAGCAATTATGAAGCTATTTAACAATGGCTAGTATGATGATGATGATTAATTTGGTAGTGCTGGATGTTGTAGCGGAGCCAGATTTCTTTGTTAGCGTGTTTTTGTAGCGTTGTTTTAACTTGATGTCAGGTAAATGGTGCGGGCAGTGCTCTTGTAACAGTCTCTCGAAACCACTGGCTGCTTTTCAAAATAACTTTAGTCAATAGAATGATCGGCATTAAGCATAGAATAAATCCTGCAACAATGAATATAATCGAACCTCGGACAGAAATTGGTACAGCTTGGGGATCGAACCTGCGACTGTATTGGTTTTAAGCCACGTACTTTACCGACCAAGCAACTTGGCAAGACGATCTGAGAGAGAGAGAGAGAAAGAGAAAATGTATTTGATTTTAACATGTTTACTTTTTTCCTGAAAGGTTGTTATGCTCGAGAAGAAATTGTAACATTTTGTGAAGAAAAATGATGTACAGTTGTGGATTGAAGGGAAAAAAATATAAGGTTTTGGAAGGGGGATAACTTTTTACCAGTACTTCGCACAGTATTGTTCCCATTGTCACTGGCTGCTTTCCTCACACAACCTCGTCGAAAGAATTATGAGCGCTGAGATAAGAATAAACCCTGTCGCAATTCAACTGTCATCAATTCCATAGAGCATATTCTCAGTCTAAGAGATTGTATCCTCAGTCCGCATGTTTTACTTTTACATCGGGAGATATATTTTCAGTCCGTTTTTATTTATTTCTGGAGAGTTGTTATGTGCGAGAAGAGATTGTAACTTTTTGTAAAGAACAATGATGGAAAAAGCAAAGTGTGAACAGTGCAGATTTTAGTGGTCATATGTATAGAAATGTGCAGAAGTTAATTTTAAGGGGTTCGATATTTTCTGGACAGTTTTGGATTCAATAAAAAAAGTTATAGGCTATTTGGAAGGAGATCAGTACTTTCTTTTACCAGTACTTCGCACAATATTGTTTCCATTGGCACTTACTGCTTTCTTTTTCTGACGTCGTTGGAAGGATTATCAGCGCTGAGATAAGGAGAAACCCTGTCGCAATAACTGTCATCATTTCCATTGAACATATTCTCAGTCTTGGAGATTTTATCCTCAGTCCGCAGGTTGTACTTTAACATCGGGAGAAATACATTTAGTGCGTAATACTGGCCCATTAGTCCTTACCATCGTCTTTAGTCGTATTTAACCCAATCTCAGTATGTACCCTCAATTCGTGAGATGAACCCTTAGCCCATGAGAGGAGTCAACAAACGCTTGAGAATTAACCAGTTTCTTATTTCTGTACTTCATTAGGCTGTACTCTTAGTCAATGAGATAAACCTTACCTCTGGAAATTATTCGATATGATCAACCACTTTTTGGTCCTTTGTATGTGCCTTTCTGTAAGATGTATCGTCGGTCTGTCAAATGTAAATGAAGATCCAGACACTTGTTTTTACTTCGAATTAAACCAAATGCCGTGCGTTAGCTCCTTCAGTGTGTTTGATTTACCTTTAGTCCATGAGATGTACCTTCAGTTCGAGAAATATTTCTTCTTTTTGTTTGATTGAGTCTTACACCTTTAGCGGCGAGCTCTATATCGCTTGAAATTGCTTTTAAATAGGTCCTAAAGCTGTATTTCCACGTTCCTGTGACTGCACAAGTTCCTAAGCCTGTACCCACAGTCGGCGATTTCATACCCACAGCGCCTAAAACCAACCTCAGTCCGTTACAAGCATATCGATTGAGTCCTTGAGATTGTATCCTCAGTTCATAGAATGTTTCCCCAGTCTATTTCATGTCCTCTTAGACGACTTTGAAATCGTACCTATAGTCAGTTGAATGTACCCCCAGGCCCTGAACCATTGGCCTCACTCAAATGGTACGATTTGCACAGTTTGCCTTTACACACTTTTCCTGATATGTACCCTAAACCTGTTAGGTGTAAGTTTAGAGAGTCTCCTAATTATAACTTTTCTTCCAGTCTTATAAGATTTGTCAAAGCGTCGAACCCAAAGTTAGCAATGAAAACCCTTAGTCTATGAGATGCACCTCAGTCACTCGGATACACCATAAGGCCCTAAAGCTGTATTCTGTCTTAAAATTTACCCGTTTTCAATCAGACTGTATCCCTTACCCACTTGATGTACCCACAGTTCGAAGATGTGTCCTCTGTCGATTGGTTACTGCAACAGTCCGTTTTATTTTCTTATAGGAATTGAGATGGTAGCCTTGGTGAGTGAGATGTGTATCATTAAGCTATAAACCTGTGTCCTTTCAGAGATTTTACTCCCAATCTGTTAGCCTGCACCGCCAGTCGGTAAGATGTTCTTTTGGTTCCTTCTACTTTGTCTCAGACGGTGAAATACATTCTCAGTTCGATGTTCCCTCAAACCTTGAAACAATGTCCCTTCTATTATTTCAACGAAATGCCGTATGCCTGTATCTATGGTAGGTTATATATTCTCTCAGTTCGACAGATATACCCTCAGTATTTACAAATATGCCCTTACTCGTATTTTAGCTCAAGTCGATTAGCTTGTTCTATCTGCTTCCTTTATATTTCAACCTAACTTAATTGAGTGTACCTTCGGATGACGAACCTATGCCTGCACTTTTATTTCACCGATAACTCTTTGGCCTCTACTTCTTCTTCATGATTTTAACCCTCAATCTAAACGGTCTGAAATAATGTATTCACCCTAATTTCACTGTCATCTCTCTCTCTCTCTGTCTTTCTCTTTCTCTCTCTCTCTCTCTCACTCTTTCTCGCCTTCTCTCTCTCTTTCATTTCGGTCTCTCTTCACCTCTCTCTCAATCTCTTTCTCTCTCTCTCTCCTTTCGCTATTTCTGTCTCTCTTCACCTCTCTCTCTCTCTCTCTCAATCTCTGTCTGTCTAACTCTTTCTTTTTCTCTTTCTCTCTCCTTCTTTCTCTCTCGTTTCGCTATTTCTGTCTCTCTTCACCTCTCTCTCTCAATTTCTATCTGTCTCTTTCTCTCACTTTCTCTCTCTCTCTCTCCCTCTCTTTCTCGCTTTCTGTCTTTCTCTCGCTGTCTATTATTCTCTCTATCTCTTCCCATTTCTCTCCCCCCTCTTCGTATATATCTCTCCTCTTTCTATCCATATTTCACTTCCTCCTTTCACAGTCTCTCTATCTCTGTTTCTCTCTGTCTTTTTCGCTATTCCACCATCTTGTGTTCATTATCTCTCACGTTCTCTCTGTCTGTCTATTTGTCTCCCTTTATTTCTTTGTCCTACCTGCAAACTTCTCTCTTTGTCTCTGTCCATCTATCCATCTCTTTCGCCTTCTGTCCTTCAAATTCTATCTATCTATCTACCTATCTCCATCCATCCATCCATCCATTCATCTCTTTTGGCTGACTTTATATTGCAGCTGTGGTCTCCTGGTTGTGTTTCTCACGTTTATAGGACTGTATTCTTGGACTATGATGTTTATCTTTTTCCTCCAAAAAATGTACTTCCTACAATAAATTTAGCTTCCTTTTCTTCATGTCTTCCTCTGTATGATTGATCGTTTATCAGTTGATATGATGCTGCCTCAGTGCGTAATTTTCAGTGAAATCTGCTTTGAAATACATGTAGATGAAGAACTATGTAGAATTCTGCATTGGATCTTTTAGAATGAAATGTTAATGGTGTAACTGGCACAATTTAGACATCCTGGCAAGATCTTAAAAAATTGTGTAATCACCCTGTACATTTCTACATACGACCACTTTGAATATCGTATCAGCCTATTTTCCGTTAGAATGCCGAAAAAGCCAAGGTTCCTGTTTTATGATGAAAAGCAACTTGTTTATTGAAAATAACTCATAAAGATTCACGTAAGACTCTTGATTCATAGATTGACTGAAGAGTAATAAACGCCGTTTGCAACATTATTTCAGTTTATATTGCGGCGGCCAGTGCACCTATCTATTCTTTCCTGAAATATCTTTTACCAGTATTACGCACAATATTCTGTCCAAGCCACTGGCTGCTTTCCCACATTACAGTCGTCGAAACAATGGTCAACGTTGAGAGAGGAATGAATCCTGTCGCAATAACTATAACCAATCCTCGGAAAAAAATGAACAAGCCGGGAAACCAACCAACGACCCTCTGTTCTCAAGTCCTTTATAGTTTCTTTATCCAGTGCTCCACACAATATTATATCCACTGGCTGCTTTCTCACATACTCCACATCATAAACATTAAAACATTATTCAGCAGAGAGCTGTCGCAATGAATATAATCAGTACTTGGAAAGAAATTTGCCGAGCTAGGAATTGGAACCAGCAATACCCAGGTCTCAAATCCCATAGATTACCGACATAGCTACCGATCCCGGCATTGTTTTATTTAGTGAAGGTTTAATAAACGTCATAAAGATTCTTTCAGCACGACGTTAGAGAGGAAGACTTTTGAAAACATTGTTTGAATCAGGAAACAATGCTGGTTTCATGCCGCGTTTGCCCCACTACTTCAAAAGACAAATCTGATCATTTGGGCCACGTTTAATTTATCGCCCTAAATGAAATTATAAGGGAGAATATAGTTGTCTCTTGCCTTAGTTCAAATGGATTGACGATGTTCGAAGGAATTTAAGTTTATAGTAGATACATAGAGAGTTGAAAGTGTATTATTTCAGTCATATCAGTTACATATATATCAGGGCGTCATGTGCACCTACCCATGCTGTGTTGGTATTTCATTGACCAGTACCTTGCACATTATTCCAAACCCATGGCTGCTTTCCTACATAACTGTTGTCGGGAAAAATATGTGAGCGATGAGAAATTAATGAATCTTGTCGCAATGACTGTCATCAAACCTTGCATAAAAATTGCAACAGCTGGGGAGTCGAACCTGAAAACTCCTAGTTCGGGCCTCGTACATCATCAACTGAGCAACCAAGCTGAGAATTATGCCGATGAAGTTTTCTTTTGCAATTGATCAGATCTAACACGGAGCCATGTTAACGAAAATGAAAGTTATGAGCCCGATCTGACGACTTCAACATAATTTGTTATATCACACACACCTACTTATGCTTTATTGGAGTTTCTTTTACCGGTATTTTGCTTTTAACCTTTCCCAATCCACTGTTTGCTTTCAAACGTAGATCATTTGAAACATTGTTCAATGATGAGAGAAGAATGAATCCTGTCGCTATGAACTCAATCCTGAAAAAGGAAGTTAGAGTAGCCGGCGAATCGAACTATAGTACCTTGGGTTTAAAGTCTGGAACATTACTTTGCCATTGCCTTTAGTGATGTTGAGAGAGAGAGTATTTGATTTTGAAATGTTTACTTTATTTCTGGAGGGTTGTTATGTGCGAGAAGAAATTGTAAAAATTTGTAAAGAAAAATGATGTATAGTTTTGTTGTGAATTTAAGGGGGGAAAAAGTGAGCGATAAGAAATAAATGAATTTTGTCGAATTGACTGTCTTCAAACCTTGGATTTAAATTGCAACAGCTGGAGAAAAAAACCTGAAAACTCCTAGTTTAAGGCCTCGTACGTCGTGAACTGAGCAACTAAGCTGAGAATTATGCTGATGAAGTTTTCTTTTGCAATCGATCAGATCTTGAACGGAGCCATGTTAACGAAAATGAAAGTTATGAGCCCGATCTGACGACTTCAACATAATTTGAGTTATAACGCACGCACCTACTTATGCGTTATTTGAGTTACTTTTACCGGTATTTTGCTTTTAACCTTTCCCAATCCACTGTTTGCTTTCAAACGTAGATCATTTGAAACATTGTTGATGAGAGAACATGATGAGAGAAGAATGAATCCTGTCGCTTTGAACTTAATCCTGAAAAAGGAAATTAGATTAGCCGGCGAATCGAACTACAGAACCTTGGGTTTAAAGTCTGGAACATTACTTTACCACTGCCTTTTAGTGATGTTGGGAGAGAGAGAGAGTGTATGTATTTGATTTTGAAATGTTTACTGTATTCCTGAAGGGTTGTTATGTGCGAGAAGAAATTGTAAAATTTTGTAAAGAAAAATGATGTCCAGTTGTGTTGCGAATTGAAGGAAGGAAAAAAAACTGCGAGCGACGAGAAATTAATGAATCTTGTCGCAATGAATGTCATCAAACCTCGAATAAAAATTGCAACAGCTGGGGAATCGAACCTGTGAACCCCAAGTTTCAGGCGTTTTACGTCATCAACTGAGCAACTAAGCTGAGAATTATGCTGATGAAGTTTTCTTTTGTAATTGATCAGATCTTAAAGGGAGCCATGTTAACGAAAAATGAAAGTTATGAGCCCGATCAGACGATTTCAACATAATTTGAGTTATATCGCACGCACCTATTTATGCGTTATTGGAGTTTCTTTTACTGGTACTTTGCTTTTAACCTTTCCCAAATCATTGTTTGCTTTCAAACGTAGATTATTTGAAACATTGGTCAACGATAAGAGAAGAATGAATCCTGTCGCAATGAACTTATACAATCCTGAAAAAGAAAATTTGATTTGCCGGGAAATCGAACTATAGAACCTTGGGTTTTACATCTGGAACATTACTTTGCCGCTGCTTTTAGTGATGTTGGCAGGCAGAGAGAGAGAGAGAGAGAGAGAGAGTATTTGAATTTGAAATCTTTACTTTATTCCTGGAGGGTTGTTATGTGCGAGAAGAAATTGTAACATTTTGTGAAGAAAAATGATGTCCAGTTGTGTTGTGAATTGAAGGAAGGAAAAAAGACCTATTTGGAAGGAGGCAAGGATATCTCAGGTTTAAGAAGCCTTGACACAATTTAATTTTGTAAAGAAGTGGTGAAAAGCAAAGAAGTATGTTGCTGAAGTCTACTTTTGAAGTTGATCGATTCTTAGAGGGGACCTTGATAAGGTAAACGAAAAATATGTTTATGAGTCATGTTTGCAAGACCTTGGAGAGAAAGATCTTGCTATAATGGGAGAAAATACTGGTATCATATCCCCAAGCCTGTCCCCATATTATGGAAGCACTGGAAATGATAAGTGTATATTTGATTGTTGTTTACTGATTTTTTGGAAAGAATCAAAACTTAAAGATGAAAAAAAAAAAAAAAAAAAAAAATACTGTGGACACGCTAGAAATCAAGTAAAGAAATGGAACTGATTTGAATGTAGAACAAATATGTTTTCCTGATTTCTTATAACAGCGTTGAAAAGTGAACTAAAATAGTATTGAGCAAAACTGTTTAAGTTTACAGCAATTATGAAGCTATTTAACAATGGCTAGTATGATGATGATGATTAATTTGGTAGTGCTGGATGTTGTAGCGGAGCCAGATTTCTTTGTTAGCGTGTTTTTGTAGCGTTGTTTTAACTTGATGTCAGGTAAATGGTGCGGGCAGTGCTCTTGTAACAGTCTCTCGAAACCACTGGCTGCTTTTCAAAATAACTTTAGTCAATAGAATGATCGGCATTAAGCATAGAATAAATCCTGCAACAATGAATATAATCGAACCTCGGACAGAAATTGGTACAGCTTGGGGATCGAACCTGCGACTGTATTGGTTTTAAGCCACGTACTTTACCGACCAAGCAACTTGGCAAGACGACCTGAGAGAGAGAGAGAGAAAGAGAAAATGTATTTGATTTTAACATGTTTACTTTTTTCCTGAAAGGTTGTTATGCTCGAGAAGAAATTGTAACATTTTGTGAAGAAAAATGATGTACAGTTGTGGATTGAAGGGAAAAAAATATAAGGTTTTGGAAGGGGGATAACTTTTTACCAGTACTTCGCACAGTATTGTTCCCATTGTCACTGGCTGCTTTCCTCACACAACCTCGTCGAAAGAATTATGAGCGCTGAGATAAGAATAAACCCTGTCGCAATTCAACTGTCATCAATTCCATAGAGCATATTCTCAGTCTAAGAGATTGTATCCTCAGTCCGCATGTTTTACTTTTACATCGGGAGATATATTTTCAGTCCGTTTTTATTTATTTCTGGAGAGTTGTTATGTGCGAGAAGAGATTGTAACTTTTTGTAAAGAACAATGATGGAAAAAGCAAAGTGTGAACAGTGCAGATTTTAGTGGTCATATGTATAGAAATGTGCAGAAGTTAATTTTAAGGGGTTCGATATTTTCTGGACAGTTTTGGATTCAATAAAAAAAGTTATAGGCTATTTGGAAGGAGATCAGTACTTTCTTTTACCAGTACTTCGCACAATATTGTTTCCATTGGCACTTACTGCTTTCTTTTTCTGACGTCGTTGGAAGGATTATCAGCGCTGAGATAAGGAGAAACCCTGTCGCAATAACTGTCATCATTTCCATTGAACATATTCTCAGTCTTGGAGATTTTATCCTCAGTCCGCAGGTTGTACTTTAACATCGGGAGAAATACATTTAGTGCGTAATACTGGCCCATTAGTCCTTACCATCGTCTTTAGTCGCATTTAACCCAATCTCAGTATGTACCCTCAATTCGTGAGATGAACCCTTAGCCCATGAGAGGAGTCAACAAACGCTTGAGAATTAACCAGTTTCTTATTTCTGTACTTCATTAGGCTGTACTCTTAGTCAATGAGATAAACCTTACCTCTGGAAATTATTCGATATGATCAACCACTTTTTGGTCCTTTGTATGTGCCTTTCTGTAAGATGTATCGTCGGTCTGTCAAATGTAAATGAAGATCCAGACACTTGTTTTTACTTCAAATTAAACCAAATGCCGTGCGTTAGCTCCTTCAGTGTGTTTGATTTACCTTTAGTCCATGAGATGTACCTTCAGTTCGAGAAATATTTCTTCTTTTTGTTTGATTGAGTCTTACACCTTTAGCGGCGAGCTCTATATCGCTTGAAATTGCTTTTAAATAGGTCCTAAAGCTGTATTTCCACGTTCCTGTGACTGCACATGTTCCTAAGCCTGTACCCACAGTCGGCGATTTCATACCCACAGCGCCTAAAACCAACCTCAGTCCGTTACAAGCATATCGATTGAGTCCTTGAGATTGTATCCTCAGTTCATAGAATGTTTCCCCAGTCTATTTCATGTCCTCTTAGACGACTTTGAAATCGTACCTATAGTCAGTTGAATGTACCCCCAGGCCCTGAACCATTGGCCTCACTCAAATGGTACGATTTGCACAGTTTGCCTTTACACACTTTTCCTGATATGTACCCTAAACCTGTTAGGTGTAAGTTTAGAGAGTCTCCTAATTATAACTTTTCTTCCAGTCTTATAAGATTTGTCAAAGCGTCGAACCCAAAGTTAGCAATGAAAACCCTTAGTCTATGAGATGCACCTCAGTCACTCGGATACACCATAAGGCCCTAAAGCTGTATTCTGTCTTAAAATTTACCCGTTTTCAATCAGACTGTATCCCTTACCCACTTGATGTACCCACAGTTCGAAGATGTGTCCTCTGTCGATTGGTTACTGCAACAGTCCGTTTTATTTTCTTATAGGAATTGAGATGGTAGCCTTGGTGAGTGAGATGTGTATCATTAAGCTATAAACCTGTGTCCTTTCAGAGATTTTACTCCCAATCTGTTAGCCTGCACCGCCAGTCGGTAAGATGTTCTTTTGGTTCCTTCTACTTTGTCTCAGACGGTGAAATACATTCTCAGTTCGATGTTCCCTCAAACCTTGAAACAATGTCCCTTCTATTATTTCAACGAAATGCCGTATGCCTGTATCTATGGTAGGTTATATATTCTCTCAGTTCGACAGATATACCCTCAGTATTTACAAATATGCCCTTACTCGTATTTTAGCTCAAGTCGATTAGCTTGTTCTATCTGCTTCCTTTATATTTCAACCTAACTTAATTGAGTGTACCTTCGGATGACGAACCTATGCCTGCACTTTTATTTCACCGATAACTCTTTGGCCTCTACTTCTTCTTCATGATTTTAACCCTCAATCTAAACGGTCTGAAATAATGTATTCACCCTAATTTCACTGTCATCTCTCTCTCTCTGTCTTTCTCTTTCTCTCTCTCTCTCTCTCTCTCTCTCACTCTTTCTCGCCTTCTCTCTCTCTTTCATTTCGGTCTCTCTTCACCTCTCTCTCAATCTCTTTCTCTCTCTCTCTCCTTTCGCTATTTCTGTCTCTCTTCACCTCTCTCTCTCTCTCTCTCAATCTCTGTCTGTCTAACTCTTTCTTTTTCTCTTTCTCTCTCCTTCTTTCTCTCTCGTTTCGCTATTTCTGTCTCTCTTCACCTCTCTCTCTCAATTTCTATCTGTCTCTTTCTCTCACTTTCTCTCTCTCTCTCTCCCTCTCTTTCTCGCTTTCTGTCTTTCTCTCGCTGTCTATTATTCTCTCTATCTCTTCCCATTTCTCTCCCCCCTCTTCGTATATATCTCTCCTCTTTCTATCCATATTTCACTTCCTCCTTTCACAGTCTCTCTATCTCTGTTTCTCTCTGTCTTTTTCGCTATTCCACCATCTTGTGTTCATTATCTCTCACGTTCTCTCTGTCTGTCTATTTGTCTCCCTTTATTTCTTTGTCCTACCTGCAAACTTCTCTCTTTGTCTCTGTCCATCTATCCATCTCTTTCGCCTTCTGTCCTTCAAATTCTATCTATCTATCTACCTATCTCCATCCATCCATCCATCCATTCATCTCTTTTGGCTGACTTTATATTGCAGCTGTGGTCTCCTTGTTGTGTTTCTCACGTTTATAGGACTGTATTCTTGGACTATGATGTTTATCTTTTTCCTCCAAAAAATGTACTTCCTACAATAAATTTAGCTTCCTTTTCTTCATGTCTTCCTCTGTATGATTGATCGTTTATCAGTTGATATGATGCTGCCTCAGTGCGTAATTTTCAGTGAAATCTGCTTTGAAATACATGTAGATGAAGAACTATGTAGAATTCTGCATTGGATCTTTTAGAATGAAATGTTAATGGTGTAACTGGCACAATTTAGACATCCTGGCAAGATCTTAAAAAATTATGTAATCACCCTGTACATTTCTACATACGACCACTTTGAATATCGTATCAGCCTATTTTCCGTTAGAATGCCGAAAAAGCCAAGGTTCCTGTTTTATGATGAAAAGCAACTTGTTTATTGAAAATAACTCATAAAGATTCACGTAAGACTCTTGATTCATAGATTGACTGAAGAGTAATAAACGCCGTTTGCAACATTATTTCAGTTTATATTGCGGCGGCCAGTGCACCTATCTATTCTTTCCTGAAATATCTTTTACCAGTATTACGCACAATATTCTGTCCAAGCCACTGGCTGCTTTCCCACATTACAGTCGTCGAAACAATGGTCAACGTTGAGAGAGGAATGAATCCTGTCGCAATAACTATAACCAATCCTCGGAAAAAAATGAACAAGCCGGGAAACCAACCAACGACCCTCTGTTCTCAAGTCCTTTATAGTTTCTTTATCCAGTGCTCCACACAATATTATATCCACTGGCTGCTTTCTCACATACTCCACATCATAAACATTAAAACATTATTCAGCAGAGAGCTGTCGCAATGAATATAATCAGTACTTGGAAAGAAATTTGCCGAGCTAGGAATTGGAACCAGCAATACCCAGGTCTCAAATCCCATAGATTACCGACATAGCTACCGATCCCGGCATTATTTTATTTAGTGAAGGTTTAATAAACGTCATAAAGATTCTTTCAGCACGACGTTAGAGAGGAAGACTTTTGAAAACATTGTTTGAATCAGGAAACAATGCTGGTTTCATGCCGCGTTTGCCCCACTACTTCAAAAGACAAATCTGATCATTTGGGCCACGTTTAATTTATCGCCCTAAATGAAATTATAAGGGAGAATATAGTTGTCTCTTGCCTTAGTTCAAATGGATTGACGATGTTCGAAGGAATTTAAGTTTATAGTAGATACATAGAGAGTTGAAAGTGTATTATTTCAGTCATATCAGTTACATATATATCAGGGCGTCATGTGCACCTACCCATGCTGTGTTGGTATTTCATTGACCAGTACCTTGCACATTATTCCAAACCCATGGCTGCTTTCCTACATAACTGTTGTCGGGAAAAATATGTGAGCGATGAGAAATTAATGAATCTTGTCGCAATGACTGTCATCAAACCTTGCATAAAAATTGCAACAGCTGGGGAGTCGAACCTGAAAACTCCTAGTTCGGGCCTCGTACATCATCAACTGAGCAACCAAGCTGAGAATTATGCCGATGAAGTTTTCTTTTGCAATTGATCAGATCTAACACGGAGCCATGTTAACGAAAATGAAAGTTATGAGCCCGATCTGACGACTTCAACATAATTTGTTATATCACACACACCTACTTATGCTTTATTGGAGTTTCTTTTACCGGTATTTTGCTTTTAACCTTTCCCAATCCACTGTTTGCTTTCAAACGTAGATCATTTGAAACATTGTTCAATGATGAGAGAAGAATGAATCCTGTCGCTATGAACTCAATCCTGAAAAAGGAAGTTAGAGTAGCCGGCGAATCGAACTATAGTACCTTGGGTTTAAAGTCTGGAACATTACTTTGCCATTGCCTTTAGTGATGTTGAGAGAGAGAGTATTTGTTTTTGAAATGTTTACTTTATTTCTGGAGGGTTGTTATGTGCGAGAAGAAATTGTAAAAATTTGTAAAGAAAAATGATGTATAGTTTTGTTGTGAATTTAAGGGGGGAAAAAGTGAGCGATAAGAAATAAATGAATTTTGTCGAATTGACTGTCTTCAAACCTTGGATTTAAATTGCAACAGCTGGAGAAAAAAACCTGAAAACTCCTAGTTTAAGGCCTCGTACGTCGTGAACTGAGCAACTAAGCTGAGAATTATGCTGATGAAGTTTTCTTTTGCAATCGATCAGATCTTGAACGGAGCCATGTTAACGAAAATGAAAGTTATGAGCCCGATCTGACGACTTCAACATAATTTGAGTTATAACGCACGCACCTACTTATGCGTTATTTGAGTTACTTTTACCGGTATTTTGCTTTTAACCTTTCCCAATCCACTGTTTGCTTTCAAACGTAGATCATTTGAAACATTGTTGATGAGAGAACATGATGAGAGAAGAATGAATCCTGTCGCTTTGAACTTAATCCTGAAAAAGGAAATTAGATTAGCCGGCGAATCGAACTACAGAACCTTGGGTTTAAAGTCTGGAACATTACTTTACCACTGCCTTTTAGTGATGTTGGGAGAGAGAGAGAGTGTATGTATTTGATTTTGAAATGTTTACTGTATTCCTCAAGGGTTGTTATGTGCGAGAAGAAATTGTAAAATTTTGTAAAGAAAAATGATGTCCAGTTGTGTTGCGAATTGAAGGAAGGAAAAAAAACTGCGAGCGACGAGAAATTAATGAATCTTGTCGCAATGAATGTCATCAAACCTCGAATAAAAATTGCAACAGCTGGGGAATCGAACCTGTGAACCCCAAGTTTCAGGCGTTTTACGTCATCAACTGAGCAACTAAGCTGAGAATTATGCTGATGAAGTTTTCTTTTGTAATTGATCAGATCTTAAAGGGAGCCATGTTAACGAAAAATGAAAGTTATGAGCCCGATCAGACGATTTCAACATAATTTGAGTTATATCGCACGCATCTATTTATGCGTTATTGGAGTTTCTTTTACTGGTACTTTGCTTTTAACCTTTCCCAAATCATTGTTTGCTTTCAAACGTAGATTATTTGAAACATTGGTCAACGATAAGAGAAGAATGAATCCTGTCGCAATGAACTTATACAATCCTGAAAAAGAAAATTTGATTTGCCGGGAAATCGAACTATAGAACCTTGGGTTTTACATCTGGAACATTACTTTGCCGCTGCTTTTAGTGATGTTGGCAGGCAGAGAGAGAGAGAGAGAGAGAGAGAGAGAGAGAGAGAGAGAGAGAGAGAGTATTTGAATTTGAAATCTTTACTTTATTCCTGGAGGGTTGTTATGTGCGAGAAGAAATTGTAACATTTTGTGAAGAAAAATGATGTCCAGTTGTGTTGCGAATTGAAGGAAGGAAAAAAGACCTATTTGGAAGGAGGCAAGGATATCTCAGGTTTAAGAAGCCTTGACACAATTTAATTTTGTAAAGAAGTGGTGAAAAGCAAAGAAGTATGTTGCTGAAGTCTACTTTTGAAGTTGATCGATTCTTAGAGGGGACCTTGATAAGGTAAACGAAAAATATGTTTATGAGTCATGTTTGCAAGACCTTGGAGAGAAAGATCTTGCTATAATGGGAGAAAATACTGGTATCATATCCCCAAGCCTGTCCCCATATTATGGAAGCACTGGAAATGATAAGTGTATATTTGATTGTTGTTTACTGATTTTTTGGAAAGAATCAAAACTTAAAGATGGAAAAAAAAAAAAAAAAAAATACTGTGGACACGCTAGAAATCAAGTAAAGAAATGGAACTGATTTGAATGTAGAACAAATATGTTTTCCTGATTTCTTATAACAGCGTTGAAAAGTGAACTAAAATAGTATTGAGCAAAACTGTTTAAGTTTACAGCAATTATGAAGCTATTTAACAATGGCTAGTATGATGATGATGATTAATTTGGTAGTGCTGGATGTTGTAGCGGAGCCAGATTTCTTTGTTAGCGTGTTTTTGTAGCGTTGTTTTAACTTGATGTCAGGTAAATGGTGCGGGCAGTGCTCTTGTAACAGTCTCTCGAAACCACTGGCTGCTTTTCAAAATAACTTTAGTCAATAGAATGATCGGCATTAAGCATAGAATAAATCCTGCAACAATGAATATAATCGAACCTCGGACAGAAATTGGTACAGCTTGGGGATCGAACCTGCGACTGTATTGGTTTTAAGCCACGTACTTTACCGACCAAGCAACTTGGCAAGACGATCTGAGAGAGAGAGAGAGAAAGAGAAAATGTATTTGATTTTAACATGTTTACTTTTTTCCTGAAAGGTTGTTATGCTCGAGAAGAAATTGTAACATTTTGTGAAGAAAAATGATGTACAGTTGTGGATTGAAGGGAAAAAAATATAAGGTTTTGGAAGGGGGATAACTTTTTACCAGTACTTCGCACAGTATTGTTCCCATTGTCACTGGCTGCTTTCCTCACACAACCTCGTAGAAAGAATTATGAGCGCTGAGATAAGAATAAACCCTGTCGCAATTCAACTGTCATCAATTCCATAGAGCATATTCTCAGTCTAAGAGATTGTATCCTCAGTCCGCATGTTTTACTTTTACATCGGGAGATATATTTTCAGTCCGTTTTTATTTATTTCTGGAGAGTTGTTATGTGCGAGAAGAGATTGTAACTTTTTGTAAAGAACAATGATGGAAAAAGCAAAGTGTGAACAGTGCAGATTTTAGTGGTCATATGTATAGAAATGTGCAGAAGTTAATTTTAAGGGGTTCGATATTTTCTGGACAGTTTTGGATTCAATAAAAAAAGTTATAGGCTATTTGGAAGGAGATCAGTACTTTCTTTTACCAGTACTTCGCACAATATTGTTTCCATTGGCACTTACTGCTTTCTTTTTCTGACGTCGTTGGAAGGATTATCAGCGCTGAGATAAGGAGAAACCCTGTCGCCATAACTGTCATCATTTCCATTGAACATATTCTCAGTCTTGGAGATTTTATCCTCAGTCCGCAGGTTGTACTTTAACATCGGGAGAAATACATTTAGTGCGTAATACTGGCCCATTAGTCCTTACCATCGTCTTTAGTCGCATTTAACCCAATCTCAGTATGTACCCTCAATTCGTGAGATGAACCCTTAGCCCATGAGAGGAGTCAACAAACGCTTGAGAATTAACCAGTTTCTTATTTCTGTACTTCATTAGGCTGTACTCTTAGTCAATGAGATAAACCTTACCTCTGGAAATTATTCGATATGATCAACCACTTTTTGGTCCTTTGTATGTGCCTTTCTGTAAGATGTATCGTCGGTCTGTCAAATGTAAATGAAGATCCAGACACTTGTTTTTACTTCGAATTAAACCAAATGCCGTGCGTTAGCTCCTTCAGTGTGTTTGATTTACCTTTAGTCCATGAGATGTACCTTCAGTTCGAGAAATATTTCTTCTTTTTGTTTGATTGAGTCTTACACCTTTAGCGGCGAGCTCTATATCGCTTGAAATTGCTTTTAAATAGGTCCTAAAGCTGTATTTCCACGTTCCTGTGACTGCACAAGTTCCTAAGCCTGTACCCACAGTCGGCGATTTCATACCCACAGCGCCTAAAACCAACCTCAGTCCGTTACAAGCATATCGATTGAGTCCTTGAGATTGTATCCTCAGTTCATAGAATGTTTCCCCAGTCTATTTCATGTCCTCTTAGACGACTTTGAAATCGTACCTATAGTCAGTTGAATGTACCCCCAGGCCCTGAACCATTGGCCTCACTCAAATGGTACGATTTGCACAGTTTGCCTTTACACACTTTTCCTGATATGTACCCTAAACCTGTTAGGTGTAAGTTTAGAGAGTCTCCTAATTATAACTTTTCTTCCAGTCTTATAAGATTTGTCAAAGCGTCGAACCCAAAGTTAGCAATGAAAACCCTTAGTCTATGAGATGCACCTCAGTCACTCGGATACACCATAAGGCCCTAAAGCTGTATTCTGTCTTAAAATTTACCCGTTTTCAATCAGACTGTATCCCTTACCCACTTGATGTACCCACAGTTCGAAGATGTGTCCTCTGTCGATTGGTTACTGCAACAGTCCGTTTTATTTTCTTATAGGAATTGAGATGGTAGCCTTGGTGAGTGAGATGTGTATCATTAAGCTATAAACCTGTGTCCTTTCAGAGATTTTACTCCCAATCTGTTAGCCTGCACCGCCAGTCGGTAAGATGTTCTTTTGGTTCCTTCTACTTTGTCTCAGACGGTGAAATACATTCTCAGTTCGATGTTCCCTCAAACCTTGAAACAATGTCCCTTCTATTATTTCAACGAAATGCCGTATGCCTGTATCTATGGTAGGTTATATATTCTCTCAGTTCGACAGATATACCCTCAGTATTTACAAATATGCCCTTACTCGTATTTTAGCTCAAGTCGATTAGCTTGTTCTATCTGCTTCCTTTATATTTCAACCTAACTTAATTGAGTGTACCTTCGGATGACGAACCTATGCCTGCACTTTTATTTCACCGATAACTCTTTGGCCTCTACTTCTTCTTCATGATTTTAACCCTCAATCTAAACGGTCTGAAATAATGTATTCACCCTAATTTCACTGTCATCTCTCTCTCTCTGTCTTTCTCTTTCTCTCTCTCTCTCTCTCTCACTCTTTCTCGCCTTCTCTCTCTCTTTCATTTCGGTCTCTCTTCACCTCTCTCTCAATCTCTTTCTCTCTCTCTCTCCTTTCGCTATTTCTGTCTCTCTTCACCTCTCTCTCTCTCTCTCTCAATCTCTGTCTGTCTAACTCTTTCTTTTTCTCTTTCTCTCTCCTTCTTTCTCTCTCGTTTCGCTATTTCTGTCTCTCTTCACCTCTCTCTCTCAATTTCTATCTGTCTCTTTCTCTCACTTTCTCTCTCTCTCTCTCCCTCTCTTTCTCGCTTTCTGTCTTTCTCTCGCTGTCTATTATTCTCTCTATCTCTTCCCATTTCTCTCCCCCCTCTTCGTATATATCTCTCCTCTTTCTATCCATATTTCACTTCCTCCTTTCACAGTCTCTCTATCTCTGTTTCTCTCTGTCTTTTTCGCTATTCCACCATCTTGTGTTCATTATCTCTCACGTTCTCTCTGTCTGTCTATTTGTCTCCCTTTATTTCTTTGTCCTACCTGCAAACTTCTCTCTTTGTCTCTGTCCATCTATCCATCTCTTTCGCCTTCTGTCCTTCAAATTCTATCTATCTATCTACCTATCTCCATCCATCCATCCATCCATTCATCTCTTTTGGCTGACTTTATATTGCAGCTGTGGTCTCCTTGTTGTGTTTCTCACGTTTATAGGACTGTATTCTTGGACTATGATGTTTATCTTTTTCCTCCAAAAAATGTACTTCCTACAATAAATTTAGCTTCCTTTTCTTCATGTCTTCCTCTGTATGATTGATCGTTTATCAGTTGATATGATGCTGCCTCAGTGCGTAATTTTCAGTGAAATCTGCTTTGAAATACATGTAGATGAAGAACTATGTAGAATTCTGCATTGGATCTTTTAGAATGAAATGTTAATGGTGTAACTGGCACAATTTAGACATCCTGGCAAGATCTTAAAAAATTATGTAATCACCCTGTACATTTCTACATACGACCACTTTGAATATCGTATCAGCCTATTTTCCGTTAGAATGCCGAAAAAGCCAAGGTTCCTGTTTTATGATGAAAAGCAACTTGTTTATTGAAAATAACTCATAAAGATTCACGTAAGACTCTTGATTCATAGATTGACTGAAGAGTAATAAACGCCGTTTGCAACATTATTTCAGTTTATATTGCGGCGGCCAGTGCACCTATCTATTCTTTCCTGAAATATCTTTTACCAGTATTACGCACAATATTCTGTCCAAGCCACTGGCTGCTTTCCCACATTACAGTCGTCGAAACAATGGTCAACGTTGAGAGAGGAATGAATCCTGTCGCAATAACTATAACCAATCCTCGGAAAAAAATGAACAAGCCGGGAAACCAACCAACGACCCTCTGTTCTCAAGTCCTTTATAGTTTCTTTATCCAGTGCTCCACACAATATTATATCCACTGGCTGCTTTCTCACATACTCCACATCATAAACATTAAAACATTATTCAGCAGAGAGCTGTCGCAATGAATATAATCAGTACTTGGAAAGAAATTTGCCGAGCTAGGAATTGGAACCAGCAATACCCAGGTCTCAAATCCCATAGATTACCGACATAGCTACCGATCCCGGCATTGTTTTATTTAGTGAAGGTTTAATAAACGTCATAAAGATTCTTTCAGCACGACGTTAGAGAGGAAGACTTTTGAAAACATTGTTTGAATCAGGAAACAATGCTGGTTTCATGCCGCGTTTGCCCCACTACTTCAAAAGACAAATCTGATCATTTGGGCCACGTTTAATTTATCGCCCTAAATGAAATTATAAGGGAGAATATAGTTGTCTCTTGCCTTAGTTCAAATGGATTGACGATGTTCGAAGGAATTTAAGTTTATAGTAGATACATAGAGAGTTGAAAGTGTATTATTTCAGTCATATCAGTTACATATATATCAGGGCGTCATGTGCACCTACCCATGCTGTGTTGGTATTTCATTGACCAGTACCTTGCACATTATTCCAAACCCATGGCTGCTTTCCTACATAACTGTTGTCGGGAAAAATATGTGAGCGATGAGAAATTAATGAATCTTGTCGCAATGACTGTCATCAAACCTTGCATAAAAATTGCAACAGCTGGGGAGTCGAACCTGAAAACTCCTAGTTCGGGCCTCGTACATCATCAACTGAGCAACCAAGCTGAGAATTATGCCGATGAAGTTTTCTTTTGCAATTGATCAGATCTAACACGGAGCCATGTTAACGAAAATGAAAGTTATGAGCCCGATCTGACGACTTCAACATAATTTGTTATATCACACACACCTACTTATGCTTTATTGGAGTTTCTTTTACCGGTATTTTGCTTTTAACCTTTCCCAATCCACTGTTTGCTTTCAAACGTAGATCATTTGAAACATTGTTCAATGATGAGAGAAGAATGAATCCTGTCGCTATGAACTCAATCCTGAAAAAGGAAGTTAGAGTAGCCGGCGAATCGAACTATAGTACCTTGGGTTTAAAGTCTGGAACATTACTTTGCCATTGCCTTTAGTGATGTTGAGAGAGAGAGTATTTGTTTTTGAAATGTTTACTTTATTTCTGGAGGGTTGTTATGTGCGAGAAGAAATTGTAAAAATTTGTAAAGAAAAATGATGTATAGTTTTGTTGTGAATTTAAGGGGGGAAAAAGTGAGCGATAAGAAATAAATGAATTTTGTCGAATTGACTGTCTTCAAACCTTGGATTTAAATTGCAACAGCTGGAGAAAAAAACCTGAAAACTCCTAGTTTAAGGCCTCGTACGTCGTGAACTGAGCAACTAAGCTGAGAATTATGCTGATGAAGTTTTCTTTTGCAATCGATCAGATCTTGAACGGAGCCATGTTAACGAAAATGAAAGTTATGAGCCCGATCTGACGACTTCAACATAATTTGAGTTATAACGCACGCACCTACTTATGCGTTATTTGAGTTACTTTTACCGGTATTTTGCTTTTAACCTTTCCCAATCCACTGTTTGCTTTCAAACGTAGATCATTTGAAACATTGTTGATGAGAGAACATGATGAGAGAAGAATGAATCCTGTCGCTTTGAACTTAATCCTGAAAAAGGAAATTAGATTAGCCGGCGAATCGAACTACAGAACCTTGGGTTTAAAGTCTGGAACATTACTTTACCACTGCCTTTTAGTGATGTTGGGAGAGAGAGAGAGTGTATGTATTTGATTTTGAAATGTTTACTGTATTCCTCAAGGGTTGTTATGTGCGAGAAGAAATTGTAAAATTTTGTAAAGAAAAATGATGTCCAGTTGTGTTGCGAATTGAAGGAAGGAAAAAAAACTGCGAGCGACGAGAAATTAATGAATCTTGTCGCAATGAATGTCATCAAACCTCGAATAAAAATTGCAACAGCTGGGGAATCGAACCTGTGAACCCCAAGTTTCAGGCGTTTTACGTCATCAACTGAGCAACTAAGCTGAGAATTATGCTGATGAAGTTTTCTTTTGTAATTGATCAGATCTTAAAGGGAGCCATGTTAACGAAAAATGAAAGTTATGAGCCCGATCAGACGATTTCAACATAATTTGAGTTATATCGCACGCATCTATTTATGCGTTATTGGAGTTTCTTTTACTGGTACTTTGCTTTTAACCTTTCCCAAATCATTGTTTGCTTTCAAACGTAGATTATTTGAAACATTGGTCAACGATAAGAGAAGAATGAATCCTGTCGCAATGAACTTATACAATCCTGAAAAAGAAAATTTGATTTGCCGGGAAATCGAACTATAGAACCTTGGGTTTTACATCTGGAACATTACTTTGCCGCTGCTTTTAGTGATGTTGGCAGGCAGAGAGAGAGAGAGAGAGAGAGAGAGAGAGAGAGAGAGAGAGAGAGAGAGAGAGTATTTGAATTTGAAATCTTTACTTTATTCCTGGAGGGTTGTTATGTGCGAGAAGAAATTGTAACATTTTGTGAAGAAAAATGATGTCCAGTTGTGTTGTGAATTGAAGGAAGGAAAAAAGACCTATTTGGAAGGAGGCAAGGATATCTCAGGTTTAAGAAGCCTTGACACAATTTAATTTTGTAAAGAAGTGGTGAAAAGCAAAGAAGTATGTTGCTGAAGTCTACTTTTGAAGTTGATCGATTCTTAGAGGGGACCTTGATAAGGTAAACGAAAAATATGTTTATGAGTCATGTTTGCAAGACCTTGGAGAGAAAGATCTTGCTATAATGGGAGAAAATACTGGTATCATATCCCCAAGCCTGTCCCCATATTATGGAAGCACTGGAAATGATAAGTGTATATTTGATTGTTGTTTACTGATTTTTTGGAAAGAATCAAAACTTAAAGATGGAAAAAAAAAAAAAAAAAAATACTGTGGACACGCTAGAAATCAAGTAAAGAAATGGAACTGATTTGAATGTAGAACAAATATGTTTTCCTGATTTCTTATAACAGCGTTGAAAAGTGAACTAAAATAGTATTGAGCAAAACTGTTTAAGTTTACAGCAATTATGAAGCTATTTAACAATGGCTAGTATGATGATGATGATTAATTTGGTAGTGCTGGATGTTGTAGCGGAGCCAGATTTCTTTGTTAGCGTGTTTTTGTAGCGTTGTTTTAACTTGATGTCAGGTAAATGGTGCGGGCAGTGCTCTTGTAACAGTCTCTCGAAACCACTGGCTGCTTTTCAAAATAACTTTAGTCAATAGAATGATCGGCATTAAGCATAGAATAAATCCTGCAACAATGAATATAATCGAACCTCGGACAGAAATTGGTACAGCTTGGGGATCGAACCTGCGACTGTATTGGTTTTAAGCCACGTACTTTACCGACCAAGCAACTTGGCAAGACGATCTGAGAGAGAGAGAGAGAAAGAGAAAATGTATTTGATTTTAACATGTTTACTTTTTTCCTGAAAGGTTGTTATGCTCGAGAAGAAATTGTAACATTTTGTGAAGAAAAATGATGTACAGTTGTGGATTGAAGGGAAAAAAATATAAGGTTTTGGAAGGGGGATAACTTTTTACCAGTACTTCGCACAGTATTGTTCCCATTGTCACTGGCTGCTTTCCTCACACAACCTCGTCGAAAGAATTATGAGCGCTGAGATAAGAATAAACCCTGTCGCAATTCAACTGTCATCAATTCCATAGAGCATATTCTCAGTCTAAGAGATTGTATCCTCAGTCCGCATGTTTTACTTTTACATCGGGAGATATATTTTCAGTCCGTTTTTATTTATTTCTGGAGAGTTGTTATGTGCGAGAAGAGATTGTAACTTTTTGTAAAGAACAATGATGGAAAAAGCAAAGTGTGAACAGTGCAGATTTTAGTGGTCATATGTATAGAAATGTGCAGAAGTTAATTTTAAGGGGTTCGATATTTTCTGGACAGTTTTGGATTCAATAAAAAAAGTTATAGGCTATTTGGAAGGAGATCAGTACTTTCTTTTACCAGTACTTCGCACAATATTGTTTCCATTGGCACTTACTGCTTTCTTTTTCTGACGTCGTTGGAAGGATTATCAGCGCTGAGATAAGGAGAAACCCTGTCGCAATAACTGTCATCATTTCCATTGAACATATTCTCAGTCTTGGAGATTTTATCCTCAGTCCGCAGGTTGTACTTTAACATCGGGAGAAATACATTTAGTGCGTAATACTGGCCCATTAGTCCTTACCATCGTCTTTAGTCGCATTTAACCCAATCTCAGTATGTACCCTCAATTCGTGAGATGAACCCTTAGCCCATGAGAGGAGTCAACAAACGCTTGAGAATTAACCAGTTTCTTATTTCTGTACTTCATTAGGCTGTACTCTTAGTCAATGAGATAAACCTTACCTCTGGAAATTATTCGATATGATCAACCACTTTTTGGTCCTTTGTATGTGCCTTTCTGTAAGATGTATCGTCGGTCTGTCAAATGTAAATGAAGATCCAGACACTTGTTTTTACTTCGAATTAAACCAAATGCCGTGCGTTAGCTCCTTCAGTGTGTTTGATTTACCTTTAGTCCATGAGATGTACCTTCAGTTCGAGAAATATTTCTTCTTTTTGTTTGATTGAGTCTTACACCTTTAGCGGCGAGCTCTATATCGCTTGAAATTGCTTTTAAATAGGTCCTAAAGCTGTATTTCCACGTTCCTGTGACTGCACAAGTTCCTAAGCCTGTACCCACAGTCGGCGATTTCATACCCACAGCGCCTAAAACCAACCTCAGTCCGTTACAAGCATATCGATTGAGTCCTTGAGATTGTATCCTCAGTTCATAGAATGTTTCCCCAGTCTATTTCATGTCCTCTTAGACGACTTTGAAATCGTACCTATAGTCAGTTGAATGTACCCCCAGGCCCTGAACCATTGGCCTCACTCAAATGGTACGATTTGCACAGTTTGCCTTTACACACTTTTCCTGATATGTACCCTAAACCTGTTAGGTGTAAGTTTAGAGAGTCTCCTAATTATAACTTTTCTTCCAGTCTTATAAGATTTGTCAAAGCGTCGAACCCAAAGTTAGCAATGAAAACCCTTAGTCTATGAGATGCACCTCAGTCACTCGGATACACCATAAGGCCCTAAAGCTGTATTCTGTCTTAAAATTTACCCGTTTTCAATCAGACTGTATCCCTTACCCACTTGATGTACCCACAGTTCGAAGATGTGTCCTCTGTCGATTGGTTACTGCAACAGTCCGTTTTATTTTCTTATAGGAATTGAGATGGTAGCCTTGGTGAGTGAGATGTGTATCATTAAGCTATAAACCTGTGTCCTTTCAGAGATTTTACTCCCAATCTGTTAGCCTGCACCGCCAGTCGGTAAGATGTTCTTTTGGTTCCTTCTACTTTGTCTCAGACGGTGAAATACATTCTCAGTTCGATGTTCCCTCAAACCTTGAAACAATGTCCCTTCTATTATTTCAACGAAATGCCGTATGCCTGTATCTATAGTAGGTTATATATTCTCTCAGTTCGACAGATATACCCTCAGTATTTACAAATATGCCCTTACTCGTATTTTAGCTCAAGTCGATTAGCTTGTTCTATCTGCTTCCTTTATATTTCAACCTAACTTAATTGAGTGTACCTTCGGATGACGAACCTATGCCTGCACTTTTATTTCACCGATAACTCTTTGGCCTCTACTTCTTCTTCATGATTTTAACCCTCAATCTAAACGGTCTGAAATAATGTATTCACCCTAATTTCACTGTCATCTCTCTCTCTCTGTCTTTCTCTTTCTCTCTCTCTCTCTCTCTCACTCTTTCTCGCCTTCTCTCTCTCTTTCATTTCGGTCTCTCTTCACCTCTCTCTCAATCTCTTTCTCTCTCTCTCTCCTTTCGCTATTTCTGTCTCTCTTCACCTCTCTCTCTCTCTCTCTCTCAATCTCTGTCTGTCTAACTCTTTCTTTTTCTCTTTCTCTCTCCTTCTTTCTCTCTCGTTTCGCTATTTCTGTCTCTCTTCACCTCTCTCTCTCAATTTCTATCTGTCTCTTTCTCTCACTTTCTCTCTCTCTCTCTCCCTCTCTTTCTCGCTTTCTGTCTTTCTCTCGCTGTCTATTATTCTCTCTATCTCTTCCCATTTCTCTCCCCCCTCTTCGTATATATCTCTCCTCTTTCTATCCATATTTCACTTCCTCCTTTCACAGTCTCTCTATCTCTGTTTCTCTCTGTCTTTTTCGCTATTCCACCATCTTGTGTTCATTATCTCTCACGTTCTCTCTGTCTGTCTATTTGTCTCCCTTTATTTCTTTGTCCTACCTGCAAACTTCTCTCTTTGTCTCTGTCCATCTATCCATCTCTTTCGCCTTCTGTCCTTCAAATTCTATCTATCTATCTACCTATCTCCATCCATCCATCCATCCATTCATCTCTTTTGGCTGACTTTATATTGCAGCTGTGGTCTCCTTGTTGTGTTTCTCACGTTTATAGGACTGTATTCTTGGACTATGATGTTTATCTTTTTCCTCCAAAAAATGTACTTCCTACAATAAATTTAGCTTCCTTTTCTTCATGTCTTCCTCTGTATGATTGATCGTTTATCAGTTGATATGATGCTGCCTCAGTGCGTAATTTTCAGTGAAATCTGCTTTGAAATACATGTAGATGAAGAACTATGTAGAATTCTGCATTGGATCTTTTAGAATGAAATGTTAATGGTGTAACTGGCACAATTTAGACATCCTGGCAAGATCTTAAAAAATTATGTAATCACCCTGTACATTTCTACATACGACCACTTTGAATATCGTATCAGCCTATTTTCCGTTAGAATGCCGAAAAAGCCAAGGTTCCTGTTTTATGATGAAAAGCAACTTGTTTATTGAAAATAACTCATAAAGATTCACGTAAGACTCTTGATTCATAGATTGACTGAAGAGTAATAAACGCCGTTTGCAACATTATTTCAGTTTATATTGCGGCGGCCAGTGCACCTATCTATTCTTTCCTGAAATATCTTTTACCAGTATTACGCACAATATTCTGTCCAAGCCACTGGCTGCTTTCCCACATTACAGTCGTCGAAACAATGGTCAACGTTGAGAGAGGAATGAATCCTGTCGCAATAACTATAACCAATCCTCGGAAAAAAATGAACAAGCCGGGAAACCAACCAACGACCCTCTGTTCTCAAGTCCTTTATAGTTTCTTTATCCAGTGCTCCACACAATATTATATCCACTGGCTGCTTTCTCACATACTCCACATCATAAACATTAAAACATTATTCAGCAGAGAGCTGTCGCAATGAATATAATCAGTACTTGGAAAGAAATTTGCCGAGCTAGGAATTGGAACCAGCAATACCCAGGTCTCAAATCCCATAGATTACCGACATAGCTACCGATCCCGGCATTGTTTTATTTAGTGAAGGTTTAATAAACGTCATAAAGATTCTTTCAGCACGACGTTAGAGAGGAAGACTTTTGAAAACATTGTTTGAATCAGGAAACAATGCTGGTTTCATGCCGCGTTTGCCCCACTACTTCAAAAGACAAATCTGATCATTTGGGCCACGTTTAATTTATCGCCCTAAATGAAATTATAAGGGAGAATATAGTTGTCTCTTGCCTTAGTTCAAATGGATTGACGATGTTCGAAGGAATTTAAGTTTATAGTAGATACATAGAGAGTTGAAAGTGTATTATTTCAGTCATATCAGTTACATATATATCAGGGCGTCATGTGCACCTACCCATGCTGTGTTGGTATTTCATTGACCAGTACCTTGCACATTATTCCAAACCCATGGCTGCTTTCCTACATAACTGTTGTCGGGAAAAATATGTGAGCGATGAGAAATTAATGAATCTTGTCGCAATGACTGTCATCAAACCTTGCATAAAAATTGCAACAGCTGGGGAGTCGAACCTGAAAACTCCTAGTTCGGGCCTCGTACATCATCAACTGAGCAACCAAGCTGAGAATTATGCCGATGAAGTTTTCTTTTGCAATTGATCAGATCTAACACGGAGCCATGTTAACGAAAATGAAAGTTATGAGCCCGATCTGACGACTTCAACATAATTTGTTATATCACACACACCTACTTATGCTTTATTGGAGTTTCTTTTACCGGTATTTTGCTTTTAACCTTTCCCAATCCACTGTTTGCTTTCAAACGTAGATCATTTGAAACATTGTTCAATGATGAGAGAAGAATGAATCCTGTCGCTATGAACTCAATCCTGAAAAAGGAAGTTAGAGTAGCCGGCGAATCGAACTATAGTACCTTGGGTTTAAAGTCTGGAACATTACTTTGCCATTGCCTTTAGTGATGTTGAGAGAGAGAGTATTTGTTTTTGAAATGTTTACTTTATTTCTGGAGGGTTGTTATGTGCGAGAAGAAATTGTAAAAATTTGTAAAGAAAAATGATGTATAGTTTTGTTGTGAATTTAAGGGGGAAAAAAGTGAGCGATAAGAAATAAATGAATTTTGTCGAATTGACTGTCTTCAAACCTTGGATTTAAATTGCAACAGCTGGAGAAAAAAACCTGAAAACTCCTAGTTTAAGGCCTCGTACGTCGTGAACTGAGCAACTAAGCTGAGAATTATGCTGATGAAGTTTTCTTTTGCAATCGATCAGATCTTGAACGGAGCCATGTTAACGAAAATGAAAGTTATGAGCCCGATCTGACGACTTCAACATAATTTGAGTTATAACGCACGCACCTACTTATGCGTTATTTGAGTTACTTTTACCGGTATTTTGCTTTTAACCTTTCCCAATCCACTGTTTGCTTTCAAACGTAGATCATTTGAAACATTGTTGATGAGAGAACATGATGAGAGAAGAATGAATCCTGTCGCTTTGAACTTAATCCTGAAAAAGGAAATTAGATTAGCCGGCGAATCGAACTACAGAACCTTGGGTTTAAAGTCTGGAACATTACTTTACCACTGCCTTTTAGTGATGTTGGGAGAGAGAGAGAGTGTATGTATTTGATTTTGAAATGTTTACTGTATTCCTGAAGGGTTGTTATGTGCGAGAAGAAATTGTAAAATTTTGTAAAGAAAAATGATGTCCAGTTGTGTTGCGAATTGAAGGAAGGAAAAAAAACTGCGAGCGACGAGAAATTAATGAATCTTGTCGCAATGAATGTCATCAAACCTCGAATAAAAATTGCAACAGCTGGGGAATCGAACCTGTGAACCCCAAGTTTCAGGCGTTTTACGTCATCAACTGAGCAACTAAGCTGAGAATTATGCTGATGAAGTTTTCTTTTGTAATTGATCAGATCTTAAAGGGAGCCATGTTAACGAAAAATGAAAGTTATGAGCCCGATCAGACGATTTCAACATAATTTGAGTTATATCGCACGCACCTATTTATGCGTTATTGGAGTTTCTTTTACTGGTACTTTGCTTTTAACCTTTCCCAAATCATTGTTTGCTTTCAAACGTAGATTATTTGAAACATTGGTCAACGATAAGAGAAGAATGAATCCTGTCGCAATGAACTTATACAATCCTGAAAAAGAAAATTTGATTTGCCGGGAAATCGAACTATAGAACCTTGGGTTTTACATCTGGAACATTACTTTGCCGCTGCTTTTAGTGATGTTGGCAGGCAGAGAGAGAGAGAGAGAGAGAGAGAGAGAGAGAGAGAGAGAGAGTATTTGAATTTGAAATCTTTACTTTATTCCTGGAGGGTTGTTATGTGCGAGAAGAAATTGTAACATTTTGTGAAGAAAAATGATGTCCAGTTGTGTTGTGAATTGAAGGAAGGAAAAAAGACCTATTTGGAAGGAGGCAAGGATATCTCAGGTTTAAGAAGCCTTGACACAATTTAATTTTGTAAAGAAGTGGTGAAAAGCAAAGAAGTATGTTGCTGAAGTCTACTTTTGAAGTTGATCGATTCTTAGAGGGGACCTTGATAAGGTAAACGAAAAATATGTTTATGAGTCATGTTTGCAAGACCTTGGAGAGAAAGATCTTGCTATAATGGGAGAAAATACTGGTATCATATCCCCAAGCCTGTCCCCATATTATGGAAGCACTGGAAATGATAAGTGTATATTTGATTGTTGTTTACTGATTTTTTGGAAAGAATCAAAACTTAAAGATGAAAAAAAAAATAAATAAATAAAATACTGTGGACACGCTAGAAATCAAGTAAAGAAATGGAACTGATTTGAATGTAGAACAAATATGTTTTCCTGATTTCTTATAACAGCGTTGAAAAGTGAACTAAAATAGTATTGAGCAAAACTGTTTAAGTTTACAGCAATTATGAAGCTATTTAACAATGGCTAGTATGATGATGATGATTAATTTGGTAGTGCTGGATGTTGTAGCGGAGCCAGATTTCTTTGTTAGCGTGTTTTTGTAGCGTTGTTTTAACTTGATGTCAGGTAAATGGTGCGGGCAGTGCTCTTGTAACAGTCTCTCGAAACCACTGGCTGCTTTTCAAAATAACTTTAGTCAATAGAATGATCGGCATTAAGCATAGAATAAATCCTGCAACAATGAATATAATCGAACCTCGGACAGAAATTGGTACAGCTTGGGGATCGAACCTGCGACTGTATTGGTTTTAAGCCACGTACTTTACCGACCAAGCAACTTGGCAAGACGATCTGAGAGAGAGAGAGAGAAAGAGAAAATGTATTTGATTTTAACATGTTTACTTTTTTCCTGAAAGGTTGTTATGCTCGAGAAGAAATTGTAACATTTTGTGAAGAAAAATGATGTACAGTTGTGGATTGAAGGGAAAAAAATATAAGGTTTTGGAAGGGGGATAACTTTTTACCAGTACTTCGCACAGTATTGTTCCCATTGTCACTGGCTGCTTTCCTCACACAACCTCGTCGAAAGAATTATGAGCGCTGAGATAAGAATAAACCCTGTCGCAATTCAACTGTCATCAATTCCATAGAGCATATTCTCAGTCTAAGAGATTGTATCCTCAGTCCGCATGTTTTACTTTTACATCGGGAGATATATTTTCAGTCCGTTTTTATTTATTTCTGGAGAGTTGTTATGTGCGAGAAGAGATTGTAACTTTTTGTAAAGAACAATGATGGAAAAAGCAAAGTGTGAACAGTGCAGATTTTAGTGGTCATATGTATAGAAATGTGCAGAAGTTAATTTTAAGGGGTTCGATATTTTCTGGACAGTTTTGGATTCAATAAAAAAAGTTATAGGCTATTTGGAAGGAGATCAGTACTTTCTTTTACCAGTACTTCGCACAATATTGTTTCCATTGGCACTTACTGCTTTCTTTTTCTGACGTCGTTGGAAGGATTATCAGCGCTGAGATAAGGAGAAACCCTGTCGCAATAACTGTCATCATTTCCATTGAACATATTCTCAGTCTTGGAGATTTTATCCTCAGTCCGCAGGTTGTACTTTAACATCGGGAGAAATACATTTAGTGCGTAATACTGGCCCATTAGTCCTTACCATCGTCTTTAGTCGCATTTAACCCAATCTCAGTATGTACCCTCAATTCGTGAGATGAACCCTTAGCCCATGAGAGGAGTCAACAAACGCTTGAGAATTAACCAGTTTCTTATTTCTGTACTTCATTAGGCTGTACTCTTAGTCAATGAGATAAACCTTACCTCTGGAAACTATTCGATATGATCAACCACTTTTTGGTCCTTTGTATGTGCCTTTCTGTAAGATGTATCGTCGGTCTGTCAAATGTAAATGAAGATCCAGACACTTGTTTTTACTTCGAATTAAACCAAATGCCGTGCGTTAGCTCCTTCAGTGTGTTTGATTTACCTTTAGTCCATGAGATGTACCTTCAGTTCGAGAAATATTTCTTCTTTTTGTTTGATTGAGTCTTACACCTTTAGCGGCGAGCTCTATATCGCTTGAAATTGCTTTTAAATAGGTCCTAAAGCTGTATTTCCACGTTCCTGTGACTGCACAAGTTCCTAAGCCTGTACCCACAGTCGGCGATTTCATACCCACAGCGCCTAAAACCAACCTCAGTCCGTTACAAGCATATCGATTGAGTCCTTGAGATTGTATCCTCAGTTCATAGAATGTTTCCCCAGTCTATTTCATGTCCTCTTAGACGACTTTGAAATCGTACCTATAGTCAGTTGAATGTACCCCCAGGCCCTGAACCATTGGCCTCACTCAAATGGTACGATTTGCACAGTTTGCCTTTACACACTTTTCCTGATATGTACCCTAAACCTGTTAGGTGTAAGTTTAGAGAGTTTCCTAATTATAACTTTTCTTCCAGTCTTATAAGATTTGTCAAAGCGTCGAACCCAAAGTTAGCAATGAAAACCCTTAGTCTATGAGATGCACCTCAGTCACTCGGATACACCATAAGGCCCTAAAGCTGTATTCTGTCTTAAAATTTACCCGTTTTCAATCAGACTGTATCCCTTGCCCACTTGATGTACCCACAGTTCGAAGATGTGTCCTCTGTCGATTGGTTACTGCAACAGTCCGTTTTATTTTCTTATAGGAATTGAGATGGTAGCCTTGGTGAGTGAGATGTGTATCATTAAGCTATAAACCTGTGTCCTTTCAGAGATTTTACTCCCAATCTGTTAGCCTGCACCGCCAGTCGGTAAGATGTTCTTTTGGTTCCTTCTACTTTGTCTCAGACGGTGAAATACATTCTCAGTTCGATGTTCCCTCAAACCTTGAAACAATGTCCCTTCTATTATTTCAACGAAATGCCGTATGCCTGTATCTATGGTAGGTTATATATTCTCTCAGTTCGACAGATATACCCTCAGTATTTACAAATATGCCCTTACTCGTATTTTAGCTCAAGTCGATTAGCTTGTTCTATCTGCTTCCTTTATATTTCAACCTAACTTAATTGAGTGTACCTTCAGATGACGAACCTATGCCTGCACTTTTATTTCACCGATAACTCTTTGGCCTCTACTTCTTCTTCATGATTTTAACCCTCAATCTAAACGGTATGAAATAATGTATTCACCCTAATTTCACTGTCATCTCTCTCTCTCTCTCTCTCTCTCTCTCTCTGTCTCTTTCTCTTTCTCTCTCTCTCTCTTTCTCTCTCTCTCTCTCACTCTTTCTCGCCTTCTCTCTCTCTTTCATTTCGGTCTCTTTTCACCTCTCTCTCAATCTCTTTCTCTCTCTCTCTCCTTTCGCTATTTCTGTCTCTCTTCACCTCTCTCTCTCTCAATCTCTGTCTGTCTATCTCTTTCTTTTTCTCTTTCTCTCTCCCTCTTTCTCTCTCGTTTCGCTATTTCTGTCTCTCTTCACCTCTCTCTCTCAATTTCTATCTGTCTCTTTCTCTCACTTTCTCTCTCTCTCTCTCTCCCTCTCTTTCTCGCTTTCTGTCTTTCTCTCGCTGTCTATTATTCTCTCTATCTCTTCCCATTTCTCTCCCCCCTCTTCGTATATATCTCTCCTCTTTCTATCCATATTTCACTTCCTCCTTTCACAGTCTCTCTATCTGTGTTTCTCTCTGTCTTTTTCGCAATTCCACCATCTTGTGTCTCATTGTCTATCGTTCATTATCTCTCACGTTCTCTCTGTCTGTCTATTTGTCTCCCTTTATTTCTTTGTCCTACCTGCAAACTTCTCTCTTTGTCTCTGTCCATCTATCCATCTCTTTCGCCTTCTGTCCCTCAAATTCTATCTATCTATCTACCTATCTCCATCCATCCATCCATCCATTCATCTCTTTTGGCTGACTTTATATTGCAGCTGTGGTCTCCTTGTTGTGTTTCTCACGTTTATAGGACTGTATTCTTGGACTATGATGTTTATCTTTTTCCTCCAAAAAATGTACTTCCTACAATAAATTTAGCTTCCTTTTCTTCATGTCTTCCTCTGTATGATTGATCGTTTATCAGTTGATATGATGCTGCCTCAGTGCGTAATTTTCAGTGAAATCTGCTTTGAAATACATGTAGATGAAGAACTATGTAGAATTCTGCATTGGATCTTTTAGAATGAAATGTTAATGGTGTAACTGGCACAATTTAGACATCCTGGCAAGATCTTAAAAAATTATGTAATCACCCTGTACATTTCTACATACGACCACTTTGAATATCGTATCAGCCTATTTTCCGTTAGAATGCCGAAAAAGCCAAGGTTCCTGTTTTATGATGAAAAGCAACTTGTTTATTGAAAATAACTCATAAAGATTCACGTAAGACTCTTGATTCATAGATTGACTGAAGAGTAATAAACGCCGTTTGCAACATTATTTCAGTTTATATTGCGGCGGCCAGTGCACCTATCTATTCTTTCCTGAAATATCTTTTACCAGTATTACGCACAATATTCTGTCCAAGCCACTGGCTGCTTTCCCACATTACAGTCGTCGAAACAATGGTCAACGTTGAGAGAGGAATGAATCCTGTCGCAATAACTATAACCAATCCTCGGAAAAAAATGAACAAGCCGGGAAACCAACCAACGACCCTCTGTTCTCAAGTCCTTTATAGTTTCTTTATCCAGTGCTCCACACAATATTATATCCACAGGCTGCTTTCTCACATACTCCACATCATAAACATTAAAACATTATTCAGCAGAGAGCTGTCGCAATGAATATAATCAGTACTTGGAAAGAAATTTGCCGAGCTAGGAATTGGAACCAGCAATACCCAGGTCTCAAATCCCATAGATTACCGACATAGCTACCGATCCCGGCATTGTTTTATTTAGTGAAGGTTTAATAAACGTCATAAAGATTCTTTCAGCACGATGTTAGAGAGGAAGACTTTTGAAAACATTGTTTGAATCAGGAAACAATGCTGGTTTCATGCCGCGTTTGCCCCACTACTTCAAAAGACAAATCTGATCATTTGGGCCACGTTTAATTTATCGCCCTAAATGAAATTATAAGGGAGAATATAGTTGTCTCTTGCCTTAGTTCAAATGGATTGATGATGTTCGAAGGAATTTAAGTTTATAGTAGATACATAGAGAGTTGAAAGTGTATTATTTCAGTCATATCAGTTACATATATATCAGGGCGTCATGTGCACCTACCCATGCTGTGTTGGTATTTCATTGACCAGTACCTTGCACATTATTCCAAACCCATGGCTGCTTTCCTACATAACTGTTGTCGGGAAAAATATGTGAGCGATGAGAAATTAATGAATCTTGTCGCAATGACTGTCATCAAACCTTGCATAAAAATTGCAACAGCTGGGGAGTCGAACCTGAAAACTCCTAGTTCGGGCCTCGTACATCATCAACTGAGCAACCAAGCTGAGAATTATGCCGATGAAGTTTTCTTTTGCAATTGATCAGATCTAACACGGAGCCATGTTAACGAAAATGAAAGTTATGAGCCCGATCTGACGACTTCAACATAATTTGTTATATCACACACACCTACTTATGCTTTATTGGAGTTTCTTTTACCGGTATTTTGCTTTTAACCTTTCCCAATCCACTGTTTGCTTTCAAACGTAGATCATTTGAAACATTGTTCAATGATGAGAGAAGA
This sequence comes from Hippopus hippopus, assembly GCA_946811185.2. Lineage (NCBI taxonomy): Eukaryota > Metazoa > Mollusca > Bivalvia > Cardiida > Cardiidae > Hippopus > Hippopus hippopus. The sequence goes on along the minus strand of OX328108.1, from coordinate 20,714,666 downwards.
ATGAATCCTGTCGCTATGAACTCAATCCTGAAAAAGGAAGTTAGAGTAGCCGGCGAATCGAACTATAGTACCTTGGGTTTAAAGTCTGGAACATTACTTTGCCATTGCCTTTAGTGATGTTGAGAGAGAGAGTATTTGTTTTTGAAATGTTTACTTTATTTCTGGAGGGTTGTTATGTGCGAGAAGAAATTGTAAAAATTTGTAAAGAAAAATGATGTATAGTTTTGTTGTGAATTTAAGGGGGGAAAAAGTGAGCGATAAGAAATAAATGAATTTTGTCGAATTGACTGTCTTCAAACCTTGGATTTAAATTGCAACAGCTGGAGAAAAAAACCTGAAAACTCCTAGTTTAAGGCCTCGTACGTCGTGAACTGAGCAACTAAGCTGAGAATTATGCTGATGAAGTTTTCTTTTGCAATCGATCAGATCTTGAACGGAGCCATGTTAACGAAAATGAAAGTTATGAGCCCGATCTGACGACTTCAACATAATTTGAGTTATAACGCACGCACCTACTTATGCGTTATTTGAGTTACTTTTACCGGTATTTTGCTTTTAACCTTTCCCAATCCACTGTTTGCTTTCAAACGTAGATCATTTGAAACATTGTTGATGAGAGAACATGATGAGAGAAGAATGAATCCTGTCGCTTTGAACTTAATCCTGAAAAAGGAAATTAGATTAGCCGGCGAATCGAACTACAGAACCTTGGGTTTAAAGTCTGGAACATTACTTTACCACTGCCTTTTAGTGATGTTGGGAGAGAGAGAGAGTGTATGTATTTGATTTTGAAATGTTTACTGTATTCCTCAAGGGTTGTTATGTGCGAGAAGAAATTGTAAAATTTTGTAAAGAAAAATGATGTCCAGTTGTGTTGCGAATTGAAGGAAGGAAAAAAAACTGCGAGCGACGAGAAATTAATGAATCTTGTCGCAATGAATGTCATCAAACCTCGAATAAAAATTGCAACAGCTGGGGAATCGAACCTGTGAACCCCAAGTTTCAGGCGTTTTACGTCATCAACTGAGCAACTAAGCTGAGAATTATGCTGATGAAGTTTTCTTTTGTAATTGATCAGATCTTAAAGGGAGCCATGTTAACGAAAAATGAAAGTTATGAGCCCGATCAGACGATTTCAACATAATTTGAGTTATATCGCACGCACCTATTTATGCGTTATTGGAGTTTCTTTTACTGGTACTTTGCTTTTAACCTTTCCCAAATCATTGTTTGCTTTCAAACGTAGATTATTTGAAACATTGGTCAACGATAAGAGAAGAATGAATCCTGTCGCAATGAACTTATACAATCCTGAAAAAGAAAATTTGATTTGCCGGGAAATCGAACTATAGAACCTTGGGTTTTACATCTGGAACATTACTTTGCCGCTGCTTTTAGTGATGTTGGCAGGCAGAGAGAGAGAGAGAGAGAGAGAGAGAGAGAGAGAGAGTATTTGAATTTGAAATCTTTACTTTATTCCTGGAGGGTTGTTATGTGCGAGAAGAAATTGTAACATTTTGTGAAGAAAAATGATGTCCAGTTGTGTTGTGAATTGAAGGAAGGAAAAAAGACCTATTTGGAAGGAGGCAAGGATATCTCAGGTTTAAGAAGCCTTGACACAATTTAATTTTGTAAAGAAGTGGTGAAAAGCAAAGAAGTATGTTGCTGAAGTCTACTTTTGAAGTTGATCGATTCTTAGAGGGGACCTTGATAAGGTAAACGAAAAATATGTTTATGAGTCATGTTTGCAAGACCTTGGAGAGAAAGATCTTGCTATAATGGGAGAAAATACTGGTATCATATCCCCAAGCCTGTCCCCATATTATGGAAGCACTGGAAATGATAAGTGTATATTTGATTGTTGTTTACTGATTTTTTGGAAAGAATCAAAACTTAAAGATGAAAAAAAAAAAAAAATAAATAAAATACTGTGGACACGCTAGAAATCAAGTAAAGAAATGGAACTGATTTGAATGTAGAACAAATATGTTTTCCTGATTTCTTATAACAGCGTTGAAAAGTGAACTAAAATAGTATTGAGCAAAACTGTTTAAGTTTACAGCAATTATGAAGCTATTTAACAATGGCTAGTATGATGATGATGATTAATTTGGTAGTGCTGGATGTTGTAGCGGAGCCAGATTTCTTTGTTAGCGTGTTTTTGTAGCGTTGTTTTAACTTGATGTCAGGTAAATGGTGCGGGCAGTGCTCTTGTAACAGTCTCTCGAAACCACTGGCTGCTTTTCAAAATAACTTTAGTCAATAGAATGATCGGCATTAAGCATAGAATAAATCCTGCAACAATGAATATAATCGAACCTCGGACAGAAATTGGTACAGCTTGGGGATCGAACCTGCGACTGTATTGGTTTTAAGCCACGTACTTTACCGACCAAGCAACTTGGCAAGACGATCTGAGAGAGAGAGAGAGAAAGAGAAAATGTATTTGATTTTAACATGTTTACTTTTTTCCTGAAAGGTTGTTATGCTCGAGAAGAAATTGTAACATTTTGTGAAGAAAAATGATGTACAGTTGTGGATTGAAGGGAAAAAAATATAAGGTTTTGGAAGGGGGATAACTTTTTACCAGTACTTCGCACAGTATTGTTCCCATTGTCACTGGCTGCTTTCCTCACACAACCTCGTCGAAAGAATTATGAGCGCTGAGATAAGAATAAACCCTGTCGCAATTCAACTGTCATCAATTCCATAGAGCATATTCTCAGTCTAAGAGATTGTATCCTCAGTCCGCATGTTTTACTTTTACATCGGGAGATATATTTTCAGTCCGTTTTTATTTATTTCTGGAGAGTTGTTATGTGCGAGAAGAGATTGTAACTTTTTGTAAAGAACAATGATGGAAAAAGCAAAGTGTGAACAGTGCAGATTTTAGTGGTCATATGTATAGAAATGTGCAGAAGTTAATTTTAAGGGGTTCGATATTTTCTGGACAGTTTGGATTCAATAAAAAAAGTTATAGGCTATTTGGAAGGAGATCAGTACTTTCTTTTACCAGTACTTCGCACAATATTGTTTCCATTGGCACTTACTGCTTTCTTTTTCTGACGTCGTTGGAAGGATTATCAGCGCTGAGATAAGGAGAAACCCTGTCGCAATAACTGTCATCATTTCCATTGAACATATTCTCAGTCTTGGAGATTTTATCCTCAGTCCGCAGGTTGTACTTTAACATCGGGAGAAATACATTTAGTGCGTAATACTGGCCCATTAGTCCTTACCATCGTCTTTAGTCGCATTTAACCCAATCTCAGTATGTACCCTCAATTCGTGAGATGAACCCTTAGCCCATGAGAGGAGTCAACAAACGCTTGAGAATTAACCAGTTTCTTATTTCTGTACTTCATTAGGCTGTACTCTTAGTCAATGAGATAAACCTTACCTCTGGAAACTATTCGATATGATCAACCACTTTTTGGTCCTTTGTATGTGCCTTTCTGTAAGATGTATCGTCGGTCTGTCAAATGTAAATGAAGATCCAGACACTTGTTTTTACTTCGAATTAAACCAAATGCCGTGCGTTAGCTCCTTCAGTGTGTTTGATTTACCTTTAGTCCATGAGATGTACCTTCAGTTCGAGAAATATTTCTTCTTTTTGTTTGATTGAGTCTTACACCTTTAGCGGCGAGCTCTATATCGCTTGAAATTGCTTTTAAATAGGTCCTAAAGCTGTATTTCCACGTTCCTGTGACTGCACAAGTTCCTAAGCCTGTACCCACAGTCGGCGATTTCATACCCACAGCGCCTAAAACCAACCTCAGTCCGTTACAAGCATATCGATTGAGTCCTTGAGATTGTATCCTCAGTTCATAGAATGTTTCCCCAGTCTATTTCATGTCCTCTTAGACGACTTTGAAATCGTACCTATAGTCAGTTGAATGTACCCCCAGGCCCTGAACCATTGGCCTCACTCAAATGGTACGATTTGCACAGTTTGCCTTTACACACTTTTCCTGATATGTACCCTAAACCTGTTAGGTGTAAGTTTAGAGAGTTTCCTAATTATAACTTTTCTTCCAGTCTTATAAGATTTGTCAAAGCGTCGAACCCAAAGTTAGCAATGAAAACCCTTAGTCTATGAGATGCACCTCAGTCACTCGGATACACCATAAGGCCCTAAAGCTGTATTCTGTCTTAAAATTTACCCGTTTTCAATCAGACTGTATCCCTTGCCCACTTGATGTACCCACAGTTCGAAGATGTGTCCTCTGTCGATTGGTTACTGCAACAGTCCGTTTTATTTTCTTATAGGAATTGAGATGGTAGCCTTGGTGAGTGAGATGTGTATCATTAAGCTATAAACCTGTGTCCTTTCAGAGATTTTACTCCCAATCTGTTAGCCTGCACCGCCAGTCGGTAAGATGTTCTTTTGGTTCCTTCTACTTTGTCTCAGACGGTGAAATACATTCTCAGTTCGATGTTCCCTCAAACCTTGAAACAATGTCCCTTCTATTATTTCAACGAAATGCCGTATGCCTGTATCTATGGTAGGTTATATATTCTCTCAGTTCGACAGATATACCCTCAGTATTTACAAATATGCCCTTACTCGTATTTTAGCTCAAGTCGATTAGCTTGTTCTATCTGCTTCCTTTATATTTCAACCTAACTTAATTGAGTGTACCTTCAGATGACGAACCTATGCCTGCACTTTTATTTCACCGATAACTCTTTGGCCTCTACTTCTTCTTCATGATTTTAACCCTCAATCTAAACGGTATGAAATAATGTATTCACCCTAATTTCACTGTCATCTCTCTCTCTCTCTCTCTCTCTCTCTCTTTCTCTTTCTCTCTCTCTCTCTTTCTCTCTCTCTCTCTCACTCTTTCTCGCCTTCTCTCTCTCTTTCATTTCGGTCTCTTTTCACCTCTCTCTCAATCTCTTTCTCTCTCTCTCTCCTTTCGCTATTTCTGTCTCTCTTCACCTCTCTCTCTCTCTCTCAATCTCTGTCTGTCTATCTCTTTCTTTTTCTCTTTCTCTCTCCCTCTTTCTCTCTCGTTTCGCTATTTCTGTCTCTCTTCACCTCTCTCTCTCAATTTCTATCTGTCTCTTTCTCTCACTTTCTCTCTCTCTCTCTCTCCCTCTCTTTCTCGCTTTCTGTCTTTCTCTCGCTGTCTATTATTCTCTCTATCTCTTCCCATTTCTCTCCCCCCTCTTCGTATATATCTCTCCTCTTTCTATCCATATTTCACTTCCTCCTTTCACAGTCTCTCTATCTGTGTTTCTCTCTGTCTTTTTCGCAATTCCACCATCTTGTGTCTCATTGTCTATCGTTCATTATCTCTCACGTTCTCTCTGTCTGTCTATTTGTCTCCCTTTATTTCTTTGTCCTACCTGCAAACTTCTCTCTTTGTCTCTGTCCATCTATCCATCTCTTTCGCCTTCTGTCCCTCAAATTCTATCTATCTATCTACCTATCTCCATCCATCCATCCATCCATTCATCTCTTTTGGCTGACTTTATATTGCAGCTGTGGTCTCCTTGTTGTGTTTCTCACGTTTATAGGACTGTATTCTTGGACTATGATGTTTATCTTTTTCCTCCAAAAAATGTACTTCCTACAATAAATTTAGCTTCCTTTTCTTCATGTCTTCCTCTGTATGATTGATCGTTTATCAGTTGATATGATGCTGCCTCAGTGCGTAATTTTCAGTGAAATCTGCTTTGAAATACATGTAGATGAAGAACTATGTAGAATTCTGCATTGGATCTTTTAGAATGAAATGTTAATGGTGTAACTGGCACAATTTAGACATCCTGGCAAGATCTTAAAAAATTATGTAATCACCCTGTACATTTCTACATACGACCACTTTGAATATCGTATCAGCCTATTTTCCGTTAGAATGCCGAAAAAGCCAAGGTTCCTGTTTTATGATGAAAAGCAACTTGTTTATTGAAAATAACTCATAAAGATTCACGTAAGACTCTTGATTCATAGATTGACTGAAGAGTAATAAACGCCGTTTGCAACATTATTTCAGTTTATATTGCGGCGGCCAGTGCACCTATCTATTCTTTCCTGAAATATCTTTTACCAGTATTACGCACAATATTCTGTCCAAGCCACTGGCTGCTTTCCCACATTACAGTCGTCGAAACAATGGTCAACGTTGAGAGAGGAATGAATCCTGTCGCAATAACTATAACCAATCCTCGGAAAAAAATGAACAAGCCGGGAAACCAACCAACGACCCTCTGTTCTCAAGTCCTTTATAGTTTCTTTATCCAGTGCTCCACACAATATTATATCCACTGGCTGCTTTCTCACATACTCCACATCATAAACATTAAAACATTATTCAGCAGAGAGCTGTCGCAATGAATATAATCAGTACTTGGAAAGAAATTTGCCGAGCTAGGAATTGGAACCAGCAATACCCAGGTCTCAAATCCCATAGATTACCGACATAGCTACCGATCCCGGCATTGTTTTATTTAGTGAAGGTTTAATAAACGTCATAAAGATTCTTTCAGCACGACGTTAGAGAGGAAGACTTTTGAAAACATTGTTTGAATCAGGAAACAATGCTGGTTTCATGCCGCGTTTGCCCCACTACTTCAAAAGACAAATCTGATCATTTGGGCCACGTTTAATTTATCGCCCTAAATGAAATTATAAGGGAGAATATAGTTGTCTCTTGCCTTAGTTCAAATGGATTGACGATGTTCGAAGGAATTTAAGTTTATAGTAGATACATAGAGAGTTGAAAGTGTATTATTTCAGTCATATCAGTTACATATATATCAGGGCGTCATGTGCACCTACCCATGCTGTGTTGGTATTTCATTGACCAGTACCTTGCACATTATTCCAAACCCATGGCTGCTTTCCTACATAACTGTTGTCGGGAAAAATATGTGAGCGATGAGAAATTAATGAATCTTGTCGCAATGACTGTCATCAAACCTTGCATAAAAATTGCAACAGCTGGGGAGTCGAACCTGAAAACTCCTAGTTCGGGCCTCGTACATCATCAACTGAGCAACCAAGCTGAGAATTATGCCGATGAAGTTTTCTTTTGCAATTGATCAGATCTAACACGGAGCCATGTTAACGAAAATGAAAGTTATGAGCCCGATCTGACGACTTCAACATAATTTGTTATATCACACACACCTACTTATGCTTTATTGGAGTTTCTTTTACCGGTATTTTGCTTTTAACCTTTCCCAATCCACTGTTTGCTTTCAAACGTAGATCATTTGAAACATTGTTCAATGATGAGAGAAGAATGAATCCTGTCGCTATGAACTCAATCCTGAAAAAGGAAGTTAGAGTAGCCGGCGAATCGAACTATAGTACCTTGGGTTTAAAGTCTGGAACATTACTTTGCCATTGCCTTTAGTGATGTTGAGAGAGAGAGTATTTGTTTTTGAAATGTTTACTTTATTTCTGGAGGGTTGTTATGTGCGAGAAGAAATTGTAAAAATTTGTAAAGAAAAATGATGTATAGTTTTGTTGTGAATTTAAGGGGGGAAAAAGTGAGCGATAAGAAATAAATGAATTTTGTCGAATTGACTGTCTTCAAACCTTGGATTTAAATTGCAACAGCTGGAGAAAAAAACCTGAAAACTCCTAGTTTAAGGCCTCGTACGTCGTGAACTGAGCAACTAAGCTGAGAATTATGCTGATGAAGTTTTCTTTTGCAATCGATCAGATCTTGAACGGAGCCATGTTAACGAAAATGAAAGTTATGAGCCCGATCTGACGACTTCAACATAATTTGAGTTATAACGCACGCACCTACTTATGCGTTATTTGAGTTACTTTTACCGGTATTTTGCTTTTAACCTTTCCCAATCCACTGTTTGCTTTCAAACGTAGATCATTTGAAACATTGTTGATGAGAGAACATGATGAGAGAAGAATGAATCCTGTCGCTTTGAACTTAATCCTGAAAAAGGAAATTAGATTAGCCGGCGAATCGAACTACAGAACCTTGGGTTTAAAGTCTGGAACATTACTTTACCACTGCCTTTTAGTGATGTTGGGAGAGAGAGAGAGTGTATGTATTTGATTTTGAAATGTTTACTGTATTCCTCAAGGGTTGTTATGTGCTAGAAGAAATTGTAAAATTTTGTAAAGAAAAATGATGTCCAGTTGTGTTGCGAATTGAAGGAAGGAAAAAAAACTGCGAGCGACGAGAAATTAATGAATCTTGTCGCAATGAATGTCATCAAACCTCGAATAAAAATTGCAACAGCTGGGGAATCGAACCTGTGAACCCCAAGTTTCAGGCGTTTTACGTCATCAACTGAGCAACTAAGCTGAGAATTATGCTGATGAAGTTTTCTTTTGTAATTGATCAGATCTTAAAGGGAGCCATGTTAACGAAAAATGAAAGTTATGAGCCCGATCAGACGATTTCAACATAATTTGAGTTATATCGCACGCACCTATTTATGCGTTATTGGAGTTTCTTTTACTGGTACTTTGCTTTTAACCTTTCCCAAATCATTGTTTGCTTTCAAACGTAGATTATTTGAAACATTGGTCAACGATAAGAGAAGAATGAATCCTGTCGCAATGAACTTATACAATCCTGAAAAAGAAAATTTGATTTGCCGGGAAATCGAACTATAGAACCTTGGGTTTTACATCTGGAACATTACTTTGCCGCTGCTTTTAGTGATGTTGGCAGGCAGAGAGAGAGAGAGAGAGAGAGAGAGAGAGAGAGAGAGAGAGAGAGTATTTGAATTTGAAATCTTTACTTTATTCCTGGAGGGTTGTTATGTGCGAGAAGAAATTGTAACATTTTGTGAAGAAAAATGATGTCCAGTTGTGTTGTGAATTGAAGGAAGGAAAAAAGACCTATTTGGAAGGAGGCAAGGATATCTCAGGTTTAAGAAGCCTTGACACAATTTAATTTTGTAAAGAAGTGGTGAAAAGCAAAGAAGTATGTTGCTGAAGTCTACTTTTGAAGTTGATCGATTCTTAGAGGGGACCTTGATAAGGTAAACGAAAAATATGTTTATGAGTCATGTTTGCAAGACCTTGGAGAGAAAGATCTTGCTATAATGGGAGAAAATACTGGTATCATATCCCCAAGCCTGTCCCCATATTATGGAAGCACTGGAAATGATAAGTGTATATTTGATTGTTGTTTACTGATTTTTTGGAAAGAATCAAAACTTAAAGATGAAAAAAAAAAAAAAAAAATAAAATAAAATACTGTGGACACGCTAGAAATCAAGTAAAGAAATGGAACTGATTTGAATGTAGAACAAATATGTTTTCCTGATTTCTTATAACAGCGTTGAAAAGTGAACTAAAATAGTATTGAGCAAAACTGTTTAAGTTTACAGCAATTATGAAGCTATTTAACAATGGCTAGTATGATGATGATGATTAATTTGGTAGTGCTGGATGTTGTAGCGGAGCCAGATTTCTTTGTTAGCGTGTTTTTGTAGCGTTGTTTTAACTTGATGTCAGGTAAATGGTGCGGGCAGTGCTCTTGTAACAGTCTCTCGAAACCACTGGCTGCTTTTCAAAATAACTTTAGTCAATAGAATGATCGGCATTAAGCATAGAATAAATCCTGCAACAATGAATATAATCGAACCTCGGACAGAAATTGGTACAGCTTGGGGATCGAACCTGCGACTGTATTGGTTTTAAGCCACGTACTTTACCGACCAAGCAACTTGGCAAGACGATCTGAGAGAGAGAGAGAGAAAGAGAAAATGTATTTGATTTTAACATGTTTACTTTTTTCCTGAAAGGTTGTTATGCTCGAGAAGAAATTGTAACATTTTGTGAAGAAAAATGATGTACAGTTGTGGATTGAAGGGAAAAAAATATAAGGTTTTGGAAGGGGGATAACTTTTTACCAGTACTTCGCACAGTATTGTTCCCATTGTCACTGGCTGCTTTCCTCACACAACCTCGTCGAAAGAATTATGAGCGCTGAGATAAGAATAAACCCTGTCGCAATTCAACTGTCATCAATTCCATAGAGCATATTCTCAGTCTAAGAGATTGTATCCTCAGTCCGCATGTTTTACTTTTACATCGGGAGATATATTTTCAGTCCGTTTTTATTTATTTCTGGAGAGTTGTTATGTGCGAGAAGAGATTGTAACTTTTTGTAAAGAACAATGATGGAAAAAGCAAAGTGTGAACAGTGCAGATTTTAGTGGTCATATGTATAGAAATGTGCAGAAGTTAATTTTAAGGGGTTCGATATTTTCTGGACAGTTTTGGATTCAATAAAAAAAGTTATAGGCTATTTGGAAGGAGATCAGTACTTTCTTTTACCAGTACTTCGCACAATATTGTTTCCATTGGCACTTACTGCTTTCTTTTTCTGACGTCGTTGGAAGGATTATCAGCGCTGAGATAAGGAGAAACCCTGTCGCAATAACTGTCATCATTTCCATTGAACATATTCTCAGTCTTGGAGATTTTATCCTCAGTCCGCAGGTTGTACTTTAACATCGGGAGAAATACATTTAGTGCGTAATACTGGCCCATTAGTCCTTACCATCGTCTTTAGTCGCATTTAACCCAATCTCAGTATGTACCCTCAATTCGTGAGATGAACCCTTAGCCCATGAGAGGAGTCAACAAACGCTTGAGAATTAACCAGTTTCTTATTTCTGTACTTCATTAGGCTGTACTCTTAGTCAATGAGATAAACCTTACCTCTGGAAACTATTCGATATGATCAACAACTTTTTGGTCCTTTGTATGTGCCTTTCTGTAAGATGTATCGTCGGTCTGTCAAATGTAAATGAAGATCCAGACACTTGTTTTTACTTTGAATTAAACCAAATGCCGTGCGTTAGCTCCTTCGGTGTGTTTGATTTACCTTTAGTCCATGAGATGTACCTTCAGTTCGAGAAATATTTCTTCTTTTTGTTTGATTGAGTCTTACACCTTTAGCGGCGAGCTCTATATCGCTTGAAATTGCTTTTAAATAGGTCCTAAAGCTGTATTTCCACGTTCCTGTGACTGCACAAGTTCCTAAGCCTGTACCCACAGTCGGCGATTTCATACCCACAGCGCCTAAAACCAACCTCAGTCCGTTACAAGCATATCGATTGAGTCCTTGAGATTGTATCCTCAGTTCATAGAATGTTTCCCCAGTCTATTTCATGTCCTCTTAGACGACTTTGAAATCGTACCTATAGTCAGTTGAATGTACCCCCAGGCCCTGAACCATTGGCCTCACTCAAATGGTACGATTTGCACAGTTTGCCTGTACACACTTTTCCTGATATGTACCCTAAACCTGTTAGGTATAAGTTTAGAGAGTTTCCTAATTATAACTTTTCTTCCAGTCTTATAAGATTTGTCAAAGCGTCGAACCCAAAGTCAGCAATGAAAACCCTTAGTCTATGAGATGCACCTCAGTCACTCGGATACACCATAAGGCCCTAAAGCTGTATTCTGTCTTAAAATTTACCCGTTTTCAATCAGACTGTATCCCTTGCCCACTTGATGTACCCACAGTTCGAAGATGTGTCCTCTGTCCATTGGTTACTGCAACAGTCCGTTTTATTTTCTTATAGGAATTGAGATGGTAGCCTTGGTGAGTGAGATGTGTATCATTAAGCTATAAACCTGTGTCCTTTCAGAGATTTTACTCCCAATCTGTTAGCTTGCACCGCCAGTCGGTAAGATGTTCTTTTGGTTCCTTCTACTTTGTCTCAGACGGTGAAATACATTCTCAGTTCGATGTTCCCTCAAACCTTGAAACAATGTCCCTTCTATTATTTCAACGAAATGCCGTATGCCTGTATCTATGGTAGGTTATATATTCTCTCAGTTCGACAGATATACCCTCAGTATTTACAAATATGCCCTTACTCGTATTTTAGCTCAAGTCGATTAGCTTGTTCTATCTGCTTCCTTTATATTTCAACCTAACTTAATTGAGTGTACCTTCAGATGACGAACCTATGCCTGCACTTTTATTTCACCGATAACTCTTTGGCCTCTACTTCTTCTTCATGATTTTAACCCTCAATCTAAACGGTCTGAAATAATGTATTCACCCTCATTTCACTGTCATCTTTCTCTCTCTTTCTCTCTCTCTCTCTCTCTGTCTCTCTCTTTCTCTCTCTCTCTCTCTTTCTCTCTCTCGCTTTCTCTCACTCTTTCATTTCGGTCTCTCTCTCCTTCTCTCTCTCAGTCTCTTTCTCTCTCTCTCTCTCCTTTCGCTATTTCTGTCTCTCTTCACCTCTCTCTCTCTCTCTCAATCTCTGTCTGTCTATCTCTTTCCTTTACTATTTCTCTCTCCCTCTTTCTCTCTCGTTTCGCTATTTCTGTCTCTCTTCATCTCTCTCTCTCAATTTCTATCTATCTCTTTCTCTCACTTTCTCTCTCTCTCTCTCCCTCTCTTTCTCGCTTTCTGTCTTTCTCTCGCTTTCTATTATTCTCTCTATCTCTTCCCATTTCTCTCCCCCCTCTTCGTATATATCTCTCCTCTTTCTATCCATATTTCACTTCCTCCTTTCACACAGTCTCTCTATCTCTGTTTCTCTCTGTCTTTTTCGCTATTCCACCATCTTGTGTCTCATTGTCTATCGTTCATTATCTCTCACGTTCTCTCTGTCTGTCTATTTGTCTCCCTTTATTTCTTTGTCCTACCTGCAAACGTCTCTCTTTGTCTCTGTCCATCTATCCACTCTTTCGCCTTCTGTCCCTCAAATTCTATCTATCTATCTACCTATCTCCATCCATCCATCCATCCATTCATCTCTTTTGGCTGACTTTATATTGCAGCTGTGGTCTCCTTGTTGTGTTTCTCACGTTTATAGGACTGTATTCTTGGACTATGATGTTTATCTTTTTCCTCCAAAAAATGTACTTCCTAAAATAAATTTAGCTTCCTTTTCTTCATGTCTTCCTCTGTATGATTGATCATTTCTCAGTTGATATGATGCTGCCTCAGTGCGTAATTTTCAGTGAAATCTGCTTTGAAATACATATAGATGAAGAACTATGTAGAATTCTGCATTGGATCTTTTAGAATGAAATGTTAATGGTGTAACTGGCACAATTTAGACATCCTGGCAAGATCTTAAAAAATTATGTAATCACCCTGTACATTTCTACATACGACCACTTTGAATATCGTATCAGCCTATTTACCGTTAGAATGCCGAAAAAGCCAAGGTTCCTGTTTTATGATGAAAAGCAACTTGTTTATTGAAAATAACTCATAAAGATTCACGTAAGACTCTTGATTCATTGATTGACTGAAGAGTAATAAACGCCGTTTGCAACATTATTTCAGTTTATATTGCGGCGGCCAGTGCACCTATCTATTCTTTCCTGAAATATCTTTTACCAGTATTACGCACAATATTCTGTCCAAGCCACTGGCTGCTTTCCCAAATTACAGTCGTCGAAACAATGGTCAACGTTGAGAGAGGAATGAATCCTGTCGCAATGACTATAACCAATCCTCGGAAAAAAATGAACAAACTGGGAAACCAACCAACGACCCTCTGTTCTCAAGTCCTTTATAGTTTCTTTATCCAGTGCTCCACACAATATTATATCCACTGGCTGCTTTCTCACATACTCCACATCATAAACATTAAAACATTATTCAGCAGAGAGCTATCGCAATGAATATAATCAGTACTTGGAAAGAAATTTGCCGAGCTAGGAATTGGAACCAGCAATACCCAGGTCTCAAATCCCATAGATTACCGACTGAGCTACCGATCCCGGCATTGTTTTATTTAGTGAAGGTTTAATAAACGTCATAAAGATTCTTTCAGCACGACGTTAGAGAGGAAGACTTTTGAAAACATTGTTTGAATCAGGAAACAATGCTGGTTTCATGCCGCGTTTGCCCCACTACTTCAAAAGACAAATCTGATCATTTGGGCCACGTTTAATTTATCGCCCTAAATGAAATTATAAGGGAGAATCTAGTTGTCTCTTGCCTTAGTTCAAATGGATTGACGATGTTCGAAGGAATTTAAGATTATAGTAGATACATAGAGAGTTGAAAGTGTATTATTTCAGTCATATCAGTTACATATATATCAGGGCGTCATGTGCACCTACCCATGCTGTGTTGGTATTTCATTGACCAGTACCTTGCACATTATTCCAAACCCATGGCTGCTTTCCTACATAACTGTTGTCGGGAAAAATATGTGAGCGATGAGAAATTAATGAATCTTGTCGCAATGACTGTCATCAAACCTTGCATAAAAATTGCAACAGCTGGGGAGTCGAACCTGAAAACTCCTAGTTCGGGCCTCGTACATCATCAACTGAGCAACCAAGCTGAGAATTATGCCGATGAAGTTTTCTTTTGCAATTGATCAGATCTAACACGGAGCCATGTTAACGAAAATGAAAGTTATGAGCCCGATCTGACGACTGAACATAATTTGTTATATCACACACACCTACTTCTGCTTTATTGGAGTTTCTTTTACCGGTATTTTGCTTTTAACCTTTCCCAATCCACTGTTTGCTTTCAAACGTAGATCATTTGAAACATTGTTCAATGATGAGAGAAGAATGAATCCTGTCGCTATGAACTCAATCCTGAAAAAGGAAGTTAAGAGTAGCCGGCGAATCGAACTATAGTACCTTGGGTTTAAAGTCTGGAACATTACTTTGCCATTGCCTTTAGTGATGTTGAGAGAGAGAGTATTTGATTTTGAAATCTTAACTGTATTCCTGGAGGGTTGTTATGTGCGAGAAGAAATTGTAACATTTTGTAAATAAAAATGACGTACAGTTTGGTTGTGAATTTAAGGGGTAAAAATGTGAGCGATGAGAAATTAGTTAATCTTGTCGAATTGACTGTCTTCAAACCTTGGATTTAAATTGCAACAGCTGGAGAAACGAACCTGAAAACTCCTAGTTTAAGACCTCGTACGTCGTGAACTGAGCAACTAAGCTGAGAATCATGCTGATGAAGTTCTCTTTTGCAATCGATCAGATCTTAAACGGAGCCATGTTAACGAAAATGAAAGTTATGAGCCCGATCTGACGACTTCAACATAATTTGAGTTATAACGCACGCACCTACTTATGCGTTATTGGAGTTACTTTTACCGGTATTTTCCTTTTAACCTTTCCCAATCCACTGTTTGCTTTCAAACGTAGATCATTTGAAACATTGTTCAATGATGAGAGAAGAATGAATCCTGTCGCTTTGAACTTAATCCTGAAAAAGGAAATTAGAGTAGCCGGCGAATCGACCTACAGAACCTTGCGTTTAAAGTCTGGAACATTACTTTACCACTGCCTTTTAGTGATGTTGGGAGGAAGAGAGAGAGAGAGTGTGTGTATTTGATTTTGAAATGTTTACTGTATTCCTGGAGGGTTGTTATGTGCGAGAAGAAATTGTAACATTTTGTAAAGAAAAATGATGTCCAGTTGTGTTGCGAATTGAAGGAAGGAAAATAACTTCGAGCGACGAGAAATTAATGAATCTTTTCGCAATGAATGTCATCAAACCTCGGATAAAAATTGCAACAGCTGGGGAATCGAACCTGTGAACCCCAAGTTTCAGGCCTTTTACGTCATCAACTGAGCAACTAAACTGAGAATTATGCTGATGAAGTTTTCTTTTGTAATTGATCAGATCTTAAAGGGAGCCATGTTAACGAAAAATGAAAGTTATGATCCCGATCAGACGATTTCAACATAATTTGAGTTATATCGCACGCACCTATATATGCGTTATTGGAGTTTCTTTTACCGGTACTTTGCTTTTAACCTTTCCCAAATCATTGTTTGCTTTCAAACTTAGATTATTTGTAACATTGGTCAACGATAAGAGAAGAATGAATCCTGTCGCAATGAACTTATACAATCCTGAAAAAGAAAATTTGATTTGCCGGGAAATCGAACTATAGAACCTTAAGTTTTACGTCTGGAACATTACTTTGCCGCTGCTTTTAGTGATGTTGGCAGGCAGAGAGAGAGAGAGAGAGAGAGAGAGAGAGTATTTGAATTTGAAATCTTTACTTTATTCCTGGAGGGTTGTTATGTGCGAGAAGAAATTGTAACATTTTGTGAAGAAAAATGATGTCCAATCAAAACTTAAAGATTAAAAAAAAAAAAAAAAAAAAAAAAAAATACAGTGGACAAGCTGGAAATCAAGTAAATAAATGGAACTGATTTGAATGTAGAACAAAGATGTTTTCCTGATTTCTTATAACAGTGTTGAAAAGTGAACTAAAATAGTATTGAGCAAAACTGTTTAAGTTTATAGCAGTTGTGAAGCTATTTAACAATGGCTAGTATAATGATGATGATTAAGTTGGTAGTGCTGGATGTTCTGGCGGAGCCAGATTTCTTTGTTAGCGTGTTTTTGTAGCGTTGTTTTAACTTGATGTCAGGTAAATGGTGCGGGCAGTGCTCTTGTAACAGTCTCTCGAAACCACTGGCTGCTTTTCAAAATAACTTTAGTCAATAGAATGATCGGCATTAAGCATAGAATAAATCCTGCAACAATGAATATAATCGAACCTCGGACAGAAATTGGTACAGCTTGGTGACCGAACCTGCAACTGTATTGGTTTTAAGCCACGTACTTTACCGACCAAGCACCTTGGCAAGACGATCTGAGAGAGAGAGAGAGAAAGAGAGAGAGAGAGAGAGAATGTATTTGATTTTGACATGTTTACTTTTTTCCTGAAAGGTTGTTATGCTCGAGAAGAAATTGTAACATTTTGTGAAGAAAAATGATGTACAGTTGTGGATTGAAGGGAAAAAAATATAAGGTTTTGGAAGGGGGATAACTTTTTACCAGTGCTTCGCACAGTATTGTTCCCATTGTCACTGGCTGCTTTCCTCACACAACCTCGTCGAAAGAATTATGAGCACTGAGATAAGAATAAACCCTGTCGCAATTCAACTGTCATCAATTCCATATTCTCAGTCTAAGAGATTGTATCCTCAGTCCGCATGTTTTACTTTTACATCGGGAGATATATTTTCAGTCCGTTTTTATTTATTTCTGGAGAGTTGTTATGTGCGAGAAGAGATTGTAACTTTTTGTAAAGAACAATGATGGAAAAAGCAAAGTGTGAACAGTGCAGATTTTAAACGCCATATGTATAGAAATGTGCAGAAGTTAATTTTAAGGGGTTCGATATTTTCTGGACAGTTTTGGATTCAATAAAAAAAGTTATAGGCTATTTGGAAGGAGATCAGTACTTTCTTTTACCAGTACTTCGCACAATATTGTTCCCATTGGCACTTACTGCTTTCTTTTTCTGACGTCGTTGGAAGGATTATCAGCGCTGAGATAAGGAGAAACCCTGTCGCAATAACTGTCATCATTTCCATTGAACATATTCTCGGTCTTGGAGATTTTATCCTCAGTCCGCAGGTTGTACTTTAACATCGGGAGAAATATATTTAGTGCGTAATACTGGCCCATTAGTCCTTACCATCGTCTTTAGTCGCATTTAACCCAATCTCAGTATGTACCCTCAATTCGTGAGATGAACCCTTAGCCCATGAGAGGAGTCAACAAACGCTTGAGAATTAACCAGTGTCTTATTTCTCTACTTCATTAGGCTGTACTCTTAGTCAATGAGATAAACCTTACCTCTGGAAACTATTCGATATGATCAACCACTTCTTGGTCCTTTGTATGTGCCTTTCTGTAAGATGTATCGTCGGTCTGTCAAATGTAAATGAAGATCCAGACACTTGTTTTTACTTTGCATTAAACCAAATGCCGTGCGTTAGCTCCTTCAGTCTGTTTGATTTACCTTTAGTCCATGAGATGTACCTTCAGTTCGAGAAATATTTCTTCTTTTTGTTTGATTGAGTCTTACACTTTTAGCGGCGAGCTCTATATTGCTTGAAATTGCTTTTAAATAGGTCCTAAAGCTGTATTTCCACGTTCCTGTGACTGCACAAGTTCCTAAGCCTGTACCCACAGTCGGCGATTTCATACCCACAGCGCCTAAAACCAACCTCAGTCCATTACAAGCATATCGATTGAGTCCTTGAGATTGTATCCTCAGTTCATAGAATGTTTCCCCAGTCTATTTCATGTCCTCTTAGACGACTTTGAAATCGTACCTATAGTCAGTTGAATGTACCCCCAGGCCCTGAACCATTGGCCTCACTCAAATGGTACGATTTGCACAGTTTGCCTTTACACACTTTTCCTGATATGTACCCTAAACCTGTTAGGTGTAAGTTTAGAGAGTTTCCTAATTATAACTTTTCTTCCAGTCTTATAAGATTTGTCAAAGCGTCGAACCCAAAGTTAGCAATGAAAACCCTTAGTCTATGAGATGCACCTCAGTCACTCGGATACACCATAAGGCCCTAAAGCTGTATTCTGTCTTAAAATTTACCCGTTTTCAATCAGACTGTATCCCTTGCCCACTTGATGTACCCACAGTTCGAAGATGTGTCCTCTGTCCATTGGTTACTGCAACAGTCCGTTTTATTTTCTTATAGGAATTGAGATGGTAGCCTTGGTGAGTGAGATGTGTATCATTAAGCTATAAACCTGTGTCCTTTCAGAGATTTTACTCCCAATCTGTTAGCTTGCACCGCCAGTCGGTAAGATGTTCTTTTGGTTCCTTCTACTTTGTCTCAGACGGTGAAATACATTCTCAGTTCGATGTTCCCTCAAACCTTGAAACAATGTTCCTTCTATTATTTCAACGAAATGCCGTATGCCTGTATCTATGGTAGGTTATATATTCTCTCAGTTCGACAGATATACCCTCAGTATTTACAAATATGCCCTTACTCGTATTTTAGCTCAAGTCGATTAGCTTGTTCTATCTGCTTTCTTTATATTTCAACCTAACTTAATTGAGTGTACCTTCAGATGACGAACCAATGCCTGCACTTTTATTTCACCGATAACTCTTTGGCCTCTACTTCTTCTTCATGATTTTAACCCTCAATCTAAACGGTCTGAAATAATGTATTCACCCTCATTTCACTGTCATCTCTCTCTCTCTCTCTCTCTCTCTCTTTCTCTCTTTCTCTCTCTCTCTCTTTCTCTCTCTCGTTTTCTCTCTCTCTCTCTTTTATTTCGGTCTCTCTCTCCTTCTCTCTCTCAATCTCTTTCTCTCTCTATCCTTTCGCTATTTCTGTCTCTCTTCACCTCTCTCTCTCTCTCTCTCTCTATCTCTTTCTTTTTCTCTCTTTCTCTCTCCCTCTTTATCTCTCGTTTTGCTATTTCTGTCTCTCTTGACCTCTCTCTCTCTATTTCTATCTATCTCTTTCTCTCACTTTCTCTCCCTCTCTCTGTCTGTCTTTCTGTCTGTCTGTCTCTTTCTCTCTCTCTCTCTCTCTCTCTCTCTCTCTCTCTCTCGCTTTCTGTCTCTCTCTCTCTTTCATTTTGGTCTCTCTCTCCTTCTCTTTCTCTCTCTCTCTCTCCTTTCGCTATTTCTGTCTCTCTTCACTTCTCTCTGTCTCTCTCAATCTCTGTCTATCTATCTCTTTCTTTTTCTCTCTTTCTCTCTCCCTCTTTCTCTCTCGTTTCGCCATTTCTGTCTCTCTTCACCTCTCTCTCTCCATTTCTATCTATCTCTTTCTCTCACTTTCTCTGTCTCTCTCTCTGTCTTTCCCTCCCTCCCTCTCTCGCTTTCTGTCTTTCTCTCGCTATTACTCTCTCAGTCTCTTCCCATTTCTCTTCCCCCCTCTTCGTATATATCTCTCCTCTTTCTATCCATATTTCACTTCCTCCTTTCACACAGTCTCTCTATCTCTGTTTCTCTCTGTCTTTTTCGCTATTCCACCATCTTCTGTCTCATTGTCTATCGTTCATTATCTCTCACGTTCTCTCTGTCTGTCTATTTGTCTCCCTTTATTTCTTTGTCCTACCTGCAAACTTCTCTCTTTGTCTCTGTCCATCTATCCATCTCTTTCGCCTTCTGTCCCTCAAATTCTATCTATCTACCTATCTCCATCCATCCATCCATTCATCCATCCATTCATCTCTTTTGGCTGACTTTATATTTCAGCTGTGGTCTCCTTGTTGTGTTTCTCACGTTTATAGGACTGTATTCTTGGACTATGATGTTTATCCTTTTCTTCCAAAAAATGTACTTCCTACAATAAATTTAGCTTCCTTTTCTTCATGTCTTCCTCTGTATGATTGATCGTTTCTCAGTTGATATGATGCTGCCTCAGTGCGTAATTTTCAGTGAAATCTGCTTTGAAATACATGTAGATGAAGAACTATGTAGAATTCTGCATTGGATCTTTTAGAACGAAATGTTAATGGTGTAACTGGCACAATTTAGACATCCTGGCAAGATCTTAAAAAATTATGTAATCACCCTGTACATTTCTACATACGACCACTTTGAATATCGTATCAGCCTATTTACCGTTAGAATGCCGAAAAAGCCAAGGTTCCTGTTTTATGATGAAAAGCAACTTGTTTATTGAAAATAACTCATAAACATTCACGTAAGACCTTTTGATTCATTGATTGACTGAAGAGTGATAAACGCCGTTTGCAACATTATTTCAGTTTATATTGCGGCGGCCAGTGCAACTATCTATTCTTTCCTGAAATATCTTTTACCAGTATTACGCACAATATTCTGTCCAAGCCACTGGCTGCTTTCCCACATTACAGTCGTCGAAACAATGGTCAACGTTGAGAGAGGAATGAATCCTATCGCAATGACTATAACCAATCCTGGGAAAAAATTGAACAAGCCGGGAAACCTACCAACGACGCCCTGTTCTCAAGTCCTTTATAGTTTCTTTATCCAGTGCTCCACACAATATTATATCCACTGGCTGCTTTCTCACATACTCCACATCATAAACATTAAAATATTATTCAGCAGAGAGCTGTCGCAATGAATATAATCAGTACTTGGAATGAAATTTGCCGAGCTAGGAATTGGAACCAGCAATACCCTGGTCTGAAATCCCATAGATTACCGACTGAGCTACCGATCCCGGCATTGTTTTATTTAGTGAAGGTTTTATAAACGTCATAAAGATTCTTTCAGCACGACCTTAGAGAGGAAGACTTTTGAAAAAATTGTTTGAATCAGGAAACAATGCTGGTTTCATGCCTCGTTTGCCCCACTACTTCAAAAGACAAATCTGATCATTTGGGCCACGTTTAATTTATCGGCCTAAAAGAAATTATAAGGGAGAATCTAGTTGTCTCTTGCCTTAGTTCAAATGGATTGACGATGTTCGAAGGAATTTAAGTTTATAGTAGATACATAGAGAGTTGAAAGTGTATTATTTCAGTCATATCAGTTACATGTATATCAGGGCGTCATGTGCACCTACCCATGTTGTGTTGGTATTTCATTTACCAGTACCTTGCACATTATTCCAAACCAATGGCTGCTTTCCTACATAACTGTTGTCGGGAAAAATATGTGAGCGATGAGAAATTAATGAATCTTGTCGCAATGGCTGTCATCAAACCTCGCATAAAAATTGCAACAGCTGGGGAGTCGAACCTGAAAACTCCTAGTTTCAGGCGTCGTACATCATCAACTGAGCAACCAAGCTGAGAATTATGCTGATGAAGTTTTCTTTTGCAATTGATCAGATCTTAAAGGGAGCAATGTTAACGAAAATGAAAGTTATGAGCCCGATCTGATGACTTCAACATAATTTGTTATATCACACACACCTACTTTTGCTTTATTGGAGTTTCTTTTACCGGTATTTTGCTTTTAACCTTTCCCAAACCACTGTTTATGAGTCATGTTTGCAAGACCTTGGAGAGAAAGATCTTGCTATAATGGGAGAAAATACTGGTATCATATCCCCAAGCCTGTCCCCATATTATGGGAACACTGGAAATGATAAGTGTATATTTGATTGATGTTTACTGATTTTTTGGAAAGAATCAAAACTTAAAGATGAAAAAAAAAAAAAAAAAAAAATTTGGAAATACTGTGAACAAGCTGGAAATCGAGTAAAGAAATGGAACTGATTTGAATGTAGAACAAAGATGTTTTCCTGATTTCAAAGATGTTTTTACTGATTTCTCAGAACAGTGTTGAAAAGTGAACCAGAATAGTATTGAGCAAAACTGTTTAAGTTTATAGCAGTTGTGAAGCTATTTGATAATGGCTTGGATGATGATGATGATGAATAAGTTGGTAGTGCTGGATGTTGTAGCGGAGCCGGATTTCTTTGTTAGCGTGTTTTTTTAGCGTTGTTTTAACTTGATGTCAGGTAAATGGCGTGGCCAGTGCTCTTGTAACAGTCTCTCCAAACCACTGGCTGCTTGTGAGACATAGCATGTTTTCAGGATTTCTCTTTGTCTGTATGTTTCTTCTAGGTTTGTTTTTTTTTTTTTTTAAGATCCATTTTCAATTGGGTTTGAGGTTTAACCATTAGTTTGTTGGAACAATGACCCATTTTGACAGGTGTATGTATTTCCTGTCTCTGTATGAGTCAAGTCATTTTGTAAATAAAAGAGAACCTTAGATGTCTTTCAATACATTGAGACAAATAACAGTGTATCCCATGATAAGCAATTTCTCTACCCGCCCTATTTTTTAAAACGCCATCTGAAATTCACGTGATTGTGGAGTTAAGAGTACGCCGAACTTTCGTTTGTTCTTTTATCCATTTTGATAGTGGTTTTAGTCCTAATATTATTATCGTTATAAATAGTAGTCGTAGTAGTATTTCCTAAGCCTTTAAAAAGACGGCAAAATTGTAGACTCCACTGGATTGAAATCGCAGACAACAAAATTTGCATTTTTGGATAATTTCTGTTCTTAAAGTAGTACATTTAGAAAAAAAAAAAATTCGGGAAAAGGAGAAAATGCTGCATTTCCCAGCATTTTCTCCTTTTTTCTACAATGTTTTTAAACGCCTTGTATTTGAGGGTGCTTAAAAGACGCAAATTATGGTAAAGAGTTGAGGGTGATTTGGTAAAATCGTAAAAGAAAGACGATCTTAGATTTATGTCTGTAAAGTTGATCTGTATCGTCTAATACAATCGTAAGTGTGATAGATTGTAATCAATAATGCATTATCAATAAATTCAATATTATCAATTAATTAGACCGCTTTGATGATTTTCCAGACAGAGTTAGGTGTTGACAACTATAAAGTAAGTTATCTCAAAACTATCTGAGATTATTTCAACGAACTTTTATTCTCTCTCTCTCTCTCTCTCTCTGTGTCTCTCTCTCAAATTTTCATTCTCTCTCTCTCAAATTTTTATTCTCTCTCTCTCTCTCTCTCTCTCTCTCTCTCTCTCTCTCTCTCTATTTTGAAGAGGAATTACACAAAATTTCCCTGGAAAGCTTCTCATCGAACAGTCGTTCCGTCAAATGAAATTAGGGTACAATGTCGACAAGAATTTTCGGTAATTTGTCGACACGTTGTCGAAATTACTTTTATGAAACAAAAACAAATAGGGAAAGGAAGAAAGGCCATCGACGTTTTTTTTTTTTACCGATAACTGTTTTAGTAGGGCATAGTCCGCCATAGCCTACTCGTACATTCGAACATTTTTGGAGGCAATTTTCGCCGTTTTCGACGTACAAAAGCAGGCGACATAATTTTTCATTTAAGTTTTAGAATGTTAGGCGCGACTCATGGACCTTTTGCAGACAGTGTGGATCAAGATCAGACTGCACGTTCTGTGCAGTCTGATCTTGAATCTACACTGTCCGACACGTAGATAATTTCCACCAAAATATAATTAGAAAAAAAATTGCTCTCGGCTAGAAAGTTTCATTTCATTACTACATTAGATTTTGTTCTTCAGTAGACTTGCGCAAAACAGAAAGTTACATAAAAACGGGAAGTGTCGTCTTGGATTAGCCTGCGCGGACTGCGCAGGCTGATCCGAGGCGGCACTCTACGCAATTTTCCGAATAACCCTTTTAGCGTGTTGCAGGCCAAATTGCATTAGGCGGTGGAGGCCATGCAATCTCCTTACACCTTACTAGAGGCATTTGGGCAACACGTATAAAAATTTTTATCCTTTTTTTTTTCACCCAACTTTTACATATATGCTTGTCTCAGATCATTTCGTCGCTGAAGCATCATTCTAAGCAGTGAAAGCGAGCTTTCTAATTGACCTAGAGAATATTCCACAACCAAACAGCTGGATAGTCTTAGACAAGAAAGATAGAACAAACTGTGGAATGGATGTTGGTTCCGAGTTATTATGATGGAGTTTCACGCCACTTCCAGCAGCAGGTCAATTATATCTCGGGGACAGTTTACTGTGCCATTTCTTTCTGCGAACGAACCTGTCCTTGGATGGGGCTCTGCAGTGCATTGATGAAGGACAGCCGAAGGTGAGACACACTTTAAGCTAGGTAGAACCTGAAGTTTCGAGCCCTAGAGTTTGGAATAGTGACGAAAGATAAAATTACGAATGTCTTGCACACCAAAATTTTGTCCATGTAAATCCGATTTAGACATTTCAAAATAACGGTGTATTTAATCGTATCCAAAAAAGATATTTGTAACTTCAATTCAAGTGCATTCCATCCATCCATCCGTCCGTGTGTGTGTCCTTCTCTGTGTCCGTCCGGGACAATATTTCCAATACCATTCGACGGAATTTCGTTAAACTTTATACATGTGTACAACAACCTATGCGTCGTCTGCAAACGCTTTCAATTCGGACAAGTCCAAAAATTCTATCGTGTGGTAAAGGATTAACCACGTAACGCTATTAGTTAGTTGGTGACAGAAATCATGATAAAATGAAAATGTTGCTAAAATGTCAAGCTTCTCGGTTGCTTTCTTACAGAAATCAAATTGATTTTTTAAAAAAGCAGTTAATTTATAGAAAGCAAGCACAAAGGGGACATTCAAAATGTGTTTGCCTAACCCTCCCCACACAGCAGGTTTAGACTCTTCGAAGTTCAAAAAATCTGAAGACGACAAATTCAAAATTGGTACAAATAAGCTGAGGTTCTCTGACGGGACAGAAAACGTGGGAAGGGGAGAAAATGTTGGTTTCCCTTTTCTTCTTTTCCCACAATGTTTTCTAAAGGATTCTCTTTCGGGGTCGTCAAAACTCGGCATTGTGTATAAAAGGGTTAAGATAGGTGCTTGCTTGATACGATAATATAAGTCAGGGAAAGGAATCAGTTTGAGTGGCTTCTGAAGAAACGATCACTCAAATTCTTAGAATTTAACATTAATGTACAAAGAGAGAGAGAGAGAGAAAATGCAGGAATCGGGCGATTTCTCAATTTAAAAAAAAAAACAGCTATTGTCGACAGGTCCACACATTCGCTCATACAAAACAAAGGGAAAACAATCAGCTTAATGAAAACACTACATGTATTTATTCGAAATGTATCCTTAAACAAATAGCAATAACAATTTGTGAGAAAGAAAGTTATTTTTGTGTAGAGAGAGAGAGAGACAGACAGACAGACAGACACAGAGAGAGAGAGGTAAACAGACAGAACAGGGACATGAAGGCAGAACTAGAAGAGAAGCGCATCCGTGTTAAAAAACATTACAATTATTTCGAAAGTTTACTAAAGCTTTCTGTCAAACAAAACAGAAAGTGTTCCAAAATAAGTACAATAACTAATGTAAGCTTAACCCTTATCCTGTTCAACAAAAGAAATGAAATTTTCAAGCCGATAGTAAAATCGCAAATATTGCTTTTCGAAAGGTATTGTTTGAGGAAAGATATCTCCTTATTGGACTGTATAGATCGAAGATCAGACTGCACGTTCTGTGCACACTTATCTTGATCTACGCTGTCCGCAAAAGGTCAGTAAATCGCACTTAGCAGCCTATGAGTTAACACTGGTTACAAGCACTTTTTTTCTTTTCCCAAGAGGTTTTCAACCGTTTCGAACCGAAATCCACGTATTAGAGTCACGTTTAAATCATTGTCATCTGGTAAATTGATAAGGTAACAGAAACTTTCATCAAGAGTATCAAACAAGATACATTTCGTCAACAAACACAGAAACGCACACGAAGGTGTTTTGAACATAATAAAAGGAGAAAAGAAGAGAGAAATATAGAAAAAGAGTAGGGTGAAAATAAAGGGCGAAACAACTTCAATAAAGTATCACAGTAAGAAGAGGGCTATCTTTGGGAATACTTAAAAAAGTTTCTTTCCGATAACATTGAAACAAGGGCGAGGTCGTGGTTTTTCTCCAGCAGTCCAAGACTTAGACTTGACCCGGAAATGACGTAACTCTTTCCCGTGATTCTCATGGAGCATAGGCACATAGTTCTGGGGTACACAAAATGTCTTGTTTGTTTGGTAGAAGGCTTTGTAACCTCCTTCCAGAAGATAGATTTCCGGGAAATTCAGTCTTGGGTAGCATTCCTTGTTCATGTCCCGGTCTAGACTTCGTAAGAATCTGTACCTACAATACAAGTACAGTGAAGATTCCATTAGTCGGACAGACAACAAAGCGGGAAATTAAACAAATCTGCATAATAAACTTTATTGTAAAATTTGTATAACCAATATCTTGCCGGTTTATTTCGAAAGCGGTTTTCTACATGGAAAAAGGGTGAGCTGCAGATGGGATGGTGCTAAGTTAAAATCAAGATTAGATTGCACTGAACATACACAGTCTAATCCTAAATCTTATTTTCTCATACTTTATGATTTTCTTGCCCAAACTACTTTGTAATCTTGGTAATTGTAGCGCCCTGCTTACAACATGAAATATTCATATAACAATAAACCGTTGCTTTTTCAGGGTTTATCAAATTGAAAACAGTCATGGCTTTTTGTCCCCTACCAAACCCGCATTGAAGTAGCAAAAACAATCATGGCTTTTTTTCCCCTACTAAACCCGCACTGAAGTAGCACAAAGAAGAGATTAAAATATTTATGTTACTAACACTTTGGTTATGATCGCAACGGACTACAACCACTTACGTGACGTTATTACAATGAATCGAAGTATTCAAGCATTCTCTTTCACCATTTCTAACATGCATGGAATAGAAAAGCTATTTTCTTGACCCAAGATGGGGATACATGTATTACATTTCAAACATCGAAATCCTCATGGTCAACATTCATAGAAATGTCAGTGCTGCTACCCACTCAGTAAAATGCATATTTCTACCATACATCAAAGCATCTCTCTCTATAAATATAATATGCTTACATTTTTGGACCTCTTTCAGACGAGAATTCACAGTGGAATATCAGCACGTGCACTTGATCAGCTGACACTTGAGTCTCGTTGATAAAGGACTGTATAGAGTCCTTAGTGTACAGGTTGAGGGCACCGGCAATATGGCCGCCATCAAACTCATACGGGTACCTGCAGTCTATGATGGTCAAGCGGTGTATCCGCTGCTTGTATCGCCCTTTTAAAACATCAGCCATCTAAAATGATGAATGAGGGATTTATCAATAAAGATTTAAAGTTTTTAGCACCAATATGGTATAACCAAAATTAGCAGTGTTTATCTAATTCACATACAGATTATCTGCGGAATATGCCGATCGTGTATGTGATATGGCGACAACAAATTACGATGAATTTCGTATTTCACAGTACAATCTGAATGGATATAAAAAAACACAGCTTACGTACAGAAAAAGGTCAGGATATCTAGAACCACCACCGTCCCTAATACGCGTATAAACTTGTGACCAGGGATCGTACATGTATATAAGATCCCTGTTGTGACGAAGACCATGATGTTGATTGATTGGTTGCTTGATTAATTGTATGGTGTTCAACGCCGTTTTCAACATTATTTCAGTTATATGGCGTTGGCCAGTGTACCTATCCAGGCTTTCTTGGATTCTCTTTTACCAGTACTCCACACCATATTGTTTCTAGCTACTTTCCCACATAACCATCGTCGAAACAATGGTCAGCAGTGACAGAGGAATGAATCCTGTCACAATGACTATCATCAATCCTCGGAAAGAAATTGGCCGAGCGGGTGATCGAACCAGCAATCCCCTGTTCTTAAGTCTTGTACGCTACCAACTTAGCTACCGAGGCTCGGCCAATGATATTTAACTACGGAGTTTCTTTTCTTATTTTGAAATAAATCCGAGATTGAATATCAAAGACCAGTATTCACGCTCTGCGCAGCATGCTGCGCCGATCCTTTTTGATTGAAGTTCCGCCTTTTAAACATTTTGGTGCGATCTAGCTTTACAGTCCTCCATTGAAATACACAAGACTGTTGCAGGACAGATCAACCGTGTTTTTTCGAGGCCACTCGGTATATAATAAAATGATTTTTTATTTGATGGTAAACGTCACACGTGTATTAGATCGGTGTACTAGCCATTTTTCCACAAGAATTGTTAATCTATTGGACAACGCAAGACTAAAGTCAGTTTGCATACACTTTCTATTCGTGCAAGTACATCTTCTTCTTCCGCCAAGCTCCTAAAATTTGGTTTGACCGGAGTTTGTTAATAAGTCTATCTACCATGCACACTAAAAATATGCAGCGCTCAGGGAACAGGGATTAAATTTATCTCCGTACTCTGTAAGCAAGTCGTTGCGTTACATGGATTCATTTTGTCTAAAAATCTTGTTAATCTTGATAAAGAATGGTACTTTGAGAAGTGAATATTTACCATAAACAGAAAGTTTCAACACATGTCAGCCTGCGTAGACTACACTAGGTGACATGGATCGGTACTACTTGCAGATGAAATGAATCACCTTTCACAGAACATTTATCTCAGTCACTATCTTCCTACACCAAATACGATGCAAACTATGAACTTACTATTTCTGGAGAAATAGACTTCAAATCTTGATGTTTCCCAGCAACAGTTGGCAAGCAAGCAGCGCGGGAACAATCCGCAATCCAATCGGAATTCGTCGACAGATTCTCAACAGCTTGGATGATACATGACATCGGACTCTTGGGGTCTGGTAAGTTGACGGTGCACTCGGATCTTTTCCTCCTTTTTCTGACAGATGATAGGTCAAGATGATCATCATTTAGGCGTTTAAGAGTTTCGTTTTCATATCTGTTTTAATAAAACACAGAAGGTAGAAATAGATTATGACGACCATTTACAATGCACGTCAACTGAGCTGTTCCTTTTCAATATGTCATGCAACATGAAAAATGGGGCATTCGGACATTTGCGTAAAGTGTCGTCTCGGATCAGCCTGCGCAGTATGCGCAGGCTAATTCGCGACGGCACTTTACGACTACATTAGATTTTATCCTACAGTAGACTTGCGTGAAACAGAAAGTCACATTAGAACGGAAAGTGTCGTCTCGGATTAGCCTGCGTGGACTGCGCAGGCTGATCCGAGACGACATTTTATGCAAATGTCCGAATGCCCCTTTTCGCGTGTTGCAGGCCATATAAAAACACATTCAAAAAAAAAATTTTTTAACCGGGGTCCGTATTCACCAACCATTTTTAAGAACATTCTTGGTCTTATTCTCGAGAAGTTTTAATATTTGAAAGTATTGAAAGTAACACAACAAATGGTTTAGTCAATCAGAATTAGTGTTCCTATCAAATCCAGATTTTTTTTTTTTTCAAATTAGACAAAGAATATTCTGAAGAATGGTTGGTGAATACGGACCAAGAATAGTCGATTGATGTAGAATGGGGCGTCGACTCATTAACAAATACTAGTATAACTCTGCATTGCAAGACTTTAAAAACACCCTTGGAAAAGATACAAGGATTGTGAAAAAAAACAAGTATTTTTAAATAACTCACAGAAAAATCGTGACAAGCAGTGAAATTACCTGCTTTCGTGTGATTTCTCCTTTTGTCACAATCTTTTCAATCTTTGTCTGCTGATAAACGAAGCGTGTTGTCTGTCGTAGCATATGTTAACTGATACTCGTGGCGCTTCCGGAAAAGGGGGTTTAATGCATCCTCGATATACATTATATCATACAAGTCGTAGCATAATGTGGATCCACTCTGTCTAACACAAGACTGGATCATGAGAATGGTCCTTTGGCATGCAGAAATTTACCCAAAGCCAAAGAATGTTTGATTCTGGTCATCCTTCGCAGGTGCGCTTGTTGACATGGATTTATATTTTATGCAGATGTATTTAACCCCCTTTTCACAGAGCTCGTATCATTTTTCCAAAGTCTTTAATAAAACTTGTGCTGATACTCTTGAATAAAGAAAATATTTGCCTACCTTTTGTATCCACAATCATGGTCAATGCTCATATGAACCATTGTATGTGGAGGCATGGTTATTCCAGTGTATGTTGTGTTTGAAATGGTAAATCTAAGTGACACCACATTTCCACTTCACAAGATCTTATATATCGATGTCAAAAGTCCAGTTTGAAATCTGTTCATTCATTACACGGTTCACTAAGTTTGATGCGAGAGCTGATTAGATAAAAAATACAAACTAATTGTTTGCTAATGGGACAATGATAGTTTTATGTTGTTTGATTGACAGGTAATCAATGGTGATCAATATTGTTTGTATCTCTATCAGCCTTGGCGGCCCGTAGCCAAGAGGTCTTGTTGTCCATAAAGGTGTCGGTAGTTTACTGACCTTAAACCAGAAACATAAAATATCATAAAGGCATCATTTTAACTTTCTTTCAGATATACAATCTAAAGATAAAAAATATGTAATCATGAGTAAATTATAATATACAAGTGGGCTTGGCTTAGGGAACCAGTTATATTTTTCTTTCGACATTTTGTAATGGTCTTATGTACATTTCTATTGCGAAGAACCTCCAAACTACTGTTTTTGTGCAGTAAAATTTTCGTGTGCTGTTAGGTTTCAGATTTATTATTTCAAGAACTGACGATTATTTTGATATATGTTAGTAGGCCTATATGAAATAAAAACACCAATTTAATTGTCGAAGCCGATGAAAAAAAAAGTAATTGATGAGATTTTCACATTGCTGAATCGTTTACCAGAACATTTGAGCCATGCTCTGTGAAAAGGGAGGCTTAATGCATTTGCGAAAAGTATCGACCCAACGCAGGCTGACTTGGGCCGACACTTTTCGCTATTGATCAATTTTCCGTATGTCTAAGGACTAGTCTACCTCATGATTTAGTCAATTATTAAAAAAGGTGGCTGTTATGGATCCATAAGTATGTAATGGTTTGCTCAGTGTGATGGATTACGGAGATCCATTAAGCCCCCTTTTGCCAGAGCATTGCTCATTTATTATGAGTCGTGCACTTTGAAAACAGGGCTTTAATGCATCTGAAAAAAGTATCGATTTATTCCAGCCTGCACATGCTAACGTTAGCATTAATTAAAACTTTTTTTTTTTTGTGTTTGTAAATTTTATGCATGTCCAAGGACCACTCTACAACTAGATTCAGTCGATTTGCTTGTCAACATGGATTTTATGGATACACGATTGTGTGATGACTTGCTTAGTTTAATGCATCACAGAGATATAGTAAACCCCCTTTCGCCAGACTATCCCTTATTTGTTTTAGTTCAAAATATTTGAGCCATGCTCTGTGAAAAGGGGGCTTAATGCATCACCGTGATACATGATACCAGGCCAAGTCATCACATAATTATGGATCCATAAGAGCCACTTTTTTCAATAACCGACTGAATCAAGAGGTAGATTGGTCCTTTGACAAACAGAAAATTGACCAGTAGCGAAAAGTTTCGGCCCAGGTCAGCCTGTGCGGACTGCGCAGGCTGACCTGGGTCGATACTTTTCGCAGATGCATTAAGCCCCCTTTTCACAGAGCATGGCTCATATGTCTTTTTTTCCTCAAATCCTCCAGTTGTACTTCACATACCTTCTGAGTGAAACAAAGGAAATGTTCTGCTCTGAATGCACAGAAAAGAAAGCAGTGTGAGAAATTGCACGTTTTCGGGATTTCTCTTTGTATGGATGTTTTTTCAAGGTTTTCTTAGATTCTTTTCCAATTGGGTTTGAGATTTAACCATTAGTTTATTTGACCATTGACCCATTTTGATAGGTACATGTATTTCCTGTGTCTGTATGAGTCAAGTCATTTTGTAAAGGATAGAGAACCTTAGATGTCTTTCAATACATTGAGACAAATAACGAAATATTCCATCATAAGTAGTTTCTCTATCCGTCCAAATGTTTTAAAACGCCATCTGAGATTCACGTGATTGTTGATTTAAGAGTAAGCCGAACTTTCGTTTGTCCATTCATCCATTTTGATAGTGGATTTATCACTATTATTAATATCGTTATTAGAAGTAGTGGTTGTAGTATTTCCTAAGCCTTGAGCACAACAAAATTGTAGACTCGACTGTGTTGCAGTCATTCGCAGACATCAAAATTTGTTGTAGTTAAACAATTTCTCTTTGTAAAATAACACACAAAAAACATGTGGAAAATGGAGAAAATGCTGCATTTTTTCAATTTTCCGGATTTTTTTCCTTTATCTGCGATGTTTTCAAAAGCCTTGTTTTTTAGGGTGCTTAAAAGACGAGAATTATGGTAAAGTGTTGAGAGTGAGCTGGTAAAAGAAAGACGATGTAAGATTTCTTTCTGTAAAGTTGATCTACGCTCGTATATCGTCTAATACAGTCGTTAGTTTGATAGATTGTAATCGATAATACATTATCAATAAATTCAATATTATCAATTAATTAGACCGCTTTGATGATTTTCCAGACAGAGTTAGGTGTTGACAACTATAACGTGAACTATCTCAAAACTATCTGAGATTATTTTAACGGATAATTTCTCTCTCTCTATTTTGAAGAAGAATTACACCACGTTTCCCTGAAAAGCTCCTCATCAAACAGAAATACACAATGTTACATTGTCGACAAGAATTTTTAAACCTATGGCCGAATTTGATTTAATGATACAAATTTCAAATGAGGAAAGGAGGAAGGGCCATTGTATTTTTTTTCTACCGATAATTATTTTCTTAGTGCATTCTTCGGCATAGCCTTCTTTCGAACGTTTTTGGTGGAAATTATCGCCGAAAACGAGTTGTTCAAAGCAGGCGACGTAATTTTTCATTTAACCGTTAGGATGCTTAGTGCGACTCAAGGACCTATTGCGGACAATGTAGATCAAGATCAGACTGCACAGAACGTGCAGTCTGATCTTGAATCTACACTGTCCGACACGGAGATATCTTTCCGCCAAAATATACCTTTGAAATAACAAAATTTGAGTTTTTACTTTCGACTAGAAAGTTTCATTCAATTTATTCAGCAGGTCAAGGGTTAATCCAGATAACGTTATTCGACAAAATATTACTTACCCTCTCATTCCCCACTTTATTTGAAACACGAAGTTGTTTTGGGAGGTGGTGGTCATTTCATATCATGGGTACATTTTACAAGGGGAAATTCGGGCAAAATTTTCCTGTAATCTATCTCTTTTTTCCACTCGATATTTCGACAGTGCTTACAAGTAACAGATCTTTTTGGCGCTGAATCACCATACTGGGCAATGAAAACAATGTTTCCAATTGGCTTCGAGTATAAACCTCAACCAAACAGCTGGATAGTCTTTGACAGGAAAGATAGAACGAACTGTGGAATGGATGTTGGTTCCGAGTTGTTATAATGGAGTTTCACGCCACTTCCAGCAGAAAATCAGTTATATATCGAGCACAGTTTACTGTTTAATTTCTTTTTGTGAACGAACCTATCCTAGGATGGGGCTCTGCAGTGCATTGCCGAGCGTCAAGCGGGGGTTAAAGCAGGAGTTTCGAGCCTTAGAGTTTGGAATACGGTGACGAAAGATAAAGTTACGAATGTCTTGCACACCAAAATTTTGTGAATGTAAATATGATTAAGACACTTCTTAACAATACGTTTGATCGTATTTAAAAAAAAAAAAATACATGTAACTTCAATTCAACTGGCATTCCATCCATCCATCCATAATTTGGATTTTTTTTCGAATCTTTGTACGATAGAGAAGTAAACAGGAAATCTGTCTATATTACTGATCCATGCCAGCTAATACGAGTATAGCTGTCTGTTTGATAGATTGTAATCAATAGTAGATAACTAATCTGTTCAATATTATCAACTAATAAGGCCGCCTTGATGATTTCAGACTCTAACTTAAGTGTTGACAGCTACAAGTACATCGCTGAATAGCTCAAAACTATCTGAAAAAGATACTCTGTATTCTTGTAACAAAAGAAAATCTCTCTTTCACAATTCTGAAATCTTTAATGTCTGTTAAATGTGAAGTTTTAGTACTGCGCCGCTATCCTTATTTCATTTGTGATTAGCTTTTCTCTAAAAGTGTGCATTTATATCGAATTATTCAATTAAGTATAAAGAATATACGTACATTTTTTGACTTATCTAAAGTCAAAGCATTTATAGACGACAATTAAATGAGCCTCAAATGCTGGCATTAGGCTTCTTGGGGGTAGAAAACATTGTGGGAAAAAAGAAGAAAATGCTGGTTTTCTTCTTTTTCAAAATGTTCAAAAGGTTTTATTAATCAGGGTAGTAAACACACTAGACTGTGTGATACAGCTGCAGACGACAGTATGTGCTTTGCAGCAGACTTAATCGAGAAATACTGCCGCAGGTACATGTATCAGGGAAGCAATTGGTTCGTAATGAAACATTTCTTCTTTTGCTACCATAATTTTATACGTTTTGAAACCTAAAATAACCCTGATTTTCCCTACTTTACATGAAGGTTTCCTGCTGCCATCTGCTGCACTTGTTTTTCAGTAGGAGAGGAGTTAAATCTTTACCAAACGACAAAATTTTTCACTCGTCCAAATCTAAAACTGTTAAAGACGACAAATTAAATGTGGCTCAATTGATGGTACCTGACTCTAAATGAGTGAAAAAAAAAAATGTGGGAAAAGGAGAAAATACTGGTTACCAGCATTTTCTCCCTTTCCCATGTTTTCAAAAGGCTCCTTCAACAGGGTCGTTAAAACCCCGTGATTGTAAGGTAACGGGTTTACTCCTAAAGTGCCTTAAATAGTTCCCTGTATGGCTAGTGTAGATTAAGATCAGACTGCACTAAACGTGGGATCTGATCTTGATCTATACTGTCCGCTTTACTGAGACACAGTAACCATGAGCGACCTTTAACAATTGCTATTAACCTTGAAGCTGCCAGGCGCGACTCACTGACCTTGTGCGGACAGTGTAGATCAAGATCAGACTGCACAGAATGTGCAGTCTGACCTTGGATCCACTCTGTCCAATAACGAGATGTCTTTCCTTCAAAAATACCTTTGAAATTGGAAAATTTTGGTTTTTCCTATCGGCTTGAAAGTTTCAATGCTTCTTTTTGGCAGGCTAAGGGTTAACTGTGCCTTATACCTACAATAAACATTCTGTTAGTTTTATCTGGCGCTCGTAGGCTTCAAGAGATGGCTCGAACTTCTGTTGAAATACGGCTAGTTTTGAAGAAGATTCATTTTCGAAACTAAATTGATACTAGACTGATTCATACTTTCAACGAAACTGGTGAAATGGCTTCTTTTCCAAAACTGTTTATCTGATTGTCTTCATTTTCAATAGCGTTTAACCCGTCTATTGTAGATCTACACGTATATAATCTGAGTAAGTTTCATAAGAACTGGGTCATTCATCCGGACTTTATGGAGTAAACAAAGTGTAAATTTTCAACTTAAACTGGCTACATTTTTCCCACTGATGGTCGAATTTTATTTAACTTAATACGGTTTATCACACTTTCGTACAATCCCGAGTTTTAACGATCTCTAGGAAGCAGAAATTTGGAAATCATTGTGGGTAAACGAGAAAATGCTGGCTACCAGCATTTTCTCATTCTCCCACAATGTTTTATACCCTTTAAGAGACAAATCTCACCATTTGATTTGTCGTCTACAAATGTTTGCAGTTTGGATTAGTCCAAAATAATGTCGTTTGATTAAGAGTTAAACCATTAATGGCGTAATCAAAGGCTAATTTAAGACCTACAAAAGTATGATAAAAATAATGTGAAGGTGAATCATAAAAAGAGAAACACCGTGGTAAAAGGAGCGGCTGCTTGTAACCTGCAACTGCTCCTTTGCCAACAATGTTAATGTGACTATTTATTAGACTAAATACATGGTCACACGTCGAAGGCAGTTTTCATGGTCTAAGGGAGAAAACTAATAATTTTTATTACATTTACGTAATACTTATTTCCCTTATTCACCTTTTCTTCTTTTTTCCTTGAAGTCAAGTCAAGGTGAATCAAGACATTGCTTGATTTGGTTTTATCAGCGGATCACATTTCACTTGACCCATGGTTTCGTGTTTCTGTCATTCGGCAAATTTTGGGTGATCTGTTAGATGTAGGTATGGAATCGGCCGAGTTGTGACGACTGATGTTTCCATATGACTTTAAATGGACCGATGCAAATGCCCTCAGATAAGGATAGCGACCGAACTTTCAGACAATTAATGTAACTGTTTTTAAACCAGGGATAGATCTATTTAATTAATATATCAACTCGTGTTTCACCATCAATGTACATTTGATAGTTTTGATTTAAACTGGAAGCCATTACGCTTTTGTATGCTGTAGCGAGTTGTAGAGCTATAAAAAAAAAAAATTGGTCAATATCTAGACCGAAAGCTTAATTTATTACTTGTCAACACGACAATAAAAGGAGTAACAATGACTATCACATTTTAAAGTAGCTAGAGATTAGCTCAAGGTTGAATATCTAAGACAATTTAACCATTCATATGGCTTTTTTTATAGATCCAGTCAGAATGTATTCAGTTGCTTACTTAATTTGCATCTTCAAATTGAGATGTTACCCTCCTAATCTAGGTTGAACAGTCAAACTTTTTATTTTTAATACCGGGAGATCATAGAGTAAATAGATGAAAGAGAAGGGAGACTACTGAATCATTGGTAATAAAAATGTTTCTGATTGCTCTTTTCTGGTCTAACGAGTCAAGAGATTGCAAGTTAATTATTAATAATCTTATGATAAGGATAAAGTTAAAACTAGTAGAAAGTTTTTCTGGTAAAATATGTAGCTTGTTAGCCTCGTGCACGGTTTTAAATGATTCCAACATAACGGAGGCTGTTCTAGTTAATATTCTATGACTAACAAAGTAGCCCAAGTTTCTTTCTTAGACCACAGATATCTCCCAATTTCACTAGCTTCAAGACTGTTAAATACAAATGAGAAAAAAAAAAATATAGCACAATGTTTGGAATACAATTTTGATTTTTATGTGATGTATGACTATTATATACAAGAGCCATGTTGACATGGCCATCCCCCACCAAATGCTTGCTCAACAGAAGATGTGTTTTTTTTCTTTTAGGTTGGTTTAAAGGCTGAAACAGCTAAATTTAAGAATTATTTTCTGGCAATACTAAATACAAAGTACAATAAAAAACTTAAACAAGGTACACATTTCTTATATAGCTGTCAAGTGTAAACACATATGAAATCTGACAGACGAATGGACCTAGTGCCCCTGCCAAGTACTTGTAAAACCTGGGAAACACATGAATAAGTGAATTATTGTTGTGATATAACTGAACAACTGTTGTGCAGTCTCATATTGGTCTAAACTGTCAGCAAAACATCCTTGAGTCACACTTAAGAGTCTAGGGGTAAAAACAAACAAATATAAATCCATACAAAGGATATAACAACTTCATACAAATTTTCAAACCTTTTATTGTAGTTGATGCATAAATCAAAGTACACACTAAATGAAATGAGTGTTTTTATGCTTGATAGATACTCAAAGTCATGTATTTTTTTCTGTTAAAAAAAATGGCATGTATGACTTTAATACTGACAGCAAAAAAAGTTACCATTGAAGGTGACCTGCTTTTTCTCCTTTTCTAACAATATTTTCTACTCCTTCAAAGACAAAACCTGTAATTTGAGCCGCATTTTATATGTTGCAGCCTGTGCAGCCTATCAAAACAAAACCACTGGATTATCCTCAATAAACTTGGCAAACAGCCATGTGAAAGATATAAACCCTTTACCATAAAATCCCTAGTTTTAGTGATGCTGAAGGAGGTTTTGGAAAAGATTGTGGAAAAAGGAAAAAATGCTGGTTACCAGCATTTTCTCCTTTTCCCACATTGTTTTCTAACCTTTCAAAGAAAACTCCAATCATTTGAGTAGCATTTGATATGTCATCTGCAAATGCTTTAAATTACGACAACTCTGAAAATATTTTCGTTTGGTGAAGAATTTACCCATTACCACATAATCTTGAGTTTTAATGGCCCTGGGGAATTGGGCTTTTGAAAACATTGTTGGAAAAGAACAATTTGTTGGTAACCAGTATTTTCTCCTTTTCCCACAATGTTATTTTACCTTTCAGGAACAAATCAAATCATTTAAGCCACATTTAAATTGTTGTCTGCAAATGATTTCAATTTCGATCAGTCTAAAATCTGTCTTGTGGTAAAGAGTTCAATAAACATGAATTTGGGGTTTATACATAAAAACATGAAAACATCATCGTTGGGAAATAAGTATTTGCTAGAAACAATCAACATATCTATTTGCCATGATTTTTTTTTTTTGTCAATGTCTGCAGCAAAAGAGCAATGATGGCCTTGAATCGCTCACCTGAGAACATAAATATGATCATCTTTGCAAACAAAGGTGACAATCACTACGCAGATGGTAGGATCTATGTAGTGATCATTACCTTGGCCTGCAAAGATGAAATGTAATGTGATGTGACCTAGTTTTTTCACATGGCTTAACTATTTTCTAGACTGATTTGGATACCATCAAGGCAAAATTCTGACCTAGTTTGATGGACACCAGAGTGAAAATGTGTCCTTTACAATAGGCCTACCCATAAGGTTTTTCTTTTAAAATTTGTCTACGTTATCTGCTTTTTGACTTAATGTAAGAAAATTTGGAGCGCATCTGAGGTTAAATCAAGACAATTTAATATTCTGATCAACCCTTATGAGTATTGGACTGAAAATGTGGCCTCTAAAGTGTGCATAAGATTTTTTTAAAAAAAAATTTGTCCCAGTGCCTTTCTCTTTAACCACATTGTGACCCAATTGCAAATTTATCTGAGATATCACAGAGACACACATTCTGACATATTTGTGTAGTGATACTAGGTTGCAAGTCTAGGTTGCCAGTCTAGGTACCAGTCAAATTCCTGGCCCGTGATCTTGGAATGAGAACCCCAGAAGAAATCCGGTTTCTGCTCTACCAAGACAGTTGCAAAAATAGCCGATGTAGAAGCAGGAGATTCGAAGTTGAACAAGACAATTTCAAGTAAGAATCCCTATAAAGGAAATAGGTGATCACTTTACTGGTGGCAGAGGTGTTTAACGGCCCATTTCATCATCTGCGCTTGATAAATTAGCCGAAAATGTGCTTCAAATGCCAAGCCTCATTTTCGTTGCTGCCATTTTTCGAGAGCAGATCCACTCTACCGATCAAGTTAAACCTTTTCCTGTGCTCCATAGGTATGATACCTGTAATTTTCCTTAACTCTTTACCACACGAGAAAATTTTAGACTGGTCCAAATTGAAAGCATTTGCAGACGACAAAATAAAGGTGACTGAAAAATTAAAATTTGGTTTGGGAAGAGTAGAAAACACTGTGGGAAAAGGAGAAAATGCTGGTTACCAGCATTTTCTCCTTTTCCCACAATGTTTTCCAAAGGCTTCTTTCTCAGGGGCATCAAAAGTAGGGATTGTGTGGTAATGGGTTAATTAAGGCCCTTTCTGTACCTTATTTGCCCTTTGCTGGAGTTATTCTGTGATTGTCAGGTGTCCATTTTCAAGTTTGCTCTCAGCCTAGTCTTGTCTGTAGACAAATTGCTTGCCCACTCTACACCCCTCTCTGTTAATTCATGTCCAATCCAGGAACTGACATTCCTGGTGTAGGTTGGGACATTGCCAGAAGTCTGATGGGCATCAGGGAGGAAGGACAGATAACTATGTCTATTTTGGAGGCAGTGACTAGGAAGGTTTTTTATCAACAGCACCTTGAAAACCTCGATTTCGCACCTGGGGAGGTTGTCCTCGGCATCTCAAGGATCAGCCCCAGTCAAGCGGCGATCGAAGACTAGACTGTGGGGCAGAAGGATATCTGAAGTCTGAGCACCCAGGCATTTCTGGGCTGCCAGACACTCCTCACATGCCAAGAGAGCTGCCAACGCCATTGCCCAACTTTCAAAAGGTGGAGGGAGAACTGAATGCCATGCTGAGAGAACTCAGTATGCTAGGTGGGGCCAGGAAGAAGACAACCAGAGTACTACAAGGTAGGTTATCTTTCAGTGGCAACCCAGATTAAGACCTCCAGAGGCAAATGGACAGACTGCAACCACCAAGTGTTCAGCAGGAAAGGGTCTGTGTACTGCAATTGGCACACACCCTTCAGCAGCCTAAAAGTTCCAGTGAGGGGGAAGATGATGATGCAGGGAGGCCTTTACATAGACCTTTGCTGTATACAAGAAGCGAAGTCTCCGCTTTAAAGAGTCTACCAAAGACTCTCTGTGCATGACGGTAGGAGAAAATTGGCCAGCATTTCAGCTAAAAATCAGCAGATTTGCTGGTGCCAGTGCTTGGACAGAGCAACAGTGCAGGGAATGTCTGACAGACAAAGCCCTCAGCTACGCTGCCATGATTCTGAGCAGAGATTCAGATTTGTTGTGTCACAAAATGATGCGCAAACTAGAGCGACGTTTTGGTGCAGAGGAGTTGCCAGCGGCTTGCAGGCCAAATTTTCCCTAATCAGTGCAGTCTAAAGGGGAGACTATGGAGGAATGGACAGATAGAGTAGAAGTGATGGCCACAGAGGCTTTCCGGGAACTTACGGAGAGATACTCGAACCAGCAAGTGATTGCTCGTTTTTGCCAGGGCCTATAAGATGCAGATGCAGGCCATAATGCATTTATGTGGTCTTTCAATATAACTGAATAGGCCATGAATGAAGTCTGCATCTTTCAACACTCGAAACAAGCCATGGCTCACAAACAGAAGCGTCAGCCAGCTACTTTAACTGCAGCTACTGACTTTGACAGTGTTCAAAAGTTGGCAGTCCAAGAACTAAATCAGAGCAGTATGCAGAAGGTGCTGGAACAGCTTCAACCTGAGCTCAAAGAGGTCAAGGAGAAGTTGAGCAAATCCCAGCCAATGAAAAGGGGGAGAGGTGCTAGGAAAAGAGGCACTGGAAAATGCTGGATCTGCCAAAAAGATGGCCATTTCCACAGAGACTGTCCTCTGAAGAAAGATTTAAACAAGGACAGGTCAGCCGAAGGACCAAAACTCTACCAAACAACCAGTGAAGTAGCGCCACAGATCCTCCAGAACCAGTTTGGCTATGTGATTACAAAAACAATCACAGTACTGCTAAAGAGTCAATTTCGACGATTTCTAAAAATTCCACTAGCAGTATAGTAAGCACTATAGAGGCACAAATCAGAGGCATATCACAAAAGGCTATGCCGGAGTCGGCTTTTTCAGAAAACTCCCAGAGTAAAGATTTAGGACATTCTGACGAAATTAACATAGATTTACCCATAAAAGTGTGTGTGCTTAGATCAGCTTATACGTTTACCATACCAGTAAATGTGGGGGAACACAGGGTTACGGCAGTGGTAGATTCGGCTGCGGAAGTGACAATTATTTCAGACAGATTGTTCACGAAATTGAGAAAGCAACCATCTAAATTAAGGGAGGTAAAGCTTGATACAGCCAGATGTGTCAGCTGTCAATGGTTGGCTTTGTGGCCAGAACAATTAAGTTGAAAATTGGCACAACACACTATTAGTGGTCCTATCTATGTAGCGCCCATTGAGCAGGAAATGCTGTTTGGTGTTAATCTACTGACCCGTGGATCAGCCATCTTGAACCTGGGTAAAGGAACTTTGACATATGATGGCTATGAAATCACCATGAGTTTAAAATTGAAACCTAAGAAGTGTGTGTTTTTCCACATCTTCGCTAGCAAAGGTGACGATCACTACGTAGTGATCGTCACCTTGGCTAGTGAAGATGGTTTTTTTCAGAAACAGGTTGAATTCCTTGGAAGGGTAGTAAGTAGTGACACTTTAGCAATGTCAGAGTCAGATACGGAAGCTGTAGCAAACTGGCCAGTTCCCTTATCTTCTAAGGATGTTGAAGGCTTTGTAGGCCTGGCAAATTGACCTTTCTGTAAACGCGAGTTTGGCATGCCCACCTTCGTAACACGGTATTTTGGTTGTCAAGCCTGACAAACAAACCAGAAAGTGGCGTTGAATACAAAGAGAAAGAGGGTTTATTTCAGTTTTATTCTATCTGATATTTTTCGCTAGGTTAATTATCCCAACTTTTTTCCCCAACTTTCTTATCAATTCGAACTTAGTCGTCAACTTAACCAGAAAAAATACTTAAAATAATGTCATATTTATGTGAAATCAAGAAGTAAAAATAATGCAAATATGTTCGTAATTCCATGTTTGGTCACAGCATTTCAAATAAAAGTACATTGAGAGTAACTTACTGTTGGCAACATGTATAATATCTAAAAGGGCCATAAGTTTTTAAGACATTTCGTCAGTATATAACATACTTTGATTGTAAACAATATAGGAAAAGGGTTTACAATTTAACCCTTTACCACACAGTACCGTCCTTTA
Source organism: Hippopus hippopus (assembly GCA_946811185.2). Classification (NCBI taxonomy): domain Eukaryota; kingdom Metazoa; phylum Mollusca; class Bivalvia; order Cardiida; family Cardiidae; genus Hippopus; species Hippopus hippopus. The sequence goes on along the minus strand of OX328108.1, from coordinate 20,672,204 downwards.
TCGACCTTGAAGAAGAAGACTTTTGAAAACATTTCTTGGCTGTTTTCTACCCTTTCAAAGACAAATCTCATCACTGGAGCAACAGTTAATTTGTCGACAGCAAACGTTTCCAAAATACACAAATCTATTGTTTTGTTCTCTGTTTAATACCTGTTTGAGTCTGAGAGGTGCAATAGTATTTATTCATTTTGTGTGTAAAATGCTTGAATTTAATAACCTTTGCACATCTGAAAAGTGGCACATGTCATGAATATTCCAGTTTGGCATTAATTGTAACTCTTGGTTTGAAGAATATGCTGAGTGTGTAGATACAGATCAGATTGCTAATGGTATTCAGCCTAGTCTTGGATTTAAACCATCTGCTACTTACATTATTAAGCATACTTACAGCAGATTTAAGGTCTTACTTCTATTCTGTTCTGTTTCAGAAGTTCAGTTTAAAAGGCAGCTTATCTTAAATCAGCTTTTGATTTAGCCATATTTAAGTAGATTAGCACATCTGCCTTTTCAAAGGGTTTGTTGGTAAACTGTTAGTTTGATAGGGTGTGTGTTTGATTGCAAGCTTAAGTTGCCGCTCTAATCCACTTGACCACCCGTTGTCTCAGTATATCATAAGATAAAACAAATTACCGTCAATGATATTAACAAGTTTGTTAATTGACGGCACACTTAACACATTTTAAAATCATCAAACAACCAGTTTCCCTTACCCAAAATTGAAATTTTTCTGTTGAATCGACAATCTATGAATATTCAAAATGCATGCAATTTGGTGTAATTTATTATCGAATATGATGTTGAGACAACTTAACTAGCCTCATAAAAAAGATAAGCATCTTAAATTCCATTATTCTTTGGCAAAATTGAGGTATGTTTAGGTGTTTCATTCTTTCTCATTGAAGTTCAAATCTTTGCTGAAACATGTAAATCTATTGCACTGTCCTTCATCCCCGAAATTTGGACTTTTTATACTTAAAATTATGTTAATTAGTTAAAGCATCTCTAAAGTTAATGAGGAAGTAGGCTTATCACTATGGATTTATGTATTCTGGTTACCAGTATTTTCTCCTGAATGTTTTCAAAAGCCCTGCTCCTGAGGGTCTGTATTAAAGGGTTAAGCAAAATAAAATTGGAAGATAGTTATCCAACAGACCCTGTTAGTGATTGAAACAGCAATTTTCTTCTCTTAGATGGGGTTTTCTATGTCTTTTTTTTTTTGCAAATACTTCCTAAAATGACATATATACATACCTTTGTGAAAACATAATGATTGATATTGAACCGTGATGGCTTAAGCTGTTCACGAGGTCTTCAACATAGTTTTATCCACCGAATACATTTTTCGAGATACGTTTATGGCTTTGGCAATGGGACGAATTTACCTCCCCCCTGCATTCTATCTGGATAACGATTATCAGTGTCACACAATCCATAACTACACCTTTTCACCATTTCACAGATTTTTATTGACTGATTACACAATTGCTGTTTTGATAATTAAATAGATATGATAAAATTATCTTATGTTTATATCAAATTGTGTCTAACCTTTTTGTTTACATGCCCAGTGCTGCATTTTGATTGGCCGATAAGACCTGTCATTCAAAATTGGCAGAAGGTCAATTACCATCATTGTTCTATAAAGGATTTCTCATCTGTGGCAAAACCATTATCTGATGTGGTGGGTAGGTACAAATGGGGATAGGGAACAGCAAGATGCTCTTAAGAAGTCCCTGACTAACCCACCAGTTTTAGCACTCCCAAGACAGGAAGGACCATTCATCCTGGATACTGATGCATCTGATTTTGCAATAGGTGCAGGACTGATTCAGATACAGGATGGGGAGAAGAAAGTAGTTGCTTATGGCAGTTACTCTCTCACTAAAGAGCAGCGGAGATACTGCACAACAAGAAAAGAGCTACTTGCAATAGTGCGGTTTACAAGACAGTACAGGCACTATTTGCTAGGAAAAGGTTTTACTGTCCGTACCCACCATTCAGGCTTGACATGGTTGTTGAATTTCAAAGTACCACAGGGTCAGTTGGCTAGGTGGATTTGGGAGTTGTCTCAATTTGACATGAAGCTTGTGCATCATGCTGGAAATAAGCATGCTAATGCTGACGTGCTTTCTAGAAAGCCAGAACCAGCTGGTAAATGCGATGCATATTCCTCTGGAGTCCCATTAGCCAGTTTACCTTGTGGGGGATACAGTTACTGCTAGAGAGCAAGGAAGTTGACGACGTAGTTCCATTGACATCACAGGCGATTGCTGAGGTTGGAGTTGGCCACTCCATGGTTTTCGCCACTTGGGTCTGGGTGACGTACAGAAACAGGAAGCGGAGGTAGTAGAGATCAGGGCTGGTATTTCAACACTGTCACAGAGTGATGCAGGCGACGTGTCTAGCTCTAACAGAGATTCAACTGTGAACAAAGTCAGTAGCGACAATGGCAAGGCGGTGGATAATAAATCTGTCCAGAATTTGCAAGTGGCGAATGAAAATGCAGGATTTAGATCCAGATTTGCAAGTGATCCTGCCAATATTTTCATACATATAGTTGCAGCTGAAAGCAGCTATACTGTAAAGGTCTACGGAGTACGTACAGATTCAACAGACAAACAATTCCAGTGCTGGGGTTTTCATGTTACGGACATAAAAGATGCCCAGGCTGCAGACAAGGACCTTTCTTTGATCTTGAGTTGGCTTTGTAATGAGGCCGAGAAAGCCAGTCAATATGGTCATACACCTATGCAAGAGTATCAGGCTGGTGCACCCATGGATCAAGCTCATCTTGACTTCCTAGGTCCTTTGCCCATAACACCAAGGGGAAACGAGTACATCCTGATGATGGTGGCCCAATTCGCCAAGTGGGTTGAATGTGTACCATTGCCTTTGCAAACAGCTGAAGTCACAGCAAAAGCAGCAGTTGACAAAATCTTCTCTAGGTTTGGTTTTCTATTTCAAGTCTTCTCTGACCAAGGCGGAAACTTTGAGTCCAAGCTGTTCACAGCAATGTGTGAAGTTCTTGAAATTCTTAAAGCCCGAACAACACCTTACATGCTGTCTGCAAATGTCCATGGAGAGCATTATAACCGTATCCTTATGGATGCAGTTAGATGCTATGTTGGGGATTCCCAAGAACAGAGGGATATGCACTTGCCACAAATAGCTGGTGCAATGAGAAGTGCTGTAACCCAGAGCACTGGGTTTAACGCAAACAAGTTGATGTTAGGTAGGGATGTAAATATTCCAGCTCATCTAATGTTTCCGAATAGACTGGCCAAACCAGTTGCCGCAGATGAATATATTGCAACCCTGATGAAAAACATTCAGACTGCACATAATGCGGCCAGAAGTAACCTAGAGACTTCTCTGAAGCAAATGAAGAGAGGTTATGATGTTCATGTCCTGGAACATGTGTACCAGGAAGGAGATCTTGTGTATCTCCTGGACAGTCACACAGCGGTAAAGAAGGGTAAAATAATGAGTCCTCCTTGGAAAGGACCAGTGGTGGTAGTCAAGAAAATCCCTGGTTTATTGTACCATGCACAACTCAGAAAGTCCTTTTTTGTTGTCAATGATGACTGGTTGACACGATGTAAGGATAGAGAGGTCCCTGAGTGGGTGAGGAAGTGATTGGAAAACCTTATTTCGGATTCAGAGGGTACAGAGGATGATAGAACTCTGTAATGTGTATGCCGCAAGCCATGGCAAGGTCACTGTATGATTCAATGTGACGGTTGTGATAAGTGGTTCCGTGGTTCTTGCGTTAATGTCACAGCTTCTGATGTACTATGGACATAGACAAAGTCTAGTGTAGAGCTTGCAGCGTGTAGTTCCTTTATCTAAAGTTATAAGGGTGAGCGATGGCAAAATCCAGCTCCTCATGTGTTCAATGAATGTATTTTTTCTCTTTTCAAATAAAAAAGATGTTCATAGCCACAGAAATTGCCCAGGCCAACAAGGACGAAAGCCTGTTGCCATCCAAGGAGACTGTGAACACAATTATGTTGTCCCCTCAACCATTACAGGACCAAGTGGCCATGCTGCTGGGCCAGCTGGGCATTGCAAGGAAGAGGAAGAATTGGGCATGGCTGTCTAGAGTTGCCAAGGATGCACACAAGTTGCAATTCCACAACCCCAGTTGGATCAGTGAGAACATCTCACGGGTCCACCAACCCAAGAAGGCAGCCAGTGCAATGCCAGTGGGTCCATCAAAGGACATTAGCCTAGTGGACAACCTGAACATGGAGAGGGTAATAGCTGACACGGGAAAGGGGGCAGGGGCCATAGAAATCCACCACCTGACATCCCAAAAAGATGAGGTGTTGGGAACCATGGCCCTTGATGATACAGGAGCAAGGCCGAAGGAAGTGAAGAAACACTCTTCCTCCCCTGTTAGGCGCTTACCGAGAAACCTTATGCCGCAGAAGCCTCCAACAGAGATCAAGGAAAAACCAGCCGCCGAAAGCTCACGAAAGGATCATAAGCGTGCAAAGGACTCACGAAAGGAGTCCACTGCACCAAGAAAGTACAGTCACAGACATCACTCTGTGGGGACTGTGAAAGACAAGCCGGCTGAGAGAAGTCAAGAGAAGCCCCGTGATGACCATCAAGAAGGACGTCATTATGTTTACAAGGAGAAAAATCTGGCCGGTATCACAAATCAAGCCACGGGAAGAGGACTCATCCTGAAAGGCGGGAGTTGTTTAGCTCCTCGGACAAGAAGAATCCAAGATAGGAGGCAGAGAGGCCACACAGGACTAGGATAGACACATCTGTTTGTCCTATTCCTGGCTGTGGGGAGACCGTTTCAAGGACCCATGCATTCAGTATCCACTTAGCAGGGATACTGGATGAGAGGAGAGGACTCGAACAGGGGACCACCCGCAGCAGGATGAATCTCCTAATCCAGTGTGCCGGTAGAATAATAGGATGCCTGGACGTTTCGATCCTTGCCAGGTACATCGGCAACCTTGGAATGGTCACACAGGGATGCGTTATGATATCCAAACAGATGAAGATGGCCCTAGACAGCTTATATGCGGAAATGGGATCTCAGATCCAGGAAGACTACCAGGTGGAGACTATGAATTCACCTGCACTTCTTATGCACTGGAGAACCTTCCTTGTGGTATTGGGATGTTTGGACAGGAAGACCAGGGGAGACCTGCTGGATGATTATCCAGCTATCTCCCTACCCCTGAACTTGAGACCTCACGCTGTGGATAGCCACTTACACTTGGATAGGATCCGCAACAAATTGGGCAAACAAGCCACTTTCAAAGATGTTTTGAAGGCCGTGGAACCAACATCGGCGCCAAAGTCTACGATGTGGATGGGGTGGCTGTATTTTGCAACCCTGCAACTTACCAGAGCCAGGAAGAAGTTGCCCAATTAGCCTCTCATCCAAAGACAAAGAGCATCAGCAAAGACATCTGGAACAAATTAGCAGCTTGTCTTCAGTTTGAAGGTGTACGTGCCCTGGGAGAGGTAGGACTGGTCCATTTCAAGATCGACAGGACCTTGTGGGACCATTAACATGTCGTGTTGAGCCGTGCCTTGGACCATTTGACAGGGCTTTTTGTCCAAAAATTGAGAAGGGGCCTTAGCCTTTCATTTTGGGAAATTCAAGCGCGATTTTGGCCAAATTGGGAAAAAACAGACTGACTTTCAAGGTACATCAATAAAACAAATTAATGTCAGTGTACATACATGCAGTAAATAGAAAGTTGCAACAATTTAAAAATAATTTGAACAAATTCAACAGTTACACCATACATGTAACTACTTAACTATTTACCAAACAACAAAATTCTAGACTGTTCCAAATTGAAAGCATTTGCAGACGACAAAATAAATGGGAATCAAAAATAGAAATTTGATTTGGTAAGGGCAGAAAACATTGTGGGAAAAGGAGAAAATGCCGGTACCAGCATTTTCTCCTTATCCCACAAAAGCTTTCTTTCTCAGGGTCGTTAAGTCGGGATTGTGTGGTTAAGGGTTAAACCATGGCCAAATATCTCTCAGTATTTACACATAAAGGCATATAGCCCTTTTTAACACTACTGTGGTACACCCATGGGTGCCGGAGTTAATACTTCAGCAGAACTGCTTTCCAGCCTTCACATGATACAAGGGAATCATTATCTGTGCAAGTAACAAGGCTAGGCTTGGATATTATGACTGGAGATGTAGAGTTTGCATCATGTGCAGTGATAATAATTGTCTGGTCTTCTGACAATTTGAGACTGGCGATGTCCGATGGACCTGGCACTTCAGAGTGAGACTCGTTATGCAGAGATTTGATGACCTGTAGATCGATCGGCAAAGAATTTGAACGTTTCACGCCGAAAGTTAAAAGGCTACGCTGGGCTTTATTGTCTGCAGCGCTTTTAACAAACTTTTTGTAATGTTTCCCGGTTCTTGACATGTTTTATTTGGATACAGCATGTTTGGTTTTCTTTCAAATACGTTTACTGCAACCAAGTAAGAGTGTGTTCCACAATGTTGAATTAAGACAACTTCTTTTGTCAGCTGTAAGTTTTTACGAAAGACAAAAAAAAAATATTATCTAATGATAGGGACTTGACAACCGCGTCAAGTCTACGGGCAGTGTTATAATGCGCAAAAAATAACTCGGTTCGGTTAAGGTTGCCTCCATTAAACGAACCAAATGGCAACAAGAAACCGCAACATTTCGGCCGTACTGCAACGCAGTCAGCCAAGTCATTTCGGTACAAATCGATAAAAAGCCTGCTTTTCAATCGCTGCTAAATAACGAAAGTTTTATGTCTGATCATGTAAATAGCTTGCGAGATATTTGAATTTCAACTCACTGGAAATTTCAGCATTGTATTATGGACATTCTTTTAGCAAAATTGGGAAATTCTTTCACCGAAATTGGGAAAAAGATGCTTTTTGCAACTGGGAAGTCACCGAATATCGGCATCAATTATAGAAGGGAAAAAAGCCCTGTTTGACCCCTGACATGATTTTTGGTACTTCACAATGGGGGGGGGGGGGGAATGGTACAGAGATGCTAAGGCTGCTGTTCCACCTCAAAGGGGTGGTGCCCAAGGAGCAAAAAATCCACTTGCACTGCTACAGTGGTAGTGCAAGTACCAGAGACAGGTTGGTGGCAATGTTCCCCAACGTCCATTTTGGATTCACGGGACTAGTAGGAGACTTCAACGCATCACAAAAGGCAGCATTTAGGACCATGGAACCTTGTAGACTGCTGCTGGAGAGGGACGCCCCTTATTTCAGCTTTGGGCACCAGATTTCTACACCTGCACTACTGGGCAAACAGCTCAGCTAGTTGCAGATATTAAAGGTACAAGCTGGGAGGACACACTACTGGTGTCATCAGAGAATGCAAAGCGGCTGAACCAGCTACCAGCTCCTTAGTGGGCTATGCACCTCCAACCCTTAGGGCATTTCTTAAGGTGGGGGGAGAAGAGGGAAGGAGCAGTTGTCCAGTGAGTGTCACACGCAGAGTGTGATCACTCACATGCCAGAACAGGTCTGACCAAGAGTTTTTTCATGGTGTTGCCTACAATTGGATGATCACCAGGGAGTCCACAGAACCTGAGGTGAGCTGTCCTGCAGAGGAAGGTCCACACCAATCAAATAAAGTTGGGGGTAGTGTAGTGGTACTAGGTGGCAAAGCTAGGTTGCCAGTCTAAATACCAGTCAAATTCCTGGCCTGTGATCTTGGAATAAGAACCCCAGAAGACATCTGCTTTCCACTCTACCAAGACGGTTGCAGAAATATCTAGCCGAAGTAGAAGCAGGATATTCCAAGTTGAACAAGACAATTTCAAGTAGGAATCCCTATGTAGGAAACAGGTAATCACTTTATTTGCATGAGTATAGAACTGAAAATGTGGCCTCTAGAATGTACACAAGGTTTTTCAATCAAGACGAAGATTCTGACCAAGCCTCTTGAGTATATACATATACTGGACAGAAAATGTGGCCTCAAGAGCGTACACAAGATTTTTTCTATGGATTCCAGTAACCTACTTTCTAAGCCAATGTGACCCATTTTTTAATTCATTCTAGGTATCATCAAGACATTATTTTGAGCAAATTTCAAGAGTTTGAACAGAAATTGTGGCCTCTAGAGTCTACACATGGTTTTTCAAAGGTTTAACTGATTGACCTACTTTTTGACCTGATATAACACATTTTTAAACCCATCTCAGACATCATCAAAACCACCATTCTGAGCATGTTTCATGAATTTATGATTGAAAATGTGGCCTCTAGCGCCTACACTCTGCGTGTTGTTCAATGCATGATGGATGACGGACACAGCATGATCACAAAAGCTCACTTTGAGCAATTCATGCATAGGTGAGAAAAAAAATCTAGTCTATAGCAGGTACCCGCAATGAATGAAAATTGTCAGCAGCGAAAAGTAGTCATGTAAAATACATTCTGTCACAAAAGGCGACTTTCATACTCCCTCAAAGCCCTTTGATATTGAAGATTATTATTAAACCCAAACATGCACTATGCACAAAAATGTTGAGGTTAAAGACCAGCTATTTCTCAACTCTTTACCAGACAACAAAATTTCAATTAGTCCAAGTTGAAAACATTTGAACATTTGGTAATGGCCCTTTCTAATTTTCCTGCAATGTTTTCTATAACTTTCCTTACCAAGGTCGTTAAAACTCGGGATTGTGCAGTGAAGGGTTAAACAAGACAAGTTAAAACTAGTGTCAATTATCCCTACACTTTGCTGTCAATAGTTGTACAAGTTGGTTTGTATGTTGTTTTCAACATCATTTCAGTTAAATCGCAGCAGCCAGTGCACCAACCTTTGCTTTCCTAGAGTTTCTTTTACTTTGCACCATATTGCTCCCAAGCCACTGGCTGCTTTCCCACGTAACCATGGCAGAAATAATAAATCAGAGGTGAGAGAGGAATGAATCCCTTATCTATCGTCAATCCTCAGAAAGAAACTGGCCGAGATGGGGATTTGAACAAGCCACACCCTGGTCTCAAGTCCTGTACGCTACTGACTGCGTTACAGGGGCTAGGCCCAACAATTGCACAACACTTCAATAAAATGACAGCAAAAGCCGACAGAGAATTCCACAACTCAAAATACAATACCCATATGCATGCACATGTACACAAACCATCTAACAAATGGCCAGACAGCCAGACAGACTACTTTCACTTTACTCTCAAAACCACTCATTTTGCAGTGTGTAAAAAAAGTATGTAATACATGTATATGAACCCTGAAAATGAAGCAGTAAATAAGCTGTATCACAGACATAAAATATGTCACATTTTCTTTCATTTTAACCCTTAGAGTGCTGAATAAACGTGATGAGACATTTTCAGTCGTAAAATGACACCTAGATAATTGTACTTTCCTGGTTGCTTTCGTCTGTAAAGATTTAGCAAAGCAGACAGTGTAGAAAGGCAACTATAGTTGTGAAAGGCACTTTGAAGGTTAAAAGGAAAAACAAACCTTTGATTCTAGACAAAGAAAGGGTTACACTCTTACACCTTACAGCACTTTTAACAACTATAGTTGCATTTGCAGCCAATGTAGATCAAGATCAGACTGCACAACACATTCAGTCTGATTATGATCTACAATGGCCGCTATTCTCAGACATTCTGACAAGGGCATACTTGACATTTCGATAGTTCCGGACTTATTTCTAAACTGAAAATATCTGTTGGGTTTAATCAGTGCTCTATGGGTTAATACTTTTACAGAGTAGACCAGATTACAGTGCATCAATAACGCTGTCTGACTTTGGATGTGCTCTGTTTGATATTTGCCAATTTTTCCAGCCAAAACAACTTCCACATGTTTTTTTCCTGGGGTTTGAATATGTTTAAACTCCTCATTTGAGCATTATACAAGTTAACATAATGAACCCTACATGAAACATACTGGAACAAGAGCTTTGCAAAGCGGCGCATATACGCCTGCAGGGGCTTGTCAGTGAAATGGGTTAAAATCTAGGACACCTGCAGATATCCAAATTTTTGAAAGTCACATGCACAACTACACATCATAGAGATTCATTGTGGTAAGTTTGAACTTATTCCAGTGAAAACTGTAGGAAGAGTTGCACACACAAGAAATTGCTAACGGACGGACAGACAGATGGACGACTGGGGCAATGACATAATACGACCCTTCGGGCGTTTAAAAAGAATTTATTGCTTGTTACAAGCTGCTGTTCCATTTACGAAGACTTTTTTCTCCGTATTTCCCACATTAACTCTATACCAAATGACAAAATTTTAGAAAGGTCCAAATTGAAAGTATTTGCAGACGACAAAATAATTGTGACTCAAAAATTGAAATTTGTTTTGGAAAGGGTAGAAAACATTGTGGGAAAAGGAGAAAATGCTAGTTACCAGCAAATTTCTCCTTTCCCCACAATGTTTTCAAACGGCTTCTTTCACAGAGTTGTTAAAACCCGGGATCATTTGGTAAAGGGTTAAATGAACACTTTATGAAATGATTCTATGTGTTTGCCATTTATAACAATACTTGAGTTATCCCCTTACCACACAATCCAGTGTTTTAACACTTTGGGAAAAGGAGAAAATGCAGATGATCAGAATTTTCTCCTTTTCCCACAATGTTTTCCTTCCTCTCAAAGACAAATCTCATGATCTGAGCTGCATTTAATTTGTTGTCTGCAAAATTAATGCTTTCAATTTGGACCAAATTAAAATTTTGTCCTTTTGTTAACAGTTATAATACAGCAGCCAGAGCACCTATCCATGCTTTCTTGGGGTTTCCTTTACAAACACTTCACACATCGTCTAGGCCACAGAACCATCATAAAAACAAATTTCAGTGGTGATAGAGGAATGAATCCTGTCACGATAAGAATCATAAATTCTCGAAAATATTTGATCCTGTTAAGATTCGAACTCATGACCCCTAGATCACAAGCCTTGCATGCTATTGAGATAACTAGCAAATCATTACATCATTATCATTTATGGATCCATAAAATCCATTCTGTAAAAGGGCCGACTGAATCACAAGGTATATTCATCTTTTGACATGCAAAAAATTTACCGAAAGTAAAACAAAAAGTTTTGACACAGATCAGCCTGGGCTGACCTGGGCCAATACTTTTTGCAGGTGCATTAAGCCCACTTTTCAAAGAGCATGGCTCATACTTTTACAACCCTGTGAAAGAAGGCTTTAAAATCAAAAGCCTGGGTAAAAGAGATATTGCTGTTTGCAAGCATTTTTTCCTTTTTCCATAGTTTTCTACCCTGTCAAAGAAAAATCTCATTGTTATAGCCAAAATTTGTATATAGCTTCTATATGCACAGTCTTTAAAGTGCAGAGTAAACCCAATAGATCTTTTCACTCAAGAAATAAAACTTACATCGTAGGTATTTCATGGTTACTTTTGCCCATAGCTTTTCAGCAAAACGAACAATGCAGATCAAAGATCAGACTGCTCATTTTGTGCATTCTGACCTTGATCTATATTGCCTGCAAATGAAACTATCATTGTGAAAGGACCTTAAATGGGTTAAAATACTGTCAAGACTTTAAAATGGTTCAAGATGGAGGCAGGCTCATCAGTAAAATGCTTTTTTTCAGTAATGTCTGCACCTTTCTCTTTCAGCATCTCAATGAACTTTGCCTCTTCCTTTCCAATCCACGCTCTGACAGGATCATTCACCTGGTATGGAGTCACATGAACAAAAAGCTTTTTGCCCAAGTTCACAATATTGTTTAATGTTTCATCCTCTGTTATATAGGCATTATTTCCCCCTGTGTGACCTCCATCCAACCAATAAATACTAGCGATCCAGTCCAAGAACTCGTCCTTTGCATTTTGGTAGAGTCTAAGCTCAAACATTAGTTGATTTAAAACTACACATCCTTTGCTGAAGCCAATCAAAGAAATCTCTGGCACATTTTTTTTTTTTGAATCAGAACTTTTGGCAGGGTTACTTTCAACTTTTGATGTCTCGACACTGCATCCCTCACCCATCAACCTACAGGCATTAAGATAAAGAGTTTTTAAATGTGAAATGGCTCCACAAAAGAATGAGAAGTCTGGTCGACCTTCTTCGTCAAAGGTGAGAAAGTTTTTGTAAATGCTAAAGGTGTTCAGGTACATTTCTGATGGTTTGATAACAAACACTGCGGAGTTGGAAAACTTTTGTTGTATGATCCGGGCTGTTGTTTCCAGATCCCAATAATCATAGGCTGGGTTGTTTATACACATGTTCTCCTTGTAGTCCTGTGAATAAAAAACAAAAACTTAATGTAGGTACAACTACAGTAATATTAACTTTTTACCCCTACACTACTCAATCCCTTGTTTTAATGATCCTCAGGAAAAAGTATTTTAATAACATAGTGGGGAAAGAATACACCATCATTTCCTCCTTTTCCAGCATTACTTTGAACTCTATCAAATACAAATTACATTGTTTGACTTTTTTTTGTAGTCTCTAAAGGTAAACGCTTTGAAATTGGACAAGTTCAAAATACTGTTGTCTGGTACAGTGATATATACATATTGCCTACCTGAACATCACCCCCAAAGTAGATAATGTGGGTCTTTGCTGTTCCCGGTGACCCACATACTATGACATCATTTTTTCTCACGTCAGCCCCATTAACTGATGGCAGTCTCCTGCATGGAACGACACAAGATGTGGAACTTTGCTTGTAAGCCATTGAAATCACGACAAACGTTGTTAAACGAAAGAACTGGTAATATTTAGATAATATCATATCATTCCCAACGAGCACCTCACAACATCTGGCTTAAATGTCATACACAGGTCGAGTATTAGGGGCGTCCGAATTATGCCCCTGTTTGTAAAAGTATATTTGAAGTGTCTTATGCATTCAATTTAAGAAACATTGAGACTAGTGTTGCTGTTTCAGAAGTTAACGAATTTATATATAAACAAAAAATTGAAAAATCAGAACTAGTTCATTCTTTTCCCTAAACGAAGCACGCTTACAAACACGGACAGTGCTAAGGGGTGTTTGACTGGATTAGTTACGCACAACGAAATTTAACGCTCACCGCTTCCTCTCTTGAGTCACAAAAATTTTAATGTAAAATTGCTTTCACATTTCATCACTTAGTACAAATATTGTGTTTGAGGTCTTATAGACAAAAGGTAAGGATAAAAATTTATCGATAAATGATATCCATATATCTGTCTATACCTGTGCACCACAGTGAGATGTCGACTCTCGGTGATTCGACATGTAGCCGTTCCGACCCCAGTCAAATTTTTTCTATTAGATTTTGGTCATTTCGACCTACGTTTTATTTATCAAAATTTTAATGCATCCGCATTTATTTACCACACGAGCTGTTTACCTTATTCTTTTATTTAACAATTGATATAGTGTGTGAGTTGCAAAAATATATATATGAGCCGGTATCAAGAAGTTCCCCAACAAGACAGTTCTCCGACACAAGTTTTCGAGACAGTACCCCGACATATTTGGAGACAGTTCCAGGACACTTTTGTTTCATGGTAAATGACCTTTTATATTGTAGAATTTACATAATTATGTCTATGATTGATAATCATAATAAATTAGAAATATTCGTGGATAATTGATGTTGTGATAGAATTATCTGTACCCTGTGAAGAAGATTTCTATATAGAATGACGGATACAGTTATTGTTTCATGGCCCTTCATGGGTGAATTTACAACAAATCATGACTGTCATGAACATAAGAGAATTTTAAGAAGACTTTTAGTCGGCATCAAAGTTGATAAAAGGATAGAGAGTATTTGGTGTTGATTCTATAAAATCTTTGAATAATTTGTTTTTTAGTTATGTGCATTTCCCTGTTTTATTGAAATACAGTAGGGAAGGGGTGGGGGGTACTGAGTGAAATACCTTTCCTGTTTATCTTGTACACTCGGACAATTTTACATACATGTATATTGTTGATCTATACCATTTGTGAGAATGTAGTCTATTTGGGCATTGTTTGATATTTTGTGACGATAGGCCGTCAAATTGTTCCGTCGAACTAAGCTTATAGACGTTATCACGATGACCAAAGGTATGCCCTTTTCTCATATTTTCGTGAACCTAAGTGGTATTTTCATGCCATCCAAGAGACAAACAAGGCATAGATTTAATTTAGGCACATTAATAGATAGGGAAAGTGTCAGAAATCATTTTTGGACAAGGAAAAGTACACTTAACTTGTTTTTTGCAGCAAAATCATCCTAGAAATACATTTCATCAATGCCAGAAATTGACCAGACGATTTCCCATAACTTCGTGAATCATTCTCGAAAAACACCAAGTCATTCCAAATGTAGTCAAATGGCGTCACACATGGAGGTATTCCTAAAGGTCACAGTCTCTACACTTATCACAGATGCATTTTCTGTGTCATACTTCAAAATTTTGGGCACTAAGTGTAAATAAATGTTGTGATGTAAAAAACAGCTGATGAATTATGGGGGAAAAAGATGGTTTTCGATAAAATGTTACTTTTTTTAATGTAACTCTGTTTTGACCCATTTCTTCGGTGTAGAGAGCTTCCCTGGAATGTTTACGTCTGTAAAAGGTTTCACTGGAGCCACAAAAAAAAAAGTGAGCAAAAAATATTGATAGCAAACATAGATTCACGAAGATATGAGAATTCACAAAATAATGAGAATCAACGATACTCGTCAATCACATGTACAAACACTTCATTTAGTCACAAAAGATCGTTTATCCATAAAATACTTTATCAAACATTTTTTTTTTTATCCATGATAAGGTATATTTTGTTGTTTGACATCGAACAAAAGTGTCAGGGAACTGTCTTCAAAATTGTCGGGGAACTGTCTCCAAATCTGTCGGGGAACTGTCTTGAAAACTTGTGTCTGGGAACTGTCTTGTCGGGGAACTGTCTTGTTCCCTATGAGCCATTCTCTGTGAAAAAGTGGTTTAGCGCATTTGAAAAAAAGTTTGGTGAGCTGGTGCTGGAGTTGGTTCAAAACTTTTCACTATTGGTCAGTTTTCTGCATGACAAAGGATCAGTCCACCTCATGATCATTCAATAGGAGATAATGGATTTTTATGGATCCTTAGTTATATGATGAGTTGCTTTGTGTGATGCATCACAGAAATGCATTAAACACCATTTTGCTCACATGTATGTGACTTGTAGGACAGAATGTAAAAAGTTACTCAGGGAAAAAGTGAGGAGGAGTTGTCGATAAACAAAAGAACAGAAATTAAAAACTGTTTTCTAAAACATCCTAATTCACTCTTCCAAAGAGTCTCTTGTAGCTCATATCTTATGAAAAGTGTACAATAAATCTTTACCAAAACCTAAAAGTTGAGACACGACCAAATTGGAAGCACTTGCAGAAGACAGAAATGTGTGAATCAAAAACTGAAAGTTACTTTTGGATGGATAGAAAACATTGTGGGAAAGGAGAAAATGCTGGTTACCAGCATTTTCTCCTTATCCCACATTGTTTTCAAAAACCTTCTCTTTTAGGGTTGTCAAAAGTCAGGATTGTGTGGTAAAGGGTTGATTTCATTATTGTTGTCAATCTCATGAAGATATTTGGAAATAAATAAGTGTTTAAATCTGACAGACCTTAGACTTGCCCAGATTGAAAGCATTTGCTGATGACAAAAAGTACACAAAACCTGAATTTTTTTTTTTTCAATGTTTCAAAATTTGTCTGCAAATTCCTGCAACTTGGACATGTCTAAGATTTAGTTGTTTGGTAGTGAGTTGAATGAGATGATTTTTTGTTGTATTTAAAGGTAAAAACAGAAGCACGATCAGTAACCATGTTTCAGAGTCTTCATAATGTGGTGATGAAGCCATTTCGGA
Source organism: Hippopus hippopus (assembly GCA_946811185.2). Lineage (NCBI taxonomy): Eukaryota > Metazoa > Mollusca > Bivalvia > Cardiida > Cardiidae > Hippopus > Hippopus hippopus. Next base: position 20,656,339 of record OX328108.1, on the reverse strand, counting down.
GAAATAACAGTCAGGAACCGGGCACAAACACAAATTCAGGTAAGTATTGCATGCCTGTAAAAAGATTCTGTTTTGAGACCACAAAAAAAAATTAAGACAAGTCCAAATCGAAAGCATTTGCAGATGACATATTCAGTAGCACTCAATACATAAAATTGGTCTTTCAAAGGGTAGAAAACATTTTGGGAAAAGAAGAAAGTGCTGGTTACCAGCATTTTCTTGTTTTCTCACAATGTTTTTCTCAGGGTCGTTAAAACTCAAGATTGTGTGGTAAAGGTTTGTGGACAAGATTTCTTTGTCTTTCAGGAGAAACTTTTAAAACACTGAAACAATGTAGAAATATTGCAAAACCAACCTAGGTTGTGAAACAGACCTTCGCCTGTTACCACAAGTCTACAGAATCCAAAAATTATATATAGACTTTGAAAAGGAAAGCTTTTGAAAACATTGTTGAAAAAAGGAGAAAATGCTGGTAACCAACATTTTTTCTTTTACTATAATGTTTTCAGTGTTTTGTACCCCATCAAAGACAGAAATCATCTTTTGAGCTACATGTAATTTGTCCTCTGCAATTGTTTTCATTTTGATGGAGTTCAAATTGTCATTTGTTAAAGAGCTAGGATGTTGCTAAGATGTTTTCATGCACCATGGAGTATTGTGCAGTTTGATCCTGATCTGCTCTGTCAGCTCTGTACTCATCTCGTATACTGGTTATTTTGAAACTTTATTTTTGTCAATCAACAGTTTCTTGAAAAACATATCTTAGTCTCTTCCAATTTGAAAACATCTGCATCTATGGACAAATTTAAAGTTGTCCAAAAGGGTAGAAAACATTGTGGAAAAAGGAGAATATGCTGGTTACCAGCAGTTTCTCATTTTCCAACAATGTTTTAAGGACCCTGACAGAGAACGATCCTGCAAACATTGTGGATCTTTTTTTTCATTTGATTTTAAAAAAGAAAAAAAATTCATATGCTTGAACAGAGGTTAAGGTCACAGCAAGGGATCTAAGGTCCAGTGCTATTAAATGTAATTGTGTCCCCTCCATATTTCTTCAACCTCAGGTCTGGTTTTGAAAATACATCACACATAATGTACACATTAATGAGACTACAATCATGCAGAGCAGAGGCTTCAGACACCAGGTCCCAGGGTCAAGGTCACAGTAGGGCCTCATTCCCTTGATAGCTTCCTTTGGATGTAGATTGCCAGGGTCTTTGGAGCTCTCATGTTGATAGTGAAAGTAGCAATGCAAACTTGCAATATTGGGTGCAAAATCATACTACAAAACCCAGATGACTCTGAATCTCCCACATTTTTATTTGAGCAGCACTCCAGGAAAAGGGTGTTTAATCAATCCATCTCCATGATGCATTATACCAACTTTATTAACTGTGGACCCATAAAACCCATTTTGTCTAACAAGCAACTGAGGTAAAATGGTTGTTTTACATGCAGAAAATTTACAAGTATCAAAAAAGCTACAACCCATGTCAGCCTGTTTGGGCTGTGTAGGCTGACATGGGTAGAACTTTTTGATGATACATTAATACCCCTTTTCACAGCATGACCTATTTCTATTTGTAGATGCAACTTCAGGGAGAAATGATAGACTTGAAGATGGATTTCTGTTGGTTGGCCAGACTTCCAGTGAAAGAACAACCATATTTACAAACAGCTTCCATTCTGAGAGAGTGGATCCTCCACCAGGCTATGATGAAGTATATTTATGTTAGCTCTCTTTTATACAGTAATCAACTATCTACAAAGCTTGCCTTATTGGCAATATGAGCCTTGAGCTTTTTTTTTGGGGGGGGGGGGGCGGGGTTGCCTGTTTGCATACTTGGTATCATAAGTAGTGCTGTGAATGGAGTTTGTTTATAACTCTTTACAAAACGACAAAATTTTAAATATGTCAAAATTAAAAGCATTTGCAGACAACAAGATGAGTGTGACTCAAAAGCTGAAATTTGTTTTTGGTAGGGTAGAAAACATTGGTTTAGTTACCAGCATTTTCTCCTTTTCCCACAATGTTTTCAAAAGGCCTCTATCTCAGGGTTGTTAATTAAATTTCGGAATGGTGTGATAAAGAGTCAAAGAGGTTTTAAACTTAGTGGGAGGAGATACTGCTGCTTTCCAGCATTTTTTTCCCAGGTTTGTCTAAAAACCAGATTGTTTTGTAAAAGATGAAGAGTGCTGCCCTTCTTAGAACTCTTGTGTTAAGGGGATAGTATCAAAAATTGTCTTCTTATTGTTGGGTGACACATTACCATGTCAAAGTAACAACACATTTAGCTCGGCTGTTTTCGAGAGAAAACAATGAGTTATTGTTATAGCTGTAGCATTGTCTGTGTCATTGTCTGTGTCATTGTTGTGCTAAAACTTTGACATTTTATAATATCTATGTCATTACTGCGTCACCAAATATTTACTTGAAACTGAGACTAGTTTTTGACAATTAAAAAAGGGAACCCATAGAACAGGGGTAGATAACTATCAAAATATGACGCAGTTATGCCTTTTTTTCGACGAAGAATTTTTTAAAAATTTGACATTTAATAATATCTCAGTCATTACTGAAGATATTTACATCAAACTTGGACTTGCTTGTTAACCATCAAAAAGTGAATTTCTATAACAGGTAATCATCAAAATATTTTTTGCAAAGTTTTGTCCCTTTTTCGCCATAGAATGTTTCATCAAAAGCAACTGCAGCAAAGCATTGGCCCCAGCATGAGGTGCTCTTGTTCATCCTGCACCAGAGCAGAAAACCTGTGAAAACCTTGTGGCGAAAAATGAAATAACTTGTGAGAAGCAATTTCTGCATTTGCCACAATGATTTTACTGCCGTTCATGGTTAATTTATGTTGAATACCTGTATTGAATATGTTGAATACCCTGAGAAAGGATGGTCTTGAAAACAATGTGGGAAAAGGAGAAAATGCTGGTAACCAGCATTTTCTCCTTTCTCCACAATCTTTTCTACCACACCAAAGACAGATCCCATCATTTTAACCTTACCTATTTTTTGTCTGCAAATTTTTTTCAATTTGGACCTGTCTAAGATTTGGCATCAGGATAAGGGTTATACCTTTACCACTCTGTCCCGGCTTTTAATGACCCTGAGAAATACAGCATTTGAAAACATTGTAGGAAAAGGAGGAATTGCTGGGAACTGTTATTTTCTCCTTTTCCCACAATGTTTTCTACCATTTCAAAAATAGAAATTATCATTTGTGCTACACTTATTTTATCGTCTGCAAATGTTTTGCATTTTTGTCAAGTCCACAGGTTGTTGTTTAGTAAATTAAGAAAACTTCTCATGAATTAATGGTAACTAGCCACCTACATTTCAGTTGCAGAAAAACACAGGTCTTCCATCCTATACAGACTTCAATGCCAATAGACCCATGTTTTCTCCAACTCTTAATGTGTCAAACAGTCCCTCACAAGACCCAGTGAATTCAGCAGTCACTGCTACACCATCAATACAGACAACAGCTTTAAGGGAGGAGCATGGTCACATAGACAGTCTAACATCCCCTATTTTGGACATTCCTTTTGTGATAGCAGGACAGTTAGCCAATCAGAAGTCAATATTAGATCTGAGGACCAGTAATTTATTGATGGAAAAGAGATTTAGTTTATGTAGTTATGATTATGACTTTAGGTTAGAAATGTCGGTTCTCAACGAACAGGAGCAGCCGATGGATGAGAGATAGGCAAGATTTCTTCACCCTATTAAGCCTTTTTACCATATGATTCTTAACGACGATAGCAGAGAAGGCTTTGGAAAACATTGTGGGAAAAGAAGAAAATGCTGGTAAGCAGCATTTTCTCCTTTTCCTACAATATTTTCTACCCTATCAAATACAGAAATCACCATTTAAACCTCATTTAATTTGTCGTCTGCAAATGCTTTCAAATTGGATTAGTGTAAGATTTTGTCTATTGATAAAGAGTTAACCCTTTTTACGGCACGGTCCTGAGTATTAACGACTCTAGCTGTGGAGGCTTTGGAAACCTTTGTGGGAAAAGGAGAAAAAGCTGGTTAGCAGCATTGTCTCCTTTTCTCATAATATTTTCTGTTCTTTTACTCACAGATTTCCATCGTATGAGCCTGATGTAGTTTGTTGTCTGCAAATGCTTTGAAATTGGACAAATCCAATACAGTAAAATCTCGGTAGTTCGTAGCGCAAGGGACCGGAGTTTTTTATTTGAACTAAACGTAGTACGGACCAAAAAGTTTCACTGTGTTCGGTGCCGTTTACGGAAATAGACCATCGGGTTTATGTAGCATGTTCTGAAGTACCCTAAACAGGTACCCATTACAACAGTAGCCTTGCAGATCTTTGGTTCAAGGACTTACGGTCCAATCAAGAAAAAATGCCAAAATTGTATTAGAGTATCTATAGAATCAATTACAAAATCATTTTTAAATTTCATCATTTAGTTAGCGTCATAAAATAATGGCATTCAATTCCATCCAAACGTTTAAAAGAAAACAGACTATGAGCTACGTCTCTATCCCACGGCCATTTTAAAAGTGAATCATGTGACTTTACTGGGTTCGTCATAAAAATGGTTGTAATGTGGAACATTTGGTTCCAATTTGCAGTCACATGGTTTGAAAATATTGCCATGTGATCTAGCAAATGACCTGAATACATCATCTTCAGTTTATTAGTGAAACTACATGTTAAAAAGGATTCTAGGGGGTGGGGTATATGGTGTAAAGTAAGAAGTTGCCGATTACATAGTTTTCACTTTCGTAATATTTCTTTCCATTTAAAACTTGTATTTTGGAGATAAAAAGGTGACTGAGGAGAGATACCCAAGTCAAGGTATTTACAATGAAAATTGAGGCCAATCAAGCCGCTAGACAGCGCCAATATTTATCATGACGAAAAAACAATGTATCCGTTGTTCATGCGTTTGATAAATTCCTTCAGAATGATTTCCCTTTTGGAGATCAAAGCACTCAGAGCATTCAGACCTTTATCATCGTTTATCCCATGTCGGATACTTTAAAGAATTTCCGAGTTGTTTATTGTCCTTTTAATCGATTAATTGACGTTACAAACTAATTAACGCCTTTAATTACATTCCAAGTTCAAAGCTGATTTGTACCATCGACATCGTCAATCAACAGGTGTGAAAATCAAGGTTGGTCGTGACTTTTCAGACCTTCATAAGTTTGCAAGCGGATTAATTGACATACGAACTAAAGGTATGAATTTGTGTTCGAATAATACTTTGGGGACATGAAATATACTACGAACTACGAACCACCGACGTTCAAAGAATCCGGAGGAATTTAACAATGATAAAGAAGGATAAATATCGGGACCAAAGAAAGCATACGAACTAACACATAGCTGCGAACGAGCGACGTGCGAACTAATGAGATTCCACTGTATCTTGTCGTTTGGTAAAGAGTTCTAAAGAACAGTTCTATGTTTGAAAATGTCTACAAGTGATGTTTTTTTTTTAATATTTATATTATATATCTTGAGAAAGGCAGTAATAGCAAATGGCAACTTCTCCCTTTTCCACAATATTTTTTAACCTTTCAGAGAACTATAGCTCATTTGTAACAATATGAAATCTGCTTTCTACAGATCTGGAAGAGTGTAAAATTCGTGATTTTAAAAATGGCTAAAGGATAACCATGAGATTTAAAAAATATTAATAGATTTTTGAGAGATTTATAAATAGCAGCTTTTGTCATGATTTCCTAATGTAGAATTCCTGTGACTCTGACAGATTGCTTTTATTTAGCTCAGGCATTTTTAAAGAAAGCATCAAGTTATTGTCATAGCTCTGCTGTTGTCTTTGTTCTTGTGGCTGCGCAAATTTTTTGTCAGTTTTATATACTACGGTCATTACTGATATTAACTTCAAACTTCAATCTCAGAAAAAGTTTTACCAGACCAAAAAAAGGACATGATTACACCTTTTCTCAACTCGAAATTTTCTCTGAAAAGCAACTTTATCTCTACCACATGACAAATTTTAGACTCTTCCAAATTGAATCAATCAATCAATGAATTTATTTCTTCTGTGCACTTTACTCAAATTTAACTTGTGCAATGATCAAGATTCAACATTCTATGTTGCAATTAGAACTGCGGAAGAGTGGGTTATTTACATGGATGCCATGATGTGCATGTTTATTTAGTAAAGTGACAGCAATGCTGTAACAGCATGTGATACCCATTTTTAGCTCACCTGAGCACAAAGTGCTCAAGGTGAGCTTTTGGGATCGTGCTGTGTCCGGCGTCCGTCATCCGTCGTCAACTTTTACCTTGTGTACACTCTAGAGGCCACATTTTCAGTCCGATACTTGTGAAACTTGGTCAGAATGTTTGTCTCGATAATATCTCAGACAAGTTCGATTATGGGTCATAAACTAGGTCACTTGGTCAGATCTTAGAAAAACCTTGTGTACGCTCTAGAGGTCACATTTTCAGTCCGATACTCGTGAAACTTAATCTGAATGTTTGTCTTGATAATATCTCAGACGAGTTCAATAATGGGTCATGTGGAGTCAAAAACTAGGTCACTAGATCAAATCTTAGAAAAACCTTGTGTACGATCTAGAGGCCACATTTTCAGTCTGATAATTGTGAAACTAGGTCAGAATGTTTGTCTTGATGATACCTCACATGAGTTTGATAATGGGTCATGTGGGGTCAAAAACTAGGTCAATAGGTCAAATCTTAGAAAAACCTTGTGTACGCTCTAGAGGCCACATTTTCAGCCCAAAACTCATGAAAGTTGGTCAGAATGTTTGTCTCAATAATATCTCGGACGAGTTCGAAAATATGTCATGTGGGGTCAAAAACTAGGTCATTAGGTCAAATCTTAGAAAAACCTTGTGTACACTCTAGAGGCCACATTCTTAGTCAGATACTCATGAAACTTGGTGAGAATGTTTGTCTTGATGATATCTCGGATGAGTTCGAAAATGGGTCATGTCGGGTCATTTTCAATCCGATACTCATGAAACTTGGTCAGAATGTTTGTCTCGATTATATCGCAGACGAGTTTGAAAATGGGTCATGTCGGGTCAAAAACTAGGTCACTAGGTCAAATCTTAGAAAAACCTTGTGTACGCTCTAGAGGCCACATTTTCAGTCAGATGCTCATGAAACTTGGTCAGAATGTTTGTCTTGATGATATCTCGGACGAGTTCGAAAATGGGTCATGTCAGGTCAAAAACTAGGTCACTAGGTCAAATCTTAGGAAAACCTTGTGTACGTTCTAGTGGCCACATTTTCAGTCCGATACTCATGAAACTTGGTCAGAATGTTTTCCTCAGTGATATCTTGGACGAGTTCGAAAATGGGTCATGTTGAGTCAAAAACTAGGTCACTAGGTCAAATCTTAGAAAAACCTTGTGTACGCTCTAGAGGCCACATTCTTAGTCAGATACTCATGAAACTTGGTGAGAATGTTTGTCTTGATGATATCTCGGATGAGTTCGAAAATGGGTCATGTCGGGTCAAAAACTAGGTCACTAGGTCAAATCCTAGAAAAACCTTGTGTACACTCTAGAGGCCACATTTTCAGTCCGATACTCATGAAACTTGGTCAGAATCTTTGCCTTGATGATATCTCGGACGAGTTTGAAAATGGGTCATGTCGGGTCAAAAACAGGTCACTAGGTCAAATCTTATAAAAAACCTTGTCTATGCTCTAGAGGCCACATTTTCAGCCCAAAACTCTTGAAAGTTGGTCAGAATGTTTGTCTTAATGATATCTCAGACTAGTTTGAAAATGGGTCATGCCAGGCAAAAATCTAGGTTACTAGGTCATATCTTAGAAAAACCTTGTGTACACTCTTGAGGCCACATTTACAGCCCAAAACTTGAGAAAGTTGGTCAGAATGTTTGTCTTGATTATATCTCGGTCGAGTTCAAGAATGGGTCATGTCGGGTCAAAAACTAGGTCACTAGGTCAAATCTTAGAAAAACCTTGTGTATGCTCTTGAGGCCACATTTCCAGCCCAAAACTCTTGAAAGTTGGTCAGAATGTTTGTCTTGATTATATCTCGGTCGAGTTCGAGAATGGGTCATGTTGTGTCAAAAACTAGGTCACTAGGTCAAATCTGAGAAAAACATTGTGTACGCTCTAGAGGCCACATTTTCAGTCAGATACTCATGAAACCTGGTCAGAATGTTTGTCGTGATGATAGCTTGAACGAGTTCAAACATGGGTCATGTCGGATTAAAAACTAGGTCACTAGGTCAAATCTTAGAAAAACTTTGTGTACACTCTAGAGGCCACATTTTCAGTCCGATACTCATGAAACTTGGCCAGAATGTTTGTCTTTATGATATCTTGGATAAGTTTGAAAATGGGTCATGTCAGGCAAAAAACTAGGTCACTAGATCATATCTTAGAAAAACCTTGTGTACGCTTTAGAGGCCACATTTTCAGCCCAAAACTCTTGAAAGTTGGTCAGAATGTTTGTCTTGACGATATCTCGGTCGAGTTTGAGAATGGGTCATGTCGGGTTGATTGAAAATGGGTCATGTTTGGTCAAAAGACTCAGGTGAGCGACTTTAGGGCCATCATGGCCCTCTTGTTGTGGGAGTGTCCTTGGGCAAGACACCTCAGCGCCCTAGCCTAGTATTGGTAAAACCCAGGAACACATGAATATGTGAGCTGTTGCCGTAATATGACTGAAATAATTTTGAAAGCGGTGTAAAACACCATTCATTCAATCAATCAATCTTTCTAAAGGTCTTTAGAATTAAGGATTGTGTAGTAGAGGATTAGAGGAGAAAATGCTAGTTTACCCTATCATAGGCAAATCCACTTATTTGAGCCAACTTTGATTCATTGTGTGCAAATGCTTGCAATTTGGAAAATTCAACAAATTTTTCATTTGGCAAAGATGTTAAACTGACAGCAAATTAAAGTTCACTCAAATGACCGCATTTGTATTTGAAATGGTAGAATGGTTACCAGCATTTTCACCATTTCCTACTATGTCTTCATAAGGCTTCTTTCTCTGGGCAGTTAAAACCAGTGATTCTTAGATAAAGGGCAGTACATTATTATGTGGAAATACTGTGGCAAAAGGAGACATTATTTTGTGAAAGTGATTTCTCCTTTAACCACAATGCTTTCACAATTGGTCAGATACAAGATAAAAATGTACTCAGGAGGTAATGAAGTGAACTATCCATGTTGCATAATTTGTATGAGATTTTTGTGAGATTTCACCTTAACTATCAGTTAGGGTAGATGTTTTTGTGCAAAGTGAAGGCAGAAATGATATTACAGTGTCATGTCATCTGTAATTATAGCATTTTGTTAAACATTTTCCTAGATTAAAAATAGGCATAAACATAAAATTTATGTTTTTTTTTCATGTACATCATTCAGCTGTGAAATTTGTGATGCTTCCTTGAAGGAAGAAACTTTTATGATTAAAGATTTGAAAAAAAAACAATTGGTAGGACTTTTTCAAACTGGATCAGTAGCCATAGTTTTTGGCCAAAGCTTTTTTTTTTTAGTTTTTACTAAATCCTCTACCATAGAATCTGTCTACTATATAACATTTAGTGTATTTAGATACACTGCTTACTGGCAAATCAGAGAAAACAAGAAATGATTGAAGGAAAGGAAAATGTTTTTAAGGAATAGGACGGATTATTCATTTAAGCTATTGAGTACTTGGTCACTTCTTCAATAGAGTACATGTATTTGTGTACTCGAATGGATACATGTATTTTGACTTCTATCCGAATGTTTTCAAATGTAAGTCGTCATAATGAGAAGTAAAGGCCTTGTGTTATCAACAAACATTAACAGGCTGGATACCAAATAGAGAGTGAGGCCTATTCAGTGTGTGATAAAATAGAAAGGAAAATGACATGCGAAAAAAATGTTTCTTTGAGTAAAGTATTAAATATGCATATACATGTTCTTTTTCTTTACCTTGCAACTTTACCTAGGGACAGGTGTCCACAATTTTTACATGCAAATTCAAGTATTATCAGATTCAAAGTTTTATTAAACTTATGGATTGATCAATTATGACTGATTTATATCTTGATGGTATCGAGGACAAATTTGAAATTGGGTTATGTTGGGTCAAAAAGTAGGTCACTGGGCAAAATATAGGAAAAACCTTGTATGCACCCTAGAGGCCATATTTTCTGTTTGATACTTATGAAACTTGGTCAGAATGTTTGTCTGAATAACATCTAGGACAAGTTTGAAATTGGGTCACTTCAGATCAAAAAGTAGGTCACTGGGCCAAATCTTAGAAAATTTGTGCAGTCTATAGGCCATATTTTTAGCCTGGTACTCGTGAAACCTGGTCAGAATTTTTGTCTTGATAATATCTCAAACAGTTTTGAAATTGGTTCATGTAGGGTCAAAAAGTAGGTCATTAATGTTAAAAAACCTTTTGTGCAGTCTAGAGTCCACATTTTCAGCCAGATACCGGCATTTTGTCATATTCCAACAAAGTTTTGAAAGTTTCTTTCTCAGGGTCATTGAAATTCGGGATCATGTGCTAAAGAGTTAAGATATTGAAAGTATTATATAAAAGGGAGCCTTTGCTTGTAACCCTCATTTTCTCCTTTCCCTCACTGTTTGATCTCCACTGATGGCCTTTTCTAATCGGAGTGTCCATGGGCAAGGCAGAGCAGACACCTTTCCAGATGAAATGCAGTCAAGACAGATCAAACTAGAATTTGCTTTTCTACAAAAAAACAGATGTCTCCCCCCTTTTTGGTGTCAGAAGGATAGTTATGCCTCCAAGGCAATTTCTAACTGAAACAATGGTCATTTTTAGAGCAAACAATCTAGTTGACACAAAAGGCTTTACAGCCACAGAAGATGGTTAGGGGCTTGAAATTCCAGATATCAGAAGTAGTGGGACTGTACTCTATAAAAAGGGAAAACAAAGGCACTGATCATGCTAGACGGGTATCTCTAACGGTTTTCGAGTTATAGAGCGGACACGAAATTGTACGTAAAATGGGTAAGGAAAATAATCAAGGGAAATAACTCGAAAAATATACAAACCAGAGTTATGTTTCTTGTGCATGACACATCGTCTCGTGGTTCAGAAATGTATTAAGTTTCATCAAAATATCTCAAACGGTTTTCAAGTTATAGAGCAGCCACTTAATTGTATGGAAAATTATCAAAGGGAAATAACTCAAAAAACATACAAGCCAGAGTTATGGTTCTTGTGCATGACACATCATCTCATTGTCCTTTACAAATTCATGAAGCTTTATCAAGACATCTCTAATGGTTTTCGAGTTATAGAGCGGACACGAAATTGTATGTAAAACAAGTAAGGAAAATAATCAAAGGGAAATAACTCAGAAAATATACAAGGCAGAGTTATGGTTCTTGTGCATGACACTTCGTCTCATGGTGCTTTACAAATGTGTAAAGTTTTATCAAAATATCTTAAAAGGTTTTCAAGTTATAGAGCGGACACGATCTGTGATGGACAGACAGACGGACCCACGGGGAAAAACAATATGCCACCCGACCCTGATGGGGGGGTAGACATAATGAGATGTTGCACTGTTGTCACTGAAACTGGAAATTAAACAGCATGGGCACTGCCAAACAAAGGCTTTAGACTAAGCTCAGAATTCTATCATCAGTTTGTATCAGCAAATTAGCACACAAAACAACTTTTGTTAACTCTTTACCATGCGGCAAAATTTTAAACTGATCTAATCTGAAGGAGTTTTTAGTTTAAACATATTTATTTTACATCAATTGAGAAACAAGTTCTTACAACTTATACTAATCTCTCTCGATTCTGCTTCCTGGGTACTACACCAGTACTCGCGCCGAATGTGTGGGCCTATGAAAAATCCCAAAGTTGACACCCGCTCCCAGGTATCGAACTCGGGACCTTTTGGTTACGAGGCCGATGCTCTACCTCACGACCACGGACACCACATCTGAAGGTGTTTTAAAGATGACACTTAAAATCTGGCTCAAAAATGGATTTGTCTTTGATAGAGTAGAAAACATTGTGGGAAAAGGAGAAAATGCTGGCTACCAGCATTTTCTCCTTTTTCCGTTATATTTTGAAAACCCTATCTCCTCAAGGTCATTAAAACTAAGGTTAGTGTGATAAAGGGTTTAATACAGAACCATCCACACAAGCAAAGAAGACCTGATTATGCTTTGATATAACAATGACTTTTTTAAAGTCTAAATAGTGGCCAAAAGTAAACAATGCAGATATTAAGATTTAAATCGCACTGTCTAAATATAGGGAAATCATTGTAAAGGTGGCAATCTGTTATTGTACAGTCAGTCAGTTCAAGTGTTAGTTGCTGGCAGAAAAATGAATTTCAAAACCTGATCAAAAAGTAAGTAAAAGAAAGAACAACCTGGCAACTTTTGACCTACATTTCAAATTCATTTTTCTGCCAGCAACTAACACTTGAACTGACTGTACAATAAACAGATTGTCATCTTCACAATAATTTCCATACTTTTGAAAGGTATTATTTAAAATCAAATGCATTTGTACACACAAGCAAAGAAGACCTGATTATGCTTTGATATAACAATGACTTTTTTAAAGCCTAAATAGTGGCCAAAAGTAAACAATGCAGATATTAAGATTTAAATCGTAGTGTCTAAATATATGGAAATCATTGTGAAGGTGGCAATCTGTTATTGTACAGTCAGTCAGTTCAAGTGTTAGTTGCTGGCAGAAAAATGAATTTCAAAACCTGATCAAAAAGTAAGTAAAAGAAAGAACAACCTGGCAACTTTTGACCTACATTTCAAATTCATTTTTCTGCCAGCAACTAACACGAACTGACTGTACAATAAACAGATTGTCATCTTCACAATAATTTCCATACTTTTGAAAGGTATTATTTAAAATCAAATGCCTTTGTACACCTGCATTCCTTACTTTTGGCCACTACTAGGCCTTTTATTTCAGACGTGGCTACTTGATTATGAAACAAGCTGTTCAAATCTATAATCTCAATGAGTTATCCATATGGAAATCTGACCAATTCTCACAAAATCGTGTGGGCACATGTACATGTAGTTCTAAACATTGAGCTTGGTTGTCAGGCATTGGATTTATACAGTAATTAAAAGGCTCTTAGATAATAGGGAAAACATTGGGGATGAAGGTAAAACTGCTTGTGCTGAGCAACTGCTGTCTATCACATTTTTTTTCAAAATCCTTCTATTTCAAAGACTTACAACCAAGGTAAAGTTATCGAACTCAGGACCTTATGGTTATGAGGCCCACGCTCTACCTCACAGCCATGGACATTTTAATTCTAGAATAACACTGATACAATTACAAATTCATGGCTTTTTTTTGTCTGAAGTGTTTCAGCAAAGCGGACAGTGTAGGTCAAAGATCAGATTGCATGTTTAGTGCAGTGTAATCTTTATCTACACTGGCCACAATGGCAACTTTATTAGTGAAAGATGCTTTAAGGGTTAACTCATTAATAATTGCCCTCTGAAAGAACCAACCTTGCAAAATATGGATGATTTAATACAATGTGCATGATCATAAAGATGAACGCAGTTGCAAATGGGCACATGCTTGGTTATGAGCATTTTTTTCTTTTTGAAAAAAAAAAGTTTACTAATTGGTCAGCAGAAGTAAGTTATCTGGAATGTGCCTTGAAAAAAGAAAAAGTTTAATAATTGGTCAGCAGGATTAAGTTATCTGGAATGTGCCAGATTGACCAGTGTGTTTGCTGGAACTGACATGACTTGAGAAAAACAGTATAGAAGCAGCTTTGTTTGAATACACAGATGGATAATTCTGCTTGAAATTCTTTGAATCTAAAGTGGAACTTGCCATTTACAACAGAAAATATTGCTGTACATACATGTACAGTGTATAAGGTGCACGAGGCGTGCATTAAAAAAAACTGTCGCTTCTTACTCTGCAAATAGAGGGTTGTTATCTATTTACCTTATTAAGTTTGTAATACAAAATTTCAAAATAGATGTCATTAACTCATTCATGTATACCATTACTCACACAGAAACTGAACACAAGAAGATAGTAAATCTAATGGCATTGCCGTTTTCTGCAAAAGTAAGAAGACTTTCGTGTACACAAAAGCATGCCTTGGACTTGTAACCTACTTTGACAGCTGTTGTGTTAAACCACGTGGACCGGATGTTTACATTTTTAGCGTCGTTGTTATGAATGAGTGCAAGGGAGGCAACTCTATCGACACTCGTGAAATTTCAAAAGGCTGCCAGAGTGAATGTGTTGGATTTTTAGACCGTATGAAGATTCCCTCGATAATAAATACGCCTTTTACAATGAAAAGGAGCATCAAAATGCATTGCAACCTAACTCTAATTAAAAGTTACAATTCTTTGCTTTTCTGAGGTCATGACCTACAAAACCGATATTGTCCAATAAAACAAGCCTCACACACCACGTGACAGAATTCTTGAGTCAGGCCAACAAACTGCCTTGAGCTTCATCAGAAGCGTCAAGTGTATTTTGGTTTGTAGGTGGCGTGTGTACAAACAGTTATAGTTATACTATTCTTTTTCCTTGGAGTATATCTTTTTCATTTAAATTGGATTTGAATCAAGCACAATGTCTGGGCAAGGCCCTCAAACGACTCATAAAGTTCGCCGAAATGGATCCCCATCTCAAAGACAGGGTCCGATCAAGGCGGTGAAACCGTTTGGAATAAATCTCAGAAACAGTCCCAGTCGAAGTCCTTCATCTCCAAGCCACGCTCTGTTTGCTCAGCAGGGACCAAGGAGGTCACCCGTCGCGGAGAGCAGACATTCTCCTGATAGAAGATCGCCCGGACCTGGATCTCCTTGTTCGAAAGGTGAGATTTGATTCGTGTGTGTTGTTGGCAAGTTGCCATTCATGTGAATCGAAACACGCGACCGTCTACCTCGATAGGGTGAAAGGTCGAAATGTTGATGTCAGCATTAACTTTCACCGAAAAACAAAGATTTGGACATGACTAGGTTAGCCATGAGATAGAAATAAATCCTCGCTATGACTATCTTCAATCCTCGGAAAGAAATCGGCTAAACCAGCACCCTTCTGTTCTCAAGTCCTATATGCTACCAACTGAGCTACCATGGCTCGGTAACAGGTTAAAGGCCCTACTGTGAATGACAGTCATTTCAACACCCGGTCATTTCGACACCCAGTCATTTCGACACCCAGTCATTTCGACACTTTTTGGTCGATTCGACCCCCGGTAGAAAATTTTTTGCAAAATTTGGTCATTTCGACACCCGATTTTTTGTCCGAGCACCTTTTTAGACCCGAGTTTCTATTATTAAATGGCTTTAATTTTTTTGAGATGTCACATCATAATTTTGTGTTTGTATGTGATCAAAATATGTTTTTAAATAGCTTGATTTATAGGCCTACTTTGCCATTTTAAAAAGAGATTATACAGTATAATGTTTATCACACCTTGACCTGTCTTTAGCTGTGCTTGACCGATGTTTTTCTCCACCAGAATAAATTATAATCAATGAAAAGCTTACAAATGTCAAAACTACCTAGAGAAAAGTTAAGAAAATATATCCTTGACACATTCAAGATAGAAAGGTATCTACACACGTCCATTTTACCGAACCTGTCATTTATAGAAACCCTTTTAACCCTGTTGGCGCCATAGGCGAAAACAGTGACTTTTGCGTACAGCATAGATCAAGATCAGACTGCACAGAACGTGCAGTCTGATCTTTGTTCTATACCGTCCGCTTATGTAGTCAAGCCTATACAATCAAAATCTTTGTAAGTTTCAATAGATTGTATTTAGAGCCGTTGAAAGGGATCAAGTTATTTATTTGGCGCTGAAAAAGTTAAATCCAGCACAGCCGAATTTTTAGTCATGCAGCGGGGTAACCTTTGATAGCATTGTGGCAGTGAGAGTTTTTAATATTTGTAAGCTTGATTTAAAGCCAGTTACTCTGAGTACGACTATGTCCATACAATTTTCCGTATCTATATGATTTAACCAGTAATTTGTGAGAGTGGGAACACTGATACAAGTAATGTCATTATCGTAATTACTTGTATCAGTGTTCCCACTTGCGCAAATTATTGGTTAAACCACGATATAGTTTTGAAATTCACATAAATTTTGGTTAAACGCGAGACCTCGCGTAAGAAAATAAATGGACAAAAAGGGCCATTATCAACTTACCTTGTTTAAAGTGACAGGTTTTGAAGTTAGTGACAAAATTTTTGTCAAATCATGCGAAAATACCTATCCAGGAATAAACAGACATGAAAAATTGAACGGTGCAATAAAAGTGGAAACCCATGACACAACAAAATGTCTCTTTGCAATTGTCCAATCAGAGTCACTTCAGACCGTCTTTTCAGCTTTTTTAATGACTAAAAACAGGAAATTTACACAAATATCTTTATATAACAGACTTTTTTGTTTCAAATCATCAATATGGATTGCTTTACCTCTATTTGGAAACCATTAATGTCATACCCTCTAATATGGAATCTTACCCCCAGATTTACAGCTAAGGAGGTAAATGTACCCTTGAAATGAAAAGCTACTGGCAACACCACGCATAGAGTAATTATGGCATTTAATGGACATACCAGATTTGTCAGTGTCGGCAAAGAATAAGTGGTAACAAAAAATAATAGCAGGATTACGCAGTTCATTAACATAAAAGGCCTGCCTCTGCTGGAGAAGAAAATGAAAATTGAACATAAGGCCTTATGGGCAAAATTTTAAGATTCCTTCTTTTTTTTTGTATTTATCTAGATTCCTAAGTTGACTAGGCTACTATGAAAAATTTTGGGGGTGTCGAAATGACCAAAATAGGGGTCGAAATGACCAAAAAGTGTCAAAATGAGTGGGTGTCGAAATGACCGGGTGTCAAAACGACTGGATACCCCTACTGTGCACCTGCCAAAGATTGACAATGAGATGATAAAATGTATTTGAAATTAAATCATTCCATTAAAGTATGGTAATCATGGTGACAATGACAATGTGTTTTTGTAAGGTCGATCCAAGTTTTAGTTGCTGGCTTAATAATAAATTTTCAAATGGGTAAGAAGTAAATAAAAGATAGAGCTAACTGCAAAATTTTAACCAAGTTTTAGATAGTATTTTTCTGTCAGTGACCAAAAAATGGGCAGACTGTACAATAAAAGATTGTCATCTTTAAAATAATTTGAAAACTTTTAAATGGTATGATTTAAATTTGAATACATTGTAACGCCAGCTTTGTTTACTTTTGGCAGCTATAGGCTCTTTAACTGAAATGGTTTCTGAGCTTGGTAAACTCCAGTATATTTCATATCACGAGAGAATCATATATGTGTTACAGATGAACATCATTTTGTATCAAACATATGTTGGTCATTCAGTGGTTTGAATTCATCAGAATTCTTTAAAGAAGAAATACATGTATGTTAGCAAAATTAGCCATTGCTATCTTTACTTTACATATTTCACAGCATCATCGCTTTCATAGATAAATGCCGTCATATGAGCCCATTTGACCTTTTAACACAGTCACTTGCTTCAAGTACCCTGAGGAATAAGGCTTTTGACAACATTTTTGGAAAAGTGAAAATAGTGGTAACCAGCATTTTCTCCTTTTTTCCAACATTGTTTTTTATCCTTTCAAGGACAAATGTTATCATTTGGGTCCACTTTTCATCGTTTGTTCTCTTTTTTGAGAAGTCTAAAATTTTGTGGCCGGGTAGAGGGTTAATTTGTCCTGTACAAATATTTTCAAAATAGAAAGATCTGAAATTCTGTCATCAGTTAACCCTTTACCAAACGACAAAATTTTAGACTCAACCAAATTCAAATCATTTGCAGACGATAAATTAGACATGACTCAAATGATGATTTCTGTCTATAGAAGGGTAGAAAACATTGTGGAAAAAGGAGAAAATGCTGGTGACCAGCATTTTCTTCTTTTCCCACAATGTGTTTAAAAGGTTTCTTTCTCAGGGTCGTTAAAACACGGGATTGTGTGGTAAAGAGTTACAAGAGTTAAATCTATTCATGTCAACCCTGTGTATTTACAACCCTGAAGGAGAAGGCTTTTGAAAACCTTGTGCGAAAGGAGGAAATGTTTCTTTCTAGTGCTTTTCTCCATTTTCAACAAGGCTTCCTACTCTTTACTAGAGAAAAAGTATCAAATTAGCCAAATAACAGTAGTATTTGTCACCTGCAAAGGCTTTTAACTTGGACTGGTCTGAATGTTGTTTTTACCTTATAGGAAGTTAAATCTTTACCAAATAACAACATTTTGGACTAAACCAAATTAAAAGCATTTTGCAGACGACAATTTTAGTAAGTCTCAATTGATGGCCGAGCCCTGGTAGCTCAGTCGGTAGCATGCAGGACTTGAGAACACGGGGTCCAGGGTTCGATCCCTGGCTCGGCCAATTTCTTTCCGAGGATTGATGATAGTCATTGCAACAGGATTCATTCCTCTCCCACCGCTGACCATTGTCTCGACGATGATTATGTGGGAAAGCAGCCAGTGGCTTGGAAAGAAAATTGTGCGGAGTACTGGTAAAAGAGACTCCAGGAAAGTATGGATAGGTGCACTGGCCGCCGCGATATAACTTAAATAATGTTGAAAATGGCGTTAAACACCATACCATACAACTCAAATGATGATTTATATCTTAAATAGGGGAAGAAATTGTTGTAGAGGGAGAAAATGCTGTTGACCAGCATTTTCTTCTCTTTTTCTTGAAGGTTTTGTAAAAGAATTTTTCTCCAGGATTGTTAAAATTTGAGGATTATGTGGTAAAAGGATAGGTCAGGTTGTGTTGTTACACAGAGAACCTTAATCCTTTTACCCAACAACCACATTTTAAAAGCCTAGAGGAGAGACGTTGTCTGCGCATATCATATTCTTCGAAGATTCCACCTGTCTGCTATGACGCATCACCAATCCCCGAATACTTGGGAAAAGTAGGGCTAATACCGAAGCTATTACCGTATTACCCAAGCATGTAGGGGCTGTTTTAATAAATGGCCAATGCATAGGTTACATGCTAGCCGATCATAGCTGAATGAATTGCACCAGGTAGCGTTTTATTCAGTAAACATTTATTTCATTTTGAAATTCAAAGTAATGGTTGTTGTTTTGAAAAGTAGTCCGTTTCTGTACCCAGAATGCCCAAATTAGATAGATGTGTATTTTTAGAATGCCATGTAGCGGGAGATAATGAGTGGAGAGAGGCATTTGAAAACATTGTCGGGAAAAAAAGAGAAAATGCTGGTCACCATTTTGACAAGTCTTAAGTTTTGTTATCTGGTAAAGAGTTAAAGTGATGATAATTGTTTAAGTATTTACCAAATGACAAAATTTTAGACCAGTCCAAATTGAAAGCATTTGCAGATGACAAAATGATCGTGACCCAAAAATTAAAATTTGTTTTGGGAAGGGTGGGAAGCATTGTGGGAAAAGGAGTAAATGCTGGTTACCAGCATTTTCTGCTTTTCCCACAATGTTTTCAAAAGCTTTCTTTCTTAGAGTTATTTTAACTCCGGATTGTGTGGTAAAGGGTTAATTTACATAAAAAGGATGTCTTGTCAGTACACCAGTTTTGGTAGAATTTAATGTTTAACCCCTTACCAAATAATCTTGTGTCTTAAAAACCCTGAAGGAAAAGGCTTAAATTGAGAACATCGTGGTAAAAGTAGAAAATACTTGTAACCACTATTTCTCCTTTCACCCACAACATTTTCTATTCTTCAAAACAAAAGCTTAACCCTTTACCACACAATGACGCCTTTTGACGCCCCTAAAAAAGAGGCCTTTTGAAAAAATTGTGGGAAAAGGAGAAAATGCTGGTAACCAGCATTTTCTCCTTTTCCCACAAAGTTTTCTACCCTATCAAAGAAAAGTTGCGTCATTTGAGCCACTATGAAATTGTCGTCTGCAAATGCTTTCAATTTGGATAGGTCTTACATTTTGCCGTGTGGTAAAGGGTTAATATTTGTTCTAGACACATTTGATTTGTGGTTTGCAAATACTTGGGTACATTCAGTTTACACAAACCTGAAATTTTGTTGTCCTGTAAAGAGATATTTCACAAATGTTTGTGTGTGGTTTAACGATTGATTGATTGATTGTTTTTTGGTTTTTTTTTTTGGTGTTCAATGCCGTTTTCAACATTATTTCAGTTTTATCATGGCAGCCATTGCACCTATCCATGCTTTCCTGGAGTTTCTTTTTACCATTACTTCGCACGATATTCTTCCCAAGCCACTGACTGCTTTCCCACGTAACTATCATCGATACAGTGATCTGCAAATGAGGAATGAATCCTGTCACAATGAGTATAACTCAACGGTATAACTCAGCAACTCAATCGACTAAGCTATCAGGCCAACTGCTCGAAGCTTTGCATAATTAAAAAATTTATTCAGCCATTGTTGTGCAATAACAGCTACCCGCATTGAGAGAAGGGGTAAATTTTGCAGAAAAAAAATATGGAAGACTGGGTATTACCTTATGTATTCTACATTGTATTTGAGTCTAGGTTCAAGTTGTAAAGCCATCGTTGATTTCACACACCTAGAAATGACCAGTCTTTGTTAAGATTTTCTCTCCATTTTGTACAAAAAATTCTAGCTGTTTGACAGACTACAGACAGGTCCACCTTTCAGGTTGAGGCACCTCTTGTTGAGAAGATAGTGACAAAGAAGAAAATGGATTTCCAAACACTTTCTTGCCATGCTGCTATGTTTTCATAATTATATTGTAATTATAGTATATTAACTATGTACCAACAGATAGAATTTTAGACTTGCCCAAGTTGAAGAAATTTGCTGGTGACAAAATACTGGAAAATTTTTATGTAAATGTGACTCAAAACATGAAATTTGTTTTTGGTAAGGTAGAAAACACCCCGGGAAAAGGCGATAGTGCTGGTTACGGCAATATTTATACCCCCGCAAAACGAATGTTTTCGGGGGTTACTGGAATCAGCCTGTCCGTGTGTCCGTCTGTACAAAATACTAGTAATTTTGTGTCGCGAACTCCTCCTACAGTTTTGCTGCTATTGTATTGAAAGTTTGTTGATACATTGATCGTATACTGAAGTTGTACAATACGCAGTTTTCAATCATCTACTCCCTATAATTCAAGGGTAATCTCCCCTTGAACTTAGAAAATTTTTTGTTAAGTTGCCTGTTTCTGTCAAAGCGCTGGCGGGGGTATTAAGTCACATTCAGTGACAGCTCTAGTTTTAATAGTCAAATGCCTTCTCCTGTTGGCTTTTAAGAACTAACGAAGGATTGATTGGTTTAGTGTAAACCGGTAAACCATAAATTGTAGGCGATCCATATTAGTAATAGATATTACCCACTGCAAACTTGCTTCAAGAGGTAAAGTGTTAATCCTTTACCACATAACCCTGAGTTTTAATGACCCTAAGAATGAAGCCTCTAGAAAATGTGGGAAAAGAAGAAAATGCTGGTAAAGAGCAATTTCAGTTTTTGAGTCACATTTCGCTTTGTCATTATCAAAATGCTTTCAATTTGGGCAAGTTTAAAATTATTTTGTTTGGTAAAGAGCTTTAAAACTCTCTTAGAGCGCCAAATAAACCCATGAGACAATTTCAGTCTATAAACAAGACCTAAGTATTGACCCTTTACCAAACAACAAAATTGTGTACTCAATCAAATTGAGAGCGATAACACAGGACAATTCAAACATGGCTAAAATGGTGAAATTTGCCTTTGATAGGGAAATTGTGGGAAAAGGAGAAAATACTGGTTACCAGCATTTTCTCCTTTTCACAAAATGTTTTCAATAGCTTTCTTTCTTAGGGTCATTAAAAGTCTGGATTATGTGGTAAATGGTTAAATGGTAATTTCAAGATGGCTCTTGTCTAGAATGGCTCAGCAAAGCAGACAGTGCAGATCAAGGATCAGACTCGATGTTCTACCCTGGCCACATTCACAACTTAGTTGACTTGTGAAAGACGCTTTAAGGGGTGATATGTAAACATATTTTTCCAAGTGTGTGTACATGGGATTATTTGATAAATTCCCATGTAAATATTTGATTGTAAACTTGACACAAGATTCTATTTTCAGCCATTTGTTGGCTCCTCATGTGCTTAAACCTCTTACCACACAAGCCCAAGTTTTAACAACCCCCGAGAAAGAAGCCTTCTGAAAACAGTGACGGAAAAGGATAAAATGCTGGTAACCAGCATTTTCTCCTTTTCCGACAATGTTTTCTACCCCATCAAAGACAAATTCCATAATTTGAGCCACAGTTTGATATTCATCTGCATATGCTTTCAATATGGACAAATCTATTTTTGACATTTGGTAAAGAGTTAATACAACTCGGCTTGAAATCATAAATTAGACCTCTTTCGGCTGAAAATACAATTCACTTAAACTGGGAAAGATTTATATCCTATCTGCTTTACTCTATCAAGCGGACGGCATAGATCCGAGATCAGACTGCATATTCTGTACAGTCCGATCTTGATCTATGCTCTCAGCAAAAGCCACATGTAACCATCTGTGGACTGGTGCTGAAAGAGTTGATGAATTGAAGACTACTAAACTGTATGGCCAGAAAGATGTGGAAGGTTTGGTTCATGTACTGGATGTGAAAGAATGCAGCAGGAGCACTTTTCCATACTTTTTCCATACATGTTTTGTTGCATGTTTTCTGTGTGGCTGTTTCAAATCTCAAGCTAAGTGGAATCTTTAAAGGACTGATGATATAGTCATTGTAAGAGAGTTTAAATCTACTGTTGTTAGCTCACCTGAGCACAAAGTGCTCAAGGTGAGCTTTTGTGATTGTGCTGTGTCTGTCGTCAAAGCGTCAACATTTACCTTGTGTGCAGTATAGAGGCCACATTTTCAGCCAGAAACTCATGAAACTTGGTCAGAATATTTGTCTTGATGATGTTTTGGACAGGTCTGAAATTGGGTCATGTCTCATCAGAAAGTAGGTCACTAGGCCAAATCTGAGAAAAAACTTGTTTACACTCTAGAGGCCACATTTTTCATGAAACTTGGTCAGAATGTTTGTTTTGATGTTATCTTGAACAAGATTGAAATTGGGTCATTTTGAGTGAAAAAGTAGGTCAATGGACCTAATCTCGAACCTTGTGTGCAGTTTAGAGGCCACATTTTCAGCCCGACACTCATGAAGCTAAGTCAGAAAGGTTATCTTTTTGAAATCTCAGACAAGAATGAAATTGGTTCTCAACAAGTCAAAAAGTAGGTCACTGGGCCAAATCATAGAAAAAACTTGTGTGCAGTCTAGAGACCACATTTTCAGTCTGATACTCGTACAACATTATCAGAATCTTTGTCTGGATGATATCTCTACCAAGTTCAAAAGTAGGTCAAGTGGGTCAAAAAGTAGGTCACTTACATGCATGCGTTTTATATAATTAGAACCAGGATCTTGAGATGGCTATGTGGTAAACCAGCCAGTGGCTCATGAAGAATATTGTTCTACTTAGAGAACTTAAGAGAAAGCATGAATAGGTGCACTGGTCTCAACTATATAACTGAAATGATGCTGGAAACATTGTCAAATATCATTCAAACAAATGTGTTTATTGTGTTCAACACAATTTCAACTTCTTTTCAGTTATATTATGTTGCCCAGTGCACATTTTTGTACTAATTATACCAGTACTTTGCAAAACATTCTTTCCAAGCCAGTCTTTGTCATAAAAATAAACCCAGCAACCCCCAGTTTTTAAGTCCTGTACATTTGACTAAGCTACCGGGCTTGCCTGAGGAAATCATCAAAATATTATGTAGCAAGGGTAATTGACTAATTGACCAGTAGACAAACGAGTCGACGCTCCGCCCCTATCGCGTGACCCCGCCCCTTAGACATTATTTGGTAAGCAACATAGTAGACACACTATTTATATGTACATCACCATGTACATTTTCTGCCTTATAAAACCACATTTCGACCAAAAAATCGGTTTAAAAAAAGTAAAATCGAATACAAATATTTTACAAATGTATTATATTACCATTTAAAAACAAGAAGTGGTTTTAGATTAATAGAAGTAACGAGTATCAGAAATTAAACCCATAGAGCACGAAGCACGTTTTTTAGGTGCTATTGCAGACATCGTGAATAACGTTTAGACTATTAATTGTAGATTTTAATGATAAAATGGCCTTAAAATACCAGTTCTAGTATTTTACCCAGCCTGAAAATGTTTTTTGTTTCATTTAATTAGCCCTCTGGGGGTTAATACATGTTATGTACATTTCCCTTTTTCGTATGAAAGCTATGTTAACTTCAAATATCTTTTTAGGTCCAAATGTTACCTACTGATTAACCGATTGTTTCTACCCGAATGATTTATTTGTTTTGCTGTTTCTGTTTAAATATTCTTCATGATCAGTGGTCTACTTTACTCTTGCCCGTTGATTTTTATAATACCTGCACCCAATGGGGTGCAAAGTGTGAGGTATAAGAATGCAAGTACAATGCATGATCAAGTAACTAAATAACTGGACAAATATGTGTTAATTGTCAAAAGGGTTAATCACAGTCCATATTTCATGCGGAGAAATACTTGATGACAATCTTTGAATTTTAATATAAAGGTGTGAAATATGGGTCAATTTGTTATCATGTTCAATAAATAAACGTGTCAAATTCAAACCCAAGTACGTGCTACATCTGTGGTTTTGATAATTTCTAGTTGATTTGATATTGACTACTTTTAGTGGTATGAACCAGATCCTTTTACTTCATCATTTTAAACCACCGATACACAGGTTGAGACCAGCCAACGTCGCGTAAATAAGATGTGTGACATGTACGACGTGGGAAATGGCGAGAAACCAACACAGCCAATGACATTATTTATACCAAGGAAAAAGCATAATTTGTATGCAATGACATTCACAGAAGTATAGCATGAATTTGAATTTATTTTAATAAATACAATCAAAATCTCAAAATTTGATTCAATATAAATCTTTGTGATCTGTTGAATCTATGAAATACTTATAATTTCCAGTCTTAATTTTCTCTAATTTTCACTTTAATTTTACTCTTATTCCAATTTTTAAAGTGTGCGTAGTTAATATACAATGTCACTGTTGCAGAAACCTCATCATTGTCATCATAAGATGTATTTTATCTCTCAAAAAAGAAAAGATCCCCAATATATTCTATAGGGAAAGTTAAAGAATTGCGGTTTGTTTGTTTAAGAAAAACGCCCAGATGTAGGCATAGAAACAGGAGCGCGCGGATTATCAATTTTGATTGGATAATACATAATTTATTGGCTATCAATTTATAGCAGTAGGCGGAGTTATCTACTGGTCAATTCTGGTAACAAGCAATCTCTTTTTACCATAAGGGAACAGCCATGACTCAGTTGTACATGACTGTATAACTTGGATTTGTAATTAGCAGAGCCTGACTTGATTTCCACTTGGGTCAGACACTGGTCAAAGAGACTTACCTTAATAGGCTATGCACTACATGCTGCCTGTCTAGTACACAGACAAGACATTGAAAGTCAAGTTCTCATTCTATTCTGTCTGATTTGATTCAATTTTAAATTACCTAAATAATGCTATTACTAAAAAAAAAAAATCTTGATTTTAAATTCTAGACTATTTGAGAACTTGATACAATTCAGTGTAGAAGAGTTACAGATCACAAGATATCACTTCCCCAAGCTCAAATGCCTTGAGTTGAAAATAAAGTATTGTGAAATAGTGAGAAATTCAATGCATGAGATTGTGTTAGAAATTACCATATCAAAGACTTTATAGAGAACTATCTTTTGTTCAAGGTTTGAACAACGAAAAAAATATGATTATAGTTTGTAAATTATCTGTTGAAGAATCAGCCGTCCATTCAGTTGTGACCTGCCAACAGTTTCTGTACTCTTCAAAAAAAAAAATTGTATGTTCTATGCAAAAGTTCAAAGCTGAAAATAAAATGCTGTGCCATATAACTTTCCATAGGCAGGGACCAATTATTCCAGATAAACATTGTTTGTATGAGCAGTAGATACTTTTCTCAAGGAATTCAAGCTGTATGTTTAACTGTTTACGACATGACAAAATTTTAGACTGGTCCAAATTGAGAGCATTTGCAGACGACAAAATAAGTGTGACTGAAAAATTGAAATTTGTTTTAGGAAGGGAAGAAAACTTTGTGGGAAAAGGAGAAAATGCTGGTTACCAGCATTTTCTCCTTTTCCCACAATGTTTTCAAAAGGCTTTTTTCACAGGGTAGTTAAAAGTCAGGGTTGTTTGGTAAAGGGTTAAAGGGCTATTTGTCTGTTTGATTATAAGGTATTAATTCCTAAAATACTAACCTTGGGAAATGCACTTCAGAGTTACTGGTTAAACCCAGGAAACAACATGAATCGGTGAGCTGTTGCCATGATAGAGTTAACTCTGTATCAAACAAAATTTTAGACTGGTCCGAAATTGAAAGCATTTGCAGACTAGAAACAAAGTGCAGCAAAAATTAGGAAATTTTTCTTAGAAAATGTAGAAATCGTTGTGGGAAAGGGAGAAAATGCTGGTTACAAGCATTTTCTTCTTTTCCCAAAATGTTTTCAAACATCCTTTTCTTGGGGTTGTTAAAACTTGGGATTGTGTGGTAAAGTGTTCAAGTGATGTGATCTTCCTGTGACAGGTTTGAAAACACTGGAGAAAGGAGAAAATACTGCTCCTTCTCCCTCAATGTTTTCAAAAGCCTCCTGTTTTCAAAAGTTCGGTAAAAGGTTAAGATATGTGGGTTCTCTCATAAAAATAACCTAAACTCTCCTTTTATTTGGTTTTCTTCATTAGATCATGAATTAAATTATTGAAGGTATAATTTCGTTAGAAAAAAGACGAACCTTACTGATAGCATTAGTATTAATAAATCCTCCCTGGCATGTTGCCAGGTTTTATGAATGGATCGTAAAGTTAAAAATCCCCGTTATTCAGTTAGGGTGTCATATTTTTTCAGTTAAAATTTCATGCTTGCGTGGTGCTATTTACACAAAGTTATTGAAGTAAGCAATAATATGAATAGCTTGTTTTGGTGAAGACCTATCAGTAGATCTTTCTTTCAAATACTAAAAATTGCATACAAGTTGTAAAACCAAACAAAAATAGGCTGTACAACTCCGACCAAAAATATAATAATCTTCAAACCTTTACCAAACAATCCCAAGTTTTAAAGACTGCATGAGAGAGAAAGTTTCATCAACCCTGAAAAGGAAGGCTTTTGAAGACCTTGTAGGGAAATGAAAAAATACTGGTTACCAGCATTTTACCAGCATTTTCTCCTTTTCCCTCTAGGTTTTCTTCCCTATCATAAAACTTAACTTCGGTTATACCATTTTTAAATTTGAAAAAGGGTTAAGGCTGATAGAACACGTAAAGATTTTCAAATCCAGTTTCAAAAAATGTTGGGGTTCTTAAACATGATTTTGTAGGTTAAAAGGACAAATTTTGATAGGGTACGACACAAGATTATGACTATTTCAAAGCTGTTCTACAAAATGCAATATCCCTTTACCACACAATCCCTAAGTTTTAACAACCCTGAGGTAGAAGGCTTTTGAAAACAATGTCTGAAAAGGAGAAAATTCTAGTAAACCACCATTTTCTCCTTTTCCTGCAATATTTTCTATCCTTTTAAAGACAATCTTAACCATAAGAGCCACATTTATCATCTGAAAATGCTTTGAATTTGATAGATTGATTGTATGGTGTTTAACGCTGTTTTCAACATTATTTCAGTTATATCGCAGCGGCCAGTGCACCTATCCATGCTTTCCTGGAGTCTCTTTTACCAGTACTAAGCACAATTTTCTTACCAAGCCACTGGGTGCTTTGAACCGCTTTCCCACTTAACCATCTTAGAAACAATGGTCAGCAGTGGGAGAGGAATGAATCCTGTTGCAATGACTATCATCAGTCCTCGGAAAGAAATTGGCCAAACCAGGGATCAAACTCATGACCCTAAGTCCTGACCGCTACCGACTAAACTACCACAGTTTGGTGCTTGGAATTTGAACAGGTCCAAAATTTTGCAGTTTGGTAAAGAGCTCAGGATTTAAAAAAAAAAAATGCTTATTTTTCAAAGCTTGAGTATCATTAAACATAGCTGTCAGTTACCACCCTACATTGAACTCTTCACTAGACCACAAAATACTGGCCTTGTGGAAATTCATAAAGCAATTGCTGACAAAAATTTAACTTAATTAAATTTAAAGATTTGTCTATTATAGGATAGAAAGAAGTAGTGGGAAAAGGAGAAAATGCTGGTTTTCAAGGTTGTTTGGGAGAGGGTTAAATGGATTGGGACCATGTATGCATAGCAGGCAATTGATGAATGTTAAGCTAAAGATAAATTATAGCCTCTGATGTCATTTCAGTGTAAAACCTGCCATACTCATTTGAATGACAATTAGATATGTTGAAATCTTTCTTCAGTTAACCCTTCAGCACACAATCCTGACTTTCAACGACCCTAGATGGCTTTTGAAAACATTGTGGGAAAAGGAGAAAATGCTGGTAACCAGCATTTTCTCCTTTTCCCACAATGTTTTCTACCCTGTCAAAGATAAATTCTACCATTTGAGCTACATTTAAATTGTCATCTTCGGATGCTTTCAATTTGGACATGTCTACATTTTTGTCGTGTGGTAAAGAGTTAAATAACCCATTATAGCTGCTTTACACTCTATACAAAATAATCCAGTTTTAACAGACCTATAGAAAAAGTGTTTTGAAAACATTGTGGGAAAAAAAGAAAATGCTGGTAACCAGCATTTTCTCATTTCCCCACAATGTTTTTTTTTTAACTATTTACCAAACGACAAATTTTTGGACATATCAAAATTGAAACTATTTGCAGACGACAAATTAAAGTAGGCTTAAATGACGAAAGTAGTCAGGGTAGAAAACATTGTTGGAAAAGGAGAAAATGCTGGTTGCCAACATTTTCTCCTTTTCCAGCAATGTTTTTTACAGCCTCCTTCCTCATGGTCGTTAAAAGCTGTGATGGTTTGGTAAGGGGCTAAAGCCTTCCTTGAGGCCATTAAAGCTTTACCAGACGACAAACTTTCAGCCTTGTCTAAAATGAAAGCATTTGCAGACGACAATTTCAGTGTGGCTCAAAAGGTGCAACTTTACTTTTATTGAGTAAAAAACATTGTGGGAAAAGGAGAAAATGCTGGTTACCAGCATTTTCTCCTTTTCTCACAATGTTTTGAAAAGGCTTCATTCTCAGGGGCGTTAAAAGTCGTCATTGTGTGGTAAAGGGTTAAAGCTTTAGATTGTTTGGTAAAGGTTTGGTTCATATTGATTTTCAACATTTTATGAAACTCAGAAAGAGGTCAACTGGGTTGGTTTTTTACTCTGCTGTTTTTGAAGAAAATATCAGTGTGTATTGTGATAGCCTATTGTTTGCTTCCTGGTCAGGGTGTCTGCATCATTAATTGTCAATGGTTGTGTCAAAAACGTAAGCATTTTGTCATTACTATCCAGGTTATTTCTGAAGATATTTACCCGGTACTTCAAACTTGGGCTGCCAGTAGTTGTTAGCTACCAAAAGGGAAACCCATACTAGAAGGGTGGGCAAACCTAGAAATATTTTTGATAGTTATGCCCCTTTTTCAAATCAGAATTTTTGTCAGAAAAGTACCTGCAGCAAAGTGTTGGCATCAATGTGCTGTGCTCTTGTGTTTTTCAGAAGGTAATGAGTTAATTACAATGAGTCAACTTTCAAAAATGTTTTTGGTGCAGGTGACTGGAGTGTATCTGGATTCCAAGATTTTTTTTCAGTTCTTCATGAAGGCTTCTTGGTTGGTACATGTAGTTGTAAACAGTATCTCAATGAATATTATTAATTTCTATCTTTCACATGGGTTGAAGTACAGAATTTACATTCTAAGAAAATCATCATAACAGATCAATAACAGCAACAGAAACTGTGAATCAGACTGAAATGTGATGTCAGTGAACAGCTGTAGCTCTGAATATAGACAGTAGACTGAAAAATTGTACAGAAATTCTTTAGCAGCAACTTGTCAAATCCTAAATACTTAACATTTTCACGGGTGGTAAACGGGGCAACTAGCTCCGAAAGGAGTCATTAGTATTTTGTTGCCTCGTAACATACGGGTATTTGCGTGCTAGTTGCATAGATAGAAAAATTGTCAACAAAGGTAGGTGTCGATTTCTTTAAACCTTGTTCATTTCCTTACCGGAGACCTTTTGAAAAATCCGGCAATGCTATGCGATATAA
This sequence comes from Hippopus hippopus, assembly GCA_946811185.2. Classification (NCBI taxonomy): domain Eukaryota; kingdom Metazoa; phylum Mollusca; class Bivalvia; order Cardiida; family Cardiidae; genus Hippopus; species Hippopus hippopus. The sequence continues at coordinate 20,626,048 of OX328108.1, read as the reverse complement.
AAATGACTAAACTTTATTCACCGCTAGCATATGGCATATAAGTATGCAGCGCTTGGATAAAATCTTGGCAAAACTTTCGAACACAGTACTGCAAACCCGCCACTTTATGTAACACGGAGATTTGGAAGCACAGATTTTCTAGATATTCGTCCAACATATGGCCATTACACTACCTGATGCACGTTTTCTGGTATTTTCAAGCCCATAAAAGACGAAAAAACCCAAAAATTGGAAATTAAAGAATTTGTATGTGGAGAATACTGGCAATATTTTTGTGCGCGCCAGTTGCCTAGCAAAAAGGGTAGTTGGATAGACAAGGAGGTAGTTGCCTTCTAATATATGTACTTCAAATGATACACATGAGTCAGCTTTTATCTCAGACTACCAAACAGTTTTTTTCCTAGCCAAAAAATTTTCAATGTTGTTTCACTGTATCTCATTTGCCGAACATCATCTAGGCTAAAACATTGGACTACGTCTGTGAATAATAGGAACGCCACGTTGTTTAAAGGAAATTTTCCTTCCACTACAAGTCTGAGAAAAGTTAGAACTTTCTCTGCTTTGTTATTCGCCTTTAATTTTTTCATCGCTTCATTGAAAAGCTGTTCAATGTTAGTCTCAGAACCTCTTTCAGACACCACTGGTTTATTACATATGTTTTCCGTAATATTTTCTTGGTCCTCCAACAGGCAAATGAGTTCATCACTGGTACTTTCTGAAAGATTTTCTAAACGATCTATAGGATAAAGTATCGTTCGTTCTAGTTCATTTTCATCAGGCCAATCGTTTGTTAGAATGTCAATGTCTTCCTGTTTATTTGAGGACTGATAAGGAACATACGTTAAACTTCGATTGCTTTTTTGTGGTGTAATTGACTTTTTAATAATGCTGCAAATCCTTTTACTAAGTGGCAATTTGAATGGCGATTTCGCTGGCGTTTTTCTGAGTGTGCTAACCATTTTCCGCTTGGTGCGTTTAGGCGGGGTCGTACACCTTTTGATCGGAGACATTTTTGAAGTTCTTAACACATCTTTTGTTTTACTACATCGCGGCGTGCTCTTTTCCATCGGCGAAAAGATATGCTGGTTTTGTGTTGCTTTACTTGAGCGATGGCGTTTATGTTTTCTGCTTGATAAGAATGCCTCCGTCGCAGTTTTTCCTTTGAATACACCCATCTGAAAAATATATTTGAATGGGGTTTTACGCCGTTCGAACAATCTTTCAGTTATATCACGGCGAAGTTCACTAACTCGTGTGCTTTCTGGGTATCAACAGTACTACGCTGGGACTCTGAATGCGCTGTCCAAGGACATACCCATGTGACCAGCGGCCCGGCCGGGACTCGAACCCGCGACCCTCGACACCTTTCAGGTCACGAGTCCGCCGCTATTCCTATTTCAAGTATAGCATAGTCATCCAATTACAAATGCCAAATTTTAGAAAGTGTCAAAAGCACTTGCATATTACAAATTTTACTAAGCTCAAAATTCTGAAATGAAAAGAATATATAACTAGTGTGTTCCAAAATATGTTCGGAATCCTAGCTAAGTAAAATTACTTGTTGAATTACCCTGTACGGTGCTGATTTGGGGCAAATAGGTTAACTGAATTTTAATTACTAGGCCACTACCTCCTTGTCTATTGAACTACCCCCCCGGGCTAGGCAACTAGCCTGCACACAAATTCAGCTATTATTCTACATACACGACTTCTAAAATTTTCAATTTTTGTTATTTCGTAATTCCCTGGACTTGAAATTAATAGGGAAGGTGCATCAGGTATTGTAGTGGCTATATATTGGACGTTCAATGAGGAAATCCGTAGTTTCAAATCTCCGATTTACAGTTTTACCGCTCGATGTTCGAAAGTTTGTCCAAGATTTTATCCAAGCGCTGCATACTTATATGCCATATGCTAGCGGTGAATAAAGTTTAGTCATTTTTATATCGCATAGCATTGCCGGATTTTTCAAAAGGTCTCCGCTGTGGAAATAAACAAAGATTAAAGTAATCGACACCTACCTTTGTTGACAATTTTTCTATCTATGCAACTAGCACGCAAATACCCGTATGTTACGAGGCAACAAAATACTATTGACTCTTTTTGGAGCTAGTTGCCCCGTTTACCACCCGTGACTTTGAAATGGTTGTTTTCATTACCATTATTATGAAGCTTAATTGTATATATATTCAAACAAGTCATCTTTTTTATGTCATTCAGCTAAGCCTTGAGCATTATAGGGTCTGTCTTGATTGACATGTGTTGAAAGTCTATCCCTGAAGGGCAATTAACCACACTCACAACACAAGCATACATGTAGCAGTGCAGCAAATCAGCCCATCAGCCCAACAGAGGAACATGGCAATGAGGCATCAAATAAAGCTTCAACTGCAGATCATATCTCCACCGTAATACTAATATTTTGATTTTGTTGATTTCATTTGCATGCAGGGTTTGAACTTGTCTCATTCTCAGAAAAAGGGAAAAATTTCTTGTTTACTGCCAATGGGAAGCAACTTCTATTTTGAATTCAGTAAGTAAGAATAAATGAGCCCAAAACCCTTAATTCTGTCAAACCGTTATAGTTAAAGCAGCAATTATATAAAGATGATTATGAATTTTTTTCTAATTGTTTTCATGGCTGATGGACTTGCACACAGTAGGTTACGTTTCCGTAAAGGCCCAGTTTTTGCAAGTCCATTTTAATCTTATCAAAATGCTGATTCGAGCTTGCAGTGACAATATAATGATTTACATAGGTGAATATTTATTTGAAAAATCCAGATTTTATTGATACAACTTGGATTCATTTAGCTTCTAAAATTCAATAGAGCCCCTCTGATCATGCAGTTAGCTTTTTGGTCCTTTACTGGACTGAATCTACAAATCTCTAAAAGCTCAATCTGCCAGACAATGCTATAGACATTGTCAAATAAGTGTAAGCCTTGAGCAAAAATGCTTTAGCAAAAGTGCCACAAAGTAATAGTCAGGGAAGAGCTCTTATCTTTTATATCAGATTTGTCTGCAGCTGAACTTTCAGATACTTGCCAGGATCTCCTAAATGATGACAGTTCAGGCTTTTGGGCCTGCAAAGATATTAGAAAACTAAAACCTTACATCATTGCATATTACTCCCAATCCATGTAAATACTGGCAGCAGGAAAAAGACCTGTATGAAAAAAAATCCTCCGATTTTTTTTTCAATCTCAGTGTTGGGAAATTGATTGGGAAATTTGTAGTTTCCAGTATATCTCTTAGTCATCAGTTTAAGAGTGTGGGTGTCTTCAGAGAGCTAAAAGTCATTATGTCACCTAGACCTACAGTATATTATCCTTTTCATCTGTTAATCTCTTTGTTAGTAGATTAAACAAAATTTGATGTTCCTGCAATAAAAGATATTTTAAAACATTAAGACAAGTGACAAATAAATTGATGCCCCTTTATGACGAGATCTGAACATTGAAATATGTGCACCACATGACAAAATTTAGACTTCTCCAAGTTTGGAGCATCTCAAATTCAAGATGATTCAACCCTTTACCAGATGACAAAATTTTGGACTTGTCCAAATTGAAAGCATTTGCAGACGACAAAATAGATTTGATTTGAAATTTGCTAATGGAACGGTAGAAAACATTGTGGGAAAAGGAGAAAATGCTGGTTACCAGCATTTTCTCCTTTTCCCACAATGTTTTCAGAAGGCCCTTTCCTTAGGGTCGTTAAAAGTCGGGATTGTGTGGTAAAGGGTTAAATGGGGATTATCTTCAAAAGGACAGAAAATATTTTAGGAAAAGGAGATAGGGCTGGTTACCAGCACATTCTTCTTTTTCAACAATGTATTAAAAAGCCTTGGTCTTCAGGATCATTAAAATGTGGGATAATGTGTTTAAAAGGGTTATTGGCAAAATGTATTAACTCTTTACCAAATGACAAAATTTTCAACTTGTTCAAATCCATAGCATTTGCAGACGACAAATTAAATGTGGTTCTCATTTCTGAATTTGCCTTTTGAAGGGTAGAAAACATTGTGGGAAAGGAAGAAAATGCTAATGTTACCAGTCTATTTCCTCCAGGTATTTAAAAGTTCAGATTCTGTGTTAACCCTATGCCACACAATCCCAAGTTTTAATGACTCTTAGAAAGAATGCTTTTATAAGCATTGTGGGAAAAAGAGAACCAGTATTTTCTCCTTTTCCCACAATGTTTTCAGCTCAATTAAATCCAAGTGTCATCACTTCTAGCCTCCTTTCACTTGTTGTCTGCAAATGCTTTGAAATTTGGACAAGTCTAAATTTTGTGGTGTGGTAAAGATTTAACCCTTTACCACACATTCCAGACTTTTAAAGATCCTGTGAAAGAAGCCTTTTGAAAACATTGTGGGGAAAGGAGAAAATGCTGGTAACCAGCATTTTCTCCTTTTCCCACCATGTTTTCTACTCTTCCCTAAACAAATTTAAATTTTTCAGTCACATTCATTTTGTCGTCTGCAAATGTTTTGAGTTTAGACTAACCTTAAATTTTGTCGTTAGGTAAAGAGTTAATTGATAAAGTGATGAATTAAGCCTTTGACAATTTTATATATGAGCCATGCTCTGGCAAAAGGGGGCTTAATGCATTTGCGAAAAGTATCAACCCAGGTCAGCCTGCTCAGTCCGCCCAGGCTGATCTGGGCCGACACTTTTCGCTATTGATCAAATTCCTGTATGTCTCAGGACCAGTCTATCTCATGATTAAGTCGATTATTAAAAAAGGTGGCTGTTATAGATCCATAAATATGTAATCATGTTTGCTCAGTGTGATATGGATTACGGAGATCCATTAAGCCCCCTTTTGCCAGAGCATGGTTCAGATATATGGTACCTCCTTACACAAAATTGCAGCACATGACTGTTTAACCCTTTGCACACAATCTTGAGTTGTAAGGACTCTTAAGTAGCAGATCTGAAAACAGTGTAGAAGAAAGAGAAAATGCTGGTAACCAATATTTTCTCCTTTCCCATAATGTTTTCTACCCTCTGAGAGAAAAGTCCCACCATATAAGCTGCATCATCTAATTTATAGTTTACAAATTCTTTCAAATTTGGACAGGTCTAAAATTTTTTGTGGGGTAATGAGTTAAAGAGGGCAAATATTAATTTTAAATTTTGTGGAACATCTAAAAAATTTTGGGGGTCTAAATAAAAAAAAACGGGGCCAGCAAAAACCCTGTAACTACCCTGAGGAAGATGCCTTTTGAAAACATTGTAGGAAAAACAATGTGGGAAAAGGAGGAAATGCTGGTTACCAGCATTTCCTCCTTTTCCCACAATGTTTTCTTCCCTATCAAAGACAGTTCTATCATTTGAGCAACACTCAAATTGTAGTCTAAAAATGCTTCAAATTTAGACGAGTCAACATTTTTGTCTCGTGGTAAAGAGTTAAGTTATGAAGAATGAGGTAGACGTTTTGATAATTTGAGGTTTAACAGTAAGTCATACTGTCGCTAAATTGCCAACGATGAAAAGGGATCAATAGGTAATGGAAGAGCAATGTTGATTTTCTGCCTATGATTGGAATTTCCCAATCAATACCCAGTATGTGTCATGAGGGAAAAATGTATCAATCAGTCATTCAATAATGAAGGTGATTTCTTATGTCAGGTCTTCCAGGTTGTTCTCTAATCAATTGTCCTTAATATAGCACTTTCTCCTTTTCCCACAATGTTTTCTACCCTTTTCAGTCATTTTAAGCATCTTTAATTTGCTATTTGAAATACTTCAATTTGGTCCAGGGGATTGTGTTGATTTTTGTAAAGAGCTAGTATGTATTGTTGTGGGGAGGGGGGGGGGGATGTGTTGGAAAGGGATGTGTGTTTGGAAGCTTGGTCGCCCTTGGTTTATTCAGTATAGCCCTTTACCACATGGCAAAACTTTTGACTGGTCCATGTTATAGGAGTTTACAGATCACATTGTAAATTTATTTCATCTGATAGCATTTGTCCTTGAATAGGTAGAAAACATTATAGGAAAAGTAGAAAAATTCTGGTTACCAGCATTTTTTCCTTTTCCTGCATTGTTTTCAAATGACCATACAGCTTTGCAGGGTTGCTAGAACTTGGAATATTATATGGGGTATAATTTTACACTTATCCACATTCAAAGAATTAGCAATTAGTATAGTTAATGTGGCTCACTTTACGGTTTTAATGTCTTCAAAAGGGTAGATAGCTTTGTGAAGAAAGGAGAAAAGGCTGGTTACCAGTATTTTCTCCTCTTTCCAAAATGCTTTCAAAGGCCTTCTATCTCATGGGTATTGAAGACATGGAATTGTATGATAAATTGGGGTCAAAATGTTGGACTTCTCAGCAGGAAAGTCTGGTTTGATTCCTAGGCATGGAGCTTGGGGTCATGTGTGGCTGAGTGGTAAAGTGTAGGACTCTTGACCTAGAGGCCTCAGGTTCAAGCCACACTGGATCCACCTGTCTAAGGATCATAACATCTTTGGATTACATGATGAAGGGGTAAAATATCAAGATCTGTATTTCTTAAGGCAGAAAACTTTGTGGAGGAAATGCTAGTTACCAGCATTTTCTCCTTTTCTCACAATGTTTCCTACAGCCTTTTCCCTTAGGGTCGTTAAACTCGGGATTGTTTTGTAAACTAAATGGGATAAAAGAAGACATACTGGTTGGATCTTTTTGAGGGAGAGATCAGGGATTTTTTTTCCCCCAGTCATGAAAAAGACTGTAACTATTATATCAAAGGGTAAAACATCAAAATGATTTATAGCTTGTATGTCATCTGTTTGTACCTTTTACTTCAACCTGTACTTTACAACCAATGAAATATGTAGGCTTTAAAAACTTAAAGCTCAGGAAACTGCTTTAAACCTTTACCACACAATCCCGACTTTTAACGACCCTCAGAAAGAAAGAATTTGAAAACATTGTGGGAAAAGGAGAAAATGCTGGTAACCAGCATGTTCTCCTTTTCCTACAATGTTTTCTAACCTTTCAGAAATAAAGCCACTCATTTGAGCCACATTTAACTTTTCATCTGCAAATGCTTTCAATTTGGACTAGCCTAGAATATTGCCGTGTGGTAAAGAGTTAAGGCTGCTTTTGTGTACAGTGTACTATGTAGTAAAGATCAGGCATACAGAATATGCAGTGTCATCTTGCATCTACATTGCCCCGATATAAGTTACATATTCTTAGAGCCTAATGGCCTTGAAATAATAATAGTTTGGTTGTTTTCATGTTGAAAAGTACCTCTTCAGTAATGCAGAGAGTTACTTTGTTGTCGTCGTTGCATTTTAAACATTCTTTCAGTGTTGTCTTGGTAGCCATTGCACCTATCTATGCTTTCCTGGAGTTTCTTTTTCCAATACTTTACATATTAGTTTTCTCAAGCCATTGGCAGTGTTCTCAAAAGCCTTCTTTCTGTGTCCTAAAAACTCAGGATTGGGTGGTAAACAGTTAAATGATGGGAATAGTCTTTGACATGGTTAAAAAAAACATGTTGCAAAAACTTTTTTTTAAGGCTCACTTAACTCTTTACCACACAATCCCTACTTTTAACAACCCTGATAAAGAAGCCTTCTGAAAACATTGTGGGAAAAGGAGAAAATGCTGGTAACCAGCATTTTCTCCTTTTCCCACAATGTTTTCTACCCTCCCCAAAACAAATTTCAGTATTTGAGTCACATTTATTTTTTATCTGCAAATGCTTTCAATTTGGACCAGTCCAAAATTTTGTCTTTTGGTAAAGAGTTAATCAAGGGATCAATCGTTAGGTGAAGAGTTAGGTATTTACCAGGCAACAAAATTTTAGACTGGTCTACATTGAAAAGGTAGAGAAAATTTCGGGACAGGGAAAATTTCCGGTTACCAGCATTTTCCCCTTTTCCCACAGTGATTTCAAAGGCAATCACTGTCAGGGTTTTAAAAACACAGTATTATTTATTGCAGGATTGAAAAGAGTTGTGAATTGCATTACTGTACTTTGACACCTGCTGTTTATGGTATATTGAGCTAACAAGATAATTAGTCAATTGTAATGAAAAGAAAATTAGGCAGGCCAGGTAATTTCAATCCTTAACTGCACTATCCCGACTTTTAATACCCTGAGAAAGAAGCCTTTTAAAAACATTGTGGGAAAAGGAGAAAATGCTGGTAACCAGCATTTTCTCCTTTTCCCACAATGTTTACTTCCCTATCACAGAAATATTGCACCATTTGAGCCCCACTGAAATTGTTGTCTGCAAATGCTTTAAATTTTGATAAGGCTTAAATTTTGTCTTCTAGTAAAGGGTTGAACAATTATGATACAAAATTATTGCTACAGGGCACAACTCTTTCCTTTTTATTAGATAATTTGGCATGTTCTTTTGGTGTTACTTTACAAAAACAGATGGAAAAAAAAATGAACACAAGCAGTTTCTCCAGTTGCCAGATCCTTTTCTTGATTTTTTTCCCCCTGCCTATATTTACACAACCTTCTTTTCTTCCAAACTAATTACTGTTAGTCCTCACAGACAATACAATTGTTAGACTTGTCTAAATTGAAAACATTTTGTAGATGAGAAACTAAATGTGGTTCAGGCTCATTTTCTTTTGTCTTTAACTCTTTACCAAACGACAAAAATTTCAACAAGTCACATTGAAAGCATTTGCAGATGACAGATTAAATGTGACTGAAGTATTGAAATTTGTTTTTAGACTGGGTAGAAAACATTGTGTGGAAAAAGAGAAAATGCTGATTACCAGCATTTTCTCTTTTTCCCACAATATTTTCAAAAGGCTTTTTTCTCAGGGTCGTTAAAAGTCGGGATTGTTTGGTAAAGAGTTAAAAGGGTAGACAATGTTATGGGAAAAGGAGGAAAATATAACTCAAATAATAAGTTATGCCTTTGACAGGGTAGAAAAACATTGCGGAAAAGGAGAAAATGCTTGTTACCAGCATTATTTGCCGTTTCAAAAGCCTCCTCTTTCAGGGTTGTTAAAACTCTGGATTGTTTGGATTGAGTTCAGGAAGAGTTTTCCCATTCTTTACCCTTACAGTCCTGAATTAATAAAATACACATTTTTAAATAGGAAAATTATCTGAAATATTGCTGTACCAAGGTTTTTTTGGCCAGAATATGTAACAAAATAGTGGACAGTGTAGATCCAAGATCAGACTGCACGTTCTGTGCAGTCTGATCTTGATCTACACTGTCCACAAAAACAAGTTAAGTCGGTTCCAGGGCTTTAAGGGTTAAAATCATTAGTTCTTCACATGGAATACATTTGAGCCATACTTTGGCAAAAGGAGACCGAATGCATCTCCATGATGCACTATACCATACAAGTCATCAACTGTGATTGCGGATCCATAAAATCCATTTGTTTTACTACTGGGGCTGAATCCTGAGGTAGAATGGTCCTTTGACATGCAGAAAATAAACCAACAGCAAAAAGTTTTGACTCGGGTCTGCTGACGCTGATTTGTTCAACACTTTTTGCAGATGCATTGAGCTCCCTTTTCTCAGAGCATGGCTTATTTGTTTAGCTCATTGTGTACTACATGTAATTTGGACAAGACATCCCAAGAAATGGTTTTGGTGACGAACTTTCTCTGCTGTTGTTAAATCCCACAATACCTCCATTGTCGTGTGTACCCATGTGGTTTGGAAGCCTATAACATGTGACAAAAGTTTAGACTGATCCAATTTGAAAACATTTGCAGATGGAAAAATATAATGTGTTTGTGGTGAGAGACACTGTCATTGATAGCATAGAAAACATCTGGTTACCAGCATTTTCTCCTTTTCCCATTATGTTTTCAAAGCCTTTCAACTCAGGGTTGTTAAAAGTCAGGATGCTATGGTACAGGCATATTTAATAGCTGATCATAGGGAAATAGACCTAAATGATACACTTACTCGGCTTGAATAGAGTCCTTTTGACGTTATCCTAGATGAAAGGTTTACAATGCTGTGGCGGTATTACTCTATTTGATATGTGACTCAACATTTGATTATGTTTATTATGCTTTGTGATAATTTCTGTTGAAGTATGTGGCAATTACAGGAAAAGATGTTAGCTCATTCTGTTTACCTCATAAAAATATTTTAGACATCTCTGAATTAAAAGCATTTGCAGACAATAAACTTAATATAGCTTAAAATTGAAAGGATTTGTCTTAAAAAAACTGGAAGGCCACTAAATGTGCTGGTTATCAGCATTTTTCTATTTTTCCTACAACCTTGCTTCCCTAACTCAATGGGCTAGGCAGCAGGGCCCGAAAAACCCTTTTGCCGAGCCCCGATAGCGCAGTTGGGAATGTAGAGGACTCAAGAACATGGGGTCTCTTGTTGGATTACGGACTCGGCCACTTTGATGATAGTCATTGCAACAAGATTCATTTCTCTCTCACCCCTGATCATTGTTTCAACGATGGTTATATGGGAAAGCAGCCAGTGGCTTGGAAAAAATATTGTGTAGAGTGCTGGTAAAAGAAGCTCCAGGAAAGCGTGGATAGGTACACTTGCCACCATGATATAACTGAAATAATGTTGAAAACAGTGTTGAACATCATACAATCAATCAATATTTTTTCCACTGAGACTTCAAAAGCCTTCCTTCGCTGGAATGGCTAAGACATTGTGGGATTGTCTGGATCATACATGTAAATGTGCAACAGCCATAAAAGTGCAGCTTGTTTACTCATTGTTTACTGGTTAACTCTTTACCAGCTGACAAAATTTTAGACTTGTCCAAATTGAAAGCTTTTGCAGATGACCAATTAAGTTTGTCTTTCTCTCTGAAAGGTTTGAAAACATTGTGTGAAAAGGAGAAAATGCTGGTTAGCAACATTTTCTCCTTTTCACACAATGTTTTCCAAAGCTTTCTTTCTCGCTGTCATTTTAGGTGAGGATTGACTTGTATGGGGAAAGGTTAATTTTCAGCTCCACTTGCCAAAGGCCAGCGGGCTTTTGTCATGGCCCGATGTCCGTCATGCGTTTGTGCGTCCGTGTGTTAACTTTTATTTCAAACATCTTCTTCTCTGAAACTACCCATCCAATTTTGATGAAACTTTACAGAAATGATCCTGCCATGGTCCTCTTCAGAATTTCTTGAAAGAATTTGATTCCTTAAAAAACTCTGGTTACCATAGCAACAAAACTGAAAATATTGAAAATCTTCTTGTCAGAAACCATAAGGCCCAGGGCTACCAAATTTGGCATGTAGCTTTATCTAATAGACCTCTACCAAGTTTCTTCAAATTATAGCCCTGGGGTCAACATAGGCCCCACCCCGGGGGTCACAAGTTTCACATGGGCTTATATAGTGAAAACTTTAAAAATCTTCTCATACTTAGCCATAAAGCCTAGGGCTATCAATTTTTTTTCATCTGGCTTTATCCAGTCGGCCTCTACCAAGGGGGTCCAAATTATAGCCCTGGGGTCAAAATTGGCCCCGTCCCGGGGGTCACAAGTTTTATATGGGCTTAGATAGGGAAAACTTTAAAAATCTTCTCATACCAAGCCATAAGGCCTAGGGCTACCAAATTTTTTTCATCTAACTTTATCCAGTGGGCTTATACCAAGGGAGTCCAAATCATAGCCCTGGGGTCAAAATTGGCCCAGCCCCGGGGGTCACAAGTTTTACATGGGCTTACATAGGGAAAACTTTAAGAATCTTCTCGTACCTAGCAATTTGGCCTATAGGGCTACCAAATTTTTCATCTAGCTTTATCTAGTGGGCCCAAATTATAGCCCTGGGGTCAAAATTGGCCCTGCCCCAGGGGTCACATGACTTACATGGGCTTATATACTGAAAAATTTAGAAATCTTCTTATTACTTACCATAAGACATAGGGCTACCTAATTTTGCCCTGTGTATGTCCTCAGTTTAGAAACCAATTGGCTAAGTATTGTAATGTTTGGCATGTAGGGTTTTTAGCTCCACTGGCCGAAGGCCAGAGAGCTATTGTCATGGTGTTGTGTCCGTCGTGCGTCCGTTCGTCTGTTCGTCCGTGCGTGCGTCCGTAAACTTTTTCTTTAAAAAACTTCTCCTCAGAAACTATTGACTGGATTTTTACCAAATTTCACAGGAATGTTCCTTTGGTGGTCCTCTTTCAAATTCCTTCAAATAATTGTGTTCCATGAAGAATTCTGGTTACTATGGCAACCAAAGTAAAAAACCTTTAAAAATCTTCTCCTCCCAAACCGCTATTTGGATAGCATTATTATTTTGCAGGAATGTTCCTTAGATACAGGTTTACAGAATTCCTTAAAAAAAAAAAGATCTGTCAAAAAACATGGCTTTTATGGGAGACTCATTTTCCTTTTATGGTATAAAGTAAAATCTTTGAAAAATTTCTTCTCTAAAACTATTCATTGGATTTCATTGTTGTTTTGCAGGTAAGTTCCTATGGTGGTTGTCTACCAAATTGTTTCTTCAGTGAGCTAAAATGCAGGATTGAATGATAATTGTTAAAAACTTCCTTTCGCCATTATAGAAATATCAGGCCTGTGGAGCGATACAGGCGCTCAAGCGCCTCTAGTTTCTTTTAGCCAGTAGAGCGGTACAGGGCCATCATGCCCTCTTGTTTGCTTTCTCAGCCCTTTTCTGATACTGATGAAATGAAGGAAACTCAAAAGTGAGCGCTTGTGTGATATTACTGTAATAGATCCCTTTATCATAATGTTATCCTGTGTCATTTATTTCCTGTCATTTTTATCCTTTTTTTTGTCCTAAACCTTCAAAAAAGGAGCTTCCACATATCCATGTTATGTTTCTATGTTTTGTCTTACAGTTGTGCACTTTTCGTTGATTGAAAATTAACACCCCTGTTGAATGTGAATTCATGAACTGATGAACTACATGTAGATTGAAAGATAAATTTCAGGTACCTATGTGGCCAGTGTAGATCAAGATCAGACGGCACTGATCCTAGTTGTCATCTTTTTTGAGACACTTTGGACAGGAGTAACCTTGAAATCGATACTATTTGGGTCTAATTTTGAGACTGAAAATGTCTCTGAGTCTTACTTTGCACTCTAAGGTTTTGGTGCAATATCTCATAATACCACAATGCTTTCTAAAGAGGAATGCTTGTTGAGGAAAGAAGTGAGTTCGTAACGACTATGATGCTTTAGCAAATAACTGCAAGTTACAACCCCGAGCAAGAAAGTATTTGAAAAACTTGTTTGAGGGAGAGCCAGGCGCGTAGCTGGGAATGAAGTAAAGATGAAGCCCAGTTCATTCTAAATTATCTCTCTCTCTCCATCCCTCCCTCCCTGTTTTCGTCATTTTTCCTCTAGCAAAATAGATATTAGCACCATAAAATGCTAAGCACAACTTAGTCAATATTTTTGACAATGTAAACCAAGATCAGTCTGCATTTTACGGACAATGTAGATCAAGATCAGACCACACTAAATGTGAAACTTTTGCAGTCTGATCTTGATCTACATTGTCCGCTCTTTTTTTTTTGCAAAATCAGTTTTAAAATTGAGATTTGTTGGTATCTTTTCTTGATTTAGAGAGCACATTTCATTTATTTGATGAGTTGATGTGTAATGTTGCAGCCCAGGCTTCCGGGCATCTGCCTGGCTACGCACCTGGGAGCATTTTCCACTCTTCCCATGTTTTCTGTCTTATTGAATACAAATCATTCAAGCAACAGTGAATATTTTATTTGTTGTATGCAAATGCTTTCAATATGGACTTGCCTAAAATTTTGTTGTCTAGCTAGAAGATAACGTGTAGACTGAAATCGCCAATCACTGATTTGTTTTGTTTTGATAGTTGAAAGACCAAGGCCAGTAAGAGTTAGTCCTAGTACATCCCAGCTAAGAAGGACGAGTTCATTGGATACGATAACAGGTCCATACTTGAAGGGTCACTGGCCAGTAGACCTAAGCGCAACGCATCAGTCCCAGCCGTCATATGTGAGAGATGAAACTACACAGGTTAGTGTTCATGTATTGTTGTTACACGAATACACTTTAGCACTCTGCCAGTTGACAAGATCTTATAATTGTCCAAATTTGAGATCATTATACCCCCGCAAAATGAATGTTTTCGGGGGTATACTGGAATCAGCCTGTCTGTCCGTCCGTCTGTGCGTCCGTCCGTGTGTCCGTGTGTATACAAAATACTAGTAATTTTGTGTCGCGAACTCCTCCTACAGTTTTGCTGCTATTGTATTGAAAGTTTGTTGATACATTGATCGTATACTGAAGTTGTGCAAGACGCAGTTTTCAATCATCTACTCCCTATGATTCAAGGGTTATCTCCCCTTGAACTTAGAAAATTTTTTGTTAAATTGCCTGTTTCTGTCAAAGGGCTGGCGGGGGTATTAAGTCACATTCAGTGACAGCTCTAGTTTTGTAATAGTTGAAAGGATAGAAACTTTTTAGAAAAAAGGAGAAAATGCAGGTTACCAACTTTGAAATTTAGGATTTGAAATCTGGGCCCTTATTATGTCTCCCCCCATCAGCGTCGGGAAACATTGTTTTTCCCTGTGCATCCGTCTGTCTGTCTGTCCGTCACACATCGTTCCGCTCTATAACTCGAAAACCTTTTAAGATATTTTGATAAAACTTCACACATTTGTAAAGCACCATGAGATGTGTCATGCACAAGAACCATAACTCTGGCTTGTATATTTTTTTAGTTATTTCCCTTTGATTATTTTCCTTCACAAATCGTGTCCACTCTATAACTTGAAAACCTTTTAAGATATTTTGATAAAACTTCACACATTTATAAAGCACCATGAGACGAAGTGTCATGCACAAGAACCATAACTGCGGCTTGTATATTTTTTGAGTTATTTCCCTTTGATTATTTTCCTTACTCATTTTCCGTACAATTTCGTGTCCGCTCTATAACTCGAAAACCGTTAGAGAAAAATGACCATTATTTCAGTTATAAATTGCCTTTTTGGTGACATATCAATCCTTCTGACACCAAAAAGCGGGGAGACATCTGAGTTTTTTTGTAGAAAAACAAGTTGTAGTTCACCAATTATTTTTGGTTTCATTATTACTGTTATTCTAGATTTAGATAGTTACAGGTGATCTGATTGGCTTAGCCATTTGGCAACTCAGAAATTGTTACTTTCAGATTTAGAAAATTCTTAAGAATAAGACTTAGAATTTACTTAAGAATGGTTGGTGACATAGCACGGGGTTCCCAGTTTCCATTGTCAGTAATTGTTTTGTCTAGGTGGTTTATATTCCAATTTATCCTGTCACCTTCTTTAATTTCGACCCGATAACAGGGTGCCGTATATTTTTTTTGGTATCCGTCAGTTGGTCACGTGACCGCCAAGTGCACACCTGCTAACTGGGACTATTTTCAACCAAGCGTCTTACTGCCAAAATAAATGAATTAATCACTAGCGAATACTTTTGCTCATTTAATGGTCTTTTTTGTTAAAACACATTGTCTTCTTCGTCACAATATTTTCTGCGGATATATGTCACGTTTAATAATTATGACGTAGCCACTATCATTCATGATGTCATTATTGCAGTTGCATATTCTGAGGTCTTTGTAAACACAGTTTTTCCTTTTTTAAAAATTTCTCATAGATCTAGTTAGTAAGATGTCAATGTGCCTTATTTCGAGCGGAAAGTTCAATTTAGTCGGACTTTAGATTATAATTGAGAAAAAGGATAAATGAAATAGACAGTTGGTGCCTTGGATTGGGAAAGCCAGTCAGGCTTGGCTCCGGAAATTTATGAAAGGTACAGTCTTTATCAATGTTTTTTTTTTCGTTTGTTTGTTTTGTTCCATTGCAGTGAGTGACAGGATAAATAGAATAGATAGTTGGTGTCTTGCATGGGTTAAGTTTATCGGGCTCGGCTCCAAAATTTATCCGGTTCGCTCCTCCGCCTTGCCCGATAAACTTAACCCATCCAAGACACTAACCATCTATTCTCTATCTATATCCTTCAAATGTTTCCTCTTCATTGAGATCCTCAGAATTGCTTAACCCTTTGCACGATGCCAACTTTTAATGATCCTGAGAAAGAAGGCTTTTGAAAACATTGTAGAAAAAGGAGAAAATGCTGGTTACCAGCATTTTCTTCTTTTTCCACAATGTTTTTTATTCTATGAAAGACAAACTTTATGTTTTGAGTAACATTTAATTTGCAAATACCTTCAGTTTGGTCAAGTCGAGAATTTTGTCATTTGGTAAAGGGTTAACTCTATTCCAAACCACAGACTTTTACTGCTAGTCCAGTTTTAACACTTCACTACACTATCTTGAGTTTTTGAAAACATTTTGGGAAAAGGAGAAAATGCTGGTTACCAGCATTTCCTCCTTTCCCACAGTGTTTTCAGTAGCCTTCTTTTAACAGGTCATTAAAATTCGGAATAATGTGGTAAAGAGTCAAGTTACTCAGTCAAGTTACTCTTTACAAGACAGGTCGGCAATTTGGAAGCATTAATTTTGCAGTTGATAAATAAGATAGCTGTTTGGCTCAAATAATAAGATTTGGCTATTACAGAGTAGGAAACATTGTGGGAATAAGATAAAATGCTGGTTACCAGTAAATTTCCTTTTCCAACAATGTTTTGAAAGGCCATTTCCTCAGGGTAGCTAAAACATGGGATTGTGTGGTATATGGCAAGTGGTTTGGATGTCCAGTTTGTAATCAGAAAGCCATGAGGTTTATTCACAAAAGCAGCACAGGTCCGCTGGAAGTGTCCATGGGCAATGCACTACAGAGCTTTTATCTGGAACAAGTGAAATCCAGAAAAGACATGAATAAGTCAGCTTGCAGTCATGTGACTGAAACACTGTTCAAAGTGCTAAGTCTAGTTAGCCCATTCAGTAGCATACAGGACTTGAGAACAGGATCGTTGGTTTGAATTGCCCACTTGTCCGATTTCTTTCTGAAGATTGCTGATAGTCATTGTGACAGGATTCATTTTCTCTTACCCTTGATAAGTGGTCCTGCTTGGCTCATTGGTAAAGTGTGGGACTTGTAACTTGGAGATCCCAGATTCGAGCTGCACTGGATCCACTAGGCCCTTTATGGGAGTGTCCTTGGGCAAGACACTTCAGAGCCCTAGCTTAGTACTGGTAAAACCCAGGAAAAACCTGAATATGTGAGCTTTTGCTGTGATATGACTGAAACAATGTTGAAAGAGGCATAAAACTCCATTCAACCAATCAACTTACCCTTGATGATTGTTTTGACAGTGATAATGTAGGAAAGCAGCTAGTGGCTTTGAAAGAAAATCTTGCGAATTAGTGGTAACAAAAACTCCAGGAAAGCATTAAGTGCACTGACTACCGCCATACAACTGTAATAATGCTGAAAGTTAAACACCATACTATCAGTCAATTGATCGCTGTTCAAAGTGGCATGAACCCTTTACATCATAATCCCAAGTTTTAACAACTCTGAGAAAGAATCCTTTTGAAAACATTATGGGTAGAGGACAAAATGCTAACCAGCATTTTCTCCTTTTCTCATGTTTTTTACCCTGTCAAAGACAAATTCCATCATTTGAGCCACTGCTAAACTGTTTTCTACAAAAGTTTCAATTTGGCCAAGTCTACATTTGTCATGTGGTTAATTCTGTACCAAATGCCAAAATTCCAGACTAGTCCAAACTGAAAGTAGTAACTGTTGCTGACTGTAATTTACATGTAGCTCAAAGGATGATTTCTGTCTTTGAGAGGATAGAAAACATTGTCGGAAAAAAGGAGAAAATGCTGGTTACTAGCATTTTCTCCTTTTCCAACAATGTTTTCAAAAGGCCTCTTTCTCAGGGTGATTAAACCTCGGGATTGTGTGGTAAAGCGTTAAAGTGTTGAACAACCTTTATAATATACAGCCCCGCCCGGGTGGCTCAGTGGTGAGCGTGTCGGACTCATGACCTGGTGGTTGTGAGTTCGATACCAGGTTGAGGCGAACTTTCTTTCCAGTGTATTTTCGCCTCTCACCTCTGCCGAAGCATGTGAGAAAAGTAGTTGGTGGCTTTGGAAAGAAAGTTGTGGGGTGAGAAAGCCAGGAAACACATGTGCGTCACCGACCGCCATGATATGACCTTAGCTGTTAAAGTGGCGTTAAATCCCAATACAACCAACCAATCTAATATACATCTCTCTACCAACCTTTCGATTGTACAGTTTTTTTCAAGACATAATGTGATGTACTGGGGTTGGCCTATATATGGAAAACTTTCGAAAGATTACTATAATCTTGTTGTGAAATACTACAAAATACTTCACTTTTGTCAGATCGCCAAACACCGGCTGGCAGTTGATTTATTTTTTTGTATAGGCTGAATACGAGTGTTTGGATAACAGCCAAAAGTTTATATATATTAATCGTTCACTAGCCTTTAGTACTATACAAATATGATTTTTCCTTCTTCTATCGTATACAGTTTTTGAAAACATTGTAGGATATAGAGCAATTGCTTGTCACAAACAATTGCTCCATTGATCACAATGTTTTTCATTTTTTCTAATACACACATTCTATCATGTTGATTACACATCAACAGTATAATTGTGTAACTTTACTGAAATAATGTTAAAAGTCAGACAAAAATGCCACATAATCAATCAGTTAACCCATAACCACATTATCCTGAGTGTTAACGACCCCAAGGAATGGGACTTGTGAAAACATTGCTGGAAAAGGAGAAAATGCTGGTAACCAGTATTTTCTCCTTTTCCCACATTGTTTTCTACCATTTTAAAGAAAAAAGCCATCATTTGTGACACATTTAATTTGTTGTCTGCACATGGTTTCAGTTCGGACAAGTTAAAAATTTTGTTGTTTGTTAAAAAGTTAAATAGTTGTCAGTTTACTGGACAGTCCTGTTCCGAGCCCTGATAGCTCAGTTGGTAACATACAAGACTTGAGAACAGTGGGTTCAATCCCCGGCTCGGCCAATTTCTTTACGAGGATTGATTGTAGTCACTGCAGCAGGATTCATTCGTCTCTCACAGCTGACCATTGTTTCAACTATGGTTATGTGGGAAAGCAACCAGTGGGTTTGAAAGAATATTGTGTGGAGTACTAGTAAAAGAAACTCCAGGAAAACATGGATAAGTGCACTGGCTGCCATGATATACCGTAACTTAAATAGTGTTTGAAAATGGCATTCGACACCATACAATCAACCATGGACATTCCTGTGATTCTAGAGCCCTGAGGAAGAAGATTTTTAAAACATGGTGGGAGAAATGAAACAAAGCAGGCATTTTCTCCTTTTTCAACAGTTTTGTACCCCTTTAACCCTTTTCCAAACATTCAAGATTTTAATGACCCTTGGAAAGGAGGTTTTTGACAACATTGTGGGAAAAGGAGAAAATGCTGGTAAACCAGCATTTTCTCCCATTTCCAGACTGTTTTTAACCCTATAGATCTCATTGTTTTGGTCCAATAGTAATTCATGTGTCGCCTGCAATTGCTGTCAGTTTGGACAGGTATAAAATTTTGTTGTTTGGTAAAGATAATTAGCCCTAACCCTTTACCAAACAATCCCTGGTTTTTACGACCCTGAGATAGAAGCCTTTTGAAAACATTGTGGGAAAAGGAGAAAATGCTGGTAACCAGCATTTTCTCCTTTTCTGGCAATGTTTTCTACCCAGCTGGAAACAAATTTCAATTTTTGAGTTACCTTTATTTTGTCGTCTGCAAGTGCTTTCAATTTGGACCAATCTAAAATTTTGTCGTTTGGTAAAGAGTTAACACATGACAAAATTTTTAGACTCTTCAAAATCAATAGCATTTGCAGACTACAAAACAGATGTGGCTTAAATGATGAAATTTGTCATTGATGAATTAGAAAACATTGTGGGAAAAGGAGAAAATCCTGGTTACCAGCATTTTCTCCTTTTCTGTTTTCGAATTCTAAGGCCTTCTCTGTCAGGGTCGTTAAACTCAGGATTGTGTTGTAAAGGGTTAAAGGCAATCCCATACAGTCACATGTAGTTTGTCTTCTGTAAGTATACCTTATATGGACAAGTTGTAAATTTTATTTGCTGCTAAATAGTTTTGATCAGCTCGTAACTTCTTTGACCTTGAAAGTTACAGAGACAAGACATCTGATTAAAAAAACATGGATGAGCAATTTCTCCATTTACCACAATGCCTAAAAATCATTTTATCTGTACTGTAGAGCCTTATGTACATGGGGGGGTGGGGGCGGGAAGGGTTTAGATTAGTGCAAACGGCTTGACTGCAATAGATAACTTTAAACATATCGTTTGAAATACTGAATTAATTCTTGACTAGATGACAAAATTTTAGATAGGTCCAAATTGAAAACATTTGCAGACGAAAATTGCATTGATGATATTCTGCCTCTGATACAGGGTACAAAACATTGTGGGAAAAGGAGAAAATGCTGGTTACCAGCATTTTCTCCTTTTCCTGACATGTTGTCAATAGCTGCATGCTTCGTGGTCGTTAAAACTCAGGATTGTGTGGTGAATGGTTAACTGTTAACTAGACAACAAAACTTTAAACTCTCATATAATGGAGGCATTTGCAGGAGACTTATTAAATGGTAAGGGATTTGTATCAGATAGGGTAGGAAAGATTGTGGGAAAAGGAGAAATGCTGGTTACCAGCATTTTTCTCCTCTCCTACACTGTTGCAGCTTCACTCCTCAGGGTCATTAAAACTTGTCGGTTCTCTGGTGATAGCTTATTTAGGTTATGCATTTGCTGTTGGAATGTCTAAAAATTTGTTTTCTTGTAAAGAGTTTATCCTTAGAGTGCAGAATAAACCCAACAAACATTTTCGGTTTAGAAATAACACTCAAATAATTACATCATGAGGGTTTTTGTCTGTCGTGTTTAGCAAAGCAGACGGTGTAGGTTAAAAATCAAACTGCACATTTTTTGCAGTCTGATCTTGATCTACACTGGCAGCAAAGGCAACTAAAGTTTCGTAAGGCACTTTCTGGGTTAACTCTTATTTGCACAGAGGATTTGCATTTCCCTGCCTTTCCATGGTATGTCCTGTGTGAACTTTACGGCTTTGTTTGAAGTTTAACTCTACCAAACGACAACTTTTGGGGCTGAACCAAATTGAAAGCATTAGCAGACGACAAAACTAAACTGACTCAAAAATTGAAATTTGTTTTGGGAAGGGTAGAAAACATTGTAGAAAATGGAGAAAATGCTGGTTACCAGCATTTTCTCCTTTTACCAGAATGTTTTCAAAAGGCTTCTTTCAGAGAGTTTTGAAAACACAGGATTGTTTGGTAAAGAGTTAAAGAGTTAGCATTTTCAGGAAAAAAGATGGTGTGTGAAATTAAACTCTGAGAAAGTTGTCAAAGGTCTCAAGTCTCATGCCATGAAAATTCTCTGGCCTACAAAGTATTTTAGCCATGCTCTGGCAAAAGGGGGCTTAATGCATCTCTGAGATGCATCACATCAAGCGTAATATCACATAATTCTTGATCTGTATGATGCATTTTGTCTAATAAGCAACTGAATCATGGGATGAACTGATCCTTGGAGCTGTAGACAATTGACTAACAGCAAAAAGTTTCGGCCAAATTGTCTACAAACTGCACAGGCTGATGTGGGTCTATATTTTTTTTTTGCATGTGCATTTAACCCCCTTTTCACAGAGCATAGCTGATTTCTACAGCACAAAATGTGCATATTTTGTTGTGAAGGGTTTCTTTTCTCTGCTATGACTATCAGGGAAGGCTGACTTATCCCGTTTCTTCTGAAACAAATTGGTTGCTAAGCACTCTGAAAACATCCTAAAATGCAAGAAAAAGAGCAGACACACTGCTAGTAAAATTAGCTTTTGCATCACTTGTGAAATATATTTTCAAAGGCTGTCCTTTATAGCTGTGGGGTCTCTCGTGGCTTAGTGGTAAAGTGTGGGACCTGGAGGCCCCACTGGATCCACTGATTTTTGGTGGGAGTGTCCTTGGGCAAGACACTTCAGAGTCCTAGCCTAGTACTAGTAAAACCCAGGAAAAACATGAATATCTGAGCTGTGGCAGTTATATGACTGAAATAATGTTGAAAGCGGTGTAAAACACTATTCAACCTTTATAACTGTTACGGTGTAACCCTTTCCCAAGCAACACACTTAAGACTTGACAGTAATTCAAAGCATCTGCAGACAATGATCTCAGACTTGATACAAATGAACTGACATTCTCTGATAAGTTTGAAAACATTGTGGATAAAGAAGTTTTACACAAGATTTTCAAATGCCTGCTTTTTCAGTGTCATTAATTTAAAACTTAGGATTGTTGGTAAAGGGGTAACAGATCGCTAGCAGGTGTTGCACATTTCCTTTTGTAGACTGTGTACAGTATTGTTGCAAGACAGTCATGCATTTCAAATATTGCTGTATTTCTGAACGTTTTAATTAACCCTTAGGCTGCTAAGCGCGACTCACTGACCTTTTGCGGACAGTGTAGATCAAGATCAGACTGCACAGAAGGTGCAGTCTGATCTTGGATCTACACTGCCCGATCAAGAGATATCTTCTCTCCCAAAAATACTTTCGAAATAGCAAAATTTGAATTTTTACTATTGGCTTGAAAGTTTCACATTAGTTATTTAGCAGGATAAGGGTTAACCAAACAATCCCATGTTTTAACTTTTTACCAAAGAACAGAATTCTAGGACTTGGATTTTATCTCATGAAGTATCACACTGTCTGTAGATCTATAGGATTGGGCTGCATGTTCTGTACAGTCAGATCTTGATCTATACTGTCACACGACTTTGTAAGCTGTTGCCATGATTAGATTAACATGATATTGAATGTGGTGTAAAACACCATTCATTGAATCAATCTATACCTTCAGCAAAGCCGAGCCCCGGTAGCTCAGTCGGTAGCGTGCAGGACTTGAGAACACGGGGTCCAGGGTTCGATCCCTGGCTACAACCCCTGGCTCGGCCAATTTCTTTCCGAGGATTGATGATAGTCACTGTGACAGGATTCATTCCTCTCCCACTGCTGACCATTGTTTCGACGATGATTATGTGGGAAAGCAGCCAGTGGTTTGGAAAGAAAATTGTGCGAAGTACTGGTAAAAGAGACTCCAAGAACGCATGGATAGGTGCACTGGCCGCCGCGATATAACTGAAATAATGTTGAAAACGGCATTAAACACCATACAATCAATCAATCAACCTTCAGCAAAAGTATTAAGATTTGTACCCTGCTTCTTTAAGGATAAGGTAAATTCTATACAAGGGCTCAGTGCCCATTACGCACAATGCACATGTGCATATGAAAAAGATTTCGCTTCAAAAGTTGTAAATCACAATAACATACATGATGTGATTTTTCCCTAGACCTGTGAGCCTTTTCAAACTACAAGGAGGGGTTTAACTCTTTACCAAACAATCCCTGGTTTTCACGACCCAGAGGGAGAAGCCTTCTGAAAACATGGTGGGAAAAGGAGAAAATGCTGGTAACCAGCATTTTCTCCTTTTCCCACCATGTTTTCTATTCTTCTAAAGTCAAGTTTCAAATTTGAGTCAATTTTATTTTGTCATCTGCAAATGCTTTCAAACTGGACAAGTGTTTTGTTGTTTGGTAAAGAGTTAATTGATGCACTGTTGACTAGGGAATTCCTGTATGCTTTACAATAAATGGTGATGTTTCATGTGATGTCATGCTGTCGAGCAAACATCATCATAAAGCTCACCTTGCATGCATTATATATGAATATTTTAATCCTTGGCTACCCCTATGCTATAGGCTGAAAAAAAAATCATATTTGGCCTAAGGGTGGAATGAACAAGAAAGAGCTCGAGAGAAGAAAATAATCAGTCTAATCAAATTATTTTTCGATACTGTGCGTTAAAGTCATTTTGTTTTTTTTATCCTTTTTTTAAAAGGTTTTTAAGATGTTTTTATGTGATAACTGGCAAAAAAAAGATACTTCAGTGATAACAGGGGCTTTAAAGGCTAGTAATAAACACTTCTGGAAGTTCAAAGCACATTGCTTTTAAAATAGAAAAAAAAAGGATGAGCCATGCTCTGTGAAGAGAGGGTTTAATGTATCATGCTAAAGGTATGAACCTAGGTCAGCCTCAGTAGTCTGCACAGGCTGACCTGGGTCAAAACTTTTGGTAAATTTTCTCCATGTCTAAGGACCATTTTGCCTTAGGATTCAGTATGTTGTTAAACAAAATGGAATTCTATAGGTGCATAATTATGCCCCCCTTCAATGAAGTGGGGGTATATTGCTCTGCTAATGTCGGTCGGTCCGTCGGTCGGTCGGTAGACCTTACCTTGTCCGGATGATAACTAGACACAGAATTGACTTAGGTTCGTGAAATTTGGCACAGACACGCGTCTTGGAGTGTAGATGATCCCTATTGATTTTGAGGTCAATCGGTCCAGGTCACAGTGACCGTCAACATGTTGATATATAGACCAAACCTTGTCCGGATGATAACTAGACACAGAATCGACCTAGGTTCGTCAAATTTGGCACAGACATTCGTCTTGGAGTGCAGATGATCCCTATCAATTTTGAGATTAATCCATCAAAGGTCAAGGTCACAGTGGCCTTCAACTTAATGATATATAGACCAAACCTTGTCCGGATGATAACTAGACACAGAATTGGCATAGGTTCTTCAAATTCTGTACAGATATTCATCTCGGAGTGTAAATGATCCCTATTGATTTTGAGATTAATCCATCAAAGGTCAAGGTCACAGTGGCCTTCAACTTAATGATATATAGACCAAACCTTGTCCAGATGATAACTACACACAGAATTGACCTAGGTCCTTCAAATTCTGTACAGATATTCATCTTGGAGTGTAAATGATCCCTATCGATTTTAAGCTTAATCCATGAAAGGTCAAGGTCACAGTGACCACCAGATGATTCAGGGCCCGCACTGCCGTTAGCCACTTCAGCCATTTGCTCAAAAAAAATTAAAGTGTCTCAAAAATCATCATATGTGACTCAACTTGTGGCTCCAACATTTTATTCGCGTATTATCGGGGACGTAGTAAGCATCAAAGTCGACTGGGAAAAAGCAGAAGTCGAACGCATGTGCCGAAAAGAAAATCGATAACCCAGTCTGTGTATCGGCGACTGTTTACAATCTTGTATGTATACACACGGTGGTGTGTATAATCATGCGAACTGTTGACAGATTATCACGTTTAACAATTGAAGTGGGCTATAAATCAAAAAGATGACATCGATATTTCCCAATCAATTCTTTTGATATCAGTTTATGAATTGTGCCACTTCCTGTATCAATGTGGCAGTAGGGGGGCATGACTGTTTTACAAACAGACATCTTGTTATATGATGACTTGCTTGGTATAATACATCATGGAGATGCATTAAATCCTCTTTTGCCAGAGCATGGCTCATATTTAATTTGAAGATACCAATGACATGAACTGTTTCAGTATCAGCCCATGACTTAGATACAAATATGTCTTTTTAAGTCCTATAAATGCTTAGTTTATGAAAATTTGTCAGGAAAAAGGACAATAAGTTGGTTGCAACAAGAGATCACTCTTTTTCCCCTTGGCTGATTTACGTACAACTCTGGGAAAAAAAAAACATAATTTTCCTTTCAGTTTGTATAATGTAGTTATTAATGCTTTGACTTGCATTTTGTTTCTTTGAAGAACATGAGACATTAGTCTGTTTTGCTATGGGTTAACTCTTTACAGCTAACAAATTTTCAGACTCATCAATATTTAAAACATTTGCAGACGTTCAAGTTAAATAAGACTCCAGTATTGAGATTTATTTTTGAAAGAGTATAAAACATTGTGATAAAAAGAGAAAATGCTGGCTACCAGCATTTTTTCTTTTCCCATGTGAGGTTCATAACAACACTGGTTCTTTTAGAAAAAGGTAAACTCTTCACCATACAATCCTGAGTTTTGAACGACTCTAGAAGAGAAGTCTATTGAAAACATTGTGGGAAAAGGAGAAAATGCTGGTAACCAGCATTTTCTCCTTTTCGCACAATGTTTCTACCCTTTCAAGGACAGAAATCATCATTTAAGCTACATTTAATTTGTCGTCTGCAAATACTTGCAATTTGGTCCAGTGCAAAATTTTGTCCTGAGGTAAAGTGTTAATAAATAACCTTATTATGCTATTTCATTTTTGGTGTATCAGTGGTAAGAAGATACAGATTAATTAAAAGTTTAATGTAAATATGAACAAAGACTTTTTAAAAAATAATTGGAGATATTGCTCAGTGCAAGTAATATTTCCATACAGCATGTTTGTTTTTGACATTCCGAGCTATAAGTTTGTCTTGTTATGTTATTTCTGCACAAAGGAAAAGATTGGATATGAAAAAAATCTTCTGCCTGCTAGAAATCGTGGGAAATTTTCTGAAATAAAGAGATTTGGTTGTCAGCATGCATGGAATGAAGCCAAGTAAAAATAAAGAGCAAATTACCTCCACCAGTTCTCTTATTCATATTCCTTGCATGCCAGATTTTTTAATGGCTTAAAAGTGCTGAATAAGCCCAACAGTCATTTTCAGTCTAGAAATAAATCCATAAGAATTGCAATTTTAGGATTGCTCATGTCCAGAATATCTCAGCAAAGCAGACAGTTTTGAGCAAACATCAGACCACGCTTTTGCAACTATTGTTGTGAAAGGCGCTCATTTAAAAGGTTAATGCTATGGAGGACTTAACTGTGCTAAACTCTTACCACCAGACAAATTTTTAAACACGTCCAACTGGAAAGCATTGGCAGACGAGAAATTTGGCTGAGATATTGGAATTTAGCTTTAGAAGGATAGAGAACAATTTTGGAAAAGGAGAAAATGCTGGTTACTCTGCGTTTCCATTTTTTTTTTTTTCAAAAGTCAGCCATCTGAAGGTCATTAAAAGTCGGGATTGAGTGGGAAAGGGTTACCTCTGCATTAAAAGACAAGATTTTAGACAGTTCAGTTTTGAAAGTATTTATAAATTTTGCATTAAACAAATCACATGACAAAATTTAAGACTGGCCTAAATTGAAAGTATTTGAAGAGGATCAATAAAACATGCCTCAAATGAGAGAGTTTGTTTCTTAAAGATTAGAAAACAATGTGGGGAAAGGAGAAAATGCTGGTTACTAGCATTTTCTCCATTTCCCACAATGTTTCCAAAAGTCTGATTTCCCAGAGTATTAAAACCTAGCTGGAATTGTGTGGTAATGGGTTAACCAAAAAACAAAGTTTTTGACTTGACCAAATTCAAAGCATTTCCAAACAACAAATTCAGTGTGGCTCAAATGATGGAATTAGTCTTTGATATGGTAGAAACCATTGTTGGAAAAGGAAAAAAATGCTAGTTACTAGTATTTTCTCCTTTTCCTACTCTGCTCTGAAAAGCCTCTGCACAAAACTTGCAGTCTGATCTTTGATCTGCACTGCCGCTTTGCTGAGACATTCTAGACTAAATCAGCCTTGACCTTGCATTTATTTGGATCTTATTTCTGTATTTAAAATGTATGTACAGTTTATTGGGAGCCCTAAAGCTTAAAACTGGGGATTTTTTGGTAAAGGGTAAAGCACTCAAAATCTGTAAGGTTGCAAACTTCAGCTACCGATCATTGCATAATGTTTGGTTTGATTATATGTTACAACTGAAAAAATTTCTTTATCTGTTCTTTGAATGCTTAAAGTGTAATTGAAATTAACTGTTTACCTCACGACCAAAATTTAGACTTGTCCAAATTCAAAGCATAATTATGCAGATAACAAATCAAGGGTGGCTGTAATGATGAAACTTGCTTTTAATTAAGCAGAAAACATTGTGGGAAAAGGAGAAAATGCTGGTTACCAGCATTTTCTCCTTTTCCCACAATGTTTTAAAAAGCGTTCTTTCTCAAGGTCATTAAAATTGTGTGGTAAAGGGTACAAAGGAATTATTACCAGCCACAATTATATCAAATGTACTCCCACTCCATAAATCGAATGCCTCCCGCCCTTCCCCCCCCCCCCCCCCTCCTTTGGGTTTTTCAAACCTAAGGGCAAACTACAAGCACATGGATTTTATTGCAAAGATACTGATAAATCCATGTTAAAACAATAACTTTTCTGAAATATCCTGAAATATGTAGAGGATATTTTTTTTCCCGCCATGATAGATTGACATTTATTTCATGCTTTTAGGTATTTCATTGGGAAATAATGGTGGATTATCAGGTTTGCTCATTCATGGTTATGACCAGTGAAATTTAACGTAAATGTTTCCTCAACTCTTCAATTGAAGGCGTTCATTTGATGAAATTTATTTTTGAAAGAGTGGAAAATACTGTGGGAAATGGAGAAAATGCTTGTAACCAACATTTTCTCCTTTTCCCTCATATTTTCAAAAGCGCTCCTCCTCAGGGCCATAAAAATATGGGATTGTTTGATAAAGGGGTAAACCACTGTCTCCCAGCTTTATCTCCTTTTGCCCACAATGTTTCCTATCTTTTCAACTCAGATAAGTTTAAAACTTTTTCATGTAGAAAACAGTAGATTAGGGATGATGCCCCTTATATTGAAATTTCAAGGCTTTATATACCAGAATATATGGCAAAAGATTGTGTTTGTATGGTGTTTAATGCCGTTTTCAACATTGTTTTAGTTATATTTTACCAGCCATTGCTCCTATCCATGCTCTTCTGGAGTTTCTTTCTCCAGTACTTTGCACAATATTTTTCCCAAGGCACTGGCTGCTTTCTCACATAATTATGATCAAAACAATTATCAGTGGTGAGAGAGGAATGAATCCTGCTGCAATGACCATCATCAATCATTGGCTGAATTAGGAATTTGAACCAGCAACCCCTTGGTCTCAAGTCCAGTGCACTACCCACTGGCCTACTAGGCTTGATCGAAATGCTGTGCAGGTCCCAGATCAGACTACTTTTTCTGCACACTGCCTGGTACAATCTTGGATCTACACTTCTTCAAAAGCAGATAGAATTGTCTGACATCTTAACCTTTTACCAAACAACCCTAGGTTTTAACACATGTGCAAAAGAAGTCATTTGTAAACAGTGTGAGAAAAAAGAAAATGCTGATAACTAGCATTTTCTCCTTTTCCAATCATGTTTTCTAGCCTGTGAAACACAAAGCCCATCGTGATTTAGCATTATTCATCATCTTTAAACACTTGCAATTTGTACAAGTACAAATTTTTTGTTGTATGGTTAACCCTTTACCAAACAACAGAATTTTGGACTCAAGCAAAGTGAAAGCATTGCAGATGAGAAATCAAATGTGGCTTAATTCTTTACCCAATGACAAGATGTTGGACTCATCCAAATTGAAAGCATTTGCAGACGAAAAATTTAATGCTGCTAAGATGACAGTTTCTGTCTCTGATAGGGTAGAAAACATTGTGGGAAATGGAGAAAATGCTGGTTACCAGCATTTTCTCCTTTTCCCACAATGTTTTCTAAAGCCTTCTCTTTCAGGGTCGTTACAAGTCGGGATTGTGTGGTAAAGAGTTAAATGATGATTTTTGTCTTTGATTGGGTAGAAAATATTTACCAGCATTTTCTCTTTTTCCCACACTGTTTTTAAAAGCCGTCTTCCCCAGGGTCATTAAATCACAGGATCATATTTTGGTAAAGGGTTAAGATGTAACAATTGTTTGTGCTCAATATCAACAAACAGGATAATTTGATGCAATAAAAAAAAGCAATCTAAATACAATGTGTTAAGGCTGTTTTTGAAAGCACTTCAAATAGAAATGGTAAGTCCAAGATCAGGCTTATGTCCTTTGCAGTCTGATCTGAATTGAAACTGTCAACAAAAGCAACATAATAGTAGTGCTTGGAATCTGAAGTGTTTAATTCAAATGTAAATTTTATGAATGAGTTTAATGATGTTGTGCCAGCTGTTGCTGCCTCAATTTACATAATTTATACAAATTGATTGTACAGACCGATAATGGATAGTGAAAGAATCTTGTTTAACTCTTTACCAAATGACAAAATTTTAGACTGGTCCAAATTGAAAGCATTTGCAGACGACAAAATTAACATGACTCAGAAATTGAAATTTGTTCTGGGAGGGTAGAAAACATTGTGGGAAAAGGAGAAAATGCTAGTTGCCAGCATTTTCTCCTTTTCCCATGATGTTTTCAAAAGGCTTCTTTTTCAGTGTCGTGAAAATCAGGAATTGTTTGGGAAAGGGTTAAATAATGATTTGAGCCATGCTCTGGCAAAAAGAGCTTATTTCTTTATCAAACAATCCTGAGTTTTAACGACACCGAGAAAAAAACTTTTTGAAAACATTGCGGTAACCAGCATTTTCTTCTTTTCCCACAACATTTTCTACCCTTTCAAAAGATTGAATGAACATTTTGCCCACATTCAGTTTGTTGTCTGCAAATGGTTTGAATTCCCATGAGTTTGAAATTTGTCCTTTGGTAAAGAGTTCATGCATCTCTGTGATACATTATCTCTTTACCACACAATCCCAAGTTTTAACGACCCTGACAGGGAAGGCTTTTGAAAACATTATGGGAAAAGGAGAAAATGCTGGTAACCAGCATTTTCTCCTTTTCCCACAATGTTTTCTACCCTATCAGGGAAAAAGTTTGTCATTTTAGCTACTTTTGTCTTCTGCAACTGGTTTCAAATTTAACCAGTTTAAAATTTCGTTGTATGGTAGAGTTATAACAAGCAGATCAGCTTATAACTAGGGATCTGTAAAATTCATTTTGTCCTAACAACCACCTGAATCATAGGTAGACTTGTCCTTTGACATTCAGAAAATTGTCTATAAGCAAAAATTTTTATCTGATCAGGCTGACATTTGTGGACTGCGCAGGCTGTGTCTGGGTTAATACTTTTGCAGATGCATTTAGTCACCTTTTCACAGAGCATTGCTCAAAAATTTTACAACTCTTTACCTCACCCAGATGAATATTATGTGTCTTGCAGGACTGCAACAAACAATTTCTGGTTCTCCCACAATGTTTTTCACTAAGACAATCCTTATCACAAAAAACCCAAAATGTTCTTGAAGGGCCATCTCTTGAATGCTAAAAAAAGAAAACCAACGGAGAATTTAACACATATTTGCATGTTAACTCCTGTTCAATATTTTGGCCATGATAGACTGTTAAAATGTAGTAGCAGTGAAAGTTTAGTGTTTTTGCTTGAAAAAGGCCTCTGGCTGAAATATTGAATAAAAGTTAACATGGAAATATGTGTTTAATTTATTTGCTATGGAATTACAATGAATATAGTGATCAACAGAGAATTGTTTGGTAAATAGATATCAATAGCCTTTGCAGTTTAATTGTTCTTTTACCTTAGTATTCAAAAAGACTGTGAAAACTCCATTACTTAAAGACACACTTTTGCAACAGTGTTTTCAAAAGTGAATTTCAACACACAAAAAACCCCCTAATCTACAAATGGTTGGTAGCCTGTTTGCTGTGATAAGTGATGTGAGGTTTGGTATATTTATTTTCCAGACACCAGATGAGTGGCCTAACCCTCCAGTTGAAGATATTTCCAGATCAGAGAAGAAGAAGAAAAAACATAGAAGATCTGCATCGTTTGGTCATGCAGATAAAAAATTTAATGTAAGTTTGGTACATTCTCTTATCTTGCTTAATAAGTGAAATAAAACTTCAAATGGATAGTAAAAGATTAAAATTTTACTATTTCAAAGGTATTTTTGGGGGAAAAGATATCACCTTGTTGGACAGTGTAGATCAAAGATCAGAATGCACATTTTGTGCAGTCTTATCTTGATATGCACTGTCTGCTTAAGGTTCTTGAGCAACAAAGCAACAAAGTTTGAGACTTTTTCAAATTGAAAGCATTTTGTAGACGTGAAAATAAATGGGACCTAAAAATTGAAATTTGTTTTTGAATGGGTACAAAGCATTGTTGGAAAAAGAGAAAATGCTGTTACTAGCATGTTTTTCTTTCCAAACAATGTTTTCTCTCTTTTCATCATTTGAGTCTTATTTAGTTTGTCATCTGCAAACATTTTGAATTAGGAGAAGTCTAGTCAATTTCTCCAATAGGCTGATTTTGAGTTCTCACTACAAGTTTTTTTTATTTTCTGTACCTTTACAGAACCTAAACAACATCCGTCAAAAACTACAGAAAACCAAAGACCAAAGTTCCAAACAGCGATCAAGTCCCATCCCAGCGAACCATAATGCCTTGCTACAGACTGCTCCGGCAGTGTTGATGAGATCCGTTGCCATAACAATACCCAATGTCACATCTCACATTCCAAAATCAAATATGACCAGATATCAAAGAAATAGTGTGGAGGGGCTAAGTATGGTAAGTTTTGTTGAATCTGTCCAGGCTTCGTACTGTGAAATGTCTTGACCCTTTACCACACAACCCTATAAGAAAAGGCTTTAAAAAACATTGAGGGAAAAGGAGAAAATGCTTTCTTCTTTTCTGTCAATGTTTTCTATCCTATCAAAGACAGAAATCATCAATTTGGCAACATTTATTTTGTCGTCTGTCAATACGCTGAGTTTGGTCCAGTCCAGCCGAGCCCAGCTCAGTCGGTTGTGTGCAGGATTTGAGAACAGGGGATCGTGAGTTTGATCCCTGGCTTGGCCATTTTCTTTCCGAGGATCGATGATAGTCATTGTGACAGGATTCATTTCTCTCTCACCGCTGACCATTGTTTCGACAACTGTTTTGTGGGAAAGAGTTAAAGGGAACTTCTTAATTTATATACACAAAATCAAAATTTCTTGTATACCACTGATAGATACTATATACCAAGTATTTTTCTTACAATCATATAGAAACTGTATGGTTACATTCAGTAAAAAGGTGCAATTTTGGCAGTTTAATAACGGGATGGTCACTATGCAATAGTTAACTCTATTTATATTACATCAGATATGACATCATCATACTCATTTGAATATTACTCTTTGTGACAGACGCATGCTACTGATCATGTGACATTCCCAGAAGTCTTTGCAAAACTCTATTATTAAATCTAGAAAAACCATATGAAGCTACATAGCCCATTGAGGAAATACCATTAACTCTGTACCTAAGGGCAAAACTTTAGACCTACCCAAATTAAAATCATTTGCAGATGACAATGTCATAATGGCTCAAATGATGCAATTTTTCTTTGATAGGGTAGAAAACTTTGTGGGAAAAGGAGAAAATGCTAGTTACCAGCATTTTCTCCTTTTCCCATAAAGTTTTCAAAAGGCTTCTTCCTCAGGGTCGTTGAAAGTCATTATGTGGTAAAGGGTTGAAAAAAATTTAACAGCTATGCATCTTCTCATTTCAGTGATTTATCATTTTATAACTGGTTCAAATAATCGAGTATTTGAAAATTTATTTACAAGTTATTTCACCATTCGTTTCAATGATTTCCAAATGAGTTTTTTCCACCTCCTTTATGAGATAGTGGGTTGTAAACCCTGAACCTGTCCTGCTAAATGAGTTAAGTGAAACCTTGAAGCCAATAATATAAAAACCAAATATTGCTATTTCAGACTTATTTTTGGAGAAAAATAACTCTATATTGGACAGTATAGATCCAAGATCAGACTGTACATTCTTTGCAGTCTGATCTTTAACCACACTGTCAGCAAAAGGTCATTGAGTTTTGCTCAGCAGGCAGCCTACAGGTTAAGGACATCACCCATGGAAGTGGCTGCTGTGCTCCTTCCTGTATCTGCATGATACCATGACATATTTTCTTATTTATCTCCTGGATCCTTCATGGCCTAGTAAGTGGTTAAGCTATTCTCCAAAGAATCCTGTGTTTTTATTGCCCTGAGAATACAGGCTTTCGAAAACATTGTGGAAAAAGGACAAATTGATGATAACCAGCATTTTCTCCATTTCCAACAATGATTTTCCTCCGTTCAAAAACAATTTCCACCCCATTGAGTCATGTTAAATTTGTCATCTGCAAATGGTTTGGATTTGAACAAGTCCAGAATAATTATTGTGGTTTGATAAAGAGTTAACAATAGAATTAACTGATATAGAAAAGTCCATATTGAAATACATTGTAAGTTGCAAACAGTGAGTTAAATGGCTCAATAGATAGAATTTATCTTTGAAATGATAGAAAACATCTTGGGAAAAGGAGAAAATCCTTGCTACCTGCATTTTTTTCCCCTTCTCTCGAGTCTACTCTGTGAGGAGTGTTCAAATATAGTTTTCTTTGGTAAAAAGGTTAAATCTTTACCAGGTGACAGAATTGTGGGCCTTTCCATTTTGAAAGCCTTTGTAGAAGGAAAACATGACTCAAAATGGAATTTCCTCAAAATGTCAGAAAGTTTTGATTCAAGATTTCTCTGTATTTTTCTATGCAGTCTGATCTTGATCCATGAAATCCCCAGGATTCGGACATGGTGATGTGTAAAAGGGTAAATGGAAAATGCAGTGTGTTTTTGATTTTCCTTTTTCAAGAAAGCTGTAAACTTGACAAGTGTTTCCCTGTCAGCTGGTAGTTTTTTTTTTTGTTTTGTTTACATTATACAAGGCAACGGTTTTAACTTCTTACAAAATAACATTTTTTGTTTTGTCCAAATATAAGTCAAAGACATAATTTTTCATTCAAGGGGTAAAAAAAAAATTGGGGAAAAACGGGAAAATACTGGTTAACAGCATTTTCTCCTTTTCCTACATGTTTTCCAAAGCTTTTTTCATAGGGCTTGGATTTTTTTTTTGGAAAAGGTTAAATGAAGTACACATCTTGTGGATTTTATAGGATTACTGGTGCAGATATGAAAGCCAGACCCTAGAGCTTTGTATTTCACCAAATGTTTTCACTCTTTACTTGACAACAACATTTTTTGGCTCATTCGTATTGAAAGCATTTTGCTCCAAACTAATAATAAGTTTTGTTATACACAACTCTGAAAATTTACATTAATAGCATTTGTAGTTGTCCTTGATTTTCTGAGAATTACCGTATTTTAAAATCATCAGTTATGAAGACCGTGGGCCGAGTCTGTTCAGTCAGTAACATACAGGGTTTGAATGCAGGAGATGGCCGATTCGATCCCCAGATAGGCCAATTTATGAGGATTACCCAAAGTAATTGCAATATAATTAATTTCTCTCTCAACTCTAAGCACTGTTTTAATGATGATTATGTGAGAAAGCACTCAGTTGCAAAAGAAGATTCCACTTACAAAGCGGAGAGGAATGAAATGGTTTCACCATATCTATCAGTCTGTCTGTCCGTCTGTAGACTTTTTCATTTCCGTGC
This sequence comes from Hippopus hippopus, assembly GCA_946811185.2. Lineage (NCBI taxonomy): Eukaryota > Metazoa > Mollusca > Bivalvia > Cardiida > Cardiidae > Hippopus > Hippopus hippopus. Next base: position 20,590,866 of record OX328108.1, on the reverse strand, counting down.
TCCAACTCGAAAGACCTAGGACCCTGAAACTTTATACAAATGTTGCTCATGACCCAAGGAGGTGCCCTATTTTTTTGGGTCACATGGGTCAAAGGATAAGGTCAAGGCTGAACTTTGAAAATCCTTTCTGTGCTCTAACTTCGTAGCTGTTTGACCAAGAACCATGAAACTTTATGTAAGTGTTGCCCATGATCCAAGGAGGTCCCTATTGTTTTTAAGTCACATGGTTCAAAGGTCAAGGTCACTGAATAACTTTTTAAAATGGTTTCTTAGTGCTATAATTCAAAAGCCTTTTGACCTAGGATCATGAAACTTTATGCAACCGTTACCCATGATCCAAGGAGGTGTCCCATTGTTTTTGTCCAAGGTCACAGGACTGGTGATCTTTATTTTGAAAATTATTTCCGTTCTCTATTTGTGCTGCTTCAGTGACAGGGTGCTGGTGGGGGGTATTTGTTGGCTTTTCGACAGTTCTAGTTGTACAAAGTAATGGTAAGAGAAACTTCAGGAAAGTTTGGATAGGTGCACTGGCCGTCACAATATAACTGATAATTTAACAATGTTGAAAGCTGTGTTTTAACACCATATAAACAAATATGGAAGACAGAGGACAAAGCTGAACAGGATAGTAGTAATTCGGAGGCCATGTGTTCAAATTTGAGCTTGGACAAGTTCATTTCAAGGATGGATGATAGTCATTGCAACAGAATTCACTTCTCTCTGCTGGACATTGTTTCATGATATTTGTTTAGGAAAGCAGCCATTGGCTTGGAAACAGTGAACTGATTGCAAAGTAATTGGATAGGGCCTAAATTGGCAACCATAATTATGGTGTACATTTAATTATTGTTTTACTCTTTCCCACGCTACAAAATTTTAGACTGATTCAGTTTAGCCCATGGGCCTCTAAGTGGGATTCAAAGACCTTTTACAAACTGTCTAGATCAAGATCAGACTGCACAGAATGTGCAATCTGATTTTGAATCTACACTGTCCCATAAGGTGATATATTTTACCAAAAGTTACCATTGAAATAGCCAAATTTGGGAATTACAGTTGGTTTTAAAGTTTCATTTTACCTATTTAGAAGGATAGGGGTTAGAGCAATTGCAGACGACAAATCAATTGTAGCTCAGGTGGTGGGATATGCATATGAAAAAGAGAAAACATTGCGGGAAAAGGTGAAAATGCTGGTAACCAGCATTTCCACCTTTTCCCACAATGTTTTCTAGAGCCTTTTTCTAAGAGTTGTTAAATCTCTTGATTGTGTGGTATAGGGTTAAAGCAGCTTTAATGCCAAACAAACATGGGTCATGTAATAGAGAGAAATTGTATGATAAGATTATGGAAATAATGTAAAAGATTTTTTGGGGGCCCAATTCCAAAATTAATGGAACATGAAGGAATGGGCTATGTTATAAATCCTTTGCAGTAATAGTCATTCAATTACCATTGCCTTTACAAATAGTATAGACCAGAATGAGGCTGCACTGTGTACAGTCTGATCCTGGATGTAGAATTTCGGCTGTATGATTCTGAGCTATGACCAAACAGCTTCTTCATTTTCAGTTAGAACAAGTAGTTTTTGGTCTTGAAAAAAAAATTGATTTATTCAACTCTTTACCAAACGACAAAATTTTAGACTTGTCCAAATTGAAAGCATTTGCAGACGACAAAGTAAATGTGACTTGAACATTGAAATTCGTATTGGGAAGGTTAGAAAACATTGTGGGAAAATGAGAAAATGCTGGTTACCAGCATTTTCCCCTTTTCCAACAATGTTTTCAAACGGCCTCTTTCTGAGGGTTGTTAAAAGTTGGGATTGTGTGGTAACCAGTGAAAGATTAACTCTTTACCACATGCTCCTGAGTTTTACCAGCCTTTATGAACATTTCAAAACATTTCGGGAAAAGGAAAAAATGCAGCATTTTTCCCTGATCCAACAATCTTTTTCTACTATTTCTGATAAGAATTATGGCATTTGTATAACATTTAAGTCAACATCTGCTTTCATTTTGGATCAGTTTAAAAGTTTTAAGTTTTAAAGAGTCAAATAGGATAACTCTGCATGCAAATTCAATTACAGAATGGAGTTTTCTTTGTATGTACTGGTAACTACATAACCTTTTTAATATATTTATATCATGTAAACTTTCAAGGAGAAACAGACATTGTGGATCCAAGATCAGACTTCATATGCTGCACAGTCTGATCCTGATCTACACTTTGTGCAAAGTGTTTTGCTTTGCCATTAGTATTTAACTCTTTAACAATCCTGAGTTTTAAAGACTTAAGAAAAATGGTCTTTTGAGAACATTTGGAAAAAGGAGGAAATGCTGATAACTAGCATTTTATCCTTTCCCCACAATGTTTTCTACCTTTTCAAAGACAAGTACCATCATATGACTTATGCATGTATTTATTTTGTGGTCTGGAAGTGCTTTCAACTAGGAAATGTCTTAAAATGTTGTGTGGTAAGGAGTAAAAGTGAGTTAAAAAGGATAACCAGTGGTATGTAAATTATCTAGAGGCAGGGACAGGGAACAAAGGTGATTTCCTGTGTTTCTGGGCTTGCATATTTTGTCCTTAGATACCTGTTTGTTATTGTGCCATGGGGATGCCGAAAATCTGTCAGTTTTGTGTCAAGGGCTTTTGAAGCTGTTTTTGTAGTGCTATGGGTACAAAATAAACATAAAGATGTATTAACTCTGTACCAGACGACAAAATTTCAGACTGGTCCAAATTGAATATCATTTGCAGACGACAAACTGAAGGTGGCCCAAATGACAAAATTTGTCTGTGAAATGGTAGAAAACGCATTTTCTCCTTTTCCCACGATGATTTTAAAAGCTTTCTTTGTAGGGATCATTAAATTTCGGAAGTCTGTGGTAAAGGGTTAAGTCAGTCAAAAATACATAAATATTACAGCTTTAACCCTTTCCCACACAACAAAATTTTGGACATGTCCAAATTCAAAGCAGTTTTCATGGTTCATACAAAATACTGATAGAAAAATTTAAGGGTTTTTTAAGGATTTTTTAAGGACTCGAACTTGAAATTTAAGGCTGACAAAACACTATAAATATATGCACAAATATTGGTTTCATACAGTTTATAACAGTGTAACTATCTATAACAATGGCAATACCAAGTATCTTCATTACCTATTGCTTTAATGATGTCTTCTTCAACCTTTTTAAGTTCCTCATCCTTCTCTTTTGAATGTTTTCTCAAACAATTTGACTGTCTAACAAGTGTTATTTGACCCTTTTTTCTGCACAGTTTTGATACATCATCATTGGACTTAAATGAACAGTGTTGGGTGACAGTGTGTAAAGTCCACAAAATTCCAGCTTTCAATGTGTCATTCCGTGAAACAAACAAGTCTAATGTTGCAGTGTTTGCTTGTGTGGGAATGTTACCCGACTGGGTATCATCTGTTGGTAAGGGGATAGTTAATTCGGCAGCAGTACTATGAACAGGGTCTACATTTGTCTTTGGTGCACTTTTAAAAGCTGCTGCAATAGGTGTCGTCATAGTAGCGGCAGTACATTGGATGTGCTTCTTACTTTTCATATGCGAGTTCAGGGCATGCTCTCCTAAGTCTATTAGCCCGCCCGGGTGGCTCAGTGGTGAGCGTGTCGGACTCATGACCTGGTGGTTGTGAGTTCGATACCCGGTTGAGGCGAACTTTCTTTCAGGCGTATTTTCGCCTCTCACCTCTGCTTCAGAAGCATGTGAGAAAAGTAGTCAGTGGCTTTGGAAAGAAAGTTGTGTTAGTACTGGTATGAGAAAGCCAGGAAACACATGTGCGTCACCGACCGCCATGATATGACCTTAGCTGTTAAAGTGGCATTAAACCCCATTACAACCAACCAGCCAATCCTAAGTCTATTATCTTATTTCAAAGACAACAAATTACGCTGTGTTTGTCGGACTTCAATTCTCTGACCCACGATTTGTATTTCTGGTCTGTCAGCCACTTTTTATTGAAAACACACTTTCCCATGGTTGAAGGTTTTTCCCTCGCAGACGATCGCCGATTACGTATTCAAAAGAGCTGATTCATGCACTCAACGTTTTTGAAACGCTTATTAATCATGAATAGTAAAGCGTCTACTTTCTTTGATCATGTATAAAACTATCGTCGCGGAAAAACGCCGATTTCAACTTTTATCCCATTTGTCTTGATGAAGCGTCTAAATATCCATTTTCTTCTCGTTTTCAAAAAAAATTTAAAATCAAATGATAGTTTTGTTGGAGAACTCGTCGTGATTCAGTTTTAATGCATCCTATTTTTCGCGAAGACGACATAGAAAAGGATCCGTATTTTATACCGTATCATTGTGTGGTATCCCGCTTTCCGTTTTCAGGTATTTCTGCTACCATTAGGACGGGTAGAAGTGTATACCCGTGTCATAATAGACTGGTACCCATTATCTTTGTGTACTTGAAAGGCCTAATATTTAAGACTGGCCAGCAATAAAACTACAGCTCACTCGGGAAACTATTTTAAAGGGTTTTTTAAGGACTCTGTAGTTTTTAAGGGTTTTACAAGGCAGTTAATCATTTTTAAGGGTTTTATAAGGCAGAGATCAAATTCAAGGGTTTTTCAAGACCTGTGCGAACCATGGTTTTGCATACGACAAAATAAGTGTAGCTTAAAAGAATGGATTTGCCTTTTACAGGTTAGAAAATATTATGGGAATCAGCATTTTTGTCTTTTTCCCACAATGTTTTCAAAAGCCCTCTCTATCAACATTGTTAAAACTTGGGATCATGTGGTAACAAGGGCTTTTTTTGTTAGAATATCTTTCAGCATATAAGACTGGGCAGATTTAAGATCATGTTTTTTGTAATCTGATCTAAACCCACACTGGCAACAAATCAACTTTGCCAGAGGCTTTCTTATTAGGATTATTTCATAGGCATAAAAGGGCTCCATGAATGAATTGCATCTTTTACGACAGAAGAAAAAGACTGAAAGCCTTAGTTTTGATCCAAGATAAGACAGCATGTACTGTGAGGTTCAACTACGGTCTGTACTAAGTCTTGCTATAAAAAAAAGTAGAAGATATTTGTTTTTTTCGCTGAAAAATCGAAATTTATTTCATCAAGTTAACATCATCGGTAATAGTTTTTGACGAGTGGTGCAGCCATGAGAGAAAATAATTATTACCGATGATGTTCACGAGATAAAATGAATTTCAATCTTTCACAGAAAAAACCAAATATTCTATTTATTTCATGCTTTTAACCCTTTTTGCAGGGACTTTCATCAAAATCCAGTACAGTTGTTTTCGGTACTTCCCTGTGTCGTACCTCCTTCGCATAGCAACACATTACAATATTACGTAAAGCGCAAGAAATGTAGGGTAAATTACGTCATATTTCCATCTGGTTGAGTGGCACGCGCATTTCACCTAGGTAACTAGAGCACGGGAACTACTTTTTCCACCTTCAAGTGAAGAGTTCAAAAATAAAAGCAGTATTTTTCACTGCTAGTAACCATGAAATATCGAAAAATATTTCACCACTATTTCTGCATAAACTACCAGAAAGCATGAAATAACTAGCGATATTAACTGGAGGGTTAATACTCAACCAGATGACAAAACTTTAGACTGGTCCAAATTTAGAGCAGTTGCAGATGGCAAGCTCAGTATAGCTCAAAAGATCATTTCTTTGATGTGTTGCTGTGAACAGCATTTTCTCCTTTTTCCCACATTGTTGTCAGGAGTCTTTTTCCTCAGGGTTGTTGGAACACAGGACTGTTCGGTTAACTGTAAAGTGAACTGTAGGAGTAACATATTTGTGTTAATTTTATTGCTATGTGAAAAAGTGGTTTGATGCATCGGCAAAATGTATGGACTCATGTCAGCCTGCGCAGTCCACTCAGGCTGATGTGGGCCAAGACTTTTTGCTTTTTGTAAATTTTCTGCATGTCCAAGCAAGGACCATTCTAACTCCTGATTCAGTGCATTGTCAGACAGAATGGATTTTATTGATCCATAATTATATGATGACTTAGTAAAATGCATAACCAAAATGCATTAAACCCCCTTTTACCAGAGCATGGCCCATTTTATTAGGGTTGGATAAAATAAGATTTACAGATGTATAAACAGTCTTTTCTAAAGATACGTTTTTTTTTTTCCAGGAGATCAAAGGCCTGATGATGAGAGATGCAGTGGGGGCTGAGGAAGAAGTGGAGAGAGTAAGTTACCTTTTGATAAACCTGATAGAGGTTATCTCTTTACTAAATGACAAAATTTTGGGCCAGCCCCTGTACCTCAGTCGGTAGCGTACAGAACTTGGGAAAAGGTGGTCACTGGTTCAACCCCCTGCTTGGCCAATTTCTTGATGATAGTCATTGTGACACAATACATTCCTTTGTTACTGCTGACCATTGTTTCAACAAAGGTTATGTGGAAAAGTATCCAGTGGCTTGGAAAGAAAATTGTGCAGAGCACTGGTAAAAGAAACCCTGGTAGAGCATGGATAGGTGCACTGGCTGCCATGCTATCACTGAAATAATGTTGAAAATGTGCTGTGCTAATCACTATGCAATCAATGAACAAAATTTTGGACCAAATTAGAAGAATTTGCATATCAGAGGTTAAATGTGGGACAAGATTAATGATGGGATTTCTACCAGAAAAGAGGACTAAATATTGTAGAATAAGCAGCAAATGCTGCTTTCCCACATTTTGTGATTTTTAGCTCCACTGGCCGAAGGTCAGCGGGCTTATGTCATGGCCCGGTGTCCGTCGTGTGTGCATGCGTGTGTCTGTCTGTCCGTGCGTGCGTTAACTTTTTTAGCTCCACTGGCCGAAGGCCAGCGGGCTTATGTCGTGGCCCAGTGTCCGTCTGTGCATCCGTCCATGCGTCCGTGCGTTACCTTTTATTTCAAACATCTTCTCTGAAACTACCTATCCAATTTTGATGAAACTTCAAAGAAAGGATCCTGCCATGGTCCTCTTTAGAATTTCTTGAAAGAATTTGATTCCTTCAAAAACTCTGGTTGCCATGGCAACAAAACTTAAAAATATTGGAAATCTTTGAAAATCTTCTTGTCTGAAACCATAAGGCCTAGGGCTACCAAATTTGGCATGTAGCTTTATCTAGTAGACCTCTATCAAGTTTCTTCAAATTATAGCCCTGGGGTCAAAATTGGCCCCACCCCAGGGGTCACAAGTTTTACATGGGCTTCTATAGAGAAAACTTTAGAAGTCTCCCTGCACCTAGCCATAAGGCCTAGGGCTACCAAATTTTGCATATGGCTTTTTCTAGCGGGCCCCTACCAAGAGTGCCCAAATTACAGCCCTGGGGTGGAATTTGGCCCCATCCGGGGATCACAAGTTTTACATGGGCATATATGGTGAAAATTTTAGAAATCTCCCTGTACTTGGTCATAAAGCCTAGGGCTACCAAATTTTGCATGTAGCTATATCTAGTTGGCCTCTACCAAGGGTGCCCAAATTATAGCCCTAGGGTTGAATTTGGTCCTGCCCCAGGGGTCAGAAGTTTTACATGGGCTTATATAGTGAAAACTGTAGAAATCTTCTTGTTACTGACCGTAAGACTTAGGGCTACCAATTTTAGTCCTGTTTCAGGGGTCTCATGTTTAAAACCCATTTGCCAAGTTTTGTAAAGTTTGGCATGTAATGATTTTACTTATTAGCCGGTGGAGCAATACAGGGCCATCATGGCCCTCTTGTTTTCAAACTTCTTCTCTGAAACTACCCATCCAAATCTTATGAAACTTCACAGAAATGATCCTGCCATGGTCCTCTTTAGAATTTCTTGAAAGAATTTGATTCCTTCAAAAAATCTGGTTGCCATGGCAACAAAACTTAAAAATATTGGAAATCTTTGAAAATCTTCTTGTCTGAAACCATAAGGCCCAGGGCTACCAAATTTGGCATGTAGCTTTATCTAATGGACCTCTATCAAATTCCTTCATATTATAGCCCTGGGGTCAAAATTGGCTCTGCCCCAGAGATCACAAGTTTAACATGGGCTTATATAGTGACTTTAATTTAAAATAGTAATCAAGGGAAATAATTCGTGGTATACAAGATAAAGGTTGTTACTATTTACCTCCCTTGATTATCAAACTGCACTTACACATTATTGGAGTTTGGTATTCAAGTTTTTTTGGAGAGGAAATGTTCTGTTTTAAGGGAGAGTGATTTATTTTGATGCTAATGATTATGCTCACATGAATGGAATGTTTAATTTAAAGTAAGGTTTCTATCACTCAAATTTTTTCAGAACTTTACCTTTCATGCTAATGAATAAACCTGCTTGTATTCACTGACTTTATCTTTGCATTTAAAAAGACATGACTGTTTTTGTTTGGCGGGCGGGGTGGAGGTTATGTTTTCAAAGTAAGTTTATTACCGTACAGACTTTTTATGCTGTATGTCTCTGTCAATGCCAATTAAGCACATGATACGTTAATTTTATTCTTTAAGAAATGACAAATTTTTTTTACTGTACCAAGTTTAAAGCCATTGCAAAAAGACAAATTGAATGTAGCTTAAATGACTATTTCTGTCTTTGATAGGTTAGAAAACGTTGTGGGAAAAGGAAAAAATACTGGCTGACAACATGTTGTCCTTTTCTCACTATGTTTTTGAAAGCCTTCTCTTTCAGGGTCATTAACACTTTGATTTGTGTGGTAAAGGGTTAAAAAGCCAGTGGAGCGATACAGGGCCATCATGGCTCTCTTGTTTCAACAATGTTTTTAAAAATCTTCCTCTTGAGGGTGGTAAAACTTGGGATTGTTTGGTAATGGATTAACCCTTTACCGTACAAGTGTGTTTTCATGGCCATGAGAAAAGCTTTTGAAAACGTGAGAAATGGAGAAAATGCTGATAACTAGCATTTTCTCCTTTTTCCACAATTTCGTCATTATGTCTTCTTCCCCCCCCCCCCCCCCCCTTCAGGGTCAGGAGACATATTGTTTTTCCCCTTCTGTCAGTCTGTCTGTCAGTCTGTCCGTCACAAATCGTGTCCACTCTATAACTCGAAAACCTTTTAAGATATTTTGATAAAACTTCACACATCAAAAGCACCATGAGACGAAGTGTCATGCACAAGAACCATAACTCTGGCTTGTATATTTTTCGAGTTATTTCCCTTTGATTATTTTCCTTATTCATTTTACGTACAATTTCGTGTCCGCTCTATAACTCAAAAACCGTTAGAGAAAAATGACCATTAGTCCAGTGAGAAATTGCCTTGGTGACATATCAATCCTTCTGACGCCAAAAAGGGGGGAGACATCTGGTTTTTTTTTTTGTAGAAAAACAAGTTCTAGTCTGGAAATGCTTTCAAGCTGGCCAAGTCTGAAAGTTTTCCTTTTGGTTGAGTTATCTCTTAACTAAACAACAATTCATTTTTACTTCTTTAAACTAAAGGCATTTTCAGATAAAATTAATAAGATATGACTGAAATGTTGGAGTCTTGCTTTAAACAGGAAAAAAAATTGTGACAAATGATGTTATTTTGATTTGAACAAGAAGATAACAAAATAAGAAAAGGAGAAAGTGCTGTTTACCAGCATTTTCTCCTTTTCTCACAATGCTTTCAGAAGCCTTTTTGTTAGGGTTGTTAAAATAAAGGAACATGAACAACCCTGTGAGAGAAAGCTTTTGAATACATAGTGGGAATACATACCAGCATTTCTCCTTTGCCTACAATGTTTTTCACTTTATCGGAGAACTTCAGGTCTTAGAATTAACTTCAAAATTGTCCTCTGCACATGTTTTGAATTTGGATGAACATAAAATTTTGTTGCTTTGGAATGAATTAACTCTTTACCACATGACAAAAATGTAGACTTGTCCAAATTCAAAGCATTTGCAGACCACAATTTAAATGTGGCTCAAAGGTGGAATTGTCATTGATAGGGTAGAAAACATGGTGGGCAAAGGAGAAAAATGCTGGTTACTAGCATTTTCTCCTTTTCCCACCATGTTTTGAAAAAGGCTTCTTCCTCAGGGTCTGTAAAACAAGAGATTGTGACACTAAGGATAAAGGATGCATGAAGTAAGGGTTTTACATGGAGCTTTTTCTGGGCTTCTAAAAACAGATACCAATTATGTTGCATGTTTTAGGGGGCAGAATGAATGTCTTCAGACTGGAAAATATTGGATGTTTTTTTTTTCTGTCTGGGTGAGAAAAGGACTTGAAATTTTGCAGCATAAGCTTTCCTGTTACAAAAAAACTCTCCGCCATTTCCTGTAAGATTTTTACTTAGTAGACGCTCTGTAATATGCTGAACCCTTCTTTCGTTGTGGAGTTAAAGCAACTCTTTACCCCACGACAAAAATATAGACTTGTCAAAATTCAAAGCATTAATTTTGCAGACAGCAATTTGAAAGTGGCTCAATGGATGAAGCTAAATCTTTTAGATAGGGTAGAAATTATTGTGGGAAAAGGAGAAAATGCTGGTAACTAGCATTTTCTCCAGTTTTCCCATAATGTTTTCAAAAGGCTTCTTTTTCAGGTTTGTTTAAACTCAGGATTGTGTGGTAAAGGGTTAACCCTTTATCACACAAGTCTGAGTTTTAACGACCATTAGGGAGAGAGCTTTAGAAAACATTGTGTGAAAAGGAGAAAATGCTGGAAATGAGCATTTGTTCCTTTTCCCACATTGTTTTCTAACCTTTCATAGGCAAAGCTTATTATCTTGCATTTACTAATTATATCATTGGCAACTATTTTCAATTTGGACAAGTCTAATATTTGGTCATCTGGTGAAGGGTTGACTCTTTAACAAGTAACAATTTCCAGACTCCTCCAAATTGAAAGCATTTGTAGACGACGATTGGTATGTTACTTACGTAAATGGATTTTTCTTTGAAAGATTAGGAAACATTGTTGGAAAGAGAGAAAATGTTTGTTACCAGTATTATCTCCTTTTCCCACACTGTTTTCAAAAGACTTCTCTTGCAGGGTAGTTAAAACCTGGGATTGTATGGGAAAGGATTAACTCTTTACCAAACTAAACTTTGGACATCTCAAAATTAAGCTTCTGCAGATGACAAATTTAAAAGTGGTACATATGATCCAGAGTTCTTTGACAGGGTAGAAAACATTTGTGGAAGAGGAGAAAATGTTGGTTACAAGCATTTCTTTTTTCCCGGAATGTTTTTTAAAGCTTTCTCCAGTCTTCAGTGTTGTTAAAACTTTGATATTGGGTGGTAAAGGGTTGTCTTGTGGATTTCACGGGATTACTAGTGCAGAATTAAAAGCATTTGCCGACAATAAATTTAATGTTGCTGAAATGGAAGAATTTGTCTCTGGTAGGTAGAAAACATTGTTGGATCAATTTCTCCTATATCTCAGTGTTTTACATTAATTTTATGTATTAACTATTTACATAATATCAAAATTTTGGGCTCAACCAAATTGAAAGTAATTACAGACAACAACTTGAACATAGCTCAAATGATGATTTCTGTCTTTGATAGGGTAGAAAACATTGTGGAAAAAGGAAAAAATTAATGGTAACCATCATCTTCTCCCTTTTCCACAATGTTTTCAAATGCCTTCTTCAGACTTGTTAAAACTCGGGATGCTTTACATGCATGCTCTTAACTGTTCACCAGAAGACAAAATTTTACAGTCCAAATTGAAAGTTTTTGCAGATTGTACAAGGTTTGAAATGATGAGATTTACCTCACAAAGGGCTGAAAACCTTAAGGGTATAGGGAGAAAAACGTGGTTACAAAGCACTTTATTTTTTTTCCACAATGTTTTTAAAAAAGAATGGGATTGTATTGGAAATGGTTTACACTTTACCAGCCAACATAAATTTGGAAACCCCCCCCCCCCCCCCTCTTAAGAGCACTTTACAGATTGCAAATGAAGTGTTGCTCAGTTGATAGTGTTTATCTTTATAAAGGTTGAAAAAAATGTGGGAAAAGTTTTCAGTATTTTTTTTTTCCTTTTTTCCCTCTTTTTTTTTTTCAAAAAACAAGATAATTAGATTATTTCGATGGTAAAAAAGTTGCAGAGTTAGCTCTTTACTATAATTATGACAAAACTAAAGCTTAGTTAAAATTCAAAGCATTTGAAGAATGATGGCAATTCAAATAATGATAAATTATGGCTCGTATGACGATACATATATTTGTCTTTGAAAGGATAGTAAACATGGATAGATGAAAAAATGCTGGTTACCAGCATTTTCTCCTTTTCCCACAGGGTTGTTAAAGCATGAGACTGTTAAACTCTTTACCAAACGACAAAAATTTAGACAGGTCCAAATTGAAAGGATTTGCAGACGACAAATTAAACGTAACTGAAATGATGATTTTTGTTTTTGATGGGGAAGAAAACATTGTGGGAAAAGGAGAAAATGCTGGTTACCAGCATTTTTTCCTTTTCCCACAATGTTTTCAAAAGCCTTCTCCTACAGGGTCGTTAAAACTCGGGATTGTGTGGTAATGGGTTAATAAGGGGTTAAAAGATGGAAAGGAAGTGAAGAACTTATCACTGGAGGACACTCAAACTCTGCCTGTAAACTGATTATTTTGTGATTATACTGTACAGGGCTATTTGTTTTTCTCTAGAACCCTTTACAAGGTACATGATTTTATGACATGTTTCTAACTTAAACCCTATACCACACAAACCTGAGTTTTAATTACCCTGAAAAAACCTTTTGAAAACATTGTGGAAAAAGGAGAAAATGCTGGTAACCAGCATTTTCTCGTTTTCCCACAATGTTTTCTACCCTATCTGAACAAATTTCAGTTTTTGAGTCACATTTATTTTGTCTTCTGCAATGATGCTTTCAATTTGGACAGTCCTAAAATTTTGTTGTTTGAAAAAGAGTTAAACAGACTTGTCTTTACGCTTTCCAAAAAAAGCCCATGTTTTTAAGACCCCGAAGAAAGAAGTTTGAAACATTGTTGTAAAAGGAGAAACTGGTGGTCCCCAGCCTTATATCAGAATGTTTTCTACTCTTTGATAGACAAATTTTATGTTTTGAGTAACATATTATTTGTCATCTGCAAATGTTTCACTTTGGGCCGAGTAAAATTTCTGGAGTTATAGCATCTTTTAGAACTATATTTGCTGTTATGGCTGTTGTAGATCAATTTCAGACTGCACAAAACATGCAGTCTGATCATTGATCTACAGTGTCCACCTATGTACACTAAGGGTCCTTGTAGAAACACTTCAGACAGAAGCAACCAAGAAATTGCACTTGTTTTGGTCTGATTTCAAGACTGAAAATGTTGGTTGCATTTATTTCAGGTTGTTGGGGCCAACCCTTTACCAAACAAGCCCATGTTTTGAAGACCATGGGGAAGAAAACTTGGGATAACATTGTGGTAAAAGGAGAAACTGCTAGATACCAGTATTTCCTTTTATTCCAAGAAAATATATTTTCCTGTCCTAAGATGAATGACATCATTCTCACCATATTCAAAGCCCAACAGTGGCCAAGTATATACAATTCTATGCATTAAATCCAGACCTGTGTAGCTCAGTGGTTAGCATATCTGACTGATGACCTTGTGGTTGCAGCTTCCATACACAGTTGAGGCAGACTTTCTCATTCCTGATGCATGTGAAAAAAAGCAGTCAGTGGCTTTGAACGAAAGTTGTATCAATACTGGTGTCAGAAAGCCAGGAAACACATGCATTGGTGCACTGACCGCTGTGATATGACCTTAGCTTTTAAAACAGCGTTGAAGTTCAAAACAAACTAACAAGGATTAAATCCAGACAAATTTCACTTTCATCATTTAACCCTCTACCACACAGTCCCGACTTTTAACGACCCAAAGGAAGCAGCCTTTTGAAAACATTGTGGGAAAAGGAGAAAATGCTGGTAAACAGTGTTTTCTCCTTTTCCCACAATGTTTACAGAAGGATTTTTCTTTTAAGGTCATAAAAACTTGATTCAGTGTAAAGAGTTAACTGGGATTGGTCATGGTTCCAATCACTGGCCGAGCAGTAAATATCAATACCTGAATCAATGTTGACAACATTTTATCCTAGTTTTAATATTCATTATATTTTATCATTATACAGAATTATACAGAACTGTTTCTAATTAGCTGCTGTTGCTTTGCCCTCCTCACTTTTCTTCTTTTTTTTTTTGGCCATTTTCATATAGGGGTAAAATATCATCAAGGTTGACTGAAGATTAAGTGAAAAAAATAATCAAGAACTTAGTATCAACAAACTGATAAGGCACATTTCTGTTTATGGATTTCCTCCTTAAAATAGCCCATGTCAAAAAAAAGTAGTCGTCTTTTGCCACAATATTTTCTGAAGCCTCCCACTGAGGATCATAAAAACTCTTGAGTGTTTGGTACAGACAAAAAAAGAATATTTTTATTTGGTAACTTTGTTCTCTCTTGACTAGTATTCATTCATGGAAGTGTATTTTTGAAAGACACTTCAGAGCCCTAGCCTAGTACCCATGAAACCAAGGACATACATGAATATGTGAGTTGTGTGTTGTCTGAAATAGTTTGGAAAGCAGCATTAAGCATTATTCAACTTGACTAGTGTTTGAGGTTTTCATTATACTTTGAAGGGCTAGCTCTGTACAAAATAATTACAAGTTTAATGACTGACCCTGAGGGAGAAAGCTTTTAAAGACGTGGGAAAAGCAGAAAACGCTGGTAACCAGCATTTTCTTTGTTTCCTACAAAGTTTTCTTCTCTTTCAGGGTTAAATTTCATCATTTGAGATACATTTTCGTCTACATAATTATGCTTTAGATTTGGACATGTTTAAAGTTATATCCAGTGGTAAAGGGTTAACCTATCACCTAGCTTATACAGATGACTTGTTGCACCTGCCTATACATGCACTTTTAGCTCGGTCATTTTCCAAGAAAAGGAGAAACATGAGGTATTGTCATAGGCCTGGCGTGGTTGTCATCGTCTGCAAAAACTTTGACATTTCGTAATATCTCTAGTATTACTGAAAATACTTACTTTGAACTTGGACAAGTGGTTAACTATGAAAAAAGGAACCTATACAACAAGGGCAGGTAACAATCAAAATAATTTTAGCAGTTATGCCCCTTTTTTGGACTTTAAATTTTCACTGAAAATTAAGCAACCGCAGTGGAGCGTTGGCACCCGCATACAGTGTTCTTGTTGAAACACTGTGACAGATAAAGAAATTAGGCACCTGTAAAGATTTTGTTTCTGTTTTTGTTTTCGACCTGCTTTATCTTATTGATTGATCAAATGATTGATTGTTTGGGGCTTAACACCGTTTTCAACATTTCACTGCAGCCAGTGCACCTTTCTATGCTTTCCTGGAGTTTCTATTACCAGTACTTAGCACAATATTCTTTAAAAGCCACTGGCTGGTTTCCCACTTAACCATCATAGAAACAATGACTAGCAGTGAGAGAAACCTTTCACAATGACTTTCATCAATTCTCGACAAGAAATTGAAATAGCTAGGGATTATAACCAGTAACCTCATTGTTCTCAAGTCCCGTATGCTGCTGGTTACAGACTGTGCTACTAAGCTCAGCCCTTAACTTATTTCTCTTGAATCAAATTCACCATAGCAGTTAACTTTGAAAACCCTGTTCTAGAGTATGATCAATTGAATTGAATTAAGTTTTGTCCATTACTACAAGTTAAAAAAAAACATGGTGAGAAAAAGAGACATTGCTTAACACACGTTATGTGTCCCTTTGACATAGGACATAGGGGTCTTCCATATATATTCCATGAATTAACTCTTTACCCAAATTTTAGACTTGTGTAAATGTCCAAATTGAAAGCATTTGTCAACAACAAAATAAATTTGACTAAAAAAAATATTTTTTTGGGGGGGAGGGGGAATCATTGTGGGAAAAAGAGAAAATGTTAGTTTCCTCATGGTTGTTAAATTATTGGATTTTGTGATAAAGTCTCTACCAGACTAAAAAAAAATTGTGGGAAAATCAACAATTCAGCCACCTTTAACTTGTTGTTCACAAATGCTTTAGATTTCGACTAGTCCAAGATATTGTGGTTTGGTAAAGAGTTAAGGGGTAATGGCTCCTTGAACTTTACAGTAAGACTGATGTCATGTTGAAATTGGAGTGGGGTGATCAGTGAGTTTAGGTTAACTCTTTACCAAACTACAACATTTTGGCCTGGACCAAAATGAAAGCATTGGCGGACAACAAATTAAATGTTGCTGAAATCACAATTTCTGTCTTTAATGGGGTAGAAAATGTTGGAAAAGATTGCCAGCATTTTCTCCTCTTCCCACAATGTTTTCAAAGCCTTCTCTTTCAGGGTCATTAAAAGTCGTGTGTAAAGGATTAACCCATTTCCAAACAATCCCAAGTTTTAAGGACCCAGGAAGAAGAAAGCTTTCGAGGAGGGAGAAGAAAGCTTGTGAAAACATTGAGGGGAAAGGAGGAAATTCTGGTTACCAGCATTTTCTCCTTTTCCGTCAATGTTTGCAACCGTTATAAACACATATTCTATAATATGAGCCATTTTTGTCGGCTGCAACTGTCTACTTTTCATCAGACAACAAAAATTTTGGACTTGTCTTAATCCTTTACCACACAATCCCGACTTTTAACGACCCTAAGAAAGAGGCATTTTGAAAACATGGGAAAAGGAGAAAATGCTGGTAATCAGCATTTTCTCCTTTTCCCACAATGTTTTCTACCCTTCCCAAAGCAAATTTCCATTTTTGAGTCAAAGTAATTTTGACGTCTGCAAATGCTTTCAATTTGGACTAGCCCAAAATTTTGTCATCTGGTAAAGAGTTAACTCTTTACCAAACGAAAAAGTTTTAGACCTGTCCCAATTGAAAGCACTGGCACACGACAAAATAAATGTGGCTCAAATAATGAAATCTGTCTTTAAAGGGGTAGAAAACATTGTGGGAAAAGAAGAAAATGCTGGTTACCAGCATTTTCTCCTTATCCCATAACGTTTTCATAAGCTTTCACTCTCAGAATCATTAAAAGTCGGGACTGTGTAGTAAAGGGTTAACTCTTTTCCAGACAACAAATTTTGGACACATCCAAATTGAAATCAGATGACAGATTCAGTGTGGCTTATATCATGATTTCTGTCTAAGAAAGAGTAGAAAACATTGAGGGAAAAGGAGAGAATGCTGTTTACTAGAATTGAATTGTTTTCCCACAATGTTTTCAAAAAAAATTTACTGAAGGGTCGTTAAAATTGGGAATGTGTGTTAAAGGGTTAATTGAAAGCATTTGCAGGCAACAAATTCGGGTTTGCTGAAATGGTGGGTTTTGTCTATGAAAATACAGAAAAAAAATCAGTATTTTTTTTTCCCACAATTTTTTTTTAAATGCCTCTTACATCAGGGTCATTAAAACTTGGGATTGTATGGTTAAGAGTTAAAAACCAACAAATGCAGTCTGGTTTTAGATTTACAATGTGGACAGTATAGGTCACGATCAGACTACTCAGAAGATGCAGTCTGATCTTTGATTGGTATTGCAAGCTGTTTGTGAGATATTTTTGATTGAAAACAGCCATAATAAAGTAAGATTTCCTGTCAAATTAACTAAAATCTGTTTCTGTGTTTCACTGCGGGTATTGTTAACTTTTTCCGTCCTACTTACAGCCAATAGAAATTCCAGATGGTCACAGAGCTCCTGTTCCAGAGGTCACAACACGAAGCCGAGTGACCCAGACGCCGTCGGGTAACATTAGTGACCAGGGATCAAACAGTCCAGCCAGCCCGGCTATCCGTCCATTTTCCACCAGTCCGGCCAGCTATTCCATGGTTGTTGGCCCATTGGAAAGTTCTCCAAGACCGTCCAGTTATCATGATTCACCAGGCAGCACACCAAGAGACAAGCTGGATAAGGAAACAGGTAAGGGGTTGTGGAACTGGAGCCATGATCTGGCAAAAGAGGGTTAAATGCATCTCTGTGATAACATTTTACCAGAGAAGACATCATAATATTTTAGATCCTTGAAATCCATTTTGTCTGACAACCAAACATCATGAGGTAGACTGGTTCTTTGACATGCAAAAAATTGACCAATAGCAAAGAGTTTCCAGGCAACAAAATTCTGGACTTTTCTATATTAAAAACATTTGCAGACAAAAAATCGAAAGTTGTTCAATGGTGATTTCTACCTTTGAAAGGTTAGCAAACATTGAGAAAAGGAGAAAATTCTGGTGAACAGGATTTTCAAAAGGCTTCTCCCTCAGACAGAGTTGTTAAAATAAGGGATTGTTTAGTAAAGGGTTAATCCTTTACCAGGCAAACAAAATCTTAGACTTTTCCAAATTGAAAGCACTTACAGCCAACAAAGTAAACATGGCTTGAATGACAGATGGAATGATAGATTGTGCAGATGCACTGAACCACCTTTTCACAGAGCAAGGTTCAGATGTATTTTCAAAAGCTAACTGCTTCAAGACGAAAAAAGTTGTCTGAAGGAGATAATGTGTTTATGTTGGGGTCCCTTGTGGCTTGGTGATTAAGGCATTGAATTACCCTAGTCTGTGGGAGTGTCCTTTGGCAAGGCTCTGCAGAGTAGCTCTAAATACGGTAGTAGAAAACATTGTAGGAAAAGGAGAAAATACTGGTTTCCTGCATTTTCTCCATTTCCTGCATGTTTTCAAAAGCCCTGGTCCTGAGGGATAGTTTGGGTAAGGGCTTTGAAAATTTTGTGTGTGTTTTTCCAGATGACAGTGATAGTATCTCACCTGATGGCCTGAAGAAGACAGCGAGTCCTAGACCCAACCAGATAGTACGAGAACCACCAGACGGTTGTGAAAAGGCCATAGTGGTGGATGAAGATAGGTATTTGACTTACTACTGTATATGTTATTTTTAGCCCCTACAAAAAACTAGAGCAATTTTTACAATACGTGTATTTCAAGAAAAAGTTGACAATTATCATTTTCAGTCTAAAAAACAAATTTAAACGCTGCACTTGTCTTACTGTAAAACCAAGATATTTCGTTGAAATGATGTCCCCCACTGAAAAAGTCCTTTTTAGCTCCACTGGCCAAAGGCCAGCGCGCTTATGTCATGGCCTGGTGTCCATCGTGCGTCTGTCCGTGCGTTAACTTTTATTTCAAACATCTTCTCTGAAACTATTCATCCACTTTTCATGAAACTTCACAGAAATGATCCTGCCATGGTGCTCTTCAGAATTTCTTGAAAGAATTTGATTCCTTCAAAAACTCTAGTTGCCATGGCAACAAAACTTAAAAATATTGGAAATCTTTGAAAATCTTCTTGTCTGAAACCATAAGGCCTAGGGCTACCAAATTTGGTGTGTAGCTTTATCTAGTGGACCTCTATCAAGTTTCTTCAAATTATAGCCCTGGGGTCAAAATTGGCCCCACCCCGGGGGTCACAAGTTTTACATGGGCTTATATAGAGAAAACTTTAGAAGTCTCCCTGCATCTAGCCATAAGGCCTAGGGCTACCAAATTTTGCATGTGGCTTTATCTAGTGGGCCTCT
Source organism: Hippopus hippopus (assembly GCA_946811185.2). NCBI lineage: Eukaryota > Metazoa > Mollusca > Bivalvia > Cardiida > Cardiidae > Hippopus > Hippopus hippopus. Next base: position 20,571,391 of record OX328108.1, on the reverse strand, counting down.
ACCAAGAGTGCCCAAATTATAGCCCTGGGGTCAAATTTGACCCAGCCCCGGGGGTCACAAGTTTTACATGGGCCTATATAGAGAAAACTTTAGAAGTCTCCCTGCACCTAGCCATAAGGCCTTGGGCTTCCAAATTCTGCATGTGGCTTTATCTAGTGGGCCCCTACCTAGAGTGCCCAAATTATAGCCCTGGGGTCAAATTTGGCCCCGCCTCTGGGGTCACAAGTTTTACATGGGCATATATGGTGAAAACTTTAGAAATCTCCCTGTACTTGGTCATAAAGCCTAGTGTTACCAAATTTTGCATGTAGCTCTATCTATTGGGTCTTTACCAAGAGTGCTCAAATTATAGCCCTAAGGTCAAATTTGATCCCACTCAAGGGGTTAAAAGTTTTACATGGGCTTATATAGTGAAAACTTTAGAAATCTTCTTTTTACTGACCATAAGACTTAGGGCTACCAATTTTAGTCCTGTTTGAGGGGTCTCATGTTCAAAACCAATTTGCCAAGTATTATAAAGTTTGGCATGTAGTGGTTTTACTTATTAGCCAGTGGAGCAATACAGGGCCATCATGGCCCTCTTGCTTGATACATTTTAGAGGTATTGTGTTTTGCATGTACATGTTTTCATGAAAAAACTTAAGTCTCTTATTTTGCTCAAGTCTGCTGACAGACCCCATTTGTGACTTAAGTTGAGTTTGTTACTTGAAACTTATTTTACTAATATTAACAGACTTAAGAAACATTCTGAAACCCAAAGTTGACACAAAATTTCACAGTCAACTCAGCCAAATAATGGACTTAAGTCTATTAAAACAACTTAAGTCCATTATATAGCTGAGGTGAGTCTGAAACATTTTGTCAATTTAGGATTTGAAAATGTTTCTAAAGTCTGATAATGTTAGTGAAATGTGTCTAAAATAACAAAGTCAATTTAACTTGGAAAATGGGTCTGTTTGCTGACTTGAGTAAAACAAGAGACTTAAGTTTTTTTGTGAAACCGGGCCCTGACCTGTTTGTTATTGGTCCACAGTGAAATAATACATTGAGCCCCCTCTTTCCATGACATGGCATTTCAGTAAATGAAAGATAAGTTTCATAAAAATTTTGTACAGTAGTTAAAGAGGTATTGGTCCATAATGGAAATAGACATCAAGCCCCTTTTTTCCCATGACATGGCATTAAATAAAAAAAACCAAAAAATCTAGGTACATAGACAGACTATCATAAGGAACACATGTATGAAGTTTCATCAGTTTTTGTCAAGGATTTTAGGAGATATCTGTCCAGACAGGCAGATGGACAACACAAAAAACTGTATCCCCTTGCCTTTGGGGAAGGCTTTCTTTGACAAGGAAAAATAGTAGCAATCAGATTTTCTTCTGCACTGTTCTTAAAAAAAAAAAAAACCTTAATATTCTGACAGAGCACAAAAGATTAGTATTAATTTTGAGCATATCCCATACTGGTAGTTGTTTCACAACAAAATTTTGGGCTTTTTAAGAATCCAAATATTTGCAGACCTGTTAATTAAATGGGGGATATTGCCGTCGAAGACAAAAAACATTGTGAGAAAGGAGAAAATGCTGGTGACCACAATGTTCTCAAAAGCCTTCTTCTAGTAATTTCCTATACCTGCATATATTTTTACTCTATAGAAAGCAAGCAACAAAATTTAAGAGTGTCTGATTTCAAAGGTTTTACAGAAGACAAACAAAACATGGCTCAAATTATTGGGTGTGTCTGCGGCTACCAGCACTTTCTCCTTTTCCTACTATGTTTTCAAAAGTCTTCTTCCCTGGAGTTGTTAGAACCCATGATCATTTGGTGGACCCTTTACCACACATTCTTGGGTTTTAACAACTCTTGAGAAAGATGGCTTTTGAAAACATTATGGGAAAAGGAGAAATGCTGGTAACCAGCATTTTCTCCTTTTCCCACGTTTTCTACCATATCAAAGAGATAAAATTAATGATTATTTTAGCAACATTATATTTCTCGTCTGCAAATACTTTCAATTTGGTCCAGTCCAAAAAATTTGTTTTTTTGGTAAAGAGTTAAGTGTTGAAAACTTTTTTTTTTTTTATTTAATCTGTCCAGAAACAGACGACCGTCCATTAAGGAGCCATTATTTATCAGCCCCATCCCGACACAAAATTTTGAGTTGAAGCCCAGCATGGGATCTGCTTTCTACCCTTTGAAGAAGTTGTACACATCTCAGGGATCAGGCTACAGGCAGTCCAGTCCAGTAACAGCCACTATTTTGGAGGGTCAGTCTGCCTTGACCACAAGTTAGTCCCTACATGGACACAAAGTTTATGGCTATTTATTCTTGTTAAATAATGTTAGCTCTTAGAGTGCCAAAGTCAGCGAAGATTCTCAGCCAGTGATAAATACCCAGGGCTCATATTCACCAACCATTCTATATATCAAAACTAGCTTCCTGATTGGTCTATTGTTTTAGCCAATCTGCTATCTGATTGGTCATTTGTCTCAGCCAATCTGATTGCTTGTTTTCAGAAATCTCTCGGCTAATTAGATACGTTGATTGGAATTTAGAGTTAGAATGAATTTTAGAGTGGTTGTTGAATACTCCTGAAGTTTTTGCAGCATCAAGAATAATTTGTTGGATCCTCTCTCACAGTATTGGACAGTGAAAATTTAAGATCAGACTGTCCTTTTTATGCAGTCAGATCTTGGACTTCACTGTCTATTAAAGCAACAATAGTTGTCTCTGGCACTCTAGGAATTTACTCATGACATTTTATCGCCTTTCAGTGGATCATTTTTGGAAATACTGTGGAAAAAAGAGAAATTAATTGTTACCCGCAATTATGTTTCCTGTTTTCCTAAATCTCCTTTCATGTATTCATTCTTGCTTCATCTTGAATCTTTGTGGTGTTGTAACCCTTTACCACACAATCCCAAGTTTTGATGACTCTGAAGAGGAAGGCTTTTGAAAACATTATCAGAAAAGGAGAAAATGCTGCTAACCAGCATTTTCTCCTTCTCCCACACACAAATCCCAATTTTTGAGCTAATTTCAAGTTGTCTGCAATTACTCTGAATATGGATTAGTCTTGAATTTTGTCATCTGGTAATGTTTAACCAAATGTTAAAATTTTGGACTTGAGCAAATCAAAAGTATTTGCCTAAGAAAAATTAAATGAAGTTCAAATAATGATTTCTGTCTTCGATAGAGTAGAAAACATTGTGGGCAAAGGAGGAAATGCTGGTTACCAGCATTTTCTCCTTTTCCCACAATGATTTCAAAAGGTCTCCCTTTCAGGGCCGTAAAAGCTCAGGATTGTGTGGTAAGGGGTTAAAAGAATGTTATCAGTCTCCACTTGCAGGTTTGCTTTTTGAGGAGGGCAGATATTGAGTTAAAAAAGGGCACAAAGATGTTTTCTTTTATCTATCATAGATTATGAATGTTTCTGAAAGGTCTGCTGGTTGTGAATAGGGAAAATTATAGCAACAAATATCAACGGAAAAAACCTGTTAACTATTGAAAATTGTTTGTATTTATTTAGTCTTCTGTTTCTTTAAGGTGACTTATCATATATTTTTTGAGTGAAATATGACAGAATTCTTTCTTAATATCATTTCATTAGTTTGCTTGATATTTTCAAAGTAATTTATTCTGAGTCAACCCTTCACCACACAATCCAAATTAACAACAACCTTGAGAAAGAAAACTTTTTAGTTGACAACATTTTGGAAGAAGAAGAAAATGCTATTTATCAGCATTTTCGCCCTTTCCCACAATTTTTAGCTCCACTGGCTGAAGGCCAGCGGGCTTATGTCATGGCCTGTTGTCCGTCGTGCGTCCGTCCGTCCGTCCGTCCGTCCGTGCGTCCGTCCGTCCGTGCGTTAACTTTTTTTTAAAACGTCGTCTTCTCTGAAACTACCCATCCAATTTTGATGAAACTTCACATAAATGATCCTGCCATGGTCCTCTTCAGAATTTCTTGAAAGAATTTAATTCCTTCAAAAACTCTGGTTGCCATGGCAACAAAACTGAAAAATTTTGAAAATCTTTGAAAATCTTCTTGTCTGAAACCGTTAGGCCAAGGGCTACCAAATTTGGCATGTAGCTTTATCTAGTGGACCTCTACCAAGTTTCTTCAATTTATAGCCCTGGGGTCAAAATTGGCCCCGCCCCGGGGGTTACAAGTTATACATGGGCTTATTTAGGGAGAACTTTAAAATTCCTCTTCTACCTAGCCATAGGGCCTAGAGCTACCAAATTTGGCATGTAGCTTTATCTAGTGGACCTCTGCCAAGATTGTTCAAATTATAGCCCTGGGGTCAAATTAGGCCCTGCCCGGGGGTAACAAGTTTTACATGGGCTTATATAACAAGTTTTACATGGGCTTATATAGGGAGAACTTTAAAATTCTTCTTTGACCTAGCCATGTGGCCTAGGGCGACCAAATTTGGCATGTAGCTTTATCTAGTGGACCTGTACCAAGGGTGTCCAAATTATAGCCGAGGGTCAAATTTTACTTCGCTCCGGGGGGTAACATGTTTTACATGGGCGGGCTTATATAGGAAAATCTTTCGCATCTAGCTATAAGGGCTAGGGCTATCAAATTTTGCATTTAGCTTTATCTAGGGGGTCTCTATCAAGGGTGCCCAAATTATAGCCCAGAGGGTCAAATGTAGCCCCACCCCAGGGGGTCACAAGTTCTACATGGTCTTATATAAGGAAACTTTAATAATCTACTTGTACATAGCCATATTTAGGCCTAGGGCTACCAAATTTTGCATGTAACTTTATATAATGGGCCTCTACCAAGAGGGCCCAAATTTTAACTTTGGGGGTCAAGTTTGACTCCACACCAGGGGTCACAAGTTTTACATTGGCTTTTATAGTGAAAACTTGATAAACCTGTGTCATGGATCACATATTTTACAGGGCCTTTTATTCAGCAAACTTGTTTTACATGACTTTTTATTGGGCAAGATTAAAAAATCTTTTTGTTTATAACCACACATTCTAGTTTCATATTGTAGGTCTGGGGTCAAAATTGCCTTCATTCCAGGGATCGCAAGTTTAACATGGGCTTCAAAATATTGTCACTTCAATTTAAACATTAATCAAGGGAAATAACTCTTTTTATGAAAGATAAAGTTCGTTACTATTTACCTCCCTTGATTATCAAGCTGCAGTGATACATGATTGGTGCTAGACAAGTTTTTTAGCTCCACTGGCCGAAGGCCAGCAGGCTTATGTTATGGCCCGTTGCCCGTTGTGCGTCCATCTGTATGTTAACTTTTTAGTTCATTTGAGCACAACGTGCTCAAGGGGAGCTTTTAGCATTTGTTTCAACTCAATAAAAGAATTTTCAATCATACACCAAAACAAAAAATTATCCTCCACATATCTGACTGTGTTTACAAACTATGAAGTGTTTATATTAATACACCATGTCTACTGTTTGATGATGACTAGCTTAGAAAAAGTATTAATAAAATAAGTTTGAAAAAAATTCTTAGTGATTTATTATGACAATTGTTAGCACACATGTAACTCATTACCAAACGATAATATTTTAGGCTTGTCTAAATCGAAAGCACTTGCAGACGACAAAATAAAAGTGATTGAAAATTTGAAATTTGTTTTGTGAACAGTAGAAAACATTGTAAGAAAAGGAGAAAATGCTTTTCTAAAGCCTTCTTTCTCAGGGTCATCAAAAGTAGGGATTGTCTGGTAATAGGTTAAAAAGATATATTTCAAACTGAGATTGATGTATATACTTGTTTTTTACTGGCACTGAAGGTCCGTCCGTCCATCTGTCCGTGCGTGCATTAACTTTTATTTCAAACATCTCTGAAACTACTTATCCAATTTTGATGAAACTTCAAAGAAATGATCCTGCCATGGTCTTCTTCAGAATCCCATGACAGAATTTTATTCCTTCAAAAACTCTGGTTGCCATGGCAACAAAACTGAAAAATATAGAAAATTTTCAAAAATCTTCTTCTCTGAAACTGTAAGGCCTAGGGCTACCAAATTTGGCATGTAGCTGTATCTAGTGGGCCTCTACCAAGTTCCTTCAAATAATAGCCATGGGGTCTACCAAATTTTGCATGTAGCTTTATCTAGTGGGCCTCTACAAGGAGGGCCCAAATTATAGTCCTTGACCCAAGTTTGTCCCCACACCACGGAACACAAGGTCACCAGTTTTACATGGGCTTTTGTAATGAAAACTATCTTAAGTCATCATGTTACTAACCATTATAAAGACTAAGGCTATTAGATTTAGCCCTGTCTCATGGGTTTCATGTTTTACAGGGCTTTTCATTGAGAAAAATTTGAAAATCTTCTTGTTTATAACATTCAAGAACTGAATTATTTGGTATGGAGCTTTATATTGTGGACCTCCACTAGGATTCAAATAATTATAGCTTTGCGATCAAAATTGGCTTTGCCCATGGATCACAACTTTCTCGTAGGATTAGATAGAAAAATGTTTGCATGTCCTCGTGTTTGAAATCAATTTGCTGAATATTGTAATGTTTGGCTTGTAGTGTTTTTACTTAATAGCCAGTGGAGCGATACAGGGCCATCATGGCCCTCTTGTTTTTGCTCTTCCTAAGACACTTTCCACTGTTTAGCTACATTTAATTTGTCGCCTGCAAATGCTTTCAAAATGGACAAGTCCCAAGATTCTGTCATTTGGTAAAAAGAAGTGGGAGACCATCTTGAGTTGGGATTGAGTATTATATAGGCTTATGCTTCTGTATGTGTCCATCAACTTTGTTATCTCTTTACCAAACAACAAAATGTTAAACAGGTCCAAATTGAGTGTTAATTTTGCAGATGACGGATTATGTGTTGCACAAATGATAGTATTGTGTCCGAGAGAGTCTGAAAGAGTAGAAAACATTATGGGTTAAGGAGAAAATGCGGGTTACCAGCATCTCCTCCTTTTCTAACTATGTTTTCAGAAGCTTTCTTCCTCAGGGTTGTTGAAACTTGGGATTGGGAGGTGAAGGATTTAATCATATGGCACTCATGTTAATCATCTATATGTGATTCCGAGTTTGAATAAATTTAAGGAAACTTTTTTTTTTTCGTTTTTGACAAAATAATGGCATAGCATTCTTTGTATAGAAAACAAAAAAGCAACAGATTTTACAGCTTATTCCCATTTCTCTACAAAAAAGAACCTTCTAGTACTTCTGGTTTGTAAAATATTCTTACTGCTCCAAATACAAATCCCAACCTCAAAGCTACATTGAATTTTTTGTCTGCAGATGCTTTCGATATGGACTAGTTAATAATTCTGTTGTTTAGTAGCAAGTTAAATTGAAGGGGGAGAAAGGAACAGTAAGAATCTGAAGATGGCAATTAACCTTTTACCAAACAATCTTTAGTTTTGACAACCCTAAGTAAGAAGCCATTTGAAAACATTGTGGGAATAGGAGAAAATGCTGGTTACCAGCATTTTCTCCTTTTCCCACAATGTTTTCTATCCTATTAGAGAATATAAGCTCATTTGTATTAACTTTAAACTTATCGTCTACAGATGTTTTAAATTCGAAAGACTCAAAAATTTGTGGGGTGGTAAAGGGTTAAATAATTGAATATTAAACTGTATTTTTGTTTCTCTTTTATGGTGATAAAAAAGTTATTTATTGAAAGAAAGTACTGTACAGTACATATTTAATTAAGTTATTTTCTCTGTCATGTCTGCTTGGAAAAAAATATCTTTTCAGTAGCTTTTAGTGAACAAATATTGTTGTTTTTCCTAGTTGAATTAATTAAAAAATTTTGTATGGTGGTTCTTTTTATAATGAATGAAAAAGTTAAAGGGCATGTTTGAAGTATTTGTAAACGTTTAAATTCCATTTAATTGTTGATCTTTTTTTTTTTTCTTTGGTGTGTTTGTTAAGCTGTATCTTTTGGCATTTTTCCCCTCCAGTTTATTTTATGGTTTTCAGGGCTTTATATTTGTCTGTCTCTTAACTTTTTTTTTTTTCTTTTTTTTTTGAGACATTGAAAACAAAGAGCCATGCTGTGGCAAAAGAGGGGAAGGCAAGACATCACATAATCATGGATCCATAAAATCCACCTAGGCTAACAACAAACTGAGTTATGAGGTGGACTAGTCCTTTGACATGCAGAAAATTGAACAATAGCAAAAAGTTTCGACCCTTGACAACCTGTGCAGACTGGGTCCATACTTTTTGCAGAATCATTAAACCCTGTTTCCACAGAGCATGACTCAAATAACTAGGTAGCACATGCATTAAGCCTTTGGCGTATGATTCATATTTTTAAAAATGCCTTTTACTGTACAAGTGAGTGAAAATATGCATAAATGAAGGGTTTTTCAGACTGTATGTCTGTATTCCCTAAAACCTTATAGCAGACCTCTATTTTTTTGTCTAATTCTTTGTACAAAGTCAGGCCTCACCAGATGGAGACACATTTTACTGCATAGATTCAACTGTAACTGTAACAACCCAGAGAAAGACGGCTTTTGAAAACATTGTGGGAAAAGGAAAAAAATGTTGGTAACCAACATTTTCTCCTTTTTCCATATTGTCTTGTAGTCTTTCAAGGACAAATTGCATCATTTGAGCCATATTTAATTTGTGGTCTGTAAAAGTTTCTAATTTTGAGAGGTCTAAAATTTTGTCATTTGGAGAAGAGTTAAAAGAACTCTAAATAATTTTGATCCTGATGCATTTCCGCCAGACACTGAATAATTTCATGTTAAGAGTGTTGCTGTAATGAGGCTTGGCTGTATTATACATGATGTAATCTCAATTATCACAACATTTTGTGCTGTGTGACCTTATCAAAGGCTATATATAAACAACTTCAATCTGAACAAAATAACAAAATATTAGACTGTCCAAATTTGAAAAGCTTTGCTGATGACAAATTACATTTAGCTGAATTAATGTGGTTTGTGTTAACCCTTTACCAAACAGTCCCTGGTTTTAACGACTCCGAGGAAGAAGCCTTCTGAAAACACTGTGGGAAAAGGAGAAAATGCTGCTAACCAGCATTTTCTCATTTTCCCACAATGTTTTCTACTCTTCCAGAGTCAAGCTTCAATTTTTGAGTCACTTTTATTTTGTCATCTGCGAATGCTTTCAGTTTGGACCAGTGTAAGATTTTGTCATTTGAGAAAGAGTTAAGTTTAAACATATTTATTCAATATAATAATTACAAACCCATTAATATTTATATGGGTTGTCTTTGAAAAGGTAGATAAGTTTGATAGGAAAGGAGAAAATACTAGTCATTGGTGTTTTCTTCTTTGCCCATGATATTTACAAGAATATTCCACAAATATCAATCTCAGATCAAATGGCATAATACAAGCAGTCTGATGATAAGATGACTCAAGTTGTGTATGGTGCTAAACCTTTTGCCACACAACCCTGAGTTTTAAAGATCCTGACCAGGCAAGGCTTTGGAAAACATTGTTGGGAAAAAAAAAAGAAAATACCAGTACTGTTAACCAGCATTTTCTCCTGTTCCCACAATGTTTTCTACCCTTCAGTGGGTAAATCTAATAATTTTAGCCATTAGTTTGTTGTCTGCAAATGCTTTCATTTTGGACCTACCTAATATTTTGTCCTCTGATAAGTGCTAATTTTTTTATAGAAATGCAAAATTTTAGACTTACCCAAATTGAAGGCATTTGTGTACGACAAATTTAAAGTTGCCCAAAGATTTCCAACTTAAAAAGGGTACAAAAAATTGTGGGAAGAGGAGAAAATGCTGGTGACCTGCATTTTCTTCTTTTCCCACAATTTTTCAGAAGGCTTCTTGCTCAGGGTTGGTAAAATATGGGACTGTTTTGTAAAGAGTTAAAGATACGGTTACTGTCTAAAAAGATATAATATTTTTTATGTACAAATGAACAGTTCATGACTATATCCGTCCACAAAGTGAAAATAATCTCTTGGTATTCTCAATTATTATATATTATCTTATTATATTTTTCTTTTTACTCGAACTATTTTCTCAAAGCCATAACTGAATGGGGTGGAATTTGAATGCTGTGTATCTGATTCTTTTTTTTTTTTTTCTTGTATCCTTTTTTTTTTTTCCCAGAATTTTAGCATTTTCCACATTTTACTTTGTAAAGACTTGTGACACAAAAATACCAGAATGTGCGTGCTTATGAAGTAGACTTGCTCCTGTAATGTAAGAAAAGGCTTTTGAAGTAGTGCCGGGAATCATTTTTTTATGTATACCTATAAATTTTCAGGCTTAGATACATGCAACACACACACATAAAATGGGACATGACAGGAAAAAAATCAATGTCAAATATTGTCCCAAAATTGTATGATGTCTTAATCCGCAAGCAGACTACTTTCAGTTTAGGTTGTTTTTTTTTGATTTGTCAAAATATTACATTATAACATTCATCTGCCTTTTGTAAAGAAAAGTTTACACCAACTAAACTGTTACTTTTTGTGAATATCAAACTATTTCCAAATACAAGTGGCCTAATTGCAATGATTTATTGTTAAAATTTGTAGGCAGATTGTCAACCCTTTACCGCACAATGCCAACTTTCAACAACCCTGGAAAAGAAGCCTTTTAAAAAACATTGTGGGAAAAGGAGAAAATGCTGGTAACCAGCATTTTCTCCTTTTCCCACAATGTTTTCTACCCTATCAAAGAAAAATTGCACCATTTGAGCCACATTGAAATTGTTGTCTGCAAATGCTTTCAATTTGGACAAGGCTAAAATTTTGTGGTATGGTAAAGAGTTACAGAAATACTATGTGACTTTCGCGGGGCTTGTATTTCTTCTTTTGTAGGAAAATTGTCTTATCTTGCTTGACATATGGTCTTGCCAGATATTAAATTTTCCCATGCAGTTCAAAGCAAATACAGGCACCAGGGTAAGTTACTAATATTCCGTATCTATTGCACAACCAACCTTTTTCTGAAATTTTATTACAGGGCTATATTAGTATGTTTCAACTGACCGTAAGATTTCAGTACTTGTCTAAGTGTTATGTAAACAAAAGTCATTGGACATTGTAGAGGTTTCGTATAATTTTGAATTTCAGACTACAGTGTCCCTACATGGCTAGAGAATGGTTTAAAATTAAACCCTTTACCATACAGTCCTGTTCAGACTCAAGTCAAGAAGCCTTCTGCAAACACCAGCATTTTCTGCTTTGCCCACAATGTTTTCCACCTTTTCTAAGCTAAAATCGCAGTTTGTTTGTCATCTGCATAGGCTATTGTTAACGACATGTCTGAAATTTTGTCATCTGGTAACAAGTTAACCTGTAGATCACCTGTTGCAACTACATGTATAGTTGCTTTTGCAGAGAGTGTGGATCAAGATCAGACTGTACAGAATATACTGTCTGATCGTGGATTCTTTCTTGTGCTTTGTAAGAAATTTTGACTAAAACTGCTTCAAAAACTTCAAGATGTGGATTTTTTTCACAGACAGTGACATGTGGGTACATGTTATTTAGAGGCCAACTCTTTACCACACAATCCCAAGTTTTAACTACCTTGAGAAAGAGAGCATTTGAAAATGTTTGAAAAGGAAAAACTACTGTTAAACACCATTTTCTCCTTTTCCAACAATGTTGTCTGACCTTTCACAGGAAACTTCCATCATCTGCAAGTGTTTGAATTTTGACAAGTTTAGAATTTTGTTGTTTGGGAAGGGGTTAAGAGTTAAAATAAATGTCACCACTTTGAAAGTCCCAGCTGTGTCATACCAATAAAGTATTATTGAAATATCAGTGCAAGAGTGAAATGGATTGAAATTAAGTTCTTTTCATTTTTCTTTATAAAGATTACTGTCATTATTTAATGGTGCTTTATTTTTTGGTTTTTGGTATTAACATCAACACTTTAATAGTATCTTGTTTGATCACCTTTTACCAAAAGAAAAAACAGCATATTTTCGTATACCAACAGGGATTTCTGATACTGTACAAGGAAGTTAGAAAAGGTAACATGATGTTGCCCAACAATTTTTAGCTGGACTGGTTTCAAATGTTTTCTACCTTATCAAAGACAAATTCCATCATTTTAGCCACATTAAAACTGCAAATGCTTTCAGGTTGGACAGGTGTAAATTTTTGTCATCTGGTAATGGGTGAACAAAAAGGAAAAAATTATTTTTTTTAAAAAAAAGGCATAATTGCTTCTGATAAGTAAATGCCTTATTCACACAAAGATGTTCCAGAACTGTCAACTTCAAAGTAATGAGAAGTGATAAATGTGAAATGATGGAGAAAAACCACAGCTTAGAAACCAGGAGAGATCAATCCATTTTGCTATTGCACTTTGTCCTAGTATTTCAGGACACCATCCCTACTACTGTAGGATGAGTGTTGACATCTACTATTCAGTATTTTTGGTTTTTGTATGAATTCTTCATGTCTGTTTTCTTAGTTTTCCTCCTTTTATCCATGCTGTGCTTTTGGATGTCCCATCTTTCTTGTTTTTTGACCCTTTCCCAAACAACAACTTTTAGACTTATGCATATTGGAAGCATCTATAGCCCACACTTTCCAAATTTTCTGGTGAATTTTTCTAATGTGGTAGAAAATACTGATGGAAATGTAGAAAATGCTGGTTACCAGCATTTTCTGCTTTTCCCAACAATGTTTTTAGAAGGTAAAGGGTTGATCTCCATTTTTTCCAATCTGTCTTCCACATCTTTCTTTTTCCCAAGTTATATATGGCCTGCAACGTGCAAAAAGGGGAATTAGGACATTTGCATAAAGTGTCGTCCTGGATCAGCCTGCAAACTCCGCCCTGACTAATGCAAAACGATGCTATCCGTTCTTATTTAGTGTTCTGTTTTGTGCAAGTTTACTGTGGGACAAAATCTAATGTGGTTGTAAAGTGCCATCTCGGATCAGCCTGCGCAGGCTGATCCGAGAGGGCACTTTACTCAAATGTCCAAATGCCCCTTTTTGTGTGTTGCAAGTCATATGTGGTCTCTCCCCTCTTTTCTTATGCTTGTCCTTGACCTTGGTCTCCCTAGCCCATTTTAACCCTTCGTGTGCTGAATTAACCCAAAAGACATTTTCAGTCTTAAGTTAAAATCTGCTAAGTTTAAGCTATTACGAGCATTTGCTTCTTCTCCCATATTGTTCTCTGTTACAATAAGCTGCAATTGTAAATTAAGCTGTACAATAGTAGGTTAAGGAATGTCTAATAGAGAAAAAACAGTGTCATGTTCTACTGAAATAATAGTGTTTGTGTAAATTATTTTGACTTATGTCGTTTGATGAAGGATGGCAAAGAAAGTTTTGTACATTTCTTTAAATTCATTTTTTTGTGCTTTTATTTAAAGATGTTTTTGCTTGTTTTCTGTGGTTTATTAGTTTTATTACGTTTTTATATGAAGGGAAAATTTGTAGTTTTTCTTTTTGACTAAGTGTAAATGTAGAATTATGATTTCAAATTAGGGCGATATTAATTACTGCAAAAGCTGTATAAGACCTAACCAATAAAAGTTCAGATAGCCCAGTAGCCATTTGAAAGGAAAAGAAAGTAATGGTATTGAATTTCTTGAAAACCACCATGGGAAAAGGAGCAAAGGTTTCTTACTAGCCATTGCTCCTTGTCTCTCAATGTTTGCAAAACATTTAACTTCAAGCTCATACATAGAAAAGGGATACACATACCAACATTAAGTGATTTGTTAATGATGTTTATGTATACTCTTCTGCAAAGCATATGGTCTTCATATAGTTAACCCTTTACCTAATGACAAGATGTTGGACTTGTCAAAATTCAAATTATTTGTAGATAGCAAATTAATTGTGGCAGAAATTATGTGATCTGTGTTAAAAAGAATAGAAAAGATTGTGGGAAAAGGAGAAAGTGCTGGGTACCAGCATTTTCTCTTTTTCCCACAGTGTTTTCAAAAGCGTACTTGTTCATACCTTTAAAATATGGGACTGTTGGGTAAAGGGTTAAGATACCATAGAAGTAATTATGCTGTCCGGAAAAGTTGAACAGAATTCAATTGATCTTTAACCAAACAACTCAGTTTCAATGACCCTGGGGAAATGACTTTTGAAACAATAAAGGGGGGGAATAAAATGCTGGTTACTAGCATTCCCCCCCCCCCCCCTTGTTTCTACCCTTTCAAAGACAATAGTATCATTTGAGCAACATTGAATGCTTACAGAATGGAATAGACATATTTTCTAGTGTGGCATAGAGTTAGACTTTGAAAACACTTTTTTAGAATATGGTTAATTAGCATCAAATGAGATTTAGTACCTGAATTTATTAAAAATCACCTTTGCTAAAGGAGAAATGGATGGTGTTTACAGGAGGTAAATACGTTGTCATCACTGGTATTCCATTCCATGTAAAAGGTGCAAAAAGCTTGCTCATATTCACAGAACATTCTTTAAAAGTCATGTTTTGAATTTGCTTGTAGCTGTCTCATTGGTTGAGACCATCTGTGCTTTGATTGGCTTTTATACAAAGGTTTTTGAGGCAGTCATTGTGTTGTAGAATAACTAATGGAAACAATGTCCTGAAAGGCCAACTGGAATATGGTGCAAAAACTGGAATAATACAGGTTGACAAGGGTGATCCCTACAAACATTTTGTGTAGAGTAGTGTTTGACAATTGCACCTTATTGCCAGGAATTTCAGTGCTTTGATTTTTGTAGCTGGGTTGAATCTTTAACCCTTTTCCAAACAGTCCCATCATTTCATGACCTTGAGGGAGAGGCATTTTGAAAACATTATGGGAAAAGGAGAAAATGCTGGTAACCAGCATTTTCACCTTTTCCCAGAATGTTTTCTACCTTGTTAGAGAAGTTACATTCATTAGTATGACTTTGAAATTTGTCGTCTGCAGATATTCTTAATTTGGAAAAGTCTAAAATTTATCTTTTAGGAAAGGGTTAAACTGAACAATGAACAACATTCCTTCATGACAAAGATCAGATATTTCCAAACCTGTGAAATTTTAATCTTGTGCGGATGCACTAGGTAGAAGAATCCTGTTAACCCTTGGCAACATAATCCAGTGTTTTTACAATTCTTATGAAGTTTTTGAAAAATTTGGGAAAAGGAGAAAATGCTTGTTACCATGGTTACCAGCAATTTCTCCCTCTATCACAGTTTTTTCTGTACTTTGAAGCACATTTTTCATTATTTGAGCTGACTTTAATTTGTCATAGACAAACACTTTGAATTTGAACAAGTCAGTATAGTATTGTTGTCTGGTAAAGGGTTAATAAAAGATATAAAAAGAAAATGTACATGTGGGTGAAAGTTTTCGGGATATTTCTGAGTTTTGTATATGTAAACTACCAAGAAGCCACTTTTGCTTCATTTTCAGTTGAAAAATTCCCTTTTAAAATCTATAAATCATAGGACTTTCCCAAAAAGTTAAGCTTTCACCCATATGTGTGCATGTAAAAGATTTTAGATAGTAAATATAGCATCACAAACAGACAAACATAATGAGTAAATTCTGTTCCATCTACATGCATTATGTACCATATTCATGTCCCATACAAAGACAAAAATTCCTTTACCAAATAGTCAGTTTTTTTTTTTTTTTTTATAGCAACCCTGCGGAAGAAGCCTTTGAAAACATTGTGAAAAAAGGAGAAAACACTGGTAACCAGCATTTTCTCCTTTTCCTAAAATGTTTTAAACCCGTTTAATGATTAAATTTATCATTTGAGCTATGTTTAATTTGCTCCAAGTAAATGCATTCATTTTCAAAAAAAGTCAAGATTTTGTGACTGGTAAAGAGGTAAATCAATCATGTGGCATATTTTGATCTCGCCATCTTACGAAGACCCTGTTACAGAATGTCATGTTTGTTATTTCACTGTTACCTACTGTTACAGATTGTTACAGCATCGTTTGACTGGGATTATAATGTATATATATAAAAAACATAAACTTTCTATTTTCTGCTCACCATTTAGGAATAAATTGTTATTTTCTACTGTAAATTATTGTTGTTTTCTGTTCTACATTTCTTGTTACTGTCCTAGTGGTTGTTTAAGGCCTTATGGTTATCACCTTACAGCCAGCTGATTACTTGTTTTTTAAGAGACCTTGGGCCATATTCACCAGCCATTCTTAATTTCACTCGGAGTCTTATTTTAGATTAAGTTAGTAACACATTTTCTGATTGGCTAAACTAATTTGTTAAGCCAGTAAGAAGTTTTTTTACATGTACTTTCAAATTCTGAAAATGCTTGTGAATGAGATTAAGAATGTTCTTAAGAATGATTGTTGTATATATGCCTAGAACCCCATATTCACCAGCAATACAAAATGGCATTCTTAGTCTCATTCTAGATTTAGAAAGTAACACAACATCTGATTGGTTGACTCATTACCACATGATCCCGACTTTTAACAACCCAGAGAAAGAAGCCTTTTGAAAACATTGCAATTTTTCAATCAATTTCTTTGTCGTCTGCAAATGCTTTCAATTTGAACTAGTCTAAAATTTTGTAGTTTGGTAAAGAGTTAAACAGTTTAATTTAACCATTATGACATTGAGTTTTTTTGAAATTTTGAAAATTTCAGAAGATAACCTTTAACTAAGCAACTCTAGTCACAATAGTTGGAAATTGAGTACATGCTGGGATCCATCATTTTCTCTTTCTCATACTACAATGTTTTCTATTCTATAAAAGACAAAATTCATGTTCAGTACTATTTTTGTTGTCTGTAGATGCTTTTAAGTCTACAAGTCTACAAATTTGTTGTTTGGTTAACACTTACTGCATGAAATTCAGAACAGAATGATGATCCCAGCTGGTTTGGATCATCGTGGCAATTCAACTTTACCTTGTCATTGTTCTTTTAGGTAACATATGAAACAAGAGGGCCATGATGGCCCTGGATCGCTCACCTGAGTCAATAGGCGAAATTTCATTCCACATGAATAATTCAATTTCTGACCATTTGTCAAGTCAATTGAACTAAAAATGTGGCCTCTAGAGTGTCAACAAGGAATTTTCTTAAGTTGACCTATTGACCTACTTTATCACCAAAGGTGACCCAATTTTGAACTCATCAAAAATGTGTCAAGACAATCATTCTGAACAGTTTTCAAGTACATTGAGCAATAAATGTGGCCTCTAGAGTGCCCACAAGGTATTTCTTTAATTTGACCTGGTGACCTAGTTTATGACCACAGGTGACCCAATTTCAAACTCATCCGATATTTCATCAAGACAAACATTCTGACCAATTTTGAAGTCAATTGATCAAGAAAAGTGGCCTCTAGAGTGTCCACAAGGTGTTTCTTTAATTTGACTTAGTGTCCTAGATTATGACCCCAGGTGACCCAATTTTGAACTCATCTTAGATTTTATCAAGACAAACACTGTGACCAACTTTCAAATCAATTCACCAATAAATGTGGCCTCTAGAGTGCCCACAAGGTATTTCCTTAATTTGACCTAGTGACCTGGTTTATAAACCCAGTTGACCCAAATTCAGACTCATGTGACATTTTATCAAGACAAACATTCTGACCAATTTTCAAGTCAATTGAGCTACAAATGTGGCCTCTAGAGTGCCCACAAGGTATTTCTTTAACTTGACCAAGTGACCTAGTTTATGATCCCAGGTGACCCCAATCCAAACTCATCCGAGATTTCATCAAGACAAATATTCTGACAAAATTTAAGGTCATTTGAGTAATAAATGTGGCCTCTAGAGTGCCCACAAGGTATTTCCTTAATTTGACCTAGTGACCTGGTTTATAAACCCAGTTGACCCAAATTCAGACTCATGTGACATTTTATCAAGACAAACATTCTGACCAATTTTCATGTCAATTGAGCTACAAATGTGGCCTCTAGAGTGCCCACAAGGTATTTCTTTAACTTGACCAAGTGACCTAGTTTATGATCCCAGGTGACCCCAATCCAAACTCATCCGAGATTTCATCAAGACAAATATTCTGACAAAATTTAAGGTCATTTGAGTAATAAATGTGGCCTCTAGAGTGCCAACAAGCTTTTTGTTTAATTTGACCTAGTGACCTAGATTATGATCTCTGGTGACCCAATTTCAAACTCATCCAATATGTTATCAAGACAAACATTCTGACCAATTTTCAGGTCAATTGAGCAAGAAATGTGGCCTTTAGAGTGCCCCAAAGGTATTTCTTTAATTGGACCTATTGACCTAGATTATGACCCAAGGTGACCCAATTTTGCACTCATCTTAGATTTCATCAAGAGAAACATTCTGACCAATTTTCAAGTCAATTGAGCATGAAATGTGGCCTCTAGAGTGCCAAAAGGTATTTCTTTAATGTGACCTAGATTATAACACCAGGTGAGCCAATTTCAAACTCATCTTAGATTTTATCAAGAGAAACATTCTGACCAAATTTCAAGTCAATTGAGCAAAAAATGTGACCTCTAGAGTGCCCACAAGGTATTTCTTAATTTGACCTAGTGACCTAGCTTATGACCCCAGTTGACCCAAATTCAGACGCATGTGAAATTTTATCAAGACCAATACTTTGACCAATTTTCAAGTCAACTGAGCAAGAATTGTGACCTCTAGAGTGCCCACAAGGTATTTCTTTAATTTGACCTTGTGACCTAGTTTATGATCCCAGGTGACCCAATTTCAAACTCATCCGATATTTTAGCAGGACGAATATCCTGACTAAACTTCAGGTCATTTGAGCCATAAATGTGGCCTCTAGAGTGCCCACAAGGTATTTCTTTAATTTGATCTTGGGACCTAGTTTATGACTCCAGGTGACCCAATTTTGAACTCACTGAACATGTTGTGGTCAGGTGGGCTAACAAACTTAGAACAGGATTACTACATAACAAATATCAAAGCTCTACGCCTCCCAGTTTTAGAGAAGAAAAATTTTAAAGTTTTCCTTTTTAGCTCCACTGGCCGAAGGCCAGAGAGCTATTGTCATGGCGTTGTGTCCGTCCGTCCGTCCGTTCGTCCGTGCGTGCGTCCGTAAACTTTCTTTAAAAAACTTCTCCTCAGAAACTATTGACTGGATTTTTACCAAATTTCACAGGAATGTTCCTTTGGTGGTCCTCTTTCAAATTCCTTCAAATAATTGTGTTCCATGAAGAATTCTGGTTGCCATGGCAACCAAAGTAAAAAACCTTTAAAAATCTTCTCCTCCCAAACCGCTATTTGGATAGCATTATTATTTTGCAGGAATGTTCCTTAGATACAGGTTTACAGAATTCCTTAAAAAAAAAAGATCTGTCAAAAAACATGGCTTTTATGGGAGACTCATTTTCCTTTTATGGTATAAAGTTTGAACATAGGAACAAAGAAGGAAAACTTTAAAATTCTTCTTCTCTAAAACTGGAAGGCATAGAGCTTTGATATTTGGTAAGTAGCATCTCCTAGTGGACCTCTACCAAGTGTGTTCATATGATGGCCCTTGGGTCAAAAGTGGCCCCGCCCTTGGGGTCACAAATTCGATCATAGGAACAAAGAATGAAAACTTTAAAATTCTTCTTTGAAACTGGAAGGCGTAGAGCTTTGATATTTGGTATGTAGCATCTCCTAGTGGATCTCTACCAATTTTGTTCATATGATGGCCCTGGGGTCAAAACTGGCCCCGCCCCGGGGGTCACAAGTTCGAACATAGGAACAAAGAAGGAAAATTTTTAAATTCTTCTTCTTTGAAACTGGAAGGCGCAGAGCTTTGATATTTGGTATGTAGCATCTCCTAGTGGGCCTCTACCAAGTTTGTTTCTATGATGGCCCTGGGTACAAAACTGTCCCCACCCCGGGGGTCACAAGTTTAAACAGAGGAACAAAGAAGGAGCACTTTAAAAAAATTCTTCTCTGAAACTGGGAGGCATAGAGCTTTGATATTTGGTATGTAGCATCTCCTAGTGGACCTCTAGCAAGTGTGTTCATTTGATGGCCCTGGGATCAAAACTGGCCCCGCCCCGAGGGTCACAAGTTAGAACAAAGGAACAAAGAAGGAAAACTTTAAAATTCTTTTCTAAAACTGGAAGTCGTAGAGCTTTGATATTTGGTATGTAGCATCTCCTAGTGGACCTCTATTAAGTTTGCTCATATGATGCCCCTGGGGTCAAAACTGGCCCCGCCCCAATTGTCACAAGTTTGAATATAGGAACCAAGAAGGAAAACTTTAAAATTCTTCTTCTCTGAAACTGGAAGGCGTAGAGCTTTGATATTTGGTATGTATCATCTCCTAGTGGACCTCTATTAAGTTTGTTTATATGATGGCCCTGGGGTCAAAACTGGCCCCGCCCCAGGGGTCACAATTTTGAATATAGGAACAAAAAAGGGAAAACTTTGAAAATCCTCTTCTCTGAAACTGGAAGGCGTGGAGCTTTGATATTTGGTATGTAGTATCTCCTAGTGGACCTCTATTAAGTTTGTTCATATGATGCCCCTGGGGTCAAAACTGGCCCCGCCCCGGGGGTCACAAGTTCAAACATAGGAACAAAAAAGGGAAAACTTTAAAATTCTTCTTCTCTGAAACTTGGAAGTGTTGAGCTTTGATATTTGGTATGTAGCATCTCCTAGTGGACCTCTACCATAATTTGTTCATATGATGGCCCTGGGGTCAAAACTGGCCCCGCCCCGGGGGTCACAAGTTCGATCACAGGGACAAAGAAGGAAAACTTTAAAATTCTTCTACTCTGAAATTAGAAGGCGTAGAGCTTTGATATTTGGTATGTCGCATCTCCTAGTGGACCTCTACCAAGTTTGTTCATATGATGGCCCTGCGGTCAAAACTGGCCCCATCCCAGGGGTCACAAGTTTGAACATGAGAACAAAAAAGGAAAACTTTAAAAATTTTTCTTCTCTAAAACTGGGAGGCGTATAACTTTGATATTTGTTATGTAGTAATCCTGTTCTAAGTTTGTTAGCCCACCTGACCACAACATGTTCAGTGAGTTCGAATGGTCACCTGGGGTCATGAACTAGGTCACAAGATCAAATTAAAAAAATACCTTGTGGACACTCTAGAGGCCACATTTATGGCTCAAATGACCTGAAATTTAGTCAGGATATTCGTCTTGCAAAAATATTGGATGAGTTTGAAATTGGGTCACCTGGGATCATAAACTAGGTCACTAGGGCAAATTAAAGAAATACCTTGTGGGCACTTTAGAGGCCACATTTCTGGCTCAGTTGAACTGAAAATTGGTCAGAGTATTGGTCTTGATAAAATCTCACATAAGTCTGAATTTGGGTCAACTGGGGTCATAAGCTAGGTCACTAGGTCAAATTAAGAAATACCTTGTGGGCACTCTGGAGGCCACATTTTTTGCTCAAATGACTTGAAAATTGGTCAGAATGTTTCTCTTGATAAAATCTAAGATGAGTTTGAAATTGGCTCACCTGGTGTTATAATCTAGGTCACTAGGTCAAATTAAAGAAATACCTTTGAGCACTCTAGAGGCCACATTATGCTCAATTGGCTTGAAAATTGGTCAGAATGTTTCTCTTGATGAAATCTAACATGAGTGCAAAATTGGATCACCTTGGGTCATAATCTAGGTCACTAGGTCAAATTAAAGAAATACCTTTGGGGCACACTAGAGGCCACATTTCTTGCTCAATTGACCTGAAAATTGGTCACAATGTTTGTCTTGAAAAAATATTGGATGAGTTTGAAATTGGGTCACCTGGGGTCATAATCTAGGTCACTAGGTCAAATTAAACAAAAAGCTTGTGGGCACTCTAGAGGCCACATTTATTACTCAAATGACCTTAAATTTTGTCAGAATATTTGACCTGATGAAATCTCGGATGAGTTTGGATTGGGGTCACCTGGGATTATAAACTAGGTCACTAGGTCAAATTAAAGAAATACCTTGTGGGCACTCTAGAGGCCACTTTTTTAGCTCAATTGACTTGAAAATTGGTCAGAATGTTTGTCTTGATAAAATGTCACATGAGTCTGAATTTGGGTCAATTTGGGTTATAAACCAGGTCACTAGGTCAAATTAAGGAAATACCTTGTGGGCACTCTAGAGGCCACTTTTTCTGGTCAGTTGATTTGAAAGTTGGTCACAATGTTTGTCTTGATAAAATCTAAGATGAGTTCAAAATTGGGTCACCTGGGGTCATAATCTAGGACACTAGGTCAAATTAAAGAAATACCTTGTGGACACTCTAGAGGCCACTTTTCTTGCTCAATTGACTTCAAAATTGGTCAGAATGTTTGTCTTGATGAAATATCGGATGAGTTTGAAATTGGGTCACCTGGGTCATAAACTAGGTCACCAGGTCAAATTAAAGAAATACCTTGTGGGCACTCTAGAGGCCACATTTATTTCTCAATGTACTTGAAAACTGTTCAGAATGATTGTCTCGACAAATTTTGGATGAGTTCAAAATTGGGTCACCTTTGGTGATAAAGTAGGTCTCTAGGTCAACTTAAGAAAATTCCTTGTGGACACTCTAGAGGCCACATTTTTAGTTCAACTGACTTGACAAATGGTCAGAAATTGAATTATTCACGTGGAGTGAAATTTCGCCTATTGACTCTGGTGAGTGATCCAGGGCCATTATGGCCCTCTTGTTTTTCCTTTTTGTTGCCATGGCAACCAGAATTACGGGTGGAATTCAATTCTTTGAACAACTTTGGTAGAGCTTTACCCAAGGAACATCCCTGCCAAGTTTCATTAAGATTGGCCCAGTGGTTCAGGAGAAGAAGATGTTTAAAGAAATTGTTGACGGACGCCGGACATAAGGCGATCACAATAGCTCACCTTGAGCACGTTGTGCTCAGGTGAGCTAAAAAGGGAAAAACTTGCAGTGATTGATATGTGACTGAAACACTATTGAAAAGTGGCCCATCTACCAGTAAACAAGTTACTGTGTGGTATTGGCATCCCTGGCTGAAAGGGATGTACTTTTCTATGGAAGACTAAAAAGAAAAGAAAGACGGGTTAGACAGTACCAAAACAGCATCACTCTGCCTTTCAATGGCGGAAATGGATATAGTTCCCTAATTTGTGCACCTTTGTTAGCTCCACTGGCCAAAGACCAGCCAGCTCATCTCATGGCCAAGTGTCCATCATGCGTCTGTGTGTGCATCCTTCTGTCCATGCCTCAACTTTTATTTAAAAAATCATCTGTGAAACTCGATCCACTTTTGACCAAACTTCACAGAAATTATCCTTTTATGGTACTCTTCAGAATTCCTTAATGAATTTCATTCCATCAAAAACTGGTTTCTATAGCAACAAAACTGAAAGATATTGAAATCTTGTAAATCTTCTCCAAAACAACAGGTTGGAATGTCCCTTTGATGCACCTCTTTCAGATCTTGATATGATTTTGATCCTGGAAGGAGCATGGCTTTCATGGGCCTATCTTTACAAAGTGCATACTAGGGTGTAGGAGCTTAGTTTATATACTGTTGAGTGAAATAACTAGGGATGGGAACGAATACTAAAATAGATATTCGAATATTCGTTTTTGATATTTGAATATATTCGAATATTCGTTTTTATCAAATTTATAAGTTGGTAACCATGTATCCGAATAAAGGGTATGTCCAGGTACCGGTACCTTATTCACTTATTTGATTTTACGAGCTTCGTCCGAAATTTCATGTTTTGTTAGACTGTTTTCGTAATCTCAATTTATTTCTATCTGCAGAGAAAGAAAGAAAAAATAAACATTACTGTTCACTTTTCTTTTGTGATGAAGATTACCTTGTTTGATGATGATCGACGCGTGAAGGCATAGTGATTTTTTTTATTTTGCTTTTGACGATGTTCGGTTGGATAGCTCAAGAACGAACTGAAGGATATAAACTCAACAAAATGTGTTTTCCGATCAATCAAAATGTGATTGGCTAACATAACATAAAATTTTAATTAATGATTGGTCAATAAAAGAGTAATCGTTAATGACAGTTTGGAGCGTCATTTTAACACGTGCGGTATGAAAACCTTGTTTAATCTTACAGGTGCTACAATTAACGGATTAATATTGGTTAGTTTGCAAACTGTGAGACAAATCGGCAGCAATTATTATAAAACGCTGAATTGAAAACTGTCATAAACAGTTATTGTCCTGCACTGCCTTGACAGATGTTATCAATTAGCGTAAGGATTACACATTGAAAGTTAATATGTGCCTATCGGTATACGAAAGCATGCAACCTTTCCTCACATTCTTTAAAAGTTTTTTTTTTTTTTTCTAAAATTTAAGATTAATGATTTTCCCTCATAAAAAAAAGAATATTCGAATGCCGATTTCGAATTCGAATATTGGCGGAAAAACCGAATATTCGAATATTCGAATATTCGTTCCCATCCCTAGAAATAACCCCTTTTCCCTTGTTACAAAGCCTGTGCATGTGCTTTGTTTCCATTTATCCCATCCGACCCGTGACCTTGCGGTTGTAAGTTTCCTACCCGGTTGAGGCAAACTTTCTTTCCTGTGATTTTTGCCTCTCACCTCTGATGCATGTGAGAAAAGTAGTCAGTGACTTGGATGGAAAGTTGTGTCAGTACTGGTGTAAGAAAGCCAGGAAACATATGCATAGATGCACTGATCTAATAATATGACCTAAGTTGATAAAACGGCGTTAACTCCAATGAAATCAATAAATCAATCTATCCATTTATCTGCCTCGACTATCAAACTGCTCTGTACCGTGACTGTAGTCTGGTTCCCCGCCACACTGCAATAAGGTAGTGTTAGGGGCAGGTAATCTATACCAGAATACCATGATAGGTGATGTAAAGTTTTTCAGGACAGAAAATGTTACACTTCTCAGTGATAACTATTTATTTTGATGTTAATGGTCAATATCAGACGAGTCAAATATTTAACATGAATTGAGGTCAGTGTTGTTCTAATTTTTGTTCCAAAACTTTACCATTTATGCGTTAAGGGACAGTGTTTCTTTTCATTAAGTGTAGGAAATATTGAAAAAGAAATCTTTGTAAGAGTTCATTGATATTTGGTATGAATGATACTTGGACCTCTTCGTATTTTCCAACACCACCTTGGCAATTGAAACAAGAGGGCCATAATGGCCCTGGATCGCTCACCTTAGTCAATAGGCGAAATTTCACTCCACGTAAATAAATCAATTTCTGACCATTTGTCAAGTCAATTGAACTAAAAATGTGGCCTCTAGAGTGTCCACAAGGAATTTTCTTAAGTTGACCTAGTGATCTACTTTATCACCAAAGGTGACCCAATTTTGAACTCATCAAAAATGTGTCAAGACAATCATTCTGAACAGTTTTCAAGTACATTGAACAATAAATGTGGCCTCTAGAGTGCCCACAAGGTATTTCTTTAGTTTGACCTGGTGACTCAGTTTGTGACCCCAGGTGACCCAATTTCAAACTCATCCGATATTTCATCAAGACAAACATTCTGACCAATTTTGAAGTCAATTGAGCAAGAAATGTGGCCTCTAGAGTGTCCACAAGGTGTTTCTTTAATTTGACCTAGTGTCCTAGATTATGACCCCAGGTGACCCAATTTTGAACTCATCTTAGATTTTATCAAGACAAACATTGTGACCAACTTTCAAATCAATTCACCAATAAATGTGGCCTCTAGAGTGCCCACAAGGTATTTCTTTAATTTGACCTAGTGACCTGGTTTATAACCCCAGTTGACCCAAATTCAGACTCATGTGACATTTTATCAAGACAAACATTCTGACCAATTTTCAAGTCAATTGAGCTACAAATGTGGCCTCTAGAGTGCCCACAAGGTATTTATTTAATTTGACCTAGTGACCTAGTTTATGATCCCAGGTGACCCCAATCCAAACTCATCCTAGATTTCATCAAGAGAAATATTCTGACAAAATTTAAGGTCATTTGAGTAATAAATGTGGCCTCTAGAGTGCCCACAAGCTTTTTGTACAATTTGATCCAGTGACCTAGAGTATGACCCCAGGTGACCCAATTTCAAACTCATCCAATATTTTATGAAGACAAACATTCTGACCAATTTTCAAGTCAATTGAGCAAGAAATGTGGCCTCTAGAGTGCCCACAAGGTATTTCTTTAATTTGACCTAGTGACCTAGATTATGATGCAAGGTGACCCAATTTTGCACTCATCTTAGATTTCATCAAGAGAAACATTCTGACCAATTTTCAAGTCAATTGAGCATAAAATGTGGCCTCTAGAGTGCCAAAAGGTATTTCTTTAATTTGACCTAGTGACCTAGATTATAACACCAGGTGAGCCAATTTCAAACTCATCTTAGATTTCATCAAGAGAAACATTCTGACCAATTTTCAAGTCAATTGAGCAAAAAATGTGACCTCTAGAGTGCCCACAAGATATTTCTTAATTTGACCTAGTGACCTAGCTTATGACCCCAGTTGACCCAAATTCAGATTCATGTGAAATTTTATCAAGACCAATACTCTAACCAATTTTCAAGTCAACTGAGCAAGAAATATGGCCTCTAAAGTGCCCACAAGGTATTTCTTTAATTTGATCTTGTGACCTAGTTTATGATCCCAGGTGACCCAATTTCAAACTCATCCAATATTTTATGAAGACAAATATTCTGACTAAATTTCACATCATTTGAGCCATAAATGTGGCCTCTAGAGTGCCCACAAGGTATTTCTTTAATTTGATTTTGTGACCTAGTTTATGACCCCAGGTGACCCAATTTTGAACTCACTGAACATGTTGTGGTCAGGTGGGCTAACAAACTTAGAACAGGATTACTACATAACAAATATCAAAGTTCTATGCCTCCCAGTTTTAGAGAAGAAGAATTTTAAAGTTTTCCTTTTTTGTTCCCATGTTCAAACTTGTGACCCCTGGGATGGGGCCAGTTTTGACCCCAGGGCCATCATATGAACAAACTTGGTAGAGGTCCACTAGGAGATGCTACATACCAAATATCAAAGCTCTACACTTTCAAGTTTCAGAGAAGAAGAATTTTAAAGTTTTCCTTCTTTGTTCTTATGTTCGAACTTGTGACCCCCGGGGCGGGGCCAGTTTTGACCCAAGAGCCATATGAACAAACTTGGTAGAGGTCCACTAGGAGATGCTACATACCAAATATCAAAGCTCCACGCCTTCCATTTTCAGAGAAGAAGAATTTTAAAGTTTTCCCTTTTTTGTTCCTATGTTCGAACTTGTGACCCCCGGGGCGGGGCCAGTTTTGACCCCAGGGGCATCATATGAACAAACTTGGTAGAGGTCAACGAGGAGATGCTACATACCAAATATCAAAGCTCTACGCCTTCCAGTTTCAGAGAAGAAGAATTTTAAAGTTTTCCTTCTTTGTTGCTATGTTTGAACTTGTGACCCCCGGGGTGCGGCCACTTTTGACCCCAGGGGCATCATATGAACACACTTGGTAGAGGTCCACTAGGAGATGATACATACCAAATATCAAAGCTCTATGCCTTCCAGTTTCAGAGAAGAAGAATTTTAAAGTTTTCATTCTTTGTTCCTATAATCGAATTTGTGACGCCCGGGGTGGGGCCAGTTTTGACCCCAGGGTCATCATATGAACAAACCTGATAGAGGTCTACTAGGAGATGATACATACCAAATATCAAAGCTCTACGCCTTCTAGTTTCAGAGGAGAAGATTTTCAAAGATTTTGCATTTTTTTCCTTTTTGTTGCCATGGCAACCAGAATTATGGGTGGAATTCAATTCTTTGAACAACTTTGGTAGAGCTTCCCCCAAGGAACATCCCTGCCAAGTTTCATCAAGATTGGCACAGTGGTTTAGGAGAAGAAGATGTTTAAAGAAATTGTTGACGGACAACGGATGCCAGACATAGTGCGATCACAATAGCTCACCTTGACTTTTAGGGAATTTTAATCTTATTTTCCTCCTTCCTCCATTAAATTTTATCGCCATGTTCATATCTATCAGTGTATGGCCCATTCATTAGCTTAGCCCACTTATTAGCTCAGCTGTTTTCAGAGAGAATATCAACTTATTCTCATAGCCCTTGCGTTGTCTGCATCAATGACGTGCAAAAACTTTGACAATTTGCAATATCTCTGTTATTATGGAAGATATTTAGTTTAAACTTTTAAAAGTTGTTAGTATCAAAAAGGGAACCCATTCAACTGTGTCAGGTAACCTTCAAATTATTAGCTACACTGGCCGAAGACCAGCAGGCTTATGTCATGGCCCGGTGTCCGTTGTGCATGTGTCTGTCTGTCTGTCCGTCTGTGGGTTAACTTTTATTTCAAACATCTTCATCTCTGAAACTACCCATCCAATTTTTGTAGAAACTTCACAGAAATGATCCCGCCATGGTCCTCTTCTTGAAAGAATTTGATTACTTCAAAAACTCTGGTTGCCATGGCAACAAAACTGAAAAATATTAAAAATCTTTGAAAATCTTGTCTGAAACATAGGGCCAAGGGCTACCAAATCTGGCATGTTGCTTTATCTAGTGGACCTCTACCAAGTTTCTCCAAATTATAGCCCAGGAGTCAAATTTGGCCCCGCCCTGAGGGTCACAAGTTTTATATGGGCTTATATAGGGAAAACTTTAAAAATCTTCTTGCACCTAGCCATAAGGCCTAAGGCTACCAAATTTTGCATGTAGCTTTATCTTGTGAGCATCTACCAGGAGTGCCCAAATTATAGCCTCTACCAAGTGTCTTCAAATTATAGCCCTGGTGTCAAATTCAGTCCTGTCCCGGTGGTCACAAGTTTTGTACGGGCTTATTATAGGGAAAACTTTAAAAATCTTCTCGTACCTAGCCATAAGGCCTAGGGCTACCAAAATATGCATGTAGCTTTATCTAGTGGGCCTCCATCAAGAGGGCCCAAATTATAGCCCTGGGTTCAAGTTTGCCCCAACCCCAGTGGTCTCAAGTTTTACATGGGCTTATTCATGTACAGTGAAAACTTTAGAAGTCTTCTTGTTACTAACCATAAGAACTAGGGCTACAAAATTTAGCCCTATCTCAAGGGTATCATGTTTTACGGGGCCTCTTATTGAGAAAACTTTGAAAATCTTCTTGTTTCTACCCAAACATTCTAGATCTGTATAATTTGGTATGGAATTATCTTGTGGACCTCCACCAGAATTCATGTAATTGTAGCTCTGTGGTCAAAAATGGCTTTGCCCTGGGGTCATAACTTTCTCGTACGATTTTATAGAAAAAATTTTGTATGTCTTCTGGTTTTAAACCAAATGGCCAAGTATTGTAATGTTTGTCTTGTAGTGTTTTTACTTAATAGCCAGTGGAGCGATACAGGGCCATCATGACCCTCTTGTTTTTGACACAGTTATGCCCCTTTTTTACTTCGAATTTTCACCAAAAAGCAAGCACTTGCAGCCAAGCATTGGCACCCAGATGGGGTGTTCTTTTTTAACCAATAACCAAATGAGGACATTTTAGACAAGTCAAAATTGAAAGCATTAATTTGTAGATGACAAAATGTATATTTCTGAGAAATTGAAAGTTGTACTGGAAAGGATTGAAAACATCTTGGGAAAATGAGGAAATGCTGGTTACCAGCATTTTCTCCTTTTCCCACAATGTTTTCAAAAGGCTTCTATTCCAGGGTCATTAAAAGTCGGCATTGTGCGGTAAAGGGTTAAAAGGCAGCGGAACAATAAAGGGCCACCTTGGCTCTTTTCTCTGTAAAGTTCTTGCTAAAACACTGAATTCTTAACCATATAAACCTGAGTTTAAATGACTCAGAGGAAAGCAGCTTTTGAAAACAATGTGGATAAAAGAGAAAAATGCTTGTCACAGTGAGGGGTCAAGGGTCACAGTGAGAGGTTAAGGGTCACTTGATTATTTATTGTTAGACTGACAGAAAAGTCAAAAAGCTTTGGGAGGTGACATGTTTTCAACAAAAACAAGCAACTAGTTCTAAGTGGATTTTATTTTCATTCAAATATTTCTCCTTTTACTGACCTAACCTAGTCTTTCTAATAAGTATTAAAACTGGAATGAGTATGGAAAAGGTTACCCATTTAAATAGTTTTGTTTTCCATATTTTTCATACCTACTGTACTACAATGGTAAAAGTGGACCAGTGAGCGTTTTATAAACAGACTGAAAAATTTGTGGTTCTGGTGTTGTCATTATTAACAGATTTTTGTTATATGCGTCTTTTAAAAATATGAATGCGCTTCCATTGGTGCAGTCTGATCTTTATCTACACTGTCAACAAAATCACCTAAATCATGCTGATTATTTTAACCTTTCACCAGATGACAAATTTGTAGACCTATCCAAACTGAATGTAAATGTGGACAACAAATTTATTCTAGCTCATTAGTTTATTCCTGTGTTTAGAAAGGTAGAAAGCTATTGTAGAAAATATGGTTGCAAAAAAGTGCTTACCAGCATTTTCTCCTTTTTCCACAATGTTTTCAAAGACTTCTTTAGGATCCAGAACACAAAGAATTCTGTGGTATTACTTACTTCGTTTAACCTGAATGATTGATTAATTGATTGATTGCTTGTATGGTGTTTAACACCATTGTCAACATTATTTCAGTTACATCATGGCAGCCAGTGCACCTACCCATGCTTTTCTGGAGTCTCTTTTACCAGTACTCCACACAATTTTCTTTCCAAGCCACTGGCTGCTTTCCCACATAACCATCATCGAAACAATGGTCAGCAGTGGGAGAGGAATGAATCCTGTCGCAATGACTATCATCAATCCTCGGAAAGAAATTGGCCCAACCAGGGATCAAATGCACGACCCCCTGTTCTCAAGTCCTGCACGCTACCCTCCAAGCTACCAGGGCTCGGCCAACATCATTTACATAAATTAAAATTCTATCTTTACCCTCAGCATCACACTGAGCTGTCATTGGTTTTGTCTCGAATAGTCACCGAAATATTCAGTACTGTATGCACAAATTGAATTGCTCACCTGTACCTTCCAGTATATATATAACTTCCCGAAAATAATAGTTGTAGTTCTATTTATATATCTACTTATATATTCAGCATAAAGGTCAGGATCAGGTTAAATGAAGTAGGCAATATAAGGTTAGAGGTCAGGCAGCAGCCTACACTAAATTATATTTTTGTCTCTCATATTCCAGCATATGTTCAAAGTTCCATTCATCATACCATCTACAGCTTCCATGTTCATATTCGTCACATGATACTCGGGGTTGTCCAGGTTCCCTGCGAGGTAACTGTGGCTCGGGCGGCCTTTTGCCAAGGGAGTAGAAGCTCTGGTAGTAGTACCTGCATTTTGTATAGATTTATCATGTTGGTTTCACCCTTTAACCCTTTACCTCATAATCCCGAGTTTTAACAACCTTGATGTAATCTAAAAAAGTTTTGGCCTGCCCGGGTGGCTCAGTGGTGAGCGTGTCGGACTCATGACCTGGTGGTTGTGAGTTCGATACCCAGTTGAGGCGAACTTTCTTTCCGGCGTATTTTCGCCTCTCACCTCTGCTGAAGCATGTGAGAAAAGTAGTCGGTGGCTTTGGAAAGAAAGTTGTGTTAGTACTGGTGTGAGAAAGCCAGGAAACATATGTGCGTCACCGACCGCCATGATATGACCTTAGCTGTTAAAGTGGCGTTAAACCCCAATACAACCAATAAAAAAGTTTTGGAAATTGTTGTTGGAAAAAAAGAAAATGCTGGTAACCAGCTTTTTCTCCTTTCCCCACACTGTTTTCTACTCTTTCCGCAAATTTCAGTTTTTGAACCATGTGTAATTTGTTGTCAGCAAATGCTTCCAAATTCGACCAGTCTGTAATTTTGTCTTTTGGTAAAGACTTAACCCTTTACCACAAAATCCCAACTTTTAACAACACTGAGGATAAAGGCTATTGAAAACATAGGAAAAGGAGAAAATGCTGGTAACCAGTGTTTCCTTCTTTTTCCAACAATGCTTTCTGTCCTTCAAACAAAAAACTTCAATATTTGAGTCATATTCATTTTGTTGTCTGCAAATGCTTTCAGTTTGAACAAGTTTAAAATTTTGTTGTTTAGCAAATAGTTAACAGAAGGCTGTAAGGAATTGCAGATAACAAATTAAATGTTGTTAAATGATGTTCTTTGTCATCAAAAGGGTAGAAAACATTGTTAACAAGAGTGGCAAATTGTCGCAAGATACGCCCGTCCCACCGCCAGTTGTCGAGGGGGGATAATAATCGTAAAGGGCAGGTAGAGGAAAACATTAGTGCAGCAGAAATCATGTAAGTGATTGAAATAGGCATGAATGTCTCCTCTAATGTTAAGGAAACATGCATATAAAGTTTCAGGTCATTCTAACATGAAAAGACAAAGTTATATTGTAAAGAAGCATGAAAAGCTGTAAAAAAAAATAATGAATTGGGAATAATTCCAAAAGGGCATTAGGTAAGGTTATGGCTCCAGTGCATTGCACTTTTTGTAACTGCAACAAACATGTTTTTACCAAGTCTCAAGTCAATTTGACTTGAGGTGACAAAGTTATATTCCGGACAAGCAAGAAATACTGTAAAAATGAAGATCAAAGTGGAATTACTCAAAATCCGCGCTAGGTAGAGTTATTGTTCTTGCGCACTGTACTCCATAATATTGCAACAAACATGCATACCAAGTCTGAAGTCGTTCTGACTTGAGATGACAAAGTTATATTCTGGACAAGCACTAAATGCTGTAAAAATGACGATCAAAGGGAAATAACTCAAAGACAGCACGAGGTAGAGTTACAATTCTTGCGCACTGCACTTCCAAATATTGCAACAAATAAGCATACTATATTTCAAGTCATTCCTACTTAAGATGACAAAGTTATGCTCTGGACAAGCAAGAAATGCTATAAAAATGAAGATCTAAGGGGGAATAACCCAAAATTCATGCTAGGAAGAGTTATTGGTCTTGTGCACTGCACTCTAATTTTTCAACAATCATGCCTACCAAATTCGAAGATGTTCAGACTAAAAATGACAAAGTTATATTCCGGACAAGCAGAGAATGCTGTAAAAATGATGATCAAAGGGAAATAACTCAAAGACAGCACGAGGTAGAGTTATGGTTCTTTCGCACTGCTGCACTCTGTATTATTGCAACAAACACAAATGCCAAGTTTCAAGTCAATCAGACTGGAGATGACAAAGTTAAGCTATGGACAAAGAACTGGACTGTAAAAATGATGATCTAAGTGGAATTACTCAAAATCTGCACTAGGTAGAGTTATTGTTCTTGTGCACTGTACTTCGTATTATTGCAACAAACATGCATACCAAGTTTGAAGTCGTTCTGACTTGAGATGACAAAGTTATATTCTGGACAAGCACTAAATGCTGTAAAAATGACGATCAAAGGGAAATAACTCAAAGACAGCTTGAGGTAGAGTTACAATTCTTGCGCACTGCACTTCCAAATATTGCAACAAATAAGCATACCATATTTCAAGTCATTCCTACTTAAGATGACAAAGTTATGCTCCGGACAAGCAAGAAATGCTATAAAAATGAAGATCTAAGGGGGAATAACTCAAAGTCGTGCTAGGAAGAGTTATGGTTCTTGTGCACTGCACTCCATAATTTTTCAACAATCATGCATACCAAATTTGAAGATGTTCAGACTAGAGATGACAGCTATATTCCAGACAAGCAGAGAATGCTGTAAAAATGACAATCAAAGGGAAATAACTCAAAGACAGCACAAGGTAGAGTTATGGTTCTTTCACATTGCACTCCGTATTATTGCAACAAACATAAATGCCAAGTTTCAAGTCAATCGGACTGGAGATGACAAAATTATGCTCCGGACAAGCAGAAAATGCTGTAAAAATAACGATCAAAGGGAAATAACTCAAAGACAGCATGAGGTAGAGTTATGGTTCTTTTGCACTGCACTCCGTCTTATTGCAACAAACACAAGTGCCAAGTTTCAAGTCAATCGGAAAGGAGATGACAAAGTTATGCTCCAGACAAAGAACTGGACGCCGCCCGCCCGGACGCCATATGTGATCCCATAATACGTCCAGTCTTCGACAGGCGTATAAAAAGGAGAAAATGCCTTTTCCTTTAATGTTTTCAAAAGACTTACTTCAAGGTCAAAACTCGGGATTGTTTGTAAAGGATAAATCATTCACCAGAGGATGAAATTTTTGACTTGCCTAAATTAAAGGATTTACAGATGACAAATGTTGCTATAATTAAGCCATTTGTCACTGAAAAGGTAAAAAATATTGTGAGACAAGGAGAAAACTTCTCCTTATCCCACAATATTTTAAAAGGCCTTCTTTCTTGGGGTTGTTAAAACTTGAGATTTTTTGGCAAAGGGTGAAAACATTATCTCCTACAACAAAAGTGAACACTACTTAAAAACATTCTGGTAGAATACGTAGGACAATAAACAGGAACTGAGGTTACCGATAGTTTTAGAAAAACAAGAGCATTGCATGCAGGTGCCAATGGTTGGCTGTAAGTGCTAGATTTTTTGTGAAATTTCAAGTCGAAAAAGGGGCATAAATGTGTCAAAAATACTTTGATAGTTATCTTCCCCTATTGTATGAGTTTCCCTTTCAATAGTTAACAACCTGTCAAAGTATCCTCAATAATAACAGAGATATTACAAAATGTCAAAGTTTTTGCATGGCGACGACTCAGACGATGCATAACGCCGACAACAACAGGGCTACAACAATCACAAGCAATGTGTACTAATAATTTTTAAAGCAGTTGGCTACAAGATGGAAACAAGTCAGTAATTTGCAAGTTTTATCTTTTTTTGCTATCAATTTTCATTAAACACAATTTTAACAATCTAAAATTTGGTACGTGTTAGAAAAAGACTTGAAGAAAGAACTTAAGTTGAAGGTCAAATAACATACCATCTCTGTAGAATGATCTTGCGACCTTGGATGACCTTGTTAGCTTGATGTATTGACAGAGGTTCACATTCACCATCCTTGTTCATGCTGTTCCAGATCAGAGCCCGGGCCTTACGTGGTCTGACCCATATACCCAGTTCTGGCAATCAGAAATTATAACATTAACCCTTGGCACAATATATATATGAGCCGTGCTCTGTGAAAAGAGGGCTTAATGCATCTGCAAAAAGTATCGACCCAGGTCAGCCTGCGCAGTCCACGCAGGCTGACCTGGGCTGAAACTTTTCACTATTGGTCAATTTTCTGTATGTCAAAGTACCAGTCTACCTTATAATTAAGTCGGTTGTTAAAGAAAGTGGTTATTATGGATCCATAATTATGTGATGGCTTGCTTGGTATAATGCATCACGGAGATGCATTAAACCCCCTTTTCACAGAGCATGACTCTTATATAGGGGCCATGCTCTGTGAAAAGGGGGCTTGATACATCTGCAAAACATATCAACTTATGTTAGCCTGAGCAATTAGTACAGGCTGACCAGGGTCTTAACTCTTTACCAAACAACAAAATTTTAGACTGGTCCAAACTGAAAGCATTTGCAGACAACAAAACAAAGGTGACTGAAGAATCGAAATTTGTTTTAGGAAGGGTAGAAAACATTGTGGGAAAAGGAGAAAATGCTGGTTACCAGCATTTTCTCCTTTTCCCATGATGTTTTCAAAAGGCTTCTCTTACAGGGTCGTCAAAAGTCAGGATTCAGTGGTAAAGGGTTAAATTTTTGCTTTTGGTAAATTTTCTATGTATCCAAGGACCATTCTACCCCAGGATTAAGCTGGTTGTAAGGCAAAATGGATTTTATGGATCCATAATTTCATGATGACTTGCTCTGTATAATGCATCACATGGCACAGCCCAAATGAAAAAGTACCTGAATATTTCAATTGCAAGGTTGTTTTGCAAGAATGTTTTATAATGAGATGGCAAAAACAGACTGCATAAGGTTTCGATTTAGACATTTCTAAAATTTTGTCATCAGGTAATGAGTTAAATTTTAGTTTTTAAACCTGTTTTTTTTTTCAACATGTTCTTTTATATGAATTCCTTCCAATGATTGATTCATGGAAACCTTAACAAATACTCTTACTTGTGTCATGGTGTCAATATTTTTGAGGATTGACCCTCATCATGGACTAGAACCGAAAATCTTTGATTCAATCAAGCAGCAGATGCTCTACCCATACACTACTGCTGCCCATGACATTAACCCTTTACCAAACAATCCCTGGTTTTCACGGCCCT
The DNA here is from genome assembly GCA_946811185.2 of Hippopus hippopus. NCBI lineage: Eukaryota > Metazoa > Mollusca > Bivalvia > Cardiida > Cardiidae > Hippopus > Hippopus hippopus. The sequence goes on along the minus strand of OX328108.1, from coordinate 20,535,322 downwards.
GGGAAGGAAGGCTTTTGAAAACATTGTGGGAAAAGGAGAAAATGCTGGTAACCAGCATTTTCTCCTTTTCCCACAATTTTTTCTACCCTATCAAAGACAGAAATCATCATTTGAGCAGCATTTAAATTGTTGACTGCAAATGTTTTCAATTTGGTCAGGTACAAAATGTAGTCGTTTGGTAAAGGGTTAATGACTTTTTCTTTACCATACTACAAAATTTTAGATATGTCTGAATTAAGGCACTTGAAGACAACAAAATGTAATATGACTCAAACAATTGGTTTTGTCTTTGAAAGGGTTGAAAATATTGTTGGAAAAGGAGGAATGCTGGTTACCAGCATTTTCCCCTTTTCCCGCAATGTTTGAAAAAGCTGGTTTCTCAGGATTACTTAACCCTTTAGTGGCCTTTACCACACAATCCCGACTTTTAATGACCCTGAGAAAGATGCTTTTTGAAAACAATGTGGGAAAAGGAGAAAATGCTGGTAACCAGCATTTTCTCCTTTTCCCACAATTTTTTTAACCGTACCAAAGAAAAATTGAATGTTTGAATTGTCATCTGCAAATGCTTTCAAGTTGAGCAAGTCTGTTTTTTTGTCGTATGGTAAAGGGTTAAACTAGGCATAAAAGGATTTATGCAATCAATTGACACAAAATTACACTCTATCACAAAATTTTACCTGGAAAGTCAGTCTCTCCACCCTCACTGACTGTGTCCAAGTAAACGAGGACTGTGGCCATTCTGTCCCTTTTGTCTGTGGAATCTTCTGTGCAGTCAGTGTGACTTTTATACCCTGAAAAATTATGTTACCTGCGTCCATATTCACCAATCATTCCTAATTTCATTTTAATTCCAGATTTAGAAAGGAACACAACTTCTGATTGGCTAAACCAAATGGTTTAGCCTGTCAGAAGTTGTGTTACTTTCAAATATAGAAAGTTCTTGACAATAAGACTAAGGATGTTATTAAGAATGGTTGGTCAATAAGAACCCATGCTGATTGATTTTGGGTTTATATTTTTATTTTGGCCACTGGTAGTCCATATGGGCTATGCCCATAGATGACTGTTGGTTATCCTACTGGGGATAGTGCAAGATACAGTACCAATGCTAAGTTCTGAGCATTTCTTCTTTTCCCACAATGTCTTCTACCCTATCTAAGACAAAAATCATTAATCAAGCTACAGATAATTTGTTGTCTGCAAATGCTTTCAATTTGGTAGAGTCCAAAATTTTGTGGGTTGGTAAAGAGTTAATTAGAAAACATCCATATTTACCTATTCCTAACGGATATGAAGTAATTTGAAATTTTCCACCATTTTCTGGTTTCAAGCCCATGGCTTCTTGAACTCTTCTTTCAAATATAGAAGCAAAGCGACTTTCACCAGGGTAGAAAGCTGTACTGTAGCTCCAGTTACCTTTCAACCAGACCTTCAGCTTGCTTGAGAATGATGCATTGACGCATGTTGTGCCTGTAAAGTACACATAACATATACCAATTGTATTAGTATACCATTACCGATCGACAAAATTTTAGACATTACCAAACTGAAAGCCTGTACAGATGACAAAATAAATGTTGCTCAGATGATGAGTTCTGTCTTTGATAGGGTAGAAAACATTGTGGGAAAATGAGAAAATGCTGGTAACCAGCATTTTCTCCTTTTCCCACAATGTTTTCACAAGCCTTCTTTCTTCAGGGTGGTTAAAACTCAGGATTGTATGGTAAAGGGTTAACCCATTACCAAACAATCTCTTGTTTTAACAACCTTAAGTAAGAGGACTTTTGCAAAAATCATGAGAAAAGGAGAAAATGCTGGTAACCAGCATTTTCTTCTTTTTCTGTGATGTCTTCTATTCTTTCAGAAACAAATCCCATCATTTCAGTTGTGTTAATCAGTCATCTGCAAAAGCATTCACCTTGGACAAAACAAAGCTTTTGTCATCTGTTAAAGGCTTAACCCCTTACCACACAATCCTGACTTTTAACCACCGGAGGAAGAAACCTTTTGAATATATTGTGGGAAAAGGAGACAATGCTGGTAACCAGCATTTTCTCCCTTTCCAACAATGTTTCCTTCCCTTTCAATGGAAAATTGCATCATTTGCACCACATTTAACTCTTTACCAAATGTCATAATTTTAGACTTGTCCATATTGAAAGCATTTCCAGACGACAAAATAAACGTGACTCAAAAATTGAAACTTCACTTTAGAAGAATAGAAAACATTGTGGGAAAAGGAGAAAATGCTGGTTAACAGCATTTTCTCCTTTTCCCACAATGTTTTCAGAAGGCTTCTTCCTCTGGGTCGTAAAAACCAGGGATTGTTTGGTAAAGGGTTAATTTGTTCTCTGCAAATGCTCTTAATTGGACAAGTCTGAAAATTGGTCTTTTGGTAAAGGCTTAAGTCTTCTCTAGTTGACAAGTATTTAGACTCTTTCATATTAAAAGGATTTACAGAAAACATATTAAATGTTGCTCAAACGTAGGATAGAAAACTTTGTGGGAAAAGAAGAAAATGCCACAATGGTTTTAGAGGCCTTCTTTCCTTCTCAGGATTGTGAAAACGGTCTTTACTTTTTTGCAGATGCATTAAACCCTTTTTACAGAGTATGGCTCATTCATTTGGGGATGGGAAGGGATTTTGTACAATTTTCAACAGTTTTTCAGTTATATCTGGTAGCCAGTGCACCTTTTCATGCATTTCTAGAGATTTCAAAACAATTCTAACCATCTTTCAAAGTCACCAGCTGTTTTCCAAGGTCAAGATATCGCTGAATGGCTAGAGAAGACTGAATCCTATCATAAATTCCAAGATTGAGATTAGCCACCACCACACAATTTCTATCACTGAGATACAGGGACTAGCTTGGTAGGTCTCAATTGATTGACTGAGTGTATGGCTTTTAGCGCCATTTACAACATTGTTTCAGTCATATCACATTGGTCAGTGTACTGATCTATGCTTTCCTGGACTTTCTACTTGCAGTACTTTGCACAATATACTTCCAAAGCCATTGGCTTTTTTACCACATAACTACCATCGAAACAATCAGTAGTGGGAGAGGAATGAATCCTGTTAAGATGACTATTATCGATCCTTGGAATGAAATTAGGCAGGCTGGGAATTCTTAGCAATCCCCTGTTCCCAAGTCCTGTATTCTAACAACTGTGCTACCGGGGCTCGGCAGGCAGGTCTGAAATTATTTCTTTACCATACAATCCCAAGTTTTTATGACCCCGAGAAACAATGCTTTGAAAAAGATATGGTAAAAGGAGAAAATGCAACTTATCAGGATTTTGGCCTTTTCAAACAATGTTTCCATCTTACAAAGGACATATCATTTGAGCCAAATGTCCTCTGTGGACGAAACCATTTTGTACTGGTCTTAGATATTTTCCTCTATTAAAGACTTAATACAAGAATGACAAAAATCTTCCACTTTCATAGCATTTACTCTTTTTTCCATGGAGTTTTCTGAAGCCCTTTTTTAAGGGACTTAAAAACACTGGATTGTTTGCTTATCTTTTAACCACGCAATCACAACTTTTGACAACCCTGAGAAAGAAGCCTTTTGAAAACATTCTGGGAAATAGAGAAGATGCTTATTGCCAGCATTTCTTTCTTTTACCACAATGTTTTCTACCCTATCAAAAACAAATTCCATTATTTGAGCAACATTTAATTATTCTTTGTATTGCAGTTTAATACAGTTATAACAGCTTAGGTCATATCAAGACAGTCAGTGCACCTACCCATGTGTTTCCTGGTTTTCTCACACCAGTACTGACACAACTTTCTTTCACTGACTACTTTTCTCACATGCATCAAAGCCGAATTACAAAAAATGTGCCTCAATCAGGTATTGAACTCACAACCACAGGGTCAAGAGTCAGATGTGTTAACCACTGAGCTAGTTGGCCTGGCTCATTTAAATTGCCATCTGCAAATGCTTTCAGTTTGGACAAGTCTACATTTTTGTTGTGTAGTAAAGCGTTAAGGGTTTACTTATTATTTCCTAAATTATTATGCAGCTGTCAACTATAAAAAAACTTCCTTATGACTTAGAATAGGAACAGCATATTTTATTTGAAATTGCTATTGACTGTGAATGTATTTACCATTTTGTCATACTGATTTCAAAATCTATCCAACATTTTCAATCCAGGCTTATCCCTGTACAAGAAGACAAAATTTCAAACTGGTGCAAATTGAAAGCCTTTGCAGATGACAAATTGAATGTGATTCACATGAAGTACTTTGTTTTTGAAAGGGTAGAAAACATTGAGGTATAAAAGAAAATATGCTGCTTAACATCATTTTTTTCCTTTTCTCACAATGTTTTCAAATGTAAGCAGCATTTTCTCCTTTTCCCACAGCATTTTCCTTCCCTTATAGAGACAAATAATATCATTGAATCATATTTAGTCCAGAAATACTTTCAAAATGGACATCATGCAAGTCTAAAATTCTATTGTCTGTTAAAGTGTTGAATCTTTACCAAACAATCCTGTTCTAACAACCCTATGAAATTAACCTTTTCATAACATTGTGAGAAAAATTTTCCTATTTTCCCACAATTTTTTCTATCCTTTTAGAAATAAATTTCATCATCTGGGCATCATTCAACATGAGTTGTCTGCAATAGCTTTGAATTTGGATGGGTCTAAAATTTTATTGTTTGATAATGAGATTTTCATTTCATAAAAACGCACCTTCAGTAAAATCTCTTGGTGTCACACTAACATGTTGTTTACCGACACTTTTCAGATGTTTCCGAAGCGTACTGATACTATCAAAACAGAGAATGGGACTCAATTTTGACTGGTCCTCAACATGTTTGTTGTGCACTCGGATCAATCCGTCACACTCTTGCTCGGATAAAAACTCCTCAAACAACCAGACCCTGAAAATCAATGAAATTCATCATTTTTTTTACAAATTAAACATTTTTTAAAAAGGAAAAATGCAGGTTACCAGCATTTTCTCCTTTTCTCTTGATGTCTTCAAAATCCTATACCTAAATTTTTTTTCAAAATTTAAGTATTTGCAGACAACATATAAAATTTGACTCAAATGATGGAAATAGTTTTTAACAGGGTAGTGTGAGGAGCTCAACATGAAGATCAGCATCAGCAAAACAGAGACAATGAAAGTCAGTAGAGCACCTGGCAACCTCAATGTCAGCATTGATGGAACTCTGGCAAATCAAATCAGCAAGTTCAAGTATCTCAGCAGTAGTGTATTTTCTCAGAAAATGGACGTCTCAACAGAGAGATTGAGACGCTAGTATGGGAGGCCAACAGCATCAGCTACTGGCTTACCCCACTGCTCAAACATCCTAATATCTCCATCGAGACCAAACCCAAACTCACTGACTCCATCTTCATCCCCACCTTGACCTACCAGTGCCAGACATAGACCCTGACCAAAAGTCTGGGATGCAAGATAACCACTTGCAAGATGCAATGTCTGAGGAAAGTCGTCAACAAGACCAGACAAGACATGATTAGAAAAACCAGGATCAGAGAAATGGTGGGAACATCAACTGTCCTTCACTACATTCAGAGGCAAACAATCAGGTGGTTTGGACATATGACATGCATGGCCCCTCACCAGCTTGCCAGTAGAGCATACATCAAAAGGATACAAGGCAAGAGGAAGACCAAGGAAGACCTGGATTGAGAGTGTGAAAGAAACATTAATGACCCACAATATCCCACTCAGCCAGGCCATCCAACTTGCCAGTTACAGAAAGCTCTTTCTCCCCTCGACGTCCTGGACAGTACAAGAGGACGAATAAACGAACAAATGAAAACATGGGAAAAGGAGAAAATGTTCGTTACCAGCATTTCTTCTTTTCCCACATTGTTTTCAAACCCTTCATTCCCATGGGTTTTTTTAAAACACAAATAAAGGTTTAGTACTAGGGATTATTTATTAAAGGTTTAACAGTCAGAAAACATTATGGGAACAAGAGATTATGCTAGTTTTCAGCATTTACACCTTTCCAATGCTTTCAAAAACACTTTTTTTTTTTCAAGATTGTAAATAGAGATGAGCCATGCTCTGTAAAAATGGGGTTTAACTCTTTACCAAACGACAAAATTTTAGATTTGTCCAAATTGAAAGCATTTGCAGATGTCAAAATAAATGTGACTCAAAAATTGAAACTTGACTTTAGAAGAGTAGAAAACATCGTGGGAAAAGGAGAAAATGCTGGTTACCAGCATTTTCTCCTTTTCCCACAATGTTTTTAGAAGGCTTCTTCCTCTGGTTGGTTGGTTGTATTGGGGTTTAACGCCACTTTAACAGCTAAGGTCATATCATGGCGGTCGGTGACGCACATGTGTTTCCTGGCTTTCTCACACCAGTACTAACACAACTTTCTTTCCAAAGCCACCGACTACTTTTCTCACATGCTTCAGCAGAGGTGAGAGGCGAAAATGCGCCGGAAAGAAAGTTCGCCTCAACCGGGTATCGAACTCACAACCACCAGGTCATGAGTCCGACACGCTCACCACTGAGCCACCCGGGCGGGGCTTCTTCCTCTGGGTTGTAAAAACCAGGGATTGTTTGGTAAAGGGTTAAGGCATCTGCAAAAGTTTCCACCCACGTCAACCTGATCTTGATCAAAACTTTTTGCTTTTGGTAAACTTTTTGCACGTCCAAGGACCATTCTATCTCAGGACTCAGCTGGTTGATCGGCAAAATGGATTTTCTGGATTTATAATTATGCAAAGACTTGCTTGGTATGTATAATGTATCACCAAGATTCATTAAACCCTGTTATGCCAGAGCATGGCTCAGATGAACTGTTTATCAAAGCATTGAAAAAAACAATTACTTGACACTACTGTTATTTGGTTTTTGAGACAAAAGTTCCATTGGTGGTATCCTTCGTCCATCAGCAAAAATCTTTTTGGGTTGTATGTTTTTCTGATAAGTGGGTTGAAAGTTTCTGATTTCATCTGGAATGTTTTGCGACTTATCGTCGACCTTTTTCTCAGCTTTGCCATTATTTTTGACACTTTTTTTAACCCTCTTATTCTTATTATTTTTTCGTGTTTCTTTTGTATTGTTCTTACTCCCAGTTTTTTTATCTTCATGCTCTTTCCCTTTTTGCTTCATATCTGATTTTTCATTTCCACTCTCATCCACAAATGTTATAGGCAGTTCACCTACATTTCCCTCCATGTTAAACAATTCAATACGTTCTGTGTGTACCGGTATATTGTCTTTAATTCTTGTATCGTCAGTTTCTGTACTCTCTTCTTTATAGCCAGTTTCACCAATCAAAAGGTCTTCTTCAGTTTCAACAGTTGTCTCCTCAGAATCTTCTATCTCAATTGTTTTGTGATCCTTATTATCAGATTTTAAGTCAGTTTTACCATGTTTAACATGATCAACTTGTTCAGTAGTGGCTGTATATAGATCTTTTTCATCAAAAGTGTTGTGTTGTCCTGATTTGTTAATCTGTCCTAATATGCCATCAATCTGTATACTTTCAACTTGCTGTTCACCAACATCCATAAAAGTATCCACATCTCTTTTGTTTGATACTCCATCAGCATCAGTGGAATGGTGACCATAGCGTAATGATTCAAGAGCTTTAGATGCATGCGGGTATAAAAACACTGTCATAACAACACCCATCACAAAAAATAAAACAAATTTATAAACATCGCTGCTTCCACTGCTATTAGTCCTCTCTAGACGCCTTAGACGTTCTTCTAAATTATCCAGCTCAGTTGATGTTTGATTTTTGCCTGTGCTGTCATTGGTGATAAGACTTGTCTGGTTCTGCCCCCTAGAATCTGCCTTGATTCTCTTCACAGAGCTTTTACCCATTTCGAAAGAACTATTTTCGTTATTAAGTTATTTCAATGGAAATTAAAACATAATTATGATACAAAGACACTGCTTGAAATGTTTCAATTATAGTACCTCGTATACTGCTATCATTAGCTTTATCATAGAAGTTAAACATAGTAGATCTACCCTTTGACTTCAGTTAATCTTTTATTATACTAAAAATTTAGAGACTTCGTAACTGAAAGCTCTGCATATGACAGAATTCAAAGTTAAACAAACAAACAAACCAAAGTTCTTTGGTAGGATAGAAAACATTGTGGTCAAAGGAGAAAATGCTGGGTACCAGCATTTTCTCCTTTTCCCACAATGTTTTCAAAAGCCTTCCTGCTCATGGTTGTCAAAAGTTGGGACTTTGAGGTAATGTGTTAATCCTTAACCAAATGGATCACCTTTATTATGTTGCCAGGGAAGTAGACTTTGGAAAAAAACTGTCTTAACCAGCATTTTCCCCCTATTTACATTTGTTTTCCCTCTTTTGAGGCAAAAATCCATCATTTGACTTTTGCAAATGCATTTGATACCTGTGACAAGTATAACATTTAGTTGTCTGGTCAACGGTTAACTCTTTACCAAACAACAAAATTCTACACTTGTCCAAATTCAAAGCCTTTGTAAAGACAAATAAGGTGTAGCTTAAAATAGTGTGATTTGTTTTGATAGGGTAGAAAACAGTGTTCTAAAAGGAGAAAATGCTGAATACCAGCATTTCCTTCTTTTCCAACAATGTTTTCAAAAGCTTTTCTCTCTGGACTTGTAAAAACTTGGGATTGTTTAGTAAAGAGTTCATCCTATGAGAAGAAGGTTACTACTGGTCCATAATACTGATGTATGTTTCTCCATTGGTAATTCATACTTAGGATACATATAAACCATGAAACACATTACAGTTCGCATCTGCAAAACCCCTTAATTTGGACAAGTGTGAAGTTTTCATTTGTAATTTATAGTGGATGCTTCATCTAGAAACACTACAAGGAGTATTAGTTTTAGATATGGGCTAGTTTAGTATCAAATAGAGACAAACTCTAGATAAATGTGAGTACAATTTGTATCAGTCTTTGTTTTTATCAGGCCTGAACCCTTTACCACACAATCCTGGGTTTTAGCAACTCTGATAAGGAAGGTTTTTGAAAACATTGTGGGAAAAGGAGAAAATGTTGGTAACCAGCATTTTCTCCTTTTCCCAAAACATTTTCTACCCTATCAAAGACAAATATCTTGATTTTAGCAACTTGTGATTTGTTGTCTGCAAAGGCTTTCAGTTTTGATGGGTCAAAAATTTTGTTGTTCGGTAAAGAGTTAAGATGGGCAGACAGTGGTGTAGTGGTGGAGCATTGGCTTCTTGCGCCAAAGGTTCTTGGTTTGAATCCCATGATGAGTAGGGTCACCTTAGGGACTACCCTCATCATGGTGTGAGTACAGGCTATGGTTTCAAAGAAGCAATTATCCAGAATGATAAATGTAAGTCATAAGAACTTGTTTCACAATTCGTTTAAACTAACCCTTTACCACACAATACCAAGTTATGAGGTGGAAAAAGGCTTAAAAAAAAAAAAATGGGAAAAGCAGAAAATGCTGATAAGTAAAATGAATATTGAAACTCTTGTGGTTCAATATGAAGAGAAAATAAAGTAACCTTGCCAGCAAATGCCTCTTTTTCCTCATTGTTTTACATCTTTTAAAAAAACTAAATTTAATTAGTTGCATATTTTTCAAAATCAGACTTTACTCCAAATCATCATCAGAAAAGGAGCAGTAGCTGGTAAAAAATGATTCAGGTGGAATTTAGTACAAGAAAAGGGTTATCCCCTTTCATATTCATTTGCTATGGTGTTCATAAGTGAGCTGATGTATCCATTGGTGGTAGTGCTCATAATCTATGACCCAGTAGGGTGTTTTCTTTTCATGCAATAAGCTTATATCTAAATATTTCTGTAAAATATTTACCAAGTAGAGGAATATTTGGTGCAAATCAAAGCACGGAAAGTATTTTGTTGATCACAGATGCCTTGAAAGCATCCAAGAATCACAGTGTATTTTCAGGATATTTTCTACTGTATATCTTTTTCCTATATTCATTAATACAATTGAAGTAATGATAACCCAAGGTCATAAAAATGTAATTTTGACTGTTTTTTATCAGTTGCTGTGAAGTAGTAATTATCTGGTTCTTTTCTGTTTTTCAAATTTAAAGACAAAAAGATGCATAATCCATAATTAACTGATATTCCTGTTTTCATGGTCTAAATATATTTGTTTCAGTAAACAGAAATTTTAAATGTAAATCAAAGTGCTGAATTTACTGATATATTGTGTACCATTAAACTCTTGTACCCAAAAAATGGAAAACGTTTTTCATAAACAAAATGTATCGTGACCATATTTACCAGAACAATCTTTAATTCTCACATAAGTTAGGTCATAATATTTCCAAAAAAAGAATTTACATTTTTGTACAGGTAGTCCTATGATCAGCTTAGCTGAATCAGCTTATAAATAGCTTAAATTAAAGTGAAATTTTGTCATAAAGTTTATTCTGCAACACTAATATCATCAAAAAAGATGATGTTGTATACTATTAGACATTTTTGAGTACAAGCCATTTTAGGTTCACAAACATGACCAAGCAAAGTTCTTTCAGCCCTTTGATCCAAACAAAAATCATTTCTATTTAAGTAAAACATTTGTTGTAGAATATTAACCCATTTGAATTTTTTTTACAAGTTAAATGTACAAGATGTAATGAAAATGTAACCTGTAATAAGATTCATTAAAACTCTGTATGCAAAAGTACACTTGATAACCTTTAACCTGTATAACTCACTAACGCCAGCTTGGCAGATGGCACACTTCAGCAAAGTGATGAGAGATTAGAGAAAATAATACTGCTTAAAATTCCTCGAGTGGGGGAGGAGGGTCTAATGGTGGCTGGAGGTCTATCAATGCTAGTACATATGTGTCATAAATGGGTTTGCAATATGACATCATTACTAAAAGCACACGTAAATTATGATTATTGAAGATTTACATTCACATATTATACTTATGACGTGAAATGCTTTCACACATTAACACTATTGAAAAAAGCACTAGATTCTAATATCCTGTGAGTCGTCTGCATAGTAACGTTTGTGAAACTAGATTTGAGAAAAAGATAAAATATGAAGTATGAGAAGTCTATAACTTCTTACATACCAGTGTTTATGTCTCAACATTTTTTGACATTTTTTTTGGCGATAAGCACACATTCTGGCACTAAACATTTCACATTGCAGACCATTGCATTACATGATTACGTCTAAGCCTATGTATATAACGTTTTTTTTTCCCCCAAAAAAATTCTGACTAGGTCTAAATCTACTCATATTTATGTTGCATTGATCAAAAGGTACATTTCGCCACAGTTTTTGAGGTTTTGTGTGTGTGTGTTTTTTTTAATCTACATTTATTCTTCAATCAGACACATTCCGGTATTTAGGTTTCTCAAATTATGTTTCGTAGCATTTCGTCGTTAAACCTTAAACATTTCCTTACGTTCCGGTGTTTAGGCTTCCCATTTTGTTACATTGCGGTGATTAGAAAACCCGCCTCCGGTTAGCAGGTGCGCTGGAGAAGAAAACAACAAGATCTAGTCCGGTTGTCAATGAGAGAATTCCCAGCGATAATAAATGACAGCAGGCTGAATAAATTCTGGAAAATGTGACGCGTTAGGTGAATCATTTATCTGCTTTGTTTTAACAGTCAGTCTAGCGGATTTGCTCGCTACAGGTACGTGTTTAAACTGAAAATTATATGTTTTTCGGGTGGTAACTTAGGACGCTAAATTATATTGGCAGTTAAAGACACATGGTTAAGAAAGCGTTGTCGTCCCTTTCCGTTTCGATCACATGTCTCTGTAATTTTTTATTCCTAATCATGTACTGAAATATTTTTCAGTTTTCTTCTTTTTAAAATTATTTCACGTAAAAAAACCAAAATTGTGATAATTTGATGGTGGATTAATAGGCCATTTACTCTAAAACTCAGATTATATTAAAAAAGTTGTGGATGGTGAATGTCTGTCATTTGAGTGTGCATTCGAAATCACTTTAAAAAGAAGCGAATTTCCTTTCCTGCCATTGTTTCCTGATATCTGCAAAGCCTGGTATGTCAGTAACCCACAAGGATTGAAACCAGGGGTCATTGTTTTGAATCCCCAGCGTTTGGCTGATTTCATTCAGACAAATAATGAAAGTCATACCCCAGGGTTCGACATTAACGCCTGTTGGATGTTTTGCCTGTGAAAATCTTGGTCTGACAGCTAGATTTCAAATACAGTCAAACTTCGGAAGCTCGAACACCCCTGGGCCTAGGTAATTTGTTCGAAATATCGGTAGTTCGACGTATCCATATTTCAAGGTACGAAGAGGTCAGTGAACGAGTTACATGTATTCTTATTGCATATTTATGACTTTTGTATTTGGAAATATCACACAGAACACACCACATACCTTTGTCATTTTACAGGAATTGGCTGTCAAATTAGTGAAAATATCTTGTTTTCGGCCGAAATCGATACGCTCTGTTAATGTTTTTCATTTTTTGAGAGTATCCATTTCGGCCGAAAGCAAGCTATTTTCACCAGTTAAACGGCCGATTCCTGGGGTCATTTTCTTTGCACATATCTAAAAGTCATTTTATCAGAAAAGAAAGGACATTTGCAGATATCGAGAGCGAAACATCACCTTGTTTATGTTCTAATTATAACTTCTATCAACGCTACATGTGCGGATTAAGATCACAGTTGCGGTTAATGAAACCTACTGTGTTGAAAAGCAATACTCTTCATGAAAACATAGTGTCACAAAAATGACTTGACCACTAATTTAGGTCAACCACCTCGAAAAACAAAAAATTAAAAGCAAAGCAATTATTCAATCACGGCTAAACAATTTGTAATTGACACTTTGATCAAGTGTGTGTATATTTTACAGTAAGTGTTAAAAACATGCACCTTATCCAATATTTGACAGACGATTACCAGCGTATCCAATTAACAATGTAGGTGTGAAACCCAACGTCTGATTGTTGACTAACCCTTTGTTCGACTTCTGAAAGGTAAAATACACAGGAAAATGAACGACGGGACCGTGATATGTGTTCGAAAGTTCCAATTAAGGGTTGTGCGAGCTTTCCGAGGTAGAACAATATGAATTATATAGAGATTTTGCCGGGACCGATATCGTTGTTCGAGCTTTCTTTGGTATTCGAAATTACCCATATTCGAGCCACCGAAGTTTGACTGTATAGTTGTCTGATGGGACAAGTGGCGTTTATAACTGAATTCATAGAAGGACATAACTCTCGTGACAAAAAGTGAATGTTAAGGTACAGACCTGATTGTTTCAACCTGTTTTGTGATCAAATTTGCAATAATCAGACCTACATTTCTGGAAAAAAATGACATTCTTTTCTGATCAGTTAAAGAGAATGTGAATAAATATGCAGCTCTGCCAATATGTATTCAACCATATCTAGAACTGACTCTGCCTCCCTTGTATGATTTACTCCTCTGTGTCCATAGTTTATGGTGTAACAAGTTGGTAAAAAGCTCCAACTGTATCATTTTCGTACCTGATTGTCATGATGGTTTCGTGTAGTTCTCTCTGCATTTCTATTTTGAAACGGGCACTTAATCCTCAGAATAAACCCACTAGAAATTTTTATCCTAGAAATGCGACCGAAATACTTGCAATTTCATGGTTGCTTTTGTCTCCAGTGTATCAGTAAAGCAGACAATAGAGATCAAAGATCAGACTGCTCATTTTGTACAATCTGATCTTGATCTACAATGGTCACAAAGGCAACAATAGTGGTGAAAGGTGCTTTAAGGGTTAAAATCTTAAAATAACTTAACGGTATGTTGATTTTCATTTGTAAAGGAGAGATGAAAACAAAGAGAAGTTTGTTTTTTTTTCCCGACAAATTTGTCAGCATTGAAAAAAAAACGTGACAAACTCATGAAAATTTAAAAACAAGTTTGACATGGGATACAGGCAACAAAAAGCTCACAGGACAATTAAAAGCTCTTTAGAACAATAGCCCTTTTCCCTAAACAGAAAAAGGGACAAAAGCCTCATGATAATAAATTATGTCTAGCTGACTTTTTGGTGTCTTACTGTGTGTTCATGAAAAAAAAAGACAAACAATGCACATCTTAATTTCCTCTTTATCAAAGTGCTTGACTGGGGTTTAAAGTCCTTAGCAGACGACAAATTTTACTCTGATCAGAATTAAAAGCAGAAGCAGATGACTCATTAAACATAATCTAAATGAATGTTTTTCTCTTTGAAAGGGCATAAAGCACTGTTGGAAAAAGAGGAAATGCTGGCTACAAAGATTGTCCCCTTTTCCTACAATGTTTTCAAAAGACTCTTTTATTAAGAATGTTGTTAAGTAAATGGGCAAGTCACCTGTTTTAACAGTTCTAGGTTTTGGTATATTCAAAGCTATAGCCTGTACAACAATCGGTTAATTTTTTGTTGAAAACATTGTCACAGGGTATAGCAGATACGAAGGAACAGCAGACAGCAAAGATGGCTGCTCAAGCAGAGGGAGAGAAGACTGAGGAGCAAATACAGACTCAAACTATCGCCAGAAATGCTCTCAACTTCATCGACAGGTTTGAGAGGTATGATTGCCAAGAACTCCTTGGTTATGTACAGACTCATTGGATGCTGTCCACAGAAGATTTTAGGTACCCTACAGACCCACCTATGGGGCTTATCAGTAACATAAATCCACAGAATTCAAACACAAGTGTAATACTCATACCAGAAGAAGTGGATTGTGGACAACCTTTGGATTATAGAGAACTTCATCAGATAGTCCGGGAATTAACAATGGGACTTTATGTGCTAAACCAAACTCCGACATTGTCATTGGAGGCTAATTTTGACCAGAGTACCCAGTGTCAGTTGCCACCAGCTTATCAGGACACGCGAACAGGTCAGATCATGATAAGTGTGGATTATATGATGAAAGCTTTGTGGCATGGTTGTTATTTCCCGAAGGACAAAAGGACAAAGTTCTCAGACAAGTGGAGAAATAGTCTGGATGTAAATGCCAATGGTAAACCAGAAACAAAGAAGAACCTGATCACAGAATTTGTTCGAAGTGGTAAGACTCACTCTTAGTCTGAACTCTGAGCTACAAAACAATAATGTAGTCTTGTCCAAATTCAAAGCATTCACAGATTGCAACTCAAATGCCGCTCAAAGATGGAATTCGTCTTTGATAAGGTTATCAGCATTTTCTCCTTGCCCAACAATGTTATCAAAAAGCTTCTTTCTCACCATCATTAGAACTTGGAATTGTGTGAAAAAAAATTGGACTCAAAAGCAGCTTTTTCACCTATTTCAATGTTTCCAATAACTTTGACAGGGTCATAGGATTGTCGTAAAAGGTGAAACATGAGGTAGCATATTTTTTTTTAATTTTTAAACCATAATGCTCCTTTCACATCTATAGTTGCCTTTTTGGCCAGGGTAGATGAGAGATCAGATTACACAAAATGTGCGGTCTGATCTGATCAAAATTGTCTGCTCTGCTTAAATATCGTGAAAAGATTGACCTTTAGGTTAAATTTTTGACTCAAGATACGAGATCTGTTAGATTTATTCGGCGCTTAAACTCTTCACGACACAATCTGGAGTTTTAATGATCTTGAGGGAGAGGGCTTTCGAAAAAGCATGGTAACCAGCATTTTCTCCTTTTCCAACCATGTTTTCTGCCGGTTTACAGACTTTTTACAGGCTACGCCCTCCATTGAATAGTATTTCATTTGTCATCTGCAAATGCCTTGAATTTGGAGGAGACTAAAGTTTTGTCATTTGGTAAAGAGTAAAGGGTTGCTTTTGCAGACCTTGTACTAGAGACAACTTTTTGGAAACATTAATTTTGATTTTAGGCAAACAAAGAAATATTAAATGATTGCGTTTATCCATATATTATATAAGACCTCAGCGCATGATGATTATGCATATTTTTACAAGGATGTTTTTAACCCTTCGGCTACTTAGCACAACTCACTGACCTTTTGCGGACAGTGTAGATCAAGATCAGACTGCACAGAATGTGCAGTCTGATCTTGGATCTACACTGTTCAATGAGGAGATATTTTTTCTCCAAAATTAAGTTTGAAGTAATAATTAATTGGGTTTATACTATCAGCTTGAAAGTTGGATGTAACTTATTTAGCAGGATAAGAATTAAGGTTGTCTGGTGCATACTTTTTTTTGAAAGGTTCACACAGGAAAAGATTGAGACATACTTTGATAGATAGATTTAATCTAGAATCCTGAATAAACAAAATGGCCTGAAGGCCTGGAAAATATGTAGTTGGTACTTGTGCTTGTTTAGTTGTCATGCAGGCACAATTTAGTTCTTTTTATGCCCATGAGCCATGCCAGGTAGCGGGGTTGGTAGCATACAAGACTAGAGATCAGGGGGTCGCTGATATGAATCGAAAGCTTGGCCAATTTCTTTCCAAGGATTAATGATAGTCATTGCAACATGATTTATTCCCCTCTCACTGCTGACCATTATTTTGCCGATAATTTCGCGGGAAAGCAGCCAGTGGCTTGGGAAGAATATTTTGTGAAGGACTGGTATAATTAACACCAGGAAAGCATGGATAGGTGCATTGGCCACTGCGATATAACACAAATAATCTTGAAAACAACGTTAAACACCATACAAACAAATTCATGCACATGAGAATATATTAAATTGAATTATTGTAGGTCTAGTTGATATTACCAAAGATCCAGACTATGTGAAAATTTACGACAAACTTCCTGTTGAAGCACCAGGTGACACAGAAATGGCGGAAGAACGGAGGTTTTTCATGTCACATGTGGATGATCTTTTAATGCAAATGATTCTCTATCAAGACAATGTAGTTCATTATAAAGACCTTTTTGTTATGGATTCTCATTGGACGGTGTCCAGCGTCGTGAAAATCTTGGATGATAAACTTGACCATGTCTCTTACGAACGTCTTAACTCAAGACTGCAGTTGCATGAACAGTTGGTTCTTGATAATTTAGCGAACAAAACTGAGGTGAAAAGACAGTTGTATTTATTGAAATTTATCGCGTATATGACACCATTTTTAATTGGAATGAAGAAGCGTATGAAGATACCTGATATGTCCAGATTACTGCCCAACCTTACAGGTATGTAATTTTGAACTTTTACCACACAATGCTGAGTTTTAACAATCCTGAGGGAGAAAACTTTTGAAAACATTGTGGAAAAAGGAGAAAATGCTGGTAGCCAGCATTTTCTCCATTTCCTGCAATTCTTTTTTACTTTTTCAAAGAAGAATCACATCGTTTAAGTTATGAATTAATTGCCCTCAGCAAGAGCTTTCAATATGGATGGGTCTAAATCTTACGTTTTCTTGTCTGATAAAGAGTTGAAAGTATCTTTGCTTGTAACAACAATTTAATTCATTTACTCCAGCAGATATTTCGTCAAGCCCTGATAGCACAGTCGGTAGTGTGCAGGACTTAAGGCCAGGGAAGTGCTGGTTTGAATCCCCAGCCAATTTCTTTCCACGGATTGATGATAGTTGTTGCGACAGGATTCGTGCCTCTCTCACTGATGATCATTGTTTCGGTGATGGTTAAGTGGAAAAGCAGCCAGTTGCTCAGGAAGAATATTGTGCAAAGTACTAGTAAACAGAAACCCTAGGAATGCTTGGATAGGTCCACTGGCTTCTGTGATATAACTAAAGAATTGTTGAAATCAGTGTTTAATCTGTACAATCCAATGGATATTTTTATCCTGTTACAAACCAATTTTGAATTGAGATCAGAATGATAGGTAAATAAGTAATTAGGAAGGCCAAAACTCTGGAAACACATTACCGGCAAAGTGCTGCAACCAGCTTTAGATATTGTTGCTTTGCTATGTTTTCTGACCAAAACAAGGTTGAAAAAGTACTTTTTAGCACACTAAGGGTTAATTCTTGAGCTGTTGCCACACTAGGACTGAAATAATTCTGAAGGCAAAACAAAAACTGCATCCAAGCAAATTACAAAGACCATGGTTTCCAACTTAAAAATATCTTACCAGCTCATATTTCTACAATCACATTATAGAGAAAAAGCATGCTCCTTCTACAATGAAGGGTAAGGACAGGAATAATGCTGTGGATAATTATTAACTCTTTACCAAACGAAAAAGTTTTGGACTGGTCTAAATTGAAAGCTTCTGCAGACGACAAAATTATTGTGACTTAAAAATTGAAAGTTCTAGTGGAAAGGGTAGAAATCATTGTGGGAAAAGGAGGAAATGCTGGTTACCAGCATTTTCTCCTTTTTCCACAATGTTTTCAAAAAGCTTCTTTCTCTGGGCCGTAAAACACAGTTTTGTTTGGTAAAGCATTAAACTGATTCTATTGTGACTTTTATATAACCCATTACTGTACATAAGAATTTTTACCCTTGTCGTGTTGAGGCCTAACAAAAAAATATCTGTGTTTAGACTTTCGGTCCAAGATGCTGTAGGTAGTGATTTTTTTTTCCAAGAAACTTTTTACATGGATCATGTACCGAAATCACGCCCAACAGACTTTTTTTTTTTCAATCATAGTGTAAAAAGTTTAGGGTCAGCAGCATTTTCTAGGTATGGTCGGAATATCCTGAACACATTTTTTTTGATAGGCTTGAATCTGGATTTGATTGCTGATGTGGACAGCGTAAACCAAGACCAGGCTACACAGAACATGCAGTCTGATCTTGATTTACACTGTCTGCTTCTTTGCCAGATATTCTCGCATAAACAACTTTAAAATTGAAATTTCTGTATCTTTAGTACTACCTAAGAATGTCACTTTCATTTGTTTAGCCCTACTCAGGTAAACCCTTTACCACACAATTCCCAGTATTAAAGATCCGGAGAAAGAAGCCTTTTGAAAACATTGTTGGAAAAGGAGAAAATGCTGGTAACCAGCATTGTCTTCTTTTCCCATAATGTTTTCTAACCTATCAAAGACAAATTCCATCATTTGAGCTTCATTTAACTCTTTACCAAACGACAGAATTTTAGACTTGTCCAAATTGAAATCATTTATAGACGACAGAATAAACTTGACTCAAAAGTTGAAACTTGACTTTGGAAGAGCAGAAAACATTGTGGGAAAAGGAGAAAATGCTGGTTACCAGCATTTTCTCCTTTTCCCACATTGTTTTCAGAAGGCTTTTTCCTCAGGGTCGTTAAAACCAGGGATTGTTTGGTAAAGGGTTAAATTATCATCTGCATATACTTTGAGTTTGGACAAGTCCACATTTTTATCGTCTGGTAAAGAGTTAAGTCTTTACCAAAAACAACTTTTTTAGACATGTCCAAAGTGAAAGCATCTGAAGATGACAAAATAACTGTGATTGGAAAATTGAAATTTTTATTTTTCAGGGTCTTTTAAACTAAAAATTGTGTTTTAAAGGGTTAATCTGCCATCAAAACATTTATGACTCTCAACAAAATGGAAATATTATAGGAAAAAGAGCAGTTACGTCTTTCATGCAACTACTCTTTCTTCTACAATGTTTTCCGAAGCCTATTTATGGCAGGGATGAAGGAGAGCAATTGCTATTACCAGTAACAGTTTAGAAATATAAGAAAAGGAGCAATTGCTATTTTTTTTTTCTGTTTCAAGTATCTGCTTCTTTCTGCAGTGTTTTCTGAAAGCTGTCAACAGCAAGGGTGAAAAAAGTTACACTTGTACAGTCATGTTTTTAATTGCATCTTGGTATTTGAGCCATGCTGTATGTAAAGGGGGTTTAATGCATCTCCATGACACGCTCTATATAGCAAGTCATCACATGATTATGGATACATAACGTTCAGTTTGTTTATAACAACTGCAACATAGTCATGAGGTAGACTGGTTGGTAGACTAGCAGAAAATTGACCAATACCAAAAAGGTTTGACCCATGTCAACCTGCGAAGATGACACAGGCTGACATGGGTCAATACTTTTTGCAGATGCACCAAGCCCTCGTTTGCCAGAGGATGGCTCATTTATTTATTTGAGCCATGCTCTGGCAAAAGGGGGCTTAATGGATCTGCGTGATGCATGATACCAGCCCAAGTCATCACACAATTATTGATCCATAAGATCACTTTTTTAAACAATCGGCTTAATCATGTGGTAGATTGGTCCTTTCACATACAGAAAATTGACCAATAGCGAAAAGTTTCGACCCAGGTCAGCTTGCGCGGATTGCGCAGGTTGACCTGGGTCGATACTTTTCGCAGATGCATTAAGCCCCCTTTTCACAGAGCATGACTCATTTATTTGAATGTTTTTGTATTTGCATAATGCTGCATACTTTTGAGTTGAGCCGCATGCCTAATCCTTTTTGTGTTTTAATTCTTTACATTTTTAAATTTTTACTTGACTACTTCTGCAGAGTTTAACAAGATTCATATAATTTTTCAAATCAACTGTGAAAAGAGGAAAAACAGGAAGAATTTGAATTGCTTTTGACTCATGCTCTGTGAAAAGGAGGCTTAATACATCTGTAAATAGTATGACCCAAGTTATAACAACCCTAAGAAAGAGGCTGTCAAGAAAAGTTGAGGAAATAGGAGATATTGCTGGCAACCAGCATTTTTTCCTTTTGCCCCTATGTTTTCTAACCTATCAAAGACATACCACAACATTTGAGTCATTTTAATTTGTGGTCTTCAAATGCTTCCAAGATGGACAAACTCTAAACCATATGACAAAACTTCTGCTTGGTTCAAAATGAAAGCATTATTTTTCAGATGATAAATGTTTCTTATATGATGAAATATAGATTAGAAAGACTGTAGAAATATTTTACCAGCATTTTGTCCTTTTCCTGCAATGTTTTCAAAAGCCCTCTGACTTGGGGTCATTAAAACATGGGATTGTGTAGCAGAGAATTATATGAATTTCTGGGTTTTTTTGCTTCTCTACCAGTTTATGTGTTTAGATTTAGAAACAGAGTTGGAAAATTTTTCCGAAAGAATTTGTGATATAAATGATGCAGATTGCTTCAGAAGATTTTTTATTTTCAGAAAAAAAAAATAACCCTTGATTTTCAGGCTAATTGATATGTTTATATATACTAATATGATATGGGTTGTGTTACAACACGGGTCGATTTCTTTCAGGTGGTATGATTAATGGCTTAAGTTAGACTATGTAATGAGGCGGATTAATTTTTTGGTAAGATTCTGTTCATGTAAATTTAATGAGATAAAGATCAGTTGTAATATAAATATTTGCTGTATAATATTTCTTATCAAACCAAGATCAAATTCAACTCTTTTCCATATCTTTGACCCTTTACCACACAATCTAGATTTTTAAAGACTCAAAGAAAAAAGGTGTTGAAAACAAGGTGGGAGAAGGAGAAAATGCTGGTAAAAATGTTTTCTCCCTTTTCAAAGACAATTTCAGCATTTGAGCTGTTTGTTTTGTATGTAAATGCTTTAAATATGGACAAGTCTAAAATTTTCTGGACTAGTACAGATTTAATACAATTTTCCTTCTTTGCGTTATTTGTAAAAGATTGGACAAACACCCCCTAGGACAAAAGTCCCCTGGACAAATGTCCCACAGGACAAACCCCTCCAGACAAAAGCACCATGGACAGAAGCCCCACAGGACATATGCCCCATGTTATTAATAAAGTAATATATTACAAGCAATCACTTCATATCCTCAAGATCACAAACTGAATTTGGCTTAACCCTTTACCACACAGTCCCGACTTTTGACGACCCTCAGGAAGGATCCTTTTAAAAATAAACATTGTGGGAAAAGGAGAAAATTCTGGTAACCAGCATTTTCTCCTTTCCCCACAATGTTTTCTACTTTTTCAAAGGCAGAAATCATCATTTGAGCTACATTTATTTTGTCGTCTGCAAATGCTTTCAATTTGGTTGGGTCCAAAATTTTGTCCTTTGGTAAAGAGTTAACCAATCAGTTATCTATGTTCTAGCAACAGAGAAACAACATGTATTTTGGTGTATGAGCTGATAAATAATTTCTAGTACTTTCCTTGTGTTTTCATTTAACATGGTTTTATTGATACTCATTTGAAACATGTATGAACACATAATTAGAGCAATAATTTCTGATCTATAATGTTTTGAAAATAACAGACAGAATCCTTCGGTCAAGGATGTTTTCAAATGTTTGATTAGGTCAATAAAAAATTCAAGACAACTATAAATGATTCATGCTCTGGCAAAAGGGGGCTTAATGCATCTCCGTGATCCATGGAACCAAGCAAGCCATCAAATACTTATGGATCCATAATAGACACTTCTTTTAATAACAGACTTAATCTTGTGGTAGACTGGTCTTTGTACAAACAGAAAATGGACTAATAACAAAGTTTCGACTCAGGTCAGCCTGCGCAGACTACACACTTTTCACAGATGCATTAAGCCTCCTTTTCACATGGCTTGACTCAAATATACTTAATCTTCCATGTTAAATCAGTCAATTTTATTTTCTTCGTTTTTTCATAAACATAAAATGAAAAAGCTAAAAAGTCAGAAGATACATAATATTTAATATCTTGGGGCTTTTGTCTGTATTTCTGTTAAGCACATGGGGCTTTTATCCAATGGGGCTTTTGTCCTGTGAGGCTTTCGCCCTATTGGGCTTTTGTCCATACCTCAGCTTGGTGTCACACAAGAGATTGCCAGTGTGGTAACTGCAATAAATAAACCTGCATGTGATAGATAAACCACAAAGACTGGACAAAGTCAATAGCTCATACAGGTATTATTTTGACCTATGCAGGAAGCAAACAAAACTCTGCCGATGTTACATGTTTAAATCATTTGAGTTCGTGTGACTGTAGGATATGCTTGTGCTCTTAAAAAAAAAATAATTTTGTGACCATCATATGTTGTATATCCTTTAACCCTTTTCCAAACAATCCCTGGTTTTTACGGGTCAGGAATAGAAGCCTGTTGAAAACATTGTGGGAAAGGGAGAAAATGCTGGTAGCCAGCATTTTCTCCTTTTCCCACAATGTTTTCTACCCTATCATATAGAAAAATCATCTTTTTAGCAACTGTTAATTTGTCATCTGCAAAATGCTTTCAATTTGGTCTGGTCCAAAATTTGCCATTTGGGAAAGGGTTAACTGTGGAAGACTTGGTTGTTTAACCCTTTAGGAAGCAATCCTGAGTTTCAATGACCCTGAGAAAAAAAGCCATTTGAAAACAAGTCTGTGGTATAACTTTACGCCATGACCAATAATACATATTGTTTAATCAGTTTTAGTTTGTTGGTTTAGAAATGTTAGTGAATACATGTGATACTCTGTTTTTGCTATGACTAAAATGTCAACCATGATAAAAATTTTGGTAAGGAAAAATCATCATGAAATCCAATAATGCTTTGCTCTAAGTTTTTTCAAAAGAAGAAAGCCAGTTTTAATTCTGATAGTCCTTTTTATAACATATTTACCTTTACAGTTTGGTGACAAATTTATGTTTGAATTAAACAAGGTCATATTAACTCTTTACCACACAACAAAATTTTAGCCATGTTCAAATTCAAAGCATTTACAGATGAAAAATCAAGGGAGGCTAAAATGATGAAAATCGCCTTTGATTTATTGCAAAACATTAGTGCAAAAACATTGTTGGAAAAGGAGAAAATGCTGATGATAGTCACTGCGACAGGATTAATTCCTCTCTCACCCCTGACCATGTTTCGACTATAGTCATGTGGGAAAGCAGCCAGTGGCTTGGAAAGAAAATTGTGCAGAGTACAGGTAAAAGAGACTCCAGGAAAGCATGGATAGGCACACTGGCTGCCATGATATAACTGAAATAATGTTGAACACCATACTATCAATCAATCAATCAAATACAAAATCCCATCATAATGATGTGCATTAAATTGCTATCTGGGGATGCCTCCAAGAGAGACATGTCTTAGAACTTTGTTGGTAGATAATGCATCATGTTCTGCATTTACTTTCATTTGTTTGATTTCATTGGCTTGACTAAACTAACTAACCGTATAGATCCAAGATAAGACCGCTCATTCTGTGCAGTCTGATCTTGATCAGTGTCATCCAAAAAAGCCACTGATTTACCATTACCTGACAATTTGTTGTTTTAATGTCCATATAGAGGAGGAATTTTGAAAACATTGTCCTTCAATGTTTTTAACCTTTTCAAAATGTAGTTTTAATTTTTGACTCATATTGATTTTGTTGCCAGCAAATGCTTTCAACTTGGATAAGTCTAATGTTTTGTTGTTTCATAAAGAGTCAATATTAGGAAATTCACACAAATTTGACCTAAACAAATATCATGAATGACACAATTAGATTTTAGCATTTTAGATTTGAACCTAAGAGCCCTAATTAAACCTATATAATAGGCATCCTCAGTCTAGTAACAAGACCTGAACAATCAGTTTCAGGGTTGCACTTATCCAGAATGCCTCAGGGAAGCAGCCAGTGTAGATCAAAGGTCAGAGTGCACATTTTGTGCACATTTAAAACGCCTTCTACAACTCCAGTAGACTACTATAGTTGAAGAAGGTGCTTTAGGGGTTATGCTTTACAAAAAAAAAAATTGAGACCTATTAACTCCTTACCATACAACAAAATTTAGGCTAGTCCAAACTGAAAGTATTTACAGACGACAATTTATATAATGCCCCAAATGATTGAGTTCGTTCTTGAAAGGTTAGAAAACATTGTGGGAAAAGAAGAAAATGCTGGTTACCAGCATTTTCTTCTTTTCCCACAATGTTTTTCCAAGTCTTACTTCCCAGGGTTGTTAAAACTCGGGATTGTGTGGTAAAGGGTTAACCCAATGACTCCTGAAAAATTTCCTTTATTCCTTTACCACTTAGAGTTGTAACAGCCATCAGAAAGAAAGGATTTGAAAACATTACTGGAAAAGTAGTTAACCAGCAATTTTCCTTGTTCTACAACCCTTTTCTTTTCTACTAAAAATCAAGTCTTGTTATTAAAGCCACATTTTATATGTTGCCTACAGATGTATTGAATTTGGGCATAGTCTAAAATTGAGTTACCCTTTACCAGAAAATCCTGTGTTTTAAAAACTTTGGGGAATAAAGCTTTTGAAAACATGGTGGAGAAAGGAGAAAATGCTGGTAAACAGCATTTTCTCCTTTTCTCACAATGTTCTCTACCTGATCTAAGACAAATTCAATCATTTGAACCACATTGAAAAAAATTATCTTCTACAGAATTAATGCTTTCAATTTTGAATAAGTCTTAGATTTTTTTTTTTGTCTGGTAAAATTTTAAAGGAAAGTAATTTTATCCGAATATCATGAAAGAAGGGGAACAGTATAGATTAAGATCAGACGGCATGCTCTTTGCAGTCTAATCTTGATCTACAGTGTCTGGAATAAAAAGCTGTACACAATTCTTGATTTTTTTTTTTACATGAAAAACATTGTTCTGTTAACTCTATAGCATGTCTCAAGTCTTGTTTATAACAGTTTTGAAAAACATTGCTTATCTCAGCAAATTTTTTTCTAAGCAACCCTTATGGCTATGAGGAGAGATTTCATCTATACCAAACAAACCCAAGTTTTAACAAATTAAAAGGAGGAAGGCTTTTGAAAACATTGTGGGAGGAGAAAATGCTGGAAATCACAATGTTTTTTTCTACCATTACAAAGATAAATGTTATTAAAATCAGACAGAGGAGAACATGCAAGCTGATATTGGACTATTTGCTGCATTTTTTCCAGGTATTTTGACAAAAACAGGTTTGAAATTGCAGTACAAGAATCTTTAGTACTGACTGGAAATGTGAAAAAGAAGAATGTGCTAGTAACCAGAACTGTCTCCCATTTCCTCAATGTTTCTTATCATTCCAAAGCCAATTTCCATACCATGAGCCACATTTTCTTTGTCACCTGCAAATACATTCAGTTTGGTCAAGTCCGAAATTTATAATCAGGTTAACCCTCTCCCAAACAAACCCGTGTTTTTACGTGTCTGCTGTACAAGTCTTTTGAAAACACTGTGGGAAAAGGAGAAATTGCTCGTAACGAGCAATTTCTCCTTTTCCCACAATGTTTTCTACCGGATTCGACAACTTTCTGCCACTTTTATCAAATTTAATGTTGTCGTCTGCAAAATCTTTCAGTTTGGAAGAATCTAAAATTTGTTGTTTGGGAAAGGATTAAAACATGGATTTGTTTTGGAAAAGTTAAGTGTTCTGATAGTAAATCTTCAACAAAATGAAACCCTATTTGACACTGAATATTAGATCAACAATTTTGACTGTAATGGAGTACTGTTATGTGCAGATAGTTCAAAATGTTTTGAACAACTTTATATCAGAATCATAATATTATAGTATATTAGTTATTACTGTGCAGAAAACTGTGAAACCCTTTCATTGCTAAATAATTCAATGAAATTTCCAGCTAGAAGTAAGGCTCAGATGATGCTGTTTCAGAGTCTTTTTTCCCAGAAGAACTCACTGTGTTGCAGAGTGTAGATCCAAGATCGGACTGAATTTTCTTTTCAAGCTTGATCTTGATCTACACTGTGGCTAATTGGTCCAGTGCATATTTCTTACTTAGTTTTCTGCACAAATTATTAGATGTAGAGCTATAATATACTATATATTATGTCGGTATGATGTTGTAATACTCTATTGCAAAAGAAAGTGTGCACTTTAGTTTCATCAAAGAAACTGCATTTTTTGTTTCCAGAAGCATATAATGTCTGGCATCAAAATTTGAAAAATTTGTGCCAACTTCACTTTGCATTCTGAATTTCGAAATTATTGCCATATATCGGGATATTTGCTGGTCAATGGTAATGGGTAAAAAGTTGCAAGTTGCTTATTAATGAAATAATGAAAGGCTAAAAGAGTGTTTTGAGGTTTCAGATGACATCATGAAGATCAATTTCATTCAGTATTGTATGTGCCCACCTCTTCTATCAATACAAGTGTTGATATGGCAGTCCATGATCTGACATAAAGACAAACTACATCTTGAGGACTGTTATTCCATTCCTGAACAAGAGCATTTTGGAGGTCACTCAGATTGTCAATACCAGCTCATGAAATAACCCTCATCTCAGATATGCTCAATAGGGTTCATATCTGTCGAGAGCACAGGCCAAGGCAACATGTTGACTCAGTTTAGCTTGGTGAATGTGTGCTACATGTGGGCTAGCATCGTTATGCATAAGAATGGCAGATGCATGTCTTTGCAGAAATGAAACAGCTTCAGGTTGCAGGATCTGATTCACATAGCCTTGAGCATATAGATGCCCTGAACAACATTAAGATTGTTTTTTGTACCTCCCATAACACCACCCCATACCATAACACTGCCACCACCAAATCTGTCCCTTCAAACACTCAGGAGTTTGGAAAACATTTTTCTCTCCTGTAAACCAGCTGCTGACCATCATGGTTACTAAAACTGAAGTTTGACTCATCAGAGAAAAGAATGCGAGCCCACTTTGCATGCCCCCAGTGTGCATGTCCCCAGTGTGCATGTCGTTTGTCTTTTGTTGAACGTTTGTTCTGTCGTTGTCCATTGCAAACAAATAGCTTGATGGCCCAGGGACAATACAGGTCCCACACAATGGTCTTTGAGCTCAAATAGGTAAACAAGCAAGCACATGGCAGTGCAAAACAGTAAACTTGCTTATATCATTTTGTCTTGACACTGTTTTATAGCATTCTTGCATGTGTGTCAATGTAATGATGCGGTCCATTTTGATATCATTCACTAGAGGTCTACCAGAATGGGGGGCAGTCTACGACACAACCACAATGCTCATGCAAACACGTAATCATATTCCTATGGCAGTTGAGCGTCTTACTGATGTAACTGACATTGTTGCAGCAAGGAAGCATCATTAATGCTTGGAGTTGCTGATTTTCATTTAATTTTGTCGATACAGCAAAGCACTGACTTGTTATCAGATGTGTTTTTCTCTTTATTAATAGCAAAAGGAAAGTGACAATGTATGTGTTTACTGTCCTGTACATTTTCCAGCTCGAGCAAATCGTGTGAATCTACATACTTGCTAAATTTATTGAATTTATCAACTTCAGGTCGATAGTTTCACATGTGACTGATAGTTAAGACACCTTGTGTAGACAACGTAGCAAATTCGAGGTCGATGGGCCTTATTGAAGCAAAGATATTCAGAGAAAAAGAGTGCAAACTTTTTGTTTTCTGCAACAGAGTGTACTTCAGGCACTATTGAGTTTTGGGTATTATTCACAAAATCTGAAAGCAGAATGCTTAGAATGCATGCATATCTCAAGACAGTTGATTTGTTTGTCAGACTGATCACTGTAACCCAGCCAGGTAGCTCATTGGTTAGTGTATCTGACTTTTGACCTGGAGGTTGTAGGTTCGATACTAGGTTGCAGCAAACTTTCTTTCCGGCTATTTTTCACCTCTCACCTCTGATGCATGTGAGAAAAGTAGTTGGTGGCTTTCGAAAGAAAGTTGTGTCAGGACTGGTGTCAGAAAGCCAGGAAACATATGGGTGTTTCACTGACCACCATATTGAGCTGTTAAAATGGCATTAAACTCCAATACAAAGCAAACAAATGATCACTGTAAGCAGATATTTTACTCTGATTTCACTAGAAGGAACCTCATATTGCGGTTTTACAAAAGCTGTTTCTGCTTGATGATATGTTCCTACAGCTAGACAGAAAAAAGCTGTTAAAACTTGAAGAAAGCGTATAGAATGACTCAGCTGTGTAAACATAGATAAGTTACCAATATATAGGGTGTAAGGGATGGAAAAACAGAAGGGATTTATCCTCTTTTAAAAACCAGAAATGACAACAACGATTGCTTTGAGGGCCTCCAAAATATAAAATGCATTTTCGATCCATCTTAATCTGTGCAACCATGCAGCCATTGGGGCAACATTTGGCATGAAGATACAAGAGTGATTATAGTTTCATAAAATAAGGATGAAATGGGTTAAAAACTGGCTTAAAACTGGCTGAAAACAAGTGTAGATGTATCTTTAAATATCTTGAATAATACCAGATAGTGTTATTCCATAATCAGATGGCAAATCATAATACATCCTTAGTCTTAGACGTAGATCCATGCCTTTTTGCATAATTATGTGAAAACCTGTGGCTAAAGAAGAACCTACTCTTTACCAGTAATGTTTACTTCACAAACTTCTGCAATATTGATGAGTGATATGAATTTTACATCTGTCTTTAAAAATTTTTTTTTGTCCCTCTTAGGATCATTGCCATAGAAGAGATTTGTTTGTTTGAATGGTGTTTTACACCGCTTTCAACATTATTTCAGTCATATCACGGCGACAGCTCACATATTCATGTTTTCCTGGGTTTAACCAGTACTAGGCTGGGGCTCTGAAGTGTCTTGCCCAAGGACACTCCTGTGAAAAACCCAGTGGAGCCAGTGAGGCTTGAACCCGGGGCCTCCAGGTCATGAGTCCTACACCTAACCACTGAGCCGCACAGGATCCTCATAGAAGAGAACTTAGACTTGTCCAAATTAAAAGCATTTGCACACAACAATTGAAAGGTGACTATAACGAAGAAAGTTGTCTTTGAAAGGGTAGAAAACATTGTATGAAAAGGAGAAAATGCTGGTTACCAGCATTTTCTCCTTTCCCCACATTGTTTTCAAAAGGCATTTCTTTTTCAGGGTCATTGTAAGTCTCCATATATATCTCTTGACCAATAAATCTTGGGTTTTACTGACCCTTAGAAACAAGGCTTTTGAAAACATTGTGGGGAAAAGGAGAAAATGCAGGTAACCAGTATTTTCTCCTTTTCCCACAATGTTTTCAAAATATTATTGGCAACTGACAATGTTGAAAGTTTAGCTGATGACAATTCTCTGTCTTTATGCTAACTACAATGTAATGTTTCTGTCTTTTCTTTGTTGCTTAGAATCTCGCTTTAGAGGGAATAGAGGTGCGTATTTCTAGTATTGTGTAGACTCACCTTGTACACCTTCTTTCTCATGCAGAGCTAGATTGGTGCTTCTAATGCAGATAAGTCATGAAGAACATCATGGCAAGTGGAAATGTTTCTCAAAATGAGAGATTCCTCCACTGTCGCAAATGTTCATTGTTTTTAACCCTTTACCACACGATGCATTTCTTTTTTTTTCTTTTTTTTAAGAATTTAGATTTAAAGCAATTGCAGACAGCAAAATAGACACCAATCTTCAATTTTTCTTGAAGGGTAGAAAACAATGTGGGAAAAGGAGAAAATGCTGGTCACCAAAAGGTTTTCAAAAGGTTTATTTCCTTAAGGGTAGTCAATATTCCAGATTGTGTTGTAAAGGATTAATTCAAATCAAGACAGTTATCTTTGAATGCGGAGAAGTTCAATTTTTGCATTATGAGAAAAAAGGGCTCACTTAGAGATATAGAAAACTACTTATTATATGGCCTGCAAAATGCGAAAAAGGGCATTCGGACGTTTGCATAAAGTGTCGTTTCGGATCAGCCTGCGCAGTATGCGCAGGCTAATCCAAACGACACTTTCTATTTTTATGTAATTTTCTGTTTTGCGCAAGTCTACTGTAGCACAAAATCTAATGTAGTCGTAAAGTGCCATCTCGGATTAGCCTGCGTGGACTGCGCAGGCTGATCTGAGACGACACTTTACGCAAATGTCCAAACGCCCCTTTTCGCGTGTTGCAAGCCATATAACTATGAATTTTCCGGCTCAAATACATGCATCACACATGGATATAAAATAGACATGACAGAAAAAGAATCTGTATCTATTCAGTGTAAAACACAGTTCCAAAGATGGTGATTATGATGACATAACCCTGCTAATATGTGATAAGCATTCAGTTTTGTTTGTGATTTGATCGGTCAAAATGGTGCCATGATATTCATCTGCCATTCATTAAACAAAATAATTGCTACTAAAGCTGAATTTGTTTTATTTTTTTTTTTATCTCATTTTCAAATGAAATTGTCAATAATTGCAATATTTGGTTGTTGAATTTGTGGGTATATAATGAAAGGTATAATTATGTTGTGGTAACTTTCCAGGTGCTTGTATTTGCTTCTTACTGCGTGAGAAAGTTTTGACATTAAGTTTCGAGCAGTCTCAAAGTTTCTCATGCAGCTCAAAGCAATTACAAGCACCAGGAAAGTTACTACAGCATAATATTCTGTATTTATTCACTTTACCAAAATAATGTTGTAGCATGTCAATTGATTGCAATACCATAGGTATGTAGATTTGCATGATGCCGTAACTTTGAATTTTTTCAGCTTTGCAGTTTAACACTTTACCACACAATCAGGAGTATTAACAACCCTAGGAAAGAGGCTTTTGAAAATATTGTGGGTAAAGAAGAAAAGGCTGGTAACCAGCATTTTCTCCTTTCCACACAATGTTTTCTACCCTTCCAAAGATAATTTCAGTTTTTGAGTCACATTCTTTGTGTTATCTGTAAATGCTTTCAATTTGGATGAGTCTGAAATTTTGTCGTTTGGTAAAGAGTTAATGTCCATAATTATTTCCAATTTTTCATTGAGACTTCTCTACACTGAACTTTGGAGACAACCAACTTTGACTGTATTTCCAAAGACAAGGATGACAGTCTTTTGAAACTGGAAGCTTTTAACACGAAAGTGCCTATCACAATATCAGTTGCTTTGGCAGACAGGCTAAAACAAGATCAGCACTGCACAAGAGCTGAAGTCTGAACTTTCAGCTATACTATGCATTACAATTATGTTTGGATACTCTGGTCGAAAACAACCTTGACGTAAGTGAATGAAAATGCTTCATGTGTAGATCCAGCCATTTTTCCCAAGTGTGAGCTGACAATAACCCTATCATGAAAAACATATCTTTCTGTACGATAAATGAGCAGAACTCCTGTAGCTCCAACATCCTTTCTGACATTTGAACAAAATAGTCAATATGTTGTTGCATGTATCATTTGGCTTTCATAAAAGTGTGAATGATAGCTTCTTTTGTGTCCATGTTCGTTAAGAATTTTAAAAAAGCCTTTCCTGTTTTAGAATTTTCTCAGGTTGTGGGGGAGGGATTTGGGGAGGGTTCCAGACTCCCAGACCCCAACCGGGGATCCACCCCTGTGCTTGATCCTCTGATATCTAACATTTTTAATTTTGCATGACAGAGACATGCATGATTTTCCCTTTCACATGTACATATATTTTTAAAAGAGCTTCTAAACCTGGATTACTCAAAGTGGCACTAAATCTCATTGAACATTTTTTCCCGAAGTCTATCATTTGATCTTGGGCTTGCCTGACTATTGGGTTCTTTATGAAGGCTTCATTGGTTATATTTACAATCTTCTGGGTCCATATTCACCAAGCATTCTTGACAGCATCGTTGTCTGTCTTATTCTTTAAGATTTTTGAAATTTGAAAGTAATACAACCTCTGATTGGCTAAACCAAATTCTTAAGAATGGTTTGTGAATACAGACCTTGGTATGTTTTCATTGGAAACCATTCATTTTGAAAAGCTGCCCAATGAATGTGCTAGTGAGGAGATGTTACAAGTACTTGAGTAGATGTTCTTGTAGCTGGCATAATTACGTCCCTTTAACTCTAATGCAAACAACAAAATTTTAGACTTGTCCAAATTGAAAGCATTTACTGGCAATTAAAAGGTGACACAAATGGAAGTATTTGTTATTTAAAGGAAAGAAAACATTTTGGGAAAAGAAGGAAATGCCGTTTACCAGCATTTTTTTTCTTTTCCAGAAATGTTTTCAAAAGCTAAATTCTTTCTCCAGGTGGTTAAAATGATCAGCTCGCATAGCTCAGTTGGTAGAGTGTAGGACTTGTGATTATGATGTTTCCAGTCACTTGAGGGTGTAGGTTCTATTCCTATGGCTGGCCATCTAAAATTACTAACAGTCTTTCGGATAAGACGTTAAACTGAGGTCCTGTGTGCTATACACCAATGCTATACACCGAGCATGTGAAGAACCAGGCATAACTTAGGATGGGTTTCTTCCTGTATCTGCACTATCCCCTGTAACAACTTTTATGGGGCATTCCCCATCTGGGCAACTGGTGGCGATGATAAATTAACACAAATTCAATCAGTCAGGTCGTTTAAACTCAGGATTGTATGGTAAAGGGTTAATGAATGCCATACTCAGTGAATTTGTAATAGAATACTTTAATGTTACACTTGCCTGCCTAGGTAGCTCAGTGGTTAGGGTATCAGACTTGTGACCTGGTGGTTGTGAGTTCAATACCTTGTTGAGGCAAATTTCTTGCTGGGGATTTTTCGCCTTTCACCACTGATGCATGTGAGAAAGTAGTCAGTGACTTGGAAAGAAAGTTGTGTCAGTACCTGTGGTAGAAAGCCAGGAAACACATGTGTAAGTGCACTGATGAGCGTGATATGAACTAAGCTGTTGAAATGGCGTTAAACTCCAATTCAGTCAATCAATTAATGTTACACTAATAGGTAGATAATTGACCATTAATTATTGTAATACAGCGTAGATGTTGTAACAGGTCCATGTAGCAGATACCATGTTCCTACCAAGTTGCACGAAAAACTCAAGATAGATTAGAGGTTTATTGCTGTCTTTGTCCCTTTACCAATTAACTTGTTTGAACAACCCCGAGGAAGAATCCTTATGAAAACATTGTGGGAAAAGGAGCAAATGTTGGTTAGCATCATTTTCTCTGTTTCTCACAATATTTTCTACTCTTTCTAAGATAGAAGTCATCATTTATGCTACCTCTAATTTGTTGTCTGCAAATGCTTCCATTTTCGACAAGTCTAGAATTTTGTTGTGCTGTAAAAAATTAAAAAACAACAATATTTTAGACTTGTCCAAATATTGGCAGATGACATATTCGTTGTGATCCAAATGATTGGATTTGGCTATCATAGGGTAGAAAACATCATGGGCAAAGGAGAAATTGCTAATTACCAGCATTTTCTCCTTATCTTGAACAACGTTTTCAAAAACCTCTTTACACAGGGTTGTTAAAACATGGGCTTGTCTTGTGAAGGCCTAATCCTATAAATGACAAGCACAATTTTAGATCTATTAGTAGCCCTTGTAGATTATAGATCAGACTACACAGAATGAGTAGTCTGATCTAGCTTTGACCTTCTTAGTGCCGTTTTCAGTAAGATATTTTGACCCCTTTAAATTAGAATATACAGGTTCTTTTAACAGACTGCCTTTGTCCGTTACATTATTTTGGCTCTGTAGGATTCTATTCTTTTTTTCCCATTTTTTTGTCCTTTTTATCTTAATTGCAATATGAAAAATATGTAGATTTATTTGCAATTTGAAAAATACAGTATACGTTAGAAACTGTAAGGTAACCCTTAAGGAAATCTAGATATAAAAAACCCCATTAATTTCTGTTTAGAACTGATAATTAAAAATGCTTTGGACTCCATTCAAAAAATTGGACTCATATCCTCTAGAAGGAAAACTATTTACTCTTTACCAAACAATCATGAGTTTTAACAACCCTGAAGAGCAAGGTATTTAGAAACATCGTGGGGGCAAAAAGGAAAAAATGCTGGTAAACTAATGCTTTCTACCAATTCTAAATGAAATCTCATCCTCTGAGTCACATATTACAAGTCTTCTGCAAATGTTTTCAGTTTGGAAGCATCTTAAATTTTGTTGTTTGGTATGAAGAGTTCACTGACTGACTTTTTCTTATACATAAATTTTACCCTCTTAAATTTCATTCATTTTTGTGTTCTTAATTGCAGTATGTAAAATACATTAACTCTTTCACTACTGGATAAAAAAAAATGCATTTTCTCAAACGCTAAAAATACAGTTCCACTCCATGATCAAGAGAAAGTTATAATCTAGAAAAAAAGCAGTGGACAGTGTATATCAAAGATCAGACTGCATGTTCTGTGCAGTCTGATCTTGATCTACACTGTCCACAAAAAACCCTGGTGTCGTCTATGGTATGGAAAGAGTTAACCCTCAGAAACTGTTAAAAAAAAAACCTTTTAATTTCTGTATAGAACTGATAATTGATAATACTTTGGACTTCATTTAGAAAATAAGATTTATATTCTTCTATAAGGAAAATTATTTACTCTCTACCAAATAATTCTGAATTTTAATGACCCTAGGAGAAAGTGGCTTTAAAGAGATTAAACATATTTGAAAAAAAGGAGAAAATTCTGTTAACCAGCATTTTTCTCTTTTCTTACAATATGTTCTACACTTTCGAAGACAAAATCCATTCCCGTAGCTAAATTTAATTTTGTGTGCAAATGCTTTCAATTAGGGCATGTCTAAAATTTTATAGTGTGGTAAAGGGTTTACCTTACCTGAAAAATTTATGCATGTAATATAACACCTGTTTGTATTCACAAAAGTAAATCAATTAATAGAATTAGGCCTTGAAAGACTCATAAATAGTACAAGTTCAACCTTAACCCTTTACCACACAATCCCGACTTTTAACGACCCTGAAAGGGTAGAAAACATAGCAAGAAAAGGAACAAAATGCTGATAACCAGGATTTTCTCCAGTGTTCTCAAAATCTTTAAAAAGCATACTTCCACATACAGTAAAACCTCTCCTCAAGACCACCCCGACAATACAAGCAACCCACTATTATGAATGATTTTTGTCAGAACGGAATTTTTCCTTCTTAAAGATCAATGATCACAAACCCAGAAATACCAGCACCCCGCTATTCCGAAATTACGACCACCATTTTCAGTACTAATATGAATAACTGAGGTTTTTAACCCCGTGAAACGACCACTCTATTTCCTTAACTTCTTACGACCAGCTAATTTTCATGCCTCTGTAATCACGTACCACAGACTGTGCTTCATGTACGAATATTCTTGGGTCTGATGGAATTGACAATCAATTATCGGTCTTTTGTCTTTCAACCATTGATTGTAACATAATTGTGTTAATTGATCAGGATGTTACGTAACATAATCAAACGACCTGTGAATTGATATCTTTAAACCATTGATTCGGCTTTCATGAGGTAATCAAGCATTTATCACACATCGCTTACCGGGATGACAAACATGTCTACATCAGGGTGATCACGATTTATTGTTTATAGCTAGCTGATGTAATTTAAGACGCTTGGGTTTAGTGGTGATCGAGATGGGATTATCATATTGTTTTTGACACTTTACATACTGTAATTATACTATGATGAATATGCAATTGTAAACAAGTGACCACAACGACTGTAAGGTCGAGGATTAGCAGGGCTGTTTGAATAATCAACTCGGATAAAAACAAAAAAAAAGGGGGGGAGATTTTCCGTAGACGTGAAACGTTTAGAGATCAGCACGTATTCGAAAATCCTTGTTTTAAAATGAAAATCCGCACTTGGAATATAAGTTCTTGAGACTACACGAGGTAAAAAAGCAGATCAAAAATGAGAATATGATATAATTTATGTACATACCTGGTTATGATTATGGTAAATAGACAATTATGAATTGACATGCTTTTACAGGTAGATTTATTTGACAAAATTCAAGAAACGTATAACTTTTCAATGAACACGAAAATGTTCTTGTCGTTTTCATTTCTGTACTTAGGCTTCCCTAAATGAAATGCATTTCCTATTCACATCATTTAGCCCTTCACAAGTCTGTTTATTTCAAAATGTAGGGCCGAGCCCCGGTAGCTCAGTCGGTAGCGTTCAGGACTTGAGAACAGGGGGTCGTGAGTTCGATCCCCGGCTCGGCCAATTTCTTTCCGAGGATTGATGATAGTCATTGCGACAGGATTCATTCCTGTCTCACTGCTGATCATTGTTTCGACGATGGTTATGTGGGAAAGCAGCCAGCAGCTTGGAAAGAATATTGTGCAGAGTACTGGTAACAGAAACTCCAGGAA
Organism: Hippopus hippopus; assembly: GCA_946811185.2. Lineage (NCBI taxonomy): Eukaryota > Metazoa > Mollusca > Bivalvia > Cardiida > Cardiidae > Hippopus > Hippopus hippopus. The sequence goes on along the minus strand of OX328108.1, from coordinate 20,498,513 downwards.
AGCATGGATAGGTGCACTGGCTGCCGTGATATAACTGAAATAATGTTGAAAACGGCGTTAAACACCATACAACCAATCAAAATGTAGACATGTGAAACCTGAAAATCAGACCACCCCACCAATGAGACCAAATTTTAAAAGTACCACGGGTGGTCTTAATAGAGGAGTTTTACTGTACATACTTGTTAAAACTTTGGATTGGGTGATAAAGAGTTAGTTCTTAACCCTTTACCACACAATGCTGACTTTTGACGATCCTTGGAAAGAAGCCTTTAGAAAACATTGTGGGAAAAGGAGAAAATGCTGGTAACCAGCATTTTCTCCTTTTTCCACAATGTTTTCTACCCTATCAATGAACAATTGCACCATTTGAGCCACATCGAAATTGTTGTCTGCAAATGCTTTCAATTTGGACAACGCTAGAATTTTGTTGTTTGGTAATGAGTTAACCAAATAACAAAATTTAAGACTTGTCCAAATTCAAACATTTGCAGGGGACAATTTGATTATGTCAAAGAGCTGTGCCCCAGGTAAGAGCCTCACTCAAAGCAATGGACCTTTTGAGGGAATGTCCTTGGGCTAAGACACTTCAGAGGCCTGGCCTAGCACTGGTGAAACCCAGGATATACATGAATATGTGAGCTGTTATTGTGTTTTGACTGAAATAATGTTGAAAGCGGCATAAAACACTATTCAAGCAATCAACCAAAGTTTGATGTCTGATAAGAGTAAAGAGAGGCACGGGTAGGAAACTTCATATTCAGAGCCAATGGCTCTGACGAGAAAATGTTGTGTTGGTCTTTCGTTTCTGAAGATGTCGGTTGAAAAACAACTCAAAAAAACAGGTAAGCTTGTCATTATTTGTAATCATGTGTTCTTATGTCTTTGAAATTCAAAAAAAGGAGAATGTCATGCAATGCTCTGTCTTTCAACGTGTTTTCTACACCACGGAAAGTTGTAACAAGTGTACGATGTCTGAATCATATGTGGCGTGGGTTGACCTTAGCTAAAATAATACATCACGGACCTAAATTCAGTCTATTATTGCCATATAATTGGCAACTAAAGGAGAGTCTTGCTGTCCTAAAAGCGTGAATTAATGTCTTGAAATGTTACATTCACTGCTTGTAAAGAATTGAAAAGAAATAGCACAAAAATTATGAAAATAAAGAAGGGCTCTGATTATGTGGACCGGCTCTGAATATGTGAGTCCGCACCGATTGTTGAGGGCTTCCTTTCAAAAATTTAGTTTTCTGTAAAAATTTACTTAGGAAGTAGGCCTTGTTTTTCCGTTAACACCTTTTAATCCGAAATGTTGTACTGTTGTTGGATGGAACATGACCGAATTTATGAAAATACAAAGGACTTGTATTGTCACGATTGAAAAATCCTGTCGAAAATTAGTCTGTCTAAATTTTGAAAATACTTTTGTGTAGCTTTTGATTAACAGAATGGTCTATACATGTATGTAGCATTTGTCATGCTTTCGTCGTAAGTGCAGACCACAAGTAAGCAAAAATAATGAAAACTTTTTGGCATCTTCGGAAGGCTATTTGGTCTTGAAACAGTCATTGAAAAGCTAAATGGAAAATGTACCGACCATAGCAGAGATGATGAATAGAAAAACTTTTACAGTTGACCTATTCGCAATACACACCTCAGGGTTTATGTGTGAACACTCTTTACTCTTTTTAATACTTAACGCTGCACAACAGTATGTCAGGTGGGTGGGGTATATACAAGTCTTTAACAACAAAAAGGAATCTATTTCACAAGCACGTCAAGACCAAAAAATGTTCATAGATCCCTGATTCTGATAGTACTTACTCAGATCTTTCAATGTTCAATTAACCAGACGCATATTAGATCAGAAAATGCTACATATCGGTTATCTTTAAGCCGATGATAAACAAACATCCATCCAAGCGAACGATCACGTTTTGTGCAGTCTAATATTGATCTACACTGGCTGCAGAACCAACTAAAGTTGTGACAGGCACTTTAAGGGTTCATAATGAATAGCTTCGAGTTATTTATTTTTCTTTTCCGTCCTAGATTTTTGTATTAATGTCCTAAACATTGTTGTTTGCACTTGTTTCAGAAATCTCACACCGACCCCTCCCCATTTCTAATGTAGAAATTATTCACTTTACGCCATAATTAGATTGAGATTGCAGCTCCAATATCATGATTTACTGAATATGTATGCAATTAGCTGTTTTGAGTCATTACATAGGATAAAAAGGCAGTTTGAAGGGTCTTTGAGCGATTTATGTAAATTTGGCTCCTGTTTTGTCGTGGGTTTTCGTGTTTTGCTGTACCAAGTAATTTTGATTAAGTAAAAAGTAAAACTCTGAAAAAAAAAAAAAACTTGCGTATTGTCCTGTTTTATTCTTATCCATTTTGTCTGCACATGCTTAAAAGGATTTCGGACATCGGACTTTTTTTCGGAGCAAGGTTTTTCAAAACTTTAAGACTTTTAGTGCTTTCTTTAAGCAGACGTACACATAAAATACACCATGAAAATTCCCTAAACTGTTCGAAAAAATGACGATACGTAGGGGTTTTTTTTTCCAGAATTTTACTTTTTACTTAATCAAAATTACTCGGCACGGCAAAACACGAAAACCCACGACAAAGAAGGTGCCAAGTTTACATAATCCGCTGAAAGACCCTTCAAACTGCCTTTTTCTCCTAAATAATGACTCAAAACATCTACTTTGCATACACACTCAGTATATCATGATATTGGAGCTAGAATCTCAGTCTAATTACAGCATAAAGTGAATGATTTCTACATTAGAAATGGGGAGGGTCGGCGCGACATTTCTGAAACAAGTGCAAACGACAATGTTTAGGACGTTCATACAAAATTCTTGGACGGAAAAATAAGAATAATTAACTCGAAGCTATTAATTATTAACTCTTAAAGTGCCTGTCACAACTTTAGTTGGTTCTGCAGCCAGTGTAGATCAATATTAGACTGCACAAAACGTGATCGTTCGCTTGGATGGATGTTTGTTTATCATCGGCTTAGAAAATAACTAATATATGACATTCTGATCTAATATGCGTTTGGTTAATTGAGCATTGAAAGATCTGAGTGAGTACAATCAAAATCAGGGATCTATGAACATTTTTTAGTCTTGATGTGCTTGTGAATTTAAAGACTTGTATATACCCCACCCACCTGACATACTGTTGTGCCGCGTTAAGTGTTGAAAGAGTTAAGAGTGTTCACACATATATCCTAGGCGTGTAATGTGAATAGCTCAATTGTATTTCTCACGTATTGTAAAAGTTTTCTTTTTCTATTCAATATCTCTGCTACGGTCGTTACATTTTCCATTTAGCTTTTTAATACCTGTTTCAAGACCAGATAGTCTTCCGAAAATGCCAAATATTTTTCTTTTTCTTTTTTTGCTTACATGTGAGCTGCACTTACGACGAAAGCATGACAAATGCTATATACATGTATACACCATTGTGTTAATCAAAAGCTACACAAAAGTATTTTCAAAAGTCAGAAAGAGTAATTTTCGACAGGATTTTTCAATCATGACAATACAAGTCCTTTGTATTTTCATAAATTCGGTCATGTTCCATCCAACACAAGTACTACATTTTGGACTAAAAGGTATTAACGAAAAAACAAAGCCTACTTCCTAATGCGGCGTTCACACTAGAGCACGATCTTTTACGATCGTCACGATTGGCCAATCGCAGCGAATCGTGTAAATTTGGTGGAATTTGACGATTAGATACGAGTTGGTGCGATTTCATGCGTTCTGATACGATTTGTTACGCTTAGATGCGATTTGGTCACGATTGGTCAATTTGTGGTGATACGATCTGTGTCCAGGATAGACACGATCACATACGATCTGATAGGAGTATCACGATTGGGTTCGCGATTCCATTGCGATCTGACGCGATTATAACGATAAGTGTCCACGATCTGTTACGACACGATACGTGCCGATGCGTTCTCATACGAGCATCAAGGACTGATGCGCTTTGTTGCGATGTTTTACGAATGTTGGATGGATGTTTTGAGCGATTTCGATCACGATTGAGCCACGATGAGACCGCGACTGGTATATTAACAACCTGATTGATCGGTGACCTCATTGTTAATTGAACCTCTGAACATTCAATACCATTGATGATGGCCGGACTTGTGGATGATGAGAATGTGACATTTGCATTTTTAATGTTTGCTTATATTACTGCCATCGAAGAAGAAGAAGAGCAGCTGCAGGAACCGCAACCAAAGAAGGTCAGGAGAGCTATCACGAGACCGGTGTGGGTACAACCATGGATCACAGAGGAGAGAAGACAAACTCTTGGTCAGTACTCCAGCCTCACTGGGGGTACCAAAGCCTTGCCCTTTCCCTTTTTGCCTTTGGAGCCCTTCGGTGGCATACCTCAGAAAGTGTCAAAATTGCTAAAATATATGACGTTAGATGTTATTTACTCTTCTATTGTAGATTGAGCAATGAAACAAATTAATCTTGCCCGATGTATATATGGTCACGATAACTCGCAACAGATCTTGGGCGTCCGTTACAAATGCGTAACTAGTCGTGCCTGCACGTATTTACTCGCATCAGCTCGTATCCTCTCGTGAGTCATTCGCATCAAGTCGTGGGCAATCGGGCCCGACAGAATATCCTGAATCGTGACGGATCGTAACACGTCGTTGGAGATCGCAACACATCGCAACAGATCGCGCTATTTGTCTCCACCCCGATGACCACGATTTGGAAACACGATGAGATACGGTCTGTTGCGATTTGTTGCGATGACTTACGATCTGATGCGATGGTTACGATAGTTCCGGCAATCGTGTTAATCGTGAAAAATTTTTTAACTGCCAAAAATTTTTCCACGATTAACCCGATTGCGGCGATTGACATCAAGATGAGATACGATCTGATAAGATCCGATACGATGATCCCGATACGTCCACGATAAAGCCCACGATTTCAATCGTGGTCGAATCGTGATAAGTGTGAACGCCACATAAGTAAATTTTTACAGAAAACTAAATTTTTCAAAAGGAAGCCCTCATCAATTGGTGCCGACTCACATATTCAGAGCCGGTTCACATAATCAGAGCCCTTCTTTATTTTCATAATTTTGGTGCTATTTCTTTTTTAATTCTTTATCAGCAGTGAATGTAACATTTCAAGACATTAATTCATGCTTTTGGGACAGCAAGATTGTCCTTTAATTGCCAATTATATGGCAATAATAGACTGAATTTAGGTCTGTGATGTATTATTTTAGCTAAGGTCAACCCACGCCACAAATGATTCAGACAACATCATACACTTGTTACAACTTTCCGTAGTGTAGAAAACACATTGAAAGACCAGAGCATTGCATGACATTCTCCTTTTTTTGAATTTCAAAGACATAAGAACACATGATTACAAATAATGACAAGCTTACCTGTTTTTTGGTTGTTTTTCAGCCGACATCTTCAGAAACGGAAGACCAACACAACATTTTCTCGTCAGAGCCATTGGCTCTGAATATGAAGTTTTCTACCCATGAGAGGGGAAAACATGAAATACACTGTTCCCATCACAGATAATTTTTTTTACCCTGCACATTGCTTTTGAAAACACTATAGCAATAGAAAAAGCAATATCTTCTTTTTTCTCAAGGTTTTTACACAAATTTTGTGTATGTAACCTTGATTTATGTTAATTTTCATAATCATATAGCAGGACGTTTTATCTCTTCATTGAACCATCAAAATTCTATGCTTGTTATATTGAAAGGGTTTCCAGATGACAAATTTAAGATGGCTCAAAAGATGGAATTTTTCTGTAATATATTAGGAAAAAAAATGTAGGGACAAGAAAGAATGCTAGTTACCAGCAATTTCTTCTTTTTTCCACAAATTTGTCAAAAGCTTTTTTTCTGAAGGTTGTAAAAAATTCAGTTTGTGTCGTAAAGGGTTAACTCTTTTCAAAACAATTCGGACTTTTAACAGTCCGGAAAGACAAGCCTTTTGAAAATATTTTTTCCAGCATAACCTAATAGCATAACATGATTTTAACCAGCATTTCCTCTTTTTCCCACAATATTTTCTACCTTTTCTAAAACAAATTTCAATTTTTCAGTCACGATAAATTTGTCGTATGGAAATGCTTTCAGTTTGGACTTGTTGAAATTTTTGTCGTTTGGTAAAGGATTAAAAGGTGTCTACTGCCAGTTTGCTTTTTAGGTTTATGACTATTTTAATTTTTTTTTATTCAGGAAGAATGTGGAAATGGAAATACAGCAATGCATGGGGTTGTTATGACATTCAGTAGTATATTGATTGTAGAATATAATTTCATAAATGATAAGGAGTTACACTCTGGAAAAAGGTTGTTTAACTTACCTGCAAAAAGTATGTCGGTTGTTTAACTTATCTGCAAAAAGTATCTGCAAAAAGAATGTCGGTTGTTTAACTTAACTGCAAAAAGTATCTGCAAAAAGAATGTCAGTTGTTTAACTTATCTGCAAAAAGAATGTCGGTTGTTTAACTTATCTGCAAAAAGTATCTGCAAAAAGAATGTTGGTTGTTTAACGTATCGGCAAAAAGTATAGATCCATGTCAGCCTGTGCAGTCCACACAAGCTGACATTGGTTAAAACTTTTTTGCTATTGAATATTATTTTCTATGTGTCAAAGGACAATTCTTTCTCCTGTTTTAACAGATTTCTAAACAAAATGATCCATATATCATACATCTACTTACTTGGTAATATCCATTACACAGATACATAAAGCTCCCTTTTCCCAGAGCATGGCTAAAATTAATTGAGCCATGCTCTGTGAAAAGGGGACATGATGCATCTGCGAAAAGTATCGACCCAGGCCAGCCTGCACAGTCTGCGCAGGCTGACCTGGACCGAAACTTTTCGCTACTAGTCAATTGTCTGTTTGTCAAAGGACCAATCTACCCTATGATTAAGTCGGTTATTGAAAAAAATGGCTCCTATGGATCCATAATTATGTGATGACTTTGGCAGGTATCAAGTATAACAGAGATGCATTAAGCCCCCTTTCGCCAGAGCATGGCTCAGTTATATTCATTTGGTAACCCTTGAAGCTTTAAAAAACTAGATTTTGACCAGGGTTCTTTTTGAAGAAATTTTAATTTTTGGTAAGATGATAATTGGTGGGAGAAAAAAACAACAACAGGCAATTTCTTTTGAAATGGGCAGAAAACATCATTGGAAAATGAGAAGATGCTGGTACCAGCATTTTCTCCCTTTCCTGCACAATGTTTCCAAAAGACTTCTTCCTAATGGTCATTTATAAAAACTCAAGATTGTTTAGTGTAGGGTTAAAGCAACTTTTAACAAGATGTTGACAAGAAATATTTTCTAGAACATTGTTTTTAGAAAGTTGCACATTTTTATAATGTAATCTCGATAAGACATCACTTTAAAGATTTTTCAAAGACAGAGCCTATCATTTAAACAATTTTTAATTTGTTGTCTGCAAATACTTTTGATCTGGACAAGTCCAAAATTTGAATGTTTTCAGTGTTTGGTAAAGAGTTAAAGAAATTTGAACAAGCTAAGAAAAAAGAGACATTGATTAATGTATTTAGTGTTTACCTTTTTTTTGTTTGCTCCATTTTTCATGACTTGTACTAGTAAACAAAATTCAGTATGACCTCCATTTACTTTCGTAATGGCTATTGACTAAACAATAATAGCATATGAAGATAACCAAATATGCACCGAGGGCATGTCCAAACATGTCTCATAATATACCTAAACGATAATATTATAGCGTAACCTACTATATATACACAAAATCACAAAATGTGTATCATTTACCCCAGAATGTTTGTTTTTGAGTTTTTGGAATGAGATACAATGTATTTAAGATTTATTTTGAGTTTTGTTTTTAAATGCTCCTGGTGACCAAAATACAAAATTAATTATTCAACCCAATTGAGGTGAAATGCCATCACTGTAAAATATATATACATATTTTGTACTTCCCATTTATAAACTTGCGCAATGTATGTACTGTATGTACTTTACTGTAATAAGTATAAAAGGTAAGTTTGAATCATGTGTTCTTATCATAATTAATATTGTATAATATTGTATAATAAAAGTCATATGTTTAATTATCAACAGGGTATATGCACTCATCAACAGCACCTTTTCACAGTAGTAAGTTTATTCCTGGGGTTTCTTTTCAAAGTACATGTATAACTCATTTAACCCTTAACCAAACAATACCAAGTTTTAATAACTTAACTCTTAGAGTGCTGAATAAACCTATCAGTCACAGATAATTGCAATTTCATGGTTGCTTGTGTCTACAGTGTTTCAGCAAAGCAGATGGTGTAGATCGAAGATCAGGATGCATGTTTTGTGCAGCCTGATCTTGATCTATACTGGCCACTAAGACAACTATATTCATGAAAGGCGCTTTTAGGGTTAAAAAGTAAACTAGCAAAAATATTGTAGTAAAAGGAGGAAATTCTGGTAACCACCATTTTCTCCTTTTACCATAATATTTTCCATGCCCTTTTAATCCACCATTTGGATCACATTTATAGTTTATTGTTTACTGCAAATGCTTTTAATTTGGACAAGTCTAAAACTTTATTGTTTGGTAAAGAGTTAAAAGTGTAATGCCTTGCATGCCAAATATTTATGTATTTTTGCATAGATCACCAAGCGATATATGTAGCCATCCTAACTTTATATTTCTAGTTGAATTTTAGAGTGTTTAGATATAGAAAGCGAAAAATGCATTTTGCATATGATACACTCACACATTAAAAGATTTAAGTGTAAATATATTTCTCACTATTTGTTTTTTATCCTGAAAACTAGTGAATTTTCAACCAAATTAGACTTATTCATATTGCAAGCAATTATAGATATGTCTCATAGGATGCAATTGGCTGGAATTTGAAAGAGTAGAAAATATGAGTTTTAACCACAATATTTTCAAAAGCCTCTTTCCTCAGAGTCTGTATAACACAGGGTTGTTTGGTAAAAGGTTAACCCTTTACAACACAATCTGGACTTTTATTGACCCTGAGAAAGTTTAGAAAACATTGTGGGAAAAGGAGAAAATGCTGGTAACCAGCATTTTCTCCTTTCCCAAAATGTTTTCTATTTTATCAAAGACAGAAAAATCATTTGAGGTATACTAAATTTTGTCATCTGCAAAATGCTTTCATTTGGTGCAGTCCCAACATTTTGTTGTTTGGTAAAGAGTGAAATGACACAATTTAATGCTGCTGTCATATCATAGGTCCAGTAGGCCCAAATAATTTAATTTGCTCATATCAGTTGTAGAGCCATTAGGGCCAAATACCTGTAAATGCTCTTATCATAGATCCAGTAAATGTCTGAAATCGCTCTTATCATTTGTAAAGCCAACAGGCCCAATTACAATAATTTGCTCTTATCAGTCATAGAGCCAATAGGCCCAAATATGTGAAAATGCTCTAATCAATCATAGAGCCAGTAGGCCCAAATACCTGAAATTTCTCTTATCAGTCACAGAGCCAATAGGCCAAAATAATTGCTCTTATCAGTCATAGAGCCAATAGGCCCAAAAAACCTGAAATTGCTCTAATCAGTCATAGAGCCTATGGGTCCAAATACCTAAAAATGCTTTTATCAGTCATAGAGCCAATAGGCCCAAATACCTGAAATTGCACTTATCAATTATAGAGCAAGTAGGCCCAAATACCTGAAATTGCTCTTATCAGTCATAGAGCCATAGGCACAAATACCTGAAAATGCTTTTGTAAATCATAGAGCCAGTAGGCCCAAATACCTGAAAATACTCTTATCAATCATAGAGGCCAATAGGCCAAAATACTTGAAGTTGCTCTTATCAGTCACAGAGCAAATAGGCCCAAATATCTGAAAATGCTCTTATTAGTCATAGAGCCAATAGGCCCAAATACCTGAAATTGCTCTTACCAGTCACAGAGCCATAGGCATAAATACCTGAAATTGCTTTTATCAGTCATAGAGCCATAGGCACAAATACCTGAAATTGCTCTTACCAGTCAAAGTACCATGAGCATAAATACCTGAAATTGCTCTTACCAATTGAAGAGCCATAGGCACAAATACCTGAAAATGCTCTTATCAGTAAGAGAGCCATAGGCATAAATACCTGAAAAGCTCTTATTAGTCATACAGCAGATTGGCATAAATACCTGAAATTGCTCATATCAATTGTAGAGCCAATAGGCACAAATACCTGAAATTGCTCTTATCAGTCACAGAGCCAATAGGCTCAAATACCTGAAAATGCTGTTATCAGTCATACAGACAACAGGCTCAATTACCTAAAATTACTTTTATCATGCATAGAGCTTATAGGTTTCAGATACAAAACATACAGTCTGATCTTTGATCTTAAATGTCTGCTGTGCTAAGACATTCTGGTCAAAATAAGTCTGAATATGTCCTATTTGTTTCGTTGGCATTTTAGGGATCAACATATGGTTAATAACAAGTTTTCAGATGAATTTTAGCAAGTTTTCCTTTGTAGCTGTAGAAAACAACACAACAATAAGCTTCTGTTTATAACTCTTTACCAAATCCTCCCAAGTTTTGAATAAACCAGAGAAAGAAGGAGTTTTAAAACATTATGGGAAAAAAAGAAAATGCTGGTAACCAACATTTTCTTCATTTCCCACAATTTTTTTACCCTTTCAAAGGGGAATCCTTTTGAACCACATTTCATTTCTTGTCTGCAAATGCATTGGATTTTGACAAGTCTGAGGTTGTGTTGTTTGGTAATGACATAATGCAATGCAAATGCTTTCTGCTTCTTGCTGCACTGCCTGAAAGGTCATAAAAAATTGCTGTTATTTAATTTTCTTCCAGTTACTTGATGTAGGCACCTCTATCCCTTTACCAGGTGGCAAAATATCAGTATAGTAGTCCAAATTGAAAGCCCTTGCAGACAACAAATATGGGCTCAAATGATGTAATGTGTCTTTTTGAGACATAAAAAACATTTAAAGAAAAAAAGAAAATACCATTTATCAGCATTTTCTCTTTTTCCCACATTGTTTTCAAAAGCCATTTGATTTAGTCTGACCTGATCATACATGTATTTTATGCTGACTAGTTTCAGTATTGTAACTAAACTTTTGGAGAAAAAAAAAATAGACTGATAACTTGAAATTCTGAATCTGGGTCCCTGGGGGTCTAACTTCCAAAGCTGGCATGATTTCTAATTAAATCAGGTATTTTTAGTAATAACAATTGAGGAAGGGGGTGGGAGATTATGTTTTGGAGAAAATTTGGGGCCCAAATTTAGCTCCAAATTTATGGAAAAGAAAGAAACAAGATAATGATAAGGTTTTTTTCTAAAAGAACACAACAAACAATAATATTGTTAAAGATATGTGTCATTGAAGGAATTCAAAACTGGATTTTGTCTCATAATGTTTATTGTAGTCTTTTTACAAAAAAAAACTGATAATCATTGCCATATGTTAGTTACTGTATGTTGGAAACACAATGAATGTATATTTCTTTTTTGTCAGGAGTTTTCTGATAAAATTTTTACCTTTTTAGTATTTATCTACATGACATATCGTCGAATCATCAAAAATCACGATGCATCGAAGTTCGCGACCACTTTGTTTTTAGAATAAGTCACATGATACTTTATCGAAATCGAGGCTGGTGAGGTCATACCATTTGTTGATTTTGTTATCATCTGCAAAAGTCGGGAAAAAATGAGGTTTAAGTCGGCAAATCGGCTACTTGGAAAAGCTCATTTTCAGAAAAGGTAATTTCATCAGTGCAAAGACCCCTTCCCATAAAAACTACAAATTATTCCAAGACACATTTGACGATGTTTTGCTGTCAATGGGTGTCACGTGACCGTGTTAGAGGTGGAGATCAAAGGTCAGTCTATTTTTTTTCTGACTTTTCGCGAATATACCTGCATGACAAGATGGCTGCCTTGTGTCGGCTGTGTCATGCTTGCTGAATAAATTTTGTCAATATTTGAAATAAATTGGGTATGTCTTGTGTACTTGAAGGACAATAATTGAATAACACATACAGCCAAGTGGAATTTCATTTTTACCCATATAACTTAAGTTAATAAACACCGAAGCTTAATATTGTGATTTTCAGTTTGTCAAGGGTATAATGAATGCATTTGTATGAAATAATGGCAAATACAGAAATTTTTCTTCTCTTTTTGCCACAATATTTACAAAAAGAAGTCATCTGCAATATAGATTAAAATGTCTCTAGCTTATAATGTGTGCAATAATAGATTAATATTAGATACTAAAATTTACACTGTTATAATTAATATGACAAAACAATTCTAGTTATAGATTCAAGATGTATTGAATGCACTTTTGCTTTTTTGTTGAAGTAAATTGTCCTGTTCAAATTAGCCTTATTTCTTTACCACATAACCCCGACTTTTAACGACCCTGAAGAAGAAGGCTTTTGAAAACATTGTAGGTAACCAGCATTTTCTCCTTTTCCCACAATGTTTTCTGTCCTGCTGTGAATAAATATCAATGGTTTCAATGCTTTCAATTTGGACAAGTTTAATATTTTGTCCTTTGGTAAAGACTTAACATGGTATCTCATAATAATTATAATTTAGAATTAACCTGTTACTGTATATATACATGAATTGCTCTTTTTATCCATGCAACAGACATTTAGAATACACCTGTGGAAGAGAAGCAACAGAAGCAAATGCTCTGTTCACTAGAATTCCTTTTGAACTTTTGATGAACAAGTTCTATAGCTCTGCTGGCTTATTTTATGTCTCTGTGCCTGTCATGCATCCCTGCATGTATCCATTTATCCATGCTTCCATGTGTGTGTTAAGTTTTATTTCATCTCTAAAGAAACCAATTTAATTTCAACCAAATCTGAGAAAAATGATTCTGCTATCATCTTTTTCAGAATGCCCTCGAAGAAATTAAATCTAGTGAAAACACTTGTTGCCATGGTAACAAAACTGAAAAATATTGAAAATCTTTAAAATCTTGTCCTAGACTATAGGGCTTAGGGTAGCCATACTTGGCATGTAGCTTTCTCTTATGGACCTCTTGTAATGTTATCAGGGACCTGTATGAAATTTGTTCAAATATTGCCCTGAGATCAAAAGTTAGTATTCCAGAGAGAAGGGAGAATGTCACATATCTTTCTTGTATGAGCAACTCAGGGTTGCTCTGGCTGTCTTATTTGAAATTGCTCTTGTCAAAATACTCTCCGTCAGAGTTCATTGATATTTGGTATGTATGATATTCAATAAGACCTGTTTATATTCATTCACTTCATCTCTGCATGTGCAAAAGATAAGACTTTTTTTGCAAGGCAAAGCTTATTTGTGTGTAAAATTCTATTGCAATATGGATATCTTACTGTTTTAATGTCTGTGGATACTAATTATTTGTATGGCACATGTACTTTATTAGTAAGTGGAGCAATAAAGGGCTATCATGGACTTCTTATTATTTCATCTTTTGTATGTCCATAAGGTAATTTATTTTAATTCTGTTTGATAGGCTTAACCCCCTTATCATAAAATCCTGAATTTTAATGACCCTGAGAAAGAAGCGTTTTGAAAACATTGTTGAAAAAGGAGAAACTGCTGGTACCCAGCAGTTTCTCCTTTTTCCACAAAGTTTTCTACGCTTTCAAAGACATATTCCATTGTTTGAACCACATTTAAATTGTCGTCTGCAAATGCTTTCAATTTGGAAAAGTCTACATTTTTGTCAAGTGGTAAAGAGTTAAAAAAGCTTTACTGTCAGGGGTTACTTTGCTTTCCAGAAATCTGGTTAACCACTTTACAAAACAGTCAGGCGTTACCATGGTCCACAGAAGCTTTTGATAATATTGTGGGAAATGGATAAAATGCTGGTATCTAGCATTTTCTCCTTTTTCCACAATGTTTTCCATAATTAAGATAACAAATCATGCTATTTGAACCATCTTTGATTAATTTTGTTCTTTTGCAGACACTTTCAATATGGACAGTTCTGAAATTTTGCCATCTGGTAACATAAGTACAGATTTTTCGAAATCTGAAATCATAAGATATGAACCGAAACCCATAGAACTTGAAAACAAAATGTGAGACTTCATAAAAGATCAAATATACAGTAAAATTTAAATGATTAGTTATCTCCCTTTTTGTTTTCTCAGGTGATGAATGTAGAACTGAAAGAGAGTTACCACCCCTGATGTTGAGTTTAGACTTCAAGTGTAAAAACTTTAATTTTGGAAACCATTATTTCCACATGCATGGAGGTAAGTTGTGTCTTTCTGTAAAGCCAATTGACATTTTGGCGTCTCTGGTGAAACATTCTCCTCTTCTCCAGAGGACAATTTTTTAGACTTATCTGTATTGAAAGCATTTACAGAGCATGTGGCTTAACCCTTCCAGTGCTAAATTAATGAAATGGACCTTTTCAATTAGGAAAAACATCTGAAACATTATTGTTTCAAGGTTGTATTGGCTAGAATATGTAAAGAAGTAGCGGAAAGTGTAGATCAAAGATCAGACTGCACGTTCTGTGCAGTCAGATCTTGATCTACACTGTCCGCAAAAACAAGTTAAATCGGTTCCAGCACTTTATGGGTTAAATAATAGAAACTCCTGAAAAGTGCATTATCTTCTGCTAGGTGGCATTCCTCAAGTACACATCTATCTAATGTGAGCATTTTGGGTACAGAACTGTACTACTTTTCAAATGACAACTGTTACTTCACATTTTCAAAATAAAATAAAAGTTTACTCAATTTAACACTACCTGATACAATTCATCCAGCCATGGTTGGCTAGCATGTAACCTATGCAACAGTTGTCAAATTTTTTAAGAATATGACATGCGCAGACAACGTGAAAAGTGCAGAAAATGTTGTGATGAAAGGGAGAGCAATGCTGCTTACTAGCATTTTCTCCTTTAACCCTTTACCACACAATCCCGACTTTTAATGACCCTGAAAAAGAAAGCTATTGAAAACTTTGTGGGAAAAGGCTACCAGCATTTCTCCTTTTCCCACAATGTTTTCTATCCTTCCCAAAACAAATTTCAAATTGTGAGTCACATTTAATATGTTGTCTGCAAGTGCGTTCAATTTGGATCAGTCTAAAGTTTTGTCTTTTGGTAAAGAGTTAACCACTACATTTTCCTTTACCAAACAATCCCAAATTTTATCAACCTGTAAGAAGAAGACACATATTGTTGGAAAAGGAGAAAATGCTGGTAACCTTGTCCCACAATGTTTTTACCATGAAGTACTCAAGGTGAGCTTTTGTAATCGTGCTGTGTCCGTCATGCGTCATGCGTCATCCGTCGTGCTTCGTCAACTTTTACCTTGTGTACGCTCTAGAGGCCACATTTTCAATCAGATACTCATGAAACTTGGTCAGAATGTTTGTCTTGATAATATCTCGGACATGAATGAAAATAGGTCAGTTCTGGTGAAAAACTAGGTCAAAAGGTCACATCTTAGAAAAACCTTGTGTACGCTTTAGAGGCCACATTTTCAGTCCAATACTCTTGAAAGATAGTCAGAATGTTTGTCTTGATGATATCTTGGACAGCTTTGAAAAATGGGTCAGGTGGGGTCAAAAACTAGGTCACTATGTCAAATCTTAGAAAACACTTGTGTATGCTCTAGAGTCAATATTTTCAGTCCAATACTCTTGAAAATTTGTTAGAATGTTTGTTTTGATGATGTCTCAATAGAGTTTGAAAATTAGTCATGTTAGATCAAAAACTAGGTCACTAGGTCAAATCTTACAAAAACCTTGTACACCCTCTAGAGGCCACATTTTCAGTCCAATACTCATGAGACTTGGTCAGAATGTATGTCTTGATGACATCTTGGAGGATTTTGAAAATGGGTCAGCTGAGGTGAAAAACTAGGTCACTAGGTCCAATCTTAGAAGAACCTTGTGTACACTCTAGAGACCTCAATTAAAGTTCAATATTCATGAAAGTTGGTCAGAATGTTTGTCTTGATGATATCTTTAGTTCGAAATTGGGTCACAATGGGTCAAAAACTAGGACACCAGTCAAATCTTTCAAATAGCTTGAGTCACGCTAGAGTCAACATTTTCTGTCCAATACTTATGAAAGTTAGTCAGAATGGATTTCTTAATGATCAATAAGATGAAATTGAAAATGGGTCACATTGGGTAAAAAACTAGGTTCCCATGTCATAAAATTATCTTGGTGTGTACACTTTAGTTCAACATTTTCTGTCCAATACTCATGAAAGGTGGTCAGAATTTTTGTTTTGATAATATCTACAATGAAAATTGGGCTCTGTTGGGCTTATAATTAGGTTATAGAGAGAAATTCTAGAAAAAGCTTGTGTACAAGCTAGAGGCCAAATTTTCAGTCCAATACTTATAAAAGTTAGAATGTTTGTCATAATATCTTGAAAGAGATTGAAAATTTGTCATGTTTGGTCAAAAGGCTGAGGTGAGCAACTTCAGGGCCATCATGGCCCCTTTTGTCTACCATTTCATTGTTTACCATTTCAGACAGAAAACACTTTCGGAGCTACATTTAACTCTTTACCACACAATCCTAACTTTTAACGACCCTGAGAAAGAAACCTATAGAAAACATTGTGGGAAAAGGAGAAAATGCTGGTAACCAGCATTTTCTCATTTTCCCACAATATTTTCTACCCTATCAAAGTCAGAAATCATCATATTAACAAAATTTATTTTGTTGTCTGCAGATGCTTTGACTTTGGTCCAGCCCAAAAATTTGGCGTTTGGTAAAGAGTTAATTTGTCATCTGCTAATGCTTTTTACTTTGTTGAGTCTAAAATTTTTCAGTTTTGAAAACCATTAACTCTTTATAATATGACAAAATTTCTAACTGGTCCAGACTGAAAGCATCTGCAGATGACAAATAAAATTTTTCACGAATTATGAAGTTTGTCTTTGGGAGGATAGAAAACATTGTGGGAAAAGGAGAAATTGCTGGTTACCAGCATTTTCTCCTATTCCCACAATGTTTTCAAAAAGTCTTTTTCCTGAGGAGTCTTTCAAACTTGGGAATGTATGGTAAAGGGTTAAATGCCAAGATTTTCATGTAAGTCTATTGACATTTTTCATCATTTCTTCAGGAATCATGATAGATCTAGAGACAGATCCTCTGGTGGAAGATGCAGATAGATTACAGCCATCGTATGACGACATCATGAAAGAAGCCACATCCTATCTAAACAAACAGCTAGAAAATGAGAACACGATGATGGACCATTATAAAATACCAATGGTTACAATTGATGGCAAAAAGTAAGTCATGCTCAAAATTCTTTATCAGATGACAAAATTTTAGTCTCATCCAAATTGAAAGCATTTTCAGATGAAAAAATAAATGTGAATCAAACTTGCATTTTTTTTTTGTAGGGTAGAAAACATTGTGGCAAATTGTGGCAACCAGCATTTTTTCCTTTTTCCACAATGTTTTCAGGACCCTTCTTCCACAGGGTCATTCAAGCATTGTAAAAATTGAAAGCATTTGAAGAAAACAAATTCAGAGTGGCTCAAGTGGTGAAAATACTAGAAGTCTGAAAAATTCTTTACCACATGCAAGAAATATTCTTCTTTCTATCTTGGTTTATCATTCAACAAACCACGGTTGTGAGTTATGAGGCATAATAAATAATCCAAATGGGCAATAGCCTCGTAACTCACAACCATGGTTCACTGGACGATAAACCCCAAAGAAATAAGATTATTTCGATTCTAACATGACCAACTCTTGATCGAAGGAAAATAAGTTCATATTTACAAGGGCAGGTGCAGATAACATTCCCGTGAATAAACCATAGCTGTTTCAGTTACTAACCAAAACAAAACCCCACTGCCCTGTCGGTGAATATAAAAAGCATCAAAATTTCAATAAAATCTCAGGCATCAAACACAACATAAGAAAGTGGACCGTTTGACTCTAATATTTTCTCCCTTTCAAATGACAAAGAAGAATGAATGCATCATCAAGCTTTGGAGTAACAGTCACTTCAAATGCTATGAATATTACTCCACCGCTTCCAATCCCATTTCCAATGCAACACCGGTCAATTTTGAACTAACCTTCAACATGAAAAGACATCTGATTTATATATATTTACTAGTAACATTTCAAATAGTTCCATCGTTGACAATTTTTTTCAAAAACAGTCAATATTGGTAAATTCTTGAGTTTTTCCTTCCTCCTTAGTGGTGGCTGAAAATGATGATTTGTTTACGTCAAGTGACTTTCATTGATAAAATATTGGAGGGCAGAGACATTGAACAGCCACTGCCAATTTACTTTACAAAATGATGTCACTTCATAATTATAAAATGATGTCGATTTTACCACGCTTTCATTGCACATTGTTTATAGAGCCGAATTCACATGCCATTTCAGAATTCAGAATTATCCATATTGAAAGAATTTGTTGAGTACAAATTAGATATGGCTCAAATGATGGGATTTGTATCTTGAAGGGTAGAAAACATTGCAGGAAAAGGAGAAAATGCTGGTTACCAGCTTTTTCTCGTTCTTTTCTCACAATATTTTCTAAAGCATGCCTTCCCAGGGTCATTAAAACTTATGATTGTGTGGTAAAAGGTTAATTTTGACTGACTTGTCCATAAATGAAAAACTTAAAATATTTTTGTCACTGCATTATCTTATCTTTTTCCAAACAACTCTTGTGTTTTAACCACTCTTGGGAAAAGGATTTTGAAAACTATCATATTTTCTGGACAATAGGCCGTGGTTATAAAAGTGAAAATTTCCAAGGGTGCGGCCTATAAGACAAAGCAGCTTATACGTTAATTTTTTTTTTTCTAAATAATATTTTATTGTGGCCTGTAAGCCTAAAACTGAAAATAAATGAAAACCAGTTTGTGATTCCCCATGTGGGCACCATCCTTATTCACATGCCCAAAGTATTTTGGGCGTGTGAAAACCTATATATAGATTTAATTAGAAGATGAATTATTTGGCTTGCAAACTTATGAATGTGTTAAAACTCAAGACCAATCTTTATTTTCATACCTGTTGATTGATAATGTCGACTGGTACTAATCAGTGGTTAACTGTGAATGTAATTAAAGGTGTTGTTTGGTGTGTACCGCCAATTGGTCAGTCGAATGACAATTTGACAATTTTCGAAATTCCTTAAAACATTCGACAAAGAATAAACTAATGATAACCGTTATGGTCTCAGGTCCTCAGAGTGATTTGATCACCAGAAGGGAAAATCACTCCGACGGAATGAAGAAATATACAAAAACAGCGGATAAATTTGTTTCATGTGTTTATTATAATACAAATACCAGTACATATACATGTACATGTATCTATAGATAGATGAATTATGCCATTGACCAAGGGTATCAGCCACGGCCTATGTGCTGGTGCAGCCTATGCGATATTTTTTATTTCAAAAATGGTTAAAATGATAGGGTGTGGCCTATACAGTGCACTGGCTTATTGTCCGGAAAATATGGTTTGTAATTAAAAGCATGTTTACTTTTCCCCAAATGTTTTCAAAACGCCTTCTTTTCCAGGGTTGTTAGAACATGGGATTGTGTGGTGAAGGGCTTACAGCTAGATTTTTTTCTCAGAATTTTCAGTACTTTGATATTTTTTTTTCAGTTACTATGCCATGTGTATCGACTTTGAGACTTTTTATCCAACCAGCCCCCAGAAACCTTTGTGGGTGAAGGTATACCATGACGAGATCAACAAATTGAAGCCTAAAAAGTTACCCATGAGTGACATTCACCTTCATGAGCAGTTTAAGAAGTATTTTGGGTACAAAAAGGCTATAAAATGCAAGGTATTTGAACCCTTTACCAGATAATTCTAGGTTTTAGTGACCAACAGAAAAAGCATTTTGAAAACATTTTGGGAAAAGGAGAAAATGCTTGTAACCTGCATCTTCTCTTTTTTCCACAGTGTTTTCCACCCTTTCAAAGACAAATCACATTATTTTGGTTATATTTTGTATTACTATAAGTTTGTTGTTTGTAACAAGCATTTGCTAGTTAGGAAGCAAAGCTTATTTACTCTGATAAATCTCTAGAACATAGAAAAATACTTCAATTTGATTAAAACAGGAAATCTTACATAACAAAATTTCTTAAGGGGATAATAAATCAATTTGACTGTCTATCACAACTGGGTACCTCAGTGGTTAACATACCCAACTTGTGACCTGGGGTTGGGGGTTTGATACCCGGCTGTGGTAAACTTTCTTTCCTCTGATGCATGCGAGAAAAGAAGTCAGTGGCTGGGAAAGAAAGTTGTGTCAGTACTGGTGTGAGAAATCCAGGAAAGACATGTGTAGGTGCACTGACCACCAGGATATGACCTAAACTCCATTACAAAACAAATTGACTGTCTTATGTATTTTCTTCTAGACACCATATAATGGCTTAAAAGAAGCAGCCAAACGTGGGTTGGTGGCCATGTTTTCTGCTTTGTGCAGAAAAATGATGCAGGCTTCGCGGCTTGGGAAGCAAGATGAACACGGACTATCATTACTTCATTACGCTGCGATGAATAACCATCCGCAAATTATTGCCATGTTGCTTATACAGTCAATGGATGTGAATGTTCGTAGAAATAATATTATGGGAACAGGTAAATGCTTTTTTAGCTCTTTATCAAATGTCAAAATATTAGACTTGTCCAAATTTTGTAGCGTTTGCAGGGGAGAGAATAAATATGAACCAAAAGAGAAATTTGCCACAGGAAGGGGAGAAAACATTGTGGGAAAAGGAGAAAAAGCTGGTAACCAGCATTTTCTCCTTTTCCCACTATGTTTTCAAACACATCCTTTGTAAGGGTTTAAAGTCGGAATTGTGTGGTAAAGGGCTTACTTTCACGGTTCCAGTGGCAACCTTGCTAGCTTTTGCTGATTGTGTAGGTCAAGAGCAGACTGCACAGAATGTGTAGTCTGACCCTGATCTTTGGTCTACACAGTCTACTACCTGATGCTTATCTTTGTCAAAAAATAATTATTCAGTTTTAGTAAATATCTTCTGTTAGACGTAATAGATAAAATTATTCCATCCCTTGAAAAAAGTCAAACTCAATAATTGGCCGCAAAATAGTTCAACATGCTGTAAATAGATCAATGCAGGCCTCAGACCTCCTCGGAACTCTCTACCAGACGATAAAATTTCAGACTCATCTAAATCGAAAGCATTTGCAGACAACATATTAAATGTGGATAAAATAATGTAAATTTGTCTTCAAATGGATGAAAAAACATTTTGAAGAAAAGGAGAAAATGCTGGTTATTTTCATTTTCTCCTTTTATCACACTGTTTTCATAAGCTTTGTTCTTCAGAGTTGCTTGATAAAGAATTAATTCTGATACTATTAACTCTTTACCACACAGTCCTGAGTTTTAGCAACCCTGAGAAAGAAGGCTTTTGAAAACATTGTGGGAAAAGGTAGCCAGCATTTTCTCCTTTTCCCATAATATTTTCTTTTCTTTCTGATAAAAGTCCCACATTTTGTTCAAAATATTATTTATGTTATTTATACATCCTTTCCATTCCAAAATTTTACGTAGAAAGCTTGACTTTTATTATGACTTCCTTTTCTACTATGTTTTTTAGTTGATTTATAATTGATAATGTACATTATAAGTGAATGTTTACATTTTTATCAAAATTGAGATATTTTAATCCAAATTCAGATATTTTAGGAAATGGTTTGTATAACCTTTCACCGTTTGAAATTTGAAGGAAACAGGGCTTTTTGCCTTTTGTCTTGGTGTTGAATTTTATCTGTAATAAAATATCTTCTTTTATTCAGGGAAATGGTTTTTTCTAGGTTTGACAGGACTGTTTTTCTTCATCTTTTTCTCTTTGAGAGCTGGTTTTTTATGCCATTTCCTCCATAAATGTATTAACCATTTCATCCAGCCTGATCCAGAAATTTCAATTCATGTTGTTATTGGGATTTCACAGTTTTGGCGTGTATAACTTAACTCTATACCAAATGGCAAAATTTTAAACCTGTCCAAATGGGAAGACTTAGCAGATGACATGTTGAATGTGGCCTAAATGATGAAAATTGACTAAAGTTAGAAAGAAACATCGTGGAAAAAGAGACAATAGTTGTTAGCAGCATATTTTTCCTTTTTTCACAATGTTTTTAAGAGCATTTTTCTCCAGTGTCGTTAAAACATATGATCATTTGGGTTATATGTTAACCACCTTCTGCAAGGCCTTTCACTTTGAACACGTCTAAAATTTTGTCATCTGGTAAAGCGACAAATATGTTATAAAGCCAAGATTAGACTGCAAAACCTGTTCATTAGTATCTTGATCTACATATTCCACACAACTTGAATGGATGAAATTCACATACATTTATGGCCAGAAGAAATATTTGGTGGTATTCAAACTGATATGAAAAGATGAGATTTGTTTATCATTCAGGTATTACTGCTTTCATGATTTTTAATTCCCCACCACAAATCACAGGGGAATCAAAGGAATGGCCTTTGTCTGTCTGTCCTTCCATCTGTTTGTCCATCTGTCTGTCAGCCCATTTATAATACTTTTCTGTCCTCTCCATATCTCCTGAATGGCCAGCCTGATTTTTTAAATAATTGACAAAATCATGTATGCACCTTGATGAGTACAGTGTGCAGTGCAATGTTTTGTGTAGTCTTACTGTTATGTACATTGGCCAAAAAGGCAAATATAGTTGTCATACATGCTATCTATATTAAAGCAAGTTTTCCCCTTTTTCATCCATATTTTCTTGACTTTTTCCAGCATTTCACATCTACTGTGCTGAATGGATGAAATGATCATGTTCTGTCAAAAACAAAAATAAAATCAAATCATTGCAGTTTCAAACCTGTTCAGAAAAGAAAGAAGCAGAAATTTTAGATCTAAGATTAGACTGCACATGCTGCGTAATCTGGCCTTTGTCTACACTGTCATAAAGGCAACTAAGGTTGTATGTAGCACTTTTGGGGCTACATTTTGGCAGTCCACATATTCTGGTCATGTAAACACAAGCTTTTTCAAGTTGATTTTATAGATAAGTCTTGCTTGACTCATACACTGAAAAAAATGCCATTAGTAGATCAGAATAAATTTGTCAAACAAAAGCTAATATGCAAGTGTTATGTTTGGTTATTATCCCCAATTGTTCTTTTTTCAAATCTCATCTTTTCATTGGTAGGATTTTTCATATCCAGATTGGGTATTTGGGTCTGTAGTCACTAACCTTTCTTAAGATCCTTATCCCCAAGAAGTGTCTAAATTTGAAAGTAACACAACTTCTTACTGACTAACCAATCAGAAATTTTGTTACTTTCTAAATCTAGAATTAGATCAAGAATTTTCTTGAGAATGGTTTGTGAATACAGACAGACCCTTGATTAGATGAAGTCATTTTGTCAGAGATGGAGCTAGGACTCAGTTTCAATACAGGATAGCATGCATATAAGCAGAAAGGTAAAATTACAACACAGTTCTGTGTTTAAATGACCTTGACGAAAAAGGCTTTTGAACACATTGTGGGTAAAGGAGAAAATGCTGGTAATCATTTTCTCGTGTTTTGATAAGTATTCTTCCCTTAGGGAAGGTTGTAAGACACAGGAGTGTTTGGTAAAGGATTAAGGTTGATCTATATCTGATTGTTGAGAGACAAGATTTGATTGGGTGAATAGCCTAGTGATTAGATCAAACATAGTAAGACAGTCAATCAGAAAGCATGTGTCAAATTTTGCTGCTTGAATGTAGATCTCACTGGTAAAGGAACGAAATTGTTTTTCTGCAAGTTGTTGGGAAAAGAAGAATTTTTATATGACTTTCGAACGACAAATTTACACCAGTCAAATTTGAAAGCTTTTGAAACAACAAATTTGATGTTATTCAAGCAATAACATTTTTGTTTGAAAGAGCAGAAAATGTTGTATGAAAAGGAGAAGAGCTGGTTACCAGCATTTTCTCCTTTTCAAACAAGGTTTTTTTAAAAAGCTTACTGCCTTAGGCTTGTTAAAAAAATCTAGGGATTGTTTGGTAAAGGGTTAAATCTGACTGGTTATTAATGAGATAGAAAAAAAGCAAGGAGGATGAAAATGCTTAGCTCAGAATTATGCATTTTAGTATTAAACAGACTTTGTTTTCAGCAGGTAGTTAGTTGAAAATTACATTTATCACATAAAACAGCCTCCAGCAGTGTATTAAACCAATGACTCATTTTGGATAATACGCTAGTGAATTATCTTTTTTTTGGTCCTGGTTCTGGTTATTTTTGTAGTTGTGAGTGTGTGAAGCGGGCAAAACCAGCTGCAGCATGTGCAAGAATTTGTACTACTGTGCCATTTTCAGAAAAATGAAGTTGTTGTTGCTAAGACATTTAATTATGTGTGGAAAAATACTATGATTTTCATGTTCAATAAAACAAGAAATGCAGAGTAAGTCATTTAAGTCAAGAAAATAGTGGAAATAATTCTGTTTACCTCTTATTTTAAACTGTTTCATTCTACTGTTGATGAACATGTCACAGAGCTATCTGCTATGTACGCATTTCAAACTGAACTATGTCTGTAAACATGGACCCATGAATGGTATATAGGTAGAAGGTGATGATGCAGGATACATATTTGTTTTTCATTCATTTTATGTGATAAATAGAATCTCACATTTGTGTTTATGTATTATCATTTTGTCAGACTTGTTGACTAACATGTATATGATGCTCACCAAGGCTTGCACCATATAATTTTAGTCAACTTGTTGGATCAAAATGGTAATACATAAATACTCATATAGGATCCTGTATGTCGTGCAGTATGGTTTCAAATATACATGTAGGTAATACAAATAACCTTACAAGAGCCTTATAAATTCAACAAAATTAATATTTTTATTCTAGAAATGAGATGCTAACAAGTGTAGCTTCAAGGTTACTATTGTCCAGAATGTCTCAGCAAAGCAGGCAGCGTAGATCAAAGATCAGACTGCATGTTTTGTGCAGTCTGATCTTGATCTACTCTGGCTGCAGAGGCAAAGTAAAGTTGTGAATGGCACTTTAAGTGTTTTCTGAAATCCAAAGTACTATGATATAGTTGATTATTTCAATGAAATAGAAAAGGCCAAGGGAGATAAGAAAGATCAGCAGATTGGTAAAGATCTTTCACTGAAACTTTTTGCGGTGTTACAGAACAAAAAGAAGTATTTGACCATTTTCTTGCAGCTCAACACTCTACTACATGATCTCATGTTTTATTGACCGGGAAAAAGAAAGGTTTTGAAAATATTTTGGAAAAGAAAAAAATACTGGTAACCAGCATTTTCTCCTTTTCCCAGAATCTTTTCTACCCTTTCAATGATAAACCCTATCACTTTCTTTCAATTTGGACAAGTCTAAAATTTTGTTATCTGGTAAAGTGTTACATGGAAGCAGTTGGTGTGTAATTTAATTTTCAAAAGGTGGCATAAACATTAACAAAAAAATAAAAAAACATTTTTTTTTGAATAGCGAAATGATGAAACATAGTTTTTGGAAAATGTTAACTTCTATAAAGGAAAACATGCATCAAAAATGTAAAAAATGTTGAATGCAATTAAGAAAAGCATATGAATAATTTCGGTCTATAGAAAGACAAAACTGTTTTTACCAAACAGGATAGTGTAGATGTAGACTTAAGTTTAAAATTAGAATGCATGTTCTTTGTCATCTGATCTTACACAGACATTTAATGATTCTTTCTGCATTCTAAAACTTTCTTCAGTGAGAGAATTTATCCAAGTAGGTGAAAAAAGATACAATTCTGTCATACATTTGTGCAGTCATTTACAAATTGCTGTCTGGTTAACACTGTACCACACAGTCCCTGAGAAAAAAGGCCTTTTAAAGAACTGTGGAAAAATGAGAAAATGTTAGCAACTAGCATTTTCTACATTTTTCCCAACACAGTGTTTTCTACCCTATCAAAGAAAAAATTCTTTCATATGATCTTAATTTACCGGTAAACCATTGTCTGCAAATGCTTTCAGTATGGTCAAGTGTATAAACTTGGCTTGTGGTAAAATGTGAAGTATCGGTTATTTGAAAATGGTCAAATACTTCATGTCACATGTTTATCCAAATGACCCAATGTTGTGTTTGCTAATGAGTACCGATCACCCTTCCCCAAAGTAACATTGACAGTTGGTTTTAACCATCTGCCACACAATCTCACATTTTAATTACCATGAAGAAGGCTTTCTGAAAATATCGTAGGAAAGAGAAAAACTGCTGATAATCAGCATTTTCTTCTCCCCACAATATTTTCTACTCATTATGATACAAAAGGTGTCATTTGTGCCATATTGTGTCAATTTGTCTCCTGCAAATGCTTACAATTTAGACTGATCTAAAGTTTTCTTTTCCAGTTAGGAGTTAAGACCCCTCACCCACTAGGGTAGTCCTAAGAAAATGTTTTGTTTGAGCTTTGTTACCTGCCAGTATTCAATTGATGTGTTTACAGCAGAAAACTGAACTAAAGAGGATAGTTCAGAGACTTTACCTTGTATGTTCTTTTATCCAACTCATTCCTGGATTAAGCACGTCAACTTTTCCAGTCCCTGCTCTTTGAAAACATTATGAGACAAAGGAGCAATTGCTTTTTTTCCCACCATGTTTTCCATATCATTAAAAAAACACACCACACACTTTCTTTCCAATGTTTCTCGTATGTGTTGCATATAACAATTGTCAGTATGTCTATAACAGTCATGGGTTGGTTTAAATATTTTAAGATTGTTTTTAGCACTGATAAGTGTTCAACTTGAATACATTATTATGTAATAATAAGAACATGTACTGATAATGAACCCACCATTCTACAATACAGAGAACAATGAAAACAAAGGAACTGCTAATGCACCAGGAGGAATGAGCTACTATCTACTTGAAATATGTAAATTTTGTCTAAATATATTATAATCAATATCCCAGGGAGCTTTGCTAACATCATGCTTTCTGGGACAGCCATTGTGTTCTTCCTTTATCTACAGTGTGATTGCTTCAACCTGTCAAGAGTTTGATAAGTTTCACTCCTTTCTTTTCACTAGAAACTGAAATAAGACTTGGTTTTTCAAAAGGCAGGGGACCCAAGACTTTTGTGGTGAAAATCGTCTAGAGTAGGAAACAAAAAGAGAGAATTCACAGTCAGAGTTTACCGTTTTGATATGATTTTTGAGGCTGTCTGAATATTGCAAACATACATGAGCCGCGCTCTGTGAAA
Source organism: Hippopus hippopus (assembly GCA_946811185.2). Taxonomy (NCBI): domain Eukaryota; kingdom Metazoa; phylum Mollusca; class Bivalvia; order Cardiida; family Cardiidae; genus Hippopus; species Hippopus hippopus. The sequence goes on along the minus strand of OX328108.1, from coordinate 20,471,205 downwards.
AGGGGGCTTAATGCATCTGCGAAAAGTATCGACCCAGGTCAGCCTGCGCAGTCCGCGCAGGCTGACCTGGGCCAAAACTTTTCGCTATGGGTCAATTTTCTGTATGTCCAAGGACCAGTCTACCTCATGAATAAGTCAGTTGTTAAAAAAAGTGGCTATTATGGATCCGTAGGTATGTGATGGCTTGCTTGGTATGATAGATTACGGAGATGCATTAAGCCCCCTTTTGCCAGAGTATGGTTCACATACATGTAACAGATGAATTTATTTCATTGAATGACCCTGTATTGGACAGTCCTGTTGCCAACTTTTGTATTAGTTTTACTGTACATTTTTTGGCCCCCCCCCAACTTTGATTAATTGCACTATAAATCATTATCAGGGTCATAATAATATCCATACTTTAAATGAGTATGAATTAAATGTTTTTGCATTTTGGCTCTTTTTTAAAATTCTTTACTTTTGGCCACTATTGTGTAGTTAATTTTATTCTAATTTATCACAATAAATTGTAGATTATCTCGTCAGCTTTTGAAAACATTGTGAGCAGAGAATTAACTTGACACAAGTCCTTACATCTTTTCCATACTGTTTTTGGAAATCATCACATTAATGAAAACTACTCTGAAAATATAACAACTGAGAAAGTTTAAGGAGGAAGTTAAATAACTCTGTCATGAAAAAGGTGATTAAAACAGTTACTTCCCTTGTCAAAGACTCTCTCAAACACAATGGCTTTTTCCCAAGAAATCCTAATTGTCCCCCTTTTCATATGTACTCATATATTTTCTCAATGTCTTTTATCTTTCTTTCAGCTTTAGAGTCACACTAAATTTAGTAACAAAAAAGGTACAGTCAAATTCCATCAGAGATACTGCTATTCTCAAGAACCACGGTATCAAAGATTGTGCTCTGTACAAGATCACAGAATTTTAGACCAGTCAAAGCTGAAAACATTTTCCAACAACAAAATCAGAGAAACTGCTGGCTACCAGCATTTTCTCCATTTTCCACAATGTTTTCAGAAGGCCTCTCTTATGTTTTGATTCTTCTTTGAGTCAATTGATGAAGATTTTACTGTACATTTAGATAGTAAACAGATGGACATTCACCATGGCTTTCCTGACTCATTTCTTAACTTGTTTACAAATAATGTCTTTTCACATGATCTCCTTCAGACTTCTTTTCTTGTCATACAACAGACTACATTGTACTTTTGAAACAAATGTGGCAAAAAGAGAAACTGTTTGCTTATGAGCAATATCTCATGTTGAGAGAGATATGAGGACTCTCAGGGAAAATCCCTACCTTGACTTATGTTGAAGAAAATGCATAGATCTCTTTGATCCCTTGTGTCACAATAAAACCATTTTGGACTGATAAAATCCACTTTATTTAATAGAAAATATTGATATCTGGGGTCTGTAATCACCAACCATTCTTGAGAACATTCTTGGTCTGATTCTGGATTTAGAAAGTAACACAACTTCTGATTGGCTGAACCACTTGTTTTAGCCAATCAGAAGTTGTGTTACATTCACATTTAGAAAATCTTGGAGAAAAAGACTAAAAACGTTCTTAAAAATGATAAATAGGGACCCAGATAAAATTTCTGAGATTTTTGTTATTTCTCTTGAGTTGTCTTTTAGGATATATTTCTACCATGGGAGCCTATTTTGTTTTGATCTATTTATGAGTGCATATTATGGCTTTCTGAGACTCATATTACTAACGTCCAAATTCTGAGGAAAAATGAGTAATATCATTGGACCCTGTAACAAACTACATGAACCATGCTCTGGCAAAAAGGGGCTTAATGAATTTCCGTTGTACATGATACTAGCCCAAGTCATCACATAATTATGGATCCATAAGAGCCACTTTTTCAAATAACTGACTTAATCATGAGGTAGACTGGTCCTTTGACAAACAGAAAACTGACCAGTAGCGAAAAGTTTCGACCCAGGTCAGCCTGCGCAAGCTGACCTGAGTCGATACTTTTCGCAGATGCATGAAACCCCCCTTTTCACAGAGCACAGCTCACATGTATTCTGTGTTTTTGTAACTCTGAAATGAAGGGCTTTTGAAAACATTTCAGAAAAAGGAGAAAATGCTGTCATGCAGCATTTTGTACTTTTCCCAAGATGGTTTCTACCTTTTCTGAGACAAGTGCCATCATTCTAGCCAAATTCAAATGGTTGTCTGCAAATGCTTTTGACATAAATTGATATAAAATTCGATCATCTGTTAAAGGGTTGTGTAATCCAAGATAAATTTTTACTGTAGTTAAAGATTGGACTTTTGTTAACTATTTAACTTCTCACATATTTCTAAAAAGATGATATGATAAAAATTCACATTTATTTTGTAAAACTATTTATTTTGTAAAACTATATAAAGGATCTAGAGTTACAAGTGCTGCTAATAGCAGAGAACCAGTCATGGTGACCCCTGTGCCAGGGTCACAAGGTAGTGTTGCAATAGAAACTGTGTCCATGTTTTGATTTTGTAAAATAATTCTGTACATTTACTTTTGCTGTGGAAAAATTTGGTTTTTGTCCTTAATTAATGAGCGAACAACTTAAGGTTGTGAAAAAAGAGAGTGATAACTGTTGTTTAGTTATTGTGTAACTCATTACCATGCAAACAAGTATATTTTGATCCTGAGGAAGAGGATTTTTTGAAAAAAATTGAGAGGAAAGAAGAAAATGCTGCTTACCAGCATTTTCTTCCTTTCTCACACTATTTTCACCCTTTCAAAAACAAACCCTAGCCTCATGTCATGTGCAAATGCCTCTAGATAGGACAAGTCTAAAATTTTGTTGTTTGCTAAAGACCTTGTAACTCTTGCATTGAGTGTGCTTTTTTTTTTTTAATTGATAAAACGTTGGTTAAAAAATGTGTAAATCTCAATATCATGATCATTTACAAAATAAAGGGGGAGGGAATTTATTTTCTGTTTAAAGGGAATTTCAGACATTTCCAGCTTTCTTTTGCATATTGTCATAATTCTCATAAATATTACCAGATAATTTAGGTATGTTACAGGAAAAGGGACTTTTCTTTTCTCAGATGGGTAGAAAAATTCCACAATTTGAGAGCCTCATTAGAATTAGCATTTGCAAATGCTTCTGTATAAGATAAATCAAGAATCTTGTTGTCTTGTAAAGAGTTATTCATTTTAACAGAAAAGATATGGTACTATTAAAAGGCTTTTTGCAAACAAATTGTATTTTTATTGAAGGGGGTTACTTGTTTTCTCCAATAACTCTTTACAAAATAACAAAGTTTTAAACTCATCAAAGTTGAAAGCATTTGCAGATAAGAAATGTAGCTTAAACGACAACATATGTCCTTGATAGGGTAGAAAAAATTGTAGGAAAAGGAGAAAATGCTGGTACATGCAGGAAATTTACAAACAGCAAAAAAGCTTCAACCCATGTTAGCATGGGTAGACTGTGCAGGCTGACATGGGTCAATACTTTTTGCAGGTGCATTAACCCTATACATGTACCACACAATCCCGACTTTAAACGACCCTAAGGAAGAGGGCTTTTGAAAACAATGCAGGAAAAGGAGAAAATGCTGGTAACCAGAATTTTCTCCTTTTCCCACAATGTTTTCTACCCTTTTAAGGAGAGAAATCCTAATATTAACAATATTTAATGTGTCATTAGCAAATACTTTCAATTTGGACAAGTCCAACATTTTGTCGTTTGGTAAGGAATTAAACGCCCTTTTCACAGAGCATGACTCAAAGACAAATGTACAAAAGTTATAGATTTTACATGCATCAAGATTGTTTGTACATTTGAAGTGGTTTACTTTTCGTATTTGGTCAAATAGAAATGGATGTTTTCAGCAAATAAAATATGAATCTAGACATTTGTCAACTGAACTTTATAAGACTCTTTGATTTTACAGGCTTTTGTCACTTTCTCCCTGTGCTAAACTCTTTACCAGACGACAAAATGATAGACTCGTCCAAATTCAAACAGTTGCAGATGAAAAATTAAATGTACCTCAGAGAACAAGATTTGTCTCTTAGGGTATAAAAGAACATTGTGTGAAAAGGAGAAAATGCTAGTTTTAAATATTTTCTTCTTTTCCCACAATATTTTCAGATCTTTTTTCTTCAGGATTGTTAAAATTTTGATTGTTTTGTAAAGGGTTAATTTTCAGCCCATCTAACTTCAGTTTTTTTAATTAAAAACAACAAAGTATTGACACATATTTTATTGTAATGACAAAGAAAACTGCTTGAAATGGAGAAATTGCCCAGTTTGAGCAAATTTCTGCATTTGTCAGTTGTCACAACATTTCCTGCAGTTATCATCTTCAGATGACTTCAGATACATCTTTCTTAAAGGTGGAACAAGGTTAACTACCTAAAGATATGGCTATTTATAACACAGTTTTTGTCAGTATTAGGCATATTCAAAAGAAGCGAGATTTTGTTTTATCTAATATGGACCTATAAATTCAACTGATGATGCTGTAGTTCTTGATAAAGTCGGCTGTTGCATTGTTCAGTGATTTAGTTGGACGGTTTAGTTAATCTGTAAAGTATCATACAAGTACAACAAACATTTAAGTATAGAAATACAACTATTAGAGTTGCAATGTTAAGGTTCCCTCTTCTACAGAATGTCCCAGAAAAGAGAACAGAGTAGATCGAAGATTAGAAAGCATGTTTTGTGCATTCTCATCTTTATCAAAACTGGCCACAGAGGCAACTACAGTTGTGAAAGGTGTTTAAACCTTTTCCACACAATCCCAAGTGTGAGCAGGGGGGCTTCTGAAGAAATTGTGGACAAAGGAGAAAATGCTGGTAACCAACATGTTCTCCTTTTTCCCAAAATGTTTTCTTCTATATCAAAAACGAATCTCACCATTATATGGCCCGCAACACGCAAAAAGGGGCATTCGGACATTTGCGTAAAGTGTCGTCTCGGATAAGCCTGCACAGTCCGCGCGGGCTAATCTGAGACGGCACTTTACAACTACATTCAATTTTGTCCTACAGTAGACTTGCACAAAACAGAAAATTACATAAGAACGGAAAGTGTCGTCTCGGATTAGCCTGCGCGGACTGCGCAGGCTGATCCGAGACGACACTTTACACAAATGTCCGAATGCCCCTTTTCGCATGTTGCAAGCCATATCATGTTTAGTTTGTTGTCTACAAAATAAATGCTTTCGATATTGATGAGTCTAAAATTTTGTTGTGTGGGAGTTACAGTCTTTGCGTTTTATTACAGGAGAATCTTGGATTATTAACATGACTGTATTGATTAACTTCACTTTGGTTTTTTTTGTGATTTTGTGCACAATCTTAACTGTTATTAACTGACTCTTTATTTACCCAAATTTATGGGAATTTACTCACATTTGAATTTGTAAAAAGTGTGTTTCACAAGAGTTTCTCATTTTCACCCAAATGTTAACATTGCTTTTCTAACCATGCAGAGAAAATCTGAAATACCCAAATCTGGTGAAGGTATAAATTGTTTGTTACAAAATTTTTGATTGAATTTTTTTAAAATGTTTTCAAAACATTAGTTTGTTTGTTTGTATTTTTTTTTCAATTTTGAAAGATTACATGGTCTACAAAGGCTGAATTTATGCCAATCAAGGAGTTGTACCTATAAGGAAAAACAGAGAAAAGAGGAAATTTTGGTTTTGAACAATTTGGAAAAAATTGACAGACAAAAAGCTATAGTTTGTAATGTGCAACTACTCCTATTGCAAGGATGTTTTCAAAGCTATTCACTGCAGGAATGTAAAAAGTGGTATCTGTGTCATGATGGGCCAATGCCAAAAAACAATTATATGTAAATTTTCTATTTTGTGTAAAACGTTCTTGTTTCTGTTAACCAAGTTTCAAAATGTTTGTATATTTTTGAAAATAATTTAATTCTTTAAATTTTGTAATACTTGTAAGACAAATTAGGCAGCTATAGTTACTTTTTTTTTAACATAAAAGCATTTGAAAATTTTAGAACATAGTTTTGTTCCGTCTTGTTTGAAGTGAATACATTTTTGCCAAGTTAGTTGAGATGGCTTAAATGAAGATCAGACTGGTAGAGCCTGCAGTTTGATTCTGAATCTACACTTACTGCCTGTAGTCAAGCCTGTCCAGCCTATTAGATAAAATCTTTTTGAGTTGCAATGAATTGTATTTTCAGCAGTCAAAAGAGGTTGAGATATATGAGTCATTCTCTGACAAATGGGGGCTTAATGCATTTCTGTGATCCATGGTACCAAGCAAGCCATCACATTATTATGGATCCATAATATCCACTTTTTTTAACAACCAACTTAATCATGAGATAGACTGGTCCTTGGGCATACAGAAAATTGAGCGATAGCGAAAAGTTTAGGCCCAGGTCAGTCTGCGCAAACTGCGCAGGCTGACCTGGGACGATACTTTTTGCAGATGCATTAAGCCCCCTTTTCACAGAACATGGTTTATATATTTAGTGCTGAAAAAGTTAAAACACAAGTTGTTTTTTTTTGCATCCCTTAGGGTGCCAATGAGTGGACTAGCTCTTACGCTAATAAACACAACTCAGTGCACTTTTGTGGACAGTGTAGAGCAAGATCAGGATACACAGAATGTGTAGTCTGAATTTGGATCTTAATTGTCTGATACAGTGAGATTTATCTCTTAATGGTTAGTTTACTGTTTGGTATTTCCTGCACTGCTGCCTGAATTAGAACAATGATTTTATTTCTGGTTTCATTCTATATTTAAGGAGTTTGAAAGTGTCTGGGTTAAAAGACAATGGTTAAAAAAAAAAAAAACAGAGAGAACTTATAAAATTAATAACTTGGCCAGAATGTATTCTTTCTTCAAGTAAATGTTTCAAGACCTGGCAATGAATTGCTTATATTTCATATGAAAGATGTTAGATATCTTATGTGTAACAATAGCTGGAGAAATCATTGCATAAGTAATGTTTCTAACGGTGAAAAAAACCAGTTTACTGCAATTTCAAGACTATTTTTGTCAATCTCAGTCCATGTCTTTCGTGCCAGCTGACATTGATTACCCTTTCCGCCAGAACACCTACTTCTTCGTTTGAATTGTTAATTTACTTTTATATATTATAGGAGACTGAGTAAAATGTTGAGAGCTGCTGTCTAAATATACTCCTCACAAAAAGTTAAGCAGCAATGAATTACCGCTGCACCAAAATTTTATTATGACACATATAGACAATTTCATTGTATAAATGTAATGAGAATTGAGTTACAAACGAGCCCAAGGAATTTCGTACTTCTATCAGATAATGTTTCTCACTTATAGGCTTTTGAAGTAAGGCACTGTCCAAATCCACATGCAAAAAAGTGGTATACTGTCCAGATATTTTAAAATTTCTAAAATTCGTTCAATCTGCAACAGTCAGTACACGGTATTGCCACGAATACAACCTTGAACTCTTCTGAGCAATTTGAGTTGCCGGCATGATCTCCAGACCTCGATCCGATTGAGCATGCGTGGGACATTCTCGGTAGGTGTGTCAATGATGGAAATGTGAGGCCTCAGAACCTCCAACACCTTGAGCAACTTTTGAGTCAGGAATGGCAGGATATTCCACAACAACAGCTTGGTTGCTTGATCTGGTCAATGCCCAGAAGAGTTCAAGCTTGTATTCGTGCTAATGGTGACCATACCGTGTACTGATTGTGTCCCGATTGCAGATTGACCGAATTTTAGAGATTTTAAAACATCTGGGTAGTATACAACTTTTTTGCATGTGGATGTAGACAGTGCCTTACTTCAAAAGCCTGAAAGTGAGAAACATGATCTTATAGAAGTACGAAATTCCTTGGACTGGTTTTTAACTCAATATTCACTACATTTATACAGTGAAATTGTCTATATGTGTAATAATAAAATTTTGGTGTAGCGGTAATTCATTGTTGCTTAACTTTTTGTGAGGAGTATAGTTAGAATTTGACTTAAGGATCTTTTATGTTTTATTCTTTGGTTTCTGATTACCTTGTTAGATAAACTTTACTCTTTAACAAGTGACAAACTTTTTTATCAGTCCAATTTGAAAGCATTTGCAGATGACAAATGTCTCACAGTTAATGGGATTTTTCTCTGAGAGGGCAAAATGCATTACGGTAGGAGAAAATGCTGGTTACCAGCATTTTATCCTTTTTCCTTAATTTTTTTCAAGACTTCTACCCAAGGTTTGTTAAAACTTGTTATTGTTTGGTAAAGGGTAAACTAGTGTCTTTGTCTGTCTAGGTCCTACAGCTATACATGTTGCTGCGAGGTGTGGGGCTTTGGATACTGTTGCCTGTCTCCTTGCCAACTATGCAAATATCCTAGCAACTGACCAAGATGGTTGGGCCCCAATACACCATGCAGCTTTCTTTGACCATTATCCAGTTGTGCGACTAATGATAAGGAAAAACAAAGGTTTATTGGAGTTGGCCACTAAAAATGAGTAAGATTTTCTTTTCAGTTTTTGTGTTTTTTTTAATTTTTATCATACTTTTTTGTAGTCTTGTTATGAAAGAAACAGAGAAAGAAATCAAAGGACCCAAAGTACTTGAAAGGGATTTGTGGGGCCATGATAGTAAGAAATGAAAAATAGCATTTTGATCACATTTTATCTCTACCAGACAACAAAATTTTAGACTTGTCCAAATTGAAAGCATTTGCAGGTGATGTTTTCAACAGCCTTCTTCTTAAAGCTCTTTAATGCTTTTCAACACAATCCCAAATTTTAACGACCCAGAAGAGGAAGGCATTTAAAAATATTGTGGGAAATGGAGAAAAGGCTGCCCATTTTCCCCTTTTTCCATAATATTTTCCATCCTTTCAGAGCAGAGTCCCATTTTTTAAACAATGTCCAATGTTTTGACATTGAAATACTTTCAGTTAGGACAAGTCTAATGTAAGGTTGTTTAGTAAAGAATTTAACCCTTTACCATACAATCCTGAGTTTTAACAACCCTGCATAGGAAGGCTTTTGAAAACAATGTTGGAAAAGGAGAAAATGTTGGGAACCAGCATTTTCTCCTTTTCCCACAATGTTTTCATGTCTTTCTCAGCCAAATCTCATATTACCAGCCGCATTGATAGGGAAACAAGCATATTCTTCTTTTCCACAATGTTTTCTACTGTTTCTCAGCCAAATCTCATATTAACAGCCACATTTAGTTGTTGTCTGCAAATGCTTTCAATATGGATATGTCTAAAATTTTGCCGTGTGGTAAATGGTTTAACTGGGAATGGTTGATAAAGAGTTAATAAATGAAGGTCATCATGCAGATCATAAATTGCGTTTGCATTTATTACTTATTTTAGACTGAATATAATCTTCTTGGCAGTGACTTTTTCTAATCCTTTATAGTGAGAGGTCAACACCTATCCTGCTTGCAGCGACCTCTGGTGGATTGTCAGCTCTAAGAGGTCTTATTGAGCTTGGTGCAGACTTTAGGAGGCTGGATGCTAATGGGAACGGGATCGTAAGTTTGGCTGCCATGAGGTTTCACACCAATGTCCTGGAATATCTGATAGATTGGAACCACGTGGATGTACATGTCTGGAAAATACTTGTTGGTGAGCACCTTTCTTTTCATTGTAGTTCTTGGCTTGCTATTTCTAGCATTAGGTACATTCGCAAAGAGCAAAGATCAGTAACATACTGTACAGAAGATGCCTTATCTATTCCTACCATGCAACTTCGGGATTTTCAAGGCCCACACGTTCGGCGCAAGTACTGGTGTAGTTCCCAGGAAGCAGAATCAAGAGAGATTAGTATAAGTTGTCAGAGCTTGTTTCTCAATCGATGCAAAATAAATATGTTTAAACTAAATTATTAATATATTTTTGACTTTGGCTTTCTTTTAATTACTGCTTATAAGTAGATACACAATCTATTTTCATAAAAAAAAAAAGTAAGGGAGCAATTAATTATACCCTGCTGTGGTAAAAAATTACTAAGGCAAAACTGAGTGATTGGTTAATCTTTACAACACAATCTTCAGATTCAATAATGCTGAGATAGAGGTCTTTTGAAAACATTGTGAGAAAAGGAGAAAATGCTGGTAACCAGGAAAGTTTTCTCCATTTTCAAAAGCAGTCGCACCATTTGAGCCACATCAAATTTGTTGTCTAGAAATGTTGTGGATTTGAACAAGTCTAAAATTTTGTCATATGGTAAATTGATTGATTGATTGTATGGTGTTTAATGCAGTTTTCAACATTATTAGCTCCACTGGCCGAAGGCCAGCGGGCTTATGTCATGGCCTGTTGTCCGTCGTGCGTCCGTCCGTGCGTCCGTCCGTCCGTGCGTTAACTTTTTTTTAAAACGTCTTCTTCTCTGAAACTACCCATCCAATTTTGATGAAACTTCACAGAAATGATCCTGCGATGGTCCTCTTCAGAATTTCTTGAAAGAATTTAATTCCTTCAAAAACTCTGGTTGCCATGGCAACAAAACTGAAAAATTTTGAAAATCTTTGAAAATCTTCTTGTCTGAAACCGTAAGGCCAAGGGCTACCAAATTTGGCATGTAGCTTTATCTAGTGGACCTCTACCAAGTTTCTTCAATTTATAGCCCTGGGGTCAAAATTGGCCCCGCCCCGGGGGTTACAAGTTATACAAGGGAGAACTTTAAAATTCCTCTTCTACCTAGCCATAGGGCCTAGAGCTACCAAATTTGGCATGTAGCTTTATCTAGTGGACCTCTGCCAAGATTGTTCAAATTATAGCCCTGGGGTCAAATTAGGCCCTGCCCGGGGGTAACAAGTTTTACATGGGCTTATATAACAAGTTTTACATGGGCTTATATAGGGAGAACTTTAAAATTCTTCTTTGACCTAGCCATGGGGCCTAGGGCGACCAAATTTGGCATGTAGCTTTATCTAGTGGACCTGTACCAAGGGTGTCCAAATTATAGCCGAGGGTCAAATGTGACTTCGCTCCGGGGGGTAACATGTTTTACATGGGCGGGCTTATATAGGAAAATCTTTCGCATCTAGCTATAAGGGCTAGGGCTATCAAATTTTGCATTTAGCTTTATCTAGGGGGTCTCTATCAAGGGTGCCCAAATTATTCCTTCAAAAACTCTGGTTGCCATGGCAACAAAACTAAAAAATATAGACCAAGTTCCTTCAAATAATAGCCATGGGGTCTACCAAATTTTGCATGTAGCTTTATCTAGTGGGCCTCTACAAGGAGGGCCCAAATTATAGTCCTTGACCCAAGTTTGTCCCCACACCACGGAACACAAGGTCACCAGTTTTACATGGGCTTTTGTAATGAAAACTATCTTAAGTCATCATGTTACTAACCATTATAAAGACTAAGGCTATTAGATTTAGCCCTGTCTCATGGGTTTCGTGTTTTACAGGGCTTTTCATTGAGAAAAATTTGAAAATCTTCTTGTTTATAACATTCAAGAACTGAATTATTTGGTATGGAGCTTTATATTGTGGACCTCCACCAGGATTCAAATAATTATAGCTTTGCGATCAAAATTGGCTTTGCCCATGGATCACAACTTTCTCGTAGGATTAGATAGAAAAATGTTTGCATGTCCTCGTGTTTAAAATCAATTTGCTGAATATTGTAATGTTTGGCTTGTAGGGTTTTTACTTAATAGCCAGTGGAGCGATACAGGGCCATCATGGCCCTCTTGTTTGAGTTTTATTGCGGCAAACAGTTTACCTATCCATATATGTGGCTCAAATGATGGGATTTTTCTATTAAATTTTAGGAAACATTGTTGGTAAAGAAGAAAATGCTGGTTACAAGCATTTCCTTCTTTTCCCTCAATGTTTTCAAAAGTGTTTTTTCTCAGGGTTGGTAAAATTCTGGATTGTGTGGTAAAGGGTTAACTCTTTACCAAACAACAAAGTTTAAGGTTTGTCCTAAATGAAAGTATCTGCTGATGACAAATTAGATATATCTCAAATTTTGAAAATTGTGTCAGAAAGGGTAAAAAAAATATGTTAATGTGAAAGGAGAAAATGATTATTACCAGCATTTTCTCCTTTTCCCAGAAAGTTTTCAGAAGATTATTTTTCCTCAGGATCTTTAAAACACAGGATTGCTTGGTCAGTATAGGTTTGAATTAAAATCTAATGATACTGAAAATGGCGTACAACACCAAACAAAACAAAACCAATTGGCTTTTTGCTGCAGGAATGTTAAACAGCACTGACATGAAGAAGAAGGACAGTTCAGTGAAATGTTTGGAAGTTCTCTCTACATCAAAACCTGATCACTGGCGCTCTATACTAGATGCAGGTATGTGCTGCTTTCGTTTAGCTTTTTACCTTACCAAAAAATTTTAGACTTTTTGAAAATTGAAAATAATTTTAGGTAACAATTAAAATTTGGTTCAAATTATATAATTTGTCTTTGAATTGGTATAAAAACATCATGGGAAAAGGAAGAAAATGCTGGTTACCAGCATTTTGTTCTTTCCCTGCAAAGTTTACATTGGTGTCTTCTTCAGCACAGAAAAGTGTAAGGTTGTTATATAAAGGGCTAAGAATATTTCAAAGAAAAGATTTCTTTCCTTGTTATTATAAAAAGGGCATAGTGGGATTGGATATGTAGTCAGTTAATGTTTTTTTTTAAATCTGTGGTTGTGGGTACTCATATAAACTGACTTTCTGATTTTTTGATAGAAAATTAGCGGTAGAGTTCGAAAAAATTCAATTGGGAAACAACATGAAATTACAGTATCCTTTGAAGGAAGTTAAGCTGAAGAGTTATAGAAATTTTTATTTCGGGAAATACCAGTAAGATGGAAATACATTATCATTGGGTGACCCTTTTTCAATAACTTAAGTGGGAGACAGTTGTGCAAGGGTAAAGCATCTGCCTCTCACAGTGAAAGTTCTGGGTTTGAATCATGTTATGACCAGGGCCAACCTTTGGGTCTACCTACATCACAGCATGAGTACTGATTAAGGTTTCTAGGAAGCAGTCATCCAGACTAATTAACACAAAATTATGGACTGTACCAAATTGAAAGCATTTGCAGATGACAAATCAAATGTTGCTTAAATGGTGATTTCAGCATTTAATAGGGTAGAAAACATTGTGGGAAAAGGGGGTTACCAGCATTTTCTCTTTTTTCCCAAAATGTTTTCAAAGGCCTTCTCCTTCAGGGTCATTCAAACTTGGGATTGTGTTGTAAAGAGTTAATAGAAGTTGTAACAACTTGTTTTGCAATGGTGTAAAATAAATGTTTAAGCTAACTTAAGTCTCATGTGAAACTGCACCAAATGAACCATATAGAGCAATATTTATCATGTTTGATATACTCTTCTAACTAAAAAGAAAGTCCAATTTTATGTTTTTATACAGTCAAATGCAGGTATAATGACCATATTGTATAATTTATCATATTGTCTGTAAGACTTACTGTTGTTTTCAACCAAAAATGGAACCTTGCAAATGCAAAATATTTGTTGTCTAAATTGGTGAAACTTGTGTTGCATATTTTAGTTCGAAACTGTACCAAGCTAAAGATTGTTTTGATTGCTTGAAATGAAACAATTTAAATCTGTTGGTAGTATTGAATACATATGGTAATTGAGTCATCTGTAAAAGGAGGTTCCATGTATGTGCAAAAAATATTGACCCAGGTCAGTTTGTACAGTCATAACTTTTTACCATTGGCAGTGTTTCTTCAGGTCAAAGGACTATTTTATTACTTTAATCGGTTGGTTTTTAGGCAAAATGGATCCATAATATGCTACAACTCACTTTGTACAATCCAAACTTAACCCTTATCCTGCTGTTTGCAACCATTGATGTATTTTGTGGAGAGTGTAAAGCAAGATCAGCCTGCACATACGTGCAGTCTGATCTTGCTCTACACTCTCCGCTGCTCTCTCTGTAGTTTCTAACAAATAAACTCCATTCGGTGCTGTTAAATTCAGCAGAATATATTTCAGTAATCATTGGGATTTCAAACTCGGCAGGATAAGGGTTAAAATGCATTCAACCCTTTTTCCCAGAGTGCCACCCATGCATAACAGGGAAAAATTGTTTGTTGTGCATTCAAACCTACCCTCTGTATGTTATACAAATTGACGAATCCCTAAATGTTATACAAATGATTTTGTGAAAGTTGTCCTTGTGTGGGGGAAATCATCATATATTTTACATAGACCTATTCCAGTGTTTGTGTTTGGTAGAAATTAGATTGTAATATAGGAAAAAAATATGTCACTGCACGACATCATATATATAATGCATGTATTATAATCATGATGTTATTGTAAGAAGATTGTTGTCCTGTTTCATTTGAAAATTTGGTAGGAGGATGGAACATTATTTTATTGCAACCCAAAACTTGTTAAGTTTTTTTTTTATGTGTGTATATATTGGATTTATTAGCATATAGCCATGTTTAGGCTATATAACTAGTTAGGATCAAGATCAGTTTACATTTTCTATGCAGTTTGATATTGATCAACACTGCCCCTGATTTAAAGATTTTCTTGACAACACAGCCACGAGTAGGTAATAACTAGGTCTAACCTATGAACTGAAAGTATCCATTTCATATGTAGCAAATCATATCTTTTTGTTGTAAAATATATGGTCCTATCAATTTATTTTTTTCTTTGGCTGAATCTTAGTTTTAAATTACACTGGTGGTGAATCACACTTATTTATTGTAAATTATAGGGGCAGGCCTAGTCCATTTCATTATAGAAAAAGTTATTTTTATGAACCATGATATTTTTGTAATGTTCGAGTATGAATTTATTCTGTCTACTTACCCATTATTTTGGAACTTTCAAAGAAAACTGTTGAAGAATATCTCCCCAAAAAGACAGATTTTTTTTCATTTACGAGTACTCAGTGTATATTTATTGCCTTTTTTAGAAAACAAATGCAGCTCTTTTGGTATTACTTGCTCTGAGATGGTGGAAAATGTCCATTTTCCAAAACAAGCAAGGCAGGATAAATATATTCTTTGCTACACAATCCCAAGTTGTAATGACCTTCAGAAAGAAGGCTTTTGGAAACATTGTGGGAAAAGGACAAAAAGGTTGGTACAAAATTTTCTATCTAAATCACAGACATCTTCCACAAGTTGATTCACATTAGATTTGTTGTCTGCAAATGCTTTGAGTTTGGACAGGTCTAAAATTGTACAGTGTGGTAAAGGATTATACCTATTAATGTTTTCATTATCAAAATATATCACTGTTTGTTGTAATGACCAATATTTCACTTGTATTTTTCCTTTGTTACCATTTTTGCATGGCACATAGGCTATCTGATATCTGGTAAGTGTCCAACATATTCCTTGTTACAAATACTTTTTTTTTTAGCTATTTCCTCCCCCCATGCATATCACATACAAAATTCAATGAAGAATTAGTTAAACAGTTGACAGTGCTGTTTCCACAGTGTTTTGGAGGTTAATCCTTTACCAAACAATCCCATCTTTTAACAACTGGGGAAAAAGCTTTTGGAAACATTGTGGGAAAAGGAGAAAATGCTGGTAACCATCATTTTCTCCTTTTCCAACAATGTTCTCTACCCTATCAGAGACAGATCTCACCATTTGAGCAGTAGTTGATTTATAGCCTGAAAGTGCTGTCAAGTATGACCAGTCTAAAATTTTGTCATTGGGTCAAGAGCTAAAAGAATTTGAAAGAGAGATAAGTTGGATGTATTCATTCTGCCATTAAAAATTTGACTGCACTTTTTCCACCATTATGTTACCCTTTACCAAATGCCATATGGCCTGCAACACACGAAAAAGGACATTTGGACATTTGCGTTAAGTATTGTATCAGATCAGGCTGCGAAGTCCACACAGGCTAATCTGAAACAACTCTTTCAGTTTTCATGTAATTTTCTGTTTTTGCGCAGGTCTACTGTAGCACAAAATCTAATGTAGTCATAAAGTGCCATCTCGGATCAGCCTGTGCGAACTGCACAGGCTTATCCGAGACAACACTTTACACAAATGTCCAAATGCCCCTTTTCGCGTGTTGCAAGCCATATTTAGGATTCATCCAAATCAAAAGCATTAGCAAACAAGAAATGAGTATTTTGCTCAAATGTTGAAAAATGTCTTTGAAAGGGTAGAAAGCATTGTAGGAAAGGAGAAAATGCTGATTACCTTTTCCCACAATGTTGTCAAAAGTCCTCTTTCTCAAGGATGTTAAAAACTTGGGATTGTGTTGTAAGTCAAAGATTTTAAGTTAGAGATTGGTTGGATGTATTTATTCTGTAGTTAAGGGAGTAAATATAAAACTTGGAGTTGTTAGGGTTGTAGCATAATGTGATTACTCTTGGCACCTACCTCTTTTCAGAGCAAAGATAATGTTTATTTTCAGGGATTAAAAAAATTGTTTTTTGATGAAAGGTCATTTTATGAATAAAGAAATGCCTTTAAATTTATTGGCATTAAATTTTGTTGATTTTGAAAACTCAAGAACTGTTCATTTTAAATCAAAGATTCATATACATATGGTGCAAAAAAGTGTTTTTTTTTTCCTAAATCCTCAATGATTAGTGCAAAACACATTTTGTGTAATTATCATGTAGCCTGCAACACACGAAAAGAGGCATTCGGACATTTGTGTAAAGTGTCGTCTCGGATAAGCCTGCGCAGTCCACGCAGGCTAATCCAAGACGACACTTTCTGTTCTTATGTAATTTTCTGTTTTGTGCAAGTCTACTGAAAGACAAAATTGAATGTAGTTGTAAAGTGTCGTCTCGGATCAGTCTGCGCAGATTGCGCAGGCTGATCTGCGACAACACTTTACGCAAATGTCTGAATGCCCGTATTCGCGTGTTTAAGGCCATATTATACCACATTTATTTAGCACTTTTATCATAGTAAAACTATGCTAAAAAGTGCTTCAAATGCATAGTATAGTATTTTTTTTTCACTTTATTCTCCTGCATTCAAGTTTACTTTACATGCATATTGTCCAGTTTGGTTGTATTTTCAGGTTGATAGTTTTTGATTACTTTTTTTTTTTTGAAATGATGCTTTTTTGTTTGAAAGCTTATTGCATGTCATGCCCAAGTCTATTTTTTTTCAACTTTTATTCTCTGCTCTGTTCATTTATCCAATACATTTACTTTTTGATACTCTCTTCTTTTCCAATGCATGTTTCTTTTTCATATTGAAAGAATGCTCCATTTCCAGGCACCATTGTCTAGAAATGATACTAGCTGAATGATGATAGATCTACCTTAGCATGAGAAATATTTTTAATGTTAGGGGGAACCTTTTTTCAGAATTACATACAAATCATGAATGGAAAAGGAGGAATAATTTTGCCCATGAATTGCTCCTCTCAATTTTTAGCTCAGCTGCTTTAGAAGAAATGTCAAGGTATTATTGTAGCCCTGGCATCATCATCTGTGTTGTTGTCATTGTCATGCAAAATCTTTGACATTTTCAAAAACTTTAATATTTTACAATGTCTCTGTCATTTTTTGAAGATTTTTTAACATCAGACTTGTACAAGTTGTTCTATCTCTCTCTCTCTCTCTCTCTCTCTCTCTCTCTCTCTCTCTATATATATATATATATATAAGCAAGGGCAGATAACCAGCAAAGTATTTTTGACACAGTTGTGCTCCTTTTTTGACCTAGAATTTTCACTGAAAATCAAGCAACTGCAGCCAACTGTTGGCACCTACACTCTCTTCTTTTTCTCAGTGATGTCTTCTAGAGGGTAGGAAAACTTCATATTTATAGGGTAATCTTTCCCAGGAAGTCATTTTTGATTAATCATTTACTGCACAACAAAGGTTTAGACATTTCAGAATTGGAGGCAATTGCAGATGACAAAATAAATGAAGCTGAAATGATGAGATTTATGTTAAAAAGGGCAAAAAGTTTTGTTGGAAAAGGTCAATAGGCTGGTTACCAGCATTTCTCCTTTTCCCACAATTTTTTTAAAAGCTTTCTTTTTGAGTGTTGCTAAAACTCAGAATTGTTTGACACAATAAAGAATTAACACATTACCACTCAAAACAAACTTTGAAAACATCCATATGAAATAGGGTCACAAGTTATCTGCTGCAAAATTAAAAAGAGTCATTTCGTTGTCTATTTTTGAAAACATGAATAGGTTTTAGCAAATGAAATTGTGACTTATTTAACTGTAATTATTTTTGTATAACCTTGGAAGTGCTGGTTACTAAGTATTCATCTTCAGGGGCTTCAAAACATGGGATTGTTGGGTAGATCTTATAATATTGGTTGTTTTTCTTTCGCAGGCAAAGGTTGTTAGGTAACACTATTTACATGTAAGATCAGTATGCCTTCAAAAAATTTGCAAAACTCTCTATTTGTACATATTTTACAGAGGGAGTTCCTGCTTTGGTAAACCTTCTGAAGATAGAAAATGAAGAGCTTCAATGTGTGGCAGCTTCTGTGCTTTGTAACATTTCTGAACAGACAGAAGTCAGACTGGCTCTTACAAAATGTAACGCTGGGCCAATCCTCATCAAACTACTGTCATCTCCTATAGATGATATCCAGTCTCGTGCCTCTATTATCTTATCAGACTTAGCATGTATTGAAGGAAACCAGGAATCTATTGCTGCAGAACAAGGAATAGCTCCATTGGTGAACTTACTTGATTCGGAACTAGAAGATGTGCTTGTTAATGCTGTTAACGCAATAAGAGTTCTGTGTGAAAACAACCAAGAAAACAAGACAACAGTTGCTAAGGTCAATGGATTGGAACCCTTGGTAGAATTTTTAATGGTTGATTCAGGTAAAATAGCATTTTCAAGCTGATTTTCAATCAAAATATCAACATCTTGTTGACTTTAATGAGAAATGGCAACTTATTTTGATACTCTTGCAAAGTTTCAATTTGTTTCTGAATTTGAGGCAGAATGTCAACTTTTTGTGAACCTTTGATACAAATATCTAATTTTTGTTGATTTTTAGCTTACCTGAGCACAAAGTGCTCATGGTGAGCTTTTGTGATCGTGCTGTGTCCAGTGTCCGTCGTGCGTTGTCTGTCGTTCGTCGTGCGACGTCAACTTTTACCTTGTGTACGCTCTAGAGGCCACATTTTCAGTCCAATACTCATGAAAGTTGGTCAAAATGTTTGTCTTGGTAATATTTCGGACGAGTTTGAAATGGGTCAGATGGGGTGAAAAACTAGGTCACTAGGTCAAATCTTAGAAAAACCTTGTGTACACTCTAGAGGCCACATTTTCAGTCCAATGCTCTTGAAAGTTGTTCTGAATCTTTGCCTTGATGATATCTCAGACGAGTTCGAAAATAGGTCAGGTCGGGCCAAAAACTAGGTCACTAGGTCAACTTTTAGAAAAACCTTGTGTATGCTCTTGAGGCCACATTTTCAGTCCAATACTCTTGAAACTTGGTCAGAATGTTTATGTTGATGATATCTTAGATGAGTTTGAAAATGGTCAGGTTAGGTCAAAAACTAGGTCACTAGGTCACATTTTAGGAAAACCTTGTGTACACTCTAGAGGCTACATTTTCAGTCTAATGATCTTGAAATTTGGTCAGAATGTTTGTCTTGATGATATCTTGGACTAGTTTGAAACTGGGTCAGGTTGGGTGTAAAACTAGGTCACTAGGTCAAATCCTAGAAAATATTGTGTATGCTCTAGAGGCAACATTTTCAGTCCAATGCTTTTGAAAGTTTGTCAGAATGCTTGTCATGATGATATCTGGAATGAGTGTGAAAATGAGTCAGGTTGGGTCAAAAACTAGGTCACTAGGCCAAATGTTAGAAAAACCTTGTGTAGGCACTAGAGATTACATTTTCTGTCCAATACTCTTGAAACTTGGTCAGGATATTTGTGTTGATGATATCTTGCATGAGTTTGAAAATGGGTCACGTGGAGTCTAAAACTAGGTCACCAGATTTAATCTTTGAAAAGCCTTGTGTACACTGTAGAGGCCACATTTTCAGTCCAATAATCTTGAAATCTGGTCAGAATGTTTGTCTTGGTAATGTCTTAGACTGGTATGAAAATGGGTCATGTTGGATATAAAATTAGGTCAAATCTCGGAAAAAAACCTTCTCTACACCCTATAGGCCACATTTTCTCTCAAATACTCATGAAAGGTGGTCAGAATGTTTGTCAGGATAATTTCCACATGTTTGAAGATAGGCAATAATGAGCTTAAAAGAAGGCCATTGAAACAAATTTTAGAAAAAGCTTGTGTACACTTTAGAGGCCATGTTTGTAAGTCCATTACTAATGCGTGTTTGTCAGAATGTTGTCTTAATATCTCGGAAGAGATTGGAAATTGGTTATGTTTGATCAAAAGGCACAGGTGAGCGACTTCGGGGCCATCATGGCCTTCTTGTTAAGTATAAACTGGATTTGTTGACAGCTTTACCTATGTGACGACTTTCCTTTAAACTTCAGAGCTGTAAAGAAGATGAATGACGACTTTTGCCAAAATACTTGTATCTTATAAAATTGTGAGACAATGTAGATCCAAGATCCGATGCCACTTTCCATGCATCTAATACTTGATCTGTGCCACCTGTGAAAGGAGTTCAAGTTTTGCTCAGGGCTTTAATGGTTTGTGATTTTCTTTGTCACATTAATTTCATGCTTGATAGTACATGCATGTACGTTCAATCATTTTACGTCTTTTGTAGTGATCTTACAAGCTGCCACTGCTGCTACTATTGCTGCTGTTTCTGCAGATCACCAGGACAACCAGAATGCTCTCTTGAATGAAGGGGCAGCTAAGTATGTATTGTTTAGTTACATTCCAGATGTGTACATTGTGGACTTGTTTTTCACTAAGGCTGATTACAAGCTTTAAGTTCATTTCTTCAACCTTTTACGAAGCAAATTTTACAAGTTTTAATGACCCTGAAGAAGAAAGCTTTTGAAAACATTGTGGAAAAGGACAAAATGCTGGTTACCAGCATTTTCTCCCTTTTTCCACAATTTTTTCTCCCTTATCAAAAGCAGAATTTATCATTTGAGCTACATTCAATTTTTTGTCTGTAAATGCTCTCAATTTGGTAAAATTTTGTTATTTGGTAAAGAATTAAACATCAGGTTGTGTATGACTGGCTTTACCTATCAAGTATTATAAAAGATTTGTACATTGTTATAGTATAATGTCATTTTGGGTTTTTTTTGTTTATAGCATAATTTTCAAAATTCTAAGTCTAAGATAAGCTTCTGAAATCTAAAATGGCTACTTTTATACTAATTGTTAGAGAGCTAAATAAATCAAACAGACATTTTCAAGAAATAAGACCCAAATAATCACAATTTTTAGCTTATTCTTACCTAAAGTGCTTCAGCAAAGCAGATATTGTAGATCAAAGGTCATGCTGCACATGTTGTACGGCCAGATCTTGATCAATACTGGTGACGAAGGCAAAGATAGTTGTGAAAGGCACTTTAAAGGTTAAGATGCAGAGTATTAGCAAAGGAACTGTTTCTTACACTCTCTTTTTAACCCTTCAAAGAACAATAGCTATCATTATTTTTGTTTTACTTTCACAGACCACTGGTAGACCTGATTAAAGGAAGAAATGTCCGGGTTCAAGTGAAAGCTGCCAATGCTCTACAATCCATGGCAACAAACAACATCAACTGTCAACTTGTTTTCCTGGAATTAGATGCTCCAAAAGTCTTGATTAAACTGTTAAAGGTAAGAGGACATCTTTACTATTAACTTTTTACCAGTTGACAAAATTTTAGACTGATCTAAATGGAAAACATTCGTAGAAGACAAATATGGTACAAATCAGGAGACTTGTATCAGGAAGGATAGAAAACATTGTAGGAAAAGGTGTAAATACTGGTCACCAGCATTTTCTCCTTTTCCTGCAATGTTTTCATAAGCTTTTCCTTTATGAAGATGTTAATACATGGGATTGTGTGGTAAAGGGTTGAAACCAATTTTTTACCAGCAGTTCAACAGATTGCTTTGTGAAATAATGCTGTTGGATTACAACCATTTACAAAGATGCAATGAACTTGCAAAAAATTCTTGACATTGACAACATTTAAAAAATAGATATGATATAGGCTGTAAGAACTGACCTGGCAGGATTGAGCTATGTTACAGTTCACTGGATATTAGACTGAGGTGAAATAGGTAATTCCAAAATCAGGATGAGTAGCAGAATGAAATGCAAGATAAAGATATAAAGATAAAGAATGTGAGAATTGAACAACATGGATAAGGAGCACTTCATTTCACAAAGTTTTCAGACAGTAAAAGAGTATGCACTTCTTTTGTCCATAAGGCAAAGGATCGATAAAGCACTGTTACGGTGCATGTATTCAGGTAGATTTATGATGAACTATTTCAAACTAGCTTGAGGCCATTACAATGAGAAATAAACAGGTTGACCTATGTCAAAGGTTAGTCACACCCTGCCAGGTCAATTTTTCTAGTCTATACTAATTTATTTCCTTTGAACAAGACTTTCAAAATCATGGGTTTCTTTCCTACATCAAACAATGTTTTTATGGTTGCGGAATGAATCCTGTTGCAGCAATTACGCCTCTAAAGGTATTTTGCTGTCAGCCAGTGAGTCCAATCTGCAACTCCATCATTGCCAACCCTGAACATTACCCACTGTGGCTCAGCTGATTTTCTATGGGAATATCACATAATACATGAGTGTAAATTGATGTAGAATATCAAATATGTATTGGTTCCCTTTTTCATAGAATATCAGTGTGGAGGTACGGGAACAAGGGGCCTGTGCCCTGTGGTCTCTGGCTGGAATCACAAAGACACAAGAGAAAAACATAGCTGAAGTAACAGGAATCACACATATACATCAGATGTTACTGGAACCTACAGAAAAACTTCTGTCTGTTGGTGAGTTGTCATTATTGCTTGATAGGTATCTTTAGGCATTTGTAAAATAGCAACCATATAATCATTGTTGTATTCATGGCTGGTTTGGTTAACTCTTTACCACACCAGAAAATTTTAGACTGGTCCAAATTCAAAGCATTTGCAGACAACAAAATAAAAGTGACTAAAAAATTGAAATTTGGTTTGGGAAGGGTAGAAAACAATGTGGGAAAAGGAGAAAATGCTGGTTACCAGCATTTTCTCTGTTTCCCACAATGTTTTCAAAAGGCTTCTTTCTCAGGGTCGTTAAAAGTCGGGATTGTGTGGTAAAGGGTTAAGTTGTTAAAGCTTTTGATTTTACTTTCCTATATTTGTGGACAGTATTGATTTAACTTTTTACCAAAGAATTAAATTTTAGGCTCATCCATTTTGAAAGCCTTTGCAGGTGACAATTTCAATATGGCACAGATGAGGGGAGGTTTGTGAGGGTATAAAACATTGTGGGAGAAGGATCATAAAAATATGAGACTGTTTGGAAAAGAATTAAGATCACAATCTGCAAATGCTACCTTTTCTACAAGTTTTTCGTTCCTGCAAATATTTTCTTTATATAGTTTTGGGTAAGTTTATACTAGCTTGTACAGTGTTAATCCTCTACCACACAACCCCTAGTTTTAGTGACCTCCAGGGAAAGAACTTTGTTAAACATAGTCGGAAAAGGAGAAAATGCTGGTAACCAGCATTTTCTCCTCTTCTCACCATATTTTCTACCCTTTCAAGGACAAATTTCATACGTTGTGTTACATTTAATTTCTTGGCTGCAAATGCTTTCAATTTGCACCAGTCTGAAATTTTGTCATCTTGTAAAGAGTTGAGGAACATATACATCTTCAGTGTTTCCATTTGAATTAAATTTTACTGAGTTCATGGGACCCAAAGCCGCTGAAGAAGTTGGGTCCCATTGAGTTCCTTCTGAGTCCCATTTTTGCTTGCATAAATCATTCATTCATTCATTAAGGCCAAATTTGGTTAGTGGATAGAAAGAAGAAGCTATTTCAAATGACTTCTGTATGGAACCTGATGCATATTACATGGGCTGTGCATGCCAGTGACCATCCCTCAAAATATATGTTACAACGGAACTTCTCTGAAAGTCGGTAGAACCTATTGTAAAAACGTTTTTCTGCTTAGTTTCACAACAAATCAATACTTCATACAACTGGAGGAAACCATATAATTAGTTTCTGTCAGGAAACAATCTTTGAAGCAGGATCTTTGAAAAATTACGAATGCTTTTGCTATTTGGCTGGGAAAGCCATCTTCAGTTTCAGTATAGAAATGTTAAGCAACAGCTGTTTTCCTGCAACTAATTTGCTGAAAAAGGTAGTATTGCCATAACATGGGTAACCAGTCGAATGTGAAGACAAAGAGATCTGTTTTCAGAGCCTTCGGTTACATCTTGGCATACCAGTATCTATTAATAGACAGTTACAAATTTGAATGGTTAGTTTTTATGGGAAGAGTTAAATCCTTGTGTTTTATATTGTTTTCCTTATTAATGTAGTTAAATCATTGGTTTGACTCATTTTTTCATCTTTGTCTGCATCCAAGGGATGCCATCAGCTTTAAAATGTTGCGTCCAAGCTGATTTTCATGTGTATATAGATACTTTTAGGTCATAAATGGAAACCTTGATCTGTTTACAAATTGAACATTAATATAGATATGATGTATCCGAAAGGATAGTGGAAAGATACTGTTGAAGTCAAAAATACACTTGAACTGATCATAGAGGCCCCATGAATTAAGCAACCACAGCGTTAAGAGACCCTTCTTAAATTAACTTTACCGGTCCTGTAAGTCACCTCTTTCCATATTTATGTCAAACGTTCTGTGAATTCAGGTTTGGGTTTTGTTTAACCCTCATTTTGAGAAATCCTGAGAAAGAAGGCTTTTGAAACCATCGTGGGAAAGATGAAAATATTGGTTACCAGCATTTTCTATTTTCCCCAATGCTGTCTACTCTGTCACAGATAAATCCCTTAGCTATCCAGAATTTATCATCTGCAAACCCTTTCATTTTTGAAAAGTCTAAAATTTTGTCTTCTTGTTAAGAGTTAAAACTCAATAAAAGCATACATTTACATAATCACCTGTATGTTTCCATATTTTAGGTTGTATGATGTGTATCGCTCTTGGTCGAGAAAGTATTGAGAATCAGAATAGACTGGCAGATGCTGATTGTTTCTCACAGCTTGTTAGACTGCTTCGCAGACACAAGTCATCACAGAAAGTCATGCTCATGGTCATAAAGGTGCTTGGAACACTTTGTGTGGGTAAGTCACCTTCACAGAAAATCATCAGGGTCATAGTGCTTTTTATACAGCTTAATTGTTTCATTATGATCAAATGTCAAGAGTGAAAAAGGTAGCAAAATAAAAGAGAGAAACAAAAGGGAAAAAACATGCTTGCAGATTGAAAATATGCCCATTCGCCAGTTTCTTGTTTCATTTTTTTCCCCAAAAAGTGCCCATTTATGGATACAAAATATTGAAAAAACAACAAGTTAGGAAACATACTTTTTTGACCATTGCATGTTCTATAGATTATCATTTGATAGGGTTGAATCTATTATTATTCTACAGGGATTGCATACACAAGTAACCCAAAAACCCAACAGAAAATTGCAGAAGAAGGGGCCATACCCTTATTGGTGCAGATGCTCAATGATCCTTTGTCAGAGGAAGTGCAAGTAGAGGTGTGTCACGGTGCTTTATATTTTTTGTGTTCTAGTGTATGAAATTAGTGAACAGACTCTTCTAAATTGTTTTCTGTGTTCGCTATTGGTACTTTAGCCGTTTACGAAACAATCCTGTGTTTAACCCTTGACCACACAATGCAGACTTTAACGATCCTGGGACAGAAGCCTTTCACAGGTAGAAAACTTCATATTCGAAGCCAGTGGCTCTGACGAGAAAATGTTGTGTTGGTCTTCCCTTTCTCAAAATGTTGGCTGAAAAACAACCAAAAAACAGACAAGCTTGTCATTATTTGTAATCATGTGTTCTTATGTTTTTGAAGTTCCCAAAAAGGAGAGAATGTCATGCAATGCTCTGGTCTTTCAACATGTTTTCTGCACTACGGAAAGTTGAAACAAGTGTACGATGTTGTCTGAATCATTTGTGGCGTGGGTTGACCGTAGCCGAAATAATACGTCACAGGCCCTAAATTTAGTCTATTTTTGTCATTTTAAGTGGCAAATAAGAAAGAGTCTTGCTGTCCCAAAAGTGTGAATTAATGTCATGAAATGTTACATTCACTGCTGGTAAAGAATTGAAAAGAAATAGCACAAAAAATGATAAAAATAAAGAAGGGCTCCGATTATGTGGATGGGCTCTGAGTATGTAAGTTGGCACCGATTGGTGAGGGCTTCACTTCAAAAATTTACTTTTCTGATTTTGAAACTAGGTCAAAATTTGAGAAATCTTGTGTCTGTTCCTTGTGAAAGTTTGCGAGACCTTTCACACAAATTACAAATTTTATTGCATCAGGTCTAAAAGTAGGTCACTGGAATACATTTCTAGAGACCACATCAAACTGGATCAAAATATTTTTTTCCTGATATCATAAACAATTTTGAAAAACTGTCTATATTTTATAGTATGTTTTCAAAGACTAAAAAGGGTCAAGTGAGCAATTCAGAACAATCATGGCTCTCTTATTCTTCTATTTATCGTTATTTTTTATGTCAGTTTATTTTGACAAAATAATTTAGATTGTAAAGAGCAGTAAAATTGGATGGTATCATTTTTATGTGTCTTGCTGTTTGATTAACAGTGTCATAATGTAACATAAATTTTATTTCATTATTTTCATCACTTCAGGTTGCCATTGCATTGGGATGTATTATACTCAGTAACCCAAAGAATCAGGAAATTCTCAATTCAGAGGAGGAATTTAGATTTACAGTTCTCTTGGATCTGTTAAAGTCTAAAACAATGGTAAGTGTTCCCACAATGTTTCCTACAAATCTTACTACCCTCATGAATCCTAATTTTCCCATTTAAGGATAGGGCACCCTAATTGGATTCTTGTAACATCGCCTTTCGTCGCCGAAAAAACGTACGGATTCGGCTAAGACCCAGGTAATCTGTAATCGATCGGCTGATACATGCTGGTTCCCTGCATCGATTACCCGAGTCTTAGCCGAATCCGTATGATTTTGGAGATGATAGGCGATGTTACAGAAATCCCATTAGGGTGCCCTATCCTTAAGCCACATTTCATTTGCCATGTACCAATACTTTTGATTTGAACAAGTATGAAATTATTTGGTCTTGCAAAGAGATAATAGAAAATGATAATGATAATTATTTTTACAGGATACAAGACTAAAGGCTGGTATGGCTCTGACAATATTTGCGTTCAACAATACAACCCAGCAGTATGCCATCAGGGCAGCTGGAGGCATCAAGTATTCTGTGTTTGAACCCTTCATTGAATCCATGGATGAATTTCACAACTGCTATGCAGCCTTTCAGGTAAGGGGTGATAAGGTTGTTTGAAATGTTGTTTTCCAAATATGGCTTTTCCATTTCATGTTGTGGAAGCCGTGTTGGTATCAGTGATTAACTCTTTACCAAATAACAAAAAGCTTAACTTGTCAGAATTGTAAGCATCTGCAGACAACAAAATAAATACGACAAAGAAATTGAAATTTATTTATGGAAGGTTAGAAAACATTGTGGGAAAAGGAGAAAATGCTGGATACCAGCATTTTCTCCATTTCCCACTGGAATGCATGGTAAAGGGTTAAGGTGTTTGGTTTAGTAGTCTTGAGACGATGCCACTGGGTTTGTTGTTAGAGTGCCCTTGGTCAAGGCACTGCAAGGCCCTGAATATGTAAGTACATGTACTTTTTAAAACCATGGAATAAATGAAAGAGAAAGCTGTTGCCTATATATGACCTAAGATATTACTACACAAGAAAATTGTAGATCATCCATCTTGAAATGATTTGCAAAAGACAAGTTCAGTTTAGCTCAAAAGAAGGGATTTTTCTCTCAAAAGGCCGAAAACATTGTGGAAAAAGGGTAATGCTGGTAACCAGCATTTTCCCCTTTTCCCACAATGTTTTCTTCCCTTTCAAAGACAAAGTTTGTCATGTGATCCACATTTCTTTTGTTGCCTGCAAATGCTATCAATTGTAAAGATTAAGTCCAAGATTTTTTTGTGTGGTAAAAGGTTAAATATGCTTTACCATTCATTCTATTCGTACGAACATGAAAGTTTTCAACAAATGCATAGCTCATATACAATCTGCCCCAGCTGGGATTCGAACCCGTGCAGTAAAGATCCCCATATTTTGAGGTTTAAAACACCAACACCTTACCCACTGAGCTAAAGAGAATTCTATCCAACGCAGTTGTTAGATTCTGATTTTATACGGGTAGAAGCTATGCAGTAAGGAAGGAATGATCTCCCGTAACACTATAATACATTGTATCTCTTTGCTATTGTTGAACAGATTGTTGTGTTAGCGAGAGTCATTGTTGACAGGGACCAAGTCTCCCTTACCGCCCAGGGAGTCACAATCTTGGTCAAGAAGATTCCGTCAGAAGATGACAACGTGGTTGTCCTTGCCAGCAGCTTACTTTCAAGTCTTTCCCACACCCGGGCTGGCCTGCCAGATGCCATGGTAACCACGGGGGCTATAGATGCCCTCATTAAGAGACTAGACTCTCCAAATGAACAAGTTAGAAATTCTGTAGCTGTTGCTCTTGGTTACTTAACATTTAATAAGACAGCAGCTAGATTGTTGTTCAGTGCTTGTCGAAATAAACCGGGGCTTCACAAGAAGCTAATGGATAATATTGGGGAAAGTCCCAAAATCAGCCCCGACTTCATGGAGGACTTCAAGCGAGCAAAGATTGTTGGTCTGCCTTCCCAATGGTAAATTGTTTGATCTTTTTTTCTAGGAAGAGGTGTTGGGATATCTTCATTTCTATGATTTGTTTCTAATTATGACTAATAGTTTCATCATTATTATTAGCCCTATAGAAAGCAAGCTGGTGTTTTAATGACCCTAAGGGAGAAGGCTTTTGAAAACATTGTGGGAAAAGGAGAAAATTCTGGTTACCAGCATTTTCTCCTTTTTCCACAATTTTTTTCACCCTTTTGAAAACAAATTCCATCATTCAAAATTTTATATATTTCTAAGTCATTAGAGTTTAAATAATAGTAAATATGCCCCCATGAAAGAAGAGCTGTACATGCTTTGCCCATAAATATCTGTCATTTGGTCTGGTCTGTCAGAATACAAAAACCTATTTTGACAAAACATAGATGTTGGCTGACCTAGGTTCTTCAAAGATGACATAAATATTGATCATGAAGTTGAAATGATCCCTAATGATTTTGACATCAAGAGGATGAGGTCAGTGTCACTTGGGTCATTATAATATTTATGGTCTGTTTTGTCACAGTGTTTACTTACAGTCTTATTATTTACTTTTTTCTTCTTTCTTAATCCTTGTAAGAGAATTAATTCATTTGTCTGACATAGGGTTATTTCTAATACACTGCAGAAACCATTTTTAGCATTTAGAGTCTAGCATTAATTTTTAAGTCGATGGACATGGCACTATACTACTTACCAGTATTAATCCCTTTCTGCTATCTACAATGGTTAATACTTGGGCTCTTTTCTTTGACTAGCTTTATGCTTTCCATACATGAATGCAAGCATCGTAAGGATATAAATTTTCAGGGGACCATTGAAAAAACTAGGTCTCCTCTCAGTATAGCCATTTATCAAACATTCAAGTGCAAAATGTTTTCAACAATTGAAAGGACAAATTTCATCATTTTAGCAGCATATTAAGTGTCATCTGCACATGTTTTTAGTTTTGACAAGTCTGAAATTTTAATCTCAAGGTCTCAGTCATATAATATAAACCAAAAATCGAAAACTGCAGACAGTAATTTACGTGGATTTTAATCTAAATCGACAGTTTGCAAAGCATCTCGTCTTTATCCTACTTAAATTTTGTTAAAAATTTCTAAAAATTTTCTACTCCTATGTGAAAAAGAAATGGGAGATTGTAGAAAATTTTTAGCTTGGAAACTTTTTGTGCTATTTCTGGCATGGATTTTTGTCTATCTTTAGCTTGGAAACTGTTTTGTTCTATTTTTAGCTTGGAAATAAATGGGGGTTATCCAATTATACCTAGCAGCAGGATGGGAAATACATTTGGTAGGTGTAGCTTTAATTTTTTTTCATGTTCTTTTAATTCCAGGATTTTTTTTCTGATTCTTGTTATTTCCCAGTAAATTTAAGGAATGCTTTAAAATTCAACCCTCTACCTGCATTTTGAAAATAAAGAGGGGAAAAAAAAAATGAGGGTTTCCAGCATTTTCCAGCTTTTTTCCCACAATGTTTTCCACCCTTTCCCAGACGAATTGCGTCATTTCACGCAAAATTGTTCAGTGTCCTTCATTTTCTTCAAAAAAGATCTATTCTAATTTTATATCTTCTGATTAAGACTTAACCCATTCTCAAACAATCCTGGGTTTTCACGACCCTGAGAAAGAAGTCTTTTAAAAAAATTGTGGGAAAAGGAGAAAATGCTGGTAACCAGCATTTTCTCCTTTTCCCACAATGTTTTCTACCCTTCCCAAAACAAATTTCAATTTTTGAGTCCCATTTATTTTGTCATCTGCAAGTGCTGTCAATTTGGACAAGTCTAGAATTTTGTCAGGTTAAGACTTAAAGACTGCACTTCTGCACCATTTTCATAAGAGTCATGCTTTGTGAAAAGGGGCTTTGATGCATCTGCAAGCCTTATTGACCCATGTCAGCTTGTGCCGCCCACGCAGGCTGACCTGGGTTGAAACATTTTGCTATTGTTAAATTTTCTGCATGTCAGTGGACCATTCCATCTCATTATTAAGTTGTTTTTTAATTATACATCCATATTGTACTCTGACATGCTTTGCATAGTGCTTTACAAAGATGCATTAGCCCAGTTTTGCGAGAGTACCATAGACAGGATCTGTTTCTCTCCAGTCACTAGAATTGTTTCTAATGTTTTCATTAGAAAGCATCAGTTGGCTTTATCCATGTTTAAAATTTAACCCTTTAGCAAACAATCCAGAGTTTCAATAACCCTGAGATAGAAGGCTTTTGAAAACATTGTAGGAAAAGGAGAAAGTGCTATATTTTCTGTCATCTAAAAGACAGAAATCTTCTTTGGGGCCACATTTTACTTTGTCATCTGCAAATGCTTTCAAGTTAGTGCGGTCCAAAATTTTGTCATCTGATACAGAGTTAACTCTTTACCAAAGGACAAAGTCTCAGACTGGTCCAAATTGACAACAATTACAGACGAGAAATTAAAGGTGGCCCATATGTCGAAATTTGTCATTGATTGGGTAGAAAACATTGTGGGAAAAGGAGAAAATGCTGGTTACCAGCATTTTCTCCTTTTCCCATGATGTTTTCAAAAGCCTTCTTCCCTAGGGTCATTAAAAGTCAGGATTGTTATGGGTAGTTTGTTACTTTCTGAAACATATTTAAAGCAGATGCAACTGAAAACGTCCTTCTGAAGTACAGTATGTCAATCCTGATATGTTGTACAGTGATTTATATGAAAACATTGTGGTTGAATGAAATTCTCTTGAGTATTTTACCCTCCACCACAATGGCTTCAAAAGTATTTTGTTGCAGTATAAAGAAAAAAACTTTCTGGTGTTAAACTTGCAAAGACAACTGGGGTTGAAAATTGTCAAATTGAAGCTGAACCAGTCTGCTTTCTATTTTTACTACAGGGGTAAGACCTAATACCACACAACCCAAGTCTAGGAAACAAGATACAAATAACCTTGCCAATAGAGCTGTCTCGGCCCCAGCACGAGGAAAGAAAACACCAAGTATAGGAATTTCTCGGTCAGATGAAAACAGTCGGCCATCTTCTTCCACGACACGCCCGTCGACATCCTACACGACTCGACCTATATCTGGATCTACGACGAAGTCAGCTAAAGTTCCAACACCAACTCCAGATAACCAATTTAAAACAAGATTGTCTGCGTGGAAAGAAGAAAAATAGACACTCTATGAAATTGTCATTGTTTATCTTGTAGCAGACCTCTTTTGGAAACATTGTAGCTAATGGAGAAATTGCAGAAGATGAGAAACTTCTGCAGCAAACAGAAAGGTGTCACATGTGTTTGTTGATCAACATGTATGTTAACTATATCCATTTTACATGTTTTTTTATTCTTTACCAGAATTTTAAAATTTTAAACATGGACATTTAGAAAGCTATTGTAGATGACAAATTTAACACTCTCAAGTAAAGGGTAGAAAACATTGTGGAAAAAGGATAAAATGCTGGTTACCAGCATTTTCTCCTTTTCCTCCATTTGTATCTTTTCCCACAATCTTTTCTAACAAATCAACAGCTGATCTTCATTACTTTTAACCACTATCTTTGCCTTTGCAGCCAGTGTAGATCAAGATTATTCTGCACAAAACATGCAGTCTGATCTTGGATCTAAACTTCCTATAGATAAAAACAACCTTGAAATTCCACTTATTTGGGTCTAATTTCTAGACAGAAAAATGTCTATTTGGTTTATAAGGCACTGTAAGGGGTGATTTGTCACCTGCTTTCAACTTGGTTCAGCCTAAAACTTTGTCTTAAAAGAGTTAACTCTTTTCTGTATGACAAAATTGTAGACTTGTCAAAATTCAAAACATTTGCAGACAATAAATTACTGCTGGCTCAAATGATGCAACTTGACTTTGATTGTGTAGAAAGCATTGTGGTAAAAGGATA
The DNA here is from genome assembly GCA_946811185.2 of Hippopus hippopus. Classification (NCBI taxonomy): domain Eukaryota; kingdom Metazoa; phylum Mollusca; class Bivalvia; order Cardiida; family Cardiidae; genus Hippopus; species Hippopus hippopus. The sequence continues at coordinate 20,438,543 of OX328108.1, read as the reverse complement.
ACATGCTAGTTACCAGAGTTTTCTATTTTTCACACAATATTTTCAGAAGCTTTCTTTCTCAGGGTCCTTAAATCTCTGGATTGTGTGGTAAGGGTTAACACTGTAACGGATGACAAAATTTTAAACGTTTTCATATTGATAGCATCAAATGTGGTTTAACCCTTTATCAAACAATCCCTGGTTTTTACGACCCAGAGGAAGAAGCTTTCTGAAAACATTGTGGGAAAAGGAGAAAATGCTGGTAACCAGCATTTTCTCCTTTTTCCACAATGTTTTCTACTCTTCTAAAGTCAAGTTTCAATTTTTGAGTCACGTTTATTTTGTCGTCTGCAAATGCTTTCAATTTGGACAAGTCTAAAATTTTGTCGTTTGGTAAAGAGTTAAGTCTTTACCACAAAATCCAAAGTTTTAACGACTCCAGGGAAAACATGCTTTTGAAAACATTTTGGGAAAAGGAGAAAATGCTGGTAACCAGCATTTTCTCCTTTTACCAAAATTTTTTCTAGTATACTATTACAGTCAAATGTCATCATTTGAGCAATGTTTGATTTGTTGTCTGCAAATGCTTCCAATCTAAAATGTTGTTGTTTGGTAAAAAGTTAAATGCAAGGATTTGTCTTGAGAAAGCTGAAAGGGGAGAAAGTGCTGGAGTGAATGAATGATTATAAAATTGATATCATTGTTTTTCCTATTTATAGTTTCCTTTTTTTTTAAGTATTTTTTTGCTTGTATTAAAAGTTAAGAACTTGATGGTAGTTATTTTTCGTTTTTGCATATTTTCATGCGTTTAATTTTGTTTCTTTGTTTGATGTTTAAGTTAACCCTTTACGACACAATCTCGACTTTTAACGACCCTGAAAAAGAAGCCTTTTGAAAACACTGTGGGAAAAGGAGAAAATGCTGGTAAGCAGCATTTTCTCCTTTTCCCACAATGTTTTCTACCCTTCCCAGAACAACCTTTCAATTTGGACTAACCTTAAATTTTGTCATTTGGTAAAGAGGTAACTCTATTTTCAACATCATTTCAGTTGTATCTCGGGCAGCCAGTGCATCTATCCATGCTATCCCGGAATTTCAATTACCAGCACTTTGCAAAATTTTGTTTCCAAGGCAATAGCTCTTTTGACACAGTAACAAACATTGAAACAATGATCAGGCATGAGAAAGGAATGAATCTTGTTGCAATGAATACCATCTATCCTTGGAAAGAAATAGACTGCATTGGAACTTGAACCATTGACCACCAGGTTTCAAGCCCTGTACGCTAACAGCTGCGCTACCAGGCTTAGCACATGTTCTCTGTGAATTTACCAAATTTAACGTATGTCCCTTTACCAGGTTACAAAATTTTAGACTTGTCTAATTTAAAAGCATTTGCAGACAACAAATAGACTTTGGTACAAGTGATAGAATTTGTCATTGAAAAGGTAAAAAAGCCATGGTGGAAAAAGGAGAAAATGCTTGCTGACAGCAACTCCTCCTTCTCCAAAAATGTTTTATATAGCTTTATAATTCTCAGTTGTTTATCAAGGAATTGTTTCATAAAGGTATAAAATGACTTTTCCCAGTATCAGAATTGTGAATGTTCCTTCTGAATCAGTTTTTTCATATCAGCTGAGTCAAAATAGTATGATCAGGGCTCTTACAAAAGGGCATTTAGTACATCTCTATGATGCATTATGCCAAGCAAGTCATCATATAATTATGGATCCAGATCATGAGATTCATTTCGTCTAACAACCGACTGAATCATCAGGTAGAATGGTCTTTGGACTTGAGCAAACTGCACAGGCTGACATGTGTCAATACATTTTGCAGATGCACTAAACCCCCTTTTCCACAAAGTGTAACTCATATTCATTGGCAAAAGTTGTAATGAGCATCTTGGGGACACAATATTTTCAAGAATTAGGGTTCTATTCAACTCAATTCTAATTTCCATGATAAGCCATTTCATTGGTTGTGATTGAACGTTTCTGCCAGTCAGGTGATTAAACTAGTTATTTTGTCTGTATTGGGAGTTTAACGCTGTTTTTACAACTTGGGTCTTATCACAGTTATCAATGCACCTACACATGGGTTTCCTGGCTTTATCACACTAGTGCTGACACAACTTTTGTTTAAAGCCCTTGACTACTTATCTCACATGCATTAGAGGTGAGAGCTGAAAAATCACTGGAAAGAAAGTTTGCCTCAACCAGGTATCCAACCTGCAGATTACAAGTCAGATAGGCTGATCAGTGAACTACCCTACCGGGCCTAGACTAGTTATACTAGTGGTCAAGAATTAGAACAATTGTTGGGCATTTTGAGTGACCATTGTCCCTTGTCCAGTCACATTAAAATACTGTATTTGTTCTCCACTTGCTGTTTGTATGGTGTTTAACACCATTTTCAACATTATTTCATTTATATCGCAGCAGCCAGTGCACCTATTGATGCTCTCCGTGAAATCCTTTCTTACCAGTCCTTTGCATAATATTCTTCCCAAGCACCTGGCTGCTTTCCTTTATAAAGATTGTTGAAACTAGAGCTGTCACTGAATGTGACTTAATACGCCCGCCAGCGCTTTGACAGAAACAGGGAATTTAACAAAGAATTTTCTTAGTTCAAGGGGAGATTACCCTGGAATCATAGGGAGTAGATGATTGAAAACTGCGTCTTGCACAACTTCAGTATACGACCAATATATCACCAAACTTTCAATACAATAGCAGCAAACCTGTAGGAGGAGTTCGCGACACAAAATTACTAGTATTTGTCCACAGACGGACACATGGACAGACAGGCTGATTCGTTTTGCAGGGGTATAACAATGATCAGCATTGAGAAAGCAATGAATCCTGTTACGTAAAACGAGCATCTTTAGTCGTTTGAAAGAAATTGGTCCAGCTGCAATTTTCAAACCAGCAACCCTCAATATTAAGTCATGAAATCATATTAGAACAATATTTTGAATTATTTGTGAATTAGCTCCATATCTGACAAGGTTGTTGTTCAGTATTACAAGTTAACCCTTCCCCAAATAAAAAATTTTAGGCTTTCAGATGACAAATAATTGACTCAAACGATTAAACAAGCTTTGAAAAGGTAGAGAACATGGTGGAAAAAGAAGATGCTGGTTATCAGCATTTCTTTCATTGCCCACTATGATTTCAAAAGCCTTCTTCAGAATGATAAAAGCACAGGATCCTTTTTAAAAGGGTTTAAAATAGTTAAAACAATAGCAGAATAAAAATAACAAAGTAGTTTAATAAAGCATCTTTTATTTAGTCATAATGATATTTAAAGATATTCAAGCTTTAACAAAGTATACCGGTATTAAAAAATAAATACTTGCTTATGCTTTGCAGTGTCTACTATCGCCATTTACATGAATTAGATATCATAATTTTTTTTTTTTTTAGCCAAGGAAAGGATAGCTTAAACCAACACTGTTGGAAAATGGGAAAAAATGCTTGTACAAGCAGTAACTCCATTTTCTTCATTGTATTTCATATCATATAGCTATTCTATACATTATTCTTAAACTTAATTTAGAGACAGGCATCGAACTGGCTGAGACACAATTTGTCTCAGCCAATAAGATGCCTCATCTCTAAATCAACAGACACAGGTAACTACTATTGGAATTTAGAAGAGCTATCTTCGGGACAGTCTGTGAATAAAGCAACTGATCAGGATATTGAAAACATTATACATGTATAAGGAAACTGTTGTATCAAGGCAGTTGGGGATATGTAGCATGCCTTGGTACTGTTAACAACCTTAGAACCCTTTGATAGGCAGTTAGAGTCCTTCAAATACAAAACTTTCAATAAAAAGATTTAAAAAAGAAAACCATTTCAAACTCAGTTAATGCTTATATAACTCAGCTGAACATGAAATTTCATAAGTTGTAGAAATCTAATTTGATAAACCTTATTGAATAACTTCTGAACTTTACAGCTTTGCTTTGTGTCTGCCTTTTGATTTGAAGTCTTCATTGTAAATATTCATACCGTCCAAAGGATAATTAGACTTTAAAGTTTAAGCACAAACTCAGTTCAGCATGCAAGTTTTATAAGCACAGTTGAGCATGGCATAATACAATTCTGGTACTTTCCTTAATTACATTTTTAAGTACTCAATTACACCCCTATGAAGAAGTAATAGAATTGCAGTATTTTACCAAAAAAGAAAAACAAAAATACAGGGGTGTAGAATGCGGAGAATCATGTGCTCCGTCTTAATACTTGATATTTCATCTTGGCAAAATTTAATTATTTAAACTTAATTCTTTACCAAGAGACAAATTCTAGACTCTTCCTAAGTGAAAGCATCTGTAGAAAACAATGGCGAAAGTGGTACAAATAAACCAAAGTTCTTTCACAGGGTAGAACGTTTAGTGGGAAAAGGGGCAAATACCTGTTGCCACCATTTTCTCTTTTTCCCACAATGTATTAAAAGTCTCCGTCAGTGTTGTTAAAAGTAGGGATTGTGTAACATGGGGCTAAATGGCTAAATGGCTATAACATTGCTGCATGAGTACACAGGAGATTTATTTTGCTTAAGCCTTTACCACACAATCCTGAGTTCTAACAACCCTAACAGCCACAGCTTTAGAAAACATTGTGGGAAAAGGAGAAAATGCTTTTTCTCTCCTTTTTCCACGTTGTTTTCTGTCCTTTGACTTACAAAAATTCTGTCATTTGAGCCAAATTTATAGTTATGCTCTGCATATGCTTTGAAATTAAGACATATTATCAAGTATTTTGTCAAATGACAGAGATTTAATCATCAACCCAGAGAACACCCTTCCTCCAACATACACAATGATTACAAAGTGATTGACCATTTCCACTTCTGACAATATTGTTTAAAATCAGACTTGCCTATTTGTAACTGGTTACGAGGGTTAAAAAAATGCTAGTCGCTTTTTCTACAAGCAGATGCCGCTCAACACACAAAACAAAGTAACAAAAAAACATGTCTTTTCAGTTTAGCTTTTGGATATCGCCTGAGGCTAGCTTTATGATACAGAGTTCTCAGGCATTTATTAAGCACATGTGGGACTGGCTATAGTCGAACCAGTGAAATTACCACAATATGCAGAAATTCAATTTATTTTTCATATACCATTCATACAAGTTTTTGAAACTTACGAGGGTTGTTCAGAAACTATTGAGACAATGTATGTTTTCAGAGAAAAACTCAACATATGTACATAAAATTTTCAATAAACGTGAATTAATCTTTAATAAATTGAAAGATCTAAATGAAATCTGTATGAGTTGCATGTTATAATAGTATATAACCTAAAATCAACAACAGGTGTGAGTAATCAGAGCTCGCCGTAAAAATGAGTTAGTTCAAATAAATCACACTTGAATAAAAGCTTAAATGATATCAAAATAGCTGGGAAAAGTAAGTTAGAATGATGTCATATACACTACATTATTCTGACGAATTTCCAGTAAAGTTTCATATTGTTCACATAATTGATAAACAATTTTTTACCATTTTCCGGAAGTTCATGTAATCAAAGAAACGGCAACAAAACGGATAACAAAGGATGATGGAGCAGCAAGCTTACATAAAGTTTTGGGTCAAGCTTGGAAAAACGCCTACTGAAATAAACAAGAGGGCCAAGATGGCCCTGGATCACTCCCCTGAATTTTCAAGAGGACCATAGCCAATTTTTTTTGAAGTATTGAAATTTTGGAAACAAAATCATTATTTTGCCAAGTAATTTTGAAAAGGTCACCTGTAAAAATCATTTCAAAATCTGTCACCACCCCTACAATCATCACCACAGCCATGTTTTTGACGAATCAGGATTCTGCAAATAAATTTTGGGACAGGTCATCCATGGACCATTTCATGAACAAGAGCACATGCCCAATAGTGGCTAAAAATATTAAGTCGAACAAGAGCACTGCATGCGGGTGCCAACACTTGGCTGTTGAATGCTGGATAGTAAGTTAAAATTCCTGGTTGAAAAAGGGGCATAATTTGGACAAAAATGATTTTAGAGTTATCTGTCTTTGTTGTATGGGTTGCTCTTTTACTAGTCAACAATTATTCCAAGTTTCAAGTATATGTGTTGAGTGGAAGCCGAGATATAGCAGAATGTCAAGTTTTTGCACAACAACAACGACAACAATGCAGACGACCACAACATGGCTATGACAATACCTCGATGTTTTCTTCGGAAACAGCTGAGCTAAAAAAGGGGCATAATATAAGGATCATTTCTGTGAAATTATTTTAAAATCTGACCAGTGGTTTCAGAGAAGAAGAATTTTTAAGAATTTCTTCATGTCCGTATAGTGCAAATAGCCCCCCACCACCACAGCCATGTTTTTCGATGGATCAAAATTTCGCCAACATTTTTTGAAAAGGGTCACCCAAGGAACATTTCTGTGATATTATTTCAAAATCTGACCAGCGGTTTCATAGAAGATTTTTACAGAATTTCTTAGAAAATTCCATTTGGTTGCCATGGCAACCAGAGCTTTTGATGGAATCAAATTTTGTGAACAATTCTTAAAGAGGACCTCCCAAGAAACATTCCAGCCAAATTTGGTCCAAATTGGCCCAGCGGTTTAGGAGGAGAAGATGTTTAAAGAAATGTTGACGCCGCACGACGTACAATGGACACAATGTGATTCTAAGAACTCCACTTGAGCACGTTGTGCTCAGGTGAGCTGAAAAAGATGTTAGACATGACACAGAGAGGAAGAGGCGTGTCTTGGGCTCTTATTTATCAGTGCCACAATCAGTTTGTGAAAGATGCATCATCTCCGTTCATCACAAAAGGAGGTGGGGACGACTGATCATCGACGTCTTTCCATGTGTCAAGTTTCAGTTGAGAGGTATAAAATTCAATAATTTAGTGAACTGAAGACTGAGGCAACTAAATGTAGTGAGGTAATTAGATAGCAAATGATGTAAAACTGTACGACAAATGGGTGCAGCGACATATTAAGTTAGATTGAATGGTGTTTATTGAAAAGGAATGACATGCAGTAGTGTAAACGCGCAGTAATGTTGATAGGACGTCACATTCAAAGCATTGTTGTGCTCCAGACCAAGCGAGATGGTATATTTCCAACAGGCCCTGACACTAAACAGAAAACCTAGCGGCCCAATGTTTGGCATGTATAAAGTAATAAAGTATATGTCATTTGTAAATAAAATATTTCGTTTGTAAGTCTTATCATTCTCATATTATAAGCGTAGTCTCAAATAATTTCTGAAAAGCCCTCATAATTCACAGCAAAAATGTCTTGAGATTTTGGCATTATCTTGCTACTTTAACCCTTTACCACACTATTAGGAATTTTAACAACCTTGAGGAAGAAAACTTTTGAAAAATTTACAATAAAAGGATAAAATGCTGGTAACCAGTATTTTCTCCTTTTCCCACAAAGTTTTCTACCATGTGAGATCTTTTTGGTCAATTTGTACCAGTTCTAATATAGTTATCTAAAGATGCTCTCAATGTGGAAAAGATTGTAGTTTGGTCAGGGGTTAGTTTCCTCAAAATCAAACAACTATTCTTATCATGAGTTAAATGCAAAATGGTTGTAGGTCCTTTTTCTTTTTTCCAATCAAAAATGACTTTTTAACAGTTTTGTAATCTATACTCATCAATACATAATCCCTCAAAATATTCCTTGAGAATTCCTCCTACAACCAGAGAAAATGTAGAGGTTATGTCTCAAATCAAAACTACATGTACCTTTCATGAAAAAAATTATCAGTTTTTTCTTCTCCTGTAAATATTGAAAGAGTGGGTTACAACCGTTTGCATCAAACCTGTGTTATGGTCATGCTTAGATGATACACATGTTGTCTTTTATTTGAGTAAAATATAAAGAAAATGAAGAACAGGAGTACAACTTTCAGCATGAAGTCAATGAAAATAAGAAAATTGATATATTGCACTTATTATGACACAATTCAAATGCAAGTGATTTTATTTTTTTCAATATTTACACATTTTTAATTTAAAAAAAAAAAATACATATACTGAAATGACTGCAAGACTATGAGCTAATAAAAAAAATTCACATATTCACAGAAAGTTTATCCCTTTACCAGAAGACAAAATTTAAGACTTACATATATACTCCAAAGCATCTATGGACCATGGATTAAATTTTGCTAAAATGGAAGAAATTAATAGTGTCCTTGAAATAATGGAAAAAATCATCAGAAAAACAAAAAAAGCTGGTTCCATAGTATTTTCTTTCTTTACCACTACAAGACTTTTTGTACGGGTTATTAAAGAAGGAATTGTGTGGTAAAGGGTTAATAGATTGCTAGCTTATCTGAAAAACTCAATTAGACCATAGAAATTCAGGTTTGTCCAAACATTTGCAGATGACAAAATATGACTAAAATGTTGTGATTTGACACTGAAATGGTGAAAGCTTTTCTGAGAAAAGGATAAAATGCTAGTTATAAGCATTTCATCCTTTTCCCACAATGTTTTTCAAAGCTTTTTACTAAAGGGTCAATGAAACATGGGAGGGTTTAACCCTTTACCACAAAATCGCGAGTTTTAACGTCCCTGACGAGGCCTTTTGAAAACATTGTGGGAAAAGGAGAAAATGCTGGTAACCAGCATTTTCTCCTTTTTCTATATGTTTTATGATCTATCTGATACAAATCCCATCATCTGTGCCATATTTTTTTTGTCATCTGCAAGTTCTTTCAAACTGGGCTAGTCTAAAATTTGGTCGTTTGGTATAGAGTTAAGCCATGACCTGTAGATTTAGAAGAAGATATTAGTCAATAAGTCACATTATGTCAGCAAGTGGACTTGCATAGTACTAATGCAATTTCTTCTAGATTCCACCTATCATTATGCGTATCTATGAGTGTAACAACCTATATAAGTACATTTATCTCATATGATTATCATACACAGTATATCTATAAAATACATATAAATGGGTTCAACCCTTTTCCTCACAATCCCGAGCTTTAACACACTTGATGCAAAGTGTTTTTGAAAACATTGTGGGAAAAGAAGAAAATGCTGGTAACAAGCATTTTCTCCTTTTCCACAATGTTTCCTATCCTACCAAAGGTATATCACATCTTCTGAGCCACAATTTAATTGTTGTCTACAAAAGCTTTCAATTTGGACAAGTCTCCATTCTAGTGGTGTGGTAAATATTAAAAAGAAGGCAGTGAACAGAAAAACATGACAAAAAAGCTTGCTTAACTATGTGCTAAAAGGGACCTGAATACATCTCAGGTATGAATGTATTATGTTGCTGCCTGAAGGCACTCATTTCTCTGGCAAACTCATAGCTTTTTTTGGCAGACATTAAACTTGTTACCACACAATCCCAACTTAATAAGCCTGAGGAAGATGTCTTTTGAAGTTTTGATAACATTGTAGGGTATAAAAAATTGCTGGTAACCAGCATTTTCTCATTTAGCCATAATGTATTCTACCTTATCAAACACAAATTTCATTATTTAAGTCACATTTAAACTGTTGTCTACAAATACTTTCCATTTCGAAAAGTCTACATCTTTTTCATGTGGTAACGACATGTCTTTCAATGACATACAGAGACACCTGTTTCAGTATCCACCTCTATTAAGCTGTATTGACTTTTCACTAAATGACACAATTTTAGAATAGTTCAAATTGAAAGCATCTGCAAGCGACAAAATAAATGTGACTCAAAAAAAAATTGAAATTTGTTTTAGGACGGGTAGAAAACTGTGGGACAAGGAGAAAATGCTGGTTACCAGCATTTACTCCTCTTCCCGCAAAGTTTTCAAAAAGGCTTTTTTCTCAGGGTCATTAAAAGTTTGGATTGCGTGGCACAGGGTTAAGCAAGCATAATTATGTTAATTTCTAAGTGAAGACAAACATGGTGAAATGTACCTGTACAAAGCAAAAAAATTTGGAGTATAATTATCTTAGGTTTTTGTTTAATACAGGTTGGACTTTAAACTATGTCTTTTCCCTCAGATACCGAGTGATTCACAAAACATGTATCTGCCATTGTTTCACTTTGATTGAATATCTTTCACACTTGAAATCTAAACAAACAAGTCTTACATATTGCTAAAGAGAGCTTAAATGCAAGTTAAAACTATGGAATCTGTCTTCCCAATGGTAGAAAACATTGTGGGACAAGGAGAAAATGCTGGTTGCCAGCATTTTTTTCTTTCCCCACAATGTTTTCAAAAGCCTTCTTTCTCTCAGTTGTTAAAACTCAAAAATATGTGTAAGGGGAAAATAAAGGACCCAGTCTTGAAAATCTTGATCTGGTCAACAGTAATATCTAAATACATTGTGACTAATATCTGTTGACAACATGATGATGTTTTGCACCAATGAAATGAGCTATTATACCAGTTGATATGTTTTGTATAACACAATTTATACGGTTTTCTCGCATCCTGAAGCATCTATGGCAACAGCTACAGAACATTTACATGGCAGACTTCTACACAAAAAAGCACATGTAAAATATCCATATTTAGACTAAAGATCTCTAAATAGCAAATTATAGACATTCTCAGTTTACAACAAAAAACCCGAAGGCAATTTCAAGACTATTTTGACAAGAGTATGTCTCAAAGTAGCCTGAAAGTGTAGATCCACAATCAGATTGCAAATTCTGCATTCTCTGATCTTAGCCTATACTGATCTGAAAACAAGCTCGAACTCAGCACTTTAGGGTTTCAGACAAGGTCTGGATGAAAGACAGCCCTAAAAAATGATATATCAGTATGTCGTATTCTTCATTGTTTTTGAGAGAAGCTTGTACAATTACAAAAGGATAAGAAAAATCCACTTCACCCTGTTACACATCATGTATTGGAATTTTTTGTGTTTTCTTTCTCCCCCCAATAAAAGTGATCTTTTCCACTACAACCACCACTAAAAGCCCTGAGTAGCTCTTATCATATAGAAATGTCTGCATAATCCTGATTCTTGTACAACTTTGGTCCCTCTGTATCTTGAAACTATGGATTTCATAGCTATTTTCTGTGTTGGATGTTTAACCTGATATTCCTCTCATCGGAAAAGGCCCTGAAATAAAAAAGTAAATACGAACAATGATAAACTTGGACTGTCTGTGAGATATTAATTCTTGTCTCAGCAAGACATTTACACTTCCTTTATTTCGTGCTTTTCGGTAGTTTATTGAGAAGTAATGGTGGATTATAAGGTTTGGTAATTCATGGTTTCCACCAGTGAAATTTACTTTAAATGTTTCCATAACTCTTCAATTGAAGGCATAAACAGCAGTTCCCACGCACTAGTTACCTAGGTAAACAGTGCATGCCATTCAACTACAGGGAAATATGTAGCAATTTAAGCACAATTACCCAACTCTTCTTGCGCTTTACGTAATATTGTAATGCATTGTTATGTGGGGGGAGGTATGCTATAGGGAATTACAGAAAACAACCGTATAACCAACAAAAGGGGCTAGAAGCATGAAATAAATACATGTTTTTTTTTTCTTTCAGTGAAAGATCAAAATTTATTTCATCTCCAGAAAATCAGTGATAATATTTTCACTCCCACCACTCGTGAAAATAGTACTGATGATGATCAGTCAATGAAACAAATTTTGATCTTTCACCAAAACTAACAACTATCCTCTATTTATAAGTTGTGACCCTCAAAATGGACAAGGTCACTCATCTCTTTGCCAGACAACATAGTTTTCAACTCCTCCATATTGAAGAGTTATGAATGAAAACCCAAATGTTGCTCAGAAAAAAAAAGTATTGTGGAAAAAGGAGAAAATTCTGGTCAATAGAATTTTTTCCTTTCTCCACGATGTTTTTGAAAACATAGGATCATAAAAACATGGTATCATTAGACTGATTGTTCAATTTGATAAAGCTTTTTACATTACAGATGTGAAGTTACATTGATTTGTGTCAACCCTTTGCTTAATAATCCTATGTTTAAATGATGCTGAAGCAGAGACCTTTTGAAAACATTGTGGGAAAAGGAGAAAATGCTGGTAACCAGCATTTTTTCCATTTCCCATAATGTTTTCTACCCTGTCAAAGAACTTCTGTTCATTTGTACCCGTTTCTGTAAATTAGCAGAGTCTAGAATTTGTCCTTTGTGCCTGAATTGGAGTTTGGAAAACATTAAAGGTAAATGTTATCTTAACATGGTGTACTTGATATAATGACATAAGTGACCCCAAATCATCCCAACTCCCTAGAGTTGTAGTATACACAATATATTAACTCTTTACCAAAATTTTAGACCTGTCCAAATTGAAAGCATTTGCAGAATACAATATAAATGTGACTCAGAAACTAAAATTTCTATTTGGAAGTGTAGAAAACATTGTGGGAATAGGAGAAAATGCTGGTTACCAGCATTTTCTCCTTTTCCCACAATGTTTTCAAAAGCCTTCTATCTCAGGGTCATTAAACTCAGGATTGTGTGGTAAAGAGTTAATAAAACAGCTGCTCTGTTTTTTCGGTTTTTTCCCCTGATTAACTCCTCTCACTTTAATTTCCCCTTTTTGACAGCTGAAAATCTTTACCAGCATTTTCTCCTTTTTCCCCACAAAGGTTTCTACCTTTACCAAGACAAATCTCAGCATTTGAGTCATAATGAATTTTGATTCTGCAAATACTTTCATTTTTGACAAACTAAAATTCTACTGTATGATAGAGAGTTAAGCGCTAAGAGAAGGGAGAAAATAAAAGATGGGAAGCTCATGCTAAAAAAACGGTTGCTTTCACCATATATCTGACTCCCAGACAAAAATAAAAAGAAATCCCCATGCAGCTCCATCTGAGGGCAACTTCTTTCTTCTTGCAACAGACTGATTTTGAAAACATTGAAGTAAAAAGAGAAAATGCTTATAAAAGACAATTATTTGATAGGCTAAAAATATATCACATGCATACATTAATCATATCCCTTCTGGAAAAAAATCCCATCTTTTTACAACACTGAAAAAGAATGCTTCTGAAAACATAATGGGAATAATAGAAAGAAATGGTTACTGAAGTATTTCCTCCACCCCTATCCGCTGTTTTCTAACCTATCAAAGACATATTTCAGCATTTGAACCATATTAATTTTTTTTTCCTCAAATGTTTTCAATTGGACATGTCTGAAACAAGTCATCACCTAAAGAGATTTTATGTTTACTATCCATATACATGTATTATAATGATGCTTTGTTTGCTCCAATTTATTTTTTAATAACTAATAATTCAAGAAAACAATCTATGAGACCTAAACCTTAATATACCATGTAAATTAAATGAATGCCTTGCATTGAGTCCAAAAATAAATCCCCTAAAATTGCTGCAGCATCAAAGCTATTCATAACTACACATAAATGAGTCATGCTCTGTGAAATGGGGCCTTAATGCATTTGCAAAAAGCATTGACCCAGGTCAGCCTGTGTGACCTGGGCCGATGTTTTTCGCTATTGGTCAGTTTTCTGTATGTCAAAGGACTGGTGTACCTTAAGATTCAGTAGATTGTTATTGCAAAACAGATTTCAGGGATGTATAATACTGTGACGACATGCTTGGTATCATGCATCACGGAGATGCATTAAGCCCCTTCTTTGCCAGAGCATGGCTCAAATATAAGCCTTCAGAGATCTAAATAAATAGAACAGACATCTTTGGTCATATAACCCTCAACCCAACAGATAAGTTTAACTAAATCAATGAATTTGGAAGGATGAAAAACAAGCCGGGTAAAAGTAAAATGACACAACCTTACTGGACCTTCTGTGGTTTAGAAAGAAAAGACAGCAATTTTTATATGTGTTTCTACGTTTACATTGCAAAATGGAACACACACATAGATACAGGGTATCACAGTTTAGGATGTGCAATAAATCACATTGCAAAATGGCTGCCCCTCCCTGCAGATCTAGCATTTAATTCTTGGTAATTGACATATAAAAGATAGTAGAGATGAACATACAACTATTGATCACCTCCTACATTGACACATTACTTTAAAAATACAGCTTTTCACACCCTTAAATCTGACAGCCTTGTAAAAATATTGTGGAAAAAGAATATTTAAGTTGTTTTTCTCAAGGCACCTGTGCAAATATAGTTAAAACAAGCAAGAAGATACAATCTTTTTACCACTCCAAACCTAGCAAGGATGATTCCACATGAAATTTTACTATGATAAGTGAACTAGCTTCTGAAAAGAGTAACAAAGAGTAACAATATCAGCAAAGAGTGAACTTACCCCAGCTTTATCTTCTTTTACCAAAATCTGTTTCATCTGATCTTCAGAAAACTGAACTACTGTCCCAATCACTTTGGCTAGTGTCTGTGGAAGAAAGAAATACTTTAGCCATGCTCAGTGAAAAGGAGGCTTAATATATTGGCAAAAAGTATCAACCCAGGTCAGCCTGCGCAGGCTGACCTGGGTCGAAACTTTTTGCTATTGGTCAGTTTTCTGTATGTTAAAGGACAACTCTACAATTCTATAATCATGGAGATGTATTAAACCCCCTTTTGCCAGAGCATGGCTCAAACACGTATGTAAGGCTGGAGGAGTATAATGGGAATAAGACTCTTACCACAGGTTACAATCTTGTAATAACTCTCAGTAAGAAGAGTCTTAAAAATATTTTAGAGAAAGCCCTTTTCATTTTCCAGAACTGTTAAGAATGATCTTTCTTTATCCTGTCACCTTCTATCATTTCGCCCCAATAACAGCGTGCCGTACACACGAACACGCTGCTTTCTTTATGTCTATTATGCTGAAATTAACACAGAAATATCAATACTGATTTCTTTGCCACAACAATTTTCTGCGGATGTACATCACATTTATGATTAAGCCAATATCATTCATGATGTCATTACTGCAGTTGCATATCCTGATGCATATTACATGGGCTGTGCATGCCAGTGACCATCCCTCAAAATATATGTTACAACGGAACTTCTCTGAAAGTCGGTAGAACCTGTTGTAAAAACGTTTTTCTGCTTAGTTTCACAACAAATCAATACTTCATACAACTGGAGGAAACCATTTAATTAGTTTCTGTCAGGAAACAATCTTTGAAGCAGGATCTTTGAAAGATTACGAATCCTTTTGCTATTTGGCTGGGAAAGCCATCTTCAGTTTCAGTATAGAAATGTTAAGCATCAGCTGTTTTCCTGCAACTAGTTTGCTGGAAAAGGTAGTATTGCCATAACATGGGTAACCAGTCGAATGTGAAGACAAAGAGATCTGTTTTCAGAGCCTTCGGTTACATCTTGGCATACCAGTATCTATTAATAGACAATTACAAATTTGAATGGTTAGTTTGTATGGGAAGAGTTAAATCCTTGTGTTTTGCATTGTTTTCCTTATTAATGTAGTTAAATGATTGGTTTGACTAATTTTTCATCTTTGTCTGCATCCAAGGGATGCCATCAGCTTTAAAATGTTGCGTCCAAGCTGATTTTCATGTGTATATAGATACTTTTAGGTCATAAATGGAAACCTTGATCTGTTTACAAATTGAACATTAATATAAATATGATGTATCCGAAAGGATAGTGGAAAGATGCTGTTGAAGTCAAAAATACACTTGAACTGATCATAGAGGCCCCATGAATTAAGCAACCACAGCGTTAAGAGACCCTTCTTAAATTAACTTTACCGGTCCTGTAAGTCACCTCTTTCCATATTTATGTTGAACGTTCTGTGAATTCAGGTTTGGGCTTTGTTTAACCCTCATTTTGAAAACCCTGAGAAAGAAGGCTTTTGAAACCATCGTGGGAAAGATGAAAATATTGGTTACCAGCATTTTCTATTTTCCCCAATGCTGTCTACTCTGTCACAGATAAATCCCTTAGCTATCCAGAATTTATCATCTGCAAACCCTTTCATTTTTGAAAAGTCTAAAATTTTGTCTTCTTGTTAAGAGTTAACACTCAATAAAAGCATACATTTACATAATCACCTGTATGTTTCCATATTTTAGGTTGTATGATGTGTATCGCTCTTGGTCGAGAACGTATTGAGAATCAGAATAGACTGGCAGATGCTGATTGTTTCTCACAGCTTGTTAGACTGCTTCGCAGACACAAGTCATCACAGAAAGTCATGCTCATGGTCATAAAGGTGCTTGGAACACTTTGTGTTGGTAAGTCACCTTCACAGAAAATCATCAGGGTCATAGTGCTTTATATACAGCTTAATTGTTTCATTATGATCAAATGTCAAGAGTGAAAAAGGTAGCAAAATAAAAGAGAGAAACAAAAGGGAAAAAACATGCTTGCAGATTGAAAATATGCCCATTCGCCAGTTTCTTGTTTCATTTTTTTCCCCAAAAAGTGCCCATTTATGGATACAAAATATTGAAAAAACAAGTTAGGAAACATACTTTTCTGAACATTGCATGTTCTATAGATTATCATTTGATAGGGTTGAATCTATTATTATTCTACAGGGATTGCATACACAAGTAACCCCAAAACCCAACAGAAAATTGCAGAAGAAGGGGCCATACCCTTATTGGTGCAGATGCTCAATGATCCTTTGTCAGAGGAAGTGCAAGTAGAGGTGTGTCACGGTGCTTTATATTTT
Organism: Hippopus hippopus; assembly: GCA_946811185.2. Lineage (NCBI taxonomy): Eukaryota > Metazoa > Mollusca > Bivalvia > Cardiida > Cardiidae > Hippopus > Hippopus hippopus. The sequence goes on along the minus strand of OX328108.1, from coordinate 20,421,967 downwards.
TTGTGTTCTATTGTATGAAATTAGTGAACAGACTCTTCTAAATTGTTTTCTGTGTTGCAATTTGTTCGCTATTGGTACTTTAGCCGTTTACGAAACAATCCTGTGTTTAACCCTTGACCACACAATGCAGACTTTAACGATCCTGGGACAGAAGCCTTTCACAGGTAGGAAACTTCATATTCGGAGCCAGTGGCTCTGACGAGAAAATGTTGTGTTGGTCTTCCCTTTCTGAAAATGTTGGCTGAAAAACAACCAAAAAACAGACAAGCTTGTCATTATTTGTAATCATTGTTCTTATGTTTTTGAAGTTCCCAAAAAGGAGAGAATGTCATGCAATGCTCTGGTCTTTCAACATGTTTTCTGCACTACGGAAAGTTGAAACAAGTGTATGATGTTGTCTGAATCATTTGTGGCGTGGGTTGACCGTAGCCGAAATAATACGTCACAGGCCGTAAATTTAGTCTATTTTTGTCATTTTAAGTGGCAAATAAGAAAGAGTCTTGCTGTCCCAAAAGTGTGAATTAATGTCATGAAATGTTACATTCACTGCTGGTAAAGAATTGAAAAGAAATAGCACAAAAAATGATGAAAATAAAGAAGGGCTCCGATTATGTGGATGGGCTCTGAGTATGTAAGTTGGCACCGATTGGTGAGGGCTTCATTTCAAAAATTTAGTTTTCTGATTTTGAAACTAGGTCAAAATTTGAGAAATCTTGTGTCTGTTCCTTGTGAAAGTTTGCGAGACCTTTCACACAAATTACAAATTTTATTGCATCAGGTTTAAAAGTAGGTCACTGGAATACATTTCTAGAGACCACATCAAACTGGATCAAAATATTTTTTTCCTGATATCATAAACAATTTTGAAAAACTGTCTATATTTTGTAGTATGTTTTCAAAGACTAAAAAGGGTCAAGTGAGCAATTCAGAACAATCATGGCTCTCTTATTCTTCTATTTATCGTTATTTTTTGTGTCAGTTTATTTTGACAAAATAATTCAGATTGTAAAGAGCAGTAAAATTGGATGGTATCATTTTTATGTGTCTTGCTGTTTGAATAACAGTGTCATAATGTAACATAAATTTTATTTCATTATTTTCATCACTTCAGGTTGCCATTGCATTGGGATGTATTATACTCAGTAACCCAAAGAATCAGGAAATTCTCAATTCAGAGGAGGAATTTAGATTTACAGTCCTCTTGGATCTGTTAAAGTCTAAAACAAGGGTAAGTGTTCCCACAATGTTTCCTACAAATCTTACTACCCTCATGAATCCAAATTTTCCCATTTAAGGATAGGGCACCCTAATTGGATTCTTGTAACATCGCCTTTCGTCGCCGAAAAAACGTACGGATTCAGCTAAGACCCAGGTAATCTGTAATCGATCGGCCGATACATGCTGGTTCCCTGCATCGATTACCCGAGTCTTAGCCGAATCCGTATGATTTTGGAGATGATAGGCGATGTTACAGAAATCCCATTAGGGTGCCCTATCCTTAAGCCACATTTCATTTGCCATGTGCCAATACTTTTGATTTGAACAAGTATGAAATTATTTGGTCTTGCAAAGAGATAATAGAAAATGATAATGATAATTATTTTTACAGGATACAAGACTAAAAGCTGGTATGGCTCTGACAATATTTGCGTTCAACAATACAACCCAGCAGTATGCCATCAGGGCAGCTGGAGGCATCAAGTATTCTGTGTTTGAACCCTTCATTGAATCCATGGATGAATTTCACAACTGCTATGCAGCCTTTCAGGTAAGGGGTGATAAGGTTGTTTGAAATGTTGTTTTTCAAATATGGCTTTTCCATTTCATGTTGTGGAAGCCATGTTGGTATCAGTGATTAACTCTTTACCAAATAACAAAAAGCTTAATTTGTCAGAATTGTAAGCATCTGCAGACAACAAAATAAATACGACAAAGAAATTGAAATTTATTTATGGAAGGTTAGAAAACATTGTGGGAAAAGGAGAAAATGCTGGATACCAGCATTTTCTCCATTTCCCACTGGAATGCATGGTAAAGGGTTAAGGTGTTTGGTTTAGTAGTCTTGAGACAATGCCACTGGGTTTGTTGTTAGAGTGCCCTTGGTCAAGGCACTGCAGGCCCTGAATATGTAAGTACATGTACTTTTTAAAACCATGGAATAAATGAAAGAGAAAGCTGTTGCCTATATATGACCTAAGATATTACTACACAAGAAAATTGTAGATCATCCATCTTGAAATGATTTGCAAAAGACAAGTTCAGTTTAGCTCAAAAGAAGGGATTTTTCTCTCAAAAGGCCGAAAACATTGTGGAAAAAGGGTAATGCTGGTAACCAGCATTTTCCCCTTTTCCCCACAATGTTTTCTTCCCTTTCAAAGACAAAGTTTGTCATGTGATCCACATTCCTTTTGTTGCCTGCAAATGCTATCAATTGTAAAGATTAAGTCTAAGATTTTTTTGTGTGGTAAAAGGTTAAGTATGCTTTACCATTCATTCTATTCGTACGAACATGAAAGTTTTCAACAAATGCATAGCTCATATACAATCTGCCCCAGCTGGGATTCGAACCCGTGCAGTAAAGATCCCCATATTTTGAGGTTTAAAACACCAACACCTTAACCACTGAGCTAAAGAGAATTCTATCCAACGCAGTTGTTAGATTCTGATTTTATACGGGTAGAAGCTATGCAGTAAGGAAGGAATGATCTCCCGTAACACTATAATACATTGTATCTCTTTGCTATTGTTGAACAGATTGTTGTGTTAGCGAGAGTCATTGTTGACAGGGACCAAGTCTCCCTTACCGCCCAGGGAGTCACAATCTTGGTCAAGAAGATTCCGTCAGAAGATGACAACGTGGTTGTCCTTGCCAGCAGCTTACTTTCAAGTCTGTCCCACACCCGGGCTGGCCTGCCAGATGCCATGGTAACCACGGGGGCTATAGATGCCCTCATTAAGAGACTAGACTCTCCAAATGAACAAGTTAGAAATTCTGTAGCTGTTGCTCTTGGTTACTGAACATTTAATAAGACAGCAGCTAGATTGTTGTTCAGTGCTTGTCGAAATAAACCGGGGCTTCACAAGAAGCTAATGGATAATATTGGGGAAAGTCCCAAAATCAGCCCCGACTTCATGGAGGACTTCAAGCGAGCAAAGATTGTTGGTCTGCCTTCCCAATGGTAAGTTGTTTGATCTTTTTTTCTAGGAAGAGGTGTTGGGATATCTTCATTTCTATGATTTGTTTCTAATTATGACTAATAGTGTCATCATTATTATTAGCCCTATAGAAAGCAAGCTGGTGTTTTAATGACCCTAAGGGAGAAGGCTTTTGAAAACATTGTGGGAAAATGAGAAAATTCTGGTTACCAGCATTTTCTCCTTTTCCCACAATTTTTTTCACCCTTTTGAAAACAAATTCCATCATTCATAAATTTCATATATTTCTAAGTCATTAGAGTTTAAATAATAGTAAATATGCCCCCATGAAAGAAGAGTTGTACATGCTTTGCCCATAAATATCTGTCATTTGGTCTGGTCTGTCAGAATACAAAAACCTATTTTGACAAAACATAGATGTTGGCTGACCTAGGTTCTTCAAAGATGACATAAAATTAATATTGATCATGAAGTTGAAATGATCCCTAATGATTTTGACATCAAGAGGATGAGGTCAGTGTCACTTAGGTCATTATAATATTTATGGTCTGTTTTGTCACAGTGTTTACTTACAGTCTTATTATTTACTTTTTTCTTCTTTCTTAATCGTTGTAAGAGAATTACTTCATTTGTCTGACATAGGGTTATTTCTAATACACTGCAGAAACCATTTTTAGCATTTAGAGTCTAGCATTAATTTTTAAGTCGATGGACATGGCACTATACTACTTACCAGTATTAATCCCTTTCTGCTATCTACAATGGTTGATACTTGGGCTCTTTTCTTTGACTATCTTTATGCTTTCCATACATGAATGCAAGCATCGTAAGGATATAAATTTTCAGGGGACCATTGAAAAAACTAGATCTCCTCTCAGTATAGCCATTTATCAAACATTCAAGTGAAAAAATGTTTTCAACAATTGAAAGGACAAATTTCATCATTTTAGCAGCATATTAAGTGTCATCTACACATGTTTTTAGTTTTGACAAGTCTGAAATTTTAATCTCAAGGTCTCAGTCATATAATATAAACCAAAAATCGAAAAATGCAGACAGTAATTTACGTGGATTTTAATCTAAATCGACAGTTTGCAAAGCATCTCGTCTTTATCCTACTTAAATTTTGTTAAAAATTTCTAAAAATTTTCTACTCCTATGTGAAAAAGAAATGGGAGATTGTAGAAAATTTTTAGCTTGGAAACTTTTTGTGCTATTTCTGGCATGGATTTTTGTCTATCTTTAGCTTGGAAACTGTTTTGTTCTATTTTTAGCTTGGAAATAAATGGGGGTTATCCAATTATACCTAGCAGCAGGATGGGAAATACATTTGGTAGGTGTAGCTTTAATTTTTTTTTCATGTTCTTTTAATTCCAGGATTTTTTTCTGATTCTTGTTATTTCCCAGTAAATTTAAGGAATGCTTTAAAATTCAACCCTTTACCTGTATTTTGAAAATAAAGAGGAAAAAAAAAATGAGGGTTTCCAGCATTTTCCAGCTTTTTTCCCACAATGTTTTCCACCCATTCCCAGACGAATTGCGTCATTTCACGCAAAATTGTTCAGTGTCCTTCATTTTCTTCAAAAAAGATCTATTCTAATTTTATATCTTCTGATTAAGACTTAACCCATTCCCAAACAATCCTGGGTTTTCACGACCCTGAGAAAGAAGCCTTTTAAAAACATTGTGGGAAAAGGAGAAAATGCTGGTAACCAGCATTTTCTCCTTTTCCCACAATGTTTTCTACCCTTCTCAAAACAAATTTCAATTTTTGAGTCCCATTTATTTTGTCATCTGCAAGTGCTGTCAATTTGGACAAGTCTAGAATTTTGTCAGGTTAAGACTTAAAGACTGCACTTCTGCACCATTTTCACAAGAGTCATGCTTTGTGAAAAGGGGCTTTGATGCATCTGCAAGCCTTATTGACCCATGTCAGCTTGTGCCGCCCACGCAGGCTGACCTGGGTTGAAACATTTTGCTATTGTTAAATTTTCTGCATGTCAGTGGACCATTCCATCTCATTATTAAGTTGTTTTTTAATTATACATCCATATTGTACTCTGACATGCTTTGCATAGTGCTTTGCAAAGATGCATTAGCCCAGTTTTGCGAGAGTACCATAGACAGGATCTGTTTCTCTCCAGTCACTAGAATTGTTTCTAATGTTTTCATTAGAAAGCATCAGTTGGCTTTATCCATGTTTAAAATTTAACCCTTTAGCAAACAATCCAGAGTTTCAATAACCCTGAGATAGAAGGCTTTTGAAAACATTGTAGGAAAAGGAGAAAGTGCTATATTTTCTGTCATTTAAAAGACAGAAATCTTCTTTGGGGCCACATTTTACTTTGTCATCTGCAAATGCTTTCAAGTTAGTGCGGTCCAAAATTTTGTCATCTGATACAGAGTTAACTCTTTACCAAAGGACAAAGTCTCAGACTGGTCCAAATTGACAACAATTACAGACGAGAAATTAAAGGTGGCCCATATATCAAAATTTGTCATTGATTGGGTAGAAAACATTGTGGGAAAAGGAGAAAATGCTGGTTACCAGCATTTTCTCCTTTTCCCATGATGTTTTCAAAAGCCTTCTTCCCTAGGGTCATTAAAAGTCAGGATTGTTATGGGTAGTTTGTTACTTTCTGAAACATATTTAAAGCAGATGCAACTGAAAACGTCCTTCTGAAGTACAGTATGTCAATCCTGATATGTTGTACAGTAATTTATATGAAAACATTGTGGTTGAATGAAATTCTCTTGAGTATTTTACCTTCCATCACAATGGCTTCAAAAGTATTTTGTTGCAGTATAAAGAAAAAAACTTTCTGGTGTTAAACTTGCAAAGACAACTGGGGTTGAAAGTTGTCAAATTGAAGCTGAACCAGTCTGCTTTCTATTTTTACTACAGGGGTAAGACCTAATACCACACAACCTAAATCTAGGAAACAAGATACAAATAACCTTGCCAATAGAGCTGTCTCGGCCCCAGCACGAGGAAAGAAAACACCAAGTATAGGAATTTCTCGGTCAGATGAAAACAGTCGGCCATCTTCTTCCACGACACGCCCGTCGACATCCTACACGACTCGACCTATATCTGGATCTACGACGAAGTCAGCTAAAGTTCCAACACCAACTCCAGATAACCAATTTAAAACAAGATTGTCTGCGTGGAAAGAAGAAAAATAGACACTCTATGAAATTGTCATTGTTTATCTTGTAGCAGACCTCTTTTGGAAACATTGTAGCTAATGGAGAAATTGCAGAAGATGAGAAACTTCTGCAGCAAACAGAAAGGTGTCACATGTGTTTGTTGATCAACATGTATGTTAACTATATCCATTTTACATGTTTTTTAATTCTTTACCAGAATTTTAAAATTTTAAACATGGACATTTAGAAAGCTATTGTAGATGACAAATTTAACACTCTCAAGTAAAGGGTAGAAAACATTGTGGAAAAAGGATAAAATGCTGATTACCAGCATTTTCTCCTTTTCCTCCATTTGTATCTTTTCCCACAATCTTTTCTAACAAATCAACAGCTGAGCTTCATTAACCCTGAGAGTACTTTTAACCACTATCTTTGCCTTTGCAGCCAGTGTAGATCAAGATTATTCTGCACAAAACATGCAGTCTGATCTTGGATCTAAACTTCCTATAGATAAAGACAACCTTGAAATTCCACTTATTTGGGTCTAATTTCTAGACAGAAAAATGTCTATTTGGTTTATAAGGCACTGTAAGGGGTGATTTGTCACCTGCTTTCAACTTGGTTCAGCCTAAAACTTTGTCTTAAAAGAGTTAACTCTTTTCTGTATGACAAAATTGTAGACTTGTCAAAATTCAAAACATTTGCAGACAATAAATTACTGCTGGCTCAAATGATGCAACTTGACTTTGATTGTGTAGAAAGCATTGTGGTAAAAGGATAACATGCTAGTTACCAGAGTTTTCTATTTTTCACACAATATTTTCAGAAGCTTTCTTTCTCAGGGTCCTTAAATCTCTGGATTGTGTGGTAAGGGTTAACACTGTAACGGATGACAAAATTTTAAACGTTTCCATATTGATAGCATCAAATGTGGTTTAACCCATTATCAAACAATCCCTGGTTTTTACGACCCAGAGGAAGAAGCTTTGTGAAAACATTGTGGGAAAAGGAGAAAATGCTGGTAACCAGCATTTTCTCCTTTTTCCACAATGTTTTCTACTCTTCTAAAGTCAAGTTTCAATTTTTGAGTCACGTTTATTTTGTCGTCTGCAAATGCTTTCAATTTGGACAAGTCTAAAATTTTGTCGTTTGGTAAAGAGTTAAGCCTTTACCACAAAATCCAAAGTTTTAACGACTCCAGGGAAAACATGCTTTTGAAAACATTTTGGGAAAAGGAGAAAATGCTGGTAACCAGCATTTTCTCCTTTTACCAAAATTTTTTCTAGTATACTATTACAGTCAAATGTCATCATTTGAGCAATGTTTGATTTGTTGTCTGCAAATGCTTCCGATCTAAAATGTTGTTGTTTGGTAAAAAGTTAAATGCAAGGATTTGTCTTGAGAAGGCTGAAAGGGGAGAAAGTGCTGGAGTGAATGAATGATTATAAAATTGATATCATTGTTTTTCCTATTTATAGTTTCCTTTTTTTTAAAGTATTTTTTTTGCTTGTATTAAAAGTTCAGAACTTGATGGTAGTTATTTTTCGTTTTTGCATATTTTCATGCGTTTAATTTTGTTTCTTTGTTTGATGTTTAAGTTAACCCTTTACGACACAATCTCGACTTTTAACGACCCTGAAAAAGAAGCCTTTTGAAAACACTGTGGGAAAAGGAGAAAATGCTAGTAAGCAGCATTTTCTCCTTTTCCCACAATGTTTTCTACCCTTCCCAGAACAACCTTCGAAATTTGAGTCACATTTATTTTGTTGTCTACAAATACTTTGAATTTGGACTAACCTTAAATTTTGTCATTTGGTAAAGAGGTAACACTATTTTCAACATCATTTCAGTTATATCTCGGGCAGCCAGTGCATCTTTCCATGCTATCCCGGAATTTCAATTACCAGCACTTTGCAAAATTTTGTTTCCAAGGCAATAGCTCTTTTGACACAGTAACAAACACTGAAACAATGATCAGGCATGAGAAAGGAATGAATCTTGTTGCAATGAATACCATCTATCCTTGGAAAGAAATAGACTGCATTGGAACTTGAACCATTGACCACCAGGTTTCAAGCCCTGTACGCTAACAGCTGCGCTACCAGGCTTAGCACATGTTCTCTCTAAATTTACCAAATTTAACGTATGTCCCTTTACCAGGTTACAAAATTTTAGACTTGTCTAATTTAAAAGCATTTGCAGACAACAAATAGACTTTGGTACAAATGATTGAATTTGTCATTGAAAAGGTAAAAAAGCCATGGTGGAAAAAGGAGAAAATGCTTGCTGACAGCAACTCCTCCTTCTCCAAAAATGTTTTATATAGCTGTATAATTCTTAGTTGTTTATCAAGGAATTGTTTCATAAAGGTATAAAATGACTTTTCCCAATATCAGAATTGTGAATGTTCCTTCTGAATCACTTTTTTCATATCAACTGAGTCAAAATAGTATGATCAGGGCTCTTACAAAAGGGCATTTAGTACATCTCTATGATGCATTATGCCAAGCAAGTCATCATATAATTATGGATCCAGATCATGAGATTCATTTCGTCTAACAACCGACTGAATCATCAGGTAGAATGGTCTTTGGACTTGAGCAAACTGCACAGGCTGACATGTGTCAATACATTTTGCAGATGCACTAAACCCCCTTTTCACAAAGCGTAACTCATATTCATTGGCAAAAGTTGTAATGAGCATCTTGGGGACACAATATTTTCAAGAATTAGGGTTCTATTCAACTCAATTCTAATTTCCATGATAAGCCATTTCATTGGTTGAGATTGAACGTTTCTGCCAGTCAGGTGATTAAACTAGTTATTTTGTCTGTATTGGGAGTTTAACGCTGTTTTTACAACTTAGGTCTTATCACAGTTATCAATGCACCTAAACATGGGTTTCCTGGCTTTATCACACTAGTGCTGACACAACTTTTGTTTAAAGCCCTTGACTACTTATCTCACATGCATTAGAGGCGAGAGCTGAAAAATCACTGGAAAGAAAGTTTGCCTCAACCAGGTATCCAACCTGCAGATTACAAGTCAGATACGCTGACCAGTGAACTACCCTACCGGGCCTAGACTAGTTATACTAGTGGTCAAGAATTAGAACAATTGTTGGGCATTTTGAGTTACCATTGTCCCTTGTCCAGTCACATTAAAATACTGTATTTGTTCTCCACTTGCTGTTTGTATGGTGTTTAACACCACTTTCAACATTATTTCATTTATATCGCAGCAGCCAGTGCACCTATTGATGCTCTCCGTGAAATCCTTTTTTACCAGTCCTTTGCATAATATTCTTCCCAAGCACCTGGCTGCTTTCCTTTATAAAGATTGTTGAAACTAGAGCTGTCACTGAATGTGACTTAATACGCCCGCCAGCGCTTTGACAGAAACAGGGAATTTAACAAAGAATATTCTTAGTTCAAGGGGAGATTACCCTGGAATCATAGGGAGTAGATGATTGAAAACTGCGTCTTGCACAACTTCAGTATACGACCAATATATCACCAAACTTTCAATACAATAGCAGCAAACCTGCAGGAGTTCGCGACACAAAATTACTAGTATTTTGTCCACAGACGGACACATGGACAGACAGGCTGATTCGTTTTGCAGGGGTATAACAATGATCAGCATTGAGAAAGCAATGAATCCTGTTACGTAAAACGAGCATCTTTAGTCGTTTGAAAGAAATTGGTCCAGCTGCAATTTTCAAACCATCAACCCTCAATATTGAGTCATGAAATCATATTAGAACAATATTTTGAATTATTTGTGAATTAGTACCATATCTGACAAGGTTGTTGTTCTGTATTACAAGTTAACCCTTCCCCAAATAAAATATTTTAGGCTTTCAGATGACAAATAACTGACTCAAACGATTAAACAAGCTTTGAAAAGGTAGAGAACATGGTGGAAAAAGAAGATGCTGGTTATCAGCATTTCTTTCATTGCCAACTATGATTTCAAAAGCCTTCTTCAGAATGATAAAAGCACAGGATCCTTTTTAAAAGGGTTTAAAATAGTAAAAACAATAGCAGAATAAAAATAACAAAGTAGTTTAATAAAGCATCTTTTATTTAGTCATAATGATATTTAAAGATATTCAAGCTTTAACAAAGTATACCGGTAATAAAAAATAAATACTTGCTTATGCTTTGCAGTGTCTACTATCGCCATTTACATGAATTAGATATCATAATTTTTTTTTTTAGCCAAGGAAAGGATAGCTTAAACCAACACTGTTGGAAAATGGGAAAAAATGCTTGTACAAGCAGTAACTCCATTTTCTTCATTGTATTTCATATCATATAGCTATTCTGCACATTATTCTTAAGCTTAATTTAGAGACAGGGATCAAACTGGCTGAGATACAATGTGTCTCAGCCAATAAGATGCCTCATCTCTAAATCAACAGACACAGGTAACTACTATTGGAATTTAGAAGAGCTATCTTCGGGACAGTCTGTGAATAAAGCAACTGATCAGGATATTGAAAACATTATACATGTATAAGGAAACTGTTGTATCAAGGCAGTTGGGGATATGTAGCATGCCTTGGTACTGTTAACAACCTTAGAACCCTTTGATAGGCAGTTAGAGTCCTTCAAATACAAAACTTTCAATAAAAAGATTTACAAAAGAAAACCATTTCAAACTCAGTTAATGCTTATATAACTCAGCTGAACATGAAATTTCATAAGTTGTAGAAATCTAATTTGATAAACCTTATTGAATAACTTCTGAACTTTACAGCTTTGCTTTGTGTCTGCCTTTTGATTTGAAGTCTTCATTGTAAATATTCATACCGTCCAAACGATAATTAGACTTTAAAGTTTAAGCACAAACTCAGTTCAGCATGCAAGTTTTATAAGCACAGTTGAGCATGGACTCAAGTTTTATCAGCACAGGCATAATACAATTCTGGTACTTTCCTTAATTACATTTTTAAGTACTCAATTACACCCCTATGAAGAAGTAATAGAATTGCAGTATTTTACCAAAAAAGAAAAACAAAAATACAGGGGTATAGAATGCGGAGAATCATGTGCTCCGTCTTAATACTTGATATTTCATCTTAGCAAAATTTAATTATTTAAACTTAATTCTTTACCAAGAGACAAATTCTAGACTCTTCCTAAGTGAAAGCATCTGTAGAAAACAATGGCGAAAGTGGTACAAATAAACCAAAGTTCTTTCACAGGGTAGAACGTTTAGTGGGAAAAGGGGCAAATACCTGTTGCCAGCATTTTCTCTTTTTCCCACAATGTATTAAAAGTCTTCTCCGTCAGTGTTGTTAAAAGTAGGGATTGTGTAACATGGGGCTAAATGGCTAAATGGCTATAACATAGCTGCATGAGTACACAGGAGATTTATTTTGCTTAAGGCTTTACCACACAATCCTGAGTTCTAACAACCCTAACAGACACAGCTTTAGAAAACATTGTGGGAAAAGGAGAAAATGCTGCTTCTCTCCTTTTTCCACGTTGTTTTCTGTCCTTTGACTTACAAAAATTCTGTCATTTGAGCCAAATTTATAGTTATGCTCTGCATATGCTTTGAAATTAAGACATATTATCAAGTATTTTGTCAAATGACAGAGATTTAATCATCAACCCAGAGAACACCCCTCCTCCAACATACACAATGATTACAAAGTGATTGACCATTTCCACTTCTGACAATATTGTTTAAAATCAGACTTGCCTATTTGTAACTGGTTACGAGGGTTAAAAAAATGCTAGTCGCTTTTTCTACAAGCAGATGCCGCTCAACACACAAAACAAAGTCACAAAAAAACATGTCTTTTCAGTTTAGCTTTTGGATATCGCCTGAGGCTAGCTTTATGATACAGAGTTCTCAGGCATTTATTAAGCACATGCGGGACTGGCTATAGTCGAACCAGTGGAATTACCACAATATGCAGAAATTCATTTTATTTTTCATATACCATTCATACAAGTTTTTGAAACTTACGAGGGTTGTTCAGAAACTATTGAGACAATGTATGCTTTCAGAGAAAAACTTAACACATGTGCATAAAATTTTCAATAAACGTGAATTAATCTTTAATAAATTGAAAGACCTAAATGAAATCTGTATGAGTTACACGTTATAATAGTATATAACCTAAAATCAACAACAGGTGTGAGTAATCAGAGCTCGCCGTAAAAATGAGTTAGTTCAAATAAATCACACTTGAATAAAAGCTTAAATGATATCAAAATAGCTGGGAAAAGTAAGTTAGAATGATGTCATATACACTACATTATTCTAACGAATTTCCAGTAAAGTTTCATATTGTTCACATAATTGATAAACAATTTTTTACCATTTTCCGGAAGTTCATGTAATCAAAGAAACGGCAACAAAATGGATAACAAAGGATGATGGAGCAGCAAGCTTACGTAAAGTTTTGGGTCAAGCTTGGAAAAACTTCTACTGAAATAAACAAGGTCACCTGTAAAAATCATTTCAAAATCTGTCACTACCCCTACAATCATCACCACAGCCATGTTTTTGACGAATCAGAATTCTGCAAATAAATTTTGGGACAGGTCACCCAAGGACCATTTCATGAACAAGAGCACATGCCCGATAGTGGCTAAAAATATTAAGTCGAACAAGAGCACTGCATGCGGGTGCCAACAATTGGCTGTTGGATGCTGGATAGTAAGTTAAAATTCCAAGTTGAAAAAGGGGCATAATTTGGACAAAAATGATTTTAGAGTTATCTGCCTTTGTTGTATGGGTTGCTCTTTTACTAGTCAACAATTATTCCAAGTTTCAAGTATATGTGTTGAGTGGAAGCCGAGATATAGCAGAATGTCAAGTTTTTGCACAACAACAACGACAACAACACAGACGACCACAACAGGGCTATGACAATACCTTGATATTTTCTTCGGAAACAGCTGAGCTAAAAAAGGGGCATAATATAAGGATCATTTCTGTGAAATTATTTTAAAATCTGACCAGTGGTTTCAGAGAAGAAGAATTTTTAAGAATTTCTTCATGTCCGTATAGTGCAAATAGCCCCCCACCACCACAGCCATGTTTTTCGATGGATCAAAATTTCGCAAACAATTTTTGAAAAGGGTCACCCAAGGAACATTTCTGTGATATTATTTCAAAATCTGACCAGCGGTTTCGTAGAAGATTTTTACAGAATTTCTTAGAAAATTCCATTTGGTTGCCATGGCAACCAGAGTTTTTGATGGAATCAAATTTTGTGAACAATTCTTAAAGAGGACCTCCCAAGAAACATTCCAGCCAAATTTGGTCCAAATTGGCCCAGCGGTTTAGGAGGAGAAGATGTTTAAAGAAATGTTGATGCCGCACGACGTACAATGGACACAATGTGATTCTAAGAGCTCCACTTGAGCACGTTGTGCTCAGGTGAGCTTAAAAAGATGGTAGACATGACACAGAGCGGAAGAGGTGTGTCTTGGGCTCTTATTTATCAGTGCCACAATCGGTTTGTGAAAGATGCATCATCTCCGTTCATCACAAAAGGAGGTGGGGACCGCCGATCATCGACGTCTTTCCATGTGTCAAGTCTCAGTTGAGAGGTATAAAATTCAATAATTTAGTGAACTGAAGACTGAGGCAACTAAATGTAGTGAGGTAATTAGATAGCAAATGATGTAAAACTGTACGACAAATGGGTGCAGCGACATATTAAGTTAGATTGAATGGTGTTTATTGAAAAGGAATGACATGCAGTAGTGTAAACGCGCAGTAATGTTGATAGGACGTCACATTCAAAGCATTGTTGTGCTCCAGACCAAGCGAGATGGTATATTTCCAACAGGCCCTGACACTAAACAGAAAACCTAGCGGCCCAATGTTTGGCATGTATAAAGTAATAAAGTATATGTCATTTGTAAATAAAATATTTCGTTTGTAAGTCTTATCATTCTCATATTATAAGCGTAGTCTCAAATAATTTCTGAAAAGCCCTCATAATTCACAGCAAAAATGTCTTGAGATTTTGGCATTATCTTGCTACTTTAACCCTTTACCACACTATTAGGAATTTTAACAACCTTGAGGAAGAAAACTTTTGAAAAATTTACAATAAAAGGATAAAATGCTGGTAACCAGTATTTTCTCCTTTTCCCACAAAGTTTTCTACCATGTGAGATCTTTTTGGTCAATTTGTACCAGTTCTAATATAGTTATCTAAAGATGCTCTCAATGTGGAAAAGATTGTAGTTTGGTCAGGGGTTAGTTTCCTCAAAATCAAACAATTATTCTTATCATGAGTTAAATGCAAAATGGTTGTAGGTCCTTTTTCGTTTTTCCAATCAAAAATGACTTTGTAACAGTTTTGTAATTTATACACATCAATACATAATCCCTCAAAATATTCCTTGAGAATTCCTCCTACAACCAGAGAAAATGTAGAGGTTATGTCTCAAATCAAAACTACATGTACCTTTCACGAAAAAAATTATCAGTTTTTTCTTCTCCTGTAAATATTGAAAGAGTGGGTTACAACCGTTTGCATCAAACCTGTGTTATGGTCATGCTTAGATGATACACATGTTGTCTTTTATTTGAGTAAAATATAAAGAAAATGAAGAACAGGAGTACAACTTTCAGCATGAAGTCAATGAAAATAAGAAAATTGATATATTGCACTTATTATGACACAATTCAAATGCAAGTGATTTTATTTTTTTCAATATTTACACATTTTTAATTTAAAAAAAAAAATACATATACTGAAATGACTGCAAGACTATGAGCTAATAAAAAAAATTCACATATTCACAGAAAGTTTATCCCTTTACCAGAAGACAAAATTTAAGACTTACATATATACTCCAAAGCATCTATGGACCATGGATTAAATTTTGCTAAAATGGAAGAAATTAATAGTGTCCTTGAAATAATGGAAAAAATCATCAGAAAAACAAAAAAAGCTGGTTCCATAGTATTTTCTTTCTTTACCACTACAAGACTTTTTGTACGGGTTATTAAAGAAGGAATTGTGTGGTAAAGGGTTAATAGATTGCTAGCTTATCTGAAAAACTCAATTAGACCATAGAAATTCAGGTTTGTCCAAACATTTGCAGATGACAAAATATGACTAAAATGTTGTGATTTGACACTGAAATGGTGAAAGCTTTTCTGAGAAAAGGAAAAAATGCTAGTTATAAGCATTTCATCCTTTTCCCACAATGTTTTTCAAAGCTTTTTACTAAAGGGTCAATGAAACATGGGAGGGTTTAACCCTTTACCACAAAATCGCGAGTTTTAACGACCCTGAGGAGGCCTTTTAAAAAAACATTGTGGGAAAAGGAGAAAATGCTGGTAACCAGCATTTTCTCCTTTTTCTATATGTTTTATGATCTATCTGATACAAATCCCATCATCTGTGCCATATTTTTTTTGTCATCTGCAAGTTCTTTCAAACTGGGCTAGTCTAAAATTTGGTCGTTTGGTATAGAGTTAAGCCATGACCTGTAGATTTAGAAGAAGATATTAGTCAATAAGTCACATTATGTCAGCAAGTGGACTTGCATAGTACTAATGCAATTTCTTCTAGATTCCACCTATCATTATGCGTATCTATGAGTGTAACAACCTATATAAGTACATTTATCTCATATGATTATCATACACAGTATATCTATAAAATACATATAAATGGGTACAACCCTTTTCCTCACAATCCCGAGCTTTAACACACTTGATGCAAAGTGTTTTTGAAAACATTGTGGGAAAAGAAGAAAATGCTGGTAACAAGCATTTTCTCCTTTTCCACAATGTTTCCTATCCTACCAAAGGTATATCACATCTTCTGAGCCACAATTTAATTGTTGTCTACAAAAGCTTTCAATTTGGACAAGTCTCCATTCTAGTGGTGTGGTAAATATTAAAAAGAAGGCAGTGAACAGAAAAACATGACAAAAAAGCTTGCTTAACTATGTGCTAAAAGGGACCTGAATACATCTCAGGTAGTAATGTATTATGTCGCTGCATGAAGGCACTCATTTCTCTGGCAAACTCATAGCTTTTTTTGGCAGACATTAAACTTGTTACCACACAATCCCAACTTAATAAGCCTGAGGAAGATGTCTTTTGAAGTTTTGATAACATTGTAGGGTATAAAAAATTGCTGGTAACCAGCATTTTCTCATTTAGCCATAATGTATTCTACCTTATCAAACACAAATTTCATTATTTAAGTCACATTTAAACTGTTGTCTACAAATACTTTCCATTTCGAAAAGTCTACATCTTTTTCATGTGGTAACGACATGTCTTTCAATGACATACAGAGACACCTGTTTCAGTATCCACCTCTATTAAGCTGTATTGACTTTTCACTAAATGACACAATTTTAGAATAGTTCAAATTGAAAGCATCTGCAAGCGACAAAATAAATGTGACTCAAAAAAAAATTGAAATTTGTTTTAGGACGGGTAGAAAACTGTGGGACAAGGAGAAAATGCTGGTTACCAGCATTTACTCCTCTTCCCGCAGAGTTTTCAAAAAGGCTTTTTTCTCAGGGTCATTAAAAGTTTGGATTGCGTGGCACAGGGTTAAGCAAGCATAATTATGTTAATTTTTAAGTGAAGACAAACATGGTGAAATGTACCTGTACAAAGCAAAAAAATTTGGAGTATAATTATCTTAGGTTTTTGTTTAATACAGGTTGGACTTTAAACTATGTCTTTTCCCTCAGATACCGAGTGATTCACAAAACATGTATCTGCCATTGTTTCACTTTGATTGAATATCTTTCACACTTGAAATCTAAACAAACAAGTCTTACATATTGCTAAAGAGAGCTTAAATGCAAGTTAAAACTATGGAATCTGTCTTCCCAATGGTAGAAAACATTGTGGGACAAGGAGAAAATGCTGGTTGCCAGCATTTTTTTCTTTCCCCACAATGTTTTCAAAAGCCTTCTTTCTCTCAGTTGTTAAAACTCAAAAATATGTGTAAGGGGAAAATAAAGGACCCAGTCTTGAAAATCTTGATCTGGTCAACAGTAATATCTAAATACATTGTGACTAATATCTGTTGACAACATGATGATGTTTTGCACCAATGAAATGAGCTATTATACCAGTTGATATGTTTTGTATAACACAATTTATACGGTTTTCTCGCATCCTGAAGCATCTATGGCAACAGCTACAGAACATTTACATGGCAGACTTCTACACAAAAAAGCACATGTAAAATATCCATATTTAGACTAAAGAGCTCTAAATAGCAAATTATAGACATTCTCAGTTTACAACAAAAAACCCGAAGGCAATTTCCAGACTATTTTGACAAGAGTATGTCTCAAAGTAGCCTGAAAGTGTAGATCCACAATCAGATTGCAAATTCTGCATTCTCTGATCTTAGCCTATACTGATCTGAAAACAAGCTCGAACTCAGCACTTTAGGGTTTCAGACAAGGTCTGGATGAAAGACAGCCCTAAAAAATGATATATCAGTATGTCGTATTCTTCATTGTTTTTGAGAGAAGCTTGTACAATTACAAAAGGATAAGAAAAATCCACTTCACCCTGTTACACATCATGTATTGGAATTTTTTGTGTTTTCTTTCTCCCCCCAATAAAAGTGATCTTTTCCACTACAACCACCACTAAAAGCCCTGAGTAGCTCTTATCATATAGAAATGTCTGCATAATCCTGATTCTTGTACAACTTTGGTCCCTCTGTATCTTGAAACTATGGATTTCATAGCTTTTTTCTGTGTTGGATGTTTAACCTGATATTCCTCTCATCGGAAAAAGCCCTGAAATAAAAAAGTAAATACGAACAATGATAAACTTGGACTGTCTGTGAGATATTAATTCTTGTCTCAGCAAGACATTTACACTTCCTTTATTTCGTGCTTTTCGGTAGTTTATTGAGAAGTAATGGTGGATTATAAGGTTTGGTAATTCATGGTTTCCACCAGTGAAATTTACTTTAAATGTTTCCATAACTCTTCAATTGAAGGCATAAACAGCAGTTCCCACGCACTAGTTACCTAGGTAAACAGTGCATGCCATTCAACTACAGGGAAATATGTAGCAATTTAAGCACAATTACCCAACTCTTCTTGCGCTTTACGTAATATTGTAATGCATTGTTATGTGGGGGGAGGTATGCTATAGGGAATTACAGAAAACAACCGTATAACCAACAAAAGGGGCTAGAAGCATGAAATAAATACATGTTTTTTTTTTCTTTCAGTGAAAGATCAAAATTTATTTCATCTCCAGAAAATCAGTGATAATATTTTCACTCCCACCACTCGTGAAAATAGTACTGATGATGATCAGTCAATGAAACAAATTTTGATCTTTCACCAAAACTAACAACTATCCTCTATTTATAAGTTGTGACCCTCAAAATGGACAAGGTCACTCATCTCTTTGCCAGACAACATAGTTTTCAACTCCTCCATATTGAAGAGTTATGAATGAAAACCCAAATGTTGCTCAGAAAAAAAAAAAAGTATTGTGGAAAAAGGAGAAAATTCTGGTCAATAGAATTTTTTCCTTTCTCCACGATGTTTTTGAAAACATAGGATCATAAAAACATGGTATCATTAGACTGATTGTTCAATTTGATAAAGCTTTTTACATTACAGATGTGAAGTTACATTGATTTGTGTCAACCCTTTGCTTAATAATCCTATGTTTAAATGATGCTGAGGCAGAGACCTTTTGAAAACATTGTGGGAAAAGGAGAAAATGCTGGTAACCAGCATTTTTTCCATTTCCCATAATGTTTTCTACCCTGTCAAAGAACTTCTGTTCATTTGTACCCGTTTCTGTAAATTAGCAGAGTCTAGAATTTGTCCTTTGTGCCTGAATTGGAGTTTGCAAAACATTAAAGGTAAATGTTATCTTAACATGGTGTACTTGATATAATGACATAGGTGACCCCAAATCATCCCAACTCCCTAGAGTTGTAGTATACACAATATATTAACTCTTTACCAAAATTTTAGACCTGTCCAAATTGAAAGCATTTGCAGAATACAATATAAATGTGACTCAGAAACTAAAATTTCTATTTGGAAGTGTAGAAAACATTGTGGGAATAGGAGAAAATGCTGGTTACCAGCATTTTCTCCTTTTCCCACAATGTTTTCAAAAGCCTTCTATCTCAGGGTCATTAAACTCAGGATTGTGTGGTAAAGAGTTAATAAAACAGCTGCTCTGTTTTTTCGGTTTTTTCCCCTGATTAACTCCTCTCACTTTAATTTCCCCTTTTTGACAGCTGAAAATCTTTACCAGCATTTTCTCCTTTTTCCCCACAAAGGTTTCTACCTTTACCAAGACAAATCTCAACATTTGAGTCATAATGAATTTTGATTCTGCAAATACTTTCATTTTTGACAAACTAAAATTCTACTGTATGATAGAGAGTTAAGCGCTAAGAGAAGGGAGAAAATAAAAGATGGGAAGCTCATGCTAAAAAAACGGTTGCTTTCACCATATATCTGACTCCCAGACAAAAATAAAAAGAAATTTTACGTTTACTATCCATATACATGTATTATAATGATGCTTTGTTTGCTCCAATTTATTTTTTAATAACTAATAATTCAAGAAAACAATCTATGAGACCTAAACCTTAATATACCATGTAAATTAAATGAATGCCTTGCATTGAGTCCAAAAATAAATCCCCTAAAATCGCTGCAGCATCAAAGCTATTCATAACTACACATAAATGAGTCATGCTGTGTGAAAAGGGGGCTTAATGCATTTGCGAAAAGCATTGACCCAGGTCAGCCTGTGTGACCTGGGCCGATGTTTTTCGCTACTGGTCCGTTTTCTGTATGTCAAAGGACTGGTGTACCTTAAGATTCAGTAGATTGTTATTGCAAAACGGATTTCAGGGATGTATAGTACTGTGACGACATGCTTGGTATCATGCATCGCGGAGATGCATTAAGCCCCTTCTTTGCCAGAGCATGGCTCAAATATAAGCCTTCAGAGATCTAAATAAATAGAACAGACATCTTTGGTCATATAACCCTCAACCCAACAGATAAGTTTAACTAAATCAATGAATTTGGAAGGATGAAAAACAAGCCGGGTAAAAGTAAAATGACACAACCTTACTGGACCTTCTGTGGTTTAGAAAGAAAAGACAGCAATTTTTATATGTGTTTCTACGTTTACATTGCAAAATGGAACACACACATAGATACAGGGTATCACAGTTTAGGATGTGCAATAAATCACATTGCAAAATGGCTGCCCCTCCCTGCAGATCTAGCATTTAATTCTTGGTAATTGACATATAAAAGATAGTAGAGATGAACATACAACTATTGATCACCTCCTACATTGACACATTACTTTAAAAATACAGCTTTTCACACCCTTAAATCTGACAGCCTTGTAAAAATATTGTGGAAAAAGAATATTTAAGTTGTTTTTCTCAAAGCACCTGTGCAAATATAGTTAAAACAAGCAAGAAGATACAATCTTTTTACCACCCCAAACCTAGCAAGGATGATTCCACATGAAATTTTACTATGATAAGTGAACTAGCTTCTGAAAAGAGTAACAAAGAGTAACAATATCAGCAAAGAGTGAACTTACCCCAGCTTTATCTTCTTTTACCAAAATCTGTTTCATCTGATCTTCAGAAAACTGAACTGCTGTCCCAATCACTTTGGCTAGTGTCTGTGGAAGAAAGAAATACTTTAGCCATGCTCAGTGAAAAGGGGGCTTAATGTATTGGCAAAAAGTATCAACCCAGGTCAGCCAGCGCAGGCTGACCTGGGTCGAAACTTTTTGCTATTGGTCAGTTTTCTGTATGTTAAAGGACAACTCTACAATTCTATAATCATGGAGATGTATTAAAGCCCCTTTTGCCAGAGCATGGCTCAAACACGTATGTAAGGCTGGAGGAGTATAATGGGAATAAGACTCTTACCACAGGTTACAATCTTGTAATAAGTCTCAGTAAGAAGAGTCTTAAAAATATTTTAGAGACAGGAGAAAGCCTTTCTCATTTTCCAGAACTGTTAAGAATGATCTTTCTTTATCCTGTCACCTTCTATCATTTCGCCCCAATAACAGCGTGCCGTACACACGAACACGCTGCTTTCTTTATGTCTGTTATGCTGAAATTAACACAGAAATATCAATACTGATTTCTTTGCCACAACAATTTTCTGCAGATGTACATCACATTTATGATTAAGCCAATATCATTCATGATGTCATTACTGCAGTTGCATATCCTGATGCATATTACATGGGCTGTGCATGCCAGTGACCATCCCTCAAAATATATGTTACAACGGAACTTCTCTGAAAGTCGGTAGAACCTATTGTAAAAACGTTTTTCTGCTTAGTTTCACAACAAATCAATACTTCATACAACTGGAGGAAACCATATAATTAGTTTCTGTCAGGAAACAATCTTTGAAGCAGGATCTTTGAAAGATTACGAATCCTTTTGCTATTTGGCTGGGAAAGCCATCTTCAGTTTCAGTATAGAAATGTTAAGCATCAGCTGTTTTCCTGCAACTAGTTTGCTGGAAAAGGTAGTATTGCCATAACATGGGTAACCAGTCGAATGTGAAGACAAAGAGATCTGTTTTCAGAGCCTTCGGTTACATCTTGGCATACCAGTATCTATTAATAGACAATTACAAATTTGAATGGTTAGTTTGTATGGGAAGAGTTAAATCCTTGTGTTTTGCATTGTTTTCCTTATTAATGTAGTTAAATGATTGGTTTGACTAATTTTTCATCTTTGTCTGCATCCAAGGGATGCCATCAGCTTTAAAATGTTGCGTCCAAGCTGATTTTCATGTGTATATAGATACTTTTAGGTCATAAATGGAAACCTTGATCTGTTTACAAATTGAACATTAATATAAATATGATGTATCCGAAAGGATAGTGGAAAGATGCTGTTGAAGTCAAAAATACACTTGAACTGATCATAGAGGCCCCATGAATTAAGCAACCACAGCGTTAAGAGACCCTTCTTAAATTAACTTTACCGGTCCTGTAAGTCACCTCTTTCCATATTTATGTCAAACGTTCTGTGAATTCAGGTTTGGGTTTTGTTTAACCCTCATTTTGAAAACCCTGAGAAAGAAGGCTTTTGAAACCATCGTGGGAAAGATGAAAATATTGGTTACCAGCATTTTCTATTTTCCCCAATGCTGTCTACTCTGTCACAGATAAATCCCTTAGCTATCCAGAATTTATCATCTGCAAACCCTTTCATTTTTGAAAAGTCTAAAATTTTGTCTTCTTGTTAAGAGTTAAAACTCAATAAAAGCATACATTTACATAATCACCTGTATGTTTCCATATTTTAGGTTGTATGATGTGTATCGCTCTTGGTCGAGAAAGTATTGAGAATCAGAATAGACTGGCAGATGCTGATTGTTTCTCACAGCTTGTTAGACTGCTTCGCAGACACAAGTCATCACAGAAAGTCATGCTCATGGTCATAAAGGTGCTTGGAACACTTTGTGTGGGTAAGTCACCTTCACAGAAAATCATCAAGGTCATAGTGCTTTGTATACAGCTTAATTGTTTCATTATGATCAAATGTCAAGAGTGAAAAAGGTAGCAAAATAAAAGAGAGAAACAAAAGGGAAAAAACATGCTTGCAGATTGAAAATATGCCCATTCGCCAGTTTCTTGTTTCATTTTTTCCCCCAAAAAGTGCCCATTTATGGATACAAAATATTGAAAAAAACAACAAGTTAGGAAACATACTTTTTTGACCATTGCATGTTCTATAGATTATCGTTTGATAGGGTTGAATCTATTATTATTCTACAGGGATTGCATACACAAGTAACCCCAAAACCCAACAGAAAATTGCAGAAGAAGGGGCCATACCCTTATTGGTGCAGATGCTCAATGATCCTTTGTCAGAGGAAGTGCAAGTAGAGGTGTGTCACGGTGCTTTATATTTTTTGTGTTCTAGTGTATGAAATTAGTGAACAGACTCTTCTCAATTGTTTTCTGTGTTGCAATTTGTTCGCTATTGGTACTTTAGCCGTTTACGAAACAATCCTGTGTTTAACCCTTGACCACACAATGCAGACTTTAACGATCCTGGGACAGAAGCCTTTCACAGGTAGGAAACTTCATATTCGGAGCCAGTGGCTCTGACGAGAAAATGTTGTGTTGGTCTTCCCTTTCTGAAAATGTTGGCTGAAAAACAACCAAAAAACAGACAAGCTTGTCATTATTTGTAATCATGTGTTCTTATGTTTTTGAAGTTCCCAAAAAGGAGAGAATGTCATGCAATGCTCTGGTCTTTCAACATGTTTTCTGCACTAAGGAAAGTTGAAACAAGTGTACGATGTTGTCTGAATCATTTGTGGCGTGGGTTGACCGTAGCCGAAATAATACGTCACAGGCCCTAAATTTAGTCTATTTTTGTCATTTTAAGTGGATAATAAGAAAGAGTCTTGTTGTCCCAAAAGTGTGAATTAATGTCATGAAATGTTACATTCACTGCTGGTAAAGAATTGAAAAGAAATAGCACAAAAAATGATAAAAATAAAGAAGGGCTCCGATTATGTGGATGGGCTCTGAGTATGTAAGTTGGCACCGATTGGTGATGGCTTCACTTCAAAAATTTAGTTTTCTGATTTTGAAACTCGGTCAAAATTTGAGAAATCTTGTGTCTGTTCCTTGTGAAAGTTTGCGAGACCTTTCACACAAATTACAAATTTTATTGCATCAGGTCTAAAAGTAGGTCACTGGAATACATTTCTAGAGACCACATCAAACTGGATCAAAATATTTTTTTCCTGATATCATAAACAATTTTGAAAAACTGTCTATATTTTGTAGTATGTTTTCAAAGACTAAAAAGGGTCAAGTGAGCAATTCAGAACAATCATGGCTCTCTTATTCTTCTATTTATCGTTATTTTTTATGTCAGTTTATTTTGACAAAATAATTTAGATTGTAAAGAGCAGTAAAATTGGATGGTATCATTTTTATGTGTCTTGCTGTTTGATTAACAGTGTCATAATGTAAGATAAATTTTATTTCATTATTTTCATCACTTCAGGTTGCCATTGCATTGGGATGTATTATACTCAGTAACCCAAAGAATCAGAAAATTCTCAATTCAGAGGAGGAATTTAGATTTACAGTTCTCTTGGATCTGTTAAAGTCTAAAACAATGGTAAGTGTTCCCACAATGTTTCCTACAAATCTTACTACCCTCATGAATCCTAATTTTAAGGATAGGGCACCCTAATTGGATTCTTGTAACATCGCCTTTCGTCGCCGAAAAAACGTACGGATTCGGCTAAGACCCAGGTAATCTGTAATCGATCGGCTGATACATGCTGGTTCCCTGCATCAATTACCCGAGTCTTAGCCGAATCCTTATGATTTTGGAGATGATAGGCGATGTTACAGAAATCCAATTAGGGTGCCCTATCCTTAAGCCATATTTCATTTGCCATGTGCCAATACTTTTGATTTGAACAAATATGAAATTATTTGGTCTTGCAAAGAGATAATAGAAAATGATAATTTTTACAGGATACAAGACTAAAGGCTGGTATGGCTCTGACAATATTTGCGTTCAACAATACAACCAGCAGTATGCCATCAGGGCAGCTGGAGGCATCAAGTATTCTGTGTTTGAACCCTTCATTGAATCCATGGATGAATTTCACAACTGCTATGCAGCCTTTCAGGTAAGGGGTGATAAGGTTGTTTGAAATGTTGTTTTCCAAATATGGCTTTTCCATTTCATGTTGTGGAAGCCATGTTGGTATCAGTGATTAACTCTTTACCAAATAACAAAAAGCTTAACTTGTCAGAATTGTAAGCATCTGCAGACAACAAAATAAATACGACTAAGAAATTGAAATTTATTTATGGAAGGTTAGAAAACATTGTGGGAAAAGGAGAAAATGCTGGATACCAGCATTTTCTCCATTTCCCACTGGAATGCATGGTAAAGGGTTAAGGTGTTTGGTTTAGTAGTCTTGAGACAATGCCACTGGGTTTGTTGTTAGAGTGCCCTTGGTCAAGGCACTGCAAGGCCCTGAATATGTAAGTACATGTACTTTTTAAAACCATGGAATAAATGAAAGAGAAAGCTGTTGCCTATATATGACCTAAGATATTACTACACAAGAAAATTGTAGATCATCCATCTTGAAATGATTTGCAAAAGACAAGTTCAGTTTAGCTCAAAAGAAGGGATTTGTCTCTCAAAAGGCCGAAAACATTGTTGAAAAAGGGTAATGCTGGTAACCAGCATTTTCCCCTTTTCCCCACAATGTTTTCTTCCCTTTCAAAGACAAAGTTTGTCATGTGATCCACATTTCTTTTGTTGCCTGCAAATGCTATCAATTGTAAAGATTAAGTCCAAGATTTTTTTGTGTGGTAAAAGGTTAAGTATGCTTTACCATTCATTCTATTCGTACGAACATGAAAGTTTTCAACAAATGCATAGCTCATATACAATCTGCCCCAGCTGGGATTCGAACCCGTGCAGTAAAGATCCCCATATTTTGAGGTTTAAAACACCAACACCTTAACCACTGAGCTAAAGAGAATTATATCCAACGCAGTTGTTAGATTCTGATTTTATACGGGTAGAAGCTATGCAGTAAGGAAGGAATGATCTCCCGTAACGCTATAATACATTGTATCTCTTTGCTATTGTTGAACAGATTGTTGTGTTAGCGAGAGTCATTGTTGACAGGGACCAAGTCTCCCTTACCGCCCAGGGAGTCACAATCTTGGTCAAGAAGATTCCGTCAGAAGATGACAACGTGGTTGTCCTTGCCAGCAGCTTACTTTCAAGTCTGTCCCACACCCGGGCTGGCCTGCCAGATGCCATGGTAACCACGGGGGCTATAGATGCCCTCATTAAGAGACTAGACTCTCCAAATGAACAAGTTAGAAATTCTGTAGCTGTTGCTCTTTGTTACTTAACATTTAATAAGACAGCAGCTAGATTGTTGTTCAGTGCTTGTCGAAATAAACCGGGGCTTCACAAGAAGCTAATGGATAATATTGGGGAAAGTCCCAAAATCAGCCCCGACTTCATGGAGGACTTCAAGCGAGCAAAGATTGTTGGTCTGCCTTCCCAATGGTAAGTTGTTTGATCTTTTTTTCTAGGAAGAGGTGTTGGGATATCTTCATTTCTATGATTTGTTTCTAATTATGACTAATAGTTTCATCATTATTATTAGCCCTATAGAAAGCAAGTTGGTGTTTTAATGACCCTAAGGGAGAAGGCTTTTGAAAACATTGTGGGAAAAGGAGAAAATTCTGGTTACCAGCATTTTCTCCTTTTCCCACAATTTTTTTCACCCTTTTGAAAACAAATTCCATCATTCATAAATTTTCTATATTTCTAAGTCATTAGAGTTTAAATAATAGTAAATATGCCCCCATGAAAGAAGAGTTGTACATGCTTTGCCCATAAATATCTGTCATTTAGTCTGGTCTGTCAGAATACAAAAACCTATTTTGACAAAACATAGATGTTGGCTGACCTAGGTTCTTCAAAGATGACATAAATATTGATCATGAAGTTGAAATGATCCCTAATGATTTTGACATCAAGAGGATGAGGTCAGTGTCACTTGGGTCATTATAATATTTATGGTCTGTTTTATGACAGTGTTTACTTACAGTCTTATTATTTACTTTTTTCTTCTTTCTTAATCCTTGTAAGAGAATTACTTCATTTGTCTGACATAGGGTTATTTCTAATACACTGCAGAAACCATTTTTAGCATTTAGAGTCTAGCATTAATTTTTAAGTCGATGGACATGGCACTATACTACTTACCAGTATTAATCCCTTTCTGCTATCTACAATGGTTGATACTTGGGCTCTTTTCTTTGACTAGCTTTATGCTTTCCATACATGAATGCAAGCATCGTAAGGATATAAATTTTCAGGGGACCATTGAAAAAACTAGGTCTCCTCTCAGTATAGCCATTTATCAAACATTCAAGTGCAAAATGTTTTCAACAATTGAAAGGACAAATTTCATCATTTTAGCAGCATATTAAGTGTCATTTGCACATGTTTTTAGTTTTGACAAGTCTGAAATTTTAATCTCAAGGTCTCAGTCATATAATATAAACCAAAAATCGAAAAATGCAGACAGTAATTTACGTGGATTTTAATCTAAATCGACAGTTTGCAAAGCATCTCGTCTTTATCCTACTTAAATTGTGTTAAAAATTTCTAAAAATTTTCTACTCCTATGTGAAAAAGAAATGGGAGATTGTAGAACATTTTTAGCTTGGAAACTTTTTGTGCTATTTCTGGCATGGATTTTTGTCTATCTTTAGCTTGGAAACTGTTTTGTTCTATTTTTAGCTTGGAAATAAATGGGGGTTATCCAATTATACCTAGCAGCAGGATGGGAAATACATTTGGTAGGTGTAGCTTTAATTTTTTTTCATGTTCTTTTAATTCCAGGATTTTTTTCTGATTCTTGTTATTTCCCAGTAAATTTAAGGAATGCTTTAAAATTCAACCCTCTACCTGCATTTTGAAAATAAAGAGGAAAAAAAAAAAAAAAAAAAATGAGGGTTTCCAGCATTTTCCAGCTTTTTTCCCACCATGTTTTCCACCCTTTCCCAGACGAATTGCGTCATTTCACGCAAAATTGTTCAGTGTCCTTCGTTTTCTTCAAAAAAGATCTATTCTAATTTTATATCTTCTGATTAAGACTTAATCCATTCCCAAACAATCCTGGGTTTTCACGACCCTGAGAAAGAAGCCTTTTAAAAACATTGTGGGAAAAGGAGAAAATGCTGGTAACCAGCATTTTCTCCTTTTCCCACAATGTTTCCTACCCTTCCCAAAACAAATTTCAATTTTTGAGTCCCATTTATTTTGTCATCTGCAAGTGCTGTCAATTTGGACAAGTCTAGAATTTTGTCAGGTTAAGACTTAAAGACTGCACTTCTGCACCATTTTCATAAGAGTCATGCTTTGTGAAAAGGGGCTTTGATGCATTTGCAAGCCTTATTGACCCATGTCAGCTTGTGCCGCCCATGCAGGCTGACCTGGGTTGAAACATTTTGCTATTGTTAAATTTTCTGCATGTCAGTGGACCATTCCATCTCATTATTAAGTTGTTTTTTAATTATACATCCATACTGTACTCTGACATGCTTTGCATAGTGCTTTACAAAGATGCATTAGCCCAGTTTTGCCAGAGTACCATAGACAGGATCTGTTTCTCTCCAGTCACTAGAATTGTTTCTAATGTTTTCATTAGAAAGCATCAGTTGGCTTTATCCATGTTTAAAATTTAACACTTTAGCAAACAATCCAGAGTTTCAATAACCCTGAGATAGAAGGCTTTTGAAAACATTGTAGGAAAAGTAGAAAGTGCTATATTTTCTGTCATTTAAAAGACAGAAATCTTCTTTGGGGCCACATTTTACTTTGTCATCTGCAAATGCTTTCAAGTTAGTGCGGTCCAAAATTTTGTCATCTGATACAGAGTTAACTCCTTACCAAAGGACAAAGTCTCAGACTGGTCCAAATTGACAACAATTACAGACGAGAAATTAAAGGTGGCCCATTTGTCATTGATTGGGTAGAAAACATTGTGGGAAAAGGAGAAAATGCTGGTTACCAGCATTTTCTCCTTTTCCCATGATGTTTTCAAAAGCCTTCTTCCCTAGGGTCATTAAAAGTCAGGATTGTTATGGGTAGTTTGTTACTTTCTGAAACATATTTAAAGCAGATGCAACTGAAAACGTCCTTCTGAAGTACAGTATGTCAATCCTGATATGTTGTACAGTAATTTATATGAAAGCATTGTGGTTGAATGAAATTCTCTTGAGTATTTTACCCTCCATCACGATGGCTTCAAAAGTATTTTGTTGCAGTATAAAGAAAAAAACTTTCTGGTGTTAAACTTGCAAAGACAACTGGGGTTGAAAATTGTCAAATTGAAGCTGAACCAGTCTGCTTTCTATTTTTACTACAGGGGTAAGACCTAATACTACACAACCCAAATCTAGGAAACAAGATACAAATAACCTTGCCAATAGAGCTGTCTCGGCCCCAGCACGAGGAAAGAAAACACCAAGTATAGGAATTTCTCGGTCAGATGAAAAACAGTCGGCCATCTTCTTCCACGACACGCCCGTCGACATCCTATACGACTCGACCTATATCTGGATCTACGACGAAGTCAGCTAAAGTTCCAACACCAACTCCAGATAACCAATTTAAAACAAGATTGTCTGCGTGGAAAGAAGAAAAATAGACACTCTATGAAATTGTCATTGTTTATCTTGTAGCAGACCTCTTTTGGAAACACTGTAGCTAATGGAGAAATTGCAGAAGATGAGAAACTTCTGCAGCAAACAGAAAGGTGTCACATGTGTTTGTTGATCAACATGTATGTTAACTATATCCATTTTACATGTTTTTTAATTCTTTACCAGAATTTTAAAATTTTAAACATGGACATTTAGAAAGCTATTGTAGATGACAAATTTAACACTCTCAAGTAAAGGGTAGAAAACATTGTGGAAAAAGGATAAAATGCTGGTTACCAGCATTTTCTCCTTTTCCTCCATTTGTATCTTTTCCCACAATCTTTTCTAACAAATCAACAGCTGAGCTTCATTAACCCTGAGAGTACTTTTAACCACTATCTTTGCCTTTGCAGCCAGTGTACATGAAGATTATTCTGCACAAAACATGCAGTCTGATCTTGGATCTAAACTTCCTATAGATAAAAACAACCTTGAAATTCCACTTATTTGGGTCTAATTTCTAGACAGAAAAATGTCTATTTGGTTTATAAGGCACTGTAAGGGGTGATTTGTCACCTGCTTTCAACTTGGTTCAGCCTAAAACTTTGTCTTAAAAGAGTTAACTCTTTTCCGTATGACAAAATTGTAGACTTGTCAAAATTCAAAACATTTGCAGACAATAAATTACTGCTGGCTCAAATGATGCAACTTGACTTTGACTGTGTAGAAAGCATTGTGGTAAAAGGATAACATGCTGGTTACCAGAGTTTTCTTTCTATTTTTCACACAATATTTTCAGAAGCTTTCTTTCTCAGGGTCCTTAAATCTCTGGATTGTGTGGTAAGGGTTAACACTGTAACGGATGACAAAATTTTAAACGTTTCCATATTGATAGCATCAAATGTGGTTTAACCCTTTATCAAACAATCCCTGGTTTTTACGACCCAGAGGAAGAAGCTTTCTGAAAACATTGTGGGAAAAGGAGAAAATGCTGGTAACCAGCATTTTCTCCTTTTTCCACAATGTTTTCTACTCTTCTAAAGTCAAGTTTCAATTTTTGAGTCACGTTTATTTTGTCGTCTGCAAATGCTTTCAATTTGGACAAGTCTAAAATTTTGTCGTTTGGTAAAGAGTTAAGCCTTTACCACAAAATCCAAAGTTTTAACGACTCCAGGGAAAACATGCTTTTGAAAACATTTTGGGAAAAGGAGAAAATGCTGGTAACCAGCATTTTCTCCTTTTACCAAAATTTTTTCTAGTATACTATTACAGTCAAATGTCATCATTTGAACAATGTTTGATTTGTTGTCTGCAAATGCTTCCGATCTAAAATGTTGTTTGGTAAAAAGTTAAATGCAAGGATTTGTCTTGAGAAGGCTGAAAGGGGAGAAAGTGCTGGAGTGAATGAATGATTATAAAATTGATATCATTGTTTTTCCTATTTATAGTTTCCTTTTTTTTAAAGTATTTTTTTGCTTGTATTAAAAGTTAAGAACTTGATGGTAGTTATTTTTCGTTTTTGCATATTTTCATGCGTTTAATTTTGTTTCTTTGTTTGATGTTTAAGTTAACCCTTTACGACACAATCTCGACTTTTAACGACCCTGAAAAAGAAGCCTTTTGAAAACACTGTGGGAAAAGGAGAAAATGCTGGTAAGCAGCATTTTCTCCTTTTCCCACAATGTTTTCTACCCTTCCCAGAACAACCTTCGAAATTTGAGTCACATTTATTTTGTTGTCTACAAATACTTTCAATTTGGACTAACCTTAAATTTTGTCATTTGGTAAAGAGGTAACTCTATTTTCAACATCATTTCAGTCATATCTCGGGCAGCCAGTGCATCTATCCATGCTATCCCGGAATTTCAATTACCAGCACTTTGCAAAATTTTGTTTCCAAGGCAATAGCTCTTTTGACACAGTAACAAACATTGAAACAATGATCAGGCATGAGAAAGGAATGAATCTTGTTGAAATGAATACCATCTATCCTTGGAAAGAAATAGACTGCATTGGAACTTGAACCATTGACCACCAGGTTTCAAGCCCTGTACGCTAACAGCTGCACTACCAGGCTTAGCACATGTTCTCTGTGAATTTACCAAATTTAACGTGTGTCCCTTTACCAGGTTACAAAATTTTAGAATTGTCTAATTTAAAAGCATTTGCAGACAACAAATAGACTTTGGTACAAGTGATAGAATTTGTCATTGAAAAGGTAAAAAAGCCATGGTGGAAAAAGGAGAAAATGCTTGCTGACAGCAACTCCTCCTTCTCCAAAAATGTTTTATATAGCTTTATAATTCTCAGTTGTTTATCAAGGAATTGTTTCATAAAGGTATAAAATGACTTCCCAGTATCAGAATTGTGAATGTTCCTTCTGAATCACTTTTTTCATATCAGCTGAGTCAAAATAGTATGATCAGGGCTCTTACAAAAGGGCATTTAGTACATCTCTATGATGCATTATGCCAAGCAAGTCATCATATAATTATGGATCCAGATCATGAGATTCATTTCGTCTAACAACCGACTGAATCATCAGGTGGAATGGTCTTTGGACTTGAGCAAACTGCACAGGCTGACATGTGTCAATACATTTTGCAGATGCACTAAACCCCCTTTTCACAAAGCGTAACTCATATTCATTGGCAAAAGTTGTAATGAGCATCTTGGGGACACAATATTTTCAAGAATTAGGGTTCTATTCAACTCAATTCTAATTTCCATGATAAGCCATTTCATTGGTTGAGATTGAACGTTTCTGCCAGTCAGGTGATTAAACTAGTTATTTTGTCTGTATTGGGAGTTTAACGCTGTTTTTACAACTTAGGTCTTATCACAGTTATCAATGCACCTAAACATGGGTTTCCTGGCTTTATCACACTAGTGCTGACACAACTTTTGTTTAAAGCCCTTGACTACTTATCTCACATGCATTAGAGGCGAGAGCTGAAAAATCACTGGAAAGAAAGTTTGCCTCAACCAGGTATCCAACCTGCAGATTACAAGTCAGATACGCTGACCAGTGAACTACCCTACCGGGCCTAGACTAGTTATACTAGTGGTCAAGAATTAGAACAATTGTTGGGCATTTTGAGTTACCATTGTCCCTTGTCCAGTCACATTAAAATACTGTATTTGTTCTCCACTTGCTGTTTGTATGGTGTTAAACACCATTTTCAACATTATTTCATTTATATCGCAGCAGCTAGTGCACCTATTGATGCTCTCCGTGAAATCCTTTTTTACCAGTCCTTTGCATAATATTCTTCCGAAGCACCTGTCTGCTTTCCTTTATAAAGATTGTTGAAACTAGAGCTGTCACTGAATGTGACTTAATACGCCCGCCAGCGCTTTGACAGAAACAGGGAATTTAACAAAGAATTTTCTTAGTTCAAGGGGAGATTACCCTGGAATCATAGGGAGTAGATGATTGAAAACTGCGTCTTGCACAACTTCAGTATACGACCAATATATCACCAAACTTTCAATACAATAGCAGCAAACCTGTAGGAGGAGTTCGCGACACAAAATTACTAGTATTTTGTCCACAGACGGACACATGGACAGACAGGCTGATTCGTTTTGCAGGGGTATAACAATGATCAGCATTGAGAAAGCAATGAATCCTGTTACGTAAAACGAGCATCTTTAGTCGTTTGAAAGAAATTGGTCCAGCTGCAATTTTCAAACCAGCAACCCTCAATATTAAGTCATGAAATCATATTAGAACAATATTTTGAATTATTTGTGAATTAGCTCCATATCTGACAAGGTTGTTGTTCTGTATTACAAGTTAACCCTTCCCCAAATAAAATATTTTAGGCTTTCAGATGACAAATAACTGACTCAAACGATTAAACAAGCTTTGAAAATGTAAAGAACATGGTGGAAAAAGAAGATGCTGGTTATCAGCATTTCTTTCATTGCCCACTATGATTTCAAAAGCCTTCTTCAGAATGATAAAAGCACAGGATCCTTTTTAAAAGGGTTTAAAATAGTTAAAACAATAGCAGAATAAAAATAACAAAGTAGTTTAATAAAGCATCTTTTATTTAGTCATAATGATATTTAAAGATATTCAAGCTTTAACAAAGTATACCGGTAATAAAAAATAAATACTTGCTTATGCTTTGCAGTGTCTACTATCGCCATTTACATGAATTAGATATCATAATTTTTTTTTTTAGCCAAGGAAAGGATAGCTTAAACCAACACTGTTGGAAAATGGGAAAAAATGCTTGTACAAGCAGTAACTCCATTTTCTTCATTGTATTTCATATCATATAGCTATTCTATACATTATTCTTAAACTTAATTTAGAGACAGGCATCGAACTGGCTGAGACACAATTTGTCTCAGCCAATAAGATGCCTCATCTCTAAATCAACAGACACAGGTAACTACTATTGGAATTTAGAAGAGCTATCTTCGGGACAGTCTGTGAATAAAGCAACTGATCAGGATATTGAAAACATTATACATGTATAAGGAAACTGTTGTATCAAGGCAGTTGGGGATATGTAGCATGCCTTGGTACTGTTAACAACCTTAGAACCCTTTGATAGGCAGTTAGAGTCCTTCAAATACAAAACTTTCAATAAAAAGATTTAAAAAAGAAAACCATTTCAAACTCAGTTAATGCTTATATAACTCAGCTGAACATGAAATTTCATAAGTTGTAGAAATCTAATTTGATAAACCTTATTGAATAACTTCTGAACTTTACAGCTTTGCTTTGTGTCTGCCTTTTGATTTGAAGTCTTCATTGTAAATATTCATACCGTCCAAACGATAATTAGACTTTAAAGTTTAAGCACAAACTCAGTTCAGCATGCAAGTTTTATAAGCACAGTTGAGCATGGACTCAAGTTTTATAAGCACAGGCATAATACAATTGTGGTACTTTCCTTAATTACATTTTTAAGTACTCAATTACATCCCTATGAAGAAGTAATAGAATTGCAGTATTTTACCAAAAAAGAAAAACAAAAATACAGGGGTATAGAATGCGGAGAATCATGTGCTCCGTCTTAATACTTGATATTTCATCTTAGCAAAATTTAATTATTTAAACTTAATTCTTTACCAAGAGACAAATTCTAGACTCTTCCTAAGTGAAAGCATCGGTAGAAAACAATGGCGAAAGTGGTACAAATAAACTAAAGTTCTTTCACAGGGTAGAACGTTTAGTGGGAAAAGGGGCAAATACCTGTTGCCACCATTTTCTCTTTTTCCCACAATGTATTAAAAGTCTTCTCCGTCAGTGTTGTTAAAAGTAGGGATTGTGTAACATGGGGCTAAATGGCTAAATGGCTATAACATTGCTGCATGAGTACACAGATTTATTTTGCTTAAGCCTTTACCACACAATCATGAGTTCTAACAACCCTAATAGACACAGCTTTAGAAAACATTGTGGGAAAAGGAGAAAATGCTGCTTCTCTCCTTTTTCCACGTTGTTTTCTGTCCTTTGACTTACAAAAATTCTGTCATTTGAGCCAAATTTATAGTTATGCTCTGCATATGCTTTGAAATTAAGACATATTATCAAGTATTTTGTCAAATGACAGAGATTTAATCATCAACCCAGAGAACACCCCTCCTCCAACATACACAATGATTACAAAGTGATTGACCATTTCCACTTCTGACAATATTGTTTAAAATCAGACTTGCCTATTTGTAACTGGTTACGAGGGTTAAAAAAATGCTAGTCGCTTTTTCTACAGGCAGATGCCGCTCAACACACAAAACAAAGTAACAAAAAAACATCTTTTCAGTTTAGTTTTTGGATATCGCCTGAGGCTAGCTTTATGATACAGAGTTCTCAGGCACTTATTAAGCACATGCGGGACTGGCTATAGTCGAACCAGTGAAATTACCACAATATGCAGAAATTCATTTTATTTTTCATATACCATTCATACAAGTTTTTGAAACTTACGAGGGTTGTTCAGAAACTATTGAGACAATGTATGCTTTCAGAGAAAAACTTAACATATGTACATAAAATTTTCAATAAACGTGAATTAATCTTTAATAAATTGAAAGACCTTAATGAAATCTGTATGAGTTACACGTTATAATAGTATATAACCTAAAATCAACAACAGGTGTGAGTAATCAGAGCTCGCCGTAAAAATGAGTTAGTTCAAATAAATCACACTTGAATAAAAGCTTAAATGATATCAAAATAGCTGGGAAAAGTAAGTTAGAATGATGTCATATACACTACATTATTCTGACGAATTTCCAGTAAAGTTTCATATTGTTCACATAATTGATAAACAATTTTTTATCATTTTCCGAAGTTCATGTAATCAAAGAAACGGCAACAAAACGGATAACAAAGGATGATGGAGCAGCAAGCTTACATAAAGTTTTGGATCAAGCTTGGAAAAACTTCTACTGAAATAAACAAGGTCACCTGTAAAAATCATTTCAAAATCTGTCACCACCCCTACAATCATCACCACAGCCATGTTTTTGACGAATCAGAATTCTGCAAATAAATTTTGGGACAGGTCACCCAAGGACCATTTCATGAACAAGAGCACATGCCCGATAGTGGCTAAAAATATTAAGTCGAACAAGAGCACTGCAAGCGGGTGCCAACAATTGGCTGTTGGATGCTGGATAGTAAGTTAAAATTCCAAGTTGAAAAAGGGGCATAATTTGGACAAAAATGATTTTAGAGTTATCTGCCTTTGTTGTATGGGTTGCTCTTTTACTAGTCAACAATTATTCCAAGTTTCAAGTATATGTGTTGAGTGGAAGCCGAGATATAGCAGAATGTCAAGTTTTTGCACAACAACAACGACAACAACGCAGACGACCACAACAGGGCTATGACAATACCTTGATATTTTCTTCGGAAACAGCTGAGCTAAAAAAGGGACATAATATAAGGATCATTTCTGTGAAATTATTTTAAAATCTGACCAGTGGTTTCAGAGAAGAAGAATTTTTAAGAATTTCTTCATGTCCGTATAGTGCAAATAGCCCCCCACCACCACAGCCATGTTTTTCGATGGATCAAAATTTCGCAAACAATTTTTGAAAAGGGTCACCCAAGGAACATTTCTGTGATATTATTTCAAAATCTGACCAGCGGTTTCGTAGAAGATTTTTACAGAATTTCTTAGAAAATTCCATTTGGTTGCCATGGCAACCAGATGTTTTGATGGAATCAAATTTTGTGAACAATTCTTAAAGAGGACCTCCCAAGAAACATTCCAGCCAAATTTGGTCCAAATTGGCCCAGCGGTTTAGGAGGAGAAGATGTTTAAAGAAATGTTTTTGATGCCGCACGACGTACAATGGACACAAGGTGATTCTAAGAGCTCCTCTTGAGCACGTTGTGCTCAGGTGAGCTGAAAAAGATGTTACACATGACACAGAGAGGAAGAGGTGTATCTTGGGCTCTTATTTATCAGTGCCACAATCGGTTTGTGAAAGATGCATCATCTCCGTTCATCACAAAAGGAGGTGGGGACCGCCGATCATCGACGTCTTTCCATGTGTCAAGTCTCAGTTGAGAGGTATAAAATTCAATAATTTAGTGAACTGAAGACTGAGGCAACTAAATGTAGTGAGGTAATTAGATAGCAAATGATGTAAAACTGTACGACAAATGGGTGCAGCGACATATGAAGTTAGATTAAATGGTGTTTATTGAAGGAATGACATGCAGTAGTGTAAAACGCGCAGTAATGTTGATAGGACGTCACATTCAAAGCATCGTTGTGCTCCAGACCGAGCGAGGTGGTATATTTCCAACAGGCCCTGACACTAAAACAGAAAACCTAGCAGCCCAATGTTTGGCATGTATAAAGTAATAAAGTATATGTCATTTGTAAATAAAATATTTCGTTTGTAAGTCTTATCGTTCTCATATTATAAGCGTAGTCTCAATAATTTCTGAAAAGCCCTCATAATTCACAGCAAAAATGTCTTGAGATTTTGGCATTATCTTACTACTTTAACCCTTTACCACACTATTAGCAATTTTAACAACCTTGAGGAAGAAAACTTTTGAAAAATTTACAATAAAAGGATAAAATGCTGGTAACCAGTATTTTCTCCTTTTCCCACAAAGTTTTCTACCATGTGAGATCTTTTTGGTCAATTTGTACCAATTCTAATATAGTTATCTAAAGATGCTCTCAATGTGGAAAAGATTGTAGTTTGGTCAGGGGTTAGTTTCCTCAAAATCAAATAACTATTCTTATCATGAGTTAAATGCAAAATGGTTGTAGGTCCTTTTTCGTTTTTCCAATCAAAAATGACTTTTTAACAGTTTTGTAATCTATACTCATCAATACATAATCCCTCAAAATATTCCTTGAGAATTCCTCCTACAACCAGAGAAAATGTAGAGGTTATGTCTCAAATCAAAAGTACATGTACCTTTCATGAAAACATTTATCAGTTTCTTCTTCTCCTGTAAAATATTGAAAGAGTGGGTTACAACCGTTTGCATCAAACCTGTGTCATGGTCATGCTTAGATGATACACATGTTGTCTTTTATTTGAGTAAAATATAAAGAAAATGAAGAACAGGAGTACAACTTTCAGCATGAAGTCAATGAAAATAAGAAAATTGATATATTGCACTTATTATGACACAATTCAAATGCAAGTGAATTTATTTTTTTCAATATTTACACATTTTTAATTAAAAAAAAAAATACATACACTGAAATGACTGCAAGACTATGAGCTAATAAAAAAAATTCACATATTCACAGAAAGTTTATCCCTTTACCAGAAGACAAAATTTAAGACTTACATATATACTCCAAAGCATCTATGGACCATGGATTAAATTTTGCTAAAATGGAAGAAATTAAAAGTGTCCTTGAAATAATGGAAAAAATCATCAGAAAAACAAAAAAAGAGCTGGTTCCATAGTATATTCTTTCTTTACCACTACAAGACTGTTTTGTACAGGTTATTAAAGAAGGAATTGTATGGTAAAGGGTTAATAGATTGCTAGCTTATCTGAAAAACTCAATTAAACCATAGAAATTCAGGTTTGTCCAAACATTTGCAGATGACAAAATATGACTGAAATGTTGGGATTTGACACTGAAATGGTGAAAGCTTTTCTGAGAAAAGGATAAAATGCTAGTTATAATCATTTCATCCTTTTCCCACAATGTTTTTCAAAGCTTTTTACTAAAGGGTCAATGAAACATGGGAGGGTTTAACCCTTTACCACAAAATCGCGAGTTTTAACGACCCTGAGGAGGCCTTTTAAAAAAACATTGTGGGAAAAGGAGAAAATGCTGGTAACCAGCATTTTCTCCTTTTTCTATATGTTTTATGATCTATCTGATACAAATCCCATCATCTGTGCCATATTTTTTTTGTCATCTGCAAGTTCTTTCAAACTGGGCTAGTCTAAAATTTGGTCGTTTGGTATAGAGTTAAGCCATGACCTGTAGATTTAGAAGAAGATATTAGTCAATAAGTCACATTATGTCAGCAAGTGGACTTGCATAGTAGTAATGCAATTTCTTCT
Source organism: Hippopus hippopus (assembly GCA_946811185.2). NCBI lineage: Eukaryota > Metazoa > Mollusca > Bivalvia > Cardiida > Cardiidae > Hippopus > Hippopus hippopus. Next base: position 20,382,867 of record OX328108.1, on the reverse strand, counting down.
AGATTCCACCTATCATTATGCGTATCTATGAGTGTAACAACCTACATAAGTACATTTATCTCATATGATTATCATACACAGTATATCTATAAAATACATATAAATGGGTTCAACCCTTTTCCTCACAATCCTGAGCTTTAACACACTTGATGCAAAGTGTTTTTGAAAACATTGTGGGAAAAGAAGAAAATGCTGGTAACCAGCATTTTCTTTTTCCACAATGATTCCTATCCTACCAAAGGTATATCACATCTTCTGAACCATATTTTAATTGTCATCTACAAAAGCTTTCAATTTGGACAAGTATCCATTCTAGTGGTGTGGTAAATATTAAAAAGAAGGCAGTGAACAGAAAAACATGACAAAAAAGCTTGCTTAACTTTGTGCTAAAAGGGACCTGAATACATCTCAGGTATGAATGTATTATGTTGCTGCCTGAAGGCACTCATTTCTCTGGCAAACTCATAGCTTTTTTTGGCAGACATTAAACCTGTTACCACACAATCCCAACTTAATAAGCCTGAGGTAGATGTCTTTTGAAGTTTTGATAACATTGTAGGGTACAAAAAATTGCTGGTAACCAGCATTTCTCTTTTAGTCATAATGTATTCTATCTTATCAAACACAAATTTCATTATTTAAGTCACATTTAAACTGTTGTCTACAAATACTTTCCATTTGGAAAAGTCTACATCTTTCTCATGTGGTTAAGACATGTCTTTCAGTGACATACAGAAACACCTGTTTCAGTATCTACCACTTTTCACTAAACGACACAATTTTAGAATAGTTCAAATTGAAAGCATTTGCAAGCGACAAAATAAATGTGACTCAAAAAAAAAAAACTGAAATTTGTTTTAGGACGGGTAGAAAACTGTGGGACAAGGAGAAAATGCTGGTTACCAGCATTTACTCCTCTTCCCGCAAAGTTTTCAAAAAGGCTTTTTTCTCAGGGTCATTAAAAGTTTGGATTGCGTGGGACAGGGTTAAGCAAGCATAATTATGTTAATTTTTAAGTGAAGACAAACACGGTGAAATGTACCTGTACAAAGCAAAAAAATTTGGAGTATAATTATCTTAGGTTTTTGTTTAATACAGGTTGGACTTTAAACTATGTCTTTTCCCTCAGATACCGAGTGATTCATAACACATGTATCTGCCATTGTTTCACTTTGATTGAATATCTTTCACACTTGAAATCTAAACAAACAAGTCTTACATATTGCTAAAGAGAGCTTAAATGCAAGTTAAAACTATGGAATCTGTCTTCCCAATGGTAGAAAACATTGTGGGAAAAGGAGAAAATGCTTGTTGCCAGCATTTTCTCCTTTCCCCACAATGTTTTCAAAAGCCTTCTTTCTCTCAGTTGTTAAAACTCAAAAATATGTGTAAGGGGAAAATAAAGGACCCAGTCTTGAATATCTTGATCTGGTCAAAAGTAATATCTAAATACATCGTGACTAATATCTGTTGACAACATGATGATGTTTTGCACCAATGAAATGAGCTATTATACCAGTTGATATGTTTTGTATAACACAATTTATACGGTTTTCTCGCATCCTGAAGCATCCATGGCAACAGCTACAGAACATTTACATGGCAGACTTCTACACAAAAAAGCACATGTAAAATATCCATATTTAGACTAAAGAGCTCTAAATAGCAAATTATAGACATTCTCAGTTTACAACAAAAAACCTGAAGGCAATTTCCAGACTATTTTGACAAGAGTATGTCTCAAAGTAGCCTGAAAGTGTAGATCCACAATCAGATTGCAAATTCTGCATTCTCTGATCTTAGTCTATACTGATCTGAAAACAAACTCGAACTCAGCACTTTAGGGTTTCAGACAAGGTCTGGATGAAAGACAGCCCTAAAAAATGATATATCAGTATGTGGTATTCTTCATTGTTTTTGAGAGAAGCTTGTACAATTACAAAAGGATAAGAAAAATCCACTTCACCCTGTTACACATCATGTATTGGAATTTTTTGTGTTTTCTTTCTCCGCCCAATAAAAGTGATCTTTTCCACTACAACCACCACTAAAAGCCCTGAGTAGCTCTTATCATATAGAAATGTCTGCATAATCCTGATTCTTGTACAACTTTGGTCCCTCTGTATCTTGAAACAATGGATTTCATAGCTATTTTCTGTGTTGGATGTTTAACCTGATATTCCTCTCATCGGAAAAGGCCCTGAAATAAAAAAGTAAATACGAACAATGATAAACTTGGACTGTCTGTGAGATATTAATTCTTGTCTCAGCAAGACATTTACACTTCCTTTATTTCATGCTTTTCGGTAGTTTATTGGGAAGTAATGGTGGATTATAAGGTTTGGTAATTCATGGTTTCCACCAGTGAAATTTACTTTAAATGTTTCCATAACTCTTCAATTGAAGGCATAAACAGCAGTTCCCACGCACTAGTTACCTAGGTAAACAGTGCGTGCCATTCAACTAGAGGGAAATATGTAGCAATTTAAGCACAATTACCCAACTCCTCTTGCGCTTTATGTAATATTGTAATGCATTGTTATGTGGGGGGGAGGTATGCTATAGGGAATTACAGAAAACAACCGTATAACCAACAAAAGGGGCTAGAAGCATGAAATAAATACATGTATTTTTTTTTCTTTCAGTGAAAGATCAAAATTTATTTCATCTCCAGAAAATCAGTGATAATATTTTCACTCCCGCCACTCGTGAAAATATTACTGATGATGATCAGTCAATGAAACAAATTTTGATCTTTCACCAAAACTAACAAATATCCTCTATTTATAAGTTGTGACCCTCAAAATGGACAAGGTCACTCATCTCTTTGCCAGACAACATAGTTTTCAACTCCTCCATATTGAAGAGTTATGAATGAAAACCCAAATGTGGCTCAGCAAAAAAAAAGTATTGTGGAAAAAGGAGAAAATTCTGGTCAATAGAATTTTTTCCTTTCTCCACGATGTTTTTGAAAACATAGGATCATAAAAACATGGTATCATTAGACTGATTGTTCAATTTGATAAAGCTTTTTACATTACAGATGTGAAGTTACATTGATTTGTGTCAACCCTTTGCTTAATAATCCTATGTTTAAATGATGCTGAGGCAGAGACCTTTTGAAAACATTGTGGGAAAAGGAGAAAATGCTGGTAACCAGCATTTTTTCCATCTCCCATAATGTTTTCTACCCTGTCAAAGAACTTCTGTTCATTTGTACCCGTTTCTGTAAATTAGCAGAGTCTAGAATTTGTCCTTTGTGCCTGAATTGGAGTTTGCAAAACATTAAAGGTAAATGTTATCTTAACATGGTGTACTTGATATAATGACATAGGTGACCCCAAATCATCCCAACTCCCTAGAGTTGTAGTATACACAATATATTAACTCTTTACCAAAATTTTAGACCTGTCCAAATTGAAAGCATTTGCAGAATACAATATAAATGTGACTCAGAAACTAAAATTTCTATTTGGAAGTGTAGACAACATTGTTGGAATAGGAGAAAATGCTGGTTACCAGCATTTTCTCCTTTTCCAACAATGTTTTCAAAAGCCTTCTACCTCAGGGTCATTAAACTCAGGATTGTGTGGTAAAGAGTTAATAAAACAGCTGCTCTGTTTTTTCGGTTTTTTCCCCTGATTAACTCCTCTCACTTTAATTTCCCCTTTTTGACAGATGAAAATCTTTACCTTCATTTTCTCCTTTTTCCCCACAAAGGTTTCTACCTTTACCAAGACAAATCTCAACATTTGAGTCATAATGAATTTTGATTCTGCAAATAGTTTCATTTTTGACAAACTAAAATTCTACTGTATGATAGAGAGTTAAGCGCTAAGAGAAGGGAGAAAATAAAAGATGGGAAGCTCACGCTAAAAAAACGGTTGCTTTCACCATATATCTGACTCCCAGACAAAAATAAAAAGAAATCCCCATGCAACTTCTTTCTTCTTGCAGCAGACTGATTTTGAAAACATTGAAGTAAAAAGAGAAAATGCTTATAAAAGACAATTATTTGATAGGCTAAAAATATATCACATGCATACATTAATCATATCCCTTCTGGAAAAAAATCCCATCTTTTTACAACACTGAAAAAGAATGCTTCTGAAAACATAATGGGAATAACAGAAAGAAATCGTTACTGAAGTATTTCCTCCACCCCTATCCGCTGTTTTCTAACCTATCAAAGACATATTTCAGCATTTGAACCATATTAAATTTTTTTTCCTCAAGTGTTTTCAATTGGATATGTCTGAAACAAGTCATCACCTAAAGAAATTTTACGTTTACTATCCATATACATGTATTATAATGATGCTTTGTTTGCTCCAATTTATTTTTTAATAACTAATAATTCAAGAAAACAATCTATGAGACCTAAACCTTAATATACCATGTAAATTAAATGAATGCCTTTCATTGAGTCCAAAAATAAATCCCCTAAAATTGCTGCAGCATCAAAGCTATTCATAACTACATATAAATGAGTCATGCTCTGTGAAAAGGGGGCTTAATACATTTGTAAAAAGCATCGACCCAGGTCAGCCTGCGCGACCTGGGCCGATGCTTTTAGCTATTGGTCAGTTTTCTGTATGTCAAAGGACTGGTGTACCTTAAGATTCAGTAGATTGTTATTGCAAAACGGATTTCAGGGATGTATAATACTGTGACGACATGCTTGGTATCATGCATCGCGGAGATGCATTAAGCCCCTTTTTCGCCAGAGCATGGCTCAAATATAAGCCTTCAGAGATCTAAATAAATAGAACAGACATCTTTAGTCATATAACCCTCAACCCAACAGATAAGTTTAACTAAATCAATGAATTTGGAAGGATGAAAAACAAGCCGGGTAAAAGTAAAATGACACAACCTTACTGGACCTTCTGTGGTTTAGAAAGAAAAGACAGCAATTTTGATATGTGTTTCTATATGTACATTGCATAATGGAACACACACGAAAAATACAGGGTAAAAGTTTAGGAAGTGCAATAAATCACATCACAAAATGGCTGCCCCTCCCTGCAGATCTAGCTTTTTATTCTTGGTAACTGACATATAAAAGATAGTAGAGATGAACATACAACTATTGATCACCTCCTACATTGACAAATTACTTTAAAAATACAGCTTTTCACACCTTTAAATCTGACAGCCTTGTAAAAATATTGTGGAAAAAGAATATTTAAGTTGTTTTTCTCAAAGCACCTGTGCAAATATAGTTAAAACAAGCAAGAAGATACAATCTTTTTACCACTCCAAACCTAGCAAGGATGATTCCACATGAAATTTTACTATGATAAGTGAACTAGCTTCTGAAAAGAGTAACAAAGAGTAACAATATCAGCAAAGAGTGAACTTACCCCAGCTTTATCTTCTTTTACCAAAATCTGTTTCATCTGATCTTCAGAAAACTGAACTACTGTCCCAATCACTTTGGCTAGTGTCTGTGGAAGAAAGAAATACTTTAGCCATGCTCAGTGAAAAGGGGGCTTAATGTATTGGCAAAAAGTATCAACCCAGGTCAGCCTGCGCAGTCTGCGCAGGCTGACCTGGGTCGAAACTTTTTGCTATTGGTCAGTTTTCTGTATGTTAAAGGACAACTCTACAATTCTATAATTCTGTCAGTTATTAAAGAAAATTGATTTTATGGATCCATAATTACATGATGACTTGCTTGGTGCAATGCATCATGGAGATGAATTAAACCCCCTTTTGCCAGAGCATGGCTCAAATGCGTATGTAAGGCTGGAGGAGTATACTGGAAATAAGACTCTTACCACATGTTACAATCTCGTGATAACTCTCAGTAAGAAGAGTCTTAAAAATATTTTAGAGAAAGGAGAAAGCCTTCCTCATTTTCCAGAAATGTTAAGAATGATCTTTCTTTATCCTGTCACCTTCTATCATTTTGCCCCGTTAACAGCGTGTCGTACACACGAACATGCTGCTTTCGTTATGTCTGTTATGCTGAAATTAACACAGAAATATCAATACTGATTTCTTTGCCACCACAATTTTCTGCGGATGTACATCACAATTATGACATAGCCAATATCATTCATGATGTCATTACTGCAGTTGCATATCCAGAGGTCTTTACACACCTCTTCCTTTTTTTAATTTTCTCATGATAGTGAAAAAGATGTCAATGTGTGCATAATTTCGAGTGAAATATTCAAGTAAGTAGAATTTTGGATTGCAAGTGAGAATCAGGATAAAATAAAATGGATGGTTGGTGTTTTGGATTGGGTAAGTCTATCAGGCTTGGCTCAGGAAATGTAATAAAAGTACTGTATGGTCTTTATATCAACGTTTTTGTTTTCTTGTTTCCTTGTTTTGTTTCTTTACGGTGAGTGACAGGATAAATAAAATACATGGTTGGGGTCTTGGATGGGTTAAATTTATTGGGCTTGGCTTAGAAATTTATCCAGTTCACCTTTGTCTCCCCACATAATTTCCTCCACTTTGCCAGATAAACTTAATCCATCCAAGACACCAACCACCTATTCTCTATGTCCAAGATTCATATGCAATACAACCATACCAAATAGAACATCAACACAAGTGTCTTCCCTTTACCACACAATCCCGACTTTTATCGATCCTAAGAAAGAAGGCTTTTCAAGAGATTGTGTGAAAAAAAGAGAAAAAGCCAGCAACCTTTTTCTCCTCCCACGATGTTTTCCACCTTTCTATGAAAAAATTTCTGTGTCTGAGTCATGTTCATTTTTTCATCTACAAATACTTTCAATTTGGATAAGTCTAAAATTTTGTCATTTGCTAAAGAGTTAAATCCAGACTAGAACCATTCTGAACAATTTTGTAATAAATATAAAACAATGATGCTGACATTCCTGCATTTGTCCCAAAGTTTTTAAGGACCAACACTGAAAAAAGTCCTCTCCTCACACACTGGTGGAGATGGTCAACATCATCAGTCTGTTTATATATTAGCACATACAAACTTCTCTTTTTCAGTGGTCCACTTTTGAAAATATTGTGGCACAAGGAGAAACTAGACTGTCACTGAATGTGACTTAATACCCCCGCCAGCGCTTTGACAGAAACAGGCAATTATTTGTACACAGACGGACGGACACCTGGACAAACAGGCTGATTCCAGTATACCCCCGAAAACATTCGTTTTGCGGGGGTATAATTATTTGCAATGAGCAAATTTTCCTTCTTTTAATCTCTTTTCATGTCTTATCTTTCACTCTTTACCAAATGGCAAATTTTTCAACTGGTGTCAAATTGACAACATAAACATACAAGAAATATGATGTTGCTCAAATGCATGATTTCTATGTGAAAAGGTTGAAACATTGTAGTAAAGGGAGACAATGCTGGTTACCAGCATTGTCTCCTTTTTCCACAATGCTTTCAAAAGGCCTCTTCCACAGGGTCATTAAAACTCAGGATTGTTAAGTATAGGGTTAAGTCATGATAACTATCCATATCTTACAAACCTGTTTTCAAAATTGTATTTCGTGAATTATTTCAGGAAGAAATGACTCTTCTTTTTAAAAAAGAGTGTTGCAGTGTATGTATTTTATTGTATTTAAGCTCCCTACGAAATTATTTCTCAGTGTATAAATAAAAAATCAGTCAATACTATCTTTTATAAATCTTTTACTTTGACGCTACTATGGTGGACTACATACAGAACTTCTCCAGTTATAAGTACAAGATTTTGGTAAGATTAATAAAATATCATATACCTACCTTTGTTTGTTTACCCATCATGTATTGGTACAAAATATTCCTCAAATACTGAAAGAGAAAACAATAGCAATCATCATAAGTTGGTTTGAGTGAGGTTCAGTGTTGGACTCTGTACCTGGAGGCCTCACTCAAAGCAATAGGCTTTTAGTGGAAGTGTCCATAAGCAAGACACTTCAGAACCCTAGTGTAGAACTAGTGAGATACGAAATTTTGTAATGGGAATATTACACTAAAAACATAGGTGGTTATGTGATAACTCTTTACAAAACAACAAAATTTTAGACCTCTCCAAATTGAAGGCATTTGCAGCCAACACATTAATGTAGCTCAAATGATGTGATTTGTCTTTGAAAGAGTAAACAACAGAGTGGGAAATGAATAAAATGCTGGTTCCCAGCATTCTCTCCTTTTCCCACAATGTTTCTGAAAGCCTTCTTTCACGGGTCATTAAAACACAGCATTGTTTGGTGAAGGCTTAATATTCTTTAGTCTTAACTCGTTACCACACGAGAAAATTTTAGACCTGTCCAAATTGAAAGCATTTGCAGATGACAAAATAAATGTGACTGAAAAATTGAAATTGGGTTTGGGAAGGGTAGAAAACATTGTGGGAAGAGGAGAAAATGCTGGTAACCAGCATTTTCTCCTTTTCCCACAATGTTTTCGAAAGGCTTCTTTCTCAGGGTCGTTAAAAGTCCGGATTGTGTGATAAAGAGTTAAAGTACATATTGAAAAAACTGTTGTTGCCAAGTCCAGTTTCATTAGAGCCATACACTGGCAAAAAGGGGTTTCAGGCATCTCAATGATGCATTATACCAAGCAAGTCATCACAGCATTATGGATCCATAAAATCCATTTTGCTAAACAATTGACTGACTCATGAGGTGCACTGGTCCTTTGACATGCAGAAAATTTACAAAAAGCAAAAATTTTGACCCAGGTCAGCCTGCGCAGGCTGATCTGGATGGATAGTTTTTGCTGATGCATTAAGCTCCACTTTTCACAGAATGTGGCTCATATGTGTAACCTGTCATGTAATAATAGTGATGTGAAAGGATAATACATATTAGATCAGACATAGAGGGCTTTTGAGATACAATTTTTATTAAATGAGACATTTTTCTAGATGAGTTTATTTGAACTTTAAAGCTAAATTGAAATGTCTATGAAAAATAGGTATCAACAGTCTTGATTGCTAACACCCATAAAAAACAGTTCAGTGCTATACAAGCTATTTCTAAACCCAACAAAAGCAATAATTCGAGGAACAAGTATTTGAGGCAATGGAAATAATTGAATTATTAGTTTGAAAATATTATTTAAAGAGGAGTAATTGCTTGCTATTTTTAACCCCAAACGAAAGAAATTGTGGTAAAATGAGTACCATAATTCTTGTTGTTTTTATTCGTAAGGCAAGCAATAACACAAAGAACAAGCATTTGAAGAAAAGGAAATAACCGTTTTTATCAGTATGAAAATGTTGTGGCAATAGGCGTAATTGCTTGTTACAACCAATGATTACAGAAATTTATCAAACATTTCTCCAAAATTTCTCAATTAGTCACTCTGTCTCCAAAAGCCTTGTATTGCGAAGCTATCAATAATGTGACATACCTCAAGTTGTGTTGGTTCTGTTAGGAGAGGCCCACTAGGCGTGCCATCAGTGAAGTAGCCTGGACTGGGCGGGCTGGAAAAACTGTTGGAATGGTGTCGGTCTTCATACTGGTGAGGAAAGACACATATTTTTGAATGAAAATTCAGCAGAAAAATATGAAATACAGTACACAGTAGACAAGTTATGAGACCTTTGAAACAAATGAAGATATTCTCATAATGAATGTTTATTTATAAGTCCATAGTACCTATCCTGTTCTACAAATGCTATGTCCATGTGAACATGATTAATATTTCTATTTCACTCTTTACCACATGAGAAAAAATTTAGGCTTGACCATATTGAAAGCATTTGCAGTTGACAATTTAAATGTGATCCAACTGAAGAAGTATGCCTTTGATAGGGTAGAAAACTTTGTTGGAAAAGGAGAAAATGCTGGTCACCAGCATTTTCTCCCTTTTACACAATGTTTTCAAAAGGTCTTCTTCAGGGTCATTAAAGGTCGGGATTGTGTGGTGATGGGTTAAGATAAGGCATTAGACTAACCATTCCTGGGAACTACACCAGTATTCGCGCAGAATATGTGGGCCAATGAAAAATCTGAAAGTTGACACCCGCTCCCGGGTATTGAACTTGGGACCTTATGGTTACAAGGTCAATGCTCCTCCTTACAACCACGGACACCACAAGGTTACCAGATAGAAAAAGGAAACCAGCCCTACCCTCTGTATCAATTCTTTCTCTCTTATTCTACTTTGAGCTAACTCTCCTTCTAGCTGTGATACCCTTCCCTGTAACAAGAACAAAAAAAAACTAGAGCTGTCACTGAATGTGACTTAATACCCCCACCAGAGCTTTGACAGAAACAGGCAATTATTTGTACACAGATGGACACACGACGGACACAGAGACAGACAAATGGACAGACAGGCTGATTCCAGTATACCCCCGAAAACATTTGTTTTGCGGGGTATAATAATCAAAGTTTGTGTCTTTATTCCTTTCACTAATATATGGCCTGCAACATGTGAAAAGGGGCTTTCGGACATTTGCGTGAAGTGCTGTCTTGGATCAGCCTGCGCAGTCAGCGCAAGCTAATCCTAAACGGCACTTTACGTCAACATATGATTTTGTCCTATAGTGGACTTATGTGAAACAGAAAATCACACACCATCGGAAAGTGTCATCTTGGATCAGCCTGTGCGGACTGTGGACTGTCCGAATGCCCCTTTCTCGCGTGTTGTGAGAAAGCATCTAAACCATCATCTAAACAATGGTCAGTGGTAAGAGAGGAATGAATCCTGTTGCAATGACTATCATCAATCCTGGGAAAGAATTTGCCCAAGCAGGGGATTGAACCAGCCACCTCCTGTTCTCAAGTCCTGTACTCTACCGACAGCTACCCGGGCTCTGCACTCTATCCAATCAAAGACTACTTTCATCATTTGAGTAATATTTAATTTGTCATCTGTACATGCCTTAACCCTTTACTACACAATCCCTAGTTGTAAGGACCATGAGAAAATCTTTTGAAAACATGGTGGGAAAAGAAGAAAATACTGTTAACCAATATTTTATCCTTTTCCCCCAATGTTTTCCACCCTTCCAAACACAAAATTCCATTTTAAAGTCATATTTATGTTGTAGTCTGAAAATGCTTTCATTTCTGACCAGACCAAAATTTTGTTGTTTGGTAAAGAATTAAAGTATATGGACCTGTCTAAAAGATTGTTGTTTGATACAGACCTAAAAACAAAACATTTGTATGCCCTCAGGAAGCGAAGCACTATCCTTAAATTCATCAACAGTCTGCCATTACATGTATATCTAGTCTTCAAAACTCTCAATTTTGAAGCTAAAAAAACCTCAGAATCAGAAATGTCCCTGTCAAGAGCTAACTTCCAATATTTTTTCTAATTTTAGTTTATAGTTTTTCGTAAGTTATTTCCTACTTTTCCCATCACTTTCATGTGTTATGCAATTTTGATTAAACCATAAGTTGTACCTATTCTGTGTATGGCTTGCCGATTGATATACCACACAATCTTATGTTTTAACAACCTTGAAGGATGTTGAAAACTTTGTATGAAAAGAAGAAAGTGCTAGTAGCCAGCATGTTCTATTTTTCCGACAATGTTTTCTTTTCTTTAACAAACAAGTTCCATCAATAACGCTACATTGAATTTGTTGTCTGCAAATGCTTTCAATATGGACAAGTCTAAAATTTTGTTTGGCAGTAAAGAGTTTAAAAATAGAACAAAATAGTACCCTTAAGCTCATCATTTCCAAATCCTGGTTATGTTCACCATACACACTGTTTTCTGGTGCTGCTAACAGAGGTTGAGGTAGGAATGTTTTCTTGTAGTCAGCTTGTTGACCATGTAGCTCTGCTAACTCTAATCTGTATGGAAGACAAACCCTTTACCACACAACCCTGAGACAGACGGCTTTTGAAAACATTGTGGGAAGAGGAGAAAATGCTGGTTACCAGCATTTTCTCCTTTTCCCACAAAGTTTTCTTCTCTGTTCAAGACAAATCACACTATTTGATTCACATTTCATTTGCTGTCTGTAAATGGTTTGGATTTGGACACAACCCTGAGACAGAGGGCTTTTGCAAACATTGTGGAAAAAAGAAGAAAATGCTAGTGACCATCATTTTCTCCTTTTCCCACAATGTTTTCTTCTCTGTTAAAGACAAATCACACTATTTGAGTCACATTTCATTTGCTGTCTGTAAATGGTTTGGATTCAGACAGATCGAAAATTTTGTCATCTGGTAATGAGTTAAACACTTATTTTTGGTAAATGATTCAAAAACAACAGATTTCAAATTTGTGTATTTTTAAAGACCTTGATTAGGTTTCTACTAATGATAATGGCATCTTGACATTGGATTCTTTAATAGATTTTCTACCATAATTGTCTTGATAGTTTAACAACATGAAGTTAGTAGTTTCCAAAATGAATTTGATAATATAACTGAAAGAGAGACAGAGAGTGAGGGAAAAGAAAGACAGACATCGTGAACCATGCTCTAGCAAAAGAGGGCTTAATGCATCTCCATGATACATGATACCAGGCCAGTCATCACAGTATTATGGATCCAAAATAGCCACTTTTTTAAACAACTGACTTAATCATGAGGTAGACTGGTCCTTTTGCAAATAGAAAATTTACAAATAGCAAAATATTTCAACCCATGTCAGCCTGCACGCACTGCGCAGGCAGACATGGGTTGACACATTTTGCAAATGCATTAAACTCCCTTTTCATACAGCATGGTCCATGTATTTCTGTGAGAGAGAGAGAGATTTTTGTGCCATCTGCTGTTTATTTTTTTTCTTTGCTTCTTTTTCTTTTTACTTTTAATGTGTTTTATGTTGTTTCATAACAGTGTTGTAGTTTCATCACCCAGCAAGTGAATCCATGCAAGCAGTTTATCCTTTGGCAAAAGTGTATTCTAAATTAGTCTGCTTTAAAACAAAAATGTCATTTACAGGGGATTATTTATATCTTAATGAGAACAGATATACCAATCTATTTACCTATGTTTCTCTTTGAGAGCCTCAATCTCCCTTGTTAAAGCAATCACCTGATGCCCCATATCTCCAGACCCCATCCCTGACTGGACAGCATCCATGGTTAACTGGTTGTGATGGAGAAGTTGCTGCAAAAGATGAACAAGGTAGAGACTCAGATAAGTCAAGTGATATTTAAGAAACATGTATGAAATTTTACAACCTATGTTGTAGGTACGCACTGGAATTGTTTCAGAGGCAAATGGGTAATTATACTCTGTAAACACCAAATCATTTTTAACTCTTTATCAAATAACAAAACTTTAAACGAGATCAACTTGGAAGAGATTGCAGACAACAAATGACATGTACTTCACTCAGTGGAATTTGTCTCTGATAGGGAGAAAACAATGTGGGAAAAGAAGAAATGCTTACCAGCAATTTCTCCTTTATCCATCAAGTTTTAAAAAAGGTATCTTCCTAAGGCTCCATAAAACCCAGGACTAGTTGGTAAAAAGATTGATTGATTTTAACTCCATTTTCAACATAATTTCAGTTATATTGTGGTGGCCAGCCCACGCTTGAAGTTTCTATTACCAATTCTTTGCACAATATCCTTTCCAAGCCACATAAGCTTCCCTACCAAACCACTGTTGAGATAATGATCCACTGTGAGACAGGAATAAATCCTGTCGCAATGACTATTATCAATTGGCTGAATGGGGATTCTAACCAGCGATTCCCTGTTCTCAAGTCCTCTACACTACCAACTGTGCTACCATGCTCAGCTGTTTGGTAAAGGGTTAAGTTATGTTGTGGGTACTTCTTGGATTCTTGTAACACAACAGGTTTTCTCTTAACAAGACAACATTTTAAAATACATCCCTATTGAAAGCCTTTGCAGACAGCTAGGACCTAGATATGAATCAATTAACTCTTTACCAAAAGACAAAATTATAGACTTGTCCAAATTCAAAGCATTTGCAGACGACAAAATAAATGTGATTCAAAAGTTCAAACTGGACGTTTGAAGAGCATAAAACTTTGTGGGAAAAGGAGAAAATGCTGGTTGCCAGCATTTTCTTCTTTTCCAACAATGTTTTCAGAAGGCTTCTTCATCTGGGTCATAAAAACCAGGGATTGTTTGGTAGAAAGGTAGAAAAAAATTGTTGGAGAATACCAAAATTCTGAATACATGTACTAGCATTTCCTTCTTTTCCAACAATGGTTTCACAAGCCTTCTACTTCAGAGCTGTAAAACATGTGACTGTATGACAAAGGATTGTAACTCTAAAATCTGTCATGTCCACATTAAAGTTGTCTTCCTGAGAGTCTTGCAATGAGAGCCCATAATAGGGTATTTGTTTGAGAACGTATCAAATTGCTTGTTTGGCGCTTTATCCAAAATGGAGGTGATTTCGATTTCATAAGGATAGTTCACTAGTTCAATTTTCCTGAATTTTTTCTTAACAAGTACTTTACCATTCAACAATATCTCATTTACTCCTTCTGACAAAACTAATACTATTTGGTCTTTTGTTCTTTGCACACAGTATAGAACTAAGCGCAGACTGCATATTTTGTGTAGTCTAATCTTGATCTAAGCTGTCCACAAAAGCAATTTAAGTTGATTCCAATGTTCAAAACCTCTTCTGAAATGTGTATAGTAAATATGAATAAAGGTCATGTTCACATGAATACAAAGTCATGTTCACATGAAAACACTGACGGCAATAGCAAAGTTGTTTGTTTGAGCATTTGCACTTTTTCCCACAATGTTCTCCATAGAGGCCAACTCCGAAACAACTCCGAAAAATTGATTTTAAAAGAGTAAAAAATATTGGTTACCAGCATTTTCGCCTATTTCCCAATATATTTTCAAAAGCCTTCTTTCTCAAGGTTGCTAAAACTCAGGGTTGTGTGGTAGGGAGTTAACCAGATGAAAAAAATTTAGACAGTTCCATGCGTGGACAAAAAATCATTATGGCTCTAATGATGCAATTTGCCTTTTAAAGAGTTGAAGACAAAGTAGAAAATGGAGAAAGTACTGATTACCAACAATTTCCCCTTTTCCTATCAAATATTTTTTAGTCTTCTTTCTCAAAGTTGTAAAAACAAGACATTGCCTGGATAGTAATTAACTCTTATAACCTCCTGACATCTTTCAACAGTTGATTGTATTTCAAACATTGTGGCAAAAGGAGAACTGGCTTGTCAAGAGCTACTTTCTCCTTTAGCCATAATACTTTCTCATGTGTTTGTATATGAACTCTTAATTCATGCTCATTATCCCTACTGTGCAACTATCTTTTCAAAGTTGTCTACTCTAAACTTGTTACCATACTTGGGTTAATAAAAATAATCTTTACCAGACAAACCTGTCTATGATCTTGATGAAGAAAAGAGTTTGGAAACGTTGTGGGAAAAGGAGAAAATGCTGGTAACAAAATTTTCTCCTTTTTCCCACAATGTTTTCTAATGTTTCAGAAACATACTCCATTTTTTGAAACACACTTGATAGGTTGCTTGTAAATACTTCCAATTTGAAAAATCTACATATGTTGTCCTCTTGTACATAACTGAGATAAAAATCATTATTTTAGTGTGAGGTATATACGGAATGTGTAAAAAGGTAAAAGTGGGTGTGTTTTTTTGTGTGACAAAATCGTAGTAGAAAACAGAGGAAGGTACCAGTGTCATTCGAACTGCTCTCAATAAATACATATGGGTTATCATTCTCCCATTACTTCACAAATACAACTTTTGGAAAACATGGTGGCAAGAGGAGCAAAACACTTGTTTCATTTCCCAATGATTTTTAATGCCTCTGATAAAATATATACTCTGTTCCCATAAGCCTTTCACAACAAGAGGGCCATGATGGCCCTGTATCGCTCCACTGGCTAATACGTAAAATCACTACATGCCAAACATTACAATACTTGGCCAATTGGTTTTGAACATAAGACCCCTGAAACAGGACTAAAATTGGTAGCCCTAGTTCATATGGTTAGTAACAAGAAGATTTCTAAAGATTTCACTATATAAGCCCATGTAAAACTTCTGACCCCTCAGGGTGAATCAAATTCCCCCCTAGGGCTATAATTTACGCACTCTTGGTGAAGGGCCTTTAGATATAGCTACATGCGAAATTTGGTAGCCCTACGCTTTATGAATAAGTACAGGGAGATTTCTTAAGTTTTCTCTACATAAGCCCATGTAAAACTTGTGACCCCCGGGGCAGGGCCAATTTTGACCCCAGGGCTATAATTTAAGCACTCTTGGTAGAGACCCACTAGATAAAGCCACATGCAAAATTTGGTAGCCCTAGGCCTTACGGCTAGGTACAGGGAGATTTCTAAAGTTTTCCCTAAATAAGCCCATGTAAAACTTGTGACCCCCGGTGTGGGGTCAAATTTGACCCAAGGGCTATAATTTGGGTACTCTTGGTAGAGGCCCACTAGATAAAGCCACATGCAAAATTTGGTAGCCCTAGGCCCCATGGCTAGGTCAAAGAAGAATTTTAAAGTTCTCCCTATATAAGCCCATGTAAAACTTGTTATATAAGCCCATGTAAAACTTGTTACCCCCGGGCAGGGCCTAATTTGACCCCAGGGCTATAATTTGAACAATCTTGGCAGAGGTCCACTAGATAAAGCTACATGCCAAATTTGGTAGCTCTAGGCCCTATGGCTAGGTAGAAGAGGAATTTTAAAGTTCTCCCTAAATAAGCCCATGCAAAACTTGTGACCCCCGGGGCGGGGCCAATTTTGACCCCAGGGCTATAAATTGAAGAAACTTGGTAGAGGTCCACTAGATAAAGCTACATGCCAAATTTGGTAGCCCTTGGCCTTACGGTTTCAGACAAGAAGATTTTCAAAGATTTTCAAAATTTTTCAGTTTTGTTGCCATGGCAACCAGAGTTTTTGAAGGAATTAAATTCTTTCAAGAAATTCTGAAGAGGACCATGGCAGGATCATTTCTGTGAAGTTTCATCAAAATTGGATGGGTAGTTTCAGAGAAGAAGACGTTTTAAAAAAAAGTTAACGCACGGACGGACGGACGCACGGACGGACGGACGGACGCACGACGGACAACAGGCCATGACATAAGCCCGCTGGCCTTCGGCCAGTGGAGCTAAAAATGACAAAATTTTCAACTAGTTGAAATTCCTGGCATTTGCAGATGACAAACTAGATATTGCCAAAATAATGGTTTGTGTCTGTGAAAGAATACAAAACAATTTGGAAAGGGAGAAAATTCTGGTTATCATCATTTTTCTACTTTTCCAAATTGTTTTCAAAAGCCATCTCTGTAATGGTTGTTATAACTTGGAATTGTGTGGTAAAGGTTTAAAATTATCATTCATTTCTGTAGTACATAACATGGTTTATGTAGGTCAAAAATTGTTTTACAGTAATTTTTTAAAATACTTAAAGGTTTCACATCTAACTGTTGGCAACAAACAAAATTAGGGAAGGGGTAGGAGGGGAAAAATAATAGCAGCAATGAAATGATAAAATACATACCAACAAAATTTTATGAAGAAAATAAATTCAAGAAAAAAAATGAAGATTGTAAATAAATATTTAATACCTTTGGAACAGAACTGGGCCTTGGTAAAGCAGACAACTGGGGGACAGACTAAAAAAAATATACAACATAAATAAAACAACATAAATGAAAATAAATCCCTTACCAAACTATCTTTTGTGTATACAATTCCAACAAAAGAGGCTTCTGAAAACATTGTGGTAAAGAGACAAAATGCTGAAAAACAGCATTTTGTCTTTTTTGCACAATTGTCCTAAATGTTCCAAGGATAAAAACAACATTCTTACTACATTTGTTGGCTAGAAAAATTAAACATTTTTGTTATCTGGTAGAGTTAAAAAAAAAAACTTGTATACAATATGTAATGTCATATAAGATTGAACAAAATATACTACATGAAAAACCTTAACCCTTTACCAAACAATCCTACATTTTTACAACCCTAATAAGTAAGGAATTCCAGAATATTGTAGGAAAAGAGAAACTGCTGCTCACTGGCATTTTCTTTCTTCTCACAAAGTCTTTGATATCTTCCAGGACAAATCCCATATAAGCCATATTTGACTTCTGCAAATGCTTTCAACTTAGACAAGTCTGAAATTTGATGACTGCCAAAGACTAAAATTGTGTAAATCAGAACATGCTGCAAGAGAAAGAGATCTTTCTCTACCAAAACAAAGCTTTTAGTTTGAAAAAAAAAAAAAAAAAAAAATCGTAGTTTTTTACCAGGGCTGAAAAATGAAAAGGCTTTTTGGACATTTTTTAAATTTAAAGTAACAATAAAGGCCAGATGTCAACAAAGCAGGTGTTTAAATGCATTTGAACTTATATCACACCATTTAAAAGTATGGAAATTATTGTGAAGATGACAATCTGTCATTGTACAGTCAGTCCAAGTGTTAGTCACTGACAGAGAAATTAATTTCAAAACTAGGTTAAAACCTGCCAGGTACATGTAACTGTGCCTTTTTGTTTACTTTTTGCCTGATTTTAAAATTCTTTTTTTCTGCCAGCGACTAACATATGGCCCAACTACACGATAACAGACTGTCATCTCCACAATATTTTCCATACTTTTACAAGGTATGATTTAAATTTAAATGTACTATGACACCTGCTTCGATATTTTGGCCTTTACTGGGCTTTTAAGTGGCAGACAGTGTAGTTTCAAAATGAGACTTGGTTTTTTATCCTGATCTATCTTGTTAATTGATCTTTAAAAGGTACTGAAGAAAGTCTGCTCTTGAATCTGTACTACACTATGGTCTCTTGAAACAGTGGGTTGCTCAATAAAGGTAGTTGTAATGATAGATCGACTCAGTGTTGTTTTTGTCCAGAGTTCGTAACCAAAAGCCAGAGATGGCAGGATTCAAATTTTCCACTTGGAATGAATTGAACTGTGTTTACAGCACTTTTAATTATATTTTAGTCACATCAAAGCTCTTGTCCCTATGTCACCAGCATTTGGCTTGAGCATGCAATGCCTTGCCCACAAGCATCTTCAGGAGACTATGGCAAAACACAAGGTTCAATTATGGACTATGCATTTCTCAACAATTATGAGAAATCGTTTCCTAAATGATGCATCCAAAATGGTTCGACTCTTCATCAAACAATCCAACAACCTTGGAGGAGGAAGGCTTTTGAAATATAATGTAGTGCAAGGAGAAAATGCTGGTCAAGAATGCTGGTCACCAGCATTTTCTCCTTTTCTGTTTTTTTACCCTTTTAAATTAAAGACAGATCCTTTCATATAAGCCACATATACTCTTGTCACTTGCAACTGCTTTCTGTATGGATTTGTCTACAATTTTGTAGTCTGATTAAGAGTAAACTCTTCACTTAACAACAAAAGTCTGGACTTTGTCAAAATCAAAAGCATTTGCTTTGAAAGGGTAGAAAACATTGTGGGAAAAGGAGAAAATGCTGCTAACCAGCATTTTCTCCTTTTCCCACAATGTTTTCTAAAGCCTTCTTCTCTTTTGTTGTTAAAACTCGGGATTGAGTGGTAAAGAGTTAAAGCTGGTATAAAGGGTATAGGCATCAGCAACAACAGTATCACATTGATACAACAACATCCATGCATGCAGTAATGATTACCTTTCTCTCTATATGCCATTCCTGCGTCAAAGCATCCACCTCCTCCTTATGAATCATTTCCCTCTCTGCCACAACCTTTTCCTGAAAAAAAAAACACACATAAAATCATCATTATGATAAATTAGAGCTAGAGCTGTTGCAGGCTGGCAAATTGCCACACTAACACAACTCTTTTAGCCTGTCACTGCATCAGGAGGAACAAACACAAAGGGCCAAAACTCATGCTATAGTCCTCTAAACATACAGAAAATTATAAATGCACAAGTTCCTGTGGTACACAGGCTTCTTTACCTACCAGGGTTCATTCTAGGTCGTGCCCATGCTTCACTGGCGCATAATTTTTGGCACATCATAAATCTTACCGTGGGGCCGAACCAGCACATAATGAGAATTTGTTCTCCAATTCACACTATTGAAGAACCATGTGCAGCCAACATATGACCAGTGCATTGTTACGCAGTCTCTTATTGGTTATTTCTGTGGGTGTGTCACCCATATCATCCTATCAAAAACAGCATACTTGAAAACCTGATAAAACACCATGTTACTTTCATCATACAGCAGACATCTCAGCCAATATTTTTTACACTTTGGGGCCAAAATAACCAAAGAAATTATGACAAGGTAACAGTGACAACCAACAAGAGGTTGCTTGGTGAAAAAGCAGTGACAGGAAGAAATTTATCTATGATAGAGCCAATATACCAAAGAGATTATTTCGTGGTTGTCATTAAACAGCTCTTAACTAAACACAATATATAAAGTGTTTTGTGCCCTAAGCACAAAAGACAGATATACTGAATGAAGCTTACACAATTTCACACATGCACATGCATGAGGCATTTAGAAGGAAAAGGTCATTTGGGCAGTAATGGAACAAAAATCTATTTTTGATTGCAAGGACAGAATTAAATTCCATTGGCTTAGGTAGTTTTCCTTTTGCCCCATAAATTTCTCTGATGGCCCCTACCTTTTCCTAATATGGGGGCTGGTTGACCCCATAAATTTGATTTCTAGACTGAACCCTGCCTGCTTTTTATCGTAGCTGTAAAATGACTTTATGTGCTAAATTTACAAAGTCAAGAATTATTGCAAATTCCATTTTTTCCGTTTGTTTAACATTTCACTGTGACCATGAACTTCGTATTACAACCTTGTCAGTCACAAGCTGTCCCAACCTGCTGAAGATATGTGCAGTTTACCTTCAAATATTTATAATTGTGTAAAAGTTCATGAGTATACCGCATAGATTCTCATAGTTAATGCTGACTACATTCCTAACTTTTTGTACTTTTTAAACATTAAACAGGGACCTTGAACTTTGCATTACAATCTTTACTCATTTTCATCCAGTTTTTTACCTGTTTTTTTTTCTTTATTTTATGAAACTATAATCACTCTTGTATCTTCATGCCAAATATTGCCCCTAATGGTTGTCAGGTTGCACAGATTACGACAGATAGAAAATGCATTCATTCTACTGCGGCTAGCCATAGACATAACAACCACAGTTTCCGGTTTAAATCAAAGACAAAGCCCTACAGCTTCTTTACCCAATACACCTTATACTGACTTTTTATCTACGTTTAGACAGCTGACTAGATCATAACACCGTGAAGTTTTAACAGCCTTTGTTTACTGTTTACTCTCTGGCTTAAACTATGTCTCTTTAAGGAGTAAAGAGAACTTTTTTGTTTTCATGGAGGTATTAAAAAAAAAAAAACCGTATCACACTGTTGTATGAAACAGCGAAATTAGTTAGGTTTTTTTTCATACTTCCATTAAAATAAAACAAACAAAAAAAAATCTCTTCGTTCCTTATAATTCAATATTACAGACAATAGATATGCACTTAAATAATACTAACTACTTTTTTTTGTAAATCCAACATTAAATATATATTTAATGTTCATTTCATTGATATTTCATAGCGCAGCAAAACTGGTCATTCATGATGAAAAATGTGTAATTCATGACGTCATTATAGTATTGAACATTTGCAGATTTAGTAGATTTATCATTAGAAGTTCAATACGCTAGAAGTAAGTTGAAAATAAGATTGTTAGAATCTAGCAAAGTGAAAATGAGTTTTAAGCTCTCTCTTTGAATTTACTGTTGGATATTTTTTTCAATATTCAGAGAAAACAAATTTAGCTAGCAATTTGAAACTTGGACTGGCCATAAAATTAGAAAGAAAAACAGTATGAAATCTCGTATACATGTTTGTTTACATTAGTCTGACTCCAAAAGTAGTTCTGGCACTGCTTAATCTTTTTTTTCATGGAGCTACGAATAAATTTTTTCAGCCAATTAGAACTTGCCAATGTTCATGATAACTACTAATATTGAATTATAAACAAATGAACAGAGGCAATAGAGTATACAAAATCTAGAATTGATTTTCACCAAACTATCCCAAGGTTTAATGACTCTAGGAAAAGAAGACCTTCAAAAACATTTATAGAATATACTGGTATTCTTCATTTTTTTTTGCGACCCACAGTATTTCCTGCCTTTTTACGGACAATTTTCATCATTTGAGCCTCACTTATTTTGTCGTCTGCATATACTTTCAATTTGGATGAGGATGCAATTTTGTCATCTAGTATAGAGATAAGCATACCTGTGCCTGATTCATCTGATCTTTTAACTCTATTATTTCTATCTCATGTCTTTGTTGTATTTCTGTAATCATTCTCTGGTTCTCTGAATACATCTTCTTCAGCTCTCCATCTTTTTCCTGAAATACAACCATAGTGCCAACATTAACCTTCTACCATACAATCCCCTGCTTTCACCACCCCATGGAAAATGCCCAGGGTTCATTCTAGAAATCAAATCTATGGGGCTGACTGGCCCCCTTATCAGAAAAAGTAGGGGCCATCATAGAAATTAATGGGGCCATGGGAAAACTACCTTAACCAATTAATTTTAGTTTTATTCTTGCAATCAAAAATAAAAATTTTTGTTCCATTACTGCCCTAATGACCTTTTCCCTCTGAATGCCTCACACATGTGCATGTGAAAAATTGTGTAAGCTTCAGTCAACATATCTCTTTCGGGCTTAGAGCACAAAACATTTTATATTTTGAGTTTCGTTAGAGCCATTTAATAACAACAACGAAATAATCTCTGTAGTGTTTTGACTGGATTAATGATAAATTTCTTCCTGTCAATGGTTTTGCACCCAGCAATGTCTTGTTTATCAGTTACTGAGAAAATCGTATGTCAGTGTTACCTTTGTTATTTGGACCCAAAAATGTAAAAAAAATATTGGCCGAGATGTCAAAGCTTGGAGACGTCTGCTATATGATGGAAATAACATGGTGTGTTATCAGGTTTTCAAGTACGCCATTTCCGATTGGATGATATGGGTAACACACCCACAGAAAAAAACAAAAGAGCCATCATGACAATTCACCCGTCATATATTGGCTGCAATTGACTTAGCAGCCCACAAGTATGGCTGCACTTAGCTGCCACACATAACAGCCAAAATGGAGAACAAATTCTCATTACAACATCTTACGAAAAACGTGCCCTGGTTTGGCCCCGAGGAAAGATTTCTGATGCACCAAAGATAAAAAATATACGCAAGGGTGCACTCTCGAATGAACCCTGAATGCCTGGTAACCAGCATTTTCTCCTTTTCCTACAACGTTTTCTACCCTGTAAAAGAACTTGATAAATATTTTTACCACTTTTAAGTTTGTCGTCTGCAGATGCTCTGAATTTGGAAGGTCTCAAATTTGTTTGGGAGTGGGTTATTCTGGTTTAAATCTCTACTGCTTTGCCAGTGACTGGAACTTTGATCAACCATCGTTTTGCAGATTTTCAGACTTAACATACTTTTAAATAGTATGAATGAAAGTTATCTGTACTTCAGCACATATATATTTAAATCTGGCTGCTATGGGGCCTTTAACTCTTTACCAAATGACAAAATCATACACTTGTTCAAACTGAAAGCATTTGCAGATGACAGAATAAAGTGACTGAAATATTGAAATTTGTTTTGGGAAGGCAAGAAATGATGTAGGAAAAAGAGAAAATGATACCAGCATTCTCTCCTTCTCCCACAATGTTTTCAAAATCTTTCTTTCAGAACATCGTTCATACTCAGGACTGTGTGGTAGAGGTTTAGGACACTTTTCGTTAGGTAAAGGCTAAATAAAAAAAAAAAATTCTTTTTATATATCTGACATAAAAAAATTCCTATTGAAATGGGGAAAATCTTCCTTCAACTCTTAGCATTCTAAGGGCAACTTAAGTCTTTATCAGTGACAATTTTTAAAACCTGTTCAATATAAAAGCATTTGTAGACAACAAATTAAATGTTTCATGAGAAGGAATTTGGCTATGAAAGAAAAGAAAACAAAGTGATTATTAGCAATTTCTCCTTTTCATACAATTTTTCACAAGCTTTCTTTCTAATGGGGTCATAAAAACTTGGAATTCTTTGGTAGAGAGTTAAGCTACATTTGTAGACAAGAAGACATAGATCAGACTGCACAAAGCATGCAGTATAATCACTTGATCTACAAGTTCCATTATTTGAAGAGATATTCTGGTCAAACAGCTCTGAAATTCGTTTAAATGGATCTTGTTTAACTCTTTACCAAACAACAAAGTTTAAAACTTGTCCACATTGAAAGGATTCACAGATGACAAATTAAATGTGACATAAAATTTTTCATAAAATTTTTCATAAAGTAGAAAACAATGTGGGAAAAGGAGAAAATGATGATTACCAGCATTTTCTCCTTTTCCCATAATGTTCATTAAAAGCCTTTCTCGTGAGAGTCGACAAAAGTCGGGACTGTCTGGTAAAGTATTTAATTTACTTCTTGAAATCTGTTTCGTTTACTCAGTGGTCTGTGAGTGAACTCCCTTACCTTCAGTTTTGACTCATATTCCATTTTCAATTCGTCCAGTTTTTCATCCCTCTCATATATATCCTTTTGTGCATCATCTAACATTTGTTTCCATTCTCTGTCTTTCTGAACCTCTTCTCTTGAGCCTTTGTCTACATTAATAACAAGCAGTTAACCCTTTACCACACAATGCTGATTTTTAACGGCCCCAAGAAAGAAGCCTTTGAAAACATTGTGGGAAAAGAAGAAAATGCTGGTAACCAGCATTTTCTCCTTTTCCCACAATGTTTTCTACCCTACCAAAGAAAAATTGCACCGTTTGAGGCACAATGAAATTGTTGTCTGCAAAAGCTTTCAATTTAAATGAGTCTAAAATTTTGTTGTCTGGTAAAGAGTTAAATGTTTTAGATACACTAATTCTGTTTAAACTCTTTACCAAAGGACAACATTTTAGAGTTGTCCAAACTGAAAGCATTTGCAGATGACAAAATAAGTGTGACTCAAAACTTGAACTTTGTTTTTTGGAATGATTGAAAACTCTGGGAAAAGAAGAAAATGCTGGTTACCAGCATTTTCTCCTTTTCCCACAGTGTTTTCAAAAGCTTTCTTTCTCAAGATCGTTAAAACTCCGGATTGAATGGTAAAGGGTTAAAATTTGTAATTCAGTCTACAGAGACTTTATATAGCTGAATCAAGACTTTATACAGTTGAATCTATCATCTCATCTCACAAAAGGATTACTGACTAAATTCAAGAATGGGAAAATTAAGCAAAGGTTTTGGTAATGCTCTCACTGGTTTTTAATATTTTTTCAGTAAACTTTTAGACATATCCCTGGAACATCGACATAAAACAGTTTTACCCATGAATACATATGGCAAAAAAAAATTTTACTTGTCACACAAAATAATCTCTTTTACTGCCAAAATGCTTACAAAAACTGTAGGCTGTGAGACAACAGAAATATGTGTGCTGCAAGATGTAACATCTGAACCCTACACTACATGACAACTCTGAGGGAGATGCCTTTGGCAACATCGTACAAAAAGTTTCTCCTTTTCCCACGATTTTTTCTACCCTATCAAGACAAATCCCATCATTTGAGTACCATTTAACCTTTTACCACAAAATGTTGAGTTTTAATGACCATAAAAAAGAACCCTTTTGGAAAAATTATGGCAAAAGAAGAAATTGTTGGTAACTAGTATTCTCTCTTTTTCTAACAATGTTTTCTACCTATCAAAGAACAAATAATGTTATTTGAAAAACATTTGAATTGTTGCCTGCAATTGCATTCAATTAGGTCTAGTCCAAAACTTTGCCATGTAGTAAAGGATTAATTAGTCCTATTCAAATGCTATCAATCTAGATAAGCCAACGTGCATTTTCTCCTTGTCCCAAAGTGTTTTCTGTACAGTAGGCCTTTATCTTTAGGGTCATTTAAACTTTGGATTGATTGTCAACTCTTTACCACACAATGCCAACTTTTAACGATGTTCAAAAAAGGGACTTTTGAAAACATTGTGGGGAAAGGAGAAAATGCTGGTAACCAGCCGCTTTTCCCACAGTATTTTCTATCCTATCATAGATTACTTGCACAATTTTAGCCACATCTGATGTGGCATTTGCATATGCTTCTGTTTTGGTTAGGTCTAAAATTTTGTAATGTGGCAAAGGACTAAAGATTTAAATAAAAATACAACAGGGTAAGCACTCACCTACAATCTCATTCATAGATGCTTCAAATTCTCTTTCCTTCTCACTGAATTTCTGATTGAACTCCCTAACAAGTTCTTTTACTTTAGAAGCATGATCGTTTTGTAAGTCTAGCATTTTCTGCTCATTTTCTCTTTTCAAAGTATTTAAAGTATCTTTCAGCAAGTTTATCTCATCTTCTGTTTCTTTTTCCAGCTTCTGTTTCTCATTATCAAAAGACTCTTCTAGGTCTTTCATTTCATTTGAAACCTTACTATACTTTTCCTCTAAATCCTCCACTGTTTTTGATAAAGTATCTTTCTCAGACCTGAGATTTGCAACAATTATTTTCAGATCATTTTGTCCCATGTCTGACATCTGCAACTGTTCTTGAAATAACTTGTCTTTCTCTCTTAGTGTAGAAGAAAACTCTGCTTTTATAGTATCTTTTTCACTAGCAAACTCAGTCTTTAAACTTTCAATCTTCCCCAGGAGTTCCTGATTCTGAACTTTCAGTTTTTCAACTGCAGCTTCATTCTCTTCTTCATGTTTTTGTTGCTGTTTTTTCAGTTCCTCTTTTTCAGATTTCATTTGTTTTTTAACTTGATTTATGTATACTTCAGCTTTTTTCTTAAATTCAGCTACCTTTTCAGCACTTTCTGCTTCCAAAGCAGACTTAGTTTTTTCTAGTTCTTCTACGTGCTTGTTTTCAATTTCATTTAACTTGCTTGTCAATGACTGTATTTCCTGCTTTAATTTATTGTTTTGCATCTGTGCTCCCACTACAGAATTTTCACTTGTTAGCACCTTTTCTTTTTCTACTTTAAGTTTATTTTCTAAATCACTTATTTTAGATAAAAACTTTTGTTCAATTTCAGATTTACTATCATCACTACTTTTAGTAAGTAACTGGACTTGTTCAGTATGCACTTGTTCCTTCTCTGACATTTTTTCTTCCATTTGCTTTTCTAATTCTTGATATTTCAACCGTTGCACATCTAAACTTTCCTCATATTCTCTCACTTTGTTTTTCAGTGTTTGTGTTTCTTCAGATTTATCTTTATTTGCACTTAATAAATTTTTCATTTCACTATCCATTGTTTGACTCAGTTTAACTTTTTCCTCCTCTAAATCACTTATGATCTTCTTTTCATGATTTAATCTTTCCTCTAAAATACCTATTTGTTCTGTGAGTTGTTTTATACGGGATTCTTTACTCTCGAGCTCTTCAGTATTTGAAGTTAACTTAGTATTCACTGTTTTAATTTGTTTCTCTAATTCATGATGTTTATCACAGATCTCGGTCAACTGTTGACTTTGATGACTGTTGACCTCAGTCATTGCTATTAATTTTTCTTCAGCTTCTTTTAACTTAACCAATAATTCATTTTCTTTGTCTTTTAAATTTGTTTTCTCTTCCGAAATATTTGTTAGTTCTTTATCTTTTGAAGATATAACTTCTTCAAAAGTTTTAATGCGCTGGTCCAGTTCCATAATTGTTTCTTTACTCTGATCTAATTGGAGAAGTTTTGTGTTAGCATGAGCAAGTTCTGATGAGATCTCTGCTTTCTGATTGGTTTCAACCTTTAACTGACCTTCAAGAGATGTGATTTTTTCAACACTACTTTCTCTCTCATTTCTTACAGCCTCTTCAACTTTTTTCTCACCTTCATTTTGAATGTCTTTCAACTTTGTCACAAACTTTTGCTTCAATTCCTTCATTTTGGCTTGCCAGTTCTGTTCAATTTCTTTCAATTCATTGGCATGAGAGGCATCTGTCTCTTTTTTAACCAATTCTAACTTTTCTAATTTTTCTGAAAATTCAAGCTTCTCCTTTTCTACGTTTGACAGTTTCTGTTTCATTTCAGACATATATTGCACATGCTCTGCTAACTTTGCCTCCAGGCCAGTAATTTCAGACACTTTTCCTTTCAAGACTTCCTCAATTTCTACAAATTTCCTCTTTTCTTCTTCTAAAGTACTGTTCAGTGAGTTAACCTGTGATTTTATCATTTCATTTTCTCCTTCATACTGGTCCTTCAATTTTCTGATTTGTTCTTCCTCACTTATCTTTGACTCCAATGTAACCTGAAGCTCTTCAGTCTTTTTCTGTGCTTGTGTTGTCATTTCTAGCAATTGTGTTGCAAGAAGTTCTTTCTCTTCACTCAGAGCTCTACCTTGTCTGTCAAACTGTTCCTTATTCTCACCAAGCTGTTTCTCATAACTGGCTATACAGTCATGCAGTTTTTTCTCTGTTTCAGTGACTTTTTCATTTAAAACTCTCAGCTGCGATTGTAATTCTTCATCATTAACAGTCATCTCTGAAATCTTCTTGTCATATTCATCCCTAATATTTTCCACATTTTTGGAACCTTCTGACTTTAAGGCACTTATCTCATCATTCTTCTCTTCTAGCACTTTATTCATATCACCAATTTTGATTTCTTCTTCAGTTAGTCTGATTTTAGCCTCTTGGAGTTCTTTTTCCAAATTGGAAACTTTACTATTGTATTCTGACTGCATTTCTTGTAATTTATTCTCATACTCTTCACTAATCTTTGATATTTTATCTTCCTTTTCCTGGCACTGTGTGTTCAATGCCTTCAACATTTCTTCCATGGACAAATTTGTGTTTTGTAAATGTTCAACACTTTTGGACAATTCTTGCAATGCAGAATTTTTCTCATCAATTTCTTTGACATGGTTCTCAGAGACATTAACCATTTGCTGACATTCATGTCTGTATTTACTGCACTGCTCTTGAAGTTCACTGATTTTCATCTGACCTTTCTCTTTCAATTTTGAGATCTCATTTTCAAGAGAGGTAACTTTATCTGAATTCTCTTCATGTAAAGAGGCACGACTTAGCTCAAACTCCTGTAGCATACTTTCTCTGTCTGCTTTATTTCTCTCTTCAAGGTCATGAATTTGTTGTTGATAATGAGACTCAATCTTTTTAGTTAATCCCTCGGCACCAATATCTTTCTCTTTGGCAAGATCTGACAACTTGATTTCAAAAGATTCCTCTTTCTCTTTCAACTTTGACTGGAACTTGTCTCTTAATTTCTGGAAGTTCTCTTTGAATTGTTTTTGCTTTTCTTCAAATTGCACTTTAAAACTTTCCTCCAAAGCCTTTTTATGTTCAATTTCATCATCCCTTTCTTTTTCAATGTTCTCACATTTAAGTAAAAATTCTTCCTCCTTGGTAGACAGTTCTTGTTTATGCTCCTCTACAGTTTTATCTAAAAGTTCATTAATTTCCTTCACTTTGTTTTCCATTTCTTCTCTTGTTGCTCTTTCATTTTTCAACATTTCATTTTTTACATTGAATTCTTGTTCATATTTCTCAAAAGTTAAATTCATATCACTTTCTTTTACTTTCAAGGCTTCAATCACACCATTATTATTTTCAATTTGGAAGTTGAGTTGCTGAATTTCTTTCTCTTTTTCTGCTAACACACCTTCAAGCCTACCAATCTCTTGTTTCTTTAATTCAACATCTTCCTCCAGACTAACAATTCTTTGAGTCATTTCAGTTCTTTTCTGTTCAAATTCAGTTTCTCTCTTAATCATCTCTTGATTCAGTTCCTCACGGGATACACTTGACTTTCTGATTTCACTTTGAAGGCACTCCACTTGTTTCACAAGATCACTTTTCTCACTTTCATGTTGAGAAAACATTTGTTCATGTGCAGCACTGAGTTCCTGAACTTTAACTTTTTCAACAACAAATTCCTCTTTTGCAACATTCAGAGCTGATATCTCCTCTAACTGTTTATTAATTGTTGACTTTAATTCTGCAATTTCATTGTCCCTCGTAGTAACAGTGTCATTCAGTTCATTCACACTTTTCTGAAGTTCATTGTTTTGGTCTTGAAGCTTATGTCGTTCTTGAGCCAGATCCATTTTCTGAGTTTCTAGATCAGAGACCTACAGTTAAAATGTACATGTATATTGAATTTTACAAAACTTTTGAAAGATTACTGTAAAACCGGAAATCTATGCGCCATGGAAATCTTCATGATTTTTGAATATTGATAAAAATAGCAAAGATATCCACCAGGGTAAATTTAAGCTATGTTAAAGTACAATTACCTAGACACCAGATCATGTGGGAGCAATCATGAGGACCCTTGTGGACTTCAATGAGTGCCTTTTTTCACAAAAACAGATTAGAATACCAGTCTAGCGGCAGTTTATACTGCCAACTAACAGGGCACTGGCACAAATGTTATATAAATAGGATATACATATAACCTGTTTTCAGTATCACTTTCACTCTATATAAAGAGTATTCTAGAAATATAAAGAACATTCATTGGTTTTTCCATTGCGGTTATTTTTGGAAACAGGTTGTTAGTAAACAAGTTGTTTACCAACCCATGTTGTCATCTCTCTAGAAGAGACTAATCTAGAATTTTCCAAGCTGATATAAATAGGAGTGACTTACTTGGTGATATTGGATTTTGAACTTAGACTTGTGGCTTGGAGGATACAGAATTAGTGAAAAGTGTTGGATTTAAATTGGAATGTAGATCTGTAAGTTGGAATTATTTATTTCTTAAACAGGTTGCTCATGTCTATTTGCAAGTTAAAACTATTGTTAATTTAGGTTTTAGGAACCAGAAATTCCATACTTTTGTAGTCTAAACATAATTCTTAATTTTGAGGGACTTATTCTATTTCTTGTTCTAAGGTTAAAATTGTCAAAATTTCATTCAAACTTAACTCTTATTGTACTCTTTTGTCTGTATTCATTAATAAATATTGTTAACTGTTAAAGGCTTATTGCTGGTTTTCTTTCTCGTTACGCTTGTCTCGTAAAACAAAAATTACTTTAATGCAAGATCATTTGTTGCAGTTTTTGCGCAAGTTGAAAAAAGGATAAGGTCAGTAGTTGGTCATTCGGGAAATTTTAGACCCGCAATAATATCCACTATTAAAGTATTTGAAATTTGTGTGAGAAATAAGCTGTACTATCAAAAAATTTCAAATATGGACTGATTCAGGCAAGTAAGGCACAGGGCACTGTTTGTAGGCATTAAACCCTTTACCAGATAAACTCTTGTTTTTATGACCCTGGAAAAGAGGGTTTTTGAAAACATTGTGGGTAAAGGAGAAAATGCTGGTAACCAGCATTTTCTCCTTTTTCCACAATGTTTTCTACCTGTCTCAACACAAATTTCAATTTTTGAGTCCTACTTAGTTTATTGTCTCAAAATTTTGATGCTTGGTGAAGAGTTTAACTTTTTCTGAGTTTTAATAACCCTGAGAGAGAGAGAGAGAGATCTTTTGAAAGCATTGTGAGAGAAGGAGAAAATAAAGGTAATCAGCATTTTCTACTCAATCTCTCAGAGTCAATTCCCATGACATGAGACAGATCTAATTTGTCGCAAGCAACTTCTTTCGATTTGGACTGTTCTGTGTTAATACCTGTACACACCATGTCAGGACTGTGCAAAATACCCTTTACAACCGTAGCTAATTTCCAACATAAAAATGACTCTAAATGTTTTCCAAAGGGAAAAAGTTTGGACTAGTCCACATTGAAAGCAATTGTATATGACAAGTCAACTAATGATTTCTGTCTTTGATAGGGTAGAAAACAGTCTGGGAAAAGGAAAAAAGCTGGTTACAAGCAAGTTTTTTCTCTTTCCCACAATATTTTCAAATGCATTCTTTATCAGGGTTGTCAAAACTCTGCGAATTTTCAAGTAAGATGTTAAGGCAGATTTTGCCAGAACTTTGCAAAAAGATTATTCCTCATAAGGAGATAATTTCCAAAATGATTTAGCTGATCAAAATGATGTTCAGCAGATACAGAGTCTAGCTTCTATCAACTAGAACCTTGCAAGAAAAACATACATAATAAGTTGGACAATCTGAAATTTTGTTATTTGGTACATTGTTACAGAGTTAAAATACAATGTAAACCTGCTGTAAAAGATCCTTCACTTTGGTGTCTGCACTCTGATACTTCTCATCCACTTCTTTGTTCAATCTCTCCAACAATACTTTTAACTCACTGTTTTCTGTTTCAAGTGATGACCTGGTCAAAGAAATAGAGAATAATCAACTGGTTGTGTGTGATATTAAAAATCTGTCATGAGAATGGGTTTGATGCAGTTGAAAAAACGAGTCTGAAGTTCCGGCAAACATTCTAAATCTATATTGTCACCAGTGATGATACCATACATGTATTTATCATCACTAGTGGTGTTATTCACTGTGAAATCCCAGTAATTCACTGATAAGAATATAATAAAAAACATTTCTATTGTGTCACAAGTTTAAATCACAACATAAAAGATGACAGAAAAAAAAAAAAAAGAATACAAAACTGCAATCCTTGTACAGTCAACCAAATATTATGCAAATACACGAGGGACATTCAACATGTGCTGTTTTAACCCTTTAACACACAATACAAGGCTTTAACGACACTGAGGTAGAAGAATTTTTAAAACATTGAGGTAAATGGAAAAATTGCTGGTAACCAGCATTTTCTCCTTTTCCCACAATCCATTCTATAATGTCAAAGATTAGTTCCATATTTGAGTCGCATTTAAACGTCTGCAAATGTTTTTAGTTTAGACCATTCCACATTTTTGTTATGTGCTTAAGAGTTAAGACGTGTATGTTTGGTATTAGTACATTTCTAATTAGTTACCTTCTTTGGGTACTTAATAAATAATTGCTTAATACAGTTTGCTTGCTTAATAGAGATGGCCAATATGACAGGTGTTACTGTATTATGAATTATGTGCACTACCTACAGAGTAACATATTCTATACCCTCAAACCTGTCTTAAAGACCACCTCCATAAAACAACAAACATCTTCATTAAACTGGGATAATCATCACATACCACAGTATGAAATCAGGTTACGAGTTCTACACTCTACCCCAGAGCTACGCAGAAACCCCCCCCCCCCCCCCCTTATAAGTAATTTTTCATTCTAAAATTTTCAAAAGAGGTCAGGTGCAAGACAAAAACTGTTGTTTACAGGCGTTAACCTTTTACCACAAAATCCCCAATTTAAACGTCCCTGAAGAAGAAGGCTTTGAAAACATTGTGAGAAAAGGCTGGTAACCAACATTTTCTCCTTTGCTCACAATGTTTTGTACCCTATCAGAGACAAAATCATCATTTGAGCTACATTTAATTTGTAGTCTGCAAGTGCTTTCAATTTGGTTGAGTCCAAAATTTTGTCATTTGGTAAAGGTTTAAATATGAAAAGACAGCCATGACTTTTGTTGATTTATCCAAAATTAACAGTTAAATCCGACATTCTTCTGACATCACACAGACTCACCGTTCTGCGGATACTCGAGAAAATTTCTCTGTAAGATCGGTCATTCTCTGCTTAATCTCTAAGTTTTCAGCCTCTTTGGTTTCTTTTGTCTCAGAAATACTGGAAACATTCTTTTGAAGATCTTGTAACTCAAGTTCCATTTGGGCCTTGCTTGTTTCATACTCTGATCTCACTTTAGCTAGCTCTGTTTGCAGTTTGTCACACTCATCCAGCCTTTCTTTGTAGTTTATGTTTACATCTTCCATCTTCCTGTTAAATTCTATAGCCCTTTCTTCTAGGATCTGGTCTTTGGATGCACAGTCTGACTGTAAAACATGATTTTAACTTGACTAATAACTTATAACTAAATAGGTTGTTTATTGCCATAAATGACTGATTGTTTGATTGATCGATTGATATTTTACAACAAGCTTAACTTTATTTTTGTCCTATCACTGTGGCAGCTCACTTATTCAGTCACCAGTACTAGGCAATAACTCTATGATGCCTTGCCCAAGGATACTCCCATTAAGCACCATTTCTTACCGTTAGAATCATTTTTCCCTTTGAGTGTAATTCAACTCCTTTTTCTTACACTCCAACTATGTTCTCTTGCTCTTTTAAAGCATCCTTTAGCCAAATGTCATCAAGATGACAGGTTTCTGACACCATGACAGCAGATAATCAACCCTTTACCAAACAATGGCATGTTTTAACACCCTTTGCTACTAGACTATTCGAGTGCTTTTTGCTATTAGAAGAAATTGCTGGTAACCAGTATTTTCTTCCTTTCACACAATGTTTTTCTACCTTTTCAACCTTTACCACACAACAAACCATCCAAAAATGACTTTTGAAAAGATTGTGGGAAAAGAAAGAAATGCTGGTCCCCAGCATTTTCTCCTTTTCCCGCAAAGTTTGCTATCCTTTGGAAGACAAATTCCATTAATTGTGCAAGATTTGATTTGTCATCTGCAAATGCTTTCAATTTGTACCAGTCCAAAATTTTGTTGTCTAGTAAAGAGTTAAGGACCAATTATGATAACTCAAGCTACACTTGATTTGCTAACGACAAATCTGTGCAATATGGGTAAGTCTAAAATTTAATTGTCTGATAAAAATTTTGTAACATGATACCTTCAGCTGCTGTATAGTTACATTTAGTTTTTCTGTCTGTTGACCTTTCTCATGAAGCAGTCTCTCTGAGTTAACTTTCAGTGTCTTTATCTCTGATTTATAGTACTTCTCCAGCTCAGCATTGGATGCCTGCAAACAGACATTAACATTGTCTATGTTTATGTGTTAGAATTGTGGTTTTACCGTTTACCAAACAGTGAAATTTTATACTTGTCCAAATTCAAAGCAGTTTGCAGGCCACAAAGGTGGTTCAAATGACAAATTTTGCCCATGTATAGGGTAGAAAACATTGTGGGAAAAGGAGAAAATGCTGGTTACCAGCATTTTCTTCTTTTCTCACAATGTTTTCAAGAGCTTTCTTCCTCAGAATACTTGAAAGTCAGGATTGTGTGGTAAAGATTTAAATCACTGTCAACAGTGCTGCAGTTAAATCACAACAACACCTTATTTATGCATGTTTTCCCTGGATTTGCCAGTACTAGGTCAGGATTCTGCAGTGTCTTGCTAAAGGACACTACAATTCAGCCATCCCACCCAGCTCCAAAACAGACAAACCTCTGGGTGACAAAGTCAATATGTAAACAGTAGAGCCATGTAGGATTTAACACACTCAAGTAACTACAATCTTTTTATATAATCCATGGGAAATCAGTTGAGTTGAGTTTTTGAGTTTTAGCAACAAGAGAAAAACATACATTGCGCAGCAATAGCTGAAAAAGTTTGTGGTAGTTGCTTTTTTCAGTTAAAAAGTTTTCATTACAATTTTGAAAGAAGTCACACTTTGTAATAGCTTTGGGCCCTGACCCAAATCTGAATCTGTTTTCACAGCCATTAATGCAACTAGAGGCGCTTGAGCGCCTGTATCGCTCCACAGGCCTGATATTTCTATAATGGCGAAAGGAAGTTTTTAACAATTATCATTCAATCCTGCATTTTAGCTCACTGAAGAAACAATTTGGTAGACAACCACCATAGGAACTTACCTGCAAAACAACAATGAAATCCAATGAATATTTTTAGAGAAGAAAT
Organism: Hippopus hippopus; assembly: GCA_946811185.2. Classification (NCBI taxonomy): domain Eukaryota; kingdom Metazoa; phylum Mollusca; class Bivalvia; order Cardiida; family Cardiidae; genus Hippopus; species Hippopus hippopus. The sequence continues at coordinate 20,347,315 of OX328108.1, read as the reverse complement.
TTTTCAAAGATTTTACTTTATACCATAAAAGGAAAATGAGTCTCCCATAAAAGCCATGTTTTTTGACAGATCTTTTTTTTTTTAAGGAATTCTGTAAACCTGTATCTAAGGAACATTCCTGCAAAATAATAATGCTATCCAAATAGCGGTTTGGGAGGAGAAGATTTTTAAAGGTTTTTTACTTTGGTTGCCATGGCAACCAGAATTCTTCATGGAACACAATTATTTGAAGGAATTTGAAAGAGGACCACCAAAGGAACATTCCTGTGAAATTTGGTAAAAATCCAGTCAATAGTTTCTGAGGAGAAGTTTTTTAAAGAAAAAGTTTACGGACACACGCACGCACGGACGAACGAACGGACGGACGGACGCACGACGGACACAACGCCATGACAATAGCTCGCTGGCCTTCGGCCAGTGGAGCTAAAAATGTAAACGATAGGAAGTGCTATTAGGGTAACACCTGCATCATAAACTTTACCAAATGACGAAGTTTTAGGCTAGTCCAAATTCAAAGCATTTGCAGGCTGCAAATTAAATGTGACATAAACGATCTGATTTGTCTTCTGAAGGGTAATAAAACATTGTGGTAAAACAAAATGCTGGGTACCAGCATTTTCTACTTTACCCACTATATTTTCAAAAACCCTTTTCCCTCTGGATAGCTGAAACTACGAAGTATTTGGTAAAGGGTCAATAGACATAGTACTGGTTAAGTTGAAGAAATTTGAAGTTTGTCAAAAATTGTAATTTGAACAATGTTTAACACCACTTTCAACATTATCTCAGACATATCAGAGCCTCAGTTAAATTCTATAAGCATGCTGCACCAGCACTAGGCATTTTGGTATCTTGGTCAATGATACTTCAAAGAAAAAACCTGGAGCCTTGAGTGAGAATCAAATCTGGGATTGCCAGATAACAGAATCAACATCTTCATCACTGGGCCATATAGTGTACCCCCTCCCAATACTTCCATAAAGGCACAGTTTCATTTCATTCGAACCTGAATATTATCCTCATGTTTCCGAATGAGATCTGCTATTTGTGCTGCATGTTTGTCAATCAAATCTTCAGACTTTTCTGCAATGCTTTTTTCATGTTCGGACAGTATTTCTGCTACATATCTCTCATTTTCCTGTTGAAGATTGGCTTTCTCTGTCTCAGCTGCATGATTCTGATCAGCCAGCGCCCTTTCAAACTCATGCTTCTGGTTTTCATTCTCGGACTGCATCTGTTGAACTAAGGTTTCTAACTCTGCCTTCTCCTGAAAAAAAAATGAAGGAAAAAAAATTTAACTCTTAACCACAAAACCAGGAGTTTTTATGACCTCAACTCTTTACCAAATGACAAAAATTTCAACAAGTCCAAACTGAGAGTATTTGCAGATGACAAATTAAATGTGACTGAAAAATTAAAATTTGTTTAAGAAAGGGTAGAAAATATTGTGGGAAAAAGAAAAAATGCTGGTTACCAGCATTTTCTCTTTTTCCCACAATATTTTCAAAAGGCTTATCTTTCAGGGTCGTTAAAAGTCGGGATTGTGAGGTAAAGAGTTAAGGAAGAAAGCTTTTGATAACATTGAGGGTAAAGCACTGCTTACAAAAACATCTCTTTTTCCAACAATGTTTTCCACCCTTTCAAAGACAAGTGCCATTGTCTCAGCTGCATTTAGTTTGTCATCAGCAAATTTAGAGTCTAAAATTTTGTCCCCCTGGGACAGATTTATATTCTTTTTCTTGAGAAGGTGCAAGGTGCTTCTATAGATCATAAAAAACTCAACATACATCGCTAACTGGAATTGATTTCATATGGGAAAATATCTTTCATTTTTTGGAAAACAATGTGGAAGAAAAAGAGGAAAACCTGCTTATAACAAGCAAATGCTTTTTTTCCTCGCCACAATGTCTTCTAAAACTCTCTTAAAAAGGGTCTGGGTTTAATGTTTATGTTGTAACAATGAAAAATGTTTGAACAATTAGCTGGAGCTTTTCCAATAAATCAGATATTTTTTTTATCATCTAACCCGTCAACACAGAATCCTTTTAATGGCCCTTAGGGAGAAGCTTTTGAAACATTGTGGGCAAAGGAGAAAAATGCTGGTAGCCACCATTTTCTCCTTTTTCCCACATTTTCAACTCTTCATAGAACAATTTCTCTCATCTGAGGGACACTAAATTTGTTGTTTGTGAATGAGCCATGCTCTGGAAAAAAAGGGGGCTTAATGCATCTCCATCAGGCATCATACCGAGCAAGTCATCATATTATTATAGATCCATAAAGTACATTTTGAATAACAACAGGCCGAGTCCTGTAGTAGAATGGTCCTTGACATGCAGAAAATTGACCAATAGCGCAAAGTTTCTACCAAGGTCAGCCTGCACAGACTGCGCAGGCTGACCTCGGCCGATTCTTTTTGCAGATGCATTAAACCCCCTTTTCACAGGGTATGGCTCAAATGCTTTCAATAAGGACGATCAAAAATTCAGTTGTCTACAAAGATTCGACACTAATGAAAGACAAACTCATACTTTTCTGATTTCTTCTATATGACTTTGAAGTTCATCTCGTAATGTGTCCTGTTTGGACAGAGTGGCCATTTTCTGCAAGTCTCTCTCCTCCATTGCTAACTGCATCTCCTTTTCTTTCTCCTGTTTAGTAAAATTGTCATAAATTGACACATTTCCTACATATGCAAGAGTTTAAAGTCTGGGTAACAATCAATAAAATGTTCGATATATACATGTATTTAAGCAATCCTCTGTGAAAAGGGTGTTTAATGCATCTTCAAAAAGTATCGACCTGGGTCACCTACAGCTTGACCTGGGTCAAAACCTTTTGCTTTTGGTAAATTTTCTGTATGCCCCAGGACCATTCTACCTTAAATCAAGTCTGTCGTTAGACAAAAAGGATGTTATGGATCCATGATTATCTGGCCTGCAACACGAGAAAAGGGGCATTCAGACATTTGCATAAAGTGTCGTCTCAGATTAGCCTGCGCAGTCCACGCAGGCTAATCCGAAATGACACTTTCCGTTTTTATGTAATTTTCTGTTTTGCGAAAGTCTACTGAAGAAGAAAAATTTAATGTAGTCGTAAAGTGCCGTCTCGGATTAGCCTGCGCGGAGTGCGCAAGCTGATCCGAGACACTTTACGCAAATGTCTGAATGCCCCTTTTTGTGTGACGCAAGCCATCTGATGTCTTGCTTACTACAATGCATCATGGAGACACATTAAACCCCCTTTTGCCAGAGCATGGCTCATTTATACATGGCAAAAGCAAGTTAAAACAATTTTCTAAAGCAACTTATTTATTTACAGACCTGCAACAAATAAGAAGGAAAAATGGACTTTACAAAATTGACATATCAAGTCAGCAAGTATATGACCCAAGCAAAAAAAAAGGTTAGACTCAGTGAAATTCAAAGCATTTGCAGACAAAAATGATCAGATTTGTCTCTAACTGGATAGAAAAACAACTTAGAAAAGGAGAAAATGCTGATTATTAGCATTTTCCCTTTTTGCTACATTGTTTACGTAAGCTCTCTCTAAAGGAACTTCAAAGCTGTTTTGGGCAGTGTAGATCAATGGCTAGACTGCATTCTACCGGTGTTTAACCTTCATACATACAGTTAGCTAAAACGCCTCATCTTGCCTTTTAAATACTAGGAGAAAATATTACACAAAACCATCAGCACTTGTCCTTTATTGTTTCAAATAATTACAAAGATCAATGTCTTCAAAACAAGAGTGAAAAGACGCCTACCTGTAGAGTTGATCTCCTCTCCTCCTGTGCAGCTTTAAGAGCAGTCTCCTTCTCAGCTACAAGTCTCTTAGTTTCATCTTCAAACTTTGACTTCCATGACTTGATTTCTTTTTCCTTGCAAGAAAATACAGAACTTTACTTAAGTTGAAATTTAAGTATTTTGAAGGGAATTCTTCTTTCTCTTTCTTAGTAACTTTCTTTTTATTTCAAACACTATTTCAACTCTACCAGAAAACAAAATTTTAGACTCATCCATATTAAAAGTATTTGCTGATAGCAAATTAAATGAGGCTGAAATTATGAGACTTGTCTGTGAAAGAATAGAAAACATTGTGTGGAAAGGAGGAAATGCTGGGCACGAGTATTTTCTTTTTTTCCACATTTTTTTTAAAAATGCCATTTCTGTCAGGGTTGTTAAAATTCCAGATTGTTTGGTAAATGATGAGGTATCCCAAATCTTCATTTCTCCCCCTAACAGGATGCTAACTATGAGAAAACTTTAGTACTTCATGCAACTTTTCCAAAGTTTATCTGGCATAAATCAAATAGGCATTAATGGAGAGCAATGCACCTTGGACACACCCCCATTTGACCTTAACCATAGATATGGTTTCGGAAACATCTACTGTAAACGTTGTTTCATTAAGCTGCACACACGTGTGAAATATTTACAAAATCAAACCAGGGGTACATGCAGCAAACATGGTTTAGGAACATCTGACCTTTGAAACCCTGCAGTGACCTGACCTTTGAAACCCTGCAGTGACCTTGACTTTGTAATCTTGCATCTGAACCTCTGATCTTCAAATTGTCTAATCAAGGAATAGAGTTGACTCAAATTCGATGACAGATAGACAGAAGGAGAGATGTCACAGGTCAAAACAAAACGTCCATTTGGGCATATAAAAAGTTATCTGTACCAGATACTGATAATTAATATTTTGGGTCTTGATATAAAATATTACAGAATCCTGTATATACTACCTTACTGTTAACCAGTTCCTGATGAGCCATTTCCTGGTCAGACATTTTTTTCTGCCATATGTCATCACGCTCCATCAAGGCTTCATTGACTTTTTCATCAATCTGTTTGGCAGTCTGCTCCTGTTCCAATAGTGAAAATCAGATTGTTAACATGACAGTAACTCTAACAAACAATAATAACATATTCAAACCACTGGCTTGAACATACATGTATTTACCTTGGGGATAAATCCCATGATACCACAAGTCAAAGGGGGTCAAACTTTAGAGCTCTCCAGGATACAGGTCCAGTATCAGGAAACATGATGTAATTTGTGTAGGTTGAAGAACGTTTTACATTGAACGTAAAACAGTAATCTTTAAGCCTTTATCTATAGACCCTGTGTCTTTATGAACATAAGGATTTGTTTGTATGGATTTTAACACAATTCTCAACACTATTTCTGTTATATTGTGGCAGCCATTGCAAGTACCAATGCTTTCTTGGAGTTCCTAGGATGCCAAGGCTATGTCCATGAGAAAAAGGGCTTTTGAAACATCATGGAAGTAGGAGAAAATACTGGTTATTTACAATATCTCCTTTTTGTACTATGTTTATCCCCTTTTTAATGATTAATTGATTGTATGGTGTTTAACACCATTTTCAACATTATTTCAGTTATATTGCAGTGGCCAGTGCACCTATCCATGCTTTCCTGGAGTCTCTTTCACCAGTACTCAGCAAAATTTTCTTTCCAATCCACTGACTACTTTCCCACATAACCATCGTCGAGACATTGGTCAGTGGTGAGAGAAGAATGAATCCTGTCCCAATGACTGTCACCAATCCTCGGAAAGAAAATGGCAGAGCCAGGGATCGAACCCATGACCCCCTGTTCTCAAGTCCTGCACTCTACAGACTGAGCTACAAGGGCTTGGCTCCCCTTTTTAAAATTAAATGTTTTTCTGCAAATGTAAATATGAACAGGTAACACATTTTGTGGTCTGGTCAAGTTTACCTTTTATCACATTATCCTACATTTAATTGTACATTAGAAAACCTTTTGAAAACCTTAAGGAAGGAAGAGAAAATGCTGGCAACCAACATTTTCTAATTTTTCCCATAGTGTTTTCTACTATTTCATAGACCAATTCCAAAGTTTGAGCCACTTGAAATTCGTAATTTGTAAATGCTTACAAATTGAACAAGTCTAAGAATTGGTAAATATTTACCAGGTTGTAACTTTTACCTGCATTAATGATATGGCAGCTGACTTCCCACGTGACACTTCTTGAACGAGACTTTCCTTCTCTTTCTCCATCTGTTCCTCTGTATTCTTCATTTTCTCTTCCATGTTTAACATGATTTGCTTTTTTTCTTCTTTAAGTCTTTTAATGATCTCCCTTGACTTTTCTAATTGCTCTGTAACTGTTAAGATATCATACTTGTTATAAGTCCATTCTACTTATACATTCTTACATAAAAAATACCCCTTTCACTCTGTAGTTTGACAGCAGATGTCAGAGGTGTGATTGATGAAATATGAGAGGGGAAGAAAATGCCCTGACCCTGATTTTGGAGTTACCAGTTTTAGCTTCAAAGGGAGGAAACCCTCTCAAAGGAGGAAAAATCAGAACCCCTTTATCCTACATAGTTTATGTCTGTTATTGATCACATTACATTCCCACAAGCCTGTGCAAATTTCTGGTTTTAATGTGTATAAGTACATTTAATGCTAACCTGCTTTCTTCATCTTTTCAACTTCTTCAGTAAGAAGAGTGTTTTCCTCTTTCATTTTAGCTGACTGAGACCGAATTTCTGAAAGTTCCTCATCCTTTTTCTCCATTTCCTCATGAACTTGTTGTTTAACCTAAAAATAAAATGTCATGAGCTCATTATTTAAGCTACAAAAAATGTCATTAATTTAGTGCTTAACTCTTTATCAAATGAGAGAATTTTAGACGGGCCCATATTGAAAGTATTTGATGAAAATTTTGATGTGTTTTTTTTTTTGTTGAAATGGTAGAAAATATTTTGGAAAAGTGAGAAAATAATGGTTACCCACATTTTTTCCTTTTCCAAAAATCATTTCAACAGCCTTCTTTCTCAAGGCCATTAAAACTCTGGATTTTGTGGTGCAGGTTTAACTCTTTACCACACGGCAAAATTTAAGACCTATCCAAATTGAAAGCATTTGCAGATGACAATTTCATAGTGGCTCAAATAACGCAACTTTTCTTTGATAGGGTAGAAAACTTTGTGGGAAAAGGAGAAAATGCTGGTTACCAGCATTTTCTCCTTTGCCCACAATGTTTTCAAAAGGCCTCTTCTTCAGGGTTGTTAAAAGGCGTCATTATGTGGTAAAGGGTTAATCTGCAAATAATATAATGAGGCTATTGTTTAACTCTACCAAAAGACACAATCTTAGAATGGTCCAAATTCAAAGCATTTGCAAATCACAAATTAAATGTGGCAAAAATAATGGAACTTATATCAGAAAGGGTAAAAAACATTGATGGACAAGAAGACAATGCCAGAAACCAGAATTTTCTCCTTTTTCCAACAATGTTTTCTACCTTTTTAAAGGTAAATTCAATAATTCAAGCAATGTAAATTTGCCATCTGCAAATGTTTTTAATTTTGGAAAGTCTAAACTTTTGTGACATTTGCACATTTTCAATATTTATGTTTCCTATGAAACACTTTGGGCTCCTCTGAGGCTCCGTGTTTATAGCTCTTAACTCTTTACCAAATGACAAAAATTTTAGACCAGTCAAAACTGAAAGCATTGCACACAACAATTCATATGTAGCTAAAATGATGATTGATGTCTTTGATAGGGTAGAAAACATTGTGGGAAAAGGAGAAAAAGCAGTAGTTCTACCCTTTTCAAGACAATACTAGTACCTATCATGTCAGCAAAATCTTATGCGTTGCCTGCAAATCCCTTCAATTTGCATTCATGAGTCTAAATTTTTCTTTTGGTTAAGAGTTGACTGTATCCCAAATGACAAAATTTTGGACAGGTCAAAATTGAAAGCATTTGCAGGAAACAAATGTGTCTCAATTGTTTGTATTAGTCTTTTGAAGGATAAAAAAAAACATTGGGAGAAAAGGAGAAAATGCTGGTTACCAGCATTTTCTCCTTTTCCCACAATATTTTCAAAATCATTTTAAATTAGAACCCTTAAAACTCATGATTGTTTGGTAAAGGGTTAAGGTTTATTTGTAATCTGAAGGTGCTGTAATCGATATCCCAATGAATAAATTACCAACTTTCTTAAAAAAGATTACTTAACTCTTTACAAAACAAACAAATTTTGGAAATGACCAATTTCAAAGCATTTGTAGATGATAAAATAAATATAGCTGAAGTTATGATTTCTGTCTGTGATAGAGATAAAAACTCTGTGGGAAAAGGAGAAAATGCTGGTAACCAGCATTTTCTCCTTTTCCCACATAGCCTTCTTGTTCAGGTTATTAAAAATCAAGATTGTGTGGTAAAGGGTTGAGTTAAAATCTTTGTTTCCTCACATACCTCTGCGATGGCGAGCTGTCTGTCTGTCTCTAATTGCTCAATCACTTGTCTAGCCTGTTTAATCTGGTTCTGTAGTTTAGAGATGGTGTCTGGAGAGGAGGTTCCCTGAAACAGTGGATAAGCTTTATTCTTTAAAAGTTTTGTTTCTTTCTACCGCCATTTAACTCTTTACCACACTACAAAATTTTAGGCTGGTCCAAACTGAAGGCATTTGTAGACAATAAATTAAAGGTGATCCAAATGACAAAACTTGTCCTTGATAGGGTAGAAAACATTGTGGGAAAAGGAGAAAATGCTGGTTGCCAGCATTTTCTCTTTTTGCTACAATGTTTCCAGAAGTCTTTTTCCTCTGGGTTCTTAAAAGTTGTGTATGTTGTGAGGTAAAGGGTTAAACAGCTTAGGTTATATCATGGCAGCCAGTGCACATACACATGTGTCTCCCAGCGTTCTCATACTAGTACAGACACAACTTTCTTTCCAAGCCACTGACTGCTTTTCTCACATGAATAAGAAGTGAGAGGTGAAAAATCACCAGAAAGGTTTGCCACAAACGGGTATCAAACCTGCAACCACCAGGTCACCATACAGATACGCTTACCACTAAGCAACCTGACTGGCAAGCTAAACTCTTAACTTACCATTTGGGACCATAGACCAATTTTGCCGAGAGTGTAAAGCAAGATCAGATTTCATCATGCTTACACTTTCTGCTCTTCTATCAGTAGTTTTGGTCTAACAACCCCATTCAATACCAATAAACCCATCAAAGCTGTTTTTATATTAGTCAATGATTTAAATTTAGCAGGGCAAGGCTGTATAAACGCTTTACCACACAATCTTGAGTTTTAACAACCTGAGCAAAAAGGTTGTATAAAACAATGTGGGAAAAGGAGAAAATGCAGGTTGCCATAAAGTTTTCTAACCTTTCAAAAGCAAATCTGATTATTTGAGCTACATTAAATTAACAATAAAGCCCAAATGTAAACAAAGCGGGTGTTTAAATGCATTTGAATTTAAATCATACCATTTAAAAGTATGGAAATTATTGTGAACATGACAATCTGTTATTGTACGATTAGTCCAAGTGTTAGTCGCTAACAGAGAAATTACAGTCAAACTTCGGAAGCTCGAACACCCCTGGGACTAGGTAATTTGTTCGAAATATCGGTAGTTCGACGTATCCATATTTCAAGGTACGACGTGGTCAGTGAACGAGTTACATGTATTCTTACTGCATATTTATGACTTTTGTATTTGGAAATATCACACAGAAAACACCACATACCTTTGTCATTTTACAGGAATTGGCTTTCTAATTAGTGAAAATGGCTTGTTTTTGGCCGAAATTGATACGCTCTGTTAATGTTTTTTCTTTTTTTGAGAGTATCCATTTCGGCCAAAAGCAAGCTATTTTCACCAGTTAAACGGCCGATTCCTGGGGTCATTTTCTTTGCACATATCTAAAAGTCATTTTATCAGAAAAGAAAGGACATTTGCAGATATCGAGAGCGAAACATCACCTTGTTTATGTTCTAATAATAACTTCTATCAACGCTACATGTGCGGATTAAGATCACAGTTGCGGTTAATGAAACCTAATGTGTTGAAAAGCAATACTCTTCATGCAAACACTGCGTCACAAAAATGACTTGACCACTAACTTATGTCAACCACCTCGAAAAACAAAAAAATTAAAAGCAAAGCGAGTATTCAATCACGGCTAAACAATTTGTAATTGACACTTTGATCAAGTGTGTGTATATTTTACAGAAAGTGTTAAAAACATGCACCTTATCCAATATTTGACAGACGATTACCGGCATATCCAATTAACAGTGTAGGTGTGAAACCCAATATCTGATTGTTGACTAACCCTTTGTTCGACTTCTGAGAGGTAAAATACACAGGAAAATGAACCACGGGACCGTGATATGTGTTCGAAAATTCCAATTAAGGATTGTGCGAGCTTTCCGAGGTAGAACAATATGAAATATATAGGGATTTTGCCGGGACCGATATCGTTGTTCGAGCTTTCTTTGGTATTCGAAATTATCCATTAAAATTAGGTTAAAACCTGCCAGGTAGCTGTGTCTTTTGTTTACTTTTTGTCTGATTTTAAAACCCTTTTTTTGCCAGAGGCTAACATATGGCCCGACCACGCAATAACAGACTGTCATCTCCACAATATTTTCCATACTTTTAAACGGTTTGATTTAGATTTAAATATATTATGACACCTGCTTTAATATTTTGGCCTTTACTGGGCCTTTGAATTTGTCATTTGCAAATATTTTCAAATTGGACCAGTCTAAACCTTTGTTGTCTGGTAAAGAGTTATTTAGCACTCCCATAGTAGGTATATTAATACCATGGTGGGCAGTGCATCTGAATTCCAGAGACTGTATTCACAAACCCTTTTGAAACTGAATTTGTTCTAATGTTAAATTACACAATAAAATGGTATTACCTTATCTTTTGTCAACAGTTCAGAAATGAACCATGCTCTGTGAAAAGGGTTTTCAATGCATCTGCTAAAAGTATCGACACAGGTCAGCCTGCGCAGTCTGTGCAGGCTGACCTGTGTTGAAATATTTTGCTTGTGGTACATCTTCTACATTTCCAAAGACCATTCCACCTCAGTGTTTGGTCGGTTGTTAAATAAAATGGATTTAATGGATCCATAATTACATAATGACTTGCTTAACCCTTTACCACACGGCAAAATTTAAGACCTATCCAAATTGAAAATATTTGCAGACGACACTTTCATAGTGGCTCAAATGACGCAGCTATTCTTTGATAAGGTAGAAAACTTTGTGGGAAAAGGAGAAAATGCTGGTTACCAGCATTTACTCCTTTTCCCACAATGTTTTCAAAAGGCCTCTTTGTCAGGGGCGTTAAAAGGCGTCATTGTGTGGTAAAGGGTTAAGCATAAATCATGATGGCGATGTTTTATCAAACCCTGTTTTGCCAGAGTATGGCTCAAAGAGATTCAAAATAAGTAGCAGACAGCATACATATAAAATATACTGCACTGTTCAATCTGATCTTGACCTACACTGTCCAAACAGATACATTTATCACAAATGCTGATTAACAATACAATGACAGATTTAACCCTACACTACCAAAATCCCCAGTTTTAACAACTTTGAGGTAGTAGGCTTTTGAAAACATTGTGTGATAAGGAGAAAATGCTGGTAACCAGCATTCTCTCGTTTTCCAAAAATGATTTCTACCCTAAAAAAGAAAGATAAATTTCAGTTTTTTACAATCTGGACTGATCTAAAATTTTGTTATTTGGTAAAGAAATAATTACCTTCAATCTAGACAGTTCTGAGTTAGCATCTTCTACTTGTTTCTGCAGGTTTGCTTTTTCTTCCGACAGCTGAACATATTTCTCTTTGTTAGACTTAATGATTTCTTTACATCGTTGCAGCAAGCCCTCCTGGTGCTTTACCTGCAACAAGATACCAAAAAGCATATTTAACCCTTTATCATACCATCCCTGGTTTTAGCGACCCTTAAAAAAAAAAGGAGTTTGAAAACATTGTGGGAAAAGGAGAAAATGCTAGTAACCAGTATTTTCTCCTTTTTACACAAAGTTTTTTTTCATTTTAATGACAAATTCCATCAGTTTTAGCCACATTTAATTTGTCATCTGCAATTACTTTGAATATAAAGCTTTGCAAGATTTTGTCATCTGGTACAGGGTTAATTAATATATTATAGAACAAGAAAGGATACATGTAGTCAATCTCATAATGAAATTTAGAACTGTAAATCAATACTCAATCTCTGTTATAGATGATGATGAAATATCGTGACAAATACTTTGACAGAGAAGATGAACTTTTCAAAACCTTATGATAAAATAAACTACAATAATTTGTGATACATGCCTCAAAATCATCCATGCATACTGTACAGTCTGATCTATATCTATAATGCCAACAACAGCAAACTGCAACTGTCATGGTCCCTGAGGGATTGACCCTTTCCCAAGCAATTCTGTGTTGTTAAGGCCTTTTGATAAACAGGTTATTGAAAATAATGTGGGGAAAACAGATTGCTACAATATTTCCCTTTTCTGCACAATTTGCAATATCACTCTGAAGTGCATTTAAAGAATATACTTTGTGATTCAAAGAAGAATATCTTCTTATGATCCATCTTCCTTCTCCTCTGTTGTGAGTAAACCCTAACTCTTTACCAAACTACAAGGTTTTGCACTTTTCCAAATGCAAAGCTTGCAGATGACTGTTTAACCCTTTCCCAAACAATCCCTGGTTTTTACGGGTCAGGAATAGAAGCCTTTTGAAAACATTGTGGGAAAAGGAGAAAATGCTGGTAACCAGCATTTTCTCCTTTTCCCACAATGTTTTCTACCCTATCATATAGAAAAATCCTCCTTTTAGCAATTGTTAATTTGTCATCTGCAAAATGCTTTCAATTTGGTCTGGTCCAAAATTTGCCGTTTGGGAAAGGGTTAAATGTAGCTAGAATGGTGGGATTTGTGTTTGAAAGAGAAGAAAACATTGTGGGAAAAGGAGAAAATGCTTGTTATAAGCATTTTCTACTTTTTTCAAAATGTTTTCAAAAACTTTCTTCTACAGGGTAATTTACACATGGGATTCTTTCGTAAACAGTTAAAAATTTAGGGATGAAATAGATACAATATATTAACAGACTCCCTCAGCTCATCTGAATATATTTTGCTGTCCTCCATAGGTTATAGGTAAAGGTGATTTATTATTTGAAAATCCAGGCTTGATCCCCACTGGCAGTGCTGCAAGGTACAAGTTTTATTTGCAGGATAGGTCAGAGCTTTAGACTAGTATTATGAAACCCCCAAATTACGTGAATAAGTGATATGTCATCAACATATAGCTGAACTACTTTTAAAAAAGGCATCATTAAAAATAAATCTGTGCCCTGTATCTGATGGGAAGAGTGGAAGAAAATGACCACTTTCTGAAGTTCATGAAACAAGGGTCGTTGGGCAATACCTAGTAGTGTATTTATATCTGAGAGTGCAGGAGTGTCAAAGGAAAACATGCAAATATTTAAAATATTTACAGGTCAATCAATCAGTTTTATAGACAGTGGTGAGCTGCTGGTGGCTTAAAAAGCAATGGATCAGACCTTTACTTACCTTTTCCCTGAGGGTATTAAGTTCAGTATTTGCATCCTCTAGTTTCTCAGCATCTTCCCGCTCTTTGTTTTTTCCAGATTGTATCTTCTCTTGTAAGTCAGGTGGAATTTCCTTACCTTCTTTCAACAAAGAAACCTGAATCCATGATAAACAACACAAACAATTTTACCAATAGCTCATTATATCCTGCAGAAAACTTTTTTCAACATGCAAGAGTCATTGATTGAGTGGTGTTTAACACTGCTTTCAACATTATTTCAATCATATCATGGCAACAGCTTCTTTATTCATCTACAATATAATCCTGAGTTTCAACAGTACTAGGCTGGTGCTCTGAAGTGTCTTAACCAAGGGCAATCTCACAAAAAAAAACAGTGCTTCCAGTGAGGCTTGAACCTGGGGCCTCTAGGCTATGAGTCCTACACTTTACCACTGTGTCATGCAGGAAACCTTGCAGAAGTCAACTTTGAAAACATACAATGAAAAGGAAAATTATTAATTCTTTGTATAAAAAGACAACCTTCCTCTTTTGACATAATGCTTTCCGTTGAGTCACTCTCTGTTTAACGGGAAGTTAAGGCATTTGCAAAAAGTATCAACCAGTGCCAGGGCTCCCGCTGTCGATCGCCAGTGGCGCCAAATGCGAAAATTAAGAATATATGGCACTAAAAATGAAGCACTGGCGAATGTACTGGCGACAAGTAAATGCCTATAATAATTCTTAAAAAGATCTGAACTCCGACATATCCAATTTGTATCAAGTGTGAAGGATGCCCGCGTTACCGTTTAAGTTGCCTTTCATTAACGGTTTTGTCTAATTACACACCATACTTGAAAACACACCACAAAATGATAATCAATCACATGTCGATTATGCCATGCTCCGTTGTCAGGGATGCACACAGAATTTTTCACACAAATAACCACTGCAAACCCATTAGAAATCAGATACAAGATTTAGTCACCGCCCATAATATCTAAAGCCTTGATTCTGCCTTACCTGGTGATCATCCTCTCACTGGCCAGCATTTTATTGTATTTAGCGATGTCAATATTATGAATATGTGATAATGGTATCGATCCACTTATCTAGCATAAAATGACAGATTTTGAAGTTAGCTGCTACCTATAATGAAAATTTTATGTCAAATCATGTGGAAATACTTTTCCGAAAATAAACTGACATGAAAATTAGATTGTCACAAAAAAACGTGCAAACCCATGACACAACAAAATGTCAGTTTGACATTGCCCGATCAGAAGCACTTCAGACTGTCTTTCTAGCTTTGACAATGGCTTCAAACAGTAAATTTACACTAATATATGTTTAAAACTGTAAGTGGGTGCTGAAATATCTGTCTAATAATGAGGAAAAAATTCGGGTGATTTTATGACATGAAAATATCGAATAAAGGGGGGGGGGGGTTGTTGGCAATTTGTAGGCCACTTTGTCTTACAGTGATAGCGCTGGAACAAGTGCCTATATAGGACACTCATACAGAGAGAAAAAGACCAGAATAAAAGGACCTTTTAACAAATGTAACCTTTAGTATTTTTTAAGATAAAAAGAAATGATATATCAGCCCTTTACCACACAATCCCAAATTTCTTCTTTAATTTCATTAAAACTCAAGGAATTCTGGCAGGTTTGCAGTTTTAGAATTACAGCACTGTATTACTGTTCAAATAGAACTTCTATGTCCCTGCAGCTCACAACCTTGAAAACCCTTGGGGGGAAAAGGAACATATGTAAGCATGTACAGTACTACTGAGCAATGGATTTAGTAGCTTTAACATGGGTCAATAAACTGAAGTGTCTAATGTACTATGTGGCTACCTCAGTTGGCTCCTGCTGGCCCCACTTTTTATGAGCTGGCCAATTTGATGGAGCAAAAACTAAAACTTACAGGGGAAGCCCTGCCTGTGCCAGCTGGTAAACAGCATTTCCACCTTTCTCTATAAAGTTTTCAATCCTTGCAGGGACGAACTCCTACCATAGAGTTAATTCAATTTGTTGGCAGTATCAGACAAGTCTTAACTTTTTTTGTCTGGTATTTGGAAAAAGTACCTGTTTTTGTAGGACTTTTATAAATTCTCCTTTTTCCTCAATCACGAAGTTGTAGTTTTCTTCCAGGTCTCTCTTGGCTTTCTGGTCCAGCTGAATCTGCTCTTTAAGTTCTGAAATCCGTCGGAAAGCTCTATCTTGGGACTGGGTCAGTGTATTCTACAAAAACAAGCATAAATTTTGTTATCAAAATGGAGTATCAAGCTTCTTTCAACATTTCAGTCATATCAAGACTGCAGCTGACTTACCACTGTCTTTCATGGGTTACACAATTGCTACGCTGGGGCGCTGTACCATTTTGTTAAAGGAAATCATTACATTTTGTCTTGATCTCTAAACTCACCAAAAATCCAAGATTTTCATTTAAAATTAGCATAATCAACTCTAAATTAATCCTTTACCACATTATCTCTAATTTCAACAACCTTGAGGATTAATGCTTTCAAAAACATCGTGAGAAAAGGAGATAATATGAGTAATCAGCACTTTCTCTTTTTCCCACAGTGTTTTCTACCTTTTCACAGAAAAATCCAAATATTAGAGCACATTTATTATCTTCAAATGCTTTTAATTTAGATAAGTCTGTAATTTTGTTATGTGGTAGACAGCTGAATGATTTATTAATTGAGTAGTGTTTTATGCCACTTTGAACATTATTTCAGTCTTATCACTGCAACAGCTCACATATTCATGTATTTCCTGGATTTCACCCGTACTAGGCTGGGGCTCTGAAATGTCTTATCCAAGGACACTCTCAAGAAAAACTTAGTGGATCGTGTGATGTTCAAACCCGGGGCCTCAAGATTATGAGTCCTACACTTTACCCATAAGCTATGCAGAATCCCTGGCAGAGCGTTTAACCTTTTACCAAACATCCTCTTAATTTAAGGACCCTTGGGTTGAAGGCTTTTCAAAAAATTGTGGGAAAAGGAGAAAATTCTGGTAACTAGCATTTTCTCCTTTACCAACAATGTTTTCTATTCTTATAAAGAAAAATCTCATCATTTGATCTATCTTCGATTTTTCCCCTGCAAATGCAATCAATTTGGACCAGTCTACAATTTTGGTTTTTTTGTTAAGAGTTAACTCTTTATCAAACAACAAAATTTAGACTAGTCGAAACTCAGAGCATTTGCAGACAACAATATAAAGGTGCCTCATAAATTGGAATTTTTAGTTTGTAACGTAGAGCACATTGTGGGAAAAGGAGAAAATGCTCTTTGCCAATATTATTTCCTTCTCCTACGGCATTTTCAAGTCTTCTCTATTAGGGTCGTTAAAACTTGGGATTGTGAGGTATTACCTACTTCATTTAACCTGATCCTGACCTTTATGCTGAATATATAAGTAGGCATAAAAATAGAACTTTAACTATTATTTGGGAACTTAAAACATATACACTCATATTTACAGGTATCATAGGGGTGGCCAGGATTAAAATATTTATATGCACAGTGAGGCAAGAAGTGCCGATGGGGGAAGGAGTGGAAGGACAGTAGAGCATAGAGGAATTCCCTGATTATAAGTGTATCAATTTAACCTATTGATTTAGTTTTAAAAGGCGCGCAGATGTAGAGAAAAATCAACACATGTAGGATTTACAATTACGATTTTTTTTCACACACACATGCATATTGTGCGTAACTGGTGCTACGCCCTTGGGTAAAAGCAATTCAATTTGCGCATGAAATATTTCCTTGACCATTCCGGACGTATGCCGAGCTAAGCCAAGGGTCAAAATAGAATTTTAAGTGATGTAAATGATGTTGATCTGGGTCAGGTTATATGAAGTAGGCAATAAAGGGTTAAACAGACAATATCTACCTTGAACTTATCCCGCTCCTGTACCATATCTTTATACACAGCCACGAGTTCCATAAACTTTGACTTGTAGCGTGAAGCTCGACGCTGGTACTTCTGGATGTACTGAAACAAATCCTCCTTGCTGACTGTGTGAAGGTCAGTTCCTGACTCGTCCACTTCCGACTCCATATCAGATGGTAAGGAGTAGTGATGCTGGGGAAAGCTGACATTAGTGAAAAAGGAGCTGTCGCTGGTGACAGAGCTGATGGAAGATGTACGAGATCTGGAGGCTTTGGGGGTGACATCTCCCTGGATATTGCTGGCTAAGGACTGAAAAAAGATTGTTATTTAGATTGCCATTCTAACAGAACATTTAACCCTTTACCGAACAAGCCTATGTTTCAACAACCCTCTGCAAGAGGGCCTTGGAAAATTTTGTGGGGAAAAGGAGACCAGGATTTTCTCCTTTTCCCATAAGGTTTTCTACTCTTTCAGATACAAATACATGTACTGTCATTTGAGCCTGATTTGATTTGTCATCGGTTCCAAAATTTTGCTATCTGGTAAAGGTTTAAAAAGTATTATGACTTCATTTTGTTATATCTTTCATTATCATAAGGCCTGCAACACACGAAAAGGGGCATTCAGACTGATCCGAGATGACACTTTACGACTACATTCGATTTTGTCCTATGGTAGACTTGCACAAAACTGAGATTTACATAGAATGGAAAGTGCTGTCTCGGATTAGCCAGAGCAGACTGCCCAGACTGATCCGAGACGACACTTTACGCAAATATCCTAATGCCCCTTTTTCGCGTGTTGCAGGCCATATCTAACATCATATCATTATCACATATTGTAATTTAGCTTTATTCCCTACCAGATAACATTTAGACCCATCCAAACTGAAATTATTTGCAGACAACAAAGTAAATGTGCCTCATTCTATAGAAATTAATAATGTCTCTAAAAGAGCATAAAAAATATGTGAGAATAGGAAATAAATGATTGCGACAAATTCACTCTTGTTTTTAAAAATCTCACTTGTTTAATGAACCCTTTACCAAACAATCCTGTATTTTGACGCCCATGAGAAAATAAATATGCCTTTTGAAAACACAAAGTACGAAAAAAAGCTGGCAACCAGTATTATCTACATTTCAATATCTGCAAGTGCTTTCCATTTGGACCAGTCTATAATTTTGCTCTTTGGTAAAGATTGAACACTTTACCACTGGACAAAATGTTTGAATGTAAAAATTGCAAAAGATAGTTTTTTGAAATGGAAGTCTTTGTAAGACATCCATGTGTATTAAAAGCAGGTAATTTACATGTCATTAATTGAAATAATATTTTAATGGTGTTTTACGCCGCATTATTTCAGTCATATCAAGGTGACAGCTCACTTATACATATTTTCTTTGGTTTCACCAGTACTAGGCTAGGCATCTTGACCAAGGACACTCCTGTGAAAAAGCCAGTGGAACCAGTGAGGCTCGAACCACTTTACCATTGAGCCACACAGGACCCTCAATTGAAAATACTAGTTTGCGGTCTTGAATGCAACATTGCGATCAATGTCAGCTGTCTTTAAGGACAGGGCACCGTAACACTTCTAGTGCAACATGGAATAAAATTTCTTGTAAGTTGATAAATAAGGATTATACTAATATAATACTTTTGCACATTTTTAATCGACCAGAAATTCCTTTGATGTCTATCTTAAAATTATTTGTTGATACTTTTGTTAGTTTCCTGAAAAGGGAGGTAATTATTATTATTATTGTAATGAGACTATAGTGGTTTTAGGTTTATAAATGATAATTCTATGAAGTACAAAAAGGAAAATGTGGCTCAGTTAAAGTAGTACAGTAATACTCATTTTTAATCATAGCAAATTTTGTAGGATAATATTACAGTGGAAATAGCTCTTTTCCATTAGTGTGCCCTATCCTTAATTTGATCTCTCACTTGATTAATCTTAGGAGCATACCATTTGCTCAGTTTCACTTAATTTAGCGTGCTGCTCTGGTGCAGTCAGATTACTGTAGAAAATCAAATGAAGTCCAACCCTACTTACCTCTGTGCTGGTATCCTGCAATGGAATGTCTACAAGCTGGGCGACTGGTATTACAGCTGGGCTTGCTCCAGAAGGAGAGCTGCCTTTTTCATTTTCATCTAGTGACTGGTTGGCTGTTGCATAGCCTGATTGGTTGGATGCTGTCGATGAGTTTCCTTCGTCTATGTCAATCAATTTTTCTGTCTTTGCTGGTGTGCTCTCTGCCAGAGGTTTGCCTGGTTTTACTTCTGGAGGCTTTTCTTTGTCTTCCAAAAGCTATGGGAATACAGATAATTATTGATCTTTTTGAAATATAATTCATATCTGTAAAGGAAGTGTGTGAGACATAATTCATCCGGGGAACGATTCAAGGACTGTACCTCCATAAGTAGAATGTGATCAACATTGCTTTTTAAACATTTACAGCTGAAATAATTAGAAGCGATGAGAAATAAAACAACTCCATGCATACAAATCACATCCACTAAGTTTATTTCTCTAATGTAGTTTTAATTATTAATGATATCTCTGTAGATTGACAGCCGGCTCTTCCTTGTGGACATGAATCATGGATGGCCGAGGATATATATTACTATTAATTCAGTGTTTATTCTAGAAACTGAAAAGGATGGGGGCTTTTCCCTCCTCCAGCTAAAAAACAAAAGGGGAGGATTTAAAAAAAAAAAATAGGTGGGACAATCTTAGAAAAGATAGAAAACATACAGCTCATATTACAGATAGTTATTCTTGTCCAACTTTTATTCATTGATTGATTGAATGGTGTTTTACAGCGCTTTCAGCGTATTTCAGTCATATCACTGTGACAGCTCATATATTCATGTATTTCCTGGGTTTCACCAGTACTAGGCTGGGGCTCTGAAGTGTCTTGCCCAATGACACTCCAACAATAAAAACCTAGTGGATCTAGTGTGGCTGGAACCCAGGCCTACCAGGTCACAAGTCCTACACTTTACCACTGAGCCATGGAGGATCCATCCAACATTTATACAGTAGACTTACTGACCTGTTTACATGTCAAAAGACAGTTTCTGGAATACCCTTCCCAAGAAATTAAATTCTTTTTGGAAAAATAAGTAAGAGTAAGACAGTCATAAAATTATTTCTGATAAAATTCATTGCAATAACAATAGTCTAAGTCTAGCTAAATTTGGCAGTTTTGGGCCACATGGTTTTTGAAGAGTACCATTTCAACCAACGTCCTGTCAAGGGAGGTTACTTTGATATAATCTGTTGCAAAACAGCTTTGGCAGTTATGCTGTTGCTGAGCTCCAGATAAGAGGGAGTGATAGTATTCCAAAAGTAAATTCATTATTTCTCTTCCAAACCCTATGTTGTGGGTACTCATTAGAATCGTCTCAATGAGACGATTCTAGTGAGTACCCATAACATAGGGTTTAATGGAGAATAAATAATATTTTCAGTTTTGAAGTCAAAATCACTCCATCTATCTGGAGCTCTGCTGTTGTATCCTCAACAGTGTTGGCTTTTTGTTTTTTTTTTGAGAGGCATGAGTAAATTCTTTGTTCTGGGACTTTGTTAATGTTTATTTTTTACATGGGACTGAATTATGTTGGATCTGAAAGAAATAAATGTGAATCCTGTAACCGCATAACCTAGAATAGAGACTGTTGATTCATATCTTGGGTACAAGTTCTGTGGAGAACTTGTACCCAGGGTATGACTGGAGAACTCATACCCTTGAAATTAGGGTACAGGTTCTCCAGGTAACTTCACCTGATACCACTGGAGGTTATGTTAAAAACTGCACTACCGAAACCAACGAAATGCTTATATAATACCGTGTTCAATCTAGCTGTGCTTGCCCATCGAGCCCATAGACATTGAAATTGGGGGCCATTTTAGAAAATGTGGGCGGGGGGGGCATACATAAACAAGAGGGCCAATGGCTAATAAGTAAGAACCATACACGCCAAACATTACAATACTTGGCCAATTGGTTTTGAACATGAGACCCCTGAGACAGGGCTAAAATTGGTAGTCCTTGTTGTTATGGTTAGTAACAAGAAGATTTCTAAAGTTTTCACAGTGTAAATCCATGTAAAACTTCTGACCCCCGGGGTGGCATCAAATTCTACCCTGGGGCTATAATTTGGGCACTCTTGGTAGAGGCCTACTAGATAAAGCTACATGCAAAATTTGGTAGACCTAGGCTTTATGGCTAAGTACAGGGAGATTTCTTAAGTTTCCTCTATATAAGCCCATTTAAAACTTGTGACCCCCGGGGTGGGGCCAATTTTGACCCCAGGGCTATAATTTGGGCACTCTTGGTAGAGGCCCACTAGATAAAGCTACATGCAAAATTTGGTGGCCCTAAGCCCTATGGCTAGGTACAGAAAGATTTTTAAAGTTTTCTCTATATAAGCCCATGTAAAACTTGTGACCCCCGGGACAGGGCCAATTTTGACCTACAGGCTTTAATTTGAAGAAACTTGATAGAGATCTACTACATAAAGCTACATGCTGAATTTGATAGCCCTTGGCCTTATGGTTTCACTCAAGAAGATTTTCAAAGATTTCCAATACCTTTAAGTTTTGTTGCCATGGCAACCAGAGTTTTTGAAATTCAAGAAATTCTGAGCAGGACCATGGCAGGATCATTTCTGTGAAGTTTCATCAAAATTGGATTGGTAGTTTCAGATAAAAAGATGTTTAAAATAAAAGTTAACACAGGCACAGACAGAAGCACGCACACATGGACGCACGCACGGATGCATGACGGACACCAGGCCATGACATAAGCCCGCTGGCCTTAGGCCAGTGGAGCTTAAAATCATATTTCATTACAAAATTGTAACTTTTTTACTTAACAAGTGTATTCTCATATGTGTATCAATGAATACTCTGCAAATAAAACTGCAACTCTGCAGAAATCATCATTGTTATTGACACAACCTTGTTTCCATCATTGATTTAATAATAATAAAAAAAAAAATGACGAAATACATGTCAGTGGCAGACTTTTGAAAATTCTAATATCTTGTCACAGAGGGATTTAACTTTCCAGTCGATCACTCGAGCTTCAGTTTAATATTTTCGTCATAAACTAACAAACTTTTGAACCGATTGTCTGTGAGCCAAATTCCTGGCTAAATCATATTATGAAATTAAAATTCACTTAACAGATAAAGGTTATGCGCCAGATCTCACATAATAAAAACATGGGCAAAAAAGGCCATTATGGGATTTTGCTCATTGACTGTCCATCTAAGTCACATGAACCAATTTCAAAATGGCAGTGGGACAGTGGTGAAAGCCAAGGTACACTTTTTCTTTCAAATGTTTGGATGAAACTGAATGATTTTTGATGCTGTAAAGATGACATTAGAAAACTTTTGATTGATTCTACATTATGTTGTATTCTATACTATATTAAAATTTTGACTTTTTCTTGATCAGACCGTAACTACCATGAACCAATGAACGGTAAGGCTACAATCAGCCGAAAGTTGACCAGTCAGATTTTTTTTGGAATGGACGTAATAAGAGCTATGCTGCAGGGTAGCAGGAAAATGGTCAAAAGAATGAAAAAGAATGACATACGAGCTACCCTTTAAATAGAAAGTAGCCCACTGTAGCAAAAATACCAAAGTATAAAACCGGTATCTGTACTGTACTGTATGCCTGAGACTCATACATTCGTTACGTCCCATAAATTCGTTGCGTGATATATTCGTAAAATTTTCTCACACGCCCAACTTCCATTCCATCCAAGTATCGGTAAAGTTTTTGCGAGTTGGTGAAATCTGTATTCACATCGAAGAAAAAGAACAGGTAAAGTGTGGTTTTAAAGTCTTACCTCATGTCAAAAATTCTTTTTTTTTTTATGTAGAAACATACTATTTTATGATAAAATGGCTTATTAGCTGAGACGAAAACATGACGTAGCCATTTTAGGTGCTTTCAACTTCATTGTTTTGCAGATGGGCCAAAGGTACTGAAATAAAATACAGTTAAGTTCACCAGTTTTGATCCACCACGCTGCAATCAATCTGGCGAGTGTACGTCTAATTGACGTTTCATTTTACCCTATCCTTATATTGAGTCTCTTGCATCTGATCGAGCTTGCTTATTTTTCTTACATACTTTGGAAAAACAGTATAAATAAATCTATGCCAAGATTGCAGCCACTTTCTCAGTTGGATTAAGTGGAAGACATTTGATGAACCTATCTGTATAGTGAAAGAAAACCTGGGGAATGACGTCAGTTTGATGTTGTAGTCTGACCAATCACAGGGAACGAATGTATGGGTCCTGCACACGAGTGATTCAGATCAAAACATGGCTTACACAAGTAAGAACAAGCTATGTTGTTATTATGTTGTTTTAACCAGTTTTTTTTAAGTGTTTGTGATCTATAAATATATCCAATGTCTATTTTTCTAAAGTCTTATAAATTCATCTAACAAGCCGTAACATGCATGCGCAAAAACATGATGTTAGAGTAACGAATGTATGGGTCCACAGATAGATGTAGTACCCCTCCCACCAGTATTTCCTTGGTTTATCATTCGTAAGGTATAGACTAACCTTAGAGGCTGAAGCCAAAGCTCCTTTCAAAGGTGATTGGTTGACTCCTTGTTGTAACCTGTTTTTCAAGTTTTTAAACATTGTCAGTTTGTATAAGTTCCTTCAGAGAAAATTTATTAGGAATGCATTTGTTTTGGTTTCGCGAGACAGATGACAGACAAAACGGAAGTATTATTTACGCATGAGCAACACGTAGATGAATGATAACGACCGGTAATTACCGGGGTCTTCGCATACCGTGATTCTCTTTCCAATCTATCTTTAAGCATACCATTCGTTGTCTATTCATTGTCATAGTCTTCGAAGATTCGACCTGACTGCTATGACGCATTACACCATCCTATAAGTACAGGATAATACTAATACGCCGCTAATAAAGTAGCAATGGAGAAAATGGCTATAAACAATACATTAGTGGGAAAATGTTATAGCTCCAAATATCTTGAAAATTTGATTATTTCAAAAGGGAAAATAGTTTTCACAAATACTCTTGTTTTACTGCACATCTTTGAAATCAGTTTCTAAGTATAGACTTTAGGGAAACCAGGATTCGTGCAGCGTTTTTCCAGACATATCAACAAGAAGTGTCTGGGCTTAAATACCGAAGCTATTACCCAAGCCTATTGGGGATGTTTTATATAAATGACCAGTGCAAAGGTTACATGCTAGCCGACCTTAGCTGAATGAATCGTACCAGGTAGCGATTTATTGAGTAAACGTTTATTTTATTTTGAAATTCAAAGTTACGGTTGTCGTTTTGAAAAGTAGTCCGGTTCTGTACCCAAATGCCCAGACAGATGTGTATTTGAAAAATGCCACCAAGCGGAAGATATGTATAAATGAAATGTGAAATTTTCGGCATGATACAGTTAGAAGTTGTGGGGTAACGCCTCAAAATATATAAATAAATAAATAAATAAATAAATAAGTAAATAAATAAATAAATAACTAAATAAATTACCAATAAGTAAAAGGAAAGGATTTTCCCGTGCCAGAAAGTTACAGTGGTTGAATTAGCGCCCATGCAATCATCATGCTATCGAGCTATCAAGCTTTAACCCTCGCCATGCGGCATTACGTCATGAGGTAAATAGCTTTATTCTTTATAAATAATTGGCGGACATAAAAGATGTTTAGGGACAATGATTTCCAAAACGCTGTTAGTAACACTTCACGGTAAAGTGATCTTAAAATTATGTATGTAAAATGAGGCAAAAAAAGGCTCATGTCGAAAACGACCCTTTTTCGGACCACATTAAAAAAAAAAAAGAAATAAAAGGAGCTAATTTTCATCCAAAAAGGGAATATCTGCATAGAGTCGCAGAGACTCCAAAAAGTGAAAATCTGCACATTTTCCTAACATTTCAGCAGGCCTATAATCAATCATGTGCCTAGCGGCAGAAACTCTACTGCTGAGAATCTGCGCATTACCGCAGAAACTCCATGATATGTAAATCTGCATATATACTCGCAAACTTACAGGCGTCAAAAAGCCGTCTTTCGGATGCTAACTTTGACTGCGTTATATTCGTATATATTTAATCTATACATGCTTGAAAGAATTTCGGAAATCGATTTTTTTTTTTTTTTTTTTTTAACAAGGTCTTCAAAAGTTTCAAACTTTCAGTGCTTTCAGTAGGAGGACGTAGACGTAAAATTCAATCTGAAAATTTCCTAAAATGTCGAAAAAAATGACACTATACCCTGTTACCCCCTTTCACTTTTTTTTTTTTTTTTTTTTCTTCTTCTTCAGAATTTTACAAATACGTCCGCAAATTCTTTTTATAAAGCATAAAGTCAAGAAATGATTTTCATAATAAGGTTGTATGTCAATACAAACAGACTCTATTTAAATTACTCTATGTGGCAAAAACACGAAAACCCATGACAAAAAAGGTGTCGGATTGACTCCATTCTGTCAGACACCCTTTAAACTGTCTTTTTTTTAAAACCTGCATAATGACTTTAAACAGCTGTTTTGCCTACACACCCAATAAATCGTAATATTGGAGCTCGAATCTCAATTCTATTTCGACGTAAATTTATATAGTCAGATGACTATCCGGTAGCCTATGTCAGAATCAAAGGACGAGTCGGTAGACGATAAGGTGTTGGAAATTGCTAATACCGTGGGTGCAAATCTGACAATTGATGAAATCGATCGAACACATCGTCTTAACATATTTACATATGACCGCAAAAACTCTGGTCTAATTATAAATCTGCGCAGTACGTAGTAACGTTATGATCGATAATAGTGTCGATGAGTAATTCTGCACATGAGCTCAAAAATTCAATTTATGCAGGAATATCTGCGCATGTCCACAGAAAATTCAAATTTTAGGAAAATCTGCGCAAGATTTTATTAGAGACGAGAAGTACTTCTGTCCATTAACACAAAAACTCCAATATGCAGGAAGGTCTTCCAAATACGCAAATTGTTAATAGCTTCAAGTTTTTGTTTTGTTTTTCCATCCTAGATCTTTGTGTGATTGTCCTATACATTGTCTATTGCACTTATTTCAGATATGTTTGACCCTTAGGGTGCTAAGCGCAACCCCCTGGCCTTTTGCAGACAGCGTAGATCAAGTTCAGACTGCACAGAACGTGCAGTCTGATCTTTGATCCACGCTATCAGGTCAGGACATATTTTTTCCCCAAAATTAAATTCGAAATAGCAAAATTTGGGTTTTTACTATGGACTTAAAAGTTTCATTTCACTTATTTGCTAGGATAAGTCTTGATATTTAAATAGTGCGCGTCATACATTTTCGGACTCTTCGCGGACGTACACACAAACTCCGTTTTGTACATAGTGAAGTCTCGTGACAATTTTTGGATCTCTTCCTAAATTTTGATATTGGGTGGGCTGGACAGTGGTAATATTCCGAAATATTGAAATCAATGTTTTACTTTGTGAACCAAGGGTTGAGAAAAAACAAAAACTTGTCTCCAGAAACCCCAAAGGGTGCCCCCGATTCGGTGACCATAACTCCGATGTAGGACAAATATTTGTGATTCTGTCTCCGCTATCAAGAGACAAAATCAAAAAAACTAACATCGGAGCAACTCATCGGACTGCTCTATATGAGCCATGCTCTGTGAAAAGGGGGCTTAATGCATATGCAAAAAGTTTCGACCCAGGTCAGCCTGCGCAGTCCGCGTAGGCTGACCTGGGTCGAAACTCTTTGTTAAAATATTGGTCAAATTTTTACATGTTAAAGGACCATTATATCTCATGATTTAGACGGTCGGTCGACAAAATTGATTCCATGGATTCATAATTACGTGATGACTTGCTTGGTAATGTACATCACAGAGATGCATTAAACCCCATTTTCGAGAGCATGGCTCATATATAGGTGCCAAGAATGTGTCCTCAAATATGCCTGCATGGGCCAGTCCACATTTTTGACGAATTGCAAATTATATCCTAGTATATTACCACCAAGAAGTAGGTCAAAGGCCAGCGCATTCTCATGATTCTGCTACGACGAAAAACAACTTTTTACTTTGAGACGTGTGTTAGATCCCTTGGCCATGTTTTTCCCTTACAGATAAAAGTACCGCCCCCTCGGAATATTACAAGTTTGCCATGTCATTAACTAAAACGTCGTGTCTCAGTCGATCCATCTATGGATTAGTCTGTAAATTCAGGGTACTTATTATCCATTGCCTAGGATGCCGATATCGCAATGATTTTTACGGTAATTGTAAAAGTAACGATCACCATTATGGTTGTAAACAATATTTTCTGCTGAGGTTGATAATTTATCTCAAACTTACAGTCTGATTTTTTCCTTCTCTAATGATGGCAACAGCAGCGAAAAAGAAGAAAACATCGGATTTACCTGAATGCCCTTACGGTGCGCGATGCTACAGAAAAAATCCGCAACATTTTGCAGAGTATTCCCACCCCGACAAGTCTACAGCAAAAGACTCGGATAAAGACGACGTTGACTCTGGCGCCTCCACCTCAAAACGTAAATTGCCAACAGTTGATGACAGTGACCTTCCTCCTTGTAAATACGGGGCAAAATGTTACAGAAAAAATTTAATGCATTTCGCAGAGTTTTCACATCCGACCAAGAAGGTGTCGGGGGTTGAGGATGACAGTGGAAATGATACAGATGTGATCTCGGACGAGGACGACAAGGTAACCATTTATCCTATAAACTGGTTCCGTTGTATATTCTGTAATTCTCAAAGACATAAGAGATAATGCCCTCTTTGGTGATGGTAGTAATTGTATGTCACATGCACCAATCACTGAGCTCTTTTAAATACGTTTACCAGATGACAAAATTTCAGACTGGTTCAGATTGAAAGCATTTGCAGATTACAAACTGAAAATGGCCCAAAATAAAAAAAAAAACTTCATAAGGTAGGAAATGTGGGAAAAAGAGAAAATGCTGGTACCAGTATTTTCTCCCTTTCCCACAATGCTTTCAAAAGCTCTCTTTCTCAGAGTTTTTAAAAGTTTTCATTGTGTGGTAAAGTATGAATAGAGTGCCTAAATTTCTGTTTTGAAATAATGTAGCAATAATCTGTCTTTTGCTAAAATGTTCATGGCAAAGATTCTTTTGATTGGGATCATTTTACTTAACTTGCTAAAGAAACTTAGGTTTTATGTTAACACTTTACAAAACAACAAAAATTTATACTTGTCCAAATGACAGCATTTGCAGACAACAAGAAATGTGACTGAAAAAATGAAGTTTTATTTGGATAGGGTGAAAAACATGGTGGGAAAAGGAAAAAATGCAAGTTTATATAGTATATTCTACTTTTCCCATAATTTTTATCAGCTACATGTCTCCAACACTTATTTATCAAAATAAATGAGTCATGCTCTGGCAAAAGGAGGTTTAATGGATCTCCGAAATCCATGATACCAAACAAGCCATTACATACTTATGGATTACATACTTATGGATTACATACTTATGGATCCATGAAATCCGTGTTTTTTTCTTAGCATACGACTTAATCATGAGGTAGACTGGTCCTTGGACATACTGAAAATTGACCAATAGCAAAAAGTTTTGGACCAGGTCAACCAGCGCCAATTGTGCAGGCTGACCTGGGTCGATGCTTTTCACAGATGCATTAGGCCCTCTTTTCACAGAGCATGGTTCAAATATGAGTGAAATACTGCCTTTCCATCCAAATACACACCAAGGCTGTCAAGATGAATTAATTCTGTAGGTAGGGATTTATTTTTTTTTTCCAGAAACTTTTTATATGGAACATACCGAAATTGCAACTGACAGATATATTTTTTTTCAACCTTATTGTAAAAAAGTTAGGGTCAGCAGCATTTTCTAGGTATAAAGGTAGGGAAATCCTAAACACAGATTTTTTTTTTTTAGGCCTGAGGAAGTAACATAATCTTCTATTTTTGCTGTAACTAGTATGAGTACATGTTACAGATACTACACCATACCCAACCCATTGGCTGCTTTCCCACACAAAGTTGGCAGAATGTTCAAAGATGAGAGAGGAGTCAATCCTGTGGTGAAAATTTTCACAATAAAACTATAAATACTTAGGAAAACTTAAATAGCTTTGCATGAAACCACTTAGCTGTTTGGTTTGACCTACTAGCTACTAGATCTATTCCAGAAATCTTTCATATGAGTGAGTTTTTGTTTTTATGATCCCATTTTTGTACAGAAAGATAGTAAGGGAAAGAAGAAGGAAGTGAAGACTACAGACATACTCAAAAGGGGAATGTCCCTCGTAAAAAGTTACAGTGCAATGACTGAAGAGGAAAGGAAAGAACTCATTAAAAAAGCTTTCGAGGCTAAGAAACAGTTGCAAGATGAGCTGGACAAAACCAAAGAAGAAGTAAAAAAGAAAGCCCAACAAGTTGACAAACTACAGGCTGAGGTAACCATTGCATGCTTTCTCTCTTTCCCACTTTATTTTAACCACACCATCCAGAGTTTTAATAACCCCAAGCTAAAGGCCTTTGAAAACATTGTGGGAAAAGGAGAAAATGCTGGTTACCAGAATTTTCTCCTTTTCCCACAATGTTTCCTACCCTTTCTGATACAAATCCAATCATTTGAGTATGATTTTATTTTTTGTCTGCAAATGCTTTCAGTTTGGACCAGTCTAAAATTCTGTCTTGTGATAAAGAGTTCAAATGTTGCTCTGTCCAGACCCTTAATCCTTTACTACACAATCCCAAGTTTTAACGACCTCAACCAGAAAAGACTTTTGAAAACATTGCGGGAAATGGAGAAAATGCTGGTAACCAGCATTTTCTTCTTTTCCCACAATGTTTTCTATTCCTTAAAAAAAATGTCATCAGTTGAACCACATTTAATTTATTGTCTGGAAATACTTTTCATTTAGCAAGTCTAAAATTTTGTTTCGTGGTAAAGAGTTAACTTTTTACCTAATACTCCAAGTTTTTTTAACCAATCAAAGGGAGAGGACTTACGAAAATATTGTTGGAACAAGAGAAAATGCTGGTAACTAGCATTTTATCCTTTTCTCACAATGGTTTTTTCCATTTCATAGTCATATCACATCATTTGAGGCAGTTTTAGTATGTTTCCTTTAAATATTCTTAAATTTGATGTGTCAAAAGAGTTGATTCTTTACGTTCCAAACAACAAAACTTCTAACTGGTCGAATTTGAGAGTATATGCAAATGACAAAGTAACTAAGGTTTAATCCTTCCCTAACAACGAATTTTTTACCCTTCCTAGGAAAAGGAGAAAATGCTGGTAACCATCATTTTTAAACAAACGATCGCAAGTATTAAAGACCCTTAGGAAAAGGGTTTTGGAAACATTATTTGAAATGGAGACAATGCTAGTAATCACTATTATCTCCTTTTGCAACAATGTTTCATACCATGTCTAAGACAAAATCTTATTTGTTAACCCGTTACCAAATAATTCCAGGTTTTTTTAGGGCCCTGTGGAAGAGCCTTTTGAAAACATTGTGGGAAAAGGAGAAAATGCTGGTAACCAGCATTTTCTCCTTTTCCTGCAATGTTTTTTACCCTGTAAAAGTGTAAAAGAACCTTAGTTTATCGGTACCACTTTCAGATTTGTCGTGTGCAGATACTCTCAATTCCCTCAATGTTTTTTACTCTTCTAAAGCCAAGTTAATTTTTTGAGTTACATTTATTTTGTCGTCTGCAAATGCTTTCAATTTGGACTAGTCAAAAATTTATTTTGTCATTGAGTAAAGAGTTAAATGGTATTCAAATAAGAATTTACTTATAATGAGGACAACAATAATTGTTATCATTATTATGCATCCCACTAGGTTGCCAAAGGTCTACTGTTAATGGATGGAGAAAAAGAGGCTCTGGAAGGGGATGAGACCAAGTATTTTGAGTTATATCCCGAGAGAGCATACAAAGAGGGGTCTGCGGATCAGATGCATTTTAGACTGGCAGAATCTCAGTTTTACAGATTACTTTCTGGACTGACGAAGTGAGTCTGTAGAGGAATTTTATGTTTGTGCTTTATTACTGGTAGTGTCATCGTGACACATCCTCGTAATTAAAATGATGTTTTAACATGCATCTATTAACTCTTTACCAAACAATAAATTCCAGACACTTCTAACTTGAAAGCATCTGTAGACTGCAAATTCAAAAGTGGTACAAAATTAAGTGAATTTCTTTGTCGGAAAAAGAGAAAATCCTGGTTACCACATAGATACATTGTTGTAGTACTGTATTCCATTTGTATCAGACAACAAGGTGGTAGAAAACATTTGCAGACAGAATATTAGCCCTTTACCAAACAAGCCTGAGTTTTAAAGACCCCGAGCTAGAGCCCGTATGAAAATATTGTGGGAAAAGTAGAAAATGCTGGTAACCAGCATTTTCATCTTTTCCCACAATGTTTTCTATTCTTTCTACCCTGCCAAATAACTTCAATTCCTTTTGTTACACTGTCATATTTGTCGCCTACAGATGCTTTCAAATTGGAGGAGTCTGAAATTTGTTGTTTGGGAAAGGGTTAAATGTTGCTCAAATGATTGTATTAGGCTTTAATAGGGCAGAAAAAGTGGCTACTAGCATTTTCTTTTTTCCCAACAATATTTTTGAAAGCTTTCTTCCCCAGTGTTATAAATTGTTACAACAGGGTTTTTTTGTAAAGAGTTAACATTTTGCCACACAACTGAAATTAGAGCTGTCGAAGTTTAAGGGATTTACAGAGGACAAAATATGATGTAGGTCAAATAATGGGATTAATGGGCTTTTTAAATTCTGTATAAGGTTAGAAAATATTGTCCAAAGAAAAAAAAACAGATGCAAGTAGCCAGCATTTATATCCTTTTTCCACAATGTTTTTAAAACCTGCCCTCCTTAAGGTCATTAAAAACTTGCAAAAGTTTGATAGAGGGTTTAAAGCTGACATAGTTTTGTATTTTCTAACTACAGTTGCAGACTAGTTAAAGTGGAATATGTGGTGAATCCCCAGCTGTCTAAAAAATTCAAGTAAGTAATCTATTTTAACAATCTTTTATTGAATACAGCCATCATTCGCTAATATCTGAGAAACTTGAGGGAAAAAAAAGGGTCTGTTAGAATAGGAAAAAAATGACATATTTGTACTGTACATGTATAATCATATCATAAATACTATGTACCTGTTTTCAAAAGCAGTCATAGTTGTGCTTTGCATTTGTTTATAATAGTTGTTGTTTTTCAACCCTGTACCATACAATTCTAAGTTTTATGAAAAAGGCTTTTGAAAACACTGTAGGTAAAGGAGAAAATGCTGGTTACCAGCATTTTCTCCTTTACCCACATTGTTTTCTACTTTTGAAGACAAATTCAAAAACTTCAGCTGCGTGTAATTTTTTATCTGTAAACACAGTCATCATGTAAAGCTCTTAAATTTTGCCTTGTGATAAAGAGAAAAATGACATGGATACAAAATGCAGTAAAAGGAGCAATCGCTGCTGTTTTTGAAGGAAATGCTGAGGTATTGTTATAGCTCTGTCATTGTCTGCATTGTTGTTTGTAATGTAGTCGTGCAAGAACTTTGAAATTTTATAATATCTCTGTCATTACTGAAGATGTCTACTTCAAACTCAGACTAGTTGTCACCCTTTAAAAGGAGAGGCCACAAGTAACAAGGGCAGGTAACCATCAAAATATTTTTGACATAGTTATACCCCATTTTCAACTTAATATTTGACATTTTATAATATCTCAGTCTCTACTTAAGATATTTTCTACCAAACTGGGAACCTATCCAACAGGGGCAGGTAACCATTAAAATATTTTTGACACAGTTTTGCCCCTATGTCTTACAGTTTTCCCTGAAGAATTAATCTATTTCTAAAAGCAACAACAGCCAAGTGTTGGTAACAGCATGTGGTGCTGTTGTTTCACTATTGCTGCTATTTCTGCAATCTTTCTACCTATATTTTCATCACTGTTATTCATATCCCAGGGAGTGTAGAGAAGAACTGAAGAAGACCAGAGGAGAAGACTGTTCATATCCGGTATTAGCTTTTCATGGAACTCTAGAAAAAAATATCATGCCTATTTGTGAATCAGGATTTAAGGTGCCAGGTAAAAATTAAAAGAAAAACCCTTACCCTGTACCAAACAGTCTTGTTGTTTACCAACCCTAAGGAAGATAGCTTTGGAAAACCTATTAGGAAAAGAAGAAAGTGCTGATAACCAGCATTTTTCTTATTTCCTACAATGTTTTGTAATCTTTCAAAGACATTTTCCATCAATGTAGTCATATTTAATTTGTTGTCTGTAAATAGTTTGAATTTGGAAAAGGGTTAAATTTTTACTTTAGATGAAGAGTTATTAGTACAAAGGATAATTTCAGAGGCTTTTGAGGACAGTGTAGATCAGGATCAGTCTGCAGAGGATGTGCTGTCTAAACTTGGATTTACTCTGATATCTTTGACTTATCTACATATATACATCTTGTACATCTACTTCATTTTTCTGGGACCCACAGATTTGTATTCGTGTAAATACTCATGCAGTAAGGTTGTCATTTTTTTTTCTTTTTTCCTTACTTTGAAAAGTCTGAGATATGAGGGAGGGTATTCTTACTTAACTCTCTTAACTTAACAACAAAATTTTAGACTTGTCTACGTTGAAAGCATTTCCAGACAAGAAATGAAATGCCACTACAGCTATTGAATTTGCCTTTAAAAATGGAGAAAACATTGTGGGAAAAGGAGAAAATGCTGGTTACCAGGGGTTACTATTGTGGTTCTCTCAATGTTTTCAAAAGGCCTCATTCAAAGGGTTGTTAAAACTGGGGATTGGGTTGTGAAGGGTTGTGAAAAAAAAACCAATACTAATAGTTTAGAAAACATATGTTTTGGGTTCTGGTGACATGAGAGTGTTTATGGATATAGTTTGTTGCATACTAGATCCTAACACTTTTAGGAGAGTCAGATAAATACAAATTTTCTGCTTAGCCAAGATGAGGCATTTCCTTATAAGACAAATTCCTGTAAACAAGTATGATTGATTCATTGATTGATTGATTGAATTGGAGTTTAATGCCATTTTAACAGCTAATGTCATATCATGGCAGTCAGTGCACTTACACATGTGTTTCCTGGCTTTCTCACTCCAGTACTGACACAACTTTCTTTTCAAGTCAACTTTTCTCACATGCATCAGAGGTGAGAGGTGAAAAATCACCCAGAAGAAAGTTTGCTTCTGCTGGGTATCAAACTCACAACCAGAAGGTCATGAGTCTGATGCGCTAATCTCTGAGCTACCTGGGCGGGCGTAAACAAGTTTGAAAATGTCAGTAGATAATTATGGACAATCAGCATGAATTAGGGGCTGTCAGTAAAAGATTGATACATGTACATGTCAAAAGCAGTTTTTCCCCTTCAGCTTTTTTCAAAAGCATTTTGCTGTATAACAAAAGTTTGGTGACAGGCGGTAGATAAATCATATGACCTTGAAAGCTCTGACAGTGAACACTGATAAAAAAATAAAATATTTTATATAGGTCAGGATGGACATGCCCACAGAACAGATACAGGCTGGTATGGTAAGGGTGTATACTTCAGTGAATTTCCAGGGTACTGTATGGGATACATTCAGGGTGCAACAAAATTTCTCCTTTGTCAAGTTTTACCTGGGAAGGTATGGCCTTTGTTTCCACTTATTCTATTAACCCTTTACTAGACGACAAAATTTTAGTCTTATCCTAATTGAAAGCATTTGCAGACGGCAATTTCAATGTGGCTCAAATGGTGCAATTTTTCTTTGATAGGGTAGAAAACCTTTTGGGAAAAGGAGAAAATGCTCGTTACAAGCATTTTCTCCTTTTCCGACACTGTTTTCAAAAGGCTTCTTTCCCCAGGTTGTTAAAAGTTGTCATTGTGCGGTAAAGGGTTAAGTCTTCTCCTTGCATTGAGTATTTCCTCTTTTTAACAAGATGTTTTGAGTCTTTCACTGCCAATAGCAAATCAAATAGCATTTGTGTACGGCAAAGATCAAGATCAAACAACCCAGAATATGTAGTCTGATCTTTGATCTATGGTACACTGTCTGCCACCTGTTGTTGAATCATAATCAAATATCTCTTCATTTTCAATGGAAAAGTGAAGCTTTCAGATTAAAAAAAAAAAATGAGTCAAAATTGGTCACATGTAGAAAGACAGAATTAAGTTCAATGACTGAAATACAATTGATGTAGAATACACACAGGATATGAGGGTATATTGGGATAACTCTACTGGATGACAAAATTTTTTAGACTTGTACGAAATCCAAAACATTCTCAGAGGACAAACTATATTATACCCAAGCAAAGCAATTCATTTCTGAAAGGTTAAAGATTTTGTGGGAAAAGGAGAAACAGTTAGTTACCAGCATTTTCTCCTTTTCCGACAATGTTTTCAAAAGCCTTTGTCATCAAGGTGATTAAAATATGGGATTTTTGGTTAACCTTTATCACAAAATCCTGAGTTTTATGGACCCTGAGAAAAAGGCCCTTCAAAAACACTTGTGATCAGCATTTTCTCCTTTTCCCACACTTTCAATAACAAATTACATCATCTGAGTTACATTCATTTTTCGTCTGCAAAGGCTTTCAATTTGGACTTGTCTAATATTTTGTTGTCTGGTAAAGGGTTGCAGGGTTGAAAGAGTAAAGGCCTCTCAGTTTTTCACTGAAACTTATGTGATAAGTACTCATTAGAATTATCTTAATGAGACAATTCCATCGAGTGCCTATATAAAGACCTCTTGAAGAAATACTTTACTGTTTTTACGATCTTATTACCCCTTGTTTAGACCTTTTTATAAGTTGGAAAGAAAATGATGTCATCATTATACCCCCACAAAACGAATGTTTTCGGGGGTATACTGGAATCAGCCTGTCTGTCCGTGTGTCCGTCCGTCAGTGTGTCCGTCTGTGTACAAATAATTGCCTGTTTCTGTCAAAGCGCTGGCGGGGGTGTCAAGTCACATTCAGTGACAGCTCTAGTTTTTAGCTTGGCTGTTTTGAAGATAACATTGGGGTATTTTCATAGTTCTGCAGTCCCAAGTGTGAAAACTTTGCACATTTTCTCATAACTATTATTACTCAAGATATTTACTTCAAAAATAGTGCTAGTTATTTACTATTAAAAAGATCTATTACCAGAAGGGCAGCAGGTGACTTTCAAGATATTTTTGAGACAGTTATGCCGCTTTTTTAACTTAAAGATTCATCTGTACTCGCTTTCATCAAGATTCATCTGTACTCGTTTTCATCCAGTTTTTTAACCAATTTTATCTTTATTTTATGAAACTATAATTATTCTTGTATCTTTGTGCCAAATATTGCCCCTGATAGTTGCAAGGTTGCACAGATTACGACGGATAGAAAATGCATTTCATTCTCTGGAGGCTATCCCTAGACATTACAACTACAGTTTCCGGTTTAAATCGAAGACAAATCCCTTGCATTTCTTTATCCCACACACCTTGTATTGATTTTTTATCTACGTTTACACGGCTAACTAGATTCTACACACTGTAAAGTTTTAACAGCGTGTGTTTACTCTCTGGCTGTAAAGATGTATCTTTAAAATTTTTGCTGAAAAGCAACAGCAGGCAGGTGTTTGCACCTGCACGTGGTACTCTTCTGCCATTGTTTCTTCACTATTTATGAAATACTTGGTCCTCCAAACGTTTCAGATTCAGTGATTAAATAATGATTTTTGACTAGGTCTATCACTGTACAAAACTGATCCATGGTGCGGCTCTGCAGAAAGGCTATGACTCTCATACATCACCAGACAAAAAGGAACTTGTCATATTCAACAGATACCACATTCTACCTGCTTACATTGTCTACTATAAAACTGGGGCTGTAGGAGAATTCAAATATGCCGAAGCTGTAAGTCAACCTATTATCACTGCTATGTTAAGACAATAGGTTACTGCTTTATGAACAGATTCTAAGTTTTCGCATATAAATTATTGTAACTTTACTCCTATGTTCAGATATACAAAGTTCATAAATTTTATTTACAAAACTGTGAATTTGTGTACAATTGAAGGTAGATACAGTTGGTTTTGCATACATGTAATCTGAGTAAATAG
Source organism: Hippopus hippopus (assembly GCA_946811185.2). Lineage (NCBI taxonomy): Eukaryota > Metazoa > Mollusca > Bivalvia > Cardiida > Cardiidae > Hippopus > Hippopus hippopus. Next base: position 20,309,817 of record OX328108.1, on the reverse strand, counting down.
TGTGCGCTGTTCAAAAGGGAAAAATAACATACTTAATTTATATTTATCCTTCTTTCTTGTGCTTTACATCATCTCATATGTCATCCGCTATTGTCAAATATGGATACTGTAAAGACGAAATAATTTGTCAAAAGATGCAATTTATGATGACTGTAAAAATAAATTTGATGTTTTTATCATTTTGTTTTCTCTTTGACAAGGAAGTGCAATAAATACCTCCATGATACAGCAAATGTTCTCACTTTTAAAGAATCATGCTTATATTTCAGAAAAAGAAAACGGCAAAGGATGGTAAAACAGATGCCTTTGACTTTGATGATTACTTTGACCCACCTAAACTATCAGAAAAGTACATGAAAGCTCTGTCCATAAAGAAAAAAACAAAGTAAGGCAAATTTTTCCTTTTTCTAGTATATCCATAATTGGATGGTGCCCTGGTTGAAGGAGTATGGTGTATTATACTAAGCAAGTTGTGTTGCAAAATGTAAATGAGCCATGCTCTGTGAAAAGGGGTCTTAATGCATCTGCGAAAAGTATCGACCCAGGTCAGCCTGCGCACTCAGCACAGGCTGACCTGGGCCGAAACTTTTCGCTATTGGTTAATTTCCTGTATGCCCAAGGACCAGTCTATTTCATGATTAAGTTGGCTGTTAAAAAAAGTGGATATTATGGATCCATAAGTATGTGATGGCTTGCTCGGTATCTTGGATCACGAAGATGCATTAAGCCCCTTTTTTGTCAGAGCATGGCTCAAATATTGGACGAATCATAACAATTGTCCACTTGCATACACAGAAAGTTAACCAGCAGCAACAGGTTTCAACCCACATCAGCCTCTGCAAACTGTGCAGGCTGACATGAGTTGATTTTTCTTGCATATCTATTAATCCTTTTCCACATAATCCCAAGTTTTTTCGACTCAAAGGAAAATGGCTTTGAAAATATTGTGGAGAAAGGAGAAAATGCTGGTAACCAGCATTTTCTCTTTTACCCACAATGTTTTCTACCCTGTCAGAGACAAATTCCATCATTTAAACCACATTTAAATTGATGTCTGCAAATGCTTTCAGTTTGACCAAGTCTGAATTTTTTGTTGTTTGGTAAAGAGTTAACCCTTTACCGCTCAATCCCGTTTAAATGATCCTGAGAAAGAACGCTTTTGTAAACATTGTGGGAGAAGGAGGAAATGCTGGTGACCAGCAATTTTTTCTTTTTCCACAATGTTTTCTTATCTTTTACAGACCAGACAAATCCACAATAGTTGTGCCACATTTACTTTGTCCTTTGGAAATGTTTCCAAATTGGGTCTGTCTATAATTTTGTCTTGTGGTAAAGGTAAAATTTCTTGCAGATGACTTTTTCATCAGGTATCCGATTGCACTTAAAATCATTAAATCAAATGGAGAAATCACTCATAGCAAACAGTTTGCTACATGAGTTCACACGTTTTCATGTATAAAAAGGTGTTGGCTGTTAGCAACCTATTAACTCTTTACCAAACGACATAATTGTAGACTTGTCCAGATTGAAAGCATTTGTAGACGACAAAATGAATGTGGCTCAAAATTTGAAATTTGTTTTGGTAGGAATAGAAAACATTGTGGGAAAAGGAGAAAATGCTGGTAAGCAGTATTTTCTCCTTTTCCTACAATGTTTTCAAAAGGCTTTTCTCTTAGGATCGTTTAAAGTCGGGATGGTATAATAAAGAGTTAAGAGAGCAATGATCAGTTGTCCATAACTTTACCATACTACAAAAAATTGGACTGGACCAAATTGAAAGTATTTACAGATAACAAACCAAATGTAGCATTAGTGATGATTTGTGTATTGGATGGGGTATAAAACATTGTGGGAAATGGAGAAAATGCTGGTTTTCCAGCATTTTCTCCTTTGCCCACAATGTTTTCAAAACCTTTCTCTTTCAGGATCGTTAAAACTTGGGACTGTGGGGTAAAGTGCTAATGAACAAGTGATCATTACCCTTATGGAGCCAATCAGGACTGCTGTTGCTTTGAAGCCCTGACGATCTGGGTTCAATTCTGTCTTACGGGGTTTTTGGTGGGAGTGTACTTGGGTAAGACACTTCAGAACCCAAGCTTAGTACAGTGCCAATCAGGACTGCTGTTGCTTTGAAGCTCTGAAGATCTGGGTTAAATCCTGTCTTGTGGGGTTTTTGGTGAGAGTGTACTTGGGTAAGACACTTCAGAACCCTAGCCTAGTTCTTATAAATCCTACAACAGAGACAAATGTGAAAAAGTGATCTGTAGATGCCATACAACTGAAATGATACTCAAAGTGGTGTAAGACACCATACGATGAATGCTTTATAGTGCAATTCAAGATTGGAATATATACAGAACATGTAGTCTGATCACTGATATGCACCACAATCTGATCAGAAATCCACCTCATAAGGCTGTGTTTAATGGCTTTTGAAAAAATAGTGCTAAAAGAAGGAAATGCTTGTAACCAGCATTTCCTCCTTTAACCACAATGTTTTCTAACCTTTTTAACCTATTTCCCAAATAACAAGTTTCAGCTTCTGCAGATGACAAATTTGAAGATTAATACAATTGGCTTATGTTTTCGGATAAGAGAAAAAACACTGTTGGAAAAGGAGAAAATGCTGATTTCCTGCTTTTTAGCATCTCTGGCCAAAGGCCAGCAATCCTTTGTCAATGCCATGGTTAAGCACTTTTTAGCTTTCTATATGAATTGTAATGACATGGGAAAAGTGATTGAAGTGTTAAACAATGGCTTGATTATTGGATATAATGCATCCCTGATGTTTCTTCAACTCCGCAGTTAACCAGCATATTCTCCATTTCTCACAGTGTTCTCTACCCTTTTGGAAAACACTACTTTGTGAGCCAACTTTAATTCATCATCTGCAAATGCTTTCAATTTAGATTTGTCTAGTAATATGTCATTTGAAAAATCGCCAGAAAGTTGGCCGCAACCAAGTGTTGAACCCGCAACCACTAAGCCACGAGTCAGATACACTAACCACGTAGCTACCCGGCCAGGCTGCAGATATTCACCTTAGAGTTACTTGCTCTTTTTGCAAATATTCACCTTAAACTTGGGTTAGGTGATTAATATCAAAAGAGGAGCCCACAAGAAGGGCAGGTAACTCTAACCACTCACTTTCCTTTAAGAATTGTGACTGAATAAGTACCTACAGGGGAGCTTTGGCTCCTGCATGCAGTTGTCTTGTTTTATTATATGACAGGGCTTTGAGTGGTGAGAAGGTCCAGTTTACAGGACTATTTAGTGGTACACAGAAACAAATGGTTCAACTGGCAGCTCAACATGGGGCTACAGAGGGTATGATAGTTTGTTTTGTGTTTTGTGATTATGTTATATATTAGCCATGCTCTGTGGAAAGGGGACTTAATGCATCTTCAAGAAGTATTGACCCAAGTCAGCTTGCCTAGTCCGCACAGGTTGACCTTGACTGAAATTTTTTGCTAATGGTCAATTTTCTGCATGTCAAAGGACTAGCCAACCTCATGGTTTAGTCTGTTGTTAGACACCGGTAATTATCGGTATGTGATGTCTTGCTTAGTACATGACAGATATGGAGTTAGACCCCTTTTGCCAGAGCTTCACTTGTTTAGTTTTGTATGCTTAACCCTTTACCAGATAGTTTAACTCTTTACCAAACCACAAAGTTTTAGACTGGTCCAAATTGAAAGCATTTGTAGACGACAAAATTAAAGTGACTCAAAAGTTGAAATTTATTTTAGGAAGGGTAGAAAACATTGTGGGAAAAGGAGAAAATGCTGGTTACCAGCATTTTCTCCTTTTTCCATAATGTTTTCAAAAGGCTTCTTTCGAAGAGCCGTGAAAACCAGGGATTGTTTGGAAAAGAGTTAAATGAACCTGAGGAAGAAGACTTTTGAAAGCATTCTTGGAAAAGGAGAAAATGCTGATTCCCTTTTGGAGTATATGCATTTTTACCCATTTTGAAACACTGTGATATTTGGAAATAGAGCCTTTTGTTGAGAAAGATTTTTATCATTCTTTTCATCATGAATAGTAAATTTTTTTGGCAGCTTCTTTCTTCCCCTATACATGTATTTTTCTTTCATACTTTAAACCACTGCCATCTAAGCGTGACTCAAGGCACTTTTGCAGACAATTGAAATCAAGATCAGATGGCACAGGACATGCAGGCTAATCTGGATCTGCACTGCCTGATACCATTAAAAGACTGTGTGGATGAAGGTTAGACTGTACAGAATATGCAGCGTGACCTGAATCATATATGTGAGATACTTTATGGTATATTCAGACCAAATAGCCTTTGATTCCCAATGTTCATGTCTTAACACCAAATCTAAATGTACAGTATTTCTATTTTTGTTTGCAGGAACCAAGGCAGTTTTTACAATCTTGTTTGCTAGCAAGGATGAATATGAAACTAAAACAAATAAAGTAATGAAAGCCACTTCAAAATGTGTAAGTATATAAAGGACCATATTGCAGTGTGAAGAAAATTGAAGAATATTGAAATCTTGATAACTGGGATATGATGAAAATTTGAACATACCTGTTAACTCTTCACCACTACAGGCATACCACGACAGTTTTAACAGTATCGAAATAGAAAGCATTTACAAACTACAAATCAAATATGGCTCAAATGATTTGGTTTGTCTTTAAAAAGTTAGAGAACATTGTGGGAAAAGGAGAAAAAGCTGGATACCAACATTGACCAAAGCTGTCTTTCTCAGGGTCTTTAAGTTTAAACATATTTATTTTACATCGATTGAAAAACAATTTCTTACAACTTAATCTAATCTCCCTCGATTCTGCCTCCTGGGAACTACACTAGTACTCGCGCTGAATTTGTGGGCCAATGAAAGATCCCCAGGGTCTTTAAAGCCCAAGACTGTGGTAAAGGGTTAACTCTTTACCAAACAATCCCGGGTTTTAACGACCCTTGGAGAGAAGCCTTTTGAAAACATTGTTGGAAGAGGAGAAAATGCTGGTAACCAGCATTATCTCCTTTTCCCGCAATGTTTTCTACTCTATTAAGGGCAAATTCTGTCAATGCTTTCAATTTGTACCAGTCTAAAGTTTTGTTCTTTGGTAAAGGGTTAACACAGTACTACTTGCAAACTTCTCTCAAACAACAAAATTTCAGAGTTGTCCAACTGGTTACAGCATTGTCTACTTTTCTCAGAACATTTTCAAAAGGCTATCTCCACATTGTCATTAAAACATGGGGTTGTGTGGTAAAGGGTTGAATCACTTAGAAAACATTTAGTTAAAAAGAGGAAATTACTTGCATGGAGCCTTTTCCAGAAAGTTTTTACAGATACTTATACAGGGGTGTGGAAATCCTACGTCTGACTCGGGAAAATTTGGCGTCGGACAAGTGACTTTTTTCAATCTAGTTGTCCGCGGACAAGTAGAAAATACGGGAAAATTTTGAAACAAATTTCTGTTGTCAGCATTACGCAGTGAAATACAATTGCTCACCCTTTGTGAAAAATGACACTTTGGATGAAAAACAGTGGCTTGCGATGATCCCTGAATTCTGGAAATTCACAATACACATTTGGCGTACATGTATCTCCGCATTCACCACATATGACAGGGTCAGTATAATATGGGGCTGTTTTAGCACGTTGACTTTTTTGCTTCAGAAAATTTCTGAATACTTTAGGATCACCATTGTGGATTGAAATATTTTTTTTCTTATCCTTTTAGCACCGATTCAAAGATCTCTTACATCAATGTCGCACATGTGAATACTTCAGCCTTTAAGGATAGGGTACCCTAATGGGATTCATGTAACATTGCCTTTCATCGCCGAAGAAACTAAGACTCGGGTAATCCGTAATTGATTGGCCGATAGATGCTGCTTCCCCGCATCGATTACGGATTACCCTAGTCTTAGCCGAATCTGTATGATTTGGCGATGAAAGGCGATGTTACACGAATCCCATTAGGAAGCCCTATCCTTAATCCAATAATACAGCTTTGGTGCAAATGGGCTGTGGTTTAAGCATTATCTCCTCTGCCTGAAACAGTCTCAAAGCTAAACAATTTGCGATTCAGCGATCAATGGATGCATAGAATTGGAGAAAATGGATCGTTTTTTAAATCAAATTCTCGAAGCAAACGGAATATGTGAAGTCTGAGACCACGGAAGCATCTGGCGGCTCCAAACATATATATGAAACATACCGTGACAAGGAATACGACGAACAAGACAGCGTTTTTTTTAACTTGGTGTGGTAGAATGCAATTTAAAACTTTTGTTTTGGACAAGTAAGCAGCACTGGCACACAAGTGGACTTTTTTGATTTACTTGTCTGTGGACAAGTAGAAATTTCTACAATTTCCACACCCCTGTTATGTATGAAACCTTAACTCTTCAATCCATTTTCTAAATTGTTTTTGTGTAATTATCATACCACTTTAGGATCTTTTCTGAATTATGGCCGAAAAAGGTTTTCTTTTTTGCAAAAGAGAATTTAAAGGCGAGTAGAACTATTTCAGCCCCAACTGTTAAGGCTTTTTCTTTACCAAGGGAAAACAAAACGCAGCAATTTTAATTGTTGTTTTATTCAAATTCCAAATTACTGTTGCGATTGGCTGAGAATATCTTAACGAACCAGACAGTTAAGATTTAGATATGGAGTTATAGTTGTTGGTAAATATGGTCCCCTGTAAAATAAACATGAATGAAATCTACATTTTTTCATGTACTGTCATCAAAATAAACATGAAAATTGTTTTCATCATCATTCATAGATAAATAAATGTTTCATTTTAAATGACAGGTTCCCATTGTTCCAGAGATGTATTTATATGACTGCATAATTGCTGGGAAAAAGCTTGACCTAGAGAAGTACACATTTGAGTGAATTTCTACATTCTTCATGAGGCTTTGGAATGTTTAAACCAGTAGCAATTTCTCTGATAAAGAAAGAAACGGGAACACAATAACAAAGGATACCAGTTAAAATGATAGAAGGATTACCTTTAAATCTTTACCCAAAGACGAAATTTTAGACTGGTCCAAATTGAAAGCACTTGCAGACGACAAAGTAAACGAAACTAGAAAATAGAAATTTGTTTCCAGCAGGGTAGAAAACATTGTGGGAAAAGGAGAAAATGATGGTTAGCAGCATTTTCTCCTTTTCCCATAATGTTTTCAAAAAGCTTCTGTCTCAGGGTCGTAAAAACCAGGGATTGTTTGGTAAAGGGTTAAATGTTCTCAATCATACATTTTCAGAGGTAATCTCTGGAAAAGAGAAATGATAGCATCTTACATGTATGTAAGCACATGTATTAAGATTGGTTTCAATTGAGCATTATCAACAGTTTGTCTTTGAAAGTAAAGGGGGGGTCACTGGTTTCACAATGTTTGTCTGTCCGTCCATTCATCTGTAGACTTTTTAATTTCTGTGATCTAACTCAAAGATGTTTGACCTAGGTCCCTGAAACTTTATACTAGTGTTGCTCATGACCCAAGGAGGTGCCCTATTGGTTTTGGTTCATATGGGTCAAAGGTCAAGGTCACATGTGAACTTCATTTAAAAATCATTTGTATGCTTTAACTCAGTAGCTGTTTGACCTAGGACCCTGAAACTTTATACAAGTGTTGCTTATGATCCAAGGAGATCCTCTATTGGTTTTGTGTCACATAGGTCAAAGGGCAAGGTCACAGGTGTTCTTTATTTTGAAAATTATTTCTATTCTCTGATTTTACTGCTTCAGTTACAAATTGCTGGTGGGTGTATCGTACGCTTTGCAACAATTCTAGTTCAAACATGGATTTGTTTGGTAAAGTGGTAATCAAAATACATATATGTAGGAAAGTAGCAAATGACTTTTAAAGACTATGGTGAGTCTTACTGGAAAGAAAATATGTGTGATATATTGGTGCACTGGCCTGCACATCCTAACAGAAATACTGTTGAAAGAAAATATGTGGAGAACAGATATTGGTGCACTTGCCTGCACATTCTAACAGAAATACTGTTTAAAGAAAATACGTGGAGTATATATACTGGTGCACTGGTCTGCACAACCTAACAGAAATACTGTTGAAAATAGATTTTACTCTACAACTTTTACACAGATATTTTGTTTAGTAGTACATCACTTTTGACGACGTTATTGTAGAAGTAGGAAAAAATCCATTACCAGCAATTTCTCTGTTTGCCAGTATGTTTTCTTTTTAATTTTTTATCTTACACACTTTACCTCACTATCTTGAGTTTTTTAATGACCCTGAGGAAGAAGCCTCTTGAAAACATTGTGGGAAAAGAAGAAAATGCAAATTGTTACCAATATTTTCTCCTTTTCCCACAATGTTTTCCTACCTTTGAAAAACAATTTACATCAAAATTGTCATCTGCAAATGCATTCAATTTGGACAAGACTATTTTTTATCTCATGTGGTGAAGAGGTAACTTGTGCTGATAATCTTTATTTTTAATCCTTTATCAAATGACAAAATTTTACACTAGTCCAAATTCTAAGCTTGTGAAGAGGACTATTCAAATATGGCTCCAATGATAGAATCTGTTTTTGATAGGTAAGAAAACATTGTGGGAAAAGAAGAAAATGCTGGTTACCAGCATTTTCTTTTTTTCCCACAATGTTTTCAAAAGCTTTGTTCCTCAGGGTCATTAAAACTTGGGATTGTGTGGTAAATCATTAATATATGTTTTTGAAGCTGTCTGCTTCACATTTTTTGTTGAGGGGTAGGATTTAATTGATCACTTAATTAAATGAACAGTTAAGAAGATAAAAAGCATAATACTGTGAAGTAGAGGTTGTGATTAGTTGGAATTATTTTATCTCTTTATTGGACAGTGTGGATCAAAGATCAGACTCCACAATCTGTGCAGTCTGATGTTGATTTTCACTGTCCGCAAAAGTCAGTGAGTTGTGCTTAGCAGCCTAAGAGTTAAGTGAAAGCCAATTTGTGATATTTTTTTGTTCAGAAGTGTGCCATAACATGATTCACATTTATATTATCTTTGGTTTTATGTATTATTATATAGATATTTATTTCATGAATACTTTCTAGATACTCAAAGGTTTTATTGTTAATGATGTCACACAAAATTGTATTTATTTTTATTCATTTTTATACAGCATGTATAATTTGTCATTTTATAGAAATATTTTCAATGATACATATACCGGTAGCCCTTTTTTTATGAATTTTTAGCAGTTTTCACTTTTAACAATCAAAAGTTGAAAGTATCTATGTGCATTAGCCATGATGCATACAACTTGGAATATTTAACACTTTACCACATGGCAATACTTTAGATTCCAAATTGACAGCAATTGTAGACAACAAAATAATATGACCAAAAAAAAAAATTGTGTTTGGAAGGACAGAAAACTGTAAGGGAAAAGGAGAAAATGCTGGTTACAAGCATTTTCTCCTTTTCCTATGTTTTCAAAAGCCTTCTTCATCAGGGTCATTAAAATGTGGCATTGTGTGGTAAAGGGTTAAGGAGAAATGTTACAATTATACAATGCATATTTTAAATTTTTCTGATTTGACCGAATACACAATGTGTGATTTACTCTGCACCACACATTCTCAAGTTTGATGTCTGTGAGCAGGTAGGCTTTTGAAAACACTGTGAAAAAGTTTATCAGCATTTTTCTTTTCCCACTGTTTTCTGCCCTATGACTGAACATCTGCTTATTTTAACCAGTCCAAATTTGTGGTCTGCAGATGCTTTCACTTTTAAAGAGTCTAAAATTTATCGTTTGGGAGAGGGTTAAGAATTGGATTTTGACAGAAAAATGCAGAAGAAATGGTTAACTCTTTACCAAATGGCAAAATTTTGGACTTCTGAAAGCATTTTGCTGATGACAAAATAAATGTGACTCAAAAATGGAATTTTGATTTGCAAAAGGTAGAAAACATTCCGGGAAAAGGAGAAAATTCTGGTTACCAGCATTTTATCCTTTTCCCTGCAATGTTTTCAAAAGGCCTCTGTCTCGGGGTCGTTGAAACTCGGGATTGTGTGGGAAAGGATTAAACAGTAAATGGTTAAAGAAATTGTGAAGAAGACATTGTGGAAAATAGAGAAATTGTTTTGTCTGAGCTCTTTCACAATTTGTCACTGTTTTGATATGTTACCTGACTTTCATTTGTTTTGATTGGAAAATGCTTGTCACATTCTTGAATGAAGTTCTACTTAGGCCTACCACAACTCCTATGATCAGCACTTCATAAGATATGACTTTCATGCTTCGAAAATTCAACACGTCTGAATTAGTAACAGAAAATTGATTTTGTTCCCTGCTGGAAGCATGGGTCACATAGTAGTGTCCATGTGCAAGGTACTGCAGAACTCAAGTCTAGCCCAACATAAGTAGAAGAGTTGTGTTATGACTTAACTCTTCAACAAACAACATACCATACAGTCATACTGATGCAAGTTGAAAATATTTGTAGGCAACAAACTGCACTTGGCTGAAATGATGGAATTTGTGTCTGTAATGATAGAAAACATAGCAGGAGGAGAAAATGATGGTTACCAGCATTTTTGCCTTTTCCTCAATGATTTCATCCTCATGAACTGTTGAAAAATTAAATGGTTATGAGTAATGTGAAATTATTACTGACAAATACTCTAGGCTTAGAAGTGAATGAATAAAATATATACTATATATAAAACAGAAAATTTATCACTGTGTTCATTATACTTTGGTACAGAAATCATGTAACATTCCAATTAAGTTCTCTTAACTCCTTACCAAACGACTTAATTTTAGACCAGTCCAAATTGAAAGCATTTGCAGACAAAATTTTAGACCAGTCCAAATTGGAAGCATTTGCAGACAACAAAATTAATATGACTCAAAACTTGAAATTTGTTTTGGGATGGGTAGAAAACATTGTAGGAAAAGGAGAAAATGCTGGTTACCAGCATTTTCTCCTTTATCCACAATGTTTTCAGAAGGCTTTTTTCTCATAAAAACCCAGGATTGTTTGGTAAAAAAGAAACCATGGTTGTGCTGACCTGTTTACCTTTAACCAGGGAATGTAGGTTAACTCTTTATCAAAGAACAAAATTTTAGAATGATTCAAATTGAAAGCCGTTGCAGATGATATACTTAATTTAGCAAAAAAATGGTGAAATTCTGGTTACCAGCATTTTCTCCTTTTCCCTCAAGGTTTTCAAAAGGGTATTTTATCAGGGTCATTAGAACTTATATGGAAAAGTATTAAAAGTCCTTTTTAGAATTGCTATGCCCTATTGCTCCAGCTATATCATGCAGGGCTACTAACCCAGAGTTGTGAGTTTGATTTCCAGGTTGCCCAAACTTTTTTTTGAGCATTGATGATAGTCATTTCAAATAAATTCATTCCTCTCTTACTACTTAATGTATTAATTGGACCCACTACTGAATATTTTTTAAGCAAAGTTTAGATGGGAACCAGTGGCTTGGAAATAGTGCTGTGCAAAATAATTTCAACTCTTTACCAAATGACATTTTAGACTTTTCCAAATTGAAAGCATTTTTGCAGGTAAGCATGGATAGGCACATTTGCACATAACTGAAATAATATTGAAATGTCTTAAGTCTTGGGTTTTATTTGCACAATGTATGATGAAGATTTGGTGACAGCTGGATGAAGGATAACTCTTCGCTAAATGACAAAGTGTTGGATTCGTCCAAAGGATTTGCAGATCACAGATAGAATGTAGCTCGAATGGAGGAAGTTTTCTTTGAAAGGGTTGAAAACATTGTCAGAAAACAAGAAAATGCTGATTAGCAGCTTTTTTTCCTTTCCCAACCATGTTTCAAAAGGCTGTCTTTCTTAGGAACTTGGAATTGTTTGGTAAAGGGTTAAACATAAGAAATAAGAACACTGTCTTTTCCGCATTTATTTTTGTGAACTGCACAAATAAACATTGGACTAGGCATTTTGGTCAAGTATCTATATGTGTTAATCCCTTGAGCATTAAGCATGATGCCACTGCTTTTGTAGATAGCGTAGATCAAAATCAGACAGCACATTCTATGCAGCCTGATCATGGATCTACAAGTACATGTACATAGTTTTTTTTGTGACATATTTTGGAAGACTGCATTTTATTTTTTAATTCCTGGATGAAATTTCCATTTTCATTCGTGTTTTTAGGGTGAAAATGGACCACACAAACTAATAAATATATACATACATGCATAATCTTCAAACTCACATTTTTTTTTACTACAGTACATCTTGAATGAAACACTTGGACTTCATCCCTGGCAAATTCTCCTTTGCCACTATGTTTTCAATACTGGCCTGATGCAAAAAGAGAGAAGGCTTAACTCTACCAAACAACAAAAAATCTAAAGGTGTTGCAGACAACATATTAAACATTGCTCAGTTGATGAAACTTGACTCTAAAAGGTTAGAAAACACCATGGGAAAAGAGAAAATGCTGGTTCCCACAATGTTTTCAAAAGACTCATTCCCAGGGTTGCTTGAACTTGGGATTGTGTGATAAAAGGCTAAACAAGTTATAATACATTTTAACTCTTTACCAAATGACAAACAGAAAGCATTTCCAGACGACAAAACAAAATTGACTCAAGAATTGAAATATGCTATTAACAGGGTAGAAAACATTGTTGGGAAAGAAGAAAATGCTGGTTACCAGCATTTTTTCCTTTAATGGTGATGTTTTCAAAAGCATTCCTTCTCAGGGTTGTTTAAAGGTTAGGATTGTGTGGTAAAGGGTTAAATAACCAAATAACCTCAACCCCTACAGGGCCACATAAACCCACAGGCATTGTCTAGAGATAGGACCATAGTGGAGGAAATGCCAAGGCTGCCCCTGTACAGAATATCTCGGCCATGTCAACAATGTAGATCTAATGAGGGCCATTCTTCAGTTATTTCCCTTGATTCCTCTCCAGTACTACATTGATCCTGATAAGGTGTTTCCTTGGATTTTATCCTTGATTTTCTTGCACTAGACAGATATGTTTTTGAGATAATATCCCAACTAAATCTGACAATATTGTTTTACATATCAATATTTACACATTTCTCTAATGATTGAGAACAGAATTTGCTTTAGAATTACATGGGGACCTTGCATGTAATCATACATCAAGTTATATTTATCGCAACATCCACAAAAGAATCGAGGATAAAAACAAAGGAATACAGATAAAAGGACCAATGTGTTATTTGGTTACCTTTAGTTTTTATCTAGCAAGGGAGATAATTTTAATTACAGGATTGGCCCTCCTTTACAGTCTCATTTAGATCAGCACTGGCCACAAAAGCAGTAGTGAAAGGTGCTTTCAGTGTTAGATCTATATAGTGAAAGCAATAAATAGGCGCATTTCATACAAGTTGATACAAGCAAAATAAATTTGGGAAGAAAAAATATCATCTAAAAATATAAATGAGCCGTGCTCTGCGAAAAGGGGGCTTAATGCATCTGCTAAAAGTATCGACCCAGGTCAGCCTGCGCAGTCCGCGCAGGCTGACCTGGGCCGAAACTTTTAGCCATTGGTCAATTTTCTGTTTGTCAAAGGATCAATCTACCTCATGATTAATTCGGTTATTGAAAAAAGTGGCTCCTATGGATCCATAATTATGTGATGACTTGGGCTAGTATCGTGTATAACGGAGATGCATTAAGTCCCCTTTTGCCAGAGCACGACTCAAATACATTTATCTCACATTTATCTACCAAACATCTTTTACTATTTTTTTTAAATGTGCCATGCTCTATGCAAAGGGGGTTTAATGCATCTCCATGATGCATTGTACTGAGCAAGACATCACATCATTAGGGATCCATAAAATCCACAATGTCTAACAACCTACTAGATCTGGAGGTATACTGGTCCCTTGAAATGCAGAAAATTGACACATAGCAACAAATTTTTTGGCCCAGGCTGGCCTGCGCGGACTGCGCAGGCTGACCTGGGTCAATACTTTTTGCAGATGCATTAAGCCCCCTTTTCACAGAGTATGACTTAAATACTAGTACATGTATACCTGGAAGATCTTGAGCAAGAAATATTTCAAAACAGGAGAATTTTGTTGTTTGCCACAATACTGTTAAAATTCCTTGCAATCATATCTAACTCCTATGAGGTGGAGTCTAAATACAGAAAATTCATCACTGAATTCTGAAAGGCCCAATTCAGTCTCTTAATTCTTAATCAAACAATTCCATTTTCAATCAAGAGAAAAGAAACTTTTGAAAACCTTGTGAGAATAGGAGAAAATTCTTGAATGTGCATAATCTCATTTTGAGCCAGATTGAAATTGTAATCTGCGATTGCCTTCAATTTGGACAAATCCAAATTTTATCATGCAGTGAAGAGTTGACCCTAAAACTGCTTCATAAATCAGAGGAAAAATCCCAGCCAGTAGTAAGGATAACATTAGTGCAATTTCAAAGTCCTTTTTTGGAGGAAATATCTAATAAAAACAGTGTAGATCCAACCCCAAAGCACATGTTCTGTACAGTTTGATCTTGTTTCTTACTGCTTGTAAAAATGCATTGAGTGATGCCTTACATTAGAGTTCAGAGCTGACGCTGAATACAACGTTTACTGGTATTAAAAGGAACTGTATATTTTTCACAATTCTATGTAATAAGTGCTCCTGTTGTTGAACTCATTACCAAATGAAAAAAAAAAAAAAAAAATGTAAGACTCGCCCATAATAAAGACATTAGCAGACTGAAAACTAGATATATTTTTTAATAATAGGATCCTTTCTTAAAAGGCTTGAAAGTATTGTCCCACAATGTTTTTAAATGGCTTTTTTCTCAGACTCCTTTGACTCTTTACCAAATGACAAAACTTTGTACTATACCAAATTGAAAGCATCTGATGATGACAAATGTAGCCCAAAGGATGATTTTTGTCTGTAATAGGATAGAAAACATTGTGGGAAATGGAGAAAATGCTGGTTACCAGCATTTTCTCCATTTTTCACAATGTTTTCAAAAGCCTTCCTGCTCAGGGTTGTTAGAACTCAGGATTGTGTGGTAATGGCTTAAACAGGATATTGTGTAACAAAAGATCAATCAAGTCAATTCAGATGTGTACCCACAACATGGGCTTCGGTAAAGAATCAATGGTTTTAAAATAGGGTGACCTCAACTAAAATGTCGGGACCTCTGTCATTTATCATTTAACCCTTAGGCTGCTAAGCCCGACTCACTGACCTTTTGCAAACAATATAGATCAAGATCATACTGCACAGAATGTGCAGTCTGATCTTGGAACTACACTGTCCAACAAGGAGATAGTATTTCCCAAAAGATAACATTGAAATAGCAATATTTGGGTTTTTACTATCGAATTGAAAATTTCATTTTGGTTATTTAGCAGGATAAGGGTTAATTTTGTTTTTCCTTTGCATAAGATACTGGAAATTAAGTATATGTATTATTTTTTCAAGTTTGAGAAATATAAGAGCCATCTGGGTTAACCCTTTACCATACAATCCCAAGTTTTAATGCCCTTGAGAAAAAAGGCTTTTGAAAAAATTGGGAGAAAAGGCTGGTAACCAGTATTTTCTCCTTTTACCACAATTTTTTATTACCTGTCAATGACAATTCCTACAAGTCTAGCTACATTTTGATTGTCGTCAATGAATGCATTGTATTTGGATGTTTGGTAAGGACTTAAACAAATGAGCGAATTCAAGAATTTAGAGACTTTAGATAGAAACATCGTTGCAGCTTCACAAATCCTTACTATACAGGAAATTTCAAAAAGTAACAATTTTTAAATATATTTTCCTTATTTTTAAATGTTTTTCTTTGATTTGGCATGTCTAAACACTTCAAATGTTTAACTCTTTACCACACACTCCTGACCCATGACCTGGGGAATAAGGCTTTTAAAAACATTTTGCAATGAGGAGAAAACGTTGGACAAATCCAATCGTGAGTTGAGCCACATTTAATTCATTTATGCCATCTGCATATGCTTTCAGGTCTAAAATTTCGTTGTTGGGTGAAGTGTTAACTAAACAACAAAATAATAATATCAAAATAAAAACAAGAACAAAAACGAAAAAATATCTGAATCAACCTTGAGATTTTACAACACCATGAGACCAGCTGTCATTAACACAGTCAATGCTATCACAACATAACCTGACTTGTACACTTGGTCCAGTCCTAATTTAGCAGCATAGTCCCATATCTGTAAAGACAAGATCATTGTTTGACTTAAGCTCTTTACCAAATAAACCTGTGTTTCAACAACCCTGAGGAAGCAGACTTTTGAAAACATCATGGGAAAAGGAGAAAATACTTATAACCAGCATTTCCTCCTTTCCCATGTTTTTTCTACCACTTCAAAGACAAATAATCTTTCAAGCAACACTTAATTGTCATCTGCAAATTCTTTCAATTTTAAAGACTGTATAATTTTGTCATTTGGTAAAAAGTTTACAGATAAAAGCTGGTTTATGTCCCACCATTTTTAAGGTTGCCTTTTGTTGACAGGCCAACCAATGTCTGACTTATGAGAAACATTTGAGTAACACCAATTTGTGTAACATATGAGATTAGTCCAATTTAGTAAAACTGTTTTTAGCAATACACATTTTTTTGAAGCAGATACTTGAAATTCATTGACCAAACGGAATCATTCATTATATTCCCTGCAGTATTTAAGTTTCTGTTTCACATTTCATCCTCAGTTACTTGCTCAGTATTTATCTGTTTGTTCCTTTCATAAATTGGATTGAAGACAACCATAGAACACTAAAAAAACAACAACCCTTTCCATCTCAGTTTATAAATATGTGAAAAATATGGACTACAAGTGTGGGGGTTCAGGTATAGCGGGTAATATGGTTGGACACCATGTCTTATATATTGGGTTATATGTGAAGTTTGTCAAAATCCAAGTGCGTTTGCACAAAATGATAAGTCTGAAATTATCCATTTCATTTACTGAGCTGCTATCCTGTGTCATGCTAAATAAGTGAAATGAAACTTTGAAGCCGAAAGTAAAAACCCAAACTTTGATATTCCAAGGAAAGATATCTCCTCATCTGACAGAGTAGATCTAAGATCAGACTGCACATTCTGTGTCCACAAAAGGTCCTTGAGTCACGCTTAGCAGCCTGAAGCATAACTCTTTGACACACAATCCCTAGTTTTAATGACCCTAAAAAGAAAAGCTTTTGAAACATAGAGGGAAAATGGAAGAATGCTGGTAACCGGACCAGACTCTCGGTAGAGGTCTGTTAGGTAAAGCTACATGCAAACTTTGGTAGCCCTAGGCCTTATGGTTACGTACAGGAAGATTTCCAGTTTTCACAACATAAGCCCATCTAAAACTTGTGACCCCCTGGGCGGGGCCAAATTTGACCCTATGGCTTCAATTTGAAGAAAATTGGTAGAGGTCTGTAGATATAGCCAAATTTGGCAGCCCTGGGTCTTATGGTTTCAGACAAAGTTTTTCAAAGATTATTATTATTTTTCAGTTTTGTTGCCATTGCAACCAGAGTTTTTGAAGGAATCAAATTTCTTCAAAAAATTCTATATAGGACAATGGCAGGATCATTCTGTGAAGTTTCATCAAAATTGGATTGGTAGTTTTAGAGATGTTTGAAATGACAGTTAACACGTGCATGGACGGACAGACACCGGGCCATGACATGAGCCCATTGGCCTTTGGTAGCACACCATGTTTTTTACCCTTTATAAGAAAAAAGATCTACTTTAGAGTCACATTTGCCAGCATGCTTCCAGCATTTTCCCTTTGATACAGTGTCTTTAACTCTTTAACCACACAACAAAAAGTTACGACTGGTTCAAACTGAAAGCCTTTGCAGGCGAAGGGTTCAATGTAGTTCGAATGATAGCATTTGAACTAGAAAGGGTTGATATTATTGTGTGAAAAGGAAAAATTCCTGGTTACCAGCATTTTCTCCTTTTCCCGCAATGTTTTCATTGACCTTTTTGTTTACAGCCATTGAAACAAAGGATTGTTTGGTAAAGGGTTAAAAACTTTTTTCCTTTAAAAATATTTTGGACTGTTCCATACAAGGTTAATCAGTTTGATTGCAAACTTTACTAACTTACCAAATGTCTGATACCATTTACAAGATGATAGCTGAAACTGAAAGCAAGACTAAACTTTGTGAGCTGCACCAGTCCCATCCCCAATGTCCCCCAACTTTGTATCATGGCCATATAGCCTGCAAAGTCCATACTACCTGCCAGATATACCATGGGTCCTATATACATAGCTACAATAGACAGAAATGCAAAAGGAGATCACCATACATTTGCATCTATTTAAGGATTACGACCCTTAACTCATCAGCGAATACCATGTAACATAGACATTTTCGTATAGGTTATTTGGCCAATCTCGACTGCTTCCATCTTTTAATATGGGAGTTAGGGCTGTAGACTCACTAAGTCATTGGTAAATATCGTGTAACAAAGACGTTTTCGTAAAAGCTATTCTGCCAATCTCTGCAGCTTCCATCTTTTACTATAACAGTTAGGGACCATAGACCTCATTCTTTTAACTCTACCAAACGACAAAATTTTAGACTTGCCCAAATTGAAAGCATTTGCAGACAATAAAATGAATATGACTTAAAAATTGAAATTCATTTGAGGAAGGGTAGAAAACATTGTGGGAAAAGGAGAAAATGCTGGTTACCAGCATTTTCTCCTTTTCCCACAATGTTTTCAAAAGTCCTCTTCTTCAGGGTCGTTAAAAGTTGGGATTGTTCGGTAAAGAGTTAAGAAACAATCCTGGGTTATAACAACCATGAGGTACAAGCCTTTTGACAGCACTGTGTGGGAAAAGGAGGAATACTGGTAAGCAAAATTTTCTCCTTTTCCAAAAATGTTATGATACCTTTCTATCACATCACTTGAGCCATAGTTAATGACTCAAAAATTGAAACTTGACTTTAGAAGAGTAGAAAACATTTTTCCCACAATGTTTTCAGAAGGCCTCTTCCTCTGGGTTGTAAAAACCAGGGATTGTTTGGTGAAGGGTTAAACAAATGATGAAATTGGTCTCTGGAACAAAACAAAACATTATGGGAATAGGAGAAAATGATGGTCACCAAAATTTTGTCATTTTCCCACTCTGTTTTCAACACCACATTTCTTCAAGTTGGGTAAAACTCGGGACTGTTTGGTGCAGTATTAACTCTACCACACAATCCTGAGTTATAATGACCTTAACCCTTTACCACACAATGCCACTTTTTAACAACACTGATAAAGAAGGCTTTTGAAAACATTGTGGGAAAAGGAGAAAATGCTGATAACCAGCATTTTCTCCTTTTCCCACAATGTTTTCTATCCTTTCAGAGACAACCCTATCATTTGAACGACATTTAAATCATGGCCTGTAAATATTTTCAATTTGGACACGTTTTAAAATATTGGTTTGTGGTAAAGGGTTTACAGAGACAGCTTTTGAAATCATTGCGGGAAAAGGAGAAAATGATGGTAACCAGCATTTTCTCTATTTCCCACTATTTTTCTTTCCCCATCAAAAAAAAAAAAAAATCTTATCATTTGAACCACATTTAAACATTTGTCTAATATTTGTTTGCAAATGCTCTGAATTTGGACCAGTCTAAAATTTTGTTGGTTGAATCTCCTGATCTATAATTTATGAATTATCAAGAATCTGACATTCGTTGGCGTTTGAGATAAAATTTTATTAAACATGTCCAGAAAAAATGTTATTAAGCTCACCAAAGGGTTCCCTTAATAATATTTTCCCTAGGCTTGTTTAATAAAACGTTTAATCAAATGCCAACTTATGTCATATGATCCTTTATGTCTGAAAGTTTTCTGTTTACAACAGACTTAGTGTGATTGGTAAAATTTAATGACAACTTCCTTTAAATGCAAGTTTTGTTATCTTGAACTCTCTATTTCATGTGACATCATTTGTAGACAACAATCTTCAAGTTACATAAAAGGACGGTAAAAGACTATCCTTTGAAAGGCTAGAAAATATGTAAAAAAAAAGGGAAAATATAAGCTCATCACCAACAACTTCTTTTTCCAGCAATATTTTTAAAGCCTTCATCCTTGGGGTCATAATAGTCCAGTTAACTCTTTACCAAATGACAAAAAATTAGACTGATCCAAATCAAAAGCATTTGCAGACAACAGATTAAACATGGCCAAATGATAAAATTTGTTTCTGAAAGAGTGGAAGATATTTTGGAAAAACAGGAAAATTCTGATTACCAGCATTTTCTCCTTTCACACATACAACAATGGTTTCCAATACCCTCTTCAAAAGAATCAGAAAAACACAAGACTATTTGCTAGTCTGGTATAAAGTTTATTAAAAACTATTGTATTCCTAAGTAAAGGACATACCCAAGCCAAGCCCCTCAGTAGGTAACATACAGGACTTGGTATCATGGGGTGCCTGATCTAATCTCGGCCTCAGCCAGTTTCTTTCTATGGATTGATGATAGTGGTTGTGACAGGATTAATTCTTCTTTAACCAATGGATATTGTTTCACCAGTGTTTACGTGAGAAAGTGGTTTGGTAAGAATAATGGTAAAGCACTGGTAAAAGAAACTCAAGGAGAGCATGGATAGGTGCACCAGCCAATGCAATAAAACTGAAATAATCTTGAAAATGGCATTAAACACCACACAAATAACAAAGACTAACAACTCTTTCTTCTCAGTGACCTACCTACAGTGAGCACACTTCCTGTAATCCTGTGGGTAATGGACATAACAGGGGGTAAGGGGAACTTGTAAACACTAAGATGGGGGGACAAAGGTCGGTTTAATTTTCTATTCTTCTCCCAGAAAGTTTTCATTCCTGCTGCAGCTTTATCGGCTGGAGTGGTAGTAGATGAGGCCATGCTAGTCAGATGGAAAAAAATGAAAATTACCATAAAAGAGAAATAAGGTCTGATGAAAACATTGTAGGAAAAGGAGAAAATGCTGGTTACCAGCATTTTCTCCTTTTCCCACATTGCTTTCTATCGGTTAAGAGACAAATTTCGTTGAGTCACATTTGATCTGTCATCTGCAAATGGTTTCAATTTGGACATGTCCAAAACAGTGTTGTTTGGTAAAGAGTTAACTTTTCTAATTTGAAAGCCTTTGCAAATGATAAATAAGTACAAAACATTGTAGGAGAAGGAGAAAATGCTGGTTACCAGAGTTTTGTACTTTTCCAAAAATATTTTCAAAAGCTTTTTTTCTCAGGATCCATAAAACTTGGTATTGTGTGGTAAAGGGTTAATCCTTTTCTTCTGCTTTCATGACTCTAAGGTTCTTTTAAACCAATGGTAAAACCTTTTTCCCCTTTTTTCTGTAATGTTTTCTACTCTTTTCAAAGACAACTCACTTCATCTGAGCACATATAGCATGTTGTCTGCAAATGCTCTTGATATGGACAATACTAGCAACAAAAACTCCAGAAAAGCATGGATACATGCACTGGCCACTGCGATATAACTAAAACCAGCAATTTCGTTGAAATGATATCCCCCGCCAAAAAATTTACTTGACCGCGTAACATAAAATCGCTCCAAGTCGGCCATTTTTCATCGAATCAAAAAAATAAACAAGAGTGGCAAATTGTCGCAAGATACGCCCGTCCCACCGCCAGTTGTCGAGGGCGTATAATAATCGTAAAGGGCAGATAATGCAACAAACATGTTTACCAAGTCTCAAGTCATTTTGACTTGAGGTGACAAAGTTCCATTCCGGACAAGCAAGAAATACTGTAAAAATGAAGATCAAAGTGGAATTACTCAAAATCCAAACTAGGTAGCACTGTACTCCGTAATATTGCAACAAACATGCAACACTCTGACTTGAGATGACAAAGTTATATTCCAGACAAGCACTATATGCTGTAAAGATGACAATCAAAGGGAAATAACTCAAAATTCGTGCTAGGAAGACTTATGGTTCTTGTGCACTGCACTCCATAAATTTTCAACAATCATGCATACCAAATTTGAAGATGTTCAGACTAGAGATATCAAAGTTATATTCCGGACAAGCAGAAAATGCTGTAAAAATGACGATCAAAGGGAAATAACTCAAAGACAGCATGAGGTAGAGTTATGGTTCTTTCGCACTGCACTCTGTATAATTGCAACAAACACAAATGCCAAGTTTCAAGTCAATCGGACTGGAGATGACAAAGTTATGCTCCGTAGGAGCAGAAAATGCTGTAAAAATGACAATCAAAGGGAAATAACTCAAAGACAGCACAAGGTAGGAGTTATGGTTCTTTCGCACCGCACTCTGTATAATTGCAACAAACACACATGCCAAGTTTCAAGTCAATCGGACTGGAGATGACAAAGTTATGCTCCGGACACGCAGAAAATGCTGTAAAAATGACGATCAAAGGGAAATAACTCAGACAGCACTAAGCAGAGTTATGGTTCTTTCGCACTGCACTCCATATTATTGCAACAAACACACACGCCAAGTTTCAAGTCAATCGGACTGGAGTTGACAAAGTTATGCTATGGACAAGCAGAAAATGCTGTAAAAATGACAATCAAAGGGAAATAACTCAAAGACAGCACGAAGTCTTCGATGGGCGTATAAAAAATGGGTATCGGCAGAATGGGTTATTGTACACATGTATAAAGTTTCACGAAATTCCGTCCAATAGTATTGGAGATATTCTCCCGGACGGACACACGGACGGACAGACAAGCTAAAACTTTATCCCTCCGCCTTCGGCAGGGGATAATAATGTTGAAAATAGCATAAAACACCATACAATAGATCAGTCAATCAATCTAGAATATTGTCAACTAGTGGTACTGAGTTAACTCTTTACCAAGTGACAAAATTTTGGATTTGTTCAAATCCAAAACATTTGCAGACAGCAAATCAAATGTAGCAGAGTAGTGAAAACTGTTAATGAAAATATAGTAGGAAAAGGAGAAAATGCTGGTTACCAACATTTCCTCCTTTTCCAGCTATGTTTTTAAAAGCCTTCTTTCTCAAGACTGTTTAATAGAACTCTGGATTGTGTGTTAATGGGTTAAATTATAACCTCCTATTTCATAACAGCCCTCTTCATGAGTGATTTCTCCTTTTGCCACGTTACTTTTAGAAACAGGATGCTACAAGACAATACTCAAAAGTTTCAATAAAACTTCATGAATTACCCGTCCACGTGCTTTGAGTGAGAGGACGAGGTCAAAAGGTTGAATTGCAACATACATCAGGCTTGTTGAAGTTTAACTATTTACCAATTAATCCCTGGTTTTTATGACCCTTAAGAGGAAGCCTTTTGAAAATAATGTGGGAAAAGGAGAAAATGCTGGTAACCAGCATTTTCTACTTTTCCCACATTATTTTCTATCCTTTCAAGAACAAATTTCATCAATTTAGCCATGCGCATTTTGTAGTCTGCAAAAGCTTTTTTTTTAGATGTGTCTAAAATTTCGTGGTTTGATATAGGGTTACGAAAAGACAACTTTCCAATACTAAACCCTTTACCACTTAACCCTTTACCACACAATCCCTACTTTTAACAACCTTGAAGACGAAGGCTTTTGAAAACATTTTGGGAAAAGGAGAAAATGCTGGTAACCATTATTTTCTCCATTTACCACAGAGTTTCTATTCTACAAGAGAGCTTGAGCTCAATTTAACTAATTATGAATGTGTCGTTCGCTAGTATTTTGAATTTAGGCGATTCTAAAATTTGTTGTTCTTTCTCATGCTTTAATGACTTAAAGCAGGAAGGCCTTTTAAAACATTGTGAGAAAAGGAGAAAATGCCAATAACCAGCACTTTCTCCTCTTTCCACAATGTTTTTGATAAATTCAATGATATCCCATCATCTGAGCCTCCAAATGACCTAAACCCTTAATCACACAATCCTGAGTTTGAACGACTCTGAGAAAAGAAGCCTTTTGAAAACATTGTGGGAAAAGGAGAAAATGCTGATGACCAGCATTTTTCCACAATATTTTCTTGCCCATCAAGGACATGCTTTGTCCTTGATGGGTCACTTTTAATTTGTTGTCTGCAAATGCTTTTAATTTGGGCAAGTTTAAAATCTTTTCGTCTTGAAAAGAGTTCATTCTGGCAAGTATTATAAAATTTCTTTGCTGGGTAGAGTGAAAACAATACAATATAGTTTCTTATACATGATAATACTAAGAGAGATAAACAAAAATTACTAATTTAGCTTGTAAAATTACCAATAATGAGAGCATGACCATATCTGTAGTAACAGTCTATTGCTAGGAAACCTAAAAAATACAAAAAAATACTATGTGAACACCTAAAAAGGCAAACATAGAATACCTATTGGTATTTATCATTACTCATAAAATGCAAACGAGTCGTGCTCTATGAAAAGGGAATTTAATTCTTCTTCAAAAAGTATCAATCTAATTCTTCTCTAAAAAAAAAGCATTAACCCTCATCAGAATGCACTGTCCAACCTGTCTGACATGGGTTTAAACTTTTTGTTATTTGTCAATTGTCTGCATGTCAAAGGACTATTCTTCCATATGATTCAGTGAGTTGCTAGACAAAATTGATTTTATGGGTCCATAAGTATGTGACAACTTGCTTTGTATAATGCATCATGGAGATGCATTAACCTTTTACCAAACGACAAAATTTTAGACATGTCCAAATTGAAAGCATTTGCAGACGACAAAATAGACGTGACTCAAAAATTGAAACTTGACTATAGAAGAATAGAAAACATTGTGGGAAAAGGAGAAAATGCTGGTTTTCCCACAATGTTTTCAGAAGGCTTCTTCCTCTGGGTCGTAAAAACCAGGGATTGTTTTGGTAAAGAGTTACAACCTCATTTTCACAGAGCATGGCTCAAAAATCTTTGATGAATGCAAGTTTGAGGCATTGCAATGATATTGTCTTTAACTGCATTCAACTAAATTTATAGCATGATATTTTAGTGACATTTGGATAAAGATCTATGCTGAAACTAATACAAAAAGTTTATGAAGAGAAAAAAGTTTGATGCAAAACTTCAGAGAGAGAGAGAGAGAGAGCGAGGGGGGGGGAGTGAGACACTTAGATCCCTGACCATTTAGACCGGATTGGGGTCAAAACGGCCCACTTCCAAAACGGCCCGGTACCAAAACGGCCCAGTGCCGAAACAGCCCGGTACCAAAACGGCCCACTTTTTTGTCCTTAATTAAAACCCATTGAAGAACCGTCATTTGGATCACACAGTTACTTTTATAAAACTCACTTATTTAGTTTTATAAAATTTACTTATAACCTGAATTTTGATGATGTGAATCGAGCAAGATGGTCTCCTGCTATGAATTTATTGAAACATGTACAGAGATGTATCTTTTCTAGAAAGTTTGGAGCTGTCGTTTTTAACATAAGCAATTTGTGCATAACTGAAGTAAAAAGAGTGTAGGAAAGCAAACCACAATGTATACATTTTTTAGAAGAATTCCAGTTGAGCATGAGAAAAGAACGGGAGGGGGAGGGGAGAGAGAGAGAGACAAATGAACTCACATTATAACTTCGGATAGGAATGCAGAGTATACAACCCACCCAAGTTTGGAGAATCGAGGCCCAAGCTCCATAAATAAAATTGATTGTTTGAAAAGAGATAAGAGTAAAGAAAGTTATAAAAAAAAGTTATAAAATTCACTCTATCAAAATATCAAAATTGGTGGAAATAAAACAGTAATTCGTAGTTTAAAATGGGGCCGTTTCGGTAAAGTGGGCCGTTTTGGAAGTGGGCCGTTTTGACCCTATCCCATTTAGACCCCTTAAAATTTTAGATTTTAGAGAGAGAGAGCATAAATCTCACCTTGGCATTATTTGCATGCTGACAATTACTAAATCTAAAATGGTTCTCAACTCTTTCCTAGACGACCAAATTTTACTGGTTGAATTTTTCTCAATTTATGTGACGTGTTGCCTGACATTATTTGAATAAAGCAGATTAAATCTAAATGTTAAGATTCACGTGTTACTGAGTGTTGAAAGTACTGTGAAAAAAAAGAGAAGCATTTTCTCCTTAACTCACGATGTTTTGAAAAAAGTTCTTCTTCAGTAGGGTTGTCAAAATTCGGGATTATTTAATAAAGGGTAAATAAAGTAAGTTACATAAAACTGCAATAGACTGCAGTTTGACCTCTAACTTGCAAAATTCATCATCACTTAATATTAACTTACTCTAATGTAGAAGGTTAGTGGAAACTTCTAAAAAAAATTCAAACGTTTACAATCTGCGTAGATGTATATGTTTCTGGAAACACACGGATTAAGAAAAAAAAACGACACAAATTACCTGGTCAGAAGCTGCATGGTAGACGTTCTGTGTACATGTAGCTGAAACTAAAATGGTAATGCAGTTTTAACCGTCGATGGCAGTGAGGTTTTGACAGTAGTACGAAGATGAGATCCGGTAAACCGCCCTGCGCCATTTCTATGAATATGCATAGAAAATTGCTCGCGGTGAATACATTCATTGTCGGAATAATTTTGTTGTTGTTGTTGTGTTTTGAAAGCGGCGATGGCAGGCGGGAAAAACGACAACGCTTCACAATACACATTTGCCTCTTTTTGACGGTAAGCTGTTCTAGCACATGTCTCCAATATACAAGAATTACAGTAACCATCCATGCGGCTACGGTAGGACGATTTTGTGGAATCACCGAAATCACTGGAATCACCGCGTGAATTAGTGGAATCACCATTTTGTTGGTGTAAAACTTCTTGAATCATATTAGATATCATATTTACGATCTGGTTTATAAAATTTGGAGCAAATTTAAGCAGAAAAATGACCGAAATTTCAATCAAATCTTAAGTTTTTAGTTAAATTTCAAAATCACTCGCCACCTGAAATAGCGAAATCACCTGACAGCATAGTGAAATCACCATTGAATTTACTCCCGATTCGGGGTCTAGCTCCGATGTTATTTTTGTGATTGTTTCTCCGCTAGAAAGAGCCAAACTTTTGTCCAGGCCAAAGTACCTGAGACTGATACTGTTATGGAGATTTATGAACCATTCTTACTAGATGGTTTTGTGTCACTAAAAAGTGATTTTGCCCAGTCTACCCCTATTAAAATTTTACGCGATACTGGAGCTTCTCAATCTCTTATTTTAGCAGATGTCCTGCCTTTTTCTGAGAAGACTTCTTCTGGGACAAGTGTCCTTATTCAGGGTGTAGAATGTGGATTTGTTAATGTTTGGCTTCATAACATTTATTTGTCTTCAGACTTAATTAATGGTCCAGTGACTGTTGGTATTAGAGAAAATTTACCTTTTAAAGGTGTTCATTTGTTATTAGGCAATGATTTAGCCGGAGATAAGGTAACTGTTAATCCACTTGTAACTGACACACCTTGCATGGATCAATCACTCGATCCAATTGAGGAAGAAATTCCTGACCTTTACCCGTCATGTGCAGTTACTAGAGCTATGGCAAAGAAAACCATTTTGACTGAAAATCAGTCTGATATTGACTTATCTGATTCTTTGTTGGGTCATTTATTTAAAAATGAAATTAACAGATCTATTTCACAAAACCCGTCTGAAAGTCAGACAAATTCTAAACATAATTCATCAGAAGTGGATTACACATCTTCACTTTTAGTTTATGAAGGCCATGATACAAGGTCAAGGTCAAAACTAAGTGAAAACCAACACAATGATCCAGAAATAGCACCTTTATTTCAAAAAGCTGTAAGTGAAACTGATCTTTCTCAGGAACCTGTCTGTTTTTATATAAAAAATGGAATGTTAATGAGAAAGTGGCGCCCTCCTGAAGTCTCTGTTGATGATGAGTGGGCTGTCAACCATCAAGTTGTCGTTCCTAAATCTTATAGATCAGAAATAGTAAGCTTAGCTCATGTACCAGCTATGTCAGGTCATTTAGGTATCAGTAAAACCTATCGCAAAATTCTTAATCATTTAGAGAAAACTCAATGTAAAAGAAAGATATTTTAGCTCTTCTACCAATTCCTGGTAGGCCTCTACAAGCAAGATATTTTGGTCCTTAATCTATAGAGAAAAAGGCCAGTGACTTAAATTATGTGATAACAACTCCTGACAGGTGAAAGCAAAAGCAATTATGTCATATTAATATGTTAAAAGAATATGTTGATAGGGATAATACAAATATTTCGCCAATAAATGTAGTTTCCTCAGTCCCTCAAAATTAAAATCACATTAACCATGAAGACATAAATTGTGAAGAAATGAACTTTGATAAGTCTAACCCTACTTGTTCAAAACTTTAGAATTCTGACATTTTAAGAAATTTAGATAAAAAACTTTCACATTTAGATAATAATCAAAAAGATGAATTAAAAAAGTTAATTTCTGAATATGAGTACCTGTTCCCTGATATTCCAACACGGACAAATACCATATACCATGATGTGGACATTGAAAATTCAAAACCAGTGAAACAACATCCATATCGAATGAAACCCAAGAAATTGGAGCATCTTAGAGAGCAAATCAAGTATTTATTGGACAATGACTTTATTGAACCTAGTCAAAGTGAATAGAGTTCTCCCTGTATTCTTGTACCAAAGCCAGATGGAACTTTTCGTATGTGCACTGACTATATAAAAGTTAATACTGTGACCAAGACTGATTCATTTCCAGTGCCAAGAGTAGATGACTGCATTGACAATATTGGTCATGCGAAATATGTAACCAAATTTGATCTTCTAAAAGGATTTTGGCAAATTCCTCTCACTGAAAGAGCTAAAGAGATCTCTGCATTTGTAACTCCTGATGGACTTTATCAGTATAAAGTTATGCCTTTTGGGATGAAAAACTCGCCGGCAACATTTCAACGTCTTATCAACATGATAATATCTGGATTGGATTACTGTAGGGTCTACATCGATGATGTCATCATTCACAGCGATGGTTGGGATAAACATCTTAAGACTATCAGAGAATTTTTTGACAGACTGAGTAAAGCCAAATTAACAATTAATCTTGTTAAAAGTGAATTTTGTCATGCTAGTTTAACATTTTTTGGGTCATGTTGTTGGACAAGGACAGGTAAAACCTGTAGAAGCTAAAGTAAAAGCTATTTCTGATTTTCCTGTACCTACATGCAAAAGACAACTTATAATATTTCTTGGTATGGCTGGTTACTACAGGAAATTCTGTGGTAATTTTTCCGTCATTGCTGAGCCACTGACAAGTCTTCTTAGCAAACGCAAAAAATTTATATGGAATGATGATTGTCAAAAAGCTTTCGATAAAGCAAAAGCCATACTAAAAAGTGAACCAGTTCTTTTAGCTCCTAATTTTGGAAAAGAATTTAAGCTTGCAGTAGATGCTAGTGATACTGGTGCAGGTGGTGTTTTACTTCAAGAAGATTGTAATGGTGTAGATCATCCAGTTAGTTGTTTTTCTAAAAAGTTTAACAAACATCAGAAAAACTACTCAACAATAGAAAAAGAGTGTTTATCTCTTATTCTTGCTCGTCAGCATTTTGAAATATATTTGTCGTCTTCTAC
The DNA here is from genome assembly GCA_946811185.2 of Hippopus hippopus. Lineage (NCBI taxonomy): Eukaryota > Metazoa > Mollusca > Bivalvia > Cardiida > Cardiidae > Hippopus > Hippopus hippopus. The sequence goes on along the minus strand of OX328108.1, from coordinate 20,280,317 downwards.
TGCACCCATCATTGTATATAGTGATCATAATGCTCTGATTTTTATCCATAAAATGAAAAACAAGAATCAACGTTTACTCCGGTGGAGTCTGTTTTTACAAGAACATAATATGGATATCAGACACATAAAAGGTAGGGATAATATTATCCCTGATGCTTTGTCTAGAGTCTAACTTGTAAATATACTGAACCAAAAAAGAAACTTTCCCTGTGTTTAAGTGCAGATATACACAAATATGAAAATCAGGATTAAACTAGATTTATATGCATTGAAAGAGTATTTTATTGCGACTTTGTGTGAAAAAAATTATTGCTGAGGGTTTATCCAAAAGTAGTGAAATGGTAGTTAAAATGCGGAAGGGGTCGCTCACCAAAATCACAAATTAATATCGGGTATGACCACCTTCAGCATGAAGGACTGCCTGGCATCATTGGCGCATAGAACGGATAAGTGTATTGATTTCGGCTTGTGGAATGTTGTTCCATTCCTGAATTAAGGCTTGTCTTAGCTGAATGACGTTTGACGGTGGAATAGAGCGACGTCTAACACGCTGGTCCAAATTATCCCAAAGGTGTTCAATGGGATTCAGATCAGGGCTTTTGGCAGGCCAGTCATTAATAAATGCAATGTTATTCACCCTGAGGAAATTCACATTGTCCCTAGCTGTATGGCTTGTGGCATTATCATGCTGAAAAAGAGTGATATTGGCATTATTTTGAAACAGTGGGATAACGTGCCTCGCAAGAATTTCATCTCGGTAGCGTTGGGCATTCAAATTCCCTTCGATAACGACGAGATTAGTGCGAAAGCCATGTGCAATGCCCGCCCAGACCAAGACAGAACCCCCACCCCCAAAACGATCTCGTTCAAGTACGCAACAGTCTGCATAACGTTCATTTCTCCTACGGTATACTCGAACCCTGCCATCACCTCGATGAATGGAAAACCTCGACTCGTCAGAGAAAAGAACGCTATTCCATTGTTGTCTAAGCCAGCGTTGGTGTGTATGTGCCCAATTAACACGATTTACGCGGTGACGTCACGTCAAAACACAACCAATGTATGGACGACGTGCACGTAGCCCACCCTCGCGCAAGCGATTGCGCACAGTTTGGGCAGATATACGGTTGTTATGTGTACCAGGGGTGTTAGCAGCAGTGGCTGTGGCAGTTTGGAAGCGATTGCGCAGGTGGGTGTTCCGAATATAGCGGTCTTGGCCGCGCGTCGTGACGCGAGGACGTCCACTACGTGGTCGATCTTCCGTACGCCCTGTTGCTTGAAAACGTTGCCTAAGGTGTCGAATAGCACGAGTAGAACATTCAATATTCATAGCAACAGCATTCATCGTCATACCAGCATTAAGCATGCCAATGGCACGTTCGCGTAAATTTTGCGGAATTCTAGGCATATCAAAAATAAAGAAAACTAAAAAGAATTTAATTTTTTTCAACGTCTTTTTCTTATTGACATGAAAGTCTATAAAATGAGACTGAAAGGTTTCAAAAAATATACACGAATTATACTGATCCATGCATGCACGTGAAAATCGCTTTCAGCGGGTTTCTTCTGCAAAATGCTTTCAATCGAGTTAAAATTTGTTTTATCAGACACATAATCGTTCGCCCGAATATATGTAGGTCATCTGACATTTTGATTTTTTTTAATAACATTGCATTTGCACTTAAACACAGGGGAAGTTTCTTTTTTGGTTCAGTATAGTTAACATTTGTCTTTATGTATAATGTATTTTCATGTACAGTTAAGTGTAATGATATGTTTTATATTCTAACAAAAGAAAGTTTTAATTCTTAAAACTTTCTTTTCCTTTAGGAGGGGAAGTGTTATGTAAATAGGATATACATGTGACCTGTTTTTAGAATGTTCTAGAAACATAAAAAACATTCATTGGTTTGTTCATTGTGATTATTTTTAGAAACAGGTTGTTAGTAAACAAGCTGTTTACTAATCCATGATGTCATCTTTCTAGAAAAGACTAATCTAGAATTTTCCAAGATGATATAAATAGGAGTGACTTACTTGGTGATTTGGATTTGAACTTAAGACTTGTGGCTTGGAGGATACAGAATTAGTGAAAAGTGTTGGATTTAACTTGGATTTTAGATCTGTAAGTTGGAATTACTTTATTTTTAAACAGGTTGCTCATATCTACTTGCAAGTTAAACTATTGTTAATTTAGGTTTTAGGAACCAGAAATTTCATTCTTTTTGTAATCTAAACCTAATTCTTAATTTTGAGGGACTTATTCTATTATATTTCATGTGTCTATTTTTAGAAATGTTATGGGTAAAGAAATGTCATAATTTAAGCTGGGGGGAATTATTTTCCCGTCACAGTGAATATTTCCCTCCTGCCGAAAATCTGGAACTACTTTTTTAAGTTTTTTAAGTTTTTAAGTTTTAAAAGTGGCATTCGTTGACAAAATAATCAGAGGAAATATAATATATAATTTATTTCATCAGCTTGTGGTTAATATGGGGAAATATTTGCCTCAAAAGGGAAAGGTCCGAGAAAATAACTCATACCTTACGGCACTCGTTATTTTTGCATACCTTTCCCTTTTTCGGCAAATATTTCCCCATATTAACCACAAGCTGATGAAATGAACTTTATTTCTTGTTCTAAGATTAAAAATTGTCAAATTTCATTCCATCTTAACTCTTATTGTACTCTTTTGTCTTTGTTCATTAATAAATATTGTTAATTGTTAAAGGCTTGTTGCTGGTTTTCTTTCTCGTTACGCTTGGCTCGTAACAAGAGTAACAGCTTAATTACTCTTTTATTCTATAATTTTCACATGTGCTGGGTTGGGGTTTGTTAATGCCTTGCCCAAGGACACTCATGACAAACCCGTCACCTGAGTTGAGGATCAAACTCTGGACTCCTGGGTATCTACTTTCTCGTCCTATCCACTTGGCCATGCAGGATTGATTGATTTTGCATTAATTTATAGATCTAGTTGTCGCTGTAAGGCTACCCTCTTCTCCCCGTAAGAAGGCAACTATGTACTCTGCAGACTGAGTCATTTTTTGTTTTCTCATGGTATATAACTACAACCTGCTTTTGCACAGAATGTATCCTTCATTTTCGCGTGCACATAAATCTCATTGCAAAAATAAAACTAAATTGACTGCCTTGTCCCACAGTGGGCATCAAAATGTCATAGATAAGAGAAAAAAAAAAAAAACGCAATCTGCCCAGATCTTGAAGCCGAACTGTTGTCAATACATTAATGACTACTACCTGATCATCTTTATGATCTGTCCTATGCACGTGTGTTTTTTTTTTTCTGACAAAGACACTTAAAATTTAACTCGGTCAACTATTTTATCTTTTTCAGATACAATTTTGAATGAAAACAAAACTGGCAGAAACAGAATTACCTAATTCGAGTGAAGCTGAAAACAGCAAAATGTGTGTAGTGGTTATTGAGTGGACAGAGTATGAAGCAACTGGCAGGATAACACTGTAAATTTTCTTTTTAATAGCTGAATGAATGCTATTTTTGTTCACATACATGTAATCATGCTTTCAGGGGTGTATTAGACTATTTTGAAGCAAGTCACTTTATGATTCTCATTTAGATAGCTCAATGTTTATCCCTTTACCAGATGACAAAATTTTAGCCTTGTCCAAATTGAAAGCATTTGCAGACGACAATTTCAATGTGGCTCAAATGGTGCAATTTTTCTTTGACAGGGTAGAAAACATTGTGGTAAAAGCAGAAAATGCTAGTTACCTGCATTTTCTCCTATTCCCACAATGTTTTCAAAAGGCATATTTCCAAAAGTTGTTAAAAGTTGAAGTGTGTGGTAAGGGTTATGCTGAAACTGACATGGTAGATACTGAATTGAGAAAGCCATTACTTCTGCCTTTTGTGTAGTATTTGTCAGTTCATTATGACCTGAACAGGGATCAAATCACTGATCCAGGCAGACTGTGTAACACCTATCCCATGCAAGTAGACAACATGATTAAGGTAATGACACCACCATACTCAAAGTGGCAATGTGAGTTTATGGTATTTTCAATATTCATTAAATGTATCAATTCAGGACACTTAGAATACTGGCTTCTTTCTATTGAAGGCTTGTTAAATTACAAAATAATGATAGCAGGACCAAAGGAACAGAGTTTTAGAAATTTTTGAAAGCTTCTGAACTGGTCAGATGACCAAACCTTTTTCCCTGTTATAGCCTCAACTCTAAAAAGTGAATAAGTAAACAAAAATAAAGTAGCAAAAATAAACCAGCCTATACATTGTTCTTAGTTAGTCTCAAGCCCAGGAAAAAGGGGTTTATAAACATGATACGAGATCATCATTGCATAGTTTTCTTTAACACCCCCCTTTTGAAAATACTTATTTCTTGGATGTAGATCATTGCTGCACACTGAACACACAAGAAGAAAATGGTAATTTGCACTGTGTCATCATATGAAGTTGTACTCTGGGATGTGAATAAAGTTGGAGGACATAGTTGGTTGAAAAGGAACATATAAAATGCTTGTACTTTGGATTCAACATTTAGCATTTATAAGTTTTTTAAGCTGCAATCACTAGATATTTCTTTTGGTGTGGGGAACACACAAGATGATTTTAAGTGGATCATGGAGTGTGTTTGTTAAGTTTTTTTTCTTCTTATCACTAATAATTATTACTGTTTAACGTGTATGAGTTGCAGTGCAGAGTACCTGACTAAACTTCTGGTTTTATCTCTATATGGCTAAAGGCCCAAATATCTTGTGTCATTTTGTAGTTTCTGTTGTTTTTAGCTCACCTGAGCGCGAAGTGCTCATGGTGAGCTTTTGTGATCGTGCTGTGTCCGTCGTCCGTCGTCAACTTTTACCTTGTGTACGCTCTAGAGGCTACATTTTCAGTCCGATACTCATGAAACTTGGTCAAAATGTTTGTCTTGATAATATCTCGGACGAGGTCGAAAATGGATCAGGTCAGGTCAAAAACTAGGTCACTAGGTCAAATCTTAGAAAAACCTTGTGTACCACATTTTCAGTCCAAAACTCTTGAAAGTTGGTCAGAATGTTTATCTTGATGATATCTCAAAACGAGTTTGAAAATGGGTCACGTCGGGTCAAAAACTAGGTTACTAGGTCAAATCTTAGAAAAACCTTGTGTATGCTCTAGAGGCCACATTTTAAGTCCAAAACTATTGAAAGTTGGTCAGAATGTTTGTCTTGATAAAATCTTGGATGATACTGAAAATGGGTCATTTTGGGTCAAAAACTAGTTCACTAGGTCAAATCTTAGAAAAACCTTGTGTACGTTCTAGAGGCCACATTTTAAGTCCAAAACTATTGAAAGGTGGTCAGAATGTTTGTCTCGATAAAATCTTGGATGATACTGAAAATGGGTCATTTTGGGTCAAAAACTAGGTCACTAGGTCAAATCTTAGAAAAACCTTGTGTACACTCTAGATGCCACATTTTCAGTCAGATACTTATGAAACTTGGTCAGAATGTTTGTCTTGATGATATCTCAGACAAGTTCGAAAACGAGTCATGTCGGATTAGAAAAACTAGGTCACTAGGTCAAATCTTAAAAAAACCTTGTGTACGCTCTAGAGGCAATATTTTAAGTCCAAAACTATTGAGAGTTGGTCAGAATGTTTGTCTTCCACCGCTTCACGTACCTATCCCTGCACCTACCAATCCAACCTACCTGCCATCTTGCCTGGCTACGCAACTATCCAAGCATCTACCTACATGTACCTTCCTACCTGCCATGCTAGCTATTTACCAACATACCTACCTATCTAGCTACCACCTACCTACCTATGTATTTACCTATCAACGTATTTACCTATCAACGTACCTACATACATACCTACCCACCTGCCTTTCTACCTACCTACCTGCCTGACTGCCTGCCTTCCTACCTACCTACCTGCAAACCTGCCTGCCTGCTTGCCCACCTACCAACCAACCTACCCTACCCACTCACCCACCCACCTATCCATCCACCTACCTATCCAATCCAACCTACCTGCCTGCCTGGCTACGCACCTACCCACGCATCTAACTACGTTCCTACCTGCCATGCTACCTATATACCAACATACCTACCTACCTAGCTGCCCACCTACCTACATACCTACTTTTTTACCTACCTACGAACTTACATACATACCTACCTGCCTGCCTACCCATCTATCTACCTACCTACCTGCCTGACTACCTTCTTACCTACCTGCCGGCCTTCCTACCTACCTACCTTCCTACTTACTTTTTTACCTACCTACGTACTTACGAACAAAGTCCGTAACAAAGGAACAAATTAGCAAATGCATGGCAGAAATACAAACCGCATCTGGCAGGATTTGAACCCATGGCGGACAAGATCCTAGTTTTTCGAGGTTTAAAAGACTAATACCATAACCACTGAGCTAAACAGATATCTCCCTAACGCAGTTGTTAGGTATTGTATTTAAATCGGGACGAAGCCATGCATGAAGGAGTGGTCTCCCGTAACAACATACATACCTACCTGCCTGCCTGCCGACCCATCTATCTACCTACCTGTCTGCCTGCCTGCTTACGTGACTATCAACCAACCTACCCACCTATCTAACCAACCACCAACCTTCCATTCACCTACCTACCTACCTACTTGATTGCCTGCCTACCTTCCTATTCTACGCGCCTTCCTATCTACCTACCAACCTACCTGCCCCCGACTGCATGCCTGCCTGACTACCTACTTACCTACCTACCCTCCTTACTACCTACCTACCTGCCTTTCCTCTTTTCCTACCTACGTTCCTACCTACCTGACTTGTTTCCTTCCTACCTGCCTACCATCATACCTACCTGCTTGCCTGACTATTTACCTGCCTGTCATCCCTCTTTTCCTACCTACATGCCTTCCTGCCTACCGTCATACCTACCTGCCTGCCTACCTACGAACCTGCCTGCCTACCTGCCTGCTTGCCTACCTTCCAACCAACCTACCTACCCAACCTTACATTCACCTACCTACCTACCTGCCTGCCTACCTATATCTACCTACCTACCCGCCTATCTACCTGCCTTCCTGCCTGACTACCTACCCACCTACCTACCTACCCACCTTTCTATTGACCTCCAACCAACCGGCTGACTGACTGACCAACTGACATACCAACCAATCACTGATTCAATTGAAAGGTTTGTCCATGGATTAGGAGCATTGATTTAAAAAAAGGCATATCTGATCCCATTGCATGTGTTACATTATACGTTCAAGTAAAATCAGTTTCCTTAAAAAGCATGGGATGACGGGATTCAAGGGGGGGGGGGAAGCCAGTCTGTGCCCTTGTCTTTCTTTGTTGTTTGAGCTTAATAGTTTGTCAGGGAAATAAGTAAGAAAATAGCATTGCTGATCCAATTTCACAGGAAAAGCTATATGAATAAGTACTTCAGTAATGTGAAAGGGACAGTTGGGTAGGTGGTCCAATAAAACAGTGTCCCGTAAATCCCTCTTGATTTTTCTTACTATTGACTTGAAAAAGTATGTCTAAGACTCACAAACGTTCACCTTAGGGTCTATTCATGTATCTTACCTGACCCTCTTGGTTTAAAATCTAAAAACAAGAAATTCTAGGTTTACAATACAAAGAGGCAGTAAAGCGATATCGGATCCAGTTACATGTAACTGTCAATGTACTCATTCATTTTTTTTTTCGGCTGAGTGAGTTTGTTGGGAACTAAGTTCTCTACGTTCATAACGGTTCCATGAGTTAGGACATACGATGAGTTTCTTGATGTCTTGATTAAAATTTTGAAAGGTAAGGTATCCAGCAAAACTGGGATCTAGTAAACTGCCTCTACCTCTGTTCTTTGTTTCATTTAAATTAGTCTATCGACGGTCTTGGAGCGTTGAAATAGGGTCCGAATTGGGATATGACCATTTGCAAATTATGAACAAGTGCTTAAATTACATTAAATTGGTAGTAATACAAGGTGACAAATAATAGTAATAATAATAATTGTAATAATGATAATAATAATTACTTAAATGGGATCTGAAATAGCATTATCATTGATTGCATTCCATGGGTAAGATTATACGTGTATAAACAACTACTTTAGTTACGTCAGACGGATAGTAAGACGGATGGGAGTCCAGTAAAGCAACGAAATAGCATGTCTTACCGATTTGCATTAGTAATGCAAGTAAAATGGTAGATAGGAAGGGGGGTCATGAAACGACCATGGGGGTCCAGTAAACCGCCTTTATCTCCTTTTCATAGTCTAAGTCAAGTAAGATTATAAGTGGGCTCTTACATTGAATTAGCACGAAAGAGCATATCTTACAATTTGCTTTGGCTAGATATATAAGCAAGTAATTTAGAGTGAATAGAAGGTAAGGCGGGCGCTTTGTATAATGACCTGGGGTATTCAATAAACAACCTGGTCATTTTTCATCGTTTTCGTCGAGGTTACATATTAATTTTTAGCAGGCTAATAGAATTGACCATCGTGGCTTTCAAAATGCATGTAACATTTTAACTTATTTGCATTGGTATAGATAAATAACCAAAAACATGCCCAGTGCTATTTCACCCTTAGGCTGCGAAGCGACGCAGTGCGCTTTAAACTGGTGGACGTGTTAATCAATATCAGAGACACCACAGAAGATGTGCACTCTGATCTTGATGTACACTGTCAGACGCAGTGAGATTTTCACTGGAAAAGAAATATGATGAAACTGGCGACATTTGGCTTTTTAGACTAGGTTGGAATTTTCATATTTTAGCAGTTTTACACTTAACTATATGAAGGAGTTGTTCTCAAACGTGATAAAAGTATTTCGCCTGTTCCCATTACACTACGCACCTGTGTGTGATGAAAGCTACACCTATGAGTAAGAACTTTAGTTGTATGTAAAAATTAGAAAGACGGGTTATTCAAATGACCAGGAGGATCCAGTAAACCGCCCTGGTCTTTATTCTTTGTCTAGGTTGACTTAGTTTGTCAGCTGGCTAAGAGAGTTGCTCAGACTCTGGGCGTAGGTTATATGGTCAAATATAGCATTTCAGACACATTTGCACTGGATAAGATATAAAATCGAGTAATTTTAAGTTAAGTAGATTTTAAGACTAGGGATCCAGTAAAACGACCTGGGCGATCCAGTAAACTGCTCTTGTTTTAATTCATTGTCGTACCTAGATATTTTTTTTATATTAACAAGCACCTCAGTTATGTCAATAAGTTGGTAAGGCAGGAAATCTAGAAAAACGACTGCAAACCTCCCTTGTCTTTATACATGCACATTGTCTTGGTGGAGTCAATGCGACAACAGACTCCGGACGTAGGTCATTCGGTCAAAAATAGCATTTCACGCACATTTGAAAGCACTTGCAGACGACAAAACAAATTTGACTTACAGATTGATTTTATCTCTGAGGGGGGTCAAAACATTCTGGGAAAAGGAGAAAATTCTGGTTACAAGCCCTTTCTTCTTTTCCCACGATGTTTTCAAAAGTCGTCTTCTTTAGTGTCGATCAAACTCAAGATTGCTTGGTGAGGGGATAAACTAGTATGAATTTAGAAGCAAATTCCAATCTATCGTAAATATAGGCCATTTCGGGCCATAATGTAGTTCCTTCCACAGCAATCACTATTGCCTCTCCAGGGATTGTTATTTTGATGTATTACTTAAAGAAATTCTTTGTCATGGCTATGCTACATGTATATTGTATTGTAGGTTAGATTTTCGTGTCAGGTCTAAGTAATGAAAGTACAGAGAGCTTCCTCATCCCCTTATCAGATATGTAAGAATTACAGCAAAATGTAGGCTTTGACAGGTTTTATATGGTGTCGCACCAATGCGAGACTGCTTCCGGGTCGTAGTATCAAAAGTAGTCCCATGTGAAATTCTGCAGTAGCACATTTGTTGCACTGTTTCATGGAGCTAAGATGGCTTAGTGGTATATGATTAAGATTTTCTTCAAATTTAGGCAGAGGGGGACCACTTAGATGTATTTTTATTGTAAACTGAGAGGACTATTTTGTGTCACTGGAGGGGGAAAAAAAAGGTCATGGCGGTGAACTGGTGTTTTCGAGAGGAGAAATTCTAGGGTGTCTGTTTTTGTTGGGATTTAGAGAAAAACGCAATCGTTTGACATATTGTTTTTAAAGCATTTTTTTGAAGGACTAAGGACAAACTTTAGAAAGCAAGAGACAGAAAAGCTAAAGGTTTGCCAGTAAGTAGTCTGTGAAGCTTCAAAGATGGTCGATTTCACTCGATTTTTAATAGGGCAATAAAACAGTGGCGTGACACCATATGTAGGCTTTGACCGGTTTCAAATGTAGACTTTAACGGTTTCAAAATGTATGCTTTGATTGTTCCAAATGTATGCTTTGACGGGTTCTATATGTAGCTTTTTATGAATTCCTACTGTAGCTTTTGACGGATACCAAATGTAGACGTTTTTGGGATTCCAAATATAGGCTTTGGCCAATTCTAAATCTAGGCTTTAATCGCTCCCAAATTTAGCTTTTGACGGAATCCAATTTTTTGCTTTTTGGCAGATTCCAAATGTAAATTTTAACGGTTTCCAGATGTACAGTTTGACGGATTCCAAATGTGGCCTTTGACGAGTTCCAAATGTAGACTTCATGGGAGATTCTATATGAAGGCTTTGACGGATTCCAAATTCAGATCTTGACGAGTTCCAAAATTAGCTTTTCACGGACTCCAAATGGTAGGCTTGAAACGATTTAAATGTAGACTTTTTTGGGGAATCCAATCCAAATCTAGGCTTTAAATGGCTCCAAATTTAGGTTTTGACGGATCCTAAATATACAATTTTGGCGGATTCCTAATGAAGGCTTTGACGGTTCCAAATGTAATTTTTGACGGATTCAAAATGTAGGCTTTTTAGGTGATTCCTAATGTAGGCTTTGATGGATTCCAAATGTAGGCCTTGACGAGTTCCAAATCTAGTTTTTGATGGATTCCAAATATAGACTTTTGGTGGATTCCAAATGTAAGCTTTTGACTGTACAGAACGTACAGTCTGACCTTGGATCTTTACCGTCAGCTTGTTTAGTCAAGCCTAGAAGATGAATATCGTTTAGGGTTTCAGTGGATTGTATTTTCAGCCATTGAAAGAAGTTGCCCTGATGAGCGAAAGCGAAACCGGTTGGCACGTTTAAAATACTATTTGTGTGTGTGTGTGTGTGTGTGTGTGTGTGTGTGGCACTGAAAGGGTTATGGTCTCCAAATATGAATTAATGAAATGGACATTCTGAATTCAGTGAATCAGACCAATCCATATTAGTTTCAGGTGACTGAACATTTTCAAAAATAAGCGACTTTTTTGAAGTCTATTCTTGATCTACGACTTTCGTGTATGACCAGATTTTGATCTACTTTGCCCCCAAAACACATAAATCTTTACTTAGCACTCTAAGGGTATCAAGGAAGAGGCTGAACAAATACCAGGAAATACAGGACAATTCAGGCTTCCAAAAAGGAGCTTGATCAAACAAATATTACGAAGATACTGGTTATGAACAAGACAAGTAGAAGAAAGTTATCGTTATGAACAGAGAGAATCACGAGTCCATGCGTGAAGGATTCACACAACAATGCTGGACCGATTTTCACTAACCATTTTCGATTATAGTCCAAGTGTAATTCTCAAGAACTTTCTGAAATTGAAAGAATCGCTGCTTCTGATTGGCTAAACCATTTAGTTCAACCAATAATACATTTCCTTATTTTCAAAATCTAGGTTTAGAGCAAAAGTGGTAGGGAAATAGAGCCATTGAGTTGCTCCCTTTATCATTGTATCTCATTTATTCACACACAAATTCGTATCTGCGATGTCCTTTTGACATTTCTGCTTTGCTGTCGTTGGTACAAGGTGTAAGGTTTACAAAACAACTATAAATTATCTACAAATACAAAGTCAGGGGAGGAAAAAGCCCCCACCCACATCAAATAATTAACTAATCGGAAGGAGGCAAAGGCTATTCCATCCCCCACCCATATTTGAGCTTTGGTTTCATAATTTTTACACGAAATTTCTTGAGAACAAGTATGAATGACGGTGGTCTTTCCTCTTCCCACCCAAACTGCTCGAAGCACATTGATTAGGTAAAAAAAATTAAAATTTAAATCGTATTTTTTCAATAAAGAAAATTAAAGGAACAAAGGAGGCATCTCTCACTTATAACAGTTTTATTCGATAGCCAATATTAATGAAAGTCTGAGATACTTGTCAAGCCTATAGGTTCATATAAGGAGCAAGAAATTCCGAAAACCCTTTCAAGCCCTTAATATTTACTTTCGACGAGGCACAAAAGGCGTAAGGATACCATGGTTCACCTGCGCATGCGCAGATGTTTTTGTTTATTTTTTTGTATTCACCATATTTGATGACTGATTTTAGACTGTTGGCTGGTACGCATGTTTTACCTGAAATGAGATGATATAAAAATGACGCACAATGAAAAATTCAACAGAAACACGTAATTTTCAATAAAGCCTCGATTTTTGGCGAAACTTACTTCCAGCACTACGAGGGCCAAGATTAACTGAATTGGTTAGCATGATGTCCCACGATTCTTTAAACATTATTTCAATACCGTCACAGTGACAGCTCGCTTATGCAGGTATGTCCTGGGTTTTGTCAGCACTAGGTTGGAGCTCTGAAGTGTCTTGCGCAAGGATACTCCCGAAACAGACCCAATGATTAGCACAAGGATTAAACCCAGGACTACCAGGTCACGATTTATTCACCCTCACCACTGGACCACATAAGAAATGGAACGAGATATGAGGTCACATTATTAACAAGAAGCTTATGTTCCATTTAAATTTTATAAATGTGTAAATCTTTTCTTACACAGAACCGTTTTTTTCTTCCCGTGAGAAACAGGGTTTTGAAAATATTGTTGGCAATGGAGGCAATGCCTGTAACTAGCATTTTTCCCCCGGAATGTTGTCTTCCCGTTCAAAGACAAATCCCTGGATTTGAGGCACTTTTAATTTGTATCCAGTTTATGCTTTAACTATAGGCTAACCTAAAACTTTGTCGTCTAACGAACAGTTAAAAACACATTTGCACATTATTGAACAGATCCTGAATTATCTAACATGTTTTTTTCCCCGTGGAAAATATTGCAGGTACACTTCTATCAACATAAACCATCATAACTCATGCTACTCTCATTTCGTAAAGCATACCGCCTGATCTATGGATCAAATGAGTACTCGCTCATACGATTTTTTTTTATTTGTTTGTATGGTGTTTAAAGCCGTTTGCATCATTATTTCAGTTATATCGTGGCGGTCAGTAAACCTATTCATGCTTATCTGGAGTTTCTTTTACAAATTCTTTCCAAAGCCACTAACTACTTTCCCACATAACCATTGATCAATGAAAATAATGATCAGCGGAGAGAGAGGGGAATAAATCCTGTCACAATTACTTTCCTCGGTCCTCAGAAAAAGATTGGCTGAGCAGTCAAATCGAACCAGAGACCCCATGGTCTCAAGCCCTGTGCATTACAAGGTACTCGACTCATACGATTTTGAATAGATCCATCGAGCCATTAGTTATCGCCATGAGAAGGGAGGTAACTACTTACCATTTGGACAGTAATAACAGCAGTCTTCTCCCTTGATTGGATCAACACATTCTACCTTGGTATTTGGACATTTCGGCGGCTCACATACAACCCGGCCATCTGAACCGTCACATTGACAACCATCGCATCTCTCCCCGACGGGACCTTCAATCAAAGGACAGTAGATAAAATACCTTTACTGTGAAATTTACCCTTAAGCTGCTAAGCGTGACTCACTGACCTTTTTCGGACAGTGTAGATCAAGATCAGACTGCACTGAACGTGCAGTCTGATCTTGGATCTACACTGCCCGAAAAAGAGATATTCCTCTCCAAAAAATATCAATCAGCTTTTCACTATCAAATTGAAAGTTCTATTTAACTATTTTAGCAGGATAAACGTTAAAAGGAAAGAAAAGTAGCAATGCTACAACGCGAAGATGTGGTCGTAATTTCTTAAAGCGAAAGTAGGCCTTGATTCTCTATCATATGTTGAAAAAAAAGGAGGAGATACTAAAACATTCTCTATGACTAAGGTAACGCCATTACAAAACACAACTATAATCCAGTTTTGACGACGCAGATACAGAATTTGGAATTTGCCAAACTTGATTTCCGAACAGGCCTATACAGATGCTTGGTCTCCCTACATTCCAATCTTACCTCCGGCATGTTCACTAAAACCTGTACTCTCGGCCGCCACTATTAAAGGTCCAGCCGAGCCCCGGTAGCTCAGTCGGTAGCGTGTGGGACTTGAGAACAGGGGGTCGTGGGTTCGATCCCTGGCTCGGCCAATTTCTTTCCGAGGATTGATGATGGTCATTGCGACAGGATTCATTCCTCTCTCACCGCTGACCATTGTTTCGACGATGGTTATGTGGGAAAGCAGCCAGTGGCTTGGAAAGAAAATTGTGCGGAGTACTGGTGAAAGATATTCCAGAAAAGCATGGATAGGTGCACTGGCCGCCGCGATATAGATGAAACAATGTTGAAAACGGCGTTAAACACTATACAATCAATCAATTAAAGGTCCAAACGGGGCCAAAAGTGAACATTACAGGTTTTAAAATTTAAATCTTACAACTTAGAAATATGGAAAATACCATGTAGTTGACAAGCCACAATTGGGCAGTTAAGACGCTTGTAGAAAAATGAATTTTGATAAAACTAGACAAAGAATTGCTAAGCAGCTCTTTCTTTTGTTACTTATATCGGTTTAAAATTCATTTTTTTAAACAGCGACTGTCTTCATAACAATTTCTATACTTTTGAATGGTATGCTTTAAATTCAAATTTATTTTAACACCCGAATTGTTCAGATTAGTACGCAAACTTTGAGTGTCCCTTAAGTACTTGCTTGAAATCCAAATAGCGCTCGAAAGTAAATTTTTCGGGAGCGAAATGTGGGTAAATTTTTATTCGTACCATTTTAAGTATGAATACAGTAAAAGATCAGTAGTTCGTAGCGCAATGGACCCGAATTTTTATAAACAACTATACGTAGTACGAACCAAAAAGTGTGACTACATTCGGATATTTTCGGTTCCGTATGCGGAAATAGACAATTGGGTTCACGTAGCATGTTTTGCAGTACCCTAAACTGCTACTTATTGTACCCTTGCAGAGCATTGGTTCACGGTAGTTACTGATACAAAGTCTTTTTTTTTTAATTTCATCTTTTAGCTAGCGTCATAGAAAACATCATTTGATCTTGTCCAAACGTTTGAAAGAAAGCCGACATTGAGCAAAATCACTATTCCCTGGCCATCTAAAATGAATCATGTGACTTCGCTGGAATTCGCCAAAAAATGATTGTAACGTGATACAGTTGGGGCCAATTTGCAGTCACGCGATTTAAAGAGATTTAAAGAAAATGCTACATGATCTAGCAGATGATCCAACTACGGTTTCATTTCTGTTTGTTAGTAAAACTGCAAGGTAAAATAGGATTATAGAGGGTGGGGTAAATGGTGTTAAGCAAGTAGATGCTGATTACATTGTTTTCACTTTCAAATATTTCTTTCCATTCAAAACTTGTACTTGGGAGATAAAAGTCGACATAGAAGCGATATCCGAGTCAAGGTATTCACTGAAAATAGAAGCCAAACAAGCCGCTACACCACCCCGATGTTTGCTATGACGGAAAAATACCGATTACCGCGAAGCAAACTGTAGCATAAACTTACAGAACGTGACTCTAGTCTCTATATTTCCCGTGACCGTCCGAAACTAGATAATTCACATATCTGTATTTCTTATCCGTCTATAATTATATATGTATCATAATAAACGTGTGACACAAATTCATCTGTTGTTTTTGCGCTTGTTGAATTCCTTCGGAGTGATTTTCCTTCTGGAGGTCAAATCACTCTGTAGAGTTCAGAACGTTAACATCCGTTTATCCCTTGTCGGGTATTAAAAGTAAATTTTATTCATACCATAAAAAGTATGAATACATGTAATATTATAAATCCGTCATTGTGTTACAGTACATTCTGTCAAAGCTCCGGTTGCCGGAAACTAAAGTTGGCGACTTGAAATCTAGTTCTAAGATTTATTTTCTTTTAGCAACTTGAGCTTTCACAGAGTGTAATGTCACAAATTTGTTTCCTTTTGACTGCTATTGGGCCTTAAATACATATTGGGTGGCACATACACTCCAATACATGTTCAGTCAAACCTATAATAACTCTTTGCCAAGAGACAAAATTTTAGACTTGTCTAAATTGAAAACTTCTGCAGACGATAAAATAAAAATGTGACTCAAAAATGAAATTTGTTTCTGGTCAAGTAGAAAACATTATCAAAAAAGGAGAAAATGCTGGTTACCAGCATTTTCTCTCATTGTTTTCGAAGGGCTCGTTAATAGTCGGGAATGTGAAATAAAGGGTTCAAAGGCCAATAGCAGGTTTGATAGTTTGATAAAACCGTTTGGTAACGAATATGAAATATAACTGAAAATTTTGTTCGAAAAGGAGCAACGGTATTATTTGTAATTAGCAATGATTCTGTTTGCCACAATTTCCATCTCGAAATACATACATGAATCGTGAATTTTGTTTGCTTCAAATGTATCTCCTTTGCTCCATCCATACAACTTTTGGTAAGAGAGAAATAGGTTCTATGGTCAATAGACTACAACTGAAGTACAAGTAATTTACCTGGAAGATATAGTTTCCCACGTCGTCGACATTTACACTGGGCACAGCACATGTCGTCCGTCTTGAACTAAAATCAAGAGATATCCTTTACAAAGAGATAGACGACGTAAGGGTTATGGCTATTTGAACTTTCTTGTGTTTTTCGACGTAGCTGAATGCACTGGATTTTGACCTACTTTTTGGTACTGATATAAAAGTAATTTCTGAAAGGTCAGAAGGGTGTATAAGTTTATTCAGCAGACCCTTGTAGGTATTTTGGGACAAGTTTATGATACAATATACAAGTATTTTGCAACCACTTATATTTGTAAACGACACTCTACATTCCTGAATTTGAAGAAACATCTATTTTAGCAGCACTTGTTCCTTTTCCTGATTTGTTTTCAAGGCGGTATGAAAACAAAAAACCTGATTAAGTTTTTTGTTGTCCATGAAAACAACAAAACAATTCTCTTCATTCCTTAAATGGTAAATACACCTCTATAACAACGCTTCATCTTTGGTATATGATACTGAGTCTAACTATTAAGAGTAATACCTCAGAGCAAAAGGAAGTAACTGAACAGACAAAATAAAACGAGCCACTCTAATAATAATAAGAAGAAAATATTGGTACATAACATCAATGGCGCCGCAAATCAGTTGTTTCTGAAATAGGGCACATTACAGCGGAATCATTTTTTACGCCAAGGGCATCACTTGAACTAACTTCGTAGCGGTCCACGTGGTGATACTACATGAAAAATATTTAAACTCTGGGCCATCTGGTTTTGGACAAGAAGATTTTTAAAGTTTGCACCTTTTAAGGCATTGTATTAATCCCGAGTATTAACAACGTTGCGGAAGACTCATTTTGAAAACAATGTGGAAGAAGAAGAAAATGGTAACCACATTAGAATTGTCGTCTGCAAATGCCCTCAAAAGTCTGAAATTATGTTGTTTGGTAAAGAGTTAAAGTCTAAGAAAGAGTAATGGTTTTGCAACATGATTTATGAAGAATACAACGAAAATGGGGCCTCTCTCCAGAAAATTTTTAACGCATTTCAAATTGACCAAAGTAAATTTATGCAGAACTCGGTGAGAAATAAACTGAGAAGTCCTTAACAATCTGTAGAATGCAAATTAAAACTTAAAAAAGAAAATGAATAATGATAAGACACAATCATAGCCATTCTTCGGCGATCTTTAACATAATTTCAATTGGAGCTCTGTACAAAAGCAGTTATCATTCGGCAAACAACACAAGAAAATAGTATCAAAACTAAGTACTAAATTACCAAATTGATATTAAAAACTGGGTATGAAATGACCACAATAAAAAGTATATGTAGGTAGGAAATGACAAAAATCGTACGAAATGGCCTAGGTATGAAATGACCTAGGTACGAAATGACTGGAACCCTAGTAATCGATGTGGCTGCCTCCATAAGCACTTTTCAAAAGCCAATGAAAATATAGTGCTGCCGCTCATGCGGCACCACAGTAATAATAATAATGTCTTTATTTAACGAAGGTAGCTTATTAAGATATCATTACACATAATAACAACAGCATAATGAAATACTCATTTACAATAAGGCTTTCGGTAAAAACACAAACGCAAACAAAATTCTTGCCAAAAAGCAAGAACTCTCTGGAAAAAGCAGGTCTAATGCATCTCCATGATGCATTATATCAAGCAAGTCAAGACATAATTATGGATCTGTAAAATAAACTTTTATAATCACGACCGACTGCATCTTGAACTATGGTCCTTGAACATTCAGAAAATTTAAAAATATCAAAACGTTTCTGACCATGTCATCCTGTGCGGACTGACATTGGTCGATACCTTTTGCAAATGTGTTAAATCCTCTTTTCACAGAGGGTGGTTCCAAAGAAAACTTATGCCTAAAAAAATAGTAACATAAAAAAAGGGTATTAATAAAATAAAAAACCAAATAAAAATGCCATGTTCTGAACAGTACCCGATACTAGTTCAAAATACAATACAGCTTGAAATCAAACACTTCTACCTGAAATCGTTTCGAACAGCGAAGTTTAGGACACTGATGTGGGTCACATTCCGACACCTCTGATATCTGCGACAGCTTCTCTACATCAGTTTCACATTTACCACAGCATGAGCCGTCATCAACAATTCTACCGTCACACATCATTGCGCACTCAGTCGTAGAACACATCACTTCCGGTTTGCCACTGGTACCCATTTCACATATACAGCTTTCACACGGATTCTTTGATGGGATAGTTTTACCTGTAAAGGATATTTCAGGAAAAGAAGGTACATACACCTCTTTTCAAGTGATACCTTAGAAATACTGTAGTGTCCCGTCCCCCTCCCAGAGAAATAATGAATATAATAGAGAGATAAACAAATAGATTAATACGATGCCATTTTTTTTTTAAATTGAATTAGTACAAAGTATTTTAGCAGTGCTAAAAGCACACTTACACACGTATATTAATGGATCGACAGACATGTTATAGGTGTCATTAGAATTGAAAATGGTTTTGAAGTTTTTAACTACCAAAACCATGAAAAGCCAATATTCAGTTTTATTTCAATCCTTAAACAGTGAAAAACATCAAATGGAAAATTTCAGGCAAATCTAAGTATTGCGATATTTTATCTTTCACCGAAATAAGCTAATAACGTCGAAGAGAGTAGATCCAACACCAGACTGCAGGTCTATGCAGCTTGATCTTATCAACATTATCTGCAAAGCGGATTCATTGGCTCTCAGCAGCCTAAATGCACCATAAAAGTAAAACAAAACTAGACTCTGGATTGACCGAAAATCTAATGTCGCCTGATCAATGGGCAAAGTCTTAAAGGTATACCTTCGGTGTTGTGAAATTTAGCATATTTTCTTTTAAGATACCCGTTATGATTGAATCGTTATGGTTAGGGTTACCACTGTTCAACCATAACGGGTATCTTAAAAGAAAATATGCTAAATTTCACAACACCGAAGGTATACCTTTAAGACTTTGCCCATTGATCAGGCGACATTAGATTTTCGGTCAATCATTTTTCATATATCCACCATTTCATATCGTAAGAAATACTTCTAACATTAACTTGTACTCCCTCTTTCTTTTGATTATAATCAGCCTGTATTTTACTTTCATGTTTTTATTAATAAATCCATAAATTAAACCAGTACTTTCGTTTTCTTTGATACAGTGACACTTCAACATTGGTGTCTTTCCTATGTCTGTAGCTTACCAGAGCCGAACATGCCGGGTGAGCTTATTGGATAGGCAGTTCTCTGTTGTCGTCGTCTCCTGTGGTCATCAACACTTTCACATGAATTCTCCTAAGAAGCCACTTGGTCGACTCGGTCCAAAGTTCATCTGTAGCAACCTTTGGTTGGGGAATCGAAAATTTATTTATTTATTTATTTTTTATAAAAAATCTGCTTTCAAGTTTGGTTGCTTTGGTGACTAAGAATTTTGATTGAATTTAGAAAGTTGAAAAAATGGCATTTACAGCACAGTCAGTGCAGATATTTTGACAAGACTTTTTTTTTTATCAAAATGGTCCTTCAGTAACCTTCTATCATCTAACATGTATATAATTTAATTCACATTGCTTATTTTACTGTTGCGAGAGATCACTCCTTCCTTACTGCATAGCTTTATCCCGTATACAATTAATACCTAACAACTGCGTTGGAGAGAATTCTCTTTGGCTCAGTGGTAATATGTAGATCTTTTGAACCTCGATAAACGAGAATCTCTTCCGCACGGGTTCGAAGCCCGCCAGGAGCGGCTTGTATTTCAGCTATGCATTTGTTCCGAACTTTCATGTACGTAAGATGGGGGCTCCTCCTGGATTGGCCATTGAGCCATTTGTTGTCTAAACAAAAGACTTTCTGTTATGAAAAAATGACAAGTAGGAGGAGGTGTGTTACGGTAGATCACTCCTTCCGTACTGCATAGCTTCATCCCGTATAAAATCAATACCTAACAACTGCGTTGGGGGGAATACTCTTTAGCTCAGTGGTTAAGGTGTTGGTCTCTTAAACTTCGAAAAAACGAGAACCTTTTCCGCACGGTATTAAATCCCGCCAGGTGCGGTTTGTATTTCAGCTATGAATTTGGCCCCACGTGACGGGGAGTGTGGAATTATAAGCGTCATTATCTACCTCAAAAGGATTACTAAAAGCTGTTACCCAAGCTTTCTCATTCTTCAGGCTAATGCAATATAAAGGATGGATTTCTGTATGAAGAAACAACAATGAAACGAGTGTACAACGTCAGTCACTTTTGTTTTAACATTCTTGTTTTTTGTCAAGGTTTGACTGTGATCCGAAAAGGCCAAAAAGCGAAATTTCTGTGTTTGCTGAGCCTCAACAGAGGAGGAGGGTAGTGGAGAGGTAATGATGGGTTGATTGTATGGTGTTTTACGCCGTTTTCAACATTACTTCAGTTATATCGCGGCCACCAATGCACCTATCCATGCTTTCCTTGAGTTTTCCTTTACCAGTACTTTGCAGTACTTTTACCAGTATTCTTTCCAAGCCACTGGCTGCTTTCCAACATAACCATCGTCGACACAATGGTCAGTGGTGAGAGAGGAATGAATCCTTTCGCACTGACTATCATCAATCCTCGGAAAGAAATTGGCCGAGCCGGGGTTTGAACCAGCAACCTCCTGTTCTCAAGTCCAACACGCTACCAACTGAGCTACCGGGACAGTGTAGAAGTAAAGAATAGCGTTTAACCGCTCTTAAAACAAAATGAAAAGACACGAAATACTTTAACCGCACATATCCTGTATTAATGAACCATGCTCTGACAAAAGAGAGCTTAATGCATCTCCATGATGCATCACACCAAGCAAGTCATTACATAATTATGGATCCATAAAACCCATTTTTCAAAGAATAGACGGAATCATGAGGTAGAATGATCCTTTGATTTGCTCAAAATTTAAAAGTAGCGAAAAGTTTCGGCCCATGTCAGCCTGCGCCAACTGCGCAGGCTGACATGAGTCGATACTTTTCGCAAATGCATCAAGCCCACTTTTTACAGAGCGTGAGCATGGCTCCTTTATTTTGAAAGTTCATCAAGCAAAATGTGGAAATTACGGTGGCACAAAAGTGACATGGAAGATATATTTTATACTACGTGCGCACGCAGTAGCTAATACGTGCGCACGTATTAGTTATTACGTGCGCACGCAGTAGCTAATACGTGCGCACGTAATAAGTAATACGTGCGCACGCAGTAGTATTACGTGCGCACGCAGTAGCTAATACGTGCGCACGTAATAACTAATACGAGCGCACGCAGTAGCTATTACGTGCGCACGTAATAAGTAATACGTGCGCACGCAGTAGTATTACGTGCGCACGTATTAGTTATTACGTGCGCACGTAATGACTAATACGTGCGCACGTAATAGCTAAAGTGACATGGAAGATATATTTTATACTACGTGCGCACGCAGTAGCTAATACTTGCGCACGTAA
Source organism: Hippopus hippopus (assembly GCA_946811185.2). Taxonomy (NCBI): domain Eukaryota; kingdom Metazoa; phylum Mollusca; class Bivalvia; order Cardiida; family Cardiidae; genus Hippopus; species Hippopus hippopus. The sequence goes on along the minus strand of OX328108.1, from coordinate 20,258,078 downwards.
TAAGTAATACGTGCGCACGTATTAGCTACTGCGTGCGCACGTAGTATAAAATATATCTTCCATGTTACTTTTGTGCCACCGTAGGAAATGCCTCACGAAGTACTGATATTATTTCCCGCTAAAAGGTCTTCCGAACAAGTTCAGCTCCCTACTTAACTGCCACACGAAAGCAGGGAGAGTGTAAACCAAAGTACACAGTAGCGGTTTTAAATTCACTTTATATTCTGCAACTTTTAAATATTCAAAAAATAATTCATGATACATAAAAGTTTACGAGTATCTAAGTGGTGGACCTGCCACGAGCAGCATTACACACCGGCTCCTTTGTTTGGACCAGGTCTATCCTTTTCATACACTGAATGAATTTGAAAGTATTGAGGGAAAATATGTGATTGGTTTAAAAAACGAGTTGCATACTTTTTCCCACCGTTTTCGTAAGGTGTCTTTTGCATGTGCGGAGCAAGCAATAAATACATTTATACGAGTACTAGTATATTAGTTTAGTTTAAACATATTTATTTTACATCGATTGAGAAACAAGTTCTCACAACCTATACTAATCTCTCTCGATTCTGCTTCCTCGGAACTTCACCAGTGCTCGCGCCGAATGTGTGGGCCAATGAAAGATCCCAAAGTTGACACACGCTCCCGGGTATCGAACTCGGGACCTTATGGTTACGAGTCCGACGCTCTACCTTATAACCACGGACACCACATTTATATATGAGCAGAGCTCTTACAAATGGAGTTTAAACCTTTACCAAACGACATAATTTTAGACTTGTCGAAATTTTAAGCATTTGGAGACAAGAAAATCGAATGCGTTTCAATTGGCGGGATTTGTCTAAGGTAAGAAAACAGGAAGAAAAAAAAACCAACAACTGCTGGTTGGGTGCATTTTCTCGATTTCCAACAATGTTTTTAAAATCCTTCTGTTCAAGGTCGTTAAAGTCGGGATTGTGTGCTAAAGGATTAATGTATGTCTGTGATGCATTATAT